>CM068367.1:491226710-492585877 GCA_034769895.1 Magicicada septendecula
CCTGTCCAGAGGTGTTCAAAACAACAGGTCTTATGGAAGCCAGAGTTGTTCTCAAAGCAGCATCTGTACTGGACTACAGCTAGTAGTGCAGACCTGTTGTAGCTGGACTACAGTTGGTTAGTCGACCTATATACTAACAGCAAGATAGTAGTTTGATGTTCCAGTCCTCTTGACTTGCCAAACTATCTTGTTGAAATACTATTCAGTATACAGTTGCATCCCCACATCTGGAATAGCCCATGAAATCCCTTCCCAGGTTAATGGTACCTGAACTGGCAGATCCAGTTATGTACCAACTGTTCCACAACAGTCATCACCTCCTGGTCACATATACTTCCAGCCACTTTGTAAAATGGTCTATGATTGGTGTAAGATATTGATTTGCTGCCACTATCCAAGGAAATGTGCCATCTGCATCCATGGCAATCCATTTGAACATGCACTGACTGTCTACTATTGAAGGTTATCTCTTGGTCAAACACTGGGTCTTAGCGCATGTATAAAAAACCACACATCCATGTCCACCATACAGTTACCTCAGTAGAACTGTTTTTGTGCCTTCACCAGCATTATTCTTGGCAAGAATAGCTAAGTCATCAGAGATACAAGCACTGTTACCTTTATTTCAATTTTCAGTACAATTAATCAGTCATAATGCATTGTGTTCCTTTCAGTGCATGTTAAATAATATGGGTGGTATCCCAACCCTTGCCTGATTCCATTGCAAAGGATGAAGAACATTTCATTTTCTATTCAGAGCTTGCATTTGGATTCCCTCGCTGAAATCTATAAGCCTAATAAGTTTTGTAGAATGACAAACCTTTCCATTTGCTCCCAGATTCAGTTTCTATATAAACTGTCATATGCTTTAGAAAAATCAACCGAGTCCAAAGCATTCCTTGTTAAAATCTTAGTACTTTGCAGTCTGCTTAAGGACAGGTATTTGGTTAGCAGTACATTTAGTACTATATTTGGTAAAAAAATCTGTTTTACAAACCCTGCTTAGTCTTCTCTTATTGAGTCTGTAAAATTTCTTATCTTTTCTGAATTACTTTTGGACTAAACTGTGTATGTGGGTTGAAAAGGGATATCCCTATTTAGTTACTAGGATCACTCTTGTCACCTTTCTCATTTAAGAGTCTAATAATTGCTTCTTTCCATTCTTTTGGTATGATTTCTTTTTCACATACTTCCCATATCAGTTCTAGTAGTTCTTTGACCAATACTTCTCCTCCAGCTTTCTACACCTTTGTCATGGGTCTTAAAATTTTTTACAAGGCAGGTTGTTAGCCCAATGCTTAATATCCAGCGTAAAGACCTTTTTGGGGACTTTATTTTGTGTATACCCTCACCATAGAGGGATGGCTTCTTGCCTTCTTTGGTTACCATGATTTGAGTACCCTTTTCTTAGCCTATAGAAACACCAATCCTCAACTGTACACAGCAGTATAAGTCAGTCCTTACTTGATAGCAGCATTTACTTGTCATGTACAGCATTGTCACCCGGTTCAAATACCATTTGAAGAGTATGACCCCATCATAGGTCAACTATAGTACCCCTGCTAATGCTGCTGGGTATGGGACTCCTCGCTTGGCATAGGCTTCATTCGCAGCTGTCCACCATATCTGCTACTTATCAACTGGAACCACCCAGTAGCTAAAGGCTTGTTGTTCTGGACACACATTTTAAAACAATATTTTTTATTTATGTTTGTGCAATCAAGTTATTTTAGTTATACTGTTAGTTAATTAAGTGCAGCAATCATTCCAATATTTGCACTGTTTTGTTTTGGTTTTACACCATATTTGAAACTATATTATGTGATCTTTTCATGATCCATTGGCAAACATGTCATTGTGCAGAATTTTGTTTAGGATATACCAAGGATCATTGTCTAAGACATGGAGCATGTTGTGTTTAAGTGTTATATAATTTTATTATTTCATTACTTTCTGCTACAGTCCGTTTCTTGATGTATATAATACTATAATACTTATAACTATTTTACCTCAAGATGTATTTTTTCCTTTAGGGACATGTTTCGGGAGATCCTGTTCTCCCATTTTCAACCTTCGCCATCTTGCTTCTGGTGCAGTATTTGTGTGTTGGCTTCTGGATGTTATTATGGTGGTTTGTTGGTCTTTGGTCCTTCAATGTTGCATTATTGTGTGTGGTTGTGGTATCTGTTTTTGTATTTTGTGTATTTTCGATGTTGAGTGCTCTGAATATTGTGTCATGTTTTGTATTGATTTGTATTTGTTCTGGTATTAATTTGTTTTGTGTTTTATGTTTGTAAATCTGTAAATTTTCCCATATGTTCATTATGGTGCCTTTGTGTGGTATATGTTTTATTAGTGTTACATTGGTTATGTCTGGGAATTCATGTCCTGTGTTTATTGCATGTGTGGCTAAATTGGATTTATATATGTTTGGTTTTTTGTATGCATTTAGGTGTTCAAAATAACGTTTTTTCAGCTGTTTTTTTGTTTGTCCTATATAACATTTATTGCAATCTTGGCATTCAATTTTGTATATACCGTTGGTTGTTGTATTATCTTTGTTGTGTGAGTTATTTAGATTTTGTAATTTATTTTTATTAGTTTTGTATGCTATTTTTATATCTGTGTTTTTAAATAGTTTTGTTAGTTTTGACATTTTATTATTTATATATGTGAATGTGGCCCATTTTTTGTTGTTGTTATTATTTATGTGTTGTTCAGTTTGATTAATTATTATTACGTAGGTGATCTGTATTCAAAATATAGGGCATACAAGCTATCAAGTTATGCTAATATAATAATTCAAGATAATTATTGTATATGTTATTATTTTTGGATTTAAAAATTGGCATTATTAAATATCACATTATAAAGTTTTCTGAAATTAATCTCCAAATGGAAGAAGCAGAATATTCCAAAAAATGCAAAAATAAACTGAGATAGCAAAAGTGTTCCTATACCACAGGCCCACTTACTGAGTGTAAAATTCATATCTCCTATGCTAACCACATGAGCTAGCATACACAGTTGAGTAGAGAAACTCCACTCTGTGAGCACTAGTGGCGTAGGTCAACACAGAAGGGAGTAGGTCCCTTCATCAACACATGGAGCACTGATGTACAACCAAGTTGTCATGTGTTTCTCTTGCTCTTTTTAATAACGAATAATCAGCTGATTTCATGCTGTTGAAAATAATGCTGTCATTGCTTGCTGTTACAGGTTATGTTAGAATAGATGTGATTTCATGGTGATAGAGTTTTGAAAAATAGTTTGTGTTTACAGTTTTTGTTTCAAATTCATTGTTAGTGAGTAAAATGTCAGACTTAGAAGAACAAGATAATGATGAGCCTAGAAGAAAGAAAGAAAAGGTGAACAAAAATGTGCATACAAAAGAAATGGAGACAGTACGACAGTAGCTAGCAGCAGGGGAAACGAGTTTGTCACCAACAAAGGCTTACTAGTTGAGTGTAAAAAAAAACTGGTTCAGACTGTAATTGCTGAAAAAATGCATGAAAATTTTCGAAACTAAGAAAAGAGGCAATAATAAAAATATTATACAGTGGTCGCCCGAAAAATGAAAAAGATTTAGGCCTATACTTGATCGGTTTGATAGATAGGCATGATGTTGCTAGACATTGCCCCATGAAAGAAACCTCACAACAAAACAACTCGTCCTTTACATATTTTGCTATAAGAGGTAATACTCGTGTTCAAGTTTGCCATAAAACATTCATAAGTTTACATACTAGTTCCAATAATGCAGTAAGTCGACTAACAACTCTACTGGAATCAAACAAAATGCCAGAAGAGGGTCAGGAAAGCATGTAAATAGAGGAAATGTATTACCAACCTCCATAAATTCTGAAATACATAAACATATAAGATCTTTTCCAACACACATTTCTCACTACAGCTGTAGGGCTATAACTTACCTGGATGCAGAGTTGACAGTGACCAAAATGCACAACTTGTTTTTAGATAAACACCCCCATTTATAAGAGGTAGTAAAATATGAATATTACCTTAGGTAATTCTGTGGAAATTTTAATTACAAATTTGGCTGACTGAAGGTTGATGTGTGTTCAACCTGTGAGGAGTTGAATAATAAAATACAATCAGCTGCTTTAAATAATGCCGCAAAACACACGGCTCTTGCTGAATTAATTCTCCATAAGTTAATTAATTAACTTAATTAAATGTTGTTTCTAATGGTTAATTAAATAATTGGCTTAATTAATTTAATTTATTTGTTTTTGCCGAATTAATTGTGCAAAAACGTTTTGTAACAACCTTCAGGTGACAGTGTTGAGCGAAAATAACCAAAAGCTAGTGGTATAGTGTTTGAATGCAAAGTTTGCCACTACATGTATTATCTGGGCAAGAAATGCTTTATCTAAGAAAACAATGGTAGGCCTATTACATGTTCAATGCCTATGACCTTAAAACAGAACAGTCTGTTACAACTACCCAGAACGAGATGCTAGAAAAGGGCCTAATGAGGTTTCCACTTTTTTGGTGAATTTTATTGAAACTTATGTCCCAAAGGAAGCAGATTCTTCATGTTTTTTGTGACATGTGCAGCGGGCAGAACCACAGTCATACATTATGCAGGCTGTTGCTAACTCTTACTACGAGTGGACATTTAAAACAGAAATTATCAGTACTAGCCAGTGAGGGGACATAGTTTTATGCCGTGCAATAGGACTTTTGGCATTATAAAACGTGCAGTATGTAGGCATGTTCATAGATATTGTCCTGATCAATATAAGAAGCTAATATGCAGTGCAAAGAAACAACAACCAGGCTTTTTAGTGACAAATGTACAAAATGAAGACATTTTCAACTTTAAAGATTAGTGACCTCAGTACTTTAAGAAAACCACAACACAATTCTTCACTATGGAGGAAGGAAACAAGAAATAGTGGCTTTCATCCAGAGGGTTGTTGTCAAAGCTACAACAGTTAGTACTGATTAGCTGTTACATAAAGCATTCAAAAATTCTAATATCACCATTATTTATCTACACCTCTACCTTACTGTTCTAAACCATGAAGAACTAAAGTTTAAATTCAATATATATATATATATATATAGTATGACTAGGAAAAGAAGAGTGACAGTTTGTGGCTGGTTAATATCATATTACTAGTTCCAGTAGTGATGCATAGCCAGAGGTAAAGAACATGTGAATTCCCAATTGACTGAATACAAATTATTGTCATTTAAAGCATTTTTTGTAATTTATAATTATAAAATTGTAACATTTATAATTAAGGGTAATTTAACACTTTCACTGCTGATGTCATGGATCCGTGACATCCCTCGACGTAGTTGTAATGTGTTAATATAGAGTTAGCAAGCAGCGTGAGAGTTTCCGTTGTGACGATTTAAATTGTGACAATTAAAAAAAAAAATAAAGAAATAAAAAAATTTAAGTTGCGAACAATTAACCATTTAAATCTCACAATGATAATAAAAAACATGTAGGTACTAAGTGTGAATGGAAGTAGTAATTAATAAGGGCAAAGAAACGGTAAAGAAAAGACATATTGTAAATAATTATTATTGTCGCATTTAACCCTTGGCTTGTTATCAGGCGCCTACCTGTTGATACCGCATGTTTACCGAGTCTTCTGTAATTAAAATAATATAGAAAAATAATGTTAATAATTAAAGAATCTGAAGACACAGATAGTCACGAAAACAACTAAGTTAAATTATGTATTTTTATCTAGCGATAGTTCGTATAAATAAAAAGTTTTATTAAGAGAGAGACCGGGACTATATTCTCGCGGAATAAACACCCCACTATCTATTGTCCTGTACCAGTGGTAGCGTACGAAAAATCTCTCTCTCGCTATGACGACTCCAAGCAGTGCACACGCACGAGCGAAATGCTCTGTTAAAATGTTGTGATTGGTTATTAGTTTGGATTAATTCTTATGGATTTTACTAACTGCTACAAAAGAGTGTAATATGTAACGTTAAGAGAAAGAAAATTAAAAAAAAACGTAACAAGAAGAAATATGTGACAACCAATAGTACGAGTGTTAATAACTATAACAGCTATCTTCTCCGATTGACGACTCTTCACAACATCCTGCCTGGAGACATGAATCATCAGAATTACAACTCTAGTAGACCCGACCGATAATGCAGTTCGAGACTTCTGAGAATCAACGAGTACCTGTGTAGAAGGCCCACTCTATCCTGCAGACGTTTAAGCCGTGAACAACTGAGACCAGACCTAGACGAGGACGACGCTCTTAGGATTCCCAAGATGTAACCATATGGAGGAGACTTCTACATCCCAAATTAAAGGTGACTCGATAGCACGTCTATCGAGGAATAATAATAATAGTAATTGTAACACAATACTCTCTTAAAGAGACTTTCAGAGACGATTGACTTTATAAGAATATAAAAATTTAAATCTAAGAATTTAATTGTAACTATTCAGGCTTCTTGCAATTGTAACAGTTTAGATTTTAATGTATTGTAGTATAATTAATACCATTCTTCAAATGGAATAATAATGAAACTTAAAAGTAAAAGTAACAGTCTTGCAAGCTAATATCTTGAATTGAATATAATTAATTTTTAAAGTTTAAAGACTAAATACCAAATGGTTACCCGGATCCGGGGAAAAGCTAAATATAATTTGTTGTGATCCCACAGTCTATATAAAGCAATTTAAACAAGTTAATAATTTAATTAATAATGTAATGGGATCTGCTTTTGAGTAAATGTCATTTGTTTTTTTTTAAATGTTTAATAAAGGGAAATCTTGTTGTTGCACACATATACTGAGTACATAAATCAACAGTTTTCCCTTCCCTAATTCCTTTTATATTTACTGTGTGTTGTTCTGTTTAAATTTCAGCTCGTCCCGAATAAGGCAGCCTGAAGTAATTGGCCGAACCAATTACTTTGGGTTCCCTCTGTTATAACTCAAGAGAAGAGGTTATAAATTGTGCCACTCTGCTAATTAGTTAAAATTTTGCTGCTAATTAAAAATCACAAAAAAAAAGAAATTTTGTGACTTGTGTTATTAAGCAGTAATTGTGCCTATTAACCCAGACCATAATCTGTTGATTTATTTACTCATGTACTTTAAATGTGTCTAAAATCTTAAATAAAATTAAACGATAATAGTTATTATAATAGTTTTGTAAATAGGTAATTTTAATTATTATTTAGATATAGCAATGAACGTAATATTGACTAAAGACGCCCCGTGTATTCGATATAACATCAGGTATGTGCTTGTCAAAAGCTCATTCAACAACACGTCTGTTTGTAAACAATATCAGACCGGTTGATTTCTTGTCCGCTCCTGTAAGTGTGTATATTGTCATTGTGAGACTCCCCCATCGCGGAATTAACTATCACTGCACCCTCTGTGTTAGCTCTATTGTTATAAGTAGCGTGTCCAAGCCTGTGTGAGAGTGTCCTTGTCACCCTAGCGCAAAGTTGCGTTAGACAATAAATCACCTCCCTCTATTGTATTAAAAAGTGTGTGACCCCTTGCCCAGTAACAAAAGATTTCAGACATATGTTGAAAATTAAAACAAAAAAAAGTAAATAATTTTATTATTAAAATGCGCCACTGTTTTTGGTTTCATTTTGTGTAAATGCTTAGTGTACTTAGTGTCAATTATAAAATACTCTATTCTGTATATCGATGCACTCAGTTAGGAAATTGTATGTAAAAAGAAAGAGGCTAAGTAGCATATATGAATAATATTGACGATCTTTACTTTAAAACCAGATCGTTGAAAGTAAAGTGTTTGTCCCCTCTTGTTTAGTGCGTTACAGTTGAGTGTTTAGTAGTGAATAAAGATTCCCCTTCGTGACATTCCGCTTATCTCAGTAAAGTAAGCAACTAGAATTAAAAATAATCTAAGGTTGAGTATGGGATCAACTTTAGATTATCTTAAGTATAAATAAGCGAAATAGATATAAGGAACGTAACACAGTCACAATGGCGCCGCACTAAAAAATTCTTTACAAGGGTTAAAGAAAGTTCTTTACAAGAGTTAAAGAAAGTGCAGAAAACTAACTACTAGAGTTAGAGTATGCAAAATGTAATCAGTCGGGCCACGATGTTGTGAGGTTACGTAAATTAGTAGTAGAAATAAAATTAAGATAGATTTTAAGAAACGAGATAAAGGGAAGTTCACGGAAGAAAAGAAAATGAGTACCAAGAAATTACACACGGAAATCCCCAAACATACTCCCGGTACATTGCTAACCAACTTGTCAGGAGTCCGTGTTTGTTATAAATATAAGTGTATATTTTGTGTGAGATTACGCACATGCTCGTATATAATTATACGTGAAAAGATTAGATTGTATTATACCAATTCATGTATGTACGTGTCAAAGTATTCAGTCTCTAACACGTCAATTTTGCGACGATTTAAGACCTGTAGTTTTCCTGTACAAGCCTGCATAAATGTGTAATTCGTGTTTCTATTGACACGATGAGTTATGTGAACTACTGACTAAACAAAACAAGTGTACTAATTAATTTTATGAAATGATGCTTCCCGAAGTAAACAACCGAGTCCTAAACAAATAAAAAACGAAGTTTCTTAAATCTGAGTAAAGTAAATAATAATAATAATTGTTTAAATAATAAGGCTAAATAATTCTTGATTTAAACTAAATGTGTGAAGTGTAGCGTAGAAGTAAGAGAAAAGAATAATAATAATACAAGTAACGTAGATTGGTAAGCACCCCAGTTGTGGTGGCCAGTTAGAAAAAATAATGCGTGTTCAGGATTGTACTAAGCAGCCACCCTCTCTATTGTATAAACGGTAGCACTCCCTAAACAATGAATGCCACCGCGTGTGAAATAAAATGCAGCGTGTAAAGTGTCCCCTTCCGCATAGTTTGTCTAGTTATTGTTAAAGAGTTAAAAGAGAAGTATCCTCGTGAAATTCCGCTTCTCTCCAAGTAACTATAATCAAGAGTGTAGTATGAGACCCTCTTTGGATTATTTAAAAGTAAGTCTATGGTATATAATCAAGATAGAATTATATACCGGTGTATAATCAAGATAGAATTATATACATGTTAAGTAACGAGTCACAACGGCGCCGGCTGAAAAGGATAATGATGAGCCAAGAGAGCCAAGAGATCATTTATGAATGCTGAAAGCTAACCTGTAGTGTTAGAGTAAGCTGATGTCAGTCGGGCCACGATATTGTGAGTTGCTGAAATTAGGGAAATTAGTATTATAAGTTAGTACTGTAAGAAGTGAGATAAAGGGAATTTCACGGAGGAGGAACATTTAAATGAGAACTAGATCATTTAAAGAGAATTTAAAACAAACAAACTGTGTAATAATAATAATAAAAAGAGAATAATAATAAATAATGATAATAATAAGAAATTTCACACTGTACTCCCCAAGCATACTCTCGGTACGTATCTAACCAAATTTTCCGGAGTCGGTGTTGGTTAAGAGGTGGAGTATGTGACGATTTAAATTGTGACAATTAAAAAAAAAAATAAAGAAATAAAAAAATTTTAAGTTGCGAACAATTAACCATTTAAATCTCACAATGATAATAAAAAACATGTAGGTACTAAGTGTGAATGGAAGTAGTAATTAATAAGGGCAAAGAAACGGTAAAGAAAAGACATATTGTAAATAATTATTATTGTCGCATTTAACCCTTGGCTTGTTATCAGGCGCCTACCTGTTGATACTGGACTCGACATGTTTACCGAGTCTTCTGTAATTAAAATAATATAGAAAAATAATGTTAATAATTAAAGAATCTGAAGACACAGATAGTCACGAAAACAACTAAGTTAAATTATGTATTTTTATCTAGCGATAGTTCGTATAAATAAAAAGTTTTATTAAGAGAGAGACCGGGACTATATTCTCGCGGAATAAACACCCCACTATCTATTGTCCTGTACCAGTGGTAGCGTACGAAAAATCTCTCTCTCGCTATGACGACTCCAAGCAGTGCACACGCACGAGCGAAATGCTCTGTTAAAATGTTATGTGATTGGTTATTAGTTTTGATTAATTCTTATGGATTTTACTAACTGCTACAAAAGAGTGTAATATGTAACGTTAAGAGAAAGAAAATTTAAAAAAAACGTAACAAGAAGAAATATGTGACAACCAATAGTACGAGTGTTAATAACTATAACAGCTATCTTCTCCGATTGACGACTCTTCACAACATCCTGCCTGGAGACATGAATCATCAGAATTACAACTCTAGTAGACCCGACCGATAATGCAGTTCGAGACTTCTGAGAATCAACGAGTACCTGTGTAGAAGGCCCACTCTATCCTGCAGACGTTTAAGCCGTGAACAACTGAGACCAGACCTAGACGAGGACGACGCTCTTAGGATTCCCAAGATGTAACCATATGGAGGAGACTTCTACATCCCAAATTAAAGGTGACTCGATAGCACGTCTATCGAGGAATAATAATAATAGTAATTGTAACACAATACTCTCTTAAAGAGACTTTCAGATACGATTGACTTTATAAGAATATAAAAATTTAAATCTAAGAATTTAATTGTAACTATTCAGGCTTCTTGCAATTGTAACAGTTTAGATTTTAACGTATTGTAGTATAATTAATACCATTCTTCAAATGGAATAATAATGAAACTTAAAAGTAAAAGTAAAAGTAACAGTCTTGCAAGCTAATATCTTGAATTGATTATAATTAATTTTTAAAGTTTAAAGACTAAATACCAAATGGTTACCCGGATCCGGGGAAAAGCTAAATATAATTTGTTGTGATCCCACAGTCTATATAAAGCAATTTAAACAAGTTAATAATTTAATTAATAATGTAATGGGATCTGCTTTTGAGTAAATGTCATTTGTTTTTTTTAAATGTTTAATAAAGGGAAATCTTCTTGTTGCACACATATACTGAGTACATAAATCAACAGTTTTCCCTTCCCTAATTCCTTTTATATTTACTGTGTGTTGTTCTGTTTAAATTTCAGCTCGTCCCGAATAAGGCAGCCTGAAGTAATTGGCCGAACCAATTACTTTGGGTTCCCTCTGTTATAACTCAAGAGAAGAGGTTATACCGTTTTTATCAGATGAAGTGAAACCATTACAAAATTTCAGTGTAGTTTTGTGTTTCCTCATGTTGTTGTTTCAAATGGTGCATTTACAAAAAAAGAAAAAAACGCATGAGCACCTATGTGTCATAACATATAAAACTGTTAGCAGTGGATGTGTTAATTGCAGATAATATGGCACCACTATCTCCCTGTTCAGAACAGTGCAACATTAATGGATGTGTAGTGTTTACATAATATAAAGCCGAGGTACACAGATGTAGCTTTTCATACACACAACAAGCAGCACCATAAAGCACTGTATTTATTATACATTATTAATATATTATTAAAACTGACAATAACGTGAAACTGATCAGTAAAATTGCTTTATTCACATATAATGTGAAAATGAGACACATTAATGTTATTTACTTGCACAAACTCACATTTTATTGTACAAAACAAATACAAGCATTTTGTCACTTCTGTTTTGAAACTGTACACCTGGCATCTGGCATCATTTACACCTAGTATCATATTTCTCTAGATTTGTAAATTTTCATTCTTTTCCTGAAATCAAAACACCACCTATCTTTTAAAATTGTATTGTGTGGGACATTTTTAACTAAGCTGCTGAAATTTGGTAGCACACTTTGGCAAGTCATTATTCCATCTAACAAGTACTTCTTATCTACAGATTAAGTGATCGCATTTCTTTTGAGGTTCCAATAAATAGAATATCACCATTTTTATAAAACACGTATTGGAATGTTAGTTTTTTTTTCTAATGTTAGAGTGATATACACATACAGTTTAGTATAGTACTGTATTATACACACTATATATGTTTGTGTATGTGGTATTATAATAATAAACTTTTTTTAGACCACTACACACTTTTTGCAGAAACAATCTGCGCCATCAGAGGTTTATAAAATAACGTTTAAATTATAACCAAACCAGTGGGGTTCAGTTGTATATAGCACTTTCAAGGTCATGTCATCCTCATTGTTTTTGTCTTTTGGACTGAAGACAATGTAAGTACATTGCTTGGGAATAAACAATGTTGACCAACTTGATTCTATTCTTTCTGGTTTTTAAGTTTACTATTGTTGCTGTACGAAAAAGCACAAGAAAATGAACTGTTTAGAAGCCTTTATTTATATGAGTATAAAAATCACAAAAACAAATTTCCATACACTATATTAAAATTAATATTCATGTCCCACACAAATGTAAGCATAGATTAAAATACATTTTTAATTTTAACATGCAAATGGAATACACACGCAAACATATACAGCAGTACCATTATTGGCCAAATTGATGCAGTTGTATTGATGAAGAGGGTACATGTCCTAGAAAAAGCTATATAAAATCCATAAAGTAAGTTCTTGAAAAAGTGGTTTATTACTTTACTATAATAATTTACATCAAGAACAGTGAAAAATTGTGTAATGGAGTGTTGTTAGCATTTTATTTCAGAACCCAGCCGCTCTTGATGAATCAATATAGAATATTTTCCATTGTCTTAAGAAATCTATATACAAAAATGTTTACCCTTAAAATTTTTCAGTCACCTCTGAACATACCTCTGTAACCAATGTATACAGTACAATTTTAATAACTTTAAAAATTTTACTTTAATCGCAATGTAAATACTGCATGAAGGGTTTTGGGGATGACTGTGAAGTAAAATATACACGTTTTTAGGTTTGTCTGTCATCTTGAATTCATAATTTTTTTGGCCTCATTCATAATAGCGAATCCCCCAAAACCCCATAATATTTACATGACAGTTGAATAATATTTCTGAAATTATTAAAATCAGTGGTGGCTCGTGACTTAAGAAGCTGGAGGGCATAGCCGTTTAGCTTCTTAATTATTTATCAATATGAATTTAATGCACAATATAAATTTGTAACAGTACAATTCTGGCCCTACTGTGTTTTGGGGAATAATCAATTTAAATTGTATTTTTATTCAGAGTCACATATAAGAAACTAGTAAGGTTTTATGAAGGTTTGCAACTACGCAATATCGAGTGGACAGAAATTGCATCAAGGTCGGAAATATACGCACAGAAACAACAACATTATTTTGTCATACTAATGTGTCAGCAAGCTGCACCCATGTATATGTCATCCAAAAGTATGCAACTACGTAATATGCGCTTGTAAACAACTAAGGCGTGGATCTCTACACAAAGAAACTGGTGACGCAGCTCCTCCCCACCTCAGAATTGAAGCATTGCAAATCGTTCCCAGTCACGAATCATCAGTTACGCCGGCCGGCTGCTTATCTAAATTTTATATAAAACCAAGTCTTGGTTGTTCGCCTGTACAATGTGGAAGTGAATTATTTTATACAAAACCAAGTAACAGTTCAACGTTAAACCATGTAAAACGTAAAAAACAAAGTTTGGTAAAATCTAACATCTATTAGTGCGAGTTCAGCGATGGGACGTCTGCAGGACTAATTTCAGCTAAGTGACAAAATGGGGGGTACCCAAAAGTTTAAATAAGGGTCAATACAAAATTTTTAATCAAAATAACTAATAAAAATGAGCTCAATTTGGGGAAAATTAAAAGAAAATTTTACCAAGAATGCGAGCGTGAGTGAATGAGAGAATATCTAACTATATAACAAGTGCTGGGTTGTAACGTTAATTTAATAATGATATCATAAAATATAATAAATATGTTATTTTGGAGGGCTTGTGAAATGTTTAAGGGGAATTTTAACTTGAATAGTGAAACTGCGTCTCATGGTGTATAGCAGCATGCTTGTTCTGCACGGTAGAGTCACATGTTTTGTACGTAATATGACAATAAAAGGTAATGTCATTGGTAAACATTTCAAGCAAGAGTAAATTATTTTAGATAACACATTCCGCTACTTCTAGTTCGCTTAACCGAACTCTGCCCTTAAAGGTAAGCAAATCTAATATTTCTTGTATTATAACAAGATGGCACCTGAACAAAATATTGGTTAAAGTTATTGATATTACATATTAATATTGTTGCATTAAATAATTAATATAACAAATTTTGTCAATTTTTGATCACATAATTCATTAATAAATTAAGAATAGTAACACATGCAGCATGCAAAGATAATTTAAAAACTTGAAATTACCTTAAATATTGTGAGTTGTAGATAGCAGTTTTATTAATAAACATAACCAGACACATTCTTAGTCTCTTCAGTTTTAAAAGTGTCAACAAAAATGTCCGTTTTGTTTTGACAAAAAAAGTAATACACTATATTATTTTTATACCTACACTGTGAACAGATCATTTATTTATATATAAAGTCCATTCAGCTTCCTTTTAATTAACATAATTAACAAACTTTTATAGCATTCTATCATCAAAGTCATTTATTTCTTTAACAAGTTCCGTGTTGATAGATAGCGTCGCAAGGGCATTCAGTCTGTAGTTTTTCATCGTATTTCTCCAGAAAGTCTTTTAGTCTTTTCAGAATCGAAAAGCAGCACTCAGGTTCACTGGGAGTTGACATGGGGGTTGTTATGATAATTTTAGAAGTTCCAACACTTCTTTAAAAACTGAGGTAAGATTGTTTTCTTCTATAAAGTTAAGAAGTTTTACTGCCTCTTTAATATTAAAATCATGCCATCTGTATAATAGTTCCAATTCACTTTTTTTTTTTTTTTTTTTTTTTTTTTTTTTTTTTTTTTTTTTTTTTTAGAAAAGGTAATGCTGAATCACTCGCTTGAATTTTTCTTCCGGAAAGTTTGTAGAAAAAAGTGGAAATAAGTCATTTGACACCAACCCAAGCTGCCTCCAGGTGACCCATGTTAATAAATCTATCTTTTACATGACTTATAATGATGTCGCATACTCTTTTGCATCTCCTGTTCTAGTGCTGCATCGAA
The DNA here is from genome assembly GCA_034769895.1 of Magicicada septendecula. Classification (NCBI taxonomy): domain Eukaryota; kingdom Metazoa; phylum Arthropoda; class Insecta; order Hemiptera; family Cicadidae; genus Magicicada; species Magicicada septendecula. The sequence continues at coordinate 491,241,675 of CM068367.1, forward strand.
CATTATTTTTCCTTTTTCTTGGTTGCTCAGGGAAATCCTTATTTATTTGTGTTTCTATTTCATTTATTTTATCCCTCTCTGCATATCATTTTCAAAAATTCTTATGAGACTGACTTTCCACATTACAGTATCCTTGTTTCTGCTCTGTAGTTGGTGGTACAGTATGTTCATATGGGGTAGAATTCTATATAAAAAAGTTAGCCAGAAAATGAAATTTTTATCTTGAAGAGCCTTTCTGTGACCACTTGCCTAATTAACTGTGTAGTGAGTTTGTACACTTTTCTACAAGAACTTCAAAACATTCTTCCAACTTATATCGGTTTTCATCCACAATGTTGACTGTATGAATGTTATACAGTAGAACTTGGCTAATTCGAACGTGCATAATTCGAATTCGTGGATAATTCGAACTTTTACCGTGGTCCCTTGAATATCCTATGTAAAACCATGCAAAAACATCGTCTGTAATTCGAACTTTTTTTGGTTAATTCGAAATAAAAATTTTGCTCTAACTACAAAAAATCGCCTACAGTATGGGCTAGACCACGTAACAATAGAGACACGACTGGAAACAGACAAGCAGGCATCGCCCTTTGTGAACAGACGCTTGTCCTTTGTGTCAAATTCGTGGAATTGCCGTCAGTATCTGGCGATGACACATGACTGGCTCGTGTAACGGTACCATTCGCCATTGTCCCTTGTTCCACGCCTTGTCAGTCAGCCACCCTCACTGTTGCTTTCAGTTCAGTCTGCCTGCATTCGTGGAAGTGTTAAGTCTTTTTGAGTTTCTACTGTGCGAGCTGTGTCCTGTAGTGAGAGACCGTTCCTTTCTTTATACAGTACTGTATATACAGACTGGTTTGTTTTAGTGATGCTTATTGTGCAGTTTTATTGTGTTGTGTGTTCATCATAGCCCTTTCAAAACCAATACGGACCCAATACAAATCATTGACATTTGCCGAAAAAGTTGCCGTTATACGGGAAGTGGAAAAGGGACAAAAAAAGAAATCTGAAATTGCCAAGGAATTCGGGATACCGCCAAATACGCTGTCAACGTATCTAAAAAATAAAGAGAAGATTTTGAATGGTGTGTGTAAAGCCAGCGACAAAGATAGGAAAAGAGCGCGAGGACCAGAAAATCCCGACGTGGATGAATGTGTAGTGGTTTAAGTAAGCAAGGGACAAAAAAATTCCAGTCAGTGGGCCCCTCGTCAGAGCCAAAGCTGAGGAATTCGCATCTAGCTTAGGGAAAAATGATTTTAAGGCCAGCACTGGTTGGCTCGATGGTTTTAAAGAAAGGAATGGCATGTCTTTCAAAACTGTTTGTGGGGAAAGTGGATCTGTTGACGTTGAAGCTGCAAATTCATGGAAAGACGATTTGTTGCAAATGATTTCTGATAGAGACGCTAAAGACATTTTTAACGTAGACGAGACGGGATTATTCTTCAAATGCACCCCCCACAAAACACTTGCTTAAAGGAGAAAGTTGTAGTGGCGGCAAACACAGTAAGGAGCGCATAACACTTTTAATCGGAGCAAACATGGATGGCTCGGAAAAACTGCCTTTGCTAATGATAGGGAAGTCAGCCAACCCACGTTGTTTCAAAAATGTAAAAACGAAACCAGTTGAACATGAATCAAACAATAAAGCTTGGATGCCAGGTGAAATTTTCGAAAGATGGCTTTTGAAAATCAACAGGAAATTTCGGAATCAAAACAAGAATCGTCTTGTGTATTGACAACTGTACAGCGCACAACACTATTCCTGTGATGGAAAATGTAAAGGTTGTGTTTTTCCCTCCAAACATGACTTGAGTAGTTCAACCTATGGACCAAGGTGTAATAAAAAATTTTAAGCATTTTTACAGACAGCTTGTGGTCCAAAACATTCTGTCAGGTGCTTATTTAGATGAGCACGAAAATATCAAGATTAACATCCTTCAAGCTGCCCGCATGTGCAACAGTGCTTGGAACCAAGTTACGCAAAAAACAATTGCTAATTGTTTTCGTAAAGGTGGTTTCTGCCACATTGAAGGTGAAGAGGAGAATAAAGCTGCTAGAGAAGTCGTACCCACTACGGATAACTGGGAAGATGTTGGACATGACGCAGGCATTCGTTACGAAGAGTTTGTAAACATGAATGAAGACTTGGCGGTGTGCGGTGAACAGACAGATGCGGAGATCGTGGCTGATGTTATGAACAAAAGAAATGATGGTACATCTTCAGATGAAGAAGGGGACCAGCTAGAACTTCCAGAGATACCGATTCCAATGGCTTCACAGGCATCAAATTACATTCAAGACTTGAGACGGTTTGTTGAAGGACAGCAGAACGTAAGTGACGCTATTTTCCAAGCACTTAATAAACTTGAAGAGTTTACTACAACTCAGTGTATTAACTGCAAAATGCAATCAAAAGTTTCTAGCTTTTTTAAAAAACTGTAAATGCTATATTGTACTGAAACATGTTTATACGTTTGTAATACATATGTATAAGGAAATTGTTTAATAAAATAACATATTGCTTTACTGAATTTCGGTTTTTGATTTGATTTTTCTACCGTTATTAAAAGTTTTCCTAATTCGAATTTTTGGATAATTCGAATTTTTTACTGGTCCCTTCAGCTTCGAATTAGCCAAGTTCTACTGTACAGTAATTACATATTGTTATAGAAACTCTGAGTAACCTGGCTTGCACTACTTCCTCCAAAACGTCAGTTCATAGCAATGAGCATAAAAAAATACTGGAATGGTAGATTTGAGAAAAAAATCTAACTTTGTTGTTTACACTTGTTGCTTTTTCTAATAGAAAAGTAAGTTGAGCCCAAGTGTACAAAATATGTGAACAGATACGCTTCTCTAATTTTTGCCTGCTCACCTCCATCAGAACTACACAGAACATTAGCACCATCATTAGTCTGAGCTATTAACTTTTCCTTTGATGTGTGCAGAAGAGGGTTGATGTTATCCATTATGCTATTTGCTAAGGTTTCTGCATATGTACTGCACGAGCACAAGCTGTGCTACCGAGACGCCTGAAGAGCGGGGGGTCTACTGAATAACGCGTGCTTGTGTTGGTGCAGTATTACTGGTTCTGTAAACATTGTTCAGCAAGCTATATGCAATTAGAAATACCGTGCCAGAGACAGTGTTAAACGTATTTTAAATGTGTAGTAGTACCGTGATACGTGCAGTGGAATGGCAAACGTCACCGCATTCCCTGTTGGGTTGCAAAGCTTAACACATGATAGTACCTTTCCCCACATCCCCAAGAACCTTTCATATACCAATCCTTTAAACATGTACCTAAAAACTAATACCATTTGACAGTGCTTTGTCACATCAGTTATCGTGTCACATTAGATGCCACAAATTCAGAAGCTTGTATCTTTTCTATTTCTTCCCTGCAGACACTAAGCAGACAGTTCAATACATCACTCTGTATTGTTTTCGATGTACCTTTGAACACATTGGCCGATTCTAAATGGTCTTTAATTGCAGAATCCAGCTCCGCAGTAAAATTAATTAAATCATTATATCCCCCTCCCCCCGGTATTTGTAGATGATGCTGATTCATCATGACCTCTTAGAGACAACTCGTAAACATTACAGAATTTGACACAAAACATCAGCCTTTTAAAATATGTCTGTTTTTGCTGAATTGAATATTGTGCTTTTCAATGTTTTGTCTAAATTGTGAGTCCAGACTAGACAGTATGTTTACTTTGCTTAACAAAGAAAGATCAACAATACTATTCATGTGATTGGCGGATATTTCATGCATCTCAGTTTTTTCTGTGAGATGTTTTATATCATTAACTCCTTTTACAGTTCACAAGCAATCACCACTGTCTATGGGAGAAAATAAAATACATGGAAAACAACAAAAATTTCTGTATACCACAGCGACAGATCCAGTATTTTTTTGGTAAGCATATTTTGAATTCAGTTGCCTTCTGAAAACATGATTCTCACTTTTCTTATTTTCTGTTTGCATCATGCAGAATTCAGGAGTTGGCCTACCTAATGACTTTAGTTCAATTTTTTGATCAAGAGTTCTTGCTTTAAGCATCTGCACTGAATTATTCAAGTTGGCTAAAATGTTAAAACAAAGCCTAATAATTCAACACTACAGTATTTGCCTAAAATATTCAAAAGCTATTAAAAAAACACTAAAAAAATGCCCACACTAAATTAATTATACCTGAAAAACTCTTAAACACTAAAAAGAGAAATCTCACATTATCAATAGTCTGCAAATAGTTGTACTGAGTGAATAACCCCACTTTATGCTCAACAAGGCGCGATAGCAGACACGCCCATAGGCAGTAGAAATGCTGCCTATAAGCTTACAAGTCCATTCAACTTTGGGGGTACGGAGAAATGAGCACGATTGTAACAGCACTGTGACACATGCTGTTCCCAAAACATTTCTGCTATTATCTAACACGAAAACATTTTCTTGTCCGAAGCATTAAAGAAAGATATAATGACTTTCTGTGGGTAGTGATAATAGATTTTTTAATAATATGATTTAAAACATCAAGGTACTGTAGAAATGAGTTTAAAAACCAGTTCAATGTATATGCTGTTTTGTGGCAATCTAATTAAGTAAAAGATCACATAACTGCGAACAAATGAAACACATTTTATAAGGTCCGTGAAAAAAACTTTATGTAGGATATAGTATGGCGAACATATCTGCAGGACCAGTGTTTGTGCTTATGTCAGATTGGGAGACACTAGTGACAGGAGTGCTGATAACTTTCCAGTGTATGACAGAAAAATATTTAATTCCCTTCTGTTTACTAAAAAACTTGAAATAGATAACCAAATTTTTTTTAAATGTTTAGTTTGTACATACAATTTTTTTGTAAGATAATGGTGTTGCTTTGGAACCGTGGGTTTGATGTAATAATATCTGTTATCATTATTATTGAGGTAGAATTTTTGTCATTAGTATCTTAAATAATCAAATATAATAATACCTTCAGTTTTTTGTTTTTTATTTTATGTTAATTTTTGGGATTCGTGTGTTTAAACAACGCTTAAATTAGATATCATTCTAACGGTAAACAATACAACTAACAGTAAACTATAACAGTCCTACCAACCTGTGTGGTATAACAGCCCCCGAATAAAAGTGGTTAAATACAGTGTTTACAAAGTTGTTTAACAAATTTTTACATCTATGAGTACAAAATTTTAAGGGGTAAACTTTTTGTATTGTGCTTATGATAATGCAACAGTTTCATATCAAATCATAGAAAGAGTTTTGGGTTCTGAGGTTCAGCTATTTTTATGTCTAATGCCACTTCACTTTTAGTGACTGTATGTGTAAAATATATTATCTCAATAATAATAAATTTGCCAAGTATATTTTTTTACTGTTTCATTTTACTTAAGTTTTGCAGAAATATCAGATTTTATGTGTCTATATTATCAAAGCATAATTTTTTCTGTTGTTAAGTGTACATTTTTCTTATTTTTTATCTCTGTATTTGCACCTGACACGTTTCACAGATTCAACCTGTATTTTCAGAGGTTTTTGTATAAATATAGAAGTAGTATAAATTTATATGCAAATATGGAGATTAAAAATAAGAAAAATGCATTTGCAGAGGTAAATATTATATTTGATTTTATGATTTTTATTTTTGATTTTTATTTATATTATATTTGATTTTTTAATGTTATATATTGATTTGTATTGCTGCAATAACTATTATTAAAAAGTAATTATTACTGATTCATTTTTCGAGTAGTATTATAACAAATGTGTGTGTGTGTGGGTCACTATTGTGATAATGAAGTTTTGAACCACAACACTCCTGTTCCTTCACAAAGCATACAGTAATTGGAACCAAATAAATAATTATGCTCAATGTAAGATGATTGGCACAGACGTTTATCATGTCCGAAATAATTTTATAAAATTCAAAATGTTATGCCATACAATGTTAAAATTTAAATTAAAACCGTTTTTAAGAGAACAGTGAGCAAAAACCATAAAATTATAATTATGTTACTATGTCATTACACATGTAACTACATAAATAAATTTCTATCCTGAAATAACAAAAATCAATTTTTAACTGAAAATGTATAAAATTGTCTCCAAAATTTATAGTTTCAACTGTATGCTTTCCAGTATAATGAAAATTAAGTATATTCTTGTGGCAACCCCATAGAATTAATTACTAAACATTCCAATTTATCAGAAGTTCAACAGATAAAAATTTCATAATGTTCGGGCATCTTTGTATAAGATGTGAACTTCACATGTGGATGCTTCTGATGGGTTAAAAAAATTTGTACATCAGGAAAGACATGTGCATGTTCAGTTTGGTTTATATAATATCTTTCAACTGGTCAGGAAGAGTCTGTTACATAAGAAGTAAATACAGTAAAACTTATCATTAGTGGCCACCCTTGGAACTCCATAAAATGTGGTCGTTTAGTAAAGGGGTCAGGGGGGATAGTAACAATACAGTATTTAAATAGAATGATCAACTATTTCATTTTGTTATGTACTTGTAGCTGTCTTCCTATTTATAGTATATTTACAATGAAATTATTTATATTACAACACGTTGGTAAAGAAATTATGCTTTTGAAAAAGTTTTTTAATGTGGTTTGTGTGATGGTAGCAGTTTCTTAACAAGAGTAATGCATGTATCTTTGATCTGCCTACGAGATTGTAACATTTTTTTAAACATATCGGCAGTTCTATAATTTCTTTTTCTTCCTCCTTACTCTGTGTGACCATCACCGTTTCTGCAAAAAGCAGAAAAATTACTGTATTGTAAAAGCGTATATCATTGAATAGTACAGATTTTAACTAAACCTTTCAAAAAGTTTGTATTGTAAATATAGACATTTTTCTGACCACCTGAAAAATCTTCCTGAAGTCGAGCCTCCCAATTGTCCTAGATACCTTTACAGCATTGAAGACCCTCCATTTCCACGTTTTCATCATATGGCAGTCCAGAATCTGTAACAAGTGTCTGAAGTTCTTGCAAAATTCTATGTAATGGCTGCACCTGCAGATCATAATTGGGTAATTTGAAACCCACATTCTGTAAAACACTTGTTACCGGTTGTCTTTATCCAAGATACAATGTCGAAGACGGTGATTTTCTTCACTAGGTAAAATGCTCAATTGGTATCATTTGTGTGGGATACAATAACTTTTTTGATAAAAAATGTTTAATAAGTATCTGAATTGTTCTGTGGTCCAGTGATTGAAGATGAGATGTCGTGTTTGATAGATTAAATAAGTCTGACATTGGACAATGATGAAACTGGATGACATTTGCATTTATCCAACTATAAAATTATACAGCAATTTTTCTATTTTGCATTTTTTTTATTAAACTCTTGCAATCTCTCTTAAATAATGGTGGACATAATCCACACTTTTTTGTTAGCCTGCTGCCTAATGGCCAGTAATATTGTCTCCAAATTCTGGAAGCACCTTGGTTTTAATGATTTCCAATAACTAACAGCTGCTCTTTTTGCCAGCAGCACTACAACATAACATAGTTGTATTTGTTTAGCTATTCTTCCACTTTTTGTTTTATGACAAAAAGCTATCCACTTTTATAAAAGCGATCTGCTTTGTTTTATGATAATAAATTATTTGGTATAGCTCTAAAATATAATCCAATCTCATCAATGATTGCAAATATAATGTAATTCGTTTTGTCAGAATATACTTGGAAACCTGCCTTTTCCAGTCACTGACTTCATGAACAGGTACATCCGCACCTTCACCTGAAATTGTTTTGAACAATATGTTGTGCTGCTTTCTAAAACACTCCAGAAGTCACCTATTGCTTGCTATGAAATTTTCAACTTTAATTTCAGTAGCAATTTCAAGTGCCTTCTCCTGTAACACACTTCGACTAAGTTTTTTGAGGGATCACATTTAAACCACTCAAAGAATTTCAATTAGTTATCCACAGTTTGATTTGTGTTTTCTTTATATTCCGATTCATATTGGATTTCCACTCTTTTAAAATCTGGTCTTGATTTTTTATTATGCTGTTGATCTGTGTTCTTCCACATTTAAAAACTTCAACAAGTTTCCTTGCTGAAATACCCTTATCACTTTGAAAAATAACTATTCGTTTAGCTTCTAAATTCAAACATATTCTACATTTGTTACTCTTTTTAACTCACTGTTACAAACTTTTAAACTATGGTTACTCTGCGACTACACTACAAGTTACAAGAACACTTAAATACATACGGATCACTTATGACAATTCAATGTTTTAACTGTTTCAATGGCTTGGAGTCTTCAAAAGTTTATTGTGAACAAAATAACATTTTTTAAATTTAAAAGTAGGCTGGTACATATGGCTATGTCGTTTATCTTATCTTTCAGTTGGGTCAGGTATAAACACTACTTGAGTATTCTTAAAAATCTGCCTATTGTATTTTATTCCAGATAAATGAACATCTGTGATTGTTTAAGCAAGTGAAAGAAGCCTGACTGCTGGCCATGAGAGGAGATGATCATTTAATGAAGAGAAAATTTACATTTATCTTATAGAAAACAAAATCCATTCCTCAGAAAAATGGCTGGTGACTGCTACATAAAGGCGCCCATTGGGTCAGGTTTTACCGTAATAAGACTATTGTAAAACCTATAAAAAGAACTATTTTCTAGTTTCAAATTAACCCATTCTATACAAAAAAATATTCATAAAATCTGAAAGACATTCTTGACGTATGCATGTTAACCATTTTCCAAAAACCACACACATGTGAAATATAATTACAGACATCTGCACTAGGTATTATAACTACTGTACATATCAAAATATTATGAGATTTGTATTTATGAACTTGAAGTTCATAACAATACCATACATATTTATATGTACATATAGGAAAGTTGAAAGTCAAAGGGCATGGATATGCGCGAAACACTTACGGTCAGAGGGGAAAGGCGATGTGAAGGGAGTCGCTGTGAGAATTGTTATTATCAGTTATAGTGCAGCCAACGTATGAATCTTATTTCTAATAGTAACAAAAACTCGCGACTGGTAAAGTTTGTTTGTAAATATGTCACAACAAATCTCTGTGCGCGCGTGCGCACGCTTACATATCAGAATGTTTTATAAACATATCTGAGTGGTGTTTGGTTCTGCCATTGTGTACGGCTGAGACGTAAAAAACTACAGCCTTGCTGACCATTCTTCAATGGAATTTCCAAACTGTACACTTCAACTCCTTAATTACACACAACTATCTCTCCAGTTTATCATCACATAAAGAAACGTTTTCGTATTAATTGCAAGAATCTTTTAAGTCCTGGACAACAAAAAGCTGTTTCTAGAAGAAGTAAAAAGTAAGTCATTTCAAGACAATTTTAGGGAAAAGAATATCTTTTAAATCTGTTATCACTAAGTGTTACAACCGGTAAAAGATGAATGAGAAAGATCATTTGTTTTACCAGCTGGCAAATGTTTTACTGTAACTAAAATTTAAAGTTTAAGTTATAACATGTGATGGTCAATAGCTATGAAATTTCTTTCAATTATTTCATTTTATTGTTACGCAAAATTATACACACACACACACACACACCGATACATATATTTTTCATTATAATACAACTAACATTCTACTATTATTTCTGTTCTTTTTTATAATTATTTACAATTAGTTTAAAGAAATGCAAGACCTTAATATAACACCTTCATACTCATTCAAGAATGTGCAAAAGCTAGCATGAAGTTTCATTTTTAAAAAACGCTTATTCAGTTAGCATATTTTGACGCTCAGGCCTACCTGTATCCAATTTTTCTTAGAACTCTGAGTGAACTAATTTGGCCCTTGAAGTTAATGTTCTCTACTGATTGGTAGCAATGCGCTTACCGTTGATTAACAGTCCGATGTATAACGTGAGTGTCAAAAGTCGTCCACACTTGTCTTGGGACTAAGCTGTGGTTTGGTCTTTTTTGGGCTCTTAATTAAAATGTCCTAATTTTTCTTCCTCCTTTGCGATATGCGATAATGTGCGACTTGATATTCCAGTTGCCGCAGTAACCCATTCGAAATTAAAAAATTAACCACTTTTAATTGCATTTTCTGTTCTCATAAATTGTAAAACATTAAAAATTACTTCCTGTGCTCTACTATGAATAACTTCCCCGTCTTTACTAGTTGAAAGAGAAGTATCCATTTTAACAAATCCCGTTACTGGGTGATACAAATAATTACGATAATATGCAATTACAGAAAAAACTACCAATAGAAATTAACTAAAAACTTAAAAAATAACTACTAAAAACGATACAATGAATAATAAATTGAGATAATAATAACAAATGCAAGACTGAGATAGTGCGTAACTACAGAAAAAAAAAGCTACCAATAGAAATCAACTAATAAAAACGATACAATGAATAATAAATTGAGATAATGCTAACAAATTCAAGACAGATAGTGCGTACCTAACAATGTACTGGTAACTAAAACATCTCACACAGTGGCGGCGCTAACGAAACGGGGGCCCCCCCGCGAAACTAATTAGGGGGCCCTATAAAAATGGTTAAATTTTGTATACGTAATAGGGGAAAACACTCATATGAGTTTCTATTTACGTGTGTTTCACAACAATGGTTTGTGAATACTTTCTCGTCTATCACAAAGCGTTTGCAATTTTACAAAGGATGTTTTACACGTACACAAACTCTTAAAATTCATTGTTGCTAAATAGACAAAGTTCTATACAAACTATAAAAAAACCAAAATAAAAAGAATTATTTATTTTTACGTCAAAGATCTAAATTCAGACTATGAAACAGTACCGCACACAGAGTGTTAAAAATTTATTATTTAAAAACGAATATCAAAGTAACATTCTAGCTTTCTTCAAACATTTAAATTAGTTTGTAACTGAATTTGTGAAATTCTTGAATATACTCTATACACGTTCTCCTTAAGTCTAATCCAATTCAATAACACTCGAACTCACGTAATGTACAATATTTACAGATGAGGATGAACCAAAGTTCACTGTTTTCCTAAGCCTAGTCTTCTTTTTTTAATAGCTAAGAACTTTTCAACCACTTCGTTGATATTAGTTTTCTGTCTCTTCATGCTCAATGCTTAACAGTGCCAAGTCACTCAACCGAGTTTGGGCCATGGCACTTCTTAAGTATGACTTAATTAATTTAAGTTTTGAAAAGCTTCTTTCCGCTGTAGCTGTTGTGACAGGTATGGTTAAATAAAGCCGCAAAGCTGTAGTTAAGTCTGGGAGGCAGCTCATAAGGCAGCTGTTTTCTTCAACCAGTAAATTCATCATTTCTCGAATGCTTTTCTTGTGTACAATTTCTTTGGCCATCAGAGCTTTGAAGGATATTACTTGGTCAGGCAGTGATGTGGAAAGGTCACCAGGATACACATTTACCAGAGCCTTACTTTTCTCCACTATTGTCTCTTGTGAGAAGTTTACTAAATTCTGAGGCGTCAGGAATGAAAAACTATCATCAATGCAACGCAATCCTTCGAATCTCATTTGTAGCTGAGCTATTACAATATCTAGTGTTGCATTGAAAACTTTTACTTCAAATGATTTCACTGGGTCGTCAATTCTATGGTCAACTGATAATTCAACAAAGAAGCGTTTTACAACTCGCTTACGCTTATTTTTCATGTTACAAGTTATGTCCCATGACTGGGCCAACTGTTTAGCACCAGCAAGAAAGCCGGCAAAATCCTTTCTTAAAACTTTTAACTCATCACAAGCGCGGCTTAGAAACTGCCATGCTCTGCCTAGGTCAACAGTTGGCCTCTGTAGTGCTTTCGAAGTTATATTTACATTCTCTAAATCTTAGTTTCAAGGCAGAGCACAAGAATAAATTCAAAGTTTTCCAGGTGGTTTCTAATTGCTAATGCTTCTTCTGCCTCGGGTTTTTTGAGCTGTATAGAATAATTTCTGTCAAACACTTAATCACAATTTTGAAATAATTTCTGTCAAACACTTAATCACAATTTTGAAATCATTTCTTAAAGCTAACAGACAGTCGTGTCTAGAAGACCTTGTTGGACATAGCTTTTTTAAAGTTAGATTTTTGGCAGAGCTGTCTTCTTTAACGGCAGTGTTAAGTTCTTGCCATCTATGTAAGCTTTCACTGAAAAACACAAGTTTTCTGTACTATGTCAAAAAATTGTCTTATTTCAGAAATATTTGATACTGAATCATTGATCACCAAGTTCAGGTTATGTGCAGCACAGTGTACGTAATCCCCGTTTGGGACTATATCCATAATTCTTTTCTGTAACCCAGAGTATTTCCCGCTCATTGTTGCTGCACCGTCATAACCTTGACCTCTACACTTACTAATGTCAATTTCATTTGTTTTCAAAAAGTCTAAAATCTTACTTTGAAACCCCTCACTGTTGGGATCCTTTATTTCTTGAAATCCCAAAACGGACTCACTAATCACAGTTTTATAATTGCCAGGAGATTCTTCTACTATGTTAATGTATCTGATTACAACACTCATTTGGTCAATCTTAGAAATGTCTTGTGTGCTATCAACAATTATAGAAAAAAAAGGAGACGAGTGAATCTGTTTTAGTAAGGCAGTCAATACTGATTTTCCTAGCAAGTTAATGATTTCATTTTTGAATGTCATAGTGGAGGTATTTTGATCTGGTTTTCTAAGTGTGCACTAAGGAGAGAATCGTAGAGAGAAATTAAAGATGGTATGTTCAAAAAATTTCCACTTTCAGGATTTATTTCATGTAATGATTCTCTATGGCCAAGAAACGGCAATGAACACAGTGCCATGGTTCGAATGACATCCACAATCTGTATGAAAATATCTTTCCATTTTTTCCGCTCATAGGAAATTTGATCAGCTACCGTTTTACTCTTTTTCCAAGTGGCATACGTGAAACAAGACTGTAAATGAGCATTGCTACTTTCATGAACTTTAATTTTTTTACTGAGACCTTTCCAATCTCTAACATCGCCTTCACGCCAGCTTTGGGCATCAGCACTTTGGCTGAAAAGCCAACATGGTAAACAATAGACTCCATCTAGATTACGAGAGTAACAAAGCCAAAACCTGTGAACAATTTGGCCTGCTGCAGTTTTGAAAGAATAATATGCTGTACTGAAAGACCGCTTAGAAACGGAATGCTTCGGGAAAGGACCCTTTGTTTGACAAAGTTCACTTAACGTTATTAACTTTTTCACCTCGTCTGTCATTGTAGCTTGATTTTTATAGAATGCAATATCTGTCTCAAAACTTTGGCAGTTTGGATCGGAAGGGCCTGCTAAACTAGTTTTATTTGCGTGATTACTTATAACTTCAGTTGGTTCAAACTGATTTTCTGGTCCAGGTATGTCTTCGGACTGGCGAACACATTCAATGCCTAGCAGTTGTTCTTCTTGTTCATGTTGCAGTTGCTTATTTGTTTCCGTAGTTGTATCACTTGTATCCGACAGACTAGTGTTTAAATCAGGTTTATTGTCACTGTCACAATCAACTTCAAGTCCGATTTTTGTTTCTTTTTCATTACTTGCACTTGACCCGGGTTTGGGTTGTTCAACTCCATATATTGACGATTTTTTTAAAAACTGGTCGAGTTTTGAAAGTTTACTTTTAGATTCTTCTCGTTGTTTTTGCAGTTTCCTTTTCGTAGCACCACTTAAATATTCACGCTTACTTTCCATTTTATAAACTCTGTCTCTAACACTCTAACTCTACACAAAATACAAAAACTAAAATCAAATGTCATTAAACTTAAACGGCACTAAATTACGAAATGAATGCAATACAGTACTATCGCGCAGGAGATGCGACGCACTACTGAGTACTGAACTACATTGTGTTGTTTGTTTACGTCTCCTCAGTGCCGAGTGACTCATCGCACGGACGTACGGGCACCACAAGAGATAAGACAAGCTTCGCTTACAAACTACAAACAGTAATGTCATTTCGGAAAACGTAGTTTTTTTGCATGTCTATACACTTAAATAAAACGTATATTTCGTATTTTAAATACAAATTTTCCGGTAGTCGGACCCCATTACAACTTTTTTTCCTATTATAGCTCGTTTCATATATTTTTTTACGGGCCAGAGTGGCGGGGCCCCTCCAGAGGGTTGGGGCCCCCCCGCGCCGTGGGGGCCTTATCGCCGCCACTGATCTCACACAAATTGGTAACGCCTCCACTTGCATACCAGCTATTCTCCCGCCATTCTCAATTTCAAAGTGGACTCGTCCATCCATAAATTGGTTTCTGTGCATATGCTCTTAACTTTCAATTTTACTGTACTTCATGCTTTTACATGCACATGTAGAGTTCTGACACTAGGTGAAACTAGTGGCGTTATCTGGAATTTTGCTTTGGGGAGGGGGGGTTCAGATCAGCTTCATACAAAAGAAAAAACAAGTTAAGAGACAATCAACATTTCCATCTTTAAAGTGGCTGAAATCAGTTCCATTAAAGTAAACAGTAATAACATTATTCACAAGATACTGACCGAATTGATTTTCCTACATTACATACTGTATTTCGTGTACAGGGGCGGATTTACGCACAGGCAGACTAGGCACTTGTCTGGGGCGGCAAAATTTGAGTTAAATGATATTTTTAGATTCAAACAAATTTACAAGTATAAAAGCCAGTTGAATTAAGCACACACAAATATAAAAATTATCTTCACTTAATTTGTAACTATAACGCAGTTATCGTTTTTCACCCAAAAGTAATACGGGCGAATGTTTATGTTTTCAACCGTTGAAATATTTGGCGTTGATCATCAGAGAGATTTTAGATGTTGGCAATCCAGATCAAAGTGAGAAATGTAGATCTGTCAATGTAATACCGAATTGTAGGTTGGTTCCAGAAACCGAGGCAAGCTAATATTTAAGGAATCGAGGCATTCTAGTGATACCGACAATAAGATCTTTTGATTCGAAAAACTACTCTTGCTCAACGTTGACCTTGACAGTAGGAAATAAAACGAGTTTTTATTTACTGTACAAATGAGGAATGCGAACAATTTCGACTAGCGTTTTGTCTTATGATATGCCAATTACCATGAGTATTGATGAAAAACATGCGAAATCTGAGCCTGTCACGATAAACAGGACACAACAAAGGTGCATTAGAAGAGAATAATTCAATACCGCCTTCTTCAGAAACAGATGAATGTTAATAAAAGCAAAAGTTATGTGCTAATGAAAAACTGAAAACATAAACTAAACAAAAACTACGACTTCTGCAAGTTAAAAGTTATATTAATTTTTACAAGATTTTAATATTCCTGTTTTGCGTTTACAAATAAGTATGCATGGTCCATACTTATTTTGCATGAAACACTTTTTTGCAGAGTGTAATATTCAAACAATGTACATTTTTCTACGTCTTTAATATGTCCAACTGTTTCTCATTACAAATATGCCTTATACACGCTAAAATACAGTATTCCAAACATACGCTAATGCTGTGTAATAAACCTGATTGTGTATTTAGAAAAAAAGTTGCTACTATATTACTACTTATTACCTGACAAAATGATGAAACCACCTATAAATTAAGAAACTGACAAAATTCAACATTGGGACCCCTCAATATTCACTGGGGTAAAAGAATGTATTAAGCACACATTTTACAAGAATTATACGATGATTTCAAAAGTTACCACGAGACAGAACTAGAAACTTGCTTTGAATCTCCTAACAGAATTGCATGCAAGCAAACAGCCAAAAGATTAATCAAATTATTTACAGATGCAGAGGAAGTGATTTAAAAAAACAGTACTAGCTAAAATTATGTACATAGAATACTTTAATGAATGAGTAGATCCACCCATACCTTCAGTTAGTTATAAAATTTTTGAGTTTCTGCACAATATTTGTGGGACAGACGTACAATAAATGTGTGCGAGAGAGATGGAAACAAAGTGTCAGAGTGTATTTTTATGCAAAAGACTGATGCAGAATCGTTCTTTAATTAGTATGGGTTCATAAATTAATTCATAAACCAATTTTCAGAGATCTAATTCATACAATTTCTAGCTTGCTTCAACTCGCAGCAAACCTTTCTAAACTCTCCTACGTACTTGTCGACTTCCCTTGTGTAGCAAAATTAAAAGTTAAAGGCTTGTGTGCAGAAACCAATTAGACAAGTCCAGAAATTGTGAACGGTGGGAGAGTAATGGGGAATCAGCTGTTATGTGAAGTTAATCAAGTGAATGTGTTGCCAACATAACTGTTTTACATTTTTAATTACTCTTCAAGTTCTGTCCTGCTTTTATTATCACTTATATCATTTAGCGATTTATACTTCTGATTACAGTAATTTAAAACTGTCAAACATTCAAAACCAATTTAGTTAAAAAAAAAATTCTCAAATTGTGTATTTTCATAATTATTATATACTCCAATAACACAATTTGTTAAAATGGACATTTCTTCAAGCTCGACTAGCAAAGACCCCAGAAAGTTATTCATAGTTCAGCAGACAAAATAATTTTTAACGTTTTATAGTTTATGAGAAAAGAAGTGGCTAAGGAATACAAATTCCAAGGGTAATTGAAGAGACCCCAGAAGACTGTGCATGCATGCTTCGAGTAATAATAAAATGAAGTAGAAAATTGAAATGAAAACTTTTTCATTTATTCTATAGTTTTTTCAGTTGGTAAAGCATAAATTATCTCGTCCAACTGCTTCTTTTACCAGCTGTAATACTTTTGAGGTTAAAAGATAGCCATATTTTCATCAGTGGTTGTGTGGAGATGACTTTACTAAAAATCTCCAGAGATTAACAATTTATACATAAATGTATGTGAATATGCCTTGTAAGATATGTCATTATTTTAGTTGGATGGAGTGATCTGACAAATTTATTTATTTTGAGTAGAGATGAGATTTGTGTTGCAATCTCTATTTTGTTCAAGTTTGCCTGTGAACCGGGGGGGGGGGGGGGGGGTGTCATGAATTAGTGGCTCAAGATTCAATTAATCCAAATTTACAGCAACTCCCAAGCAATGTTTGTTTCAAGTTAGAATAAATGTTTGGTGGAAGAAAAATGTGACGACATAGGCAAAGTGAGTGTGAAAGTGTTCGTGCAAAAGCTAAAGAACTCGGGAAGACATACAAGACAAGAAGTATTGATAAATTACAAAGAGAGTTTGTTATAAATTTATAATCCAATGACAGTACGGAAGTAGACTAAATATGCAGTTAGAATTAATAATTCTGAATTTAAATGCTCACAAGCAAAATGGATCCAGTGCTTTCAATGTAATTAACATTTAGCTGTGCGGAAGCTTTTTTTTTTACAAATAATTTACTGCTTTGTGTGAATTAGTATTATTGTGTCTAGTGTACTGAGCAACTTTTATTGAACTTTTCATTTCACAACTTTGTTGAACCTATAGCTCGTACTTGGAAAAGTTCTAAAAGGCAGCCTATGCCTAGGAATATGTATTTAAGGTATGTAAATGTCTTCCTCATGAACAGAACATATCATTTGTATGTTCTCTATAATACCATTACAATTTTATTTGTCAAAAATAAGAAAAAGAGACATTCTACAAACCTTAACAGTATGTTCTGGTTATTATTAAAAATAAAACTCGTATGTGGGCTGCACTAATGCTGACAATTCTATTCTTGCATCTCAGAGCAACTCCCATGCCTTTCACTTTCAATTTTACTATACCAACTGGTATTGCAGAATTGAAAGTTTTTATAAAAATATTCTTATTCATGACATCATGGCACACTTCTTTAAATATTAGATCCTTTTCAAATTCTTTGTTTCCATTATACTTCATAAAAAGTGAGGAAATGAGGGGAAAACAGATAAGGCAAAAAAGAAAAAACTAATAGCTTTTCTTCTGTATTTGAATATGCACATACATATACTCTTACAATACTTCAAGTACTTGAAGAACAAACTGTAATAATAAATGTATTTCATCTATCCTATTACAATTGTTGACAATGAATAATAAAAAGTAGATGATTTCTATTTATGATTATTTTCTTATGCTTTTTGTAACTCTATATAATACTAATTCTACATGTGTCCACAAAATTTTTCACTTGTTTGAATTTCCTTTACAAGCTTACAGCAACTTGAAAGTCCACTTCACACTGCAAAACCAGATTCACCATTCACACACAACAGGAAAAACTTCGATCAAATGGAATCAAACACTACTACAGGTATCAACATAAAAAGCAAACGTGTACTAAAAAAACACATCAACAATGTCTTATGTCTCATTACTTTATCTGGAAGTTACCTAAGAATAACTCATTGCTTAAAGAGTTCAGTAACATTAAACCATGTGAATACATTATGTTAAGTAGTTTCTGTATGTCCATACATATAAAATTCAAAGCAATTTGAATTTTCTACAATACAAATTATGTAAAAAATAAAACATTAAAAAAACACTAAATAAAACAGAAACCTATTAATATATTATCCTTTCATGCTCCAGTGACACTAAAGTGATTTTTTTTAAAGACAAAATGTAATTTATACATTAAATATTAGAAAAGACAATATTACCTTTATAAAATTACATAGAATAATAGTTTTAATTTATTTTCCTCTTTTAGCTTTACCTTTGGCATTTCCACGTGCACCCTTCCGTCCACGTGTTGCCACTGTTTGAACTTCCTCTTCATTTGCACCATCAGGATTTTCTTCTTCTTCCTCCTTGCTAACTTCAGCTGCCTCTATATCTTTATCAATTTCTTCCCAAGCACTTTCTGGTGCTTCTGGTTTCGTTTCTGATTCTTCACCATCTTTTACTTCTTCAACTTCCATTTTTTCTTCAGTTACATTTCCATCGCCTTCTTTTCCATCTTCAGCAACAGATTCTTCCTGATCTTCTTCTTCTTCCTCGCCATCTTTTGTCACTTTACGACGCTTCCAATTGCCTTCATCATCACCACTCTAGAAACGGGTGCATACACATGAGTTAAAAGTGTTCCATATACATACATACATACATAAATATAAACTCTTTAACTGAATTACTGGAAAGGAAAATAATTACAAGATGTGAAAAAACTTTAAATATTCTGAAAGCAAGCCTATTGCATTAATAACACACAGCAACAATATAACGGTACATACTGCAGATTTATCCTTCTTCTCCTTCAAGGTCTTTTCTTTTGCCTGATCTTCCCGCTTTTGACGAGCTGATACTCTGGCCTGCAACAAAGACTAGTACTATGAAGAACCCATCTTATTAATACACATAAAACTAAAATTGCAATCTAAAACAAACTTGTGATTTACAAATCTTAACATGTATAAATTCTACTTTTCTATCAATTCTAAAATGGTGCATACTTTGATTTATGTAGCTACCATAGTTCGTCTACCTCCATTCTTCTGGTCGTTACATAAAACTTTTGGACTAATTGGCCATGGTTTGTGAGCAAAATTTTCCATCCCTAATGTTTAGCCAGCATATATGGCAGGGATCCTCTGAGCAGGGAAATGTAATGTTTTACTATTTTGTAACAACCTTGTTACCAGTAATGGGACAATTTCCACTCAGTTTCCTTGCTTTGAAGACGAATGCTACAAATTACATGCTGTCCATGTCAGCAACAGAAAATTGTATCACAAACCACAGCCAATTAGCCTGAACTTTATTCATCAAATAAACAGAACATTTGGGCCATGAAAGATGTCCTTTTAATCTCCAGTTTCCAGTTATATTTTATAACAGAAGTATCTTAAGTCTGTTAACTACTTCTACTTTATATCCTGCCAATGCCCTCTCAGGAAAACATAATTCTGTAATCAACACACACTTTTTATTTGATCAGACACAATTACTGAAAACTCTCATAAATCACACAAACAATGACATGACAGTGACTCACTAATCAATATATTGGTACACTAATGATTAACAAATAACAAACCTTAGCTCTCACAAGATTGCAGTAGTTATTATAATGAGTCAGGGTACGGCAATGTGTGTCTGCCCAATCTCCTGGCATGAAACAGTTACAAGCACGGCACATGAAGCCATCCACATTGGTCACCAAATCTTGTCCTATACATTACAAATAATACGTTAGTACTATGTACTCACCACATATTTTCAGACTGGTGAAACTTTTACGTACTTTTTGATATGGTGGTTTTGATTAAGGCAGTGGCTAATCTACAGTATACCAAAAGTATGTTTACTATAACAAACACTCCTCTAGCAGCTACAATCTTTTCACAAAAGTTAAATGTTGCAATTTACTACAGATTGGAACACAGCATGTATGATGCAGCCAATCTGGGTTCTGTGTATTCATGACAAATTATAAAATACGAATAATACGTCTCAAATATAATATATACCCTTTTCCACTTGTACAGGTTTTGTAGTCTCAGATTGTGTATCTTAACACACAATTGTTTCAACTAAGGCCATACAAAATTTTCAATGTGTTACATGAACATAAAAAGCTTCTATTCTACCCACATAACACAAGAAATGGCCAATTACAAAACTAACACATTAAAAATATTAAGACATATTTTCTTACCAATAGGAACAGATGCACTGTACTTGGGAAGCTTGGCTGGATCAACATCTATACCTCTAAAAGTCTGAGCCTGTTTTTCAGCTTCCTCAGCTCCTTCTGCCTTCTCTTTTTCTTTATCCTTATCCTTTTCTTCGGTTCCTTCTTTTGGTTCAGTTGTATCTTTTGATTCAACTACATCATCTTCTGTTTGCTGCTGAGTAACAATTTGAACATCCTTGCTGATGATTTCACCTGTGAACAGATACAATTTTTGGAACACTTCCACTTTTCACATGAGCTCACCAATTAAATGTCTTGATAATGCTTTAACCACCATTCATTCAGTAATGGTGGTGTGTGTATGTGCTTAAAACTTAATTGTAGTTTAAACACAAAATGAAAACTAAAATTTAAATGCTACAATACTGTTGACAAATCTGCCAAAATAAACAAATGCCTTTTCCTTCCAGAATAGTGGTGGTGGTTGTACATGACAATTTTATAACATATTGTACACTGTTAGCAATTTTCTTAAACGAATGGCTTCTTTTCAAATATTTTGCAAATATATGTTAACAAGATGGCTAACTTTAATTAAAATATGTGGTAAGGGTTCTCAATATTACTAAGGGTAAGGGTGCTAAATATATTACTTCACCCTTACACCACCGTTACAATTAACTGTAATAATTAATTAAGCGTTTAGACTATTATAAATCACTGATCACCTTCAGGTGTGCAAGTGAGAATTACATTTTAAAACAACTAGGCCTACTATAAAATAAAAGATTCAGTCATCTAACATAACATTAACAAATTATCATAAAATGCAGAAAAAAATTCTCTTCCAGCCTACAAATCGTTAGTCTAGCACAAGGGGATTGATCTACATGATTAAAAAACTACTCTGGATTAAGGATAGTTGTCAATTGTAGTTTTTTTAGCCGTGAAGTGTAATAAGTGAATTTTAATATCTATTTAACCTCATGTTATTTCAGATATCAATATCTTTTAACATAGTTTGTTTTAAAATGTGTATTTCCACACATGACGAAGACCACTAATTTGTAGTTATAATCAGTCATAATTGTAATGATTGTATGAAATAATACAGTACATGACAATTTCATGTAACAGGGTATTCGCTTCATGGATCGTATACGTGAAGGGCTGTACTAGTCAAAAACAAATTCTGTAATGCAACACACTGAATATTTAACAAGTCACTAGTGCTTTTAAAAATTAGAAAATAACCACTGTCATATCTAGACAATAAACAACAGAAAAAAAACTTAATGTAAGGGGTTCCCTACAGTTCTCACATTTCAGCATAAAAATTACAAAGAAGTGGAACCACTTCATCTGAATTACTCCTTTAAGATGTTATCTGTTTATTTTAAAAATCTGAATAAGCACTGAATAACAGGGAGGACATGGCTGAAGGGGGTAAACCAGCTTTGGTGAAATATCTATAAAAATCTTTAACAAAGAACTATTAAGGCCAATTCAATCTTGAAATGAAAATGGGCTAACATTAATATATTAAACTCCCACCAAAAGCTAAAATCGCATATATATAATATGAGAAAGTAATGCTGTGTACAGAAAAATCTTCCATTAAACAAACATGATTAAAGAAACAACCATGCCTAAAGTGCAAATGAACAAAATCTGAATTCACCTAATTTGGAGAAATACATATGTGAAAACTTGTTTCTCGCACTGTAGTTATGATTTAGCATAGCAACTTTATTGCGCTTCAATAAAGCAAGGCAAACGTGACATTACTCACTTTAGACATTTTCAGGCTACTAATTCAAAATTACAAAACAAAACTAACAATATCATTAGTTACAGTTTTATTATGTTAACAGTTAAATTATGTTACAAAGGCTTTTGAACATAAATCCACTTTTCATAACATAATAATACAAATTTATATTATTCTTTCTATTGTGAATGAAATGAATTCAAAACAAGAGACTAATTTTTACTTTAGACAAATTAAAACAATGTATTTTTATAAAAAAAACTTAGCCTTACCACAGTTGACCAGCTCTGGTGCAATCAATTCATCAATGTCAAACTCATCATCTTTCAAATTAGGCTTGGTAGCACGGCGGTATTCAGCCACTTTCTATATGCAAAAATAAGTTTCGTTAATGTTGACAATTTGTATGTTTGTCTATAAAACGACAACCATGTACACAAAAAATGTCATTTTTAATAAAAGCAAGTAACTTTAAACAATTACCATCAGATGAGAAGGAGTTAAACGATGGTCATCCCACTCCAAACGGGTAGAGAACTCCTTATTACAATGTGAACATTTAGGATGCAGAAACGCCTTCAGTTTCTGAAAGAGAGTAGTCCATGTAACATTAACAAAAGCATACAAAGTTAAAAAGAAACAGCTTAAAATTAGGACCAATATTTTTTATAATCAATTTCCTCCAAGATTTGCATCTTACATACATAACCCAGAAAACCAAAATATGATAATAATCCCATCTAACATTTCTTAATCAGTATACCAACAGTAAAAGACAATAAAGATTTAAATTCTTAAATACAAAAAGTTACTTGTTTTAAAGAAAGAAAAAGTATTAAAGTTATTATTGAAATTGTGCAAGTATTATTATAGTGATAAGGAACATTCTATATAACTGGATACTCCACACTCGGGTACCAACATTTAATTTTCATACCACATTTTCTATATTTGTGGATGAACACTGCACATATTATAACAGTTCACAATGAATGACATCATTAAAATGCTTTCTGAAAATACACTGTGTTAGGCGTCGGTTTGGCACGGTTTTGTGTATAAAGTACTGTACTTTTTCCAGTTTTTGTGCACATAATTCATTTACTATGTTTATAAAATTTTACAACTTTTCTATTAATTTAAGAACAAAGTTCTACTTTCCGTGATTCGCTGTTATTTCTTTAATGGAAACAAACATTTGGGTTAACATTACCATATTATCAATAAAAGCTACAGTGGCATACATAATCTGTTTTAAATGTAATGTATTGTAAATAAAACTATTACATATGGCACGAAACAACCATACCAAAACACATTGAATAAGAGAATTTTTATGCCACAGGTATAAAAAATGAAATGAACAGAAATTTAACGAATGACCGTCATATCATGTTATGCATACTTGTTGATTATCCATCTTATACTTTTCACATATCAATGCTAATTTATAACAATAAGGAAATATAAATATGAAATGTTCACAACATTCAACAATGAATAAAATTCTCCATTTTTTAGGAAACATAAACAGTTCCTCATTAGATGTGGAGCTGAAATGGATAAAACTTTTTTATGGTGGCAGGCAACCTTGGTGAAAGCAACATGCGCAGTGCTGTTTTTTTTTGTCAGTGCAACCAGACGTCTCATTGACCGCATAAGTGCTGATGTGTTTCCAAAAACATGTAGGCTTGTATTTGATGTAATTGTTGATGTGTATTGCTATTAAATCACATTCAAAATTTCACTTAATATTGTCTGTGGGTGTTTTCTGATATTGTATTTTGTTAAACTAATATTTTATTTGCTTAAAAATATTGTTGCTGTTTACAGTATAATTGTATTTAAATAATCAGGAAAAATATCTATTATTAAGTCAAAGTTCGTTACAAAGATTGTGCTATGGAAGTGATTTCTATTCGCCTACGTCTGTATCACCCTGACCTAAACCCCTGTTTATATTTTAGCAGTACTTTCATATTTTTGGTCATTTTCGATTGTGTTTCTTATGCTGCACTATTTCTTTTATTACTATAGATGTTACTCGAGTTGTAATGAGTTTATCTATTATTTACATTATGCAATATTATGGTATTACAAAACACATATTTGTAAAAAAAATTCAGTAATATGAATGAAATTTCAACAATGTGTAAAATCCAATTTCTAATAACTAAATAAGTCACTCTGAATAGGAATGGCTGGAACAGAAAAACTGACGTTTTTGAAATGCAGAGTTTAGGACTGAACCCGTTGAGTTCTCCATTACCCCTACGTTACCTCATGAAAATTTTGTTTACATACCTCAAAAATATTTACTTTATCATAAATACTGTAGGGATTCCATATCTTAAAACAATTTGATATTTTCTTTTCCCTGTAGGTCCTATACTTTGAGAAGTATAACTGTTTTGAAATGGTGCTTCAATTTAAACAATTCTTGACTCTCAATAACTTAGAAATCATGACTTTGAAAAAACAGTGCTTATAAACTAAATTGAAGGTCAACAAATTATCTTTAAAATTAATTTCGCTTTATCAAAATATCAGTATAAATAAAAAAGTTATGATCATGAAATTTTTATTTTCAAAATTTTCAGCTGAATTTGCTATTTAATAAAAACTTTAAAAAACCCTATTGTTCATCATTAATGTACATTATTCTCAATACTCAATTTTTTAAAAATGATTTTTCAACCAGTCCGTTTTTATACTATTACACTTAAGCATTTATCACAAATTTTGGAGAATTGGCTATTTCCCTGCTGTAAAATGTTATTAACTAAATAAAGCTTGTTAAAATTTCTCTTTCAATTTTTGTAGTATGAATACATTGCAGGATATGGCTATTTAATAGGGTGGTAATCTAACTGAAAAGGAAGGGTGTTGTCCTTGAACCACTTTAAAATAATAAGTATAAACTGGTATAAAAATATACATTTAACTATTATCTTAAATTATTCCATTTTCTGTTATCTTGCTCTTTATATCTATCATAACAAGAGTGAATTAAAAAATACTGATATACTTTTTTAAGCCCCCCCCCCCAAATCAAACTGGCCATTTTGACTCCCCTCTGTTCCGCAACATTTTTAACATCATTTTCTTAATCTCAAAACATAAGTATATGATTTTCAACAATTTACTCCAAATAGTATACTATAAAGAAATTTCTGGCATCTAGGGGTTACACTTCAACCCTGTAGTACGTTAACTTACCAATGAAATTTTGGTATGTTTCTTATTTATGTTTTCACTTAAAATTTATCTTTGAATACTTTTAAGAGAAAAAAATAGTATTTTATACATTTCACTCCATCAAATTACACTTCCCTACAAATGTTCCCTGAAAACTTGACCTTAAGTTCTTTCTCAGTGACCTCAAAAACATTACTGCACACACACACAGTTTCACCAATTGTGAATAGTTTACTAAAAAATAATTTTCCAGCATTCAAGTGTTGTTTTCATCCTTTAGAGGTAAGACCATCCAAAGACACTATGTAGAAGACATTACAAAAAGTTTCATACAGTAAATTCGTTCTATGACGAGGATTCCTAAGTTTGGTATTTTTTCTGGTTTCATTGAATCGACCAATATAACACTGTTAGTTCCTTGTTAAAAAATAAAAATGATAAGATTCTCTATCTAGCTGTTTGTATTCAAAGATGACATTACTTTTCTTATACTATTCTCCTACAATGTTTTCCAGTTTTGTATATTACCTGATGACGCATATTTTTGCGATGTGATATTAAGTTTCCATAGAAATGGAGGTCACACATTGCACAATATTCACGGCTGTGGTTGTAGACTTTCATACCATGTCTATGCTTCCTCTCCAATTCCATCTCACGCTGTTGTTCAGCTAACTACAAAAATCAACACAATCATGAAGAACATCAAGTTTGGAGTATATAAAACACTGAATACTCTTTTTTAATTTTTAAATACCTGTTGCTACTACCACAACCATATTATATAGCATACCGCTCCCCAACTAATATCATATTCTTACTACATGTATAACTGTTATATTTGTACTTAAATCCACATTACCTGCATAAATCTAAAAAGGATTTATGTTCTTACACTACACCCAATTCTTATAGATAATATATAAAAAAAACTTTAGGCTAATCATCAAAGCATTACAAAAATAAATAAAATAAAATCAAGTCAAATTCAAATATTACAAAATTATAGTTAACTTACTCTCATCTCGTGGCGCAACAGGTCAACATTCAGCTTGTACTTCTCATTAAGACCATCCATCATAAGCTGATGAAGGCGTCCCTTCAAGTGTTTCAAGAAAGACTGAAATATTGAAAATATAATAAGAACGGGATTCTTAAAAAGTCTGAATGATGATTTCATCAACAGGTGACTGCACTTACCTAAATCAATTCAATTAATCTATTATATTTTGAAAAATATCAATTATCAAATTTTCAACTTACACTTTCATCCCACATGTTCTTACTGCAAACATGGCAGAACAGGAGAGCTGGTGGAATGTTCTGATACCTAATATCCTTGTTCTGTAAAACAAGAAAAAATTCATTTAATCAACAAGCAAACCACTTTCTGTAACTTCAGCTCAAGAAGAATATGTTCCTTGAAATTCTCACTTTATTTATAACAAATTCAATTTCATTAAAAATATTGTATAAAATAAAATCTACTTGCACACGTTTATATATTACATTGAAGTATATGACACTTTGTTCTAACCACCCACGTTAGTGCATAATAAAATCCAGTTACACTATAGACTTGCCAAAAGCACGGACGGGCATTGCTACTGTCAACAGTACAACGCAGTACTTTTATATTTTCAGTAAACATTAGAGACAGTTATTTAAAAATGGCATAACCGTTATGCGTATCCATAACTAGGGATTAAAAAAATCCTGCAAAGTTATTTTGTAGCACTTGATAGATGTTGCAGAGTACCAAAACGAATTTCATTAGAATGACTTTTTTATGGTCATGATTTTAGGGGCACAGAAAAATTGTACATTATATTCAGTGTGAGGGACAAGCCATAAAAGTTTCCATGTTTGGAGATGAAAGGGATCACACGACTGAGCCCACTAAATGTACTTTGCAGATTTCAATCTACATTACACAATGGGGAATTTTTGAACTGAATGCAATTTCTACTGGAACGCACAAAGTCCTTCAATTATTTTCTGATAAGCAAGTTAACTTCTTGTTACTGAAAAGGTTTTATACTGAAAATCTTGAGTAACATCAGTAAATACTGTAGTATAATAACTGAATACACATAGCACAATGGTGTACACTTGTAAAATTATTTGTGAGAAAAAGTTGAGCACATTAAAATACACTGTTTAAACAAATATAGTAAAATCATTGACTCCAATGTATAGAGATGGCAGCATCTGGGAACTTTCAAACAGCAGAATAGCCACCGCTCTTCAAGCATAAACAGTGATCTACCTATTGCTAGTGCGTGTTTGGCTAAAGGTTCTCATGTCTGTATTCATTAATTTGTACTGAACAAATTGTCATAGATTGAATTTAAAAATCCAAGAATGGTTTAATTTAAATGGGTATTAAATGGATGCAACAATTCATCTGATGTTGGCTACTGGCAAATGTTCTGTTTTAACTGAAATATTGTACCTACAACTTGTGTATGCTAACAACATTGCCAAGTAAATATAAAAACACTTTTTTATATTATCCTTGAATGAGTCGTGAACTGAAAACAAAGAGTATTCTGATTTTACTGCTCATACAAGGTCTCCTCCCTCCCACCCCACATATGCTCAGCCTCATTGGACTTTCAATACTAAAAACAAAATGCTATATAAAAAAATGTAGAGTATTCTGAATAAATTACTGGAAATACTGTAATATTTAAGTTAAAACTATCTATTAACTACACAGGTCTGCGATGCAAAAATTGTCTTAAACGTAATGGGAGATTTTTATAGTTTTTGGGGTGCTGATTACTAAAAAAATAATGAAAAATTCTTATCACGCACAGTTTTCTCACAAATAATGTGTCTAATTTTGATATATTTGATAAATTAGAAAGTACAGTATAACTATACATATTAAATAGTTATTTGGTGTGTGTGAATACTTGGTGAGGAAATACAAATCTAAATTTATATAATGTCTCAAAATTAGTTAAAAGCAGATTTTGACCAGAAGTGAAACTTGTGAAAACCAAAGCTGATGATTCATACTTTTTACTGATTTGTCAAAAAGAAGTCTCACTCGTACACAATGTAAGTAAATACACACTTCTCAATTTGTGGCGATTTAAAGATAATTTCCATTTTACTGTCAACTGTGTGGATACACCAAATTCCTGTTTTCTATGTCAATGGGATATCTTCAATAGAAAACAACATTATATAAAGAACAGCCGATTAGAAAAACAGCCTGGAATCAAAAACATTGAGAGGGAAAGCTTGGTTGATGCAGGAAAGGATTTATTCCAACCACTTCCTATAAAATTAGACCTGCTTGTTAAAAGCATTAGCAAAAGAAAGGATATGTTTTAAATACCTATGCGACCAGTTCCTTAGTTTATCTGAAGCAAATTTGAAGGAGGGTATTTTTGTTAAGTCTAATATCAGAAAACTTAAGAAGGATGAAAATTTTCAGAAGAAAATGGAGGAATATTCTCTATACACAGTATGTATATTTTTATATACATACTGGCCACTTTATTGACGATTTGAGCTAAATCTGTGTGGTTCTGTATTTGCTAAATGGTAAAATTAAAACACAAATATGATAAAATTGTGGCAAGTGTTATTTTTTTTTTAAATCAACACCCTTTTTGTGAAAAAACTTATGTGATAGAAAATAAAGCGTATTTTTATTTAATAAAGCACTGAAATCAGTGCTGACATAAAAATTGGTTGACAAAACTAAAACAAATAAGTATTTTTTCGCAGGCCTGTGTTATCTTGCATTGATTTTAATAATAAAAATATACCTTTTTATCTTTTCTCTCATCTGAGGATTCATCTCTGCTGTCCCTGTCTCCTTCCTCCCCTTCCCTAAAAATTCAAGTTTTGTTAATAATATAGATTTACTATGAATACTACTAGTAATAATAGACTTAATATGAATATTAATAGATTGCTAACAGGGATAAAAATGAGTTGTGTTTTATGAACTGAAGAAAAAATGTCCAGAAAACATCTCAAAATATATCATAACAGTGATATTGTATTACAAATATTATATACATACATGAAGTCTCAATGTATTGTTAATTCAATTTAAAAAGTGCCAAATATACCTCTAAAATATTTTTTCCAGGTTCTTATGAATTCCGTTTTATAGTTAAAATAAGAAATTTCATCTACAAAATTAAAATACCCAAACTCTGGATCAAGGTATTCTAGATATGTATGTATTCAGGATAAATACGCCAATTAATTAAAACATGCTATATGCCACTGGTTTTCTTCTATGTTCCTAGTAGAACTACATCTTTGTGGTAGGAACATCCAAAGGAATGTTTTCCATAATGCAGTGTGATCATCCTGAACTGTTCTAAAAAAACTGAATTTATATGCTGTTCGCTCTTAGTGTGGAGCCTGATGTAAACAAAACCACATGTTCGTGCTTTAACAAGATTGGTTAGACAAGTGGTCGCATCACTAAATCTTCCGCCTGAAAACAAAATTAGTTTGCAACTGGGCATGTGCTGTTGTCACAGTTTCGTTTAGTACAGTTCACTACAGAAGTGTAAAGAGTGCAGTTTCAGTAAGTTCGATTTCGTTATTGTGCTGTTTGTCTATTTACTTTACAACAATTGTTTTGCATTATTTCAATCATGCTGTCAACAGCAGGCCTATCAAATATAATTATGCATAAATCAAGAAAACCTTTTACGTACTGGTGAGAAAATTATAATGTTAAAAATGTTTATTTCTTTGTGAGAAGTAATCACACATAAATCAGGAAAACCTTTTACATACTGGTGAGAAAATTAGTGTTAAACATGTTTAATAAACTTTGTGACAAATACCAGACACTTGCCGTTAAAGATGTAGAACAACTTACATCAGAATTTATTGGTGTACCCGTGCAGTGTTCATAACATTCAAAATGAATTAAAAAACAGGTAAACTGGTAACCCCAAGTAAAAAGAGGACACGCAAACAATGTTATTAGCAAGTATGATGAGTTTGACAAAAATGCCATTTGCCTTAAAGTGCATTCCTTCTTTTTTAAAAATAACCTGCAACTCTAAATAAACTACTGACTGCCGTAAATGACAATCCTAATATGCCTAATGTTAAGCGAACAAGTTCATAATATAAACTTTTATTAACACTAGGATTTTCATTTGTCAGAAGAAACAGAAAAAGTGTAATTGTAGATAGAGAAGGTATTGTATTGTGGTGCAGAAATTACTTAAAGAAAACTAAATTTAAAAAAAAAAAAATTTGATTTTGCTCTACATCGGAAATGAAAATAGATTTTTAAAAGGTCTTCTTTTATTTGAAGTCAAGAAAGTCTGGAGATTATCATACAGAAATAAATGGAGACGTATTTAAAAACGTAGAACTTTTACGAGAAAACAGTGTATTGTCATGGATAATGTGCCATATCACAGCATTAAAACTCTCATGTTTTCCAAAGAACTCCTGAAGAAAATGTGAAATAGTTAATTGGCTATGTGAGAACAATATTTAATTTTGGTAACAATTTTGTAAAGGCCCAACTTTTACAGTTAACAAATTCGGTCAAGAATGACAAATACATTGTTCAATAAATAATTACATTATTCAATTACAATAATTCGATTACATCAATTGTTCAATAATTGATGACATTGCAGAGAAGAAAGGCCACTCTGTGTTACAACTGCCTCCATGCCACTGTATGTTGAACCCTGTAGAATTGATTTGGATTCAAGTTAAGGGGCACGTGGCATAGAACAGTAAAACTTTTAACTTAATGAATGTAAAAAAATGAGTGGAAGAGGCTATAGTGGTGTGATTGTGTTAATCACATTATAAAAGCAGAGAGCAATTTACGGGAACTTGATAACTATTTATCAACAAACATTTCTGTAAAACAGTTGGGATTAACACAACTAAAAATAAGGAAAGTGATTTTATACTTCTTTGGATTATGTTTATATTATTAAGAAAGTTTTAAAGTTTGTACTGCACATGCCTAGGTGTTGTATTGTTCAGCTTTGTTTACATCAGGCACCACTCTAAGAGCAAACATTTAGTTATTCAGAAGTTCTCACATTTAAAATGACTGAAAAACATATAATGAATTATTCTCCATGGTTAAGAAGATAACAACAATCCTCCTTGGTCAGACAAATCTTCACATTCCCTTTGGATAATAGTTCTAGTAAAATGAACAGTTATAGATAGTATCTCATTTACAAAGCAATTTTGTTTGTCATACGTATTAAAGTAAATTGTACTACTACATTAATTACAGTATAATGTGTTCATATGGTATACAACAGGTGGGCCATAAATTGCACAACACTTTATTACTTTCATGCTGAAATTAACTGGCACTCCCAAGGTCAATCATGGCTCCTTCCACTTCTCCACACTCCTACCCTGCCAAGCTGCTATTTTACTGCCATTTCTGATTCATGAACTGTTCCACTCTTGTCAAGTTAAATATGGAACTAATTAAGATATTGCACATCGGAAAGTGTAGTTTTAAGTTCCATTATATATATATTACATTAATTATGGGTTTGTAACTATTAGCCCAGATATTAGAAATAAACACACAATTTCAGACTTAACGAATAATGCTGAAACCCTTGGAGAAATAAGACGTCCCCACAAAAACACAAGAAATGGTTGTTGCTTAGCACATGATTATGACTACAATGAATATTCGACTTGTGAAAAAATAAAACAGTTCACCAAGAAAAGTTTTATCGGGGGACATGTGACTATAGTTCTTTGAAGGAAGTAAAAGGACTTCTGTCATGACATGTAACCAATGAAGACGACTGGAAGAATGTGTATGCCATGCTTAAAATTGCAAAAGGAAGATTTTGTGAAAGGTGTCTGTGACAACAATACAAAACATGGCGTCATTAACCAGCACGAAGGTGACAGTGACAGTAACAGTAACAGAGATGGACCAGATGTAAGTGATGATAAAAAAGGTGTTTAATAATCAACAACTTGAAGTTTACAACTAAATATGATAAAACTATTTATTTAATAATCACTACAACCTTTATGTTTTAAATTTATTAGTTATAAAAAACAATATTAATCTACAAGGTGTCCGAAAAGTCTCGCACCATAGGGATTTCATTAATTGGGTTGTTTTTGTTTGTTGCAGTACTGAAAAATGTTGACTACTGAAGAGCGGGTAGAGCTTATCCTCCTCTGTGGAAGAGAAGGATTCTCCAATAGAGACGTTGTAGCAGAATTTAATCTGAGGCACCCGGAACGAGAGCCAGTGTCGCACACCACGGTTGGCAGACTGTTAAGGAAATTCCAGGCTACAGGTAGTGTGGCAGATGCTCCCCGATCTGGACGTCCAAGGACACCAGAAGATGTGGTGGAAGGGGTTTTGGGAAAGGAAGCAGCAAGTCCAAAGAAATCAATTCGCCGAACAAGCTTGGAAGTGGGCGTTCCTCGATCAACAGTCGCGGACATTTTGAAAAAACATAAGTTTCACCCGTACAAGTTACAAGTGTTACACCACATGTCAGATGATGATCCGGATCGGCGTGTGGAAATGTGCGATTGGTTTTTGGCACAGTTGGAAGAGGACCCCCCGTTTTTATCAAAAGTTATGTTCTTTGACGAAGCTAACTTTTACGTAAACGGAGAGGTGAACCGACACAATTTACGTTACTGGTCCGAGAGTAATCCACACTGGTTTTCCAGCAGTAAGGAACAAGGAGCAGCTCGCGTCATGGTGTGGTGTGGTTTGTGGAAAGACCGGATCATTGGGCCTTACTTCTTTGACAGAACAGTTAACAGTGAAAATTATTTGGAAATGTTAGGAGATTCATTATTGCCTGATTTGGATCTGCTGGGTCCAAGACCAGAATGGTTTATGCAGGACAGTGCACCCCCCCCCCCCATTATGGTACACAAGTTCGTGATTGGCTTAACGAAAACTTCCCACAGTGGATTGGCCGTAGGGGACGAGTGGAATGGGCTCCACGATCTCCGGATTTAAACCAAATGGATTTTGCTGTGTGGGGTTATGTAAAATCCAAAGTTTATGCTGTCAAGATCATGGACACAAACCATCTGCGTGAGCGAATCACAACTGAGTGCCGTTCTGTAACACCTGGCTTGGTGGCCAACATTCTGCGGAACTTGGGAGATCATTTACAGTTGTTTTGACACCTCCAGTAACCATATTGAACACATATTGTAAACCCATATGGTGCAGGACTTTTCGGACACTCTGTATAATTACTTTTGAAATAGCATTTAAATACTGAAAATGAACAATATTCAATATCTGTATACAGTAGGTTTGTGGTAAGGTTAAATGTGATCATTCAATTTTTCTGGACGTTTTTGTCAGTTGAACTGTTCCAAGTTGACTTTTTAATTTCTATAACATTATCTACATCAGTTGCTTTTTTTATTTCTGAATACCAATGTCAGATTTAAGAGTTTAAATTCTACCAGTTATACACACTTTCCTTTTGTCATCAGTATGCTTTGCAGTTATGAATCAAAGTACTATAGAAGAAAAAAACAAAACAGCCCTGAATCCCAAACAGCGAAGGCATAATAAGGAAGCAACGTGGTGGGGCAAATGAGTTTTGGGAGTGTCAACTTTTTCAGAAATTAAAGAGTTTGGCAGTGACCTTCAATTAACAAAACATTTTGCGAGGTTTGGAGAAAAAAGTCATTAGGATCTAAAGAAGCAGTGCAGAAATAATCAACAGTATTGTGCCTGAAAAGATTCTGAGTGTGTGTATAAACTTTATGTTACACAATAAAAACTATAACAATATATTATTCTTACATAATGAAACATAACATTTCACACATACTAACTCATTAACTTGAACCATTTTCTGTATGGCCTGTTCTGGATGACGACAACATATTTTGTTGAAACATTTTGTGTAATAAATGGCCTAAAAGTTCACAAAACCTTTTAACATCACAAGTTTATAAGAAAATGTGTTTTTGTTACATGATTTACGGTAATTTGTAAGGCACAGCACTATACAAGTAGTACTTAGTATGTATATGTTTATAGACTTCCCACTTCATCCCAATCTTAAGTAACAATTCATATTCTCAATAAACACAAAAGTGAAGAGTGTTTTTGTAGAATGGCACTGTGCTGTATTAATGCCCACATAATTCAGAAAGAAAAACTGATAATTGGCTCTGTCCATAAAAAATTAACAAGGAATAACTTGTACCTGTTAGATATTATATTTCCACAATATGTATTTCTCTTAAATTGTTATTTAGAACACTATTATAATAAAAAAAGAAAGCTTCATAATACTTTTGTTGTTAACAATTACTCCATTAATTATTTTTAAGAGTGAATAAAACCCAAAGATATGGATTTCTTAAAAGTTTTCTGTTTGCAAATTAGTACTACTTGTGGCTAACTAGTTTTTATAAAATAAAGGAATTTAATCTTTCTTTAAAAAATGTTTCTACACTGAAAAATGTTAATTCATATTTAGGTAAACTATTTAAGTTCTATAAATCATTGTATTATTCCAAGCTGTGTTGAAGAATTTATGACCTCACATAATGGGAGTGTCTGGCACCCAAGAACGATTGAAATTTATGTTCCAACAAAAAATTAAGATTTGGTGAAAGTTGCCTAGGGCACTTCAAAAGAGTGAAGAGTCAAGTACATAGTTCCAAAAAGATGAATACCTAAAGAAAAGTTAGCGCTGGATACGAAAATAAGGGAATTCATGTCACCAATCTGAAATTGGTATCTAAAAGCAGAAGAAACGGATGGAAAACATGATGGGGGCCAAGGGTCATCTTGAACTTTCAGCTGGAAGGTATTTTAAGACTGTGCTGTGCAGAGTAAAAAAGTTACCATCTCAACTGATTCTGATATATTCACTCCTGCAATAACTCTTGTGTGATGAGCTCATGTATTTAACCCTTTAACCAATGACAACCTGTACAGTGAAATTTTTTGAAACTTTGTAAATGTGATTTAATGTTGATTTGTCAACTTTCATTATAGCGAAACCGATAAAAAATATCTAGTATTAAATAGACTGTCTACTCTCCAATTCGTCAAAAATAGATATTTCATCACCCAATTCATAGTTTGTACATATACACGAATTTCGTCCTCAAATAGTTGATACTTTTGCAATGTAGTTTATCAGAAACGCTCAAAACTACATTAATATTAGAAAAATATTACTAAAAAATACACGTGTATAATTAATATAAAATGAACAGTACAAAGTGTTAAACAAGCGCGATATATTTTCTCTTATACATGATGTACATTAAAATGAAAAAATTTTAATTTTATTGCCTGGCAACAAAATTATTTTATTTTTAACAATTACCATTGTTTCAAAAAGTTTAAATAAATTTTCAAGTACTTTACTCTTGTTAAAACGTATAAGGTTGCAGGTAAACTACCCCTTCCCCTTAACCGATCTTCACCAAAATCGAAAGTCATTGAGACCTCTACAATTCAGGGACGTATGCAAAAAATTATTTGATTCTGTTTGAATTTGCGGCTGTTATCGTTTGCCATAGAAAATACGCTTGATAAAAAAACGTTGCAGGTAAACTACCCCTTCCCCTTAACCGATCTTCACCAAAAACAATAGGTCTTGAGTACTCTACAAATCAGGACTGTATGCAAAACATTATTTGATTCTGTTTGAATTTGCGGCTGTTGTCGTTTGCCATAGAAAATACCCTTGTTAAAAAAACGTTGCAGGTAAACTACCCCTTTCCCTCAACCGATCTTCACCAAAAACAATAGGTCTTGAGAAATCTACAATTCAGGGCTGTATGCGAAACATTATTTGATTCTGTTTGAATTTGCGGCTGTTATCGTTTGCAAAAAAAAAAAAAATTTCCCTTGATAAAAAAAACCGTTGCAGGTAAACTACCCCTTCCCCTCAACCGATCTTCACCAAAAACAATAGGTCGCGAGTACTCTACAAATCAGGGCTGTATGCAAAAAATTATTTGATTCTGTTTGAATTTGCGGCTGTTATCGTTTGCCATAGAAAATACCCTTGTTAAAAAAACGTAGGTAAACTACCCCTTTCCCTTAACCGATCTTCACCAAAAACAAAAGGTATTGAGAACTCTACAATTTAGGGCTGTATGCAAATAATCTTTTCATTCTGTTTGAATTTGCGGCTGTTATCGTTTGCCATAGGAAATACCCTTGTTAAAACATAAAACGTTACAGGTAAACTACCCCTTTCCCTTAACCGATCTTCACCAAAAACAATAGGTCTTGAGAACTCTACAATTCAGGGCTGTATGCGAAACATTATTTGATTCTGTTTGAATTTGCGGCTGTTATCGTTTGCCAAACAAACAAAATTACCCTTGCTAAAAAAAAACCGTTGCAGGTAAACTACCCCTTTCCCTCAACCGATCTTCACCAAAAACAATAGGTCGCGAGAACTCTGCAAAACCGGGCTGTATGCAAAAAATTATTTGATTCTGTTTGAATTTGCGGCAGTTATCGTTTGCCATAGAAAAAATATCGGTATGGAGAACCATACATGACTTCCATATTCTAAGATTTATATTTAAAATCATTTTCAGCCAAACAACCAGGCTGTGTCTTACCTGCCTTTTTATTGCTGTATTAAATGAAAAATATTATATTACATTAAAATGAAAAAATTATAATTTTATTGCCTGGCAACAAAATTATTTTATTTTTAACAATTACCATTGTTTCAAAAAGTTTAAATAAATTTTCAAGTACTTTACTCTTGTTAAAACGTAAAAGGTTGCAGGTAAACTACCCCTTCCCCTTAACCGATCTTCACCAAAATCGAAAGTCATTGAGACCTCTACAATTCAGGGACGTATGCAAAAAATTATTTCATTCTGTTTGAATTTGCGGCTGTTATCGTTTGCCATAGAAAATACGCTTGATAAAAAAACGTTGCAGGTAAACTACCCCTTCCCCTTAACCGATATTCACCAAAAACAATAGGTCTTGAGTACTCTACAAATCAGGGCTGTATGCAAAACATTATTTGATTCTGTTTGAATTTGCGGCTGTTATCGTTTGCCATAGAAAATACCCTTGTTAAAAAAACGTTGCAGGTAAACTACCCCTTTCCCTCAACCGATCTTCACCAAAAACAATAGGTCTTGAGAAATCTACAATTCAGGGCTGTATGCGAAACATTATTTGATTCTGTTTGAATTTGCGGCTGTTATCGTTTGCCAAAAAAAAAAAATTTCCCTTGATAAAAAAAACCGTTGCAGGTAAACTACCCCTTCCCCTCAACCGATCTTCACCAAAAACAATAGGTCGCGAGTACTCTACAAATCAGGGCTGTATGCAAAAAATTATTTGATTCTGTTTGAATTTGCGGCAGTTGTCGTTTGCCATAGAAAATACGCATGATAAAAAACGTTGCTGGTAAACTACCCCTTCCCCTCAACCGATCTTCACCAAAAACAATAGGTCTTGAGTACTCTACAAATCAGGGCTGTATGCAGAAAATTATTTGATTCTGTTTGAATTTGCGGCTGTTATCGTTTGCCATAGAAAATACCCTTGTTAAAAAAACGTTGCAGGTAAACTACCCCTTTCCCTTAACCGATCTTCACCAAAAACAAAAGGTCTTGAGAACTCTACAATTTAGGGCTGTATGCAAATAATCTTTTCATTCTGTTTGAATTTGCGGCTGTTATCGTTTGCCATAGGAAATACCCTTGTTAAAACATAAAACGTTACAGGTAAACTACCCCTTTCCCTTAACCGATCTTCACCAAAAACAATAGGTCTTGAGAACTCTACAATTCAGGGCTGTATGCGAAACATTATTTGATTCTGTTTGAATTTGCGGCTGTTATCGTTTGCCAAACAAACAAAATTTCCCTTGCTAAAAAAAACCGTTGCAGGTAAACTACCCCTTTCCCTCAACCGATCTTCACCAAAAACAATAGGTCGCGAGAACTCTGCAAAACCGGGCAGTATGCAAAAAATTATTTGATTCTGTTTGAATTTGCGGCAGTTATCGTTTGCCATAGAAAAAAAATCTACAGACAGACACACAGACAGACAGACAGACAGACACAGACACTTTTCGGAAAACGACTTTTTTTCATGTTTTGAGTGTAGTAGAATCAGAATCTGCAATAATCTCGAACACGATTTTTTTTGCCATCACCATACTTCCATTCCTTAAGGAATATGGAAGTAAAAATCTACAGACAGACAGACAGACAGACACACAGACACTTTTCGGAAAACGACTTTTTTTCATGTTTTGAGTGTAGTAGAATCAGAATCTGCAATAATCTCGAACACGATTTTTTTTGCCATCACCATACTTGCATTCCTTAAGGAATATGGAAGTAAAATACCGTTTACACCTCTACAATTTCATAAACTACGCACATAACCTCCAAACACACTTCAGCACAATGCTCCAAAAACAAAATGCATGTAACAGAGAATGCAAATTTGTCACCACAGCCACATAGATTACGGGTCCTAACCATCTCAGAATTTGATGACATTTGGCAGGGAGGCAGACCTCATATAGACCAAGAAAAATGCCAATTTTGTTTTTGTTTAAAGTATCTCAACCGGTTTAGAAATTACAGCTATGTAACGTTTCCAAAAACCACCCAAAAACGCTGGTACCCCAAATTTTTGAATTGTGACTGTGGTTCTTCTAGTTAAGCTAGAGAGTTGGGAGAGGTGTCATTTTAAAGCTCTTTTCAAGCCCTTTCATTTGATATACAACACAACACAGGTTAAGAGGAAAAATATTTTTTCAAATTCAAAATTTTAATTTCAATTTCTCAAAAAGCGCATTTTCTAAAATTTTCAAAAAATTCTACATTATAGTTTATACTATTATAAACTTGTTCAGTAAGTATAAAAATGGGACAGCAATGGGTTCATTGTTTAAACAATTTTAGAAAATTAAGTGTATTGTGAGAATTTGTACTAAAAATGCCAAATATTAGTATACAAAAATGTTTTATAAAACACTATTAAGGTTTAAATTATAAATAAAATATTGTAGTAGACTTTTTAAGATGCAAACGAGGAAAGATGCTACTTCTATTTGCTGTCAGTAGCTCTTTAATGATCTTTGTCCTTGAAACCTTTCAGGTTATGACAAGCAAAGCGCGTGTATCTACAAGCTTGCGCCTGCACTGACTGGTCAACCTGTGAGTCAGAGACAGAGTCAGTCTTGCAGCAGTCATTGGTGGTTGGATGTGCTTTCAGAGTTTCTGATTTTACTGAACATAAGTGCAGTTTTTCTTTAGTTTATCAAGATTATTGTGTAGTGTGTTAATTATGTATGTACCTAAGCATTTATTTTGATTGCAAGTTTTTTTATTATAAGTTTTGGATAATCTAACTTGCTAAAAAATTTGTATCAAATACATTTTTTTGCCGACAACTGAAATTTCTAGCATTACTTTTTGGAAGAAATTTATGATTTATTTAATATAAAAATTAACAATGAAACATGTTTTTATTTAAAAATAAATTGTTAAAATTTAAAAAAATTCTCATCAAAATGTTTGATTTTTATATAAAATAAAGTAACTATCTTTAGGCCTTTTCTTTTTATTGATACTTAATTGACACACTATGTAACGTGGTATGATTCCAGTGTTTTTGCAATAAATTCTTTGAATATTGAAACAAATTTTGTGTACAATGGAAAAGCAAAGGCATAAAACTTTAGAGGTTGCAATCCTTTAAAAAAACAAAACCATTCAGTAAGAGACAAAAAGAGGTTACAAAATGTTACTCAGTGGATGTGTGAAATGTTTCCTGATGTTTCAAAACTATCCAAAGTTTGTGATAAATGTAGGAAAGAGACAAGTTCTTTGAAAAATAAGCAGGAAAATAACGATAATATTAGTGATTCTAGTGTTACAAATTATGAACAAGATGATCCCAATTCTTTTGCTTCATCATCAGTTGTGTTGGAAACCTTAAATACGTCCCTTCAAGAACTAGGAGAATCCTCTATTGATGGGAAAAAAATGAAGTTAAAGCAATATTCAACAAAAAAAATTAAAAACATTGAGTGTGCAATCAAACGGCAGTTGTTTGTAAACGCTGAAGATTCCTCCGACATAGAGGAAAGAAGTGAACTTGAAGAATCTTGTTTAGCAAACCTGAAAACAAACTTCAACAATGCTGAGAGTAGAAAAAAGAAGGTAATGCTACTTACATGCCTACCTGAATCGTGCGAAAGATAGTGCGGGAGTTGAATGCTCCAAACTATATGGTTCGTCAGGCAAAAAAGCTACTCAAAGAAAAAGGAATATTAGAAAGTCCCGACCAAAAGCCAGGAAAGAGTCTATCGAAAGAAGTGGTTCAAGCAGTTCACTCTTTTTATGAAAGTGATGATATAAGTAGAGTACTGCCTAGGAAAAAAGATTGTGTTCCTATAAAAGGAGAAAACGGAGATAAGTCAGTGGTATCTAAAAGACTTATTTTGTGCAACTTGAAAGAAGCGCACACTTGTTTCAAGGACACTTTCCCAGATTTGAAAGTAGGATTTTCAAAATTTGCTGAACTGAGGCCTAAATATTGGATCCTTGTAGGACAGAGTGGAACCCACTCGGTGTGTGTTTGCACTATTCACCAAAATACAAAACTTATGATTGAAAATGGTAAGTTAGGGACTTTAAGTAATGGTGATTTGGTAACATACAAACATTGTTTGGCAAGAATGTTATGCAATCCTCCATCAATTGATTGCTGTATGGGCAGTTGTTCTTCTTGCCCTGGAGAAAATGAAATTAAAAACGTGTTAGAGAAAGCAATCCTCCATCAATTGATTGCTGTATGAGCAGTTGTTCTTCTTGCCCTGGAGAAAATGAAATTAAAAACGTGTTAGAGAAAGCTTTTGATGACTCTATGGTTGAAAAGATAACTTTTCGGCAGTGCGTTTCAGTGGATCGATGTTCATTAGAAACCATCCAGAAAAGTTCACCGGAATTCATTGAGATGTTTTGTGAAAAACTAACTGTTTTAATACGCCATGATTTTTTAGCTAAGCAGCAAAGTTCATTTATGAATGACGTCAAAAAAATTTGAAGATTGGAGAGTACTGTGTGACACTGGACTTTTCAGAAAATTACAGCTTTGTAATTCAAGATGAAGCTCAAGGTTATCACTGGGCCAGCGACCATGCAACAGTTCATCCTTTTGTAATTTACTTTAAAGGAGAGGAAAAAACTGAACACATCAGTTACGTCATAATTTCATATTGTCTTGAACACAACACTACAGCCGTTTATTGCTTCCAGAAAAAACTGTTAAAACTTTTTAAAAAGCAAATTTGAAACAGTTCAGAAGATCTACTACTTCTCAGATGGCAATGCAGCACAATACAAAAACAAGAAAAATTTTTCAAACCTCTGCTTTCACAAGAAAGATTTTGAAGTTGACGCAGAGTGGCACTTTTTTGCCACAGCCCATGGCAAAGGGCCTTGTGATGGTGTCGGAGGGACAGTGAAAAGGTTAGCAACAAAAGCATGTCTGCAAAGACCTTATGATAATCAAATTCTTATACGTCATCAACTTTTCGATTGGGCAGTCGAAAACATCAAGACTGTCTCTTTTGAGTTTTCTACGCAAGAAGAACATATTGAAACTGAAATAAAGTTTATAGAAGAGCGCTTCAGTAACTCTCTTACAATCAAGGG
The DNA here is from genome assembly GCA_034769895.1 of Magicicada septendecula. Lineage (NCBI taxonomy): Eukaryota > Metazoa > Arthropoda > Insecta > Hemiptera > Cicadidae > Magicicada > Magicicada septendecula. The sequence goes on from CM068367.1 coordinate 491,283,879, forward strand.
AACTCAAAAGCTGCATTGTTTCATTCCTGTGGAATCAAGTTTATCAAAAATAACAACAAAAGTTTTCTCCAATGCATCTGAATCAACTATTGAAGTGGTGAGCAAGTCTTCAGAAAAACTGCAAATGGCAGACATCAGTGGGTACATTACTACTGTATATGATAACCAGTGGTGGTTAGCTTATGTCTTAGCTAAAAATGAAAATGATGAAAAAGTCAAAGTTACTTTCCTCCATCCAGCTGGCCCATCTCCATCTTTTGCCTATCCAAGGAGACCTGATATCTTATGGTTATCTGTAAATGATGTTCTTTGCAAAGTACAGACAGTGACACCAACAGGAAGAATATATTGGATTCCAGAAAGTGATAAAATAAAGACAAATGAAACATTCAATACCTACTGTGAACTTACTCGAGTTTAAAAGGAAGTTAGTTTTCTTCAAACTTTGTTTTCTATTTAGGACGTCATGTTTGTATATATTTGAAAAATTGGCCCAAGTTTTCATCCAGTCACACTAAGTAAGCTATTTATTTTCATCAAAACCTGTAATAACTTCTTATTATAGCCCTCATATTAAGAATCCTTCAATACAATATAACATAAGTAATGTAGTTTACATTTTAATAAAATATTTTTTTGAAGCTCTAAGGTTATACATTTTACCTATATGAACTGAGAGTAAAAAAAGGATTTAAACCTTTCAGTGTTTGAGTATTAGAAAGTTTTCAAACATATTGTATTTTATGTAAAGCTAAATAGTGTAATAAATCTTTTGTTATAGTAATACTTGGCATTATTAGTACAAATTCACAATACAACTAATTTTCTAAAATTGTTTAAACAATGAACCCATTGCTGTCCCATTTTTATACTTACTGAACAAGTTTATATTAGTATAAACTACAATGTAGAATTTTTTGAAAATTTTAAAAAATGCGCTTTTTGAGAAATTTGAAATCAAAATTTTGATTTTGAAAAAATATTTTTCCTCTTAACCTGTGTTGTGTTGTACATCAAATGAAAGGGGTTGAAAAGAGCTTTAAAATGACACCTCTCCCAACTCTCTAGCTTAACTAGAAGAGCCAGTCACAATTCAAGAATTTGGGGTACCAGCGCTTTCGGGTGTTTTTTTGGAAACTTTACGTAGCTGTAATTTCTAAACCGGCTGAGATACTTTAAAAAAAAATTGGTATTTTTCTTAGTCTATATGAGACTATATCCCCCTGCCAAATTTCATCAAGATCTGAAATGCTGAGGTAAAATCACTGTGTTGATTTGACATGTGCCTTACTTCAAAATAAGAAACGATGAATATCAATGTTTTAAAAACAATCCACTAGGGTCCAGCATGAATAACATTCCAACTAATGTATATCGGCAATGCTGAGACAGCAAAAGATAAAAACATAGATCGTACTGAATTTGGCACCTATGACAAAAAAAAAAGTTTATACATGCAATTACTGATTATAAAGGTTTACTAATGTAGACAAATAATTGGTGAAATGGGTAGAAAAACAAAACCTGCATAAAAACCAATATAAGATTAGGCTTCTCCAAAGACCGCTGAAAAGTTCTTGTTGGGGAAAATGTTACATTACCTAAAAAGATTTTGAAAAAAAAATGAATATATGGGATAATTTAACAAGATTTTAAGTGTTATGTTTTACATACTGACAAACAAAAACTGAAGTTACTTTTACGAACTTCCAACTATCATGTTAATTCATGATTGCTATTAGTCTTTTTAAAGGTTTATATTGGAAAGTTGGACAGTGTTTTATTATATATATATATATATATAAAAGTATTATTATAAACTGTAACAGAAGTAACATTATAAACACATTTAACAGACTACTAAATTGTTTGAAAAAATAAACAAGTACGAGCAATTAAGTTATGCTATGTGCTGGATCACTGAGGACTTTCTACACTATGTAATGAAAGCTGTCCAGTGAAGAATAACCAGTACATATAGAAAAAAGTAAATATGAAGCAATCATCACTTGTATACAGTCTGACAATGTGTAGAAAATATTTGTTACTAGCCACAACCTACCAAACTTGTAGCTGTTAACTATGGCAACTAAATAAACAAACAAAATGGCAAGAGTGTTGTTAACATACATGTGCAAACCTAATACACTTCCTGAAAGGTTTTCATGCCAGCATGTCGGTGGCACACCAGGCGTATTGAGGAAGTGTTCACAAGAATCCTTCTCATAATTCAAAACTAGGAGTCACAATTTATACAAATTTAAAGAATACATCAAGCATGTAAGATTATACAATGATGGTGATAGTTTTTGACTTAATTGAAATTGAAGTTAAGTATTCCCAAGTTAATTAAAACAATTTTTTGACAATGTTACAATGTAAATGAAAGATGGGCACCAAGGCTTATAACATGCAATTTCCCCTGACTGTGCAGACTAGCGATTAGCAAAGTAGATTTTGTTGGAAAAAGCCCACAAATTTGTATATTAAATTTTTTTTACACAAAAACTGAATTCATCTTCATTTAAATATGTGCGACAAACTGTTTAAAAACTGCAAAAATGACCAATTTCTGAATATCTGGAATCAAGTATGTGTGTGCATAGGCATATTTGACTCGTAGGCCATAGTTTGCCAATCCTGCTGCAAAGAGAACTTTTATAGATGTCTATAGCAGAGACTGTTTGAAAATATTAATTTCTAACAGTCTCCACAGTTATCTGTCTGCAAATATAATAAATCACCTTCCCCTTGCGTTCAGTATGTTCTATTAAGAACACACTTTGGGTGCAGAAAGTTCACTCCTACCATGTTGAATAAAAATGTAGTGTTGATCTGCTAATTACAAGGTATTCTAAAACAACCCAACAATAACAAATATGTGAAACACTAAAAATCTGCAATCATGTAGTCAGCCTGTTTCAATATACAAGCATATGGAGACGATTTTACTTTAATTTGTACATCATACCATGTTGACTATCAAAACTCTTGTACATTTAATAAAAATGGGTCAAAATGTGAACACATTTTCGTTATACTAATGCAAAACAGATTTGTGGTGTATGCATATCTGTACAAGAAGAAAATCACAACATTTAGATAATCAGTACCTTCAAAATGTATTAGCATAAATACAGCAATCAGACCTATTAATATTACTTTAAATAAGATAACAATATTTAATTACAGTACCTTAAACATTTTATTAATCTTTTATAACTAAAACTAGTGACCTCACATTATGAGATAAAACTTAGGAATACAGAACCAGGCTTCCTTCACCTTTTCAGTACCAAACCAAGGACCCAAATGTTATGTGCCTTGGTTAATAACAACAATTCTACAATAATTATTGACACAAAATTCAATAGTTTTTAAAACTTACTCAATGTTGCAAAATGCTGCAAGTAGTTGATCGTACAATCTTCCACACCATTCCCAATTACTGTACGTTACTTCCACAATACTTTTTATGGCTCAAAATTTACGAAGTAAAACTGGTGTTCTTCATAAAAAGTATTTTGGAACACTGGCCAACATCATATCAGGAATATACTCCAATATGAAGAATGACAATGAACGTGATTAATCATACATACGTAATGTTAACATTAGCCATGGGGGAAAAAACTTGGTAGAATTTCTAAACTTGTACAGTTGCATACTAAAACTGTATGAAATACCACTTTAGCCATACAACTCTCTCTAGCTCTACACTATACATAGAAAATAGCTGTAACTTTGCTGACCCACACTATTTATGTGCTTGACAGTTGATATAGTCAAACAATTTCTACCTGTTATTTCAGAAACTGCAACTTTAAAAAGACGTTTAGTCTTATAAAAATGTTTAAGAGATTGATTTCAAATGCATGCAAACATTTATACGAGGGCTATTTTTTTTTTCAACCTCCGTTGAGTTGACAAACCTGCTTCTGTTGTCATAGCAACAATCTGATTGCTGATTAATGTTTTTGAGGCTTTGTTCTAACCTATAACCACTCGTTTTATAGTTATTTTGTCTGTTCCTGTGGTGACGACAGTTTAATTATGGCAACTACAATTGAAATTGCCTCCAAGTGAGAGATTCGGTCCGCTATTAGATTTCTTCAAGCTGAAGGTCATAGTGCTGCAGAAATTCATCGAAGGTTGTGTAATCTGTATGGAGAAAATGTGAGTGATGGTTCAGTTTGGGAATGGTGTCGCTCGGGAAACAAAGGCGCTCTCGAACCATCCTGTCTACCCTTTCAACAACATCATCAGTAGCCACGGACTTTCTTCCTTGCCCTCCTTCATCATGAACATCCAATTCGCCCTTCTTTACATTTTTGACACCATTCCCGAACTGAACCATCACTCATCACATTTTCTCCATACACATTACACAACCTTCGATGAATTTCTGCAGCACTATGACCTTCAGCTTGAAGAAATCTAATAGCAGACCGAAGCTCACACTTTGAGGCAATATAAATTGTAGTTGCCATAATTAAACTGTCGTCACCACAGTAATAGACAAAATAACTATAAAACCAGTGGTTATAGGTTACAACAAAGCCTCAAAAACACTAATCAGCAATCAGATTGTTGCTATGACAACAGAACCAGGTTTGCCAACTCAACGGAGGTTGAAAAAAAATAGCCCTCGTATAAATATCTTTGTTACTGAAAAACTGGTGAATTTATAATAGCTCTTGTTTCAAGTTGTGTTTCTTAAGACTTTATAAGTGTGTTTCTTTCCTAGTTTATAAGTGTTGTATAACTGCACATTTATCTTCTATGAAATAATGTGTTCTGCTAAAGCACCAAGTTTATGTATAATATAGTTAAATAACACCAAGGAAGAGAAAATGAACTACTAAGCCAACAGCTTCCTTTAAACAATCTCTGAAGTTTTTCAATGTAAAAAATTTATGTTCAATATTTCAAAACCATTTTATAAATCAATCATTTGCCAAAATAAGCAAGTGTCAAAACACTGTACTGTTCACCTCTCTAACAAGGCTAGAGGGTAGTTAAGTGATAACTCGGCATTCAATGATGTACTAAAGGTAGACACACGTTACTTGATGGCAAATTACGATTGTGAGCCTAAAAATAATAAAATAAAATACAAAAAAAGTTCTGCACTGGAGCCATTTATTGTCCCCATTGCTTAGCAGCAACTTAAAAAAAACTGCTCTAATTTCACTCAGCACTTAATGCAACTTCAAAACTTTAAAGAGTCATGAAAAGGACAAATTGTTGACTTCTATTCAACAAGAAAACCAACACACTGGCCTACTAACTTGAAGAAAGTGCCTGCGCTCATAGACTTCACTCCTATTAAGACTGTCAAAAGTAATAATATGGTGTTGGCCATATTGCAATAATAAAATTGTCGACAATGACATTACCATGCAGCAGAAAGAAGTTGGCTATTGTCATGCAACTATCTATCAGTCTTGCTTTTAGCATCATGACTTTGTCCATGTGTAGTATTACACAATTCACAATAATTTTTGCATTATTATCAGATTTTTATTTTTTCTTCTTTTTACTATATGGATCAATAGGGCTCAAATGTTTCTGAAGATCACACCTGCTCTGTTAATCATAGTTGGGGAAACGGGAAAACTATTTACAGTGATGCCAGAGAAATTATTTTAAAATGTGAACAGAAGTGTGATGAACATGAAGAACCAGAAGTTCAAATATGTTGGGACAGTACACTATAACAAGAAAGGGGCAATGACATGGATGAAAAGAGGATGACCAGTTGCTGATCCCCTTCAGTCTACTTTTTAAGAGCATTCCATTCCAGATGCTGTCACGACTTACATTTTTGAAAAACTGTTGTCTGAGAATAAACTGACTTTCATGGGGAGAGGATGTTTTGTGAAGGATTCTGGATGAGCTGGGCAATACATAGAAGCAATGTGCTAACAGAAAGATATGACAAGGGCCAGAACTGGTGAACTGGCAGCAGAAATACCAAATCTGAAGAGTATTGAAACTATACATGATAGAAACAAGACAATTTTCTGATAAAACTTTGCACCTTTGACAACCTGCTAGTGCATCCAGAATTGGAAGGACATCTGTCGTCAGTTCGTGCGTTCATCAAATTACCTGAATTTTTGGATAGCACCTTGTAACTGAGCTTTACCAGGTCATAAACATGCAGGTATACAAATAGTATGTTCTCAGAAGGATGTGCAAGTTCATCTTGCAGACTAAATGAAAAAAATGTTTGGTAACAATGTATATATGCAAATATATCCTCCACTTAAAAAACGTCTACAATTCTCAAATATAATTGTTTAATAAACAAAGCTCGGGCTTAGGCTAAGTTCAGATAATAGTCCGTCTTAATTTTAATAACAAAAGGCAGCTCAATACACAAAATTGTGTCTTTATCAAGAACTTATACACGTTTTAAACTTAGAAGATATGCCAATCATAAAATGATGAAAATCATTAATTTACCTTAAAATCTGCCTCCAACGATACCAGTATTGTGCTTAGAACGTTTTTGATTAAATGAGCACTTCTTCACTGATTCCAATTACTGACTTACTTATGGTACGCTCTGAGCACACGCACACACAACCACGTTTTATCAAATTCGGATAATTTGCATTCAAGAAACATAATTAGAATCTAAACAACAAACTTGTATAATCATACAAAAAGTATAAGGAGCGAGGTTTCAGCAACCCAATCTGTAGTAGTCTTCAGGCTAACTATAAACAAATACATAATTAATATAAGTATTGTCCTGCTTAACTATTTCTCGTGTTCAAGGTCACGTCCCTCCCTCATACCCACGCCTATTTATATACACCACACATAGCGGGCTGCCCTCCTTTCATGAAAGGGCACGAATCTCTTTCACTACTTAGTTTCATATGTCAATTATAAATGACACTGTACGTGCATGCCCTTGTTATAGAAGTGTAAGGGGAAACAGTTTGCTCTGTGACCTTGAACAATAAATATTTTTGATCAGTAGAATAAGAAATAATATTCTATCAACAAGTGATAGACCCAAAAAATAAATGTTTGCACAGTATATGGCAAAAACTAAATAAATAAATAAATATTGACTAGGAAACACACAATCCTCACGGTATTTTGAATTTTCCCTAGCAAGAATTTATATTATTTAGTCTTTCTATACTGGGTGAACATTTTGTTACTTTTGACTCTTACCACTCATTGAGAGAGTATTATTATTTATGTTAACTATGTATTAGTTTAAAGTTAGCCAGATGACACCTGACAATTGTCTGCGTGGCTGAAACGTCACTCACATTTGTATGAAAGCAAAGTCCGATATTTATATTAGAATGTCTATAATCCATCACAGCCATCTTTTAAAGAAGTTCAAGAAATATACTTACACATACAAAGTTCACACAAATATCAATCATTCTATCACATCAAAACTGGTTAATGTACTTTACAGTTTCATACTAAAACTCTCAACTGATCTGTCATGTGAGCATTCATTCTACAATTAAACTACTGTCTTTATAACTCCAACTGAAGTACATAATGAGTTATTCAGTGTAAGCTGCTAATCACTACTTGGTGTAAACATTTCCTCCCGTTTCCTTAACCCCATCTTCTTCTTACTATATGCATATGCATATAATGTTTCAATAAATGCTTTAAATGTGGACTTTTTTTTTAAATATTAAACAGGTCAGTAAAACTTAACACATAACAACAGCACAAATTTGACTCTATTTTAAAGAAACGTTTCTAGGAGAGTTGATATAATACATGGAAAACTAATGGATGAAAAATTATTTAAAAGAAGACAAGCACCTTACCTCTATCCAACAATTCCAAACGTACAACACTCTTGGTAATTGATGCTGAAATAGTTTAATTATTTAATGTTCACTAGAAAAATAGAAGCTACATGGTAGAGGAAATTATTAATATTAGCAATAAACATTGGGTAGTTAAAAACGAATCATAATCCTTACATCATTTCAAATCATGGCATTCTCTTAAAGCACGGCAGGGTACATAATTATGTATATAAATCACAAAAAAACAAGGAAGAAGATTTCAGTGTTTTAATTATTAAAGGAACAGAAGACATACACATCAGAATGATTAACATATTATACATGAAGGAAAGTTTATAAATTAATAACATTGATGAAATCATTAACTCATACTGAAATGACTATACATTTTGGTGGTGCAGAGTACATATTTTGTTGATACAACAAGAAGTGACCCAGACAAGGGCAAGGCTGCCTCAGGCAGAAAGCAATATGGGATGATGATAGAGGACACACCTCCCATGTCTTACCTTTTGGACTGATCTGCTTGAGAGCTATCAACCTCTCCGTTGGTTTTCTCTGCATCTTTATCTTTCTTATTTTCTTTGTCGTCCTTTTTTGGAGATTTGCCGACAGAAGCACCAGCCTTGCGATCAGAACTATTGCGATTCTTCCCTACATTCTGAAAGCGACGCTCTCCCAAGCGTCGGTTCAAGGCCGACTGTAAAGCATAGTGGATCACCATAAAGCATTATAAGTTTGTCCATGAATTATGTTTTCTGCACCAAAAACATTCAAATCTTGAAGCAGATAATAACTACTATGTGTTCTTTATTCTGAACTGTATGGAGTATTATTGGTTGGCTGCTAACAAAAATGAGTTGTGGAAGATTTGATGAATTATATTTTCACATATATATTTTAAAAATCATTAATTTTGAAATGAAATAATACACAGATATGATAGAAGACATATCACATAGAAAATATGACTGCCTCAAAGAATGAATGAAATTGATTAACTACGTTCCTCTACTCTGATCAATGCCTTTTTGCGTAGAAAGGACACATCTTTACCAAATTCTGAATCATTGTAGAACACAAATAAATTACATAAAATTTAAAATCAGATAAATTGAAAAGACCATTCATATTTATGCATAGAGTTACAAAGGCTATAAAAAGAAGATATGATTTATTTTATTTTTGTGGCAGAAATGGCCACATCTCTGTGATGACACAAACCAAATGTAATTAGTGTAACATAATTATGAGATCCACATGAAAGTAGACTACTCACATCCTAGACAATTCATGCTGTTGGTAAATCATTTTCATATGAATTACTGATTTGAATTAAAGATTTTAACAATTGTTTACAAATTATTTGTAAAAGTGCCTGATCAGAGAGGGGGTACATTAGTGCTAATACCTTTGTTCCAAGAATACACAAAGGTCAAGCATGTATTTCAATTTATAGACATCATACACAATGGAAAATACTGATATTTTTATTTAGTACACTAGTAATGGTAGTGTACTATACATGTCACTGTGCACTATCTGCTTTTTGCACAAGATTTATTACATTCTTTATCATACAAATTAAGTAAAATAAACATCCCCTCACAACCTGAGGGAATACTGTATATTACATACTGACAATTCTTGAATCAATGACAATCCTCACAGAATTATAATAAAATACATGGAATGTTATTATACAAGAATGAATGTATTAAGAGACGTGAATCTCAAAACTTCATATTCATAAAAATATAGGAACGTGCAGCAAAATTTTACTAGTTTTCCTTAAAAAAAAAAAACCTGATATGAAGTCTGTCAGGTTAAAACAATTTTAAATTAAAAAGGGGTTTTAGAAGAAATTAAAACAAGAAACTTGGCATAATTTAGGTTGAAACTATACAAACAAGGGTGTAACTATAAATGAAAAATTAAATGGGTTAGAAATGTAGCCAACCTTAGAAGAAACCAATACAACTTATCAAATACTAACTGGTTTGCTGTATGGTTCAGCTCGTCGGCCTCCATCTAAACGTCCACGGCGCCTCTCTTGGTAATTACGACCATAATCATCACTGGAGTAACCTGGACCACCAGGTCCCAAACCACCCAAGCTCATAAGTGATGGAACATTGGAAGTCTGTTAATAAAACCAAAGAATTAGAATTTGCAATAAAACAGTAAATACTGTCTTTTGGGTTTAGTATAAGAAACAGTAAAACTATAATTACTGGTTTTGAAGTTACAATATAAAAGATAATACAAAAGTAAGTAGTCTCTTCTTGGGCAGAATATGAGAATCAACTAACACTTGTGTGTTAATTTTTCGAAATAATGTTACATTCATTGGGCATTAAAAAGTTTAATCCTGAAATGAACAAAGAAGACTTCACGAAAAACTGCTCAGTAGCTATTGTGTGATGTATATACCATGTTGGTTGGCACATTAAAGACATACAAAAATGTTAAAAAGTAAGTATGGTCCATGACAGTTGAATTCATACATTTAATGCAGATGCATCCAATTGGCAAGAACTTGCATTAAAGCATTAACATACTAAATACTTAAAATTTCTATAAAAACTTTTAGTATCATAATAAACACCCCAAATCCCCTGAGTAAAAACGTGTATGCATTACAAATTTTCTGGATTCAATTATCAGCTTGTGTCCCTTTGTCCACACACATGAACCCAGCAAAATATTTATCCCCTTCCCCAAACACCACAGAATCTTTCCATAACCTGAACTGATCACTCCTAAAAGCATGTTTACCACAGTATTACATTATTACCATTTCCTATTCTGTGTTAAACTAATAATATTAAATGCTTAGGAATTTGAAGTGAATTTGCAATGAAGATGAAAAACAGGTGTTCAAAAACTGCTGATGGTAATAAACTATAAAGTTTACTGAATTACCAGCAAAAAACGATAACTTGAACTTTGCAAACTCTTGGTTTTGTCAAGAGTCATCAAAGTTAACATACTTTCTTCACTCGCCCTTCAAACAGAATATTTGTATACTTACGTATTGCCGTATACAAAATTATACGTAGACTTCATTACACCTAATGGAAAATACGACACGCAAATACGCACACACACAGTTCCATATTAAGCCCATTAAACGTGTCAATTGTGCTACTTCTCACACGCATTCAAACATCTATTTTAACATTTTGTGGACTGTTACATAAATAGTTTAATTGTATACTCTCTTCTGAATTGAAATAACAACAGTTATACATAAATTAACCGGGGTTTCCATAATTCTTTAGGTAATTGTGCACGATCCGGATTATGCTCAAATTGCGGTGAAATATTTCTTTTCCTATTCTTCGATACTATATAAACACGAGAAAAATAATTTTAAACGGCGGTCGAACCTATTTACGGAGAAAAAAATTAAATAATTACATAAGACAACCGAGTTGGATGAAAAGCGAGTTGAGCCGATACCTGCCGGTTAGGTTTGGAGGGGCGGCCCAAAGGGCCGCGGTTATAGTTCATTGTTTCATATAATTCTTGCAAAAATTAAGGCGAACCATTTTTCAAATATTTAAGACGCCAAAAAATATTTAAGACGTCATACTCGTCATTCGCTGTGCATTTGTGCGCCATCGCTCAGTTAACATGGCGGCCATTCACTTTACATGCGCGCTTATGGGAGTAATTAGTTAATTTTTTTCTCAGTAAATAGGTTCGACCGCCATTTAAAATTATTTTTGTCGTGTTTATATAGTATCGAAGAATAGGAAAAGAAATATTTCACCGCAATTTGAGCATAATCCGGATTGTGCACAATTACCATTCTTTATAAGTAACAGTTCAACTGTGGCACTTGGGAACCGGTTCTCATATGAGAATCAATCTGTTACACTATGGAACTCGCTAACAGCATAACAGCAGCAACTGTTTACACAATTGTACAAACACATTTTCCCATACAATAATATAGTTAATATTCATAAAGTTCCAAAATGTTTCCCGATTTATCTGGCATGCGTTTTACTACTACATAGATGTAAATTTTAGAGATTATGTTGTGTTGTCATAATTATGAACAAAACTGAAACAGTAAAAATACTACAAATATACACTAAAACCCTAAGTCAATAATGCACTTGTGTTACGTCTACAATATATTTGCAAGTCGACATAGTCTGAATGAACTTGAGCCAATTCTACGCTGTTCACTATTAAGGTCCTGACCCAATGTACTGAACTATTTTATGTCAATACAGCACACCTCGTTTTAATATACAGTACATACACTGGCCTAAAAACTAACAATTATTTCTATTATCTATCACACTTAATAGGAGGGCAACATTTTCCTAAACTTGTTGTTCGTTAAAACCCACTTAACAATTTCAATTTAAAAAATTTGTGAAAACATACCGGTTGCTGATTGAATATTTTGTTTATCAAGTTGCTGGCAAGCGCAAGTTGTGCCTCAGTTGTACTCAACTGCGAAAGTAAATCAGACTGTCCTGGAGCAGGCAATAAGCCAGATCCTCCTCGACTACCACCAGGGACCATTCCACCTTCCCATGGGTTCATCTGATTCCCGTAGGTATCATAATTCCCCCGAAAATTCCCTCCACTTCGTCTTCCACCACCACCGCCGCCGCCGCCGCCACTGCCTCCGCCGCCACCACCTCCGAAGTCTCCAGAACGTCTACCGCTATCACGTCTCATTCCTCGATTATAGGACATATACCTATGTAGATAATATACAAACCTATTGTTACGACTACAATACACAAATGGAAATATTACACTTATATACTGGAAGTAAATATTTTTATTCTTCGTATTGTTTAAATTATCAGCCATCCTTACTATTTCTTTTATGAATTTGCTAACTGCTATAATTTTTTATTGTTCGACTAAGCTTTTCGTCATTACTGACATCTTCAAGTCTTAAACAACCAATTCTTAAATCTCCAGGTTGTGTAAGACCTGAAGATGTCGGTAATGACGAAAAGTTTAGTCGAACAATAAAAAATTATAGCAGTTAGCAAATTCATAAAAGAAATAGTAAATATTTTTAAGAATGTTCACCCGTACAATAATAAATCGTTACGATACTATTTTGACTTTTGCGATTTTCAATAAAAAAATACAACGTCCAATGTGAACTCTTTAACTCTGTAACAATACTAACGCCATACTTACAAAGAAGGCAATTAAAATAAAGTATATTTGCCAGTACTGCAACCTATAATGAGGTACTTTTTAACTTTTTACAAATGAAAAACTAATTTTTCTCAGAAATATCATTACGATCATCACATAAACTTCAACTTGCCCGTCTTTCCGGTCGAGTTTACAGAAACATATTAAAGTTCACGAATAGGTACGCAATAACTTAAAATAGGTACGTATTTAATAGAAACGAATATTTTAAACATCAATAGAATGCATTAAATACACCCCAACCAAATAACACAAACATACAACCTTAATACAGCTTACCTTGATCACAAACTGGAAATAAATCTGCTACTGCAAGAAAACTACGCACCGGCGACAAGTCCAATTGCAAATGGAAGAAATTTCAATATGGCGTGCGGCTTCTTGTTGTGGATGGCGTCTCCCTTTTTAGCTTTCGATACAACAAAAAGTAATTAAGTATTAATTATTTACAAGAAATTCACTTTTAGCGTTTAAAAAACGTTTAAAACATATAAAAATATTAATAATGATAATTGAACAAGTTTGTTTTATTCTTTCAACAAAGAAATAGTACCGTTAATAACATGTAAAAAATATAAAATTGAAATCTATTAAACAGCAGCTTGTTTATGAATAGTACATCCGTTCAGAAAGTACTAGGAATATATCGTAATGTCTCTGCCATTATTAGTTACTTTATTCTATTACTTTTTAATTTCTAATTTAATATTAATTTACCAAACACTCATAAAGATTGTGGAAGTGACGTCACTGACGCAAGGAAAGCAAAATCCTTTCCACAGAGTACGAATATATAAAAGATCCTTTCCTATTGTACACAGCATGTGAGAAAATGAGTTTGATTACAAATACAGCAAATTTTGAAATCTCGAAACTATGTGTTCCCTATTGAAATACTTGTTAATTTACAGTTATTAAAAATAAGTAAATTGATGTCAGAAGTATATGTTTTGCAATTAAGTTCTGAACTACTTTTTGAATCGGACACTCTTTCCTAAAGAGCTGCGGCATGCAGCATGTTAAAAATGTCAAACGCAGTATTACTTTTTTATGTAATTTGTAATTATGTTTACATTCCACATTTCAACAGCTGAAGTGATTTCAAAATATACGAATTTTAGGTTATAATTCTTGACCCCTAGGATTCAGTAAATTGCTTCCATAATTTTACAAACAAGTGTAATGTAAGATGTTTGCATTCTGTCTTTGATTAGAGTAGTATAGTATATCGAGTCGAGTTGAGGAAGGCAAGAGTAGAGTGGGAAAAATGTCACATAATTATTACGACCGTGCAAAATGAATTTGTTTTAGGGTACTACTTTTGAACAGCAACAGATAATGAAACTTGATGTGTCTAAAATGTGAACTTTAAGAAAGCTTCACTTACATCTGTGGTAGGCTTTTTTGAATTCAATAATAAATAAACCGCGGGGTTTTTTCATGTGTCATTGCAACGTAAACAAATCTTGTAACCCTTTGGTCAGTATATTGGCCGGGCATTACTAAGCGATTGAAAATGCGTATTATTACTAATAAGCAAGTACAAATATCAATTTCTCCATTTCTAAAAATGACAGCAACACAACGGAAGTTTACCTTCGCAAAATGTGTTTTCTTTTTTGTATTAAACGCTTCACATCAATTAATTTTCTGGAATACCGATATCTCAACAGAAATGTGTTGGAATAAAGACGAGGGAAGGTTCGGTTGTATACACACAGTTTAGTCTTTGCAATTCTTACCTAAAGTGCTCAGCATACTTGGATCTTTTAAACACCGACTATTATAAAAGTACTGACAGCATTGCATGGCCCAGTGTAAAACTCGCCAGTGACAGATTTTTCAATATTGCCACTTGGGAGTTTCTCCAGGCATTAGAAAAAGGGGAGACCAGAAAAATAAATTCTGTACATATCGAGTTGCTTCATAAAGGAATGCACAATCTGCTATGTTAATCCTGGTAGAATCTAAATAGGCTCGGAGATACCTCTGTCCAGATAGTAGCTGTTTTGGGTAGTGGTTATTCTCTCTGGCTAACCTAGTTATGGTCAGACAACAAAAATGGGAACTTTGTCAGATAATTTTATGAAATCAAATAGACAATTTTTGTATGAGGCTTGACAGTAAAACGTTCATAATCTTACTGTGACACAATATGCACACATATGTTCCTTAAGGAAATGGAAGTATGGTGATGGCAAAATATCGGTATGGAGATCCATACATCATGTTCTAAGATTTATATTTAAAATATTCGAAATGAAATCTTTCGATAGAAACTACTTCTTTCTATTGCTTCAGCCTTAACCATAGTACTGTGGTCACTAACGTATACCACCTCACGTTTTCGCACTCGATTTTCACTGATGATGGCAGTCGATGCCATCGGAAGATCTTTAAACCTTTCGTACAACTCTCGATTATGAAGTCGCCCCCTCTTCAACTATAATTTTCATTAATAGAAAATTACCCCCACCCCGTTCAACTAGCCTCTTCATTTATAGATATTTCATCTACGTTTCTACAGTGGATTATTATGAGCTTCTTATCAGGATACTTTGTTTATCAAAATTAAGTACTTTACTTTTGTTAAACATAAAACGTTGCAGGTAAACTACCCCTTTATCTTAACCGATCTTCACCAAAATCAATAGGCCTTTAGTCCTCTGCAATTCAGGGATGCATGCAAAAAAATATTTGTTTCTGTTTGAATCTGCGGCAGTTATCGTTCGTCATAAAAAAATTACAGTTGTTAAAACATAATATGTTGCAGGTAAACTACCCCTTTCCCTTAACCGATCTTCACCAAAATCAACAGACATTGAGTTCTCTATAGCTCAGGAAGGTATGCAAAACATTATTTGATTCTGATTGAATTTACGGCAGTTATCGTTCGTCATAGAAAAAATTACCCTTGTTAAAACATAAAGCGTTGCAGGTAAACTACCCCTTCCCCTTAACCGATCTTCACCAAAACCAGTAGGTCTTGAGTACTCTACAAATCAGAGCTGAATGCAAAAAATTATTTGATTTTGTTTGAATGTGCGGCTCTTATCGTTTGCCATAGAAAATACCCTTTTAAAACATAAAACGTTGCAGGTAAACTACCCCTTTCGCTTAACCGATCTTCACCAAAAACAATAGCTCCCGCGAACTCTACAATTCAGGGCTGTATGCAAACAATTATTTTATTCTGTTTGAATTTGCGGCTTTTATCGTTTGCCATAGAAAATACCCTTTTAAAAACATAAAACGTTGCAGGTAAACTACCCCTTTCCCTTAACCGATCTTCACCAACACAGTAGGTCTTGAGAACTCTACAATTCAGGGCTGTATGCGATCGTTTGCCATAGAAAAAAAAATCCACACACACACACTTTTCGAAAAATGATCTTTTTTCATGTTTTGAGTGTAGTACAATCAGAATCTGCAATAATCTCGAACACGATTTTTTTTGCCATCACCATACTTCCATTTCCTTAAGGAACATGGAAGTAAAAAATTCGTGTTCGAGATTATTGCAGATTTTGATTGTACTACACTCAAAACATAAAAAAGACATTTTACTTCCATTTCCTTATATTCCTTAAGGAAATGCAAGTATGGTGACGGCAAAAAAAATCGTGTTCGAGATTATTGCAGATTCTGATTGTACTACACTCAAAACATGAAAAAAAGTCGTTTTCCGAAAAGTGTCTGTGTGTCTATCTGTCTGTGTGTAGATTTTTTTTCTATGGCAAACGATAACTGCCGCAAATTCAAACAGAATCAAATAATGTTTCGCATACAGCCCTGAATTGTAGAGTTCTCAAGACCTATTGTTTTTGGTGAAGATCGGTTAAGGGAAAGGGGTAGTTTACCTGTAACGTTTTATGTTTTAACAAGGGTATTTCCTATGGCAAACGATAACAGCCGCAAATTCAAACAGAATCAAAAGATTATTTGCATACAGCCCTAAATTGCAGAGTTCTCAAGACCTATTGTTTTTGGTGAAGATCGGTTAAGGGAAAGGGGTAGTTTACCTGCAGCGTTTTTTTATCAAGGGTATTTTCTATGGCAAACGATAACAGCCGCAAATTCAAACAGAATCAAATAATTTTTTGCATACGTCACTGAATTGTAGAGGACTCAAGGCCTTTTGATTTTGGTGAAGATCGGTTAAGGGGAAGGGGTAGTTTATCTGCAACCTTTTACGTTTTAACAAGAGTAAAGTACTTGAAAATTCATTTAAACTTTTTCAAACAATGGTAATTGTTAAAAATAAAATAATTTTGTTGCCAGGCAATAAAATTATAATTTTTTCATTTTAATGTAAATCTGTATACATAGTATAAAGTAAAGTCGGTCCGTTTCCTCTCTGTGTTTGAAATCGCTAATCTCAGAAAGTACTGAACGGATTTTATTCAAGTTTTCGCCAATAGATAGAGTGTCTATCGAGGAACATTTATGTGTATAATTAATACATATATGTTGTACATTAGCTTAGCTATCACGGTTTATGTCAAGTAAGTGGTATAGTTTACATCTTATACATAAAAATGAATGTTTCTTTGTTTGTCCCGTATGCGTTCCTATACCATTCATCCGATTGCGATGAAACTTCGGTGAGTTGTTGTGCGCACGTCCGCGAAGGTTTCTTCCACATCTCCTCCTAAACCACTGTACCGATTTCAACCAAACTTGGCACAAATATTTTACGCAACGGGAGAACCAACATAGGATAGGTGTTTTTTCGATGGGGTCCTTTTGGGGGTTCTTTGGGGTCTTCCACATCGCCTCCTAAACCACTGGACCGATTTCAACCAAACTTGGCACAAATATTTTACGCAAAGGGAGAACCAACATAGGACAAGTGTTTTTTTCGATACGATCCTCTGGGGGGTCCTTTGGGGTCTTCCACGTCTCCACCTAAACCATTGGACCGATTTCAACCAAACTTGGCACAAATATTTTACGCAACGGGAGAACCAACATAGGACAGGTTTTTTTTCGATACGATCCTCTGGGGGGTCCTTTGCGGTCTTAAAAAACTATTAGATCTGGTTACTATGGCAACCCAATAGAATAGATTCTGTTCTAAATATATTATCGCATTAAATTGAAGACCACGCGAACGAAGTTGTGGGCAACAGCTATTTATTTTTAAGAAGCCTACTTTAATTAAACTTTATTAATTAAACTAACATTTTCATTACGTACAACGTGAAACTCCGTAGCGAAGCACGGGTATTCTGCTAGTCATGTATAAGAGAAAATATATCGTGCGTGGCAGGCAAGCATATCTCAGTTATGTACTGTTTACGTTTCCATTTTATTATTATCACTACCGCAATAAAAAGGCAGGGAAGACACACACACACACAATTCGCGTTATTTCTGGCCTCATTCATGTTTATTTTCTTACATTTGCACGGTTTTTTAATGGAAAGTGCCGAACCCATACCAACATAACGCATGCAAGCCGAAAAAGTGTCCAGCGTGGATAGCGATTTGCTTCCTGTGGATCGCTGGGCAGTGTAACTGCACGTGTTTACAGAGGAACGATTCATAGACAGACTTTTCGTCTTTAGGGAATGAACCCTCTGCAAGATGCTGAGGGTCCATGAGTGACTTCGGAGCGCTCCTTCTTTTCCGCGTGTTTGTTCTGTGAAACGTACACTGTAGATTCGCAGATTTATTCTAAGCAACGCTCAATAGGAAATGTTGAAAATTTTTGTCCACGGTGAACCCTCATACACACTAAACCTGCTCTGATGTTTTAATTACGGACATCATAATATTAAAACTTTGGAAACTTGAGCACTACTTAATGGAGATCAATCATTAACTTATACAAGCCATTAATTTTATGCATATTTTTTATATATATGTGTACAACGTTATCGGCAACAAAGAAGTAGTTTTTGTTAAAATTCCTTCCCAGGATATTTGGCCGTAGTCCAATGTTTTCTACAAAACCAGACGTTTCGGCAATGCCATCGACTTCCATCATCAGTGAAAATCGAGTGCGATAACGTGAGGTGGTATATGTTAGTGACCACAGTACTGTGGTTAAGGCTGAAGCAGTAAGTAGAAAGAAGTAGTTTCTATGGTAATATTTCATTTCGAAAATGATTTTAGAAATAAATCTTAGAATATGGAAGTCATGTATGGGTCTCCATACCGATATTTTACTTCCATATTCCTTAAGTAAATGGAAGTATGGTGATGGAAAAAAAAATCGTGTTCGAGATTATTGCAGATTCTGATTGTACTACACTCAAACACGAAAAAAAGTCGTTTTTCGAAAAGTGTCTGTGTGTGTGTCTGTCTGTCTATCTATAGATTTTTTTTCTATGGCAAACGATAACAGCCGCAAATTCAAACAGAATCAAATAATTTTTTGCATACAGCCCTGATTTGTAGAGTACTCACGACCTATTGTTTTTGGTGAAGATCTGTTGAGGGAAAGGGGTAGTTTACCTGCAACGGTTTTTTTTTATCAAGGGAAATTTTTTTTTTTGGCAAACGATTACACCCGCAAATTCAAACAGAATCAAATAATGTTTCGCATACAGCCCTACATTGTATAGTTCTCAAGACCTATTGTTTTTGGTGAAGATCGGTTAAGGGAAAGGGGTAGTTTACCTGCAACATTTTATGTTTTAACAAGGGTATTTTCTATGGCAAACGATAATAGCCGCAAATTCAAACAGAATCAAATAATGTTTTGCATACAGCCCTGATTTGTAGAGTACTCAAGACCTATTGTTTTTGGTGAAGATCGGTTAAGGGGAAGGGGTAGTTTACCTGCAACGTTTTTTTATCGAGGGTATTTTATATGGCAAACGATAACAGCCGCAAATTCAAACAGAATCAAATAATTTTTTGCATACGTCCCTGAATTGTTGAGAGCTCAAGGACTTTCGATTTTACTGAAGATCGGTTAAGGGGAAGGGGTAGTTTACCTGCAACCTTTTAGTTTTAACAACAGTAAAGTACTTGAAAATTCATTTAAACTTTTTCAAACAATGGTAATTGTTAAAAATAAAATAATTTTGTTGCCAGGCAATAAAATTATAATTTTTTCATTTTAATGTAAATTATGTATGAGTTAATATACATGTATAAAATAATATATCGTTCGTAGCAGGTAAGCATATCTCAGTTATGTAATGTTTACGTTTCCATTTTATTATTATGACTACAGCAATAAAAAGGCAGGGAAGACACACACACACTCACACACACAAAATTCGCGTTATTTCTGGCCTCACTCATGTTTATTTTCTTACATTTGCACGCTTTTTAAATGGAAAGTGCCGAAACCCACACCAACATAACGCGTGCAAGCCGAAAAAATGGACATCAATTTGCTTCCTGTGGATCGCTGGGCAGTGTAACTGCACGTGTTTACAGAGGAACGATTCATAGACAGACTTTTCGTCTTTAGGGAATGAACCCTCTGCAAGATGCTGAGGGTCCATGAGTGACTTCGGAGCGCTCCTTCTTTTTCGCGTGTTTGTTCTGTGAAACATACACTGTAGATTCGCAGCTTTACTCTAAGCAACACTCAATAGGAAATGTTGAAAATTTTTGTCCACGGTGTACCCTCATTCACACGAAACCTGCTCTGATGTTTTAATTACGGACATCATAACATTAAAACTTTGGAAACTTGAGCACTACTTAATGGAGATCAATCATTAACTTATACAAGCCATTAATTTTATGCATATTTTTTATTTATATGTGTACAACGTTATCGGCAACAAAGAAGTAGTTTTTGTTAAAATTCCTTCCCAGGATATTTGGCCGTAGTCCAATGTTTTCTACAAAACCAGACGTTTCGGCAATGCCATCGACTTCCATCATCAGTGAAAATCGAGTGCGATAACGTGAGGTGGTATACGTTAGTGACCACAGTAATGTGGTTAAGGCTGAAGCAGTAAGTAGAAAGAAGTAGTTTCTATGGTAATATTTCATTTCGAAAATGATTTTAAATATAAATCTTAGAATATGGAAGTCATGTATGGTTCTCCATACCGATTTTTTGAAAAGTGTGTGTGTGTGTCTATAGATTTTTTTCTATGGCAAACGATAACAGCCGCAAATTCAAACAGAATCAAATAATTATTTGCATACAGCCCTCAATTGTAGGGATCTCAAAACTGTTGATTTTGGTGAAAATCGGTTAAGGGAAAGGGGTAGTTTACCTGCAACATTTTGTTTTAACAACAGTAATTTTTACTATGACGAACGATAATTGCCGCACATTCAAACAGAATCAAATATTTTTTTCATACGTTCCTCAATTATAAAAGTCTGAAGGCTTGTTGATTTTGGTGAAGATCGGTTAAGGGAAAGGGGTAGTTTACCTGCAACATTTTATATTTTAATATCGGTATGGAGAACCATACATGACTTCCATATTCTAAGATTTATATTTAAAATCATTTTCAGCCAAACAGCCAGGCTGTGTCTTAACTGCCTTTTTATTGCTGTATTAAATGAAAAATATTATATTACATTAAAATGAAAAAATTATAAATTTTTTGCCTGGCAACAAAATTATTTTATTTTTAACAATTACCATTGTTTCAAAAAGTTTAAATAAATTTTCAAGTACTTTACTCTTGTTAAAACGTAAAAGGTTGCAGGTAAACTACCCCTTCCCCTTAACCGATCTTCACCAAAATCGAAAGTCATTGAGACCTCTGCAATTCAGGGACGTATGCAAAAAATTATTTGATTCTCTTTGAATTTGCGGCTGTTATCGTTTGCCATAGAAAATACGCTTGATAAAAAAACGTTGCAGGTAAACTACCCCTTCCCCTTAACCGATCTTCACCAAAAACAATAGGTCTTGAGTACTCTACAAATCAGGGCTGTATGCAAAACATTATTTGATTCTGTTTGAATTTGCGGCTATTATCGTTTGCCATAGAAAATACCCTTGTTAAAAAAACGTTGCAGGTAAACTACCCCTTTCCCTCAACCGATCTTTACCAAAAACAATAGGTCTTGAGAACTCTACAATTTAGGGCTGTATGCAAATAATCTTTTGATTCTGTTTGAATTTGCGGCTGTTATCGTTTGCCATAGGAAATACCCTTGTTAAAACATAAAACGTTACAGGTAAACTACCCCTTTCCCTTAACCGATCTTCACCAAAATCAACAGATCTTGAGAACTCTACAATTCAGGGCTGTATGCGAAACATTATTTGATTCTGTTTGAATTTGCGGCTGTTATCGTTTGCCAAACAAACAAAATTACCCTTGCTAAAAAAAAACCGTTGCAGGTAAACTACCCCTTTCCCTCAACCGATCTTCACCAAAAACAATAGTTCGCGAGTACTCTACAAATCAGGGCTGTATGCAAAAAATTATTTGATTCTGTTTGAATTTGCGGCAGTTATCGTTTGCCATAAAAAAAAAATCTATAGACACACAGACAGAGACAGACAGACACACACACAGACACTTTTCGGAAAACGACTTTTTTTCATGTTTTGAGTGTAGTAGAATCAGAATCTGCAATAATCTCGAACACGATTTTTTTTGCCATCACCATACTTGCATTCCTTAAGGAATATGGAAGTAACAAGGGTATTTTCTATGGCAAACGATAAGAGCCGCAAATTCAAAATATCGGTATGGAGAACCATACATGACTTCCATGTTCTAAGATTTATATTTAAAATCATATTCGAAATGAAATATTTCTATAGAAACTACGTCGTTCTACTTATTGCTTCAGCATTAACCGCAGTACTGTGGTCACTAACGTATACCGCCTCACGTTTTCGCACTCGATTTTCACTGATGATGGCAGTCGATGGCACTGCCGAAAAGTCTGGTTTTACAGAAAACATTGGACTACAGCTAAACAGCCCGGGAAGCAATTTTAACAAAAAACTACTTCTTTGTTGCCGATAACGTAGTACACATAAAAAATTCTCCCCTCTCCCTTCAACTATAATTTTCATTTATAGAAAATTACCCCCACCCCGTTCACCTAACCTCTTCATTTATAGATATTTCATCTACGTTTCTACAGTGGATTATTATGAGCTTCTTATCAGGATACTTTATTTATCAAATTTAAGTACTTTACTCTTGTTAAAACATAAAACGTTGCATGTAAAGTACCCCTATCTCTTAACCGATCTTCACCAAAATCAATAGACCTTCAGTCCTCTACAATGCAGGGATGCATGCAAAAAAATATTTGATTCTGTTTGAATGTGCGGCAGTTATCGTTCGTCATGGAAACATTTCTCTTGTTACAACATAAAATGTTGCAGGTAAACTACCCCTTTCCCTTAACCGATCTTCACCAAAATCAGTAGGCCTTGAGATCTCTATAATTCAGGAAAGTATGCAAAAAATTATTTGATTCTCTTTGAATTTACAGCAGTTATCTTTCGTCAAAAAAAATTACCCTTCTTACAACATAAAATGTTGCTGGTAAACTACCCCTTTCCCTTAACCGATCTTCAACAAAATCAACAAACCATGAGTTCTCTTTAATTCAAAAAGGTATGCAAAAATGTAGTTGATTCTGTTTGAATTTACGGCAGTTATCGTTCGTCATATAAAAAATTACCCTTGTTACTATATAAAATGTTGCTGGTAAACTACCGCTTATAGTTTACCAAGACATTTACTTACCAAGAGTTTACCGCTTATAGTTGTGTCACCAAGACATTTACTATGAACATTATTCATGATAATACCGTACTATTATCATGATATGTTAACCGATCATCAACAAAATCAACAGACCTTGAGTTCTCTTTAGTTCAAAAAGGTATGCAAAAACGTAGTTGATTCTGTTTGAATTTACCGCAGTTATCGTTAGAAATATAAAAAATAACCCTTGTTAAAACATAAAATGTTGCAGGTAAACTACCCCTTTCCCTTAATCGATCTTCACCAATACCAATAGGTATTGAGAACTCTACAATACAGGGCTGTATGCAAAACATCATTTGATTCTGTTTGAATTTGCGGCTGTTATCGTTTGCCATAGAAAAATATCGGTATGGAGAACCATACATGACTTCCATGTTCTAAGATTTATATTTAAAATCATATTCGAAATGAAATATTTCCATAGAAACTACGTCTTTCTACTTATTGCTTCAGCATTGACTACAGTACTGTGGTCACTAACGTATACCACCTCACGTTTTTGCACTCGATTTTCACCGATGATGGCAGTCGATGGCACTGCGAAAAGTCTGGTTTTACAGAAAACATTGGACTACGGCTAAAGAGCCCGGGAAGCAATTTTAACAAAAAACTACTTCTTTGTTGCCGATAACGTAGTACACATATAAAAAATTCTCCTCTCCACCTTCAACTATAATTTTTAATAATAGAAAATTACCCCCACCCCGTTCACCTAACCTCTTCATTTATAGATATTTCATCTATTTTTCTACAGTGGATTACTATGAGCTTCTTATCAGGATACTTTATTTATAAAAATTAAGTACTTTTACTCTTGTTAAATCATAAAATGTTTCAGGTAAACTACCCCTTTCTCTTAACCGATCTTCTCCAAAATCAATAGACCTTCCGTCCTCTACAATTCAGGGATGCATGCAAAACAATATTTGATTCTGTTTGAATGTGCGGCAGTTATCGTTCGTCATGGAAACATTTCTCTTGTTACAACATAAAATGTTGCAGGTAAACTACCCCTTTCCGTTAACCGATCTTCACCAAAATCAATAGACCTTGAGCTCTCTGCAACTCAGGAAAGGGTGCAAAAAATTATTTGATTCTCTTTGAATTTTCGGGAGTTATCGTTCGTCATAAAAAAAAATACCCTTTTTAAAACATAAAACGTTGCTGATAAACTACCCCTTCCCTTAACCGATCTTCAACAAAATCAACAGACCTTGAGTTCTCTTTAGTTAAAAAAGGTGTGCAAAAACCTAGTTGATTCTGTTTGAATTTACGGCAGTTATCGTTCGTCATATAAAAAATTACCCTTATTAAAACATAAAATGTTGCTGGTAAACTACCCCTTTCCCTTAACCGATCTTCAACAAAATCAACAGACCTTGAGTTCTGTATAATTCAAAAAGGTATGCAGAAGAGTAGTTGATTCTGTTTTAATGTATGGCAGTTATCGTTCGTCAAAAAAAAAATTACCCTTGATAAAACATAAAATGTTGCTGGTAAACAACCCTTGTTGAGCAATTTGTCTGTTTACAAAGATTAACAAAACAAAATGCAGAGTCCGTTTTTCAGAAACTAAATGATGTCCTTGTAAATACTTTAAAAATGGATTGGTCCTCTGTAATTTTTGTTTGTTTTGATGGTGCATCAACAATGTCTGGATGCTATAACGGAGTTCAAGCAAAGTGTAAGGAGATGTGTAAAGAGATCATGTATGTTCATTGTTATGGGCATTGCTTGAATCTAGTTGGTTGATGCATGTACCTCAAGCAAAGAAAATCGCATAATTTTCAACTTCTTTGGAATTGTACAAACCTTATTTTGCTTTGTAGAAGGAAGCACATCACGCCATGCAGTGTTTGCTGCAATGGCAAAAGAAGCTAACTCTAAGTTAACGACTCTAAGTCCCTATCTACAACCAGATGGGCTTGTAGGGCAGAGGTTGTTAAATCAGTGAAGACAAATTTTGTTGTTCTTGTTGAGGCCTCACAGGAAATTATATCAACAACTGACAAAGCTGATGTGAAAATAAAAGGTAGAGGGCTCTTACATGAACTGAAGTCATTCGATTTTGTGTTGGCTTTGGAAATCACTCACCCGATACTTTTATTGATTTTAAAAGTAAGCAAAACACTTCAGAGTGAGGACATTGACCTTTTGACTGCCATGAACAGGGTTAAAATGCTCCGGGAGTCACTTTCATCACAGAGGAATGAAACATCTTTTAACAAAATTTTTAATTGTGCAAAAGAAGTTTGTGAAGAAATTGACGTGGAGGTTCCTGTTTTGAGAAAAAGAAAAGTGTCTTCACGCATTGATGAAGCTGTCTAAAACTCTCACTATTTTGATAGTAAAGAAGATCAAGACAGATGTTTGACATTTTACCCTTTCATAGACTCACTGGTAATGGGCATAGACGAACGATTTGAGCAAGAAACGTGTGATTTAATAGTTGCAATTGGAAAACTTCTCAAGTTGGAAGCAGAAGAGAATGATTTGAAACTTGTGTTAAAAAAAACTTCAGGTTGACTTTTATGGCATCAAAGCAGAACAACAACTGCTACAAAACAACAAGTGTGATAATGGAGCTCCTCCAAAAGGTGAGCATAATAACTTAAAAAGCTTTAAACCTTTGGAATTGACAGAAATGGAAACCCTGTCCAAGTGTAATTAAATATACAGAAGGTTTCCAAATACATCAGTAGGCCTAATGGCACTGTGTTTATGTAATTCATATTTTTATTTGATAGGTACGACAAGGACAGCCTTGAAGAAGTGGTTGGACTGGCTAAGCATTGAAAATCGTGTTAACTTGTTCTCCGAGCTTTACGCCACATTAAAACTTTTTCTTACAATACCAGTAACAAATACTTCATCTGAGAGAAGCTTCTCCAAAGATAGATTGGAATATTTGATGCTTCCTTTTATTGAGCTAGAGTTAGCAGTAAATGTGGATTATAAAGACATTATCGAAGAATTTAAAGTACTGATTCCTGGAGAAAGGCGTATGCTACTGTAAACTTACAAAATGTTTGTCTTTATTTTAAATAAATTATTTTTAGTGTATGTCTCAGAAATATTTTTTTTTCCTATAAAACAGCAGATAGAAGCAAAGTTTAAGATTCAACTTAAAAAAAAACATGTTGCTTAGAACTAAAGTTTAAAAAACTTCAACTATAACTTTTTTGTAGCCCAAGAGTGTTAGATTTTTGGTTTAATTTTTAACAAAAAAATTGTTTAAAATACGTTTTAGACAGCATATTCTTTAAAAAATTTCAGACCCCCCCCCCCCCCCGGTACAATGGTTCATGCACCCTCTAATAAAGGATGCTGCGCATGCCTATGGTTAAGGTAAAGGGGTAGTTCACCTGGAACTTTTTTTGTTTTAACAAGGGTATTTACTATGGCAAACGATAACAGCCGCAAATTCAAACAGAATCAAATAATGTTTCTCATACAGCCCTGAATTGTAGAGTTCTCAAGACCTACTGTGTTGGTGAAGATTGGTTAAGAGAAAGGGGTAGTTTACCTGCAACGTTTTATGTTTTAACAAGGGTAATTTTTTTCTATGGCAAACGATAACAGCCGCAACTTCAAACAGAATCAAGTAATGTTTCGCATACAGCCCTGACTTGTAGAGTTCTCAAGACCTATTGTTTATGGTGAAAATCGGTTACGGGAAAGGGGTAGTTTACCTGCCATATTTTATGTTTTAACAAGGGTAATTTTTTCTATGACGAACGATAACTGCTGTAAATTCAAATAGAATCAAATAATTTTTTGCATACATTCCTGAATTGTAAAGAACTGAAGGTCTATTGATTTTGGTGAAGATCGGTTAAGGGAAAGGGGTAGTTTACCTGCCACCTTTAATGTTTTAACAAGAGTAATTGTTTCTATGACGAATGACAACTGCCGCACATTCAAACAGAATCAAATAATGTTTTGCATGCATCCCTGAATTGTAGAGGACTCAAGACCTATTGATTTTGGTGAAGATCAGTAAAGAGAAAGGGGTAGTTTACCTGCAACGTTTTATGTGATAACAAGGTTAATTTTTTCTATGACGAACGATAACTGCCGTAAATTACAACATAATCAAATAAGTTTTTGCATACATCCATAAATTGTAGAGAACTCAAGGCCCGTTGATTTTGGTGAAGATCGGTTAAGGGAAAGGGGTAATTTACCTGCAACATTTTATATTGTAACAAGAGAAATTTTTTCATGACGAACGATAACTGCCGTAAATTCAACCAGAATCAAATAATTTTTTACATATATGCCTGAGTTGTAGAAGACTCAAGGCCTATTGATTTTGGGTGAAGATCGGTTACGGGGAAAGGGCAGTTTACTTGAAACATGTTTTGTTGTAACAAGAGTAAAGTACTTAGTTTTGATAAATAAAGTATCCTGATAAGAAGATCTTAATAATCCACTGTAGAAACGTAGATGAAATATCTATACATGAAGAGGCTAGTTGAACGGGGTGGGGGTAATTTTCTATAAATGAAAATTATAGTTGAAGGGGGAGGGGATAATTTTTATGTGTACTACGTTATCGGCAACAAAGTAGTAGTTTGTTGTTAAAATTCCTTCCCAGGCTGTTTGGCTGTAGTCCAATGTTTTCTGCAAAACCACACGTTTCTGCAGTGCCGTCGACTGCCATCATCATTGAAAATCGAGTGCGATAACGTGTGGTGGTATACGTTAGTGACCATAGGACTGTGGTTAAGGCTGAAGCAATAAGTGGAAAGAAGTAGTTTCTATAGAAACATTTCATTTCGAATATGATTTTAAATATAAATCTTAGAACATGGAAGTCATGTATGGTTCTCCATACCGATATTTCTATGATGAACGATTACTGCCGCACATTCAAACAGAATCAAATATTTTTTTGTGTACGTTCCTGAATTGTAGAAACTCAAGGCCTATTGATTTTGGTGAAGATCGGTTACGGGGAAAGGGTAGTTTACTTGCAACATTTTATGTTTTACCAAGAATAAAGTACTTAATTTGGATAAATAAAGTATCCTGACAAGAAGATCATAATAATTCACTATAGAAACGTCGATGGAATATCTATAAATGAAGAGGCTAGTTGAAGGGGGTGGGGTAATTTTCTATAAATGAAAATGATAGTTGAAGTGGGAGGGGATAATTTTTATTTATATGTCATGTGTACTACGTTATCCACAACAAAGAAGTAGTTTGTAGTTAAAATTCCTTTCCGGGCTGTTTGGCCATGGTCCAATATTTTGTACAAAACCAGACGTTTCGGCAGTGCTATCGACTGCCATCATCAGTGAAAATCGATTGCGCTAACGTGAGGTGGTATATGTTAGTGGCCACAGTACTGTGGTTAAGGCTGAAGAAAGAAGTAGTTTCTATCGAAATATTTCATTTTGAAAATGGTTTTAAATATAAATCTTAGAACATGGAAGTCATGTATGGTTCTCCATACCGATATTTGCTGAATGTCACTGTGGGTTCCCTACAAAGAATCCTGGTAAATCTTCGTAACAATCATTAATCCACTTGTCAAAATATTATGTCATAAAAATGTATTCTTTTTAATGTTTCTTTATCTTTGGGAACAAAATGAAACCATCTCTGGAAAGATTAGCAAACAGGGCATTGTTCTAACAAAATTTGTTTCCTATAAGAAATTCTGTTATAATTTGAAATTAAGAAATTGGGTACATGCACAGCTAAGAGAGAATTAGTATACAATGAGTATGACAATTTATACAAGTGCTAATAAAATGAGTGTTGCCACTTCATACTACGATGTTTAAATCATGATCTACATGATCCCCATAACTATGTTATATTTGAATACTAATCTGTCTATAGCTCACTCACTGGAGTCATGGATTAAGATCTATAGTTGGATAAGTTATTGTGTGTGTTGTGCAGCACTTTCAAGCATTTTTCAGAAACGTATACTTGATTAATTCAGACTTCTTATTCTTTAATATTTGTTATATATATATATATATATATATATATATATATATATATATATATTATGTACTGCTGTTAAAATGCACACAGTACATAAGAGGTAAATAATCAATTTTAAAAGAAAAAAGATACAAAATTAATATTAAAGGGAACATATGTTTTAGAATGTAAACAGAAAACATTGGGAATATCGACTTACTCAATCAACATAGAGGTCGATTCCTATATGATGTAAAACCATATTTAGTTATATGTTGAGAAAATAATATATGAAATTGAAATGAATGTTATAAGAAGAGTAAAGAGTAATAAAATTATAATTTAATAAATAACCAATAGAATTACGAATATTAGAGGTAAAAGAAAGATGTTTAATAAGAAATAGAAAAATGATATATGTTTTAATAGTTATATGATAAACAGATGTAAATAAATTAGGGAATTATCATAGTGGCAAATTGTTAAGAATTTGTTTTGTATAGTGATGAAAGAAATGTATTAGTCTTCAATTATATTTAATACAAGTAACATCATTAGTCTTCAATTATATCTGATAAAAGAAATGTTATTAGTCTAAAATTAAATATCTAATAGTAACTACATGAAGAATCTTAAATTATATTAAATAACAGTTGTACATCATAAAGTTAATGTAACGTGGAAAAGAAAATAAAGTAAAGGATTTTGAATAGTGATACCAGAGTTTGATTATAATATTTAATAAATTAATAATAATACGAGACATATAACAATATCATTGATAGAACAACGACAGAAGAGGAACATTTTGGACTGGAGAAGAGTTTAAATGGCCATAAAGGATAAGTAAGTGTTTCGAGAAGATATCTGTGTTGCAGTAGTCCTGGAGGGCGGCATTCAGCGGTGAGAACAATAAGAGATTGGTGTGAAGAAACAGATTCCCAAGTTTAATATTGCTGTTGAAGAAAGGTACACAACAACCAGAAGTGAACCCGTGGCAGCTGGAAGAATTCAGAGACGGTTAAGTTACATTAATATGTTAGTTATTTTTTACATGGTTAATTATCAAAATACTACATATTAATGGAATCTGGGTTGGTTTAAAGAAAAGAAAATAATAGATACAATCGTAAATACGATCAAATAACTTCATAATCATTAACCCTGAGAGAAAGAGTTTCTTTACATGTACTATTAAATCATTACCATATGTATAAATAGTTACAACACATAAAATGGCTGATCTAACGTGGAACAGATCTTAATTACAAGACCTACAAAAAACAACAGTACAATATATATATATATATATATATATACAATCACTTTCTGCTACAGTTCGTTTCTTGACATATAATTTAAAATTTATATTTATATTACCTCAAGATGTTATTTTTCCTTATTTGGAACATGTTTTGAGAGCTCCGTGCTCTCATCCTCAGCCTTCGCAATTTTGCGTCAAATCGCGAAGGCTGAGGATGAGAGCACGGGAGCTCTCGAAACATGTTCCAAATAAGAAAAAATAACATCTTGAGGTAATATAAATATAAATTTTAAATACTTTATATATATGTTACATTTAATATTTATAATGAATTTACCTCAAGATATTTTTTTCCTTATTAGGAACATGTTTTGGGTACCATCTTGTACCCATCCTCAGCCTTCCAGTTTTTGTGTCTCAAAAACCGGAAGGCTGAGGATGGGTACAAGATGGTACCTGAAACATGTTCCTAATAAGGAAAAAAAATATCTTGAGGTAAATTCATTATAAATATTAAATGTATTATATACATCAAGAAACGGACTGTAGCATAAAGTGATTGAATATATATATGTATACATGTAGTTGGGTGCATGACTGGTGTACAACAATTTGAAAAAACTGGCTGTTCATAATTTTTACTATCGTGTATGAACACATTTTTCTTGAAACAATTGTGTTAAATAATTGTAAATGATTAAATAACACGATGCATATCTCAGGATCTGGCATTTTTGCTAAATAAATTGGTTGATAAATTAATATACATACATACAGTTCTAAACACACACACACACACACACACACACACACACACACACACACACACACACACACACACACACACACACACACACACACACACACACACACACACACACACACACACACACACACACACACACACACACACACACACACACACACACCAGAATATATACATAAATTACTAGAAACAGGTGACATCATTATCAATAAAAGATTTAGCAAATATTTGTACCAAAAACTGCCATAGTTAAATTTCTATATTGCCACTGATTTTCAAATATATAGAGAGAAGATATGTGACATTACCTTCGTGTTTGTGTCTGAATAGATGGCCGTAAATATACACACAATTTCTAGTATATACCTTAAAAAATAATGGACTTCCATTTGTTAACAGAAAGCTATAACTTTGTTATAAATTTGTACTAAAACAATTATATTTGAAATTTTGGTTACTATGAAATGTAAATGCTAAGTAATCACTTTATAAAACAAACTGTTTATATTGTTTATTCTTCAAAACATTAAATTAAAAATTTAATTAAAAAAATAGGGACAGACTTGTCAAACCACTATCTAAAATTGTATTACGTTTTTCAGACTTTAAAAATATAAACTTAAAATCATGAGGGACATAAGCCACTTACTATTACTAATCAGTATCTTATAATTAAATATTGGCTTGTGCAGTAGAACTTCATAACCTCATGAAGGGTGTTTCAGACTGTAGGGACGCTCGCGCTCCAGTCTTGGTTCGCTCAAGGTACGGTCAAAATTAATCCAATGTATTACACTGGAAGTGTTCACACTATGAGGCTCAGTTCGATCACGGTCCAGTCGCGCTCTCGTGACGATTCTGGCCGACGGATATTTTACCTACCGCGGTCTCGAGCCGTCCCGTGCTTGTTGTGCAAGTTTTAATAGGGCGCCGCTTTGATGAACGAATTTGTTTTCTGCCCTACATAAAATTTATTAATTTTATTTAATTTATATTACTATTAATTCTAATCTATAACAATGCATACAATAAATGTAGATACTGAATATTAATTACTACACTTTCACATGTGAAACTTACTTTGTTTATTTTCTTCGTACGACGTTTCAGCGTGATGTTCGCCTTCCTCAGCGAGGTATGATACTCCTCGATATGATATGATATGAGTATCATACCTTGCTGAGGAAGGCGAACATCACACTGAAATGCCGTACGAGGAAAATAAACAAAGTAAGTTTCACATGTGAAAGTGTAGTAATTAATATTCATTAAGCGCTGTGAAAGAAGAGGATGAACATTCAAAATATAATGTAGATACGCGCGCGCGCGCATTCACTGAAGTTCATCCCAATATTTTATAAAACTACATAGCTGACAAGTTTTCCATTCCGTTCACATAAAGCGTACATCTTGCAGCAGTCAGTGAGACAATGGTGCTGACACTGTCATACATAGATTAGGGTGTAAACCAACTGTCAACAGCTCTGCCTACTGTGGGAGAAATGACTGTCCACTGTTTATCAGGCACACTCCGACCGCGGTCAGCCCTTGGTTCTTTCATTCGAGCACTGTGTTCGGAAAGAGTCAGACCCTTTGTCTCGCGCCCTCACGCGATTTTCAGTTTGTTTTTATTTAACGATGGATGAAAAATTAATAGAATTAGTTCGCCAATACCCTGAATTGTACGATTTATCACACCGGTGTTACAGTGATAATGTAAGGAAGAAGAAAGTGTGGGAAGACATTGGACAAGCTTTAAATAAAACAGGTAAGATTCAACATTATATTTATTGGAACTAATTTGCAATGAATTTCCTTTGTATTTTTCCTATTTTTATGTAGTATTAACAAACAATTCTTCCTTGAACAAACTGGAATTTTATATCATATTAATTTGCTAAGGGACGGCGCAGGCTTCTGAATTGAAGAATGCTGTAAAGATTTTGCTTACTTCAAATACTTTAGATGAACAATTCCCGCCCTGTCTCGGGATGTTCGTTAAATTTTGCCCAATCACAAGATTGTGAGCAGTCAATGAAGGCATTAGGGGCAAGGCATTATGTCTCTTGACGAATAAAATTATGCAGGATGCATGTAGTCAGAATGATTTTGTCTATATATTTGGGATCTACTTTTAATCGCCTGTTATAAATTCTGAATTTTTGAGTAAGAATCCCAAAACAATTTTCTACAACCCTTCATGCCCTAGATAATCTGTAATTAAAAATTCTCCTATCTATTATATTTTCTATTTGATGACCTGGAAGTGGTCTCATTAAATAATTCTTCAGCGGGAAGGTGGGATCACCAACAATAATGTACGGTGCCGTCTGGTGGGTCCCTGGCAGCAGCGTATCATCTGGAATGTTTAAAGTTCCAGATTCCAACCGCTTTCCCAGATTGGAAGAGCTAAATATCCCTCCGTCGCTACTCCTACCGTATGAACCGACATCAACAGATACAAATCTGTAATTAGCATCTACCAAAGCTAGGAGAACTACAGAAAATGTTTTCTTATAATTAAAATACAGCGAACACGAATTTTTCGGGGCTTCAGTTACAATGTGTTTTCCGTCTAAAGCCCCTAAACAGTTAGGGAACTGCCACTGCCCCCAAAACTCGGCTGCTATTCTTTCCCAATATTTCTTCTTTGGAGTGGGCATGAATTCTTGGAGTAATTTCTTTATGATGATGTCGCATACCTCATGAACCATGCTTTGTACTGTTGATGTGCCCAGCCTATAACTGAATGCAATGGTCTGAAATGAATCCCCGCTGGCAAGGAATCTGCAAACAGACACATTACAATTATATTGCTTCTTCTGCCTTTTATCTGCTAAGCTTAATAAAAAAACCTTTAATGTATGCCTTTTACGCTGGTTTAAGTTACTATTGTTACTATCTTTTTAAGTTACAATATATGTATAGCTATGTTTCGTAACCTTATTTTGCTGTTTGTTTCTAGTAATTTTTCATAACCCTTCAATTATTGATGTCCCCTTCTTTGTAAAATTATGTAAGAGAGATATTGTACAAAAGACATGAAACCAATAATTTTGTGAATTAATTTTGAGGCAACGACTGGTACTAATGGCTGAAAATAATGGCTACACGGAATAATCTCTAGAAAGTTTTTAGTCAATAATTTCGTTTCTCGCCTTGTTTTAATTGGTCGTAGCCTAGCAGGAAGGGCCCCATAGGGCAATTTTCGACTATACCCTTTGGCATACGGTAAGTTCCAGAGCTGTCTTACAGACCTGGCCACATAATTCAATCAATTAATAGGAAAAAGCTGAAGGTGACATACTTTTTGCTAGTAGCAGTAGTGGTACTATATGCTCTTGTCTTAAGCTCTTTTGAACGCATTACATCGACATAGCTTTTGTATTCCCTCTAGGCAATGGCAGCAAGCAGCAGTGGCTGAATTTACAGGGGCAGTACCGCAAGTCTCGCCAAAAGCAATCAACAACAAGTGGGCAAGCAGCCGGTACCTCCAGGAAGTGGAAGTTTGGAGAACAAATGTCTTTCCTGGCATGTCACATGAAAGACAAGGAAAGGCTAGTTTCTGTAGACTTGGCAGAAGAAGAAGAAGATGATGACGAAGCAGAGGAGTCTCAAGAAGTACCTCCAGAAAATTACAGTCGAAAGCCTATCCCAACTTTTCGCGAGCCTACCCCTTCTCAACTGCCGGTTCCTCCAAAACAAAGACTCGCCCGGAAGAACCCGCCAGATAGTGCATCCTCAACTGTAATGAGGTACCTTCTAGAAAACAGGGAGCAGAAGGGTGACGAAAAAGACTCCATGTCTATGCTCAAAACCGTCTTATTTCCAGTCTATGCTCAAAACCGTCAAGACATTTTCCCTCCTAGACAAACATATCTTTTGAAATCAGATGTTCTGGTTGGTGTCAGATATGGAAGCTAAATACTTAGTCTCCCATCCCTCTACTTCCATGCGGCCCTTCAATCCTACATCTGTTCCTTCTGTGGCATTCAGAGAAAATACGAGTACGCCCACCTCGAATACTTCTTCTGGTTCTTTGACGTCCAGCCCCTTCGGTAATGAAATGCAGGTTCGCCACACTGACTTCGAGTACACAAGTGCAAACGTACCAGTAAGTGCATCACCAGCATCCTCAACCGATTCCGTGGACTGTACAAATGGTGCTTATTTTTCTAACTACACAGGATAAGTTTTATCATGGGCAAATACATTTTGGATATTTTTTATTAATTACTTCTGTTGTACTTATTTTGCTGTTTTCATAAACCATAGTTACATATGAAATAGCACTACGAATGAGTGAGAACTTCTGTGTTTATTTTTCATTTTTATTCCTGAATTTATTAACTTTTTGACTTTCAGCTACAAGTGCTGCAAACAAGGACATTCATGACAATATTTCTTATTGTTTTTTACTGTCATAAAATTGTGTTCTCATTTTTTACAATTTCAATAAAAACATAAAAAAGTAATACAGGGTTTGTTATTTCAAAGTATCTCATTGATTCCATTTCATTTAACAAATATTTCAGGTAATAACTCCACTTGCTGCCCGCATTCATAACGTTTAACATTTTTTCTGAGCTGACGGACAAAACTTTGACATTTTTTGCTATGACTAGTCCAAATTTAAAAATCTCAGTGTCTTGTTAATGGTTCCTTGACACTAAAATTTCAACTATCAGCCAACATACACTAAAGGCCTAACTTCAGTTATAATTTCATCCCAATAGACTTGTTATCGCGCTCGGAACCAATTAAAATATATGTCATCTTGTAAACTTTACAGCTTTTATATCAAGCCTGGTCACCACACACTCAAGGCCAAATTCAGTAGAAATACCATCTCTAACCGATCAATCCTAATCGAGTGCCAAAGAAATTTTAATACATTCTTTTTTGTAAACTAGTTATGCTAAAGGATTTTTTTAGCTTACCTTAAACAGACAGCTAATATTTCCCTTGGTGAAATGGCCACTCAAAATGAAGTGTCTTGTTTTACCAAGTCACTGTCAATTTTACACAACAATATCTGGAACTGTTACGTTGACATCCTGAAATACTGGTGGAATCTGGTGTCATCTTCAAGCAGCTGAGGAAACGTGTGAAATTCTCCTTCTGTCAATCTTCGTTGTAAAGTAGGATGCACCCATATTCTCCTTTTTTTGGTACTGGACCGTTCATCTTCATCCAGAAGCACCGCTATCATAAGCAGTTCTTGGTTGGTGAAATCCATCCTTTCGGCCATGAACAAGCTAACTACTGACTGCTTCGGGCGATGCCGCGATACTTTTAAGGACCGCAGTGGGGCAGCGGTACTAAAAGGACCGCGGTGAGTCCTTGGTTGGACTGCAGTGAGTTCGCGGTTGAACCGCCGTGAGAGAGCGACCGTACCTAGAGCGATAGTCAGTGGCGTACCAACGCCTTTGGGGGCCCGGGGCGGGAGTTCCTGGCCGTGGCCCCCCCCCCATTATTAAGCACTCCCTCTACTAAATTGTGCCTCTACTATCGGCACCACAAAACTGAGTCATAATCTTATATCCATAAAAACTATTGGAAAAAAAATATGTGGAAAGAACTAACTATGCAAGTATTAATAGAACTTAAAGGAAAACTAAAATTAAAACACAGATTTTGCATTTTTTTATTACTTTTTCAAATATGTAGTTTTTATTTCAATTAAATTAATGACAACATGTAGAAAAATGCTTAATTTTTCAACTTAAATCCTTACTACGTACATGTTCTGATGTATTTTAAAACTAGGCAAAATATTTAAGTAACTTCAGTACTGAATCCATATAATGTGAGCATTATTTGCTGAAAAACATTTTCAATCATTGTTAGTTGTAAATGAAAGTGTTGTACTGATAATTATGTGCTACAAAATATGTATTATAAGACAGCAAAAACTTACACAAAATAAAATATTCTCAGTGATTTATAGAAACTGCTTTTTACGAGCTTTTGCTTCTGCAAATATTTTGATACATTCGTCAAAATTTATTGTTTTAGCTACTTTACTTTCTATAGAAAGTATGGCTAAACTATTTAGTCTTGATTGACTCATTGTTGAGCGAAGATAACTTTTTATTAGATTTAACTTTGAAAAACTTCTTTCACAAGAAGCAATGGATACACATATCGTTAAAAATATCCTAAGTGCTACACAAAGGTTGGGAACTGATTCTTGTAAGTCCATTTCGATAATAAAATCCAACATTTTCAATGATGACCATTGTTTTGCCACTTCTTTTTTTATGTCTGCAGCTTGAACGTGACGTCGTAGCCACTGTATTTCGGGTAACATTTCTTCTTTTTGGAGTTCATCAAATGTCTGGGATAGGTTTGAAATGAGCTGAGGGAGTTCTTCAACATCTGTCTCCATAAGATGAGCAGACTGTACAGCAGCGAATCGTTCATTCATAGTTTCCATTGAAGCCGATCTCATTGTCAGTTCTTGATAAAATTTATCTATACATTCAAACATGCATCTTCTTAAATCTTGTTGTAGAGAGAGGCCTTCGTCTTTTGCGTTTTCTCCCGGCATCATTTTCTTGAATCTTCTATGTCCACTTTTTTCAACTGGTATGTCCAAGCCTTTACAAGTGTTTGTTGCAAAATCAAGCGCACTTCCAACCATCTCTTCTCGGTTTTCTTGTAAAAAAAGTTTCAAAGTTTTCAACTTTTGTCAAGTGTTATCCCCTTTATCTGAAGATATTTTTGAGCATGGTTGACTTCTTCAAGAACGTGACACCACAAATGAAGGTAGGCAAGAAACGTGAAGTTGCAGATGTTCGTCCATAAAATTTCTGCTGAACCTCTTGTGTCAACATTTTCAGTTGGTTCGCACAACTTTTCTACACCCTTTACCAACTTTTCATAGTATTTCATCACAGGTTTTACTGCCTCATGATGTGCACTCCATCTAGTTTGTGACAACTTTTTTACTGTTACTCCTAAGGTTTCAACTAGTACATCCCATCTGTGAGTTGAACACGAAAAGAAGTTGTAAATGCTTTCTAGTGTACCAAAAAATGTAATACAAGAAGGGACACTTCCAAAAGCGTAAACTCCGCACAAATTGAGCGAATGATTGGCACATGGGACAAACATTGCTTTTGAATTCAACTGGCGAATCCTTGTTTGAACACCGGAGTGGACACCTGCCATAGTGGAAGCATTATCGTAGCCTTGACTTCGGCATAGATTCAAGTCCAGTCCGTCACTGTTAAGTGCATTCAATATTTCTTCTGTAACATCAAGAGCCTTCTTACCAGCAAGAGGGAAAAATCCTAAGAACGACTCTCTCACCTCAACTTTTCCGCCTTCAATATGCACATACCTGATTCCTTCGCTCATCTGATCTTGGTGAGATACATCAGGTGTACTGTCAAAAAGTATTCCATAGTACATCGCCTTATTTACATCTTCAATGATTTTCTCTTTGACGATATTCCCCAAAAGTGAAATAAAATCATTTTGAATTTTAGGGGACAAATATGATGTTAAAACTTCTCCTTTTGGCACAGTCTGTTGCTGGATTCTCACCAAATGTTCTTTTAGCACAGGATCATAATGTGAAAGGAGTTCGACAAATTCTAAGAAGTTTCCCCTGTTTTCAGAAAGTTGATGCTCCCTATGTCTTCGGAAAGGCAAGTTTTGTTTTGCTAAAAACATAGTGATATCAAGTAGTCTATGTAACATACTGTTCCACTTTTTTTTCTCCTTCTACAACTTCCTGTTGTACACAATCGATAGTTTTATTGTGCAATAGCCTTGATCCTAAAGTTTTCAATTTTTCGAGATTGGACAAATGTTGGTCCGAGTTTTCATGCAGAGACACCTTAGGATTTAGTTTCCACCAGTTTTGAAATCCTGTAATGAATTTTGATGTGTCAGCTGTTTTTTCATCTGTATTAAATAGTTTACAACAAAAGCAAAACAGACTTTTCTTTGATGGAGAATAAATCATCCATTTTCTTAAAACTTTTTCTCCATTCGGAAGGTGCTTGTAAAACCAATTGGTGGTTAGCTGGCGATTTAATCCTTTCAGGTTTGTCCCAGTTCTTTGTACAGATTCAAATGATGGACCCTCTCGGTTTTGAAAATACTCGGATCCTCTTTTTACTATATCAATTCTTAGACCATCTGTAACAAGGATTGGCCAATTTCCTACGTCAGAGTCAAGAAGCAATGTGTCGATATTGACTACGTCTGTTGAGTCACCATCACCACTTTCCGTTTGTGGCATAACTAGACCTTCATGTTGTTCGTCAGATTGCTGCGGTGGTGCGCTAACACTGTTTTCTGGGTCTTGTTCACTTAAATAATCTTCCCCTTCTTGGGGAGCTGCTAGCTCTTCTTCTATGGCGGCTGGCACTTCAAGACCAATAGACGTGCTGGTGCTGCACTCTCCCTGACCCTGATCACTTGTGTTCGAAGACTGACGCACAAATTTCAAAATTGATCCTTTGATCGACTTTTCTGCTTGTTCTCTTGATTTTTAAAATTTTGTTTTCTCTGCACCACTAGGATAATGACGCTTCATTGCAGTATGTCTGCAAGAGAATTATTATAATTAAAATACTGCTCTGCGTATATATTGCATATGATAAAATCTTTATAAAATTATAAAGTTACATTTTTTGTAAAGGTTTTTATTATTGTATTATTTTGTATTTGTATTATAAAATTATACGGTGATCCTAAATAAAATCTTTTAGAAAGAACAAGTTTATAAAAAACTATTAATTGGGAAAACCCATGCAAAAGTATAATAAGATAAGAACAGTGGCGGTTTCTTAATTGGTGCACATGAGCACGTGAACCCCCTACATAAATAAATATAAATTAATTAATTTTAACAAACACTAAATAAACAGGAAATAATTTGGTTTAGTTTTATGATGCAATAACAAAATGCTCATTCTGGTAAAACAGTCGTGCAGTCGACGCAGTGTAAGGTGTGCGCACAGCTCTGTACGTGCGCTGCTGGACCAAATGAGAGCGGTGATGTGATGCGGCATTGGCACGGTGGTGGGGGCATACCTCTCCCATGTAAAGAATGTGCGCACATTCGGTTTGTGAACCAGTGCTGTTCTAGCCGTTGTAGGCGTCACGTTACTCGCTCTCCCAGTGTCGCTCGCGCCCAGTGCAGTTGTGTTTGTGTTGTGTTAATGTTGGTGATCGATTAGCAATGGCTGCTACCCCTGTGTCTGTGTTAAAAGAAACAATTTTTTCAAGTATTTCATTAGAAAAGAAACTCGAAATAAAACGTGGTCGTCCGACCCCAAAGCTTAATATCGTACAAGTGACCAAAGGTAAAGATAGAGATTTCAAAAGGGAATTTAAAGAAACTTTATATGAAAAGACTTCTTGGCTCTGCGGTTGTGAAGCTACAAATAAACTATATTGTTTCCCTTGTCTGCTATTTGCAAAACAAAGCTCTGAAAACTTAAACTGGATTAAGTATGGTGTGAATGATTTAGGTCATTTACTCTCGAAAATTAAAAAACATGAATGTTCTCAAACTCATTTGAACTCTTTGCTAGAGTTTAACTTGCTTGGTAAAGTCGACATACGTCAGCAGTTGAACAGCGCTTATCGGAGGAATGTAAAAGAACATAATGAAAAAGTAGAGAAAAATCGTTATGCATTATCAAAAATAATTGACTGCATTAAATTTTGCGGCGCTTTTGAACTGGCACTTTGGGGACACAGGGAAGGAGATGATTCTTCAAATCCTGGGATTTTTCGAGGCTTAGTGGATTTTGCTGCTCAGATTGATGCCTCACTAAGAGAACACTTACGTGATGCAACCGTTTTTAAAGGAACATCAAAAGAAATTCAAAACGACCTGCTCGATTGTATGCTTCTTGTTTGCCAGGAAAAGATTAAGGAGGAAATAAAATTTGCAGATTTCTTCTCTGTAATCGCTGATGAGACCACAGATGTTAGTTTGACATTTCAATTAGCTATTGTTTTTCGCTACGTATTACCTAATGGAGAACCAGTAGAAAGATTTTGGGGGTTTATACATCCCCCCGGACACGACTCAGACTCGATCGCTGGATGCATTCTTGGCGCCCTAAAAAATGTTGTTGATAAGCCGGAAAAGTTAATCTCTCAGAGTTATGATGGAGCAAACGTGATGAGCGGACACCTAACCGGTGTACAAACAATTATTCAACGACATTACGAGTATGCTTTTTATATCCATTGCTATGCTCATCAATTAAATCTAGTGATTACTCGAGCTGCTAGCCAAAATCAGCAAGTGCGGATATTTTTCGCGAATTTGAGTGATGTAACAAACTTTTTCAGCAGTTCACCTCAAAGAGCAGAAATTTTGGATAATATTGTTGGGAAAAGAATCCCTCGAGCTTCAAGCACTAGATGGAATTTTAAAAGCAGAACTGTAAATACAGTATTCGAACATCGGGAAGACCTTATTACCTGTATGGAGGAAATAGAATCAACCTCTAAACAAGAATCTTCTATTACCAAAGCTGGAGCAATCCGGCGAATGCTGGAAGACCCAACTTTTGTGTTTTGGCTTACAGTTTTCCATAATATAATGCCACACGCCACATTTTATACAGACAAATTCAGCTTACCTATACAGATCCTGTGCGAACAAAAAAGGATGTGGAAACCTTTCTGAGGGAAATAAATAAAGAAAGAGAAAAAATTAACTCCGTGAAAAGTGCTGTAAACCAGATGCCTCTACAACGCAAAAGAGCAAGACATGAAGAAGGCGGTCATGCTAATAGGACGATTGCGGCTAAAGAAGTATGTGATGTAATTCTGACGCAAATAAAAGAGCGGTTTTCATTTACATTGCACCATTCAGCCGTATCCCTTATTGTTCCTCAAAAATTTAGTGAGTACAGTAAATCATTTCCTCAATCTGCATTAGATGAAAATACCCCTTTTTGGACAAAGCAAAGCTAAAAACCGAACTTGGAGTGTTTTACCGACGTGAAGACATAAGATGTATGAATGGTGCTGTGAGCTTACTGCAATTTCTTATACAAAATGATCTGAAAGATTCGTTTTCAGAGTCATATAAGCTTTTAAGGATGATATCGACAATCCCAATGACTTCAGCTGAAGCCGAACGATGCTTATAAAATAGGTTAATTACCTTCTATCAACGTTTCTTAAAATCCTTTTAGGATGACTCTTTCATATCCGATCTGATGATGACACCAAATGGTGTCGAAACTCGAGTCATCCTAAAACGATTTTAAGAAACGTTGACAGAAGGTAATTAACCTATTTTATAGTCTTAATCGTTTCTGGAGGCAAGAAAAATGTTTAAAAAAGAACGATGCTTCTCGACTCTGAAGAGGATAAAAACCTTTTTGAGAAGTACGATGTCTCAAGAAAGACTTAATGCCTTAGCCATGTTATCAATAGAGAAAGAACTGGTGAAGACCCTCCCTAAGTTTAATGAAAAAGTGATTGATAGATTTGTTTCCAAGAAAGACCGAAGGATGGACTTTGTTTACAAGAAGTTCACTTAGTTTTTGTTAAAGATCTGATTAACCTACTGATACTTGTAAGTAGTACGTATATAATTTTACTATTGTTTCAGA
This sequence comes from Magicicada septendecula, assembly GCA_034769895.1. Classification (NCBI taxonomy): domain Eukaryota; kingdom Metazoa; phylum Arthropoda; class Insecta; order Hemiptera; family Cicadidae; genus Magicicada; species Magicicada septendecula. The sequence goes on from CM068367.1 coordinate 491,327,156, forward strand.
ACGTGATTGCTATCATTATTACTAAATTTAATTTTTCTAAGATTAATTAAATAAATAATCCAGTTGAAGCTTAGTAAACTACAATGTTAGATTCATTTTGTTAATATTACTTACTAAAATTATTTAAAATTTCTTAGTAATGTCATTTACTTTAATGTTGAAAAATTATTGGAAATGCTACTGTCAGTGCAAATATTAGCAGGCACATGGATTAATAACGTACAATATTATCTGTGTGAACCCCTGGTGAGTTTACTCACGAGCCGCCACTGGATAAGATCAAGCAAAACAATAACCCTCGCATAGCAGTACTTGGTGCTAATTTTCATTGTTTGTGCAATATCACAATTAACCATAAAAAGAATATGGCGGCATGGCGCAATTCATTTTACAAATTTTAATGCTTAAACAAAGCATCATTATTTTATTCTTTAATATGCATGTTGTACTTGTACTAAGCTATATTGGTGGTCGCCGGTTATACCGCGGTTTCTCAATGACAAAACAAACCCGCGTCATAAGACCAACTGCTGCATAAACGGAGAACACCGGTTGACTGATATGATTTAAAACAGCCTATAAAACAAAACACCAAGCACTGTGTTTTTAGACCGTATTAAAAGTTTAATTCAGATACATTTGAATGCTGTTCAGATTGTACGTATACTGTAGCAGGGAACCAGTCAATAAGTTGCGCAAACAAAATTATCGTACACACTGCTTTCTCTCCTTCTCATTAACAGACCGTGCAAATCAGGGAACTGTTCTCTTTCATTACCACTCAAAATTATCATATGATCAAGACAAATTAAAAATTAACCAAAACATTTTGATGAACACTAAATTACTGTATACATACCGATATGACACATGTTTCGTTCTTGTCGTCTTAGATAAATAAGTAATTAAGAAAAACTGTAAAAAGAAAGGGAGAAAAGACGAAACAACGTCGTACCCGAATCCGCGGTGGCGGTATACTGAAGGGCGGTATAACTGGCGACCACTGTAGTTGTTTTAATACACTTCTATTTTGTACTGACTTTATCAGATCAGATGACGGTAAGCCAATAAATTTATAAATGAAGGAAGGACTGCAGAAAAAACGTAATGAACTACAGTAAATTACTTACAGAAATAACTTTGGGACATTTATCATAAGTAAGGAAAATAGCACACCTAGTCAACAAGACGAAGTCAACTGCGGATTGACCCAACTGTTTTCGTGTTTGTAAACCACGCAGCGCCTGGCCACCGCAACCTTCTTCAAGGTCATGTCCAGCCGCGACTCATGGCAGTGATGCAAATCCATGCGTAATTTTTTTATGTTGTCTTTTATTTCAATGAAACATAAGAGTCTGCGGTGGCTTAGTGGATAGAACGATAGGTCTTCTCATTCGGAGGACCGAGGTTCGAATCCCGGCCTGGCACCTCTGGCTTTTTTCGAAAGAACACTGCTATGTGCTGTATGACAATAACCGCTGTACTCAAGTGGTTCGGATTCCACTATAAGCAGTAGGACCCGTCATTATGGGGAGTTATGACCCATAATGACGAGTAGGATTAGGGTTTTAATTGTAAATGGGTATATCCCGTAAAAATGTTAAATAAATAAATAAATAAAATAATAATAATTTTCCTTATAGTTAGAAACGTAAACTAGGTTATATGATTTATTTCTTATGTCATAAAACTATATATATTCGAAGGCCTCTTAGAATTTAGAATTACCCGCAATAATCTATGAATAGAATGGGTTGTAAAAAATGCGATTTAAGTTTTTTATGAGACACATTTTAAATTTTAAATACAAATTCGTCTCGTCGTGGGGCCCCTCCCAGGCGGGGGCCTGGGGCAGTACGCCCCCCCCCCTTGGTACGCTACTGGCGATAGTGTGAAACATCCTTTACAAATTAACTTAGTGGTGGAAGCTAAACTTCATGAATTTGAAAACTGTCAGTACATTAAAACTCAAAGACAGATCTAATGAAATTTAAAGTGACGTGAGAACTGCACAAGAAAATAATAATACTACAGAGCTGACTTGTATAAAGAAATTTTTGGAAAGAGTGAGAATTTAAATACGTTGTTTTAAAATACATTGGTAACATTGACTACAGTTATCATGGAGAATACTTTTATTCAGACAGTGTTTACTGTAATTACTAAAAACAATCACTTTATTACATACTATGCAAGGACAAGCAAACATAGTATGAAAAATATTCAAATTGTTATCATAGTACATGAAATACATTACTTTTTTACGTACCCTTTTTAATGTATTGATGTTATGCATAATGTAACAGTACATATCATAGCCAAATTACCAACCATCATAAGCAACAGTAATAATACATAGGTCATCAGAACAACTAAACTTGAATTTAAAGGAGGAAGAAAACTAAATAATAAACTAAAAAATAAGAAGAAAGAGATCAGCATTAAGAAATAATTAACTGCGAAAGAAATGAACACAACTGACTAGAGACAAGACCAACGTTGACACAATATACCCAATAGATCAGACAGTGAGAGAATAATTAAAACATACACCAAAGGAATATAAATTGAAGGAGGTTAATGAATTAAGTTAAAATAGGGTAGGATTGAATTAACTCAACCAGGAGAACTAATAGATAAGGAAAAGAAAATAACAAATAAAGAAAATAGAGTATACTCATGATTGAGAAAAGGGAATCAGTTTAAAACAAAAATACAAACCCTATTAAATGACATCAAACCATTAACAGCCTATTATAAGTGACTCGACTGTGACAATAACTCTAATATAAAATAAAAATATAATGACCAGGAGAGTGAAATTAAAACTTTGTACCAATATGACTTAATAAGATATAAAAGATAACAACAACACTGTATCTTATCTACTATGTATGTAGACGATATAGAAACAGAGATATAAGAAAAACTGATTATTGTAAAAATAATATAAAAGAAGCTGGAAAATAAATACCAGACAATAAATAATAATTAATAGTATTAATACATTTAAATAATTGTGAAAAAAGTATAGAAACAAGCCACAAAATGGAACTCATTGTTGCAAGCCAGTATAGGACACACATAACCTAGTAACTAGCATAATGACAAGAATTGATAACAAAAATGTTATCAATCCATATTCTGTTATATTGTAACTGAACTAGATGTTATAAGGATCATACCAGTACCAAGACTAGTTTACCAAGGAAGGATTTGTACTGTGATTGGTGTAAATCAACAAACTGAAATGGACAGAATAGGATTTACCCAATAAACAATCTAAAAAACCTTTAAGAATATCAGTATAAGAGAAAGAGGTTGATATCAGTAGAATCAATAGTATATAATACCACTAATAGAATATAAACCAGTAATTAGTAAAATAAAATCGAGTCTTAATAATGAAAATTAAAGGGACTTGTCATGTAGCACTAGATGCAAGAACTAGTGACAAATTAATAGCAAATGAGGACATACTGGTACAGCCCAAAACATTGTCAAACTTTGTAGTTATTGTAGTGACCAATTATGTAAAAAGCAATGACTTAAAAAACAATTATCTAATTTCTAATGAAAGTAATACATGTAACACACTAGAGTACAAAACTAGGAGTGATTATAAAGACTACAAATGAACAAAAGAATAATGTAATAACTAAAACTGAGGTGATCAGAATTTGTAATGATCATTTCAGAGTAATTGTGTCATAATAGAAATGGTTAAGAAACCACTATTAAAAGACAATAAGTAAAACTAATTGATAGTATCATAGGCCAATATATAGGTGATAAGAAGTTGTAGACAACAATTATGAGTAATGAGGTTGCAGTAAAAGTAAGGAATAATACTGGAAAAGTGTAATTAAAATATAGTAACTAATATTGAATTAGGCCTAAACAGCCAAAGACAACTTTTATCAAAATACAACCTTATAAATGATTGTAAAGAGTTCATACTCGACTATTAGCGAGGAATACACAATGTTTATTGAAATTTAATAGTAAAAATAACTAAAACAAACATTATAGTATATAATAAGCTAATAAGAGAGATTAGTAAATTTATTTTTGTTAATAATGATCAAACTCATATGGTGTGAGGATCCAAATTATTCGTCTCAGAGAATCCTGGGCAATGGTAATAATGAATTGGTAATTAGAGCAAAGATAAGGGAATAATGTTAATTATAAAGATTTAATAATTTGCCAGCCCTTGGGCATCATAATGTAAACCAATTTATCATAATCTTAAACCCAGTCAAAAGACGTGTTGAAGGCGTCTATTTTGCCGAGATGTACCGAAGAGTTACGGAAATTGAGAAAATTAACCGATCAGCGATCACCATCGAGCATTAGATGCCAGATTCATAAACCGAAGAGGACACAGTTCATCACAGTACTTCGACGGAGAGGCCACGCCGCTCCTAAGACCAAATTTTAAGAAAATAACCTTAACCAGCTGACGGAAATCGATAACCTCAAAAAAGTGAAAGTTAGGTTAGGCCGAAAGTAAAGAATGTTGAGTTAACCTTATATCAGTGTCTATTTGCAGAGTATGTGCGCATAGGAAGTGAACTAAATATTAATAAAAAAGAAAAGTGCAATTACGAAAAAGGAAATACAAGCAAGTATAGTGACAATTAAACTATACTTAGAGCAATTAAGACTTGCCACAATAAAAAATTTTTATTGAGTATAATTAATAAGACTTATCGAATAAATCGAAAGATAATTAAATACGAAAACCTAAGGAATATGGGACCTTATCAATTTAATTAATTCATTAATTGCTAAAGGAGTTAGCGACAGTTGATTTTATTTATAAAAGTTATTCACTTATTTAATAGACTTCATCAAAAGTGATGAAGGAAACATTTTCATAGGAACACTAAGGGTGCAATGAACCTTATTATTTCAATTAATATATTAACAATTTAAGAAGTGTGATGAAAGCTAATTATAAATTTAATAATTGCCCACAGACATGATAATTTAATTATCAGAGATAATAAAATAAAATAATTTATAATGAACTTTAAGAAAGAGTTAAACAGTATTGCATTAATCAATTTGTTTCTAGTTAAAAGAATTTAATAGTAAGCCAAACATGCTTACCAGAGTTATTTGTTTACCTAATCAAATTCATCCAATATGAAGAATCAGAGAATTTTCTATGAACACTGAATAACTATATTAAAATAATAATTTTAAATGTTGTTGAAAAAGTGTTATTAATTTTAAGGTTCACTGACCACAGTTCAGTACGCCAAATTAACCTCCAATGTTGACGCAACGTGTCTGAATTTTTATGTTATCAGTTAAGATGTATTTATTAATGTAATTACTCTCCTATTACTCGATGATTATAGTAGCATAAAGATTCAGTTTTGTTTTTTGTATCTTGCAGTCTAAAAGGACCTACACTTTAGATAAACTTTTAACCAAAAAATAACGTTTTATGTTATGAATACAAAGAGTCAGAATAACCAACCCTGAGATAAAAGATTTTCATAAAGCCAATTATTATTGTAAAAATGGACAAAAATGTCAACTTTAATTATTCTTTAAAGTAAATTCATGAGCATTATCAATCAACAAACAACTTTTTACCCGATAAAAGGAGTTAACTAAATTATTTCAGTAGACTAGACAATTACAGGTTAGGTGGACAGCTCGCAACAGTTGGTACTATTGGCAGCGGCAATTACTTAAAATTTAAACTACCATCTCAACTCTGCTTAGTTAACAGGATTTCACTCCAAGTAAGTACACCACTAGTAAATTAATTAAATCTACCTTCAGTGAGAAGTCAACTTAGCCGATTCGTCTCATCAACTGAAGAACGTCGAATTATAAAAAAAAAGCTACGAATCGAACCACAGTTAAACCATTCAAGATAAATAAAACAAATAATAAATAAAAGTCAACAATTTTAATTCAAACCATTTACAAAATAATAAGAGCATAATAAATCCGAACACGAGACCCTGCATACTCGGCATATTATTATAATAAACATATTTTTAGTCACTATTTACTAGGTAAATGCACTACTATATGAAAATAATTTATTCAGAGTATTGAATAACATTATATGGAGTACAGAATAATACATAAAGTATTAAAAAGTATTTAATAGTTACAGAGTACCGGTACTGAACAATTTATACAGAGTACTGAAAATCTGTATTCAACTGCCCAGAGTCAACTGTAACGTTAGTTTAATAAAGAATTACCAACGAAAAATAAAGAAACATACTATCTAAGGGAAAATAACCACATTTACATAAGTTACAAATCACTTTGTAATGTGAATTGTGAAAAACATTTTCATAATTAAAATTGTATGATTAGCCAGATATTGTTCTTATTGTTAGCAAGTCTGTTTGCTATCAGTTCTGTTTCTGAAAGCAGCTGTTAATTCTGTGGCAATTTAGTATTCACACTTGACAAATTCGTGCTTTGCTGCTGATGCTGTTTTCATTCAGAAACACAAACTATGTGTAATTTGTTCTACTGAAAGCTATTGTGTTTACCCAATTGTAAGTGGACTCTCATTTAAGACAAACTCCCAATTTGAAACGTGTGTTTGTAAAAAAAAAAAATAATAATAAAAATCATAAAATTATTTTATTGAAGATTTACATTCTCTTACTTATTAGTAAAATCATTACCCATACTTAATGATAATTAGAAGTAATAATTATATATGCATAATATTGAATATCCACTCATATGCTCAGTTCCACTTCATACTTATACACACAGCTTGTAATAAATTAACAAATACAGAAACAATGAACACTTATATGGTTTACGCACTCTCAACACTATTTCCACCCCCATTGTCTTACTGTATCACTTCCATCACTATCTTCCCATAAAATTACAGTCTTCAGATCCATCTACAGTATTGGATACACAATATTGTTTTAATCCTCCCATTATAACTTCTGATTTTATTTTATGCTAACATCGTACCTCAGGCAGGCTTCCTACTGTCAAAAGTTTACAAAGACATTGTTCCGCTTTACTCATAGTGAGCTCTAGATTTTGAAATATCTAGAACTGGTGTATGAACTACCTAAATTCTTGTTACCTGTTACTAGTTCTCACTCTGAGAGTTTCAAATAACTCTGTGAAATATTCACAAGATTGTGTGATACTGTCAGGATCATCAAAATAGATAATAGCGATATCTTTGTCTGATGTTCTAGAACACCAGAAAGTAAATATTGCCATAATTACAGAAACGAAGAAGAAACTGAAAGGTACCAGAGATTTAGGGGACTAGGCAATGGTATATAGTGGAGTTGAGAAGATGGATAAAGCACAGGCAGGAGTAGATGTATTTGTGGATAAAATGTGTTTTATACTTATTTTATCCACAAATACATCTACTCCTGCCTGTGCTTTATCCATCTTCTCAACTCCACTATATACCATTGCCCAGTCCCCTAAATCTCTGGTACCTTTCAGTTTCTTCTTCGTTTCTGTAATTATGGCAATATTTACTTTCTGGTGTTCTAGAACATCAGACAAAGATATCGCTATTATCTATTTTGATGATCCTGACAGTATCACACAATCTTGTGAATATTTCACAGAGTTATTTGAAACTCTCAGAGTGAGAACTAGTAACAGGTAACAAGAATTTAGGTAGTTCATACACCAGTTCTAGATATTTCAAAATCTAGAGCTCACTATGAGTAAAGCGGAACAATGTCTTTGTAAACTTTTGACACCTTTATACCTGTGGTACCTCCGAATGAGGAGACTTAAATTTTTTAAACTGATCAGAAATCAGATATTTCTTTCTTCAACTCATTTTTATGCATCCTCATCTCAATTTGAAATATGGCATTTACATTCAGGAAAATATCATTAGAAGCTACGATGTCCTACATATTGATATCACAATACCTATATACCATTGTCCATTTTCCTAATAATGATGTCTTTTTCTCCCATAATTCTGAGTTCCTCCAGCATTATATGTTTGGGCCAGTAAACACAGGAATCAGAATCTTTGAAAAGTCAATGTCCAGAATTCAAAATTTACAGCCTTAGCTAATTAAAAATTAGAATAGGCCAGTGCTTTACAAATGTATACAGTGAAAATGCTCATTGGAATCCATTACTGTTTAAGCTATAGAGAATTAATTTCCTAGAAATACTTTAACCTGGCGATTACTCTTACAGCTACAGTCAAATATTTAGGTATGTAAGAGCACTGATTTAGAATAGAATCAAGTGAAATACATTTGAGCATAATTTTAATTAATAATGTGAACTGTACAGTTTGTTTGCAGGCGAACTACAATTTATTCATAGATTGTCCTGTTTATCCAGAGAGGTCTGTTTTAAATTAATACAGTACAATCTTTCTGATAATTTATACATGAACAGGACGTGTCTATGTTATGAGAAACCAATAATAATAATAATAATAATAATAATAATAATAATAATAATAATAAAACACTTCTACTTTACAGTTTCACAACTGATACAGGAAAATTAGCAATACAATAGTCTAGTTGAGAGGATGGTGTGAAATGAGACACAAAAAGCGCTAGAGTCCAAATATGTGATAATCACTAACGGGAAGATCAATTTCTGCAGACCAAAATCTCGCTAGGTTTGCAATGGTTTCAATGACAATGCAACTTAATATTTAACACACACACACACACACACACACACACACACACACACACACACACACACACACACACACACACACACACACACACACACACACACACACACACACACACACACACACACACACACACACACACACACACACAAAAGAAATAATTGTGCTAATTATTATTTTTAATTATAACTATAAAACAAACCTTTTAAGCACCAGAAAAACAATTAGTGAATTTAATATCATTTATAAAATATCTTTTTATCACATCTCTAGACATTCTTAAGTCTATCTCAAATTCTGAATCACCATACTCTCTAAAATTTATTTTTCCAAATGTGTTATTTATCCCACACACAAACAAAATGTTTTAAATTATTTTTGAACTCACAGCATCTCAAAACATATATTTTGTACAAAACATCTGAAACATTTGGGTGTACCATATTCCTCACATTAATCAATTATTTAACACAGATATAAAACTGGCTGATAAGTTAAACTTATCAATCTATATTATATTGAATTTTTGTGTTATGTATCAGGAACTAAAATAACAACTGAGATGATCAGCGTTAAAAGAATATATTTGAATAATACGTACAAAAATATTTTCATACCAAAATAATTATATAAAATATTACAGCAATTTCTTGCATACAAAAGGTAACTAACTTATCACATTTTCTTTACACAGAGAATTAACAATAGTGTAAATACAGATGTGATCTTCTTATGTAGCAGCTATTGCATAATCACTAGCAGTAGTATTGAATGAATGATCTGAACATTCATCTTTCTCAGACTCATTTCTGTAATGGATTGCAGCAAACCTGCGCTTGAGTACATCTGCCAGTATTTGTGTAGGATCGTCATGTAATCTAGGAGACCTAAGAGGACGTCCTCCAGGAGATCTGAAATATCAAATTAAGGGAAAAATAAGAAATACTGGAATAAATTACTATTTTTCCAGATAATTTTTCTTGATGTTTTAAATGTAAAAAATTATTTACATTATTGTAAAAATTCAGCTAGTGGTTAACTAATAATTTTGTATTATGGGGCATTTTAGCTTATGTATTTAAACTAAAATTTATGTATGTGTTTTTGAAAAATATTACTAATGAAGATTGAAGACAGTCTAAATGACCATAACATCTGAGCTCAAGAAATCACTTACTATTGCAATACAATATATTTATTACTTGATTTTTTTAAAGCTGTGAGTACAATTCTTCATTATGTATTGATCCCTACTACTATTCTAGTAAAATAACAATTGTAAACCAGACAATTACTATGAATGCAATAAACACTATGGCGTCTCTGTTACACTAGGCACAACTGATTGCATGCAACCGACTGCGGAATAAGATGTACGGGGGGGGGGGGATTGGTTTAAATGAGAACTACTACACTGCACTGCAGTCAGTTGCATGGTTTGCAATCAATTGCAAGATATTTTCAAGTCATGCAACTGCTCATACAACTATTAGTTTCACGCATTCTATGTGGGGCATTGATTCAAATGTAGCCTATTACACTATGCAACCAACTACATGCAAGTCGCCTGCACATGCATTCAATGGACAACAAAGAAATTTCATGACATGGGACCGAAACAATGTATACAATTTTTACAAAATCAACAATATCTCACAAATGAAAAAGAAGATTTTGTTGAAACAATAACCAAAATAAAATTTAGAATTTTCTCTAAATTTCACTTGCTAACACTAAATAGATATCTCTTATAGAGTTTGTTGCATGCTGTAATAGAGGACAAAAAATCTGGCCCATTTTAGTTAAATCAATAACTATAATGCCTAAATGACAAATAATTTAGTCCTAGCTTTTAAGTTTAGGTATATTTTCATAGACATATCTAGGTCTATATCTAATACTTTTCACAAATGTACATTACTGATTACAGTATGTAATATTTCTTTGTAAACATAAAATTTTTGAAGGCAGCCTAAAATTTGGAATGGGCGTTGACAGATATTAATTTTGTCAAATTGTTTATGATAATGAGTTTGTATTTTGAATAACATTCTTCATATTTTGATGCTCCATATAGACTTTAACAATTTTTTCAAAATTTTAACTTCCATTTTTGGCTCACAGTGCCTCTAAACTTTAAAAAATTTATGCTGTAAACACTACATATGGAATTGGGTTATTCCTTTCGTCTGATACCCAACATGAATTTTTAGAATCTGTTTCAACATTTTTATACATTTTGAGGTACTGGTTACCCAAAATTAAAAAATTTCCAAACCTGAACATTATATTTAGAATGTGGTTAAAATTCTCTTTAATTTGATACGCTATTTGGACTTTTGCAAATTTTTTCTAAATCTTGGTACGTACACTTTTTGGCCCTGGTATTCCAAACTTTTTATATTCACAAAAGTTAAGGCTATATTCAGATTGTAGTTAAAATTATTTTTAATTTGAACACAGGTTTTGAAGTAAAATATGAATTTTCTGTTGCCTTTCGACTGTATCAACTAATCTGAACATTTTAATCACAATAATATGAACTGACAAAACTTAATTAACTATATATAACACTACCGACTCAGATCACAAATTATTATTGATAAAAATGATAAATTTTTACATGATGGCCTAAACTAGTTTTCACTCCATTAGAGCTTCATCAGAGGCTGCTGTTAGGAGCACTGTCCATCCTGCTTTTAGTGATGCCGCCATCATTCAAAATATTGTTTTGTGTGTGTGTGTGGTGAAATATGTTCAAACAGTATGTGTGATTTAAATTGTGTCTGTTCATTTAGGATGTTGTTTCTAATGGTTTTTGTGTGTCCGTATATATCTTGTTGTTCAAAAGTGTCTAGTTTTCGTTTTCGGCCTTTTGTGTGTATGTGTGGTCCACCTCAATGAGGTGGGTTGCAAAGGTGGATTCTGTGGGGGAGATAATCCAAACAACATCCTAAACGAACCGACTCAATTTAAATCACACACACACACACACACACACACACACACACACACACACACACACACACACACACACACACACACACACACACACACACACACACACACACACACACACACACACACACACACACACACACACACACACACACACACACACACACACACACACACACACTTTTTAACAATGGCACCGCCACCAAAAGCAGGAGAGACAGCGCTCTTAGTGAAAACTTGTAGCCTCTGACAAATCTCCAATGAAGCAAATATTAGTTTGGCCATCAGGTAAAAATTTATCATTTTTATCAATAATAATTTGTGATCCGAGTCAGTAGTGGTATATATAATTAATTAATAACAATGGATTTGTCATGCACAACAAAATCCAGGAATGACAAAACCTGTAATGATTCTGTTGGATTCATTAGTTTGTTTACATTATGTAACGGGACAAAAGAGAGGTAAAACCAATTTTAAATGTAATTTGAATATTCTCAATTTTATTTTGCCCAAGTGTAGAGTCGAGACGCGCGTGGATTGGCATTGGTATGTGTAGGGGGCGAATGCGCCACCACACGCGCGTTCAGACGGCCAAGTTTCTCACGCTATCGGCACGTATTAATGCATTCTATCGCGTAGTGTGCGCAGGAAACTGTCGCAGTCGAAAAAAAACCACTCCCCGGGCCGGGTGAATATATAGGCTGACGAGCCAAAATTTTACTAAATGTATACAAAAGTGAATTTGATAAAACAGTGAAAACAGTTAATATCAACAGTGCGGAAGTGAGCATTTCAGCTCGCCGTCGGCTGCGTAACTTTACGCCCGCAACTAAAATGTGAACACAGCAAGTATAAATTATAAAATAAACCACTTATAACTTTATCAGAATGCATTAGCCGTTTAAAATACATAAGGTCAGTGAACATAAAAAAACCAACATCCGTAGTGCGCGTGTAACGATGCGACGTCTTCTGGACAGATTTGCAGCTAAGTAACAAATTTATAAAACCAATTTTTCAGTACTTTGTTTAGATTCAATAAAATGAGCTCAGTTAGGGAAGTCCATGAAATTGTACTGCATGAATGAGTGTGTGATTGCGTGAATATAATATAAAATTTAAGTAGTGCTGGGTTGTGAAATAATTCTATAATTTAAGACATAATTGATTATGTTTATTTTGGTGGGATTATGTTTATAAAATTATAAATAAGAAATTTTAATTTGATTCAATAACTACGCCTCATGGCGAATAGCAATGTGCTTTGTTTCCGAAATAGAATCTCATGTAACTATGTGTGGTTTGTTAATAAAGGGTAATGTCATTGGTAAATCTTATAATTAAGAGGAAATTATTTCAAGTAACAAGATCCGCTACTTCTGGTTCGTTTAACCGAACTTGGCCCAAAAGGTGAGTACATTTGAATTTCTTGTGTTGGTAACAAGATGGCGCCCGAAGGAAATGTTTGTTATTAGAAGTAAATATAACCTTATACAGCTAATAAAAGCACATTAAAAGAATTAAAGTTACAATGGCTTCTGGAACAGGGACTCGACATAAAATTTTATTTTATGTAGAGTAAGCCTACTGGAAGGAGCGGAGAAGTTACTTGAGGTAATATACAATTTAGAGATACGTAAATATAGACGTAAAGATAAGGTTATGTTGTGACTACATGTGGTAGGGTAAATAGTTTAAATAGAATACTTTTTTTATATATAATAAGGTTGTGTAATATTACAGGATAAAATTTTGAAAAGAAACATATTAAAAAATTTTTTTTTTTAAAATGGCAAACAATAACGAGAATGTCAGCGTAACTGACCAAACGTTTAAGAGTGAAATGGGAGTTTGTTCAACACCAATAAGTCAGATCGAGTCGAGTGCAACCGAATCTGTAGACTTAGATAGAGTACCAGTAACACCCATCTCAACTCGTCATGAAAACAAAAAAGACGATAATAGTGAAATAATAAATATGATGAAATTCCTTATGAAAGAGCAAAATAATAACTTAAATGCCAAATTTGATGAAGTGAAAGATGAAATTAAACAACAAAATTTTAATTTTAACAAACAAATTGATGAAATGAATGCACGTTTCGATAAAACGAAAGAAAAAATAGTAGCACTAGTAAATGAGAAGTTCGATAGACCAAAGAATAAAGTAGACAAGAATTCCGAGAATAAAAGCGGGGTAGAGAATAGTGGAGAAACAGGTAAATTAAACGTGAATAAAGACGGTCAGATGACAAATAATAAGGTAAGTTGCGGTGACAATATGACGAAAAATAAGGAAGAAAGAATTAATAACAAGGTGAGTAATAATGATGATTTGAATAATGAGTTTACAAGTGATAACAATGATAATAGAAGTAAAAATATGGTACTAGAGAATAAAGGGGTGAATATTGATAGTGATAATGAAATGTTAGAGAGAGTAGAAGATGATGATGATGGAATGTTAGTGTGTGTTGAGTCAGAGAGAAAGTGGAGAAAGAATGTACAGGTAAAGGGGTTGAAGGAGGTAAATTTTTCCCGTAATGTTGTAGTCGGGGGTGAAGAAAAGGCTTCACGTGCGTATTTGGAAGACACATGGTCTAAAAATAGCCGTCCCTGGACTTTTTGTGCACCTGATAGGTGGTGCGATGATAAAGTTGTAGTGTCCCCTTTCGTGTATCATGAGTTCATTGGAAAAGCCCAGATGAGTCATGATAACGTTGTGTTACCCTTTGCGTGGTATGAAATAGGTCAGTGGGGTTGTGAGAGGTATTGGGGTGAGAGAGAGAGAGAGATAGAGATTTTTAAAATAAATAGAAATTATAGAGAATTTGTAGAAAGGTTAGGAGTAGAGATGGTGGACCATACTCTATGATGACACGATATATGATAAATTGATATGGAATAAGCCTATTAATTCAAACGACATTGTGGAAAGATATAAAAATTTAAATAAGTATTATATTGATAATAATAATATCATATATTTAATAAAAAATAATGTATGTTGACCTAAGATTTGACTGTTGTTCGATGATGGTGGACAAAGTGTTTTATTGTTTATGAACATTTAATTATGTGACTAGTGTGGTCTTGAGATGGATTGTTTTATGAACTGATTTTTGGTCAACAGTAACAAATAATAAGTTGGATTGTATATTTTTGTGTGTATTAATGTCAATGTATTTGTGTATTCTTGATGTGTGTATTACATGTAATTTTAGGTAAACCATGTATGTAACAGGAAGTTATAGTTTAATTGATTTAATAATAACAATTAACATTTTTTTGACTAAACCAGTGATGAAAGTAATGATGAAATTTTAAATAATTGAAGATTAATTACTTAATTAATACTGTACAAAAGAAAGTTTGATAATGAAGTTAAATGATTTCATGAGATTTAAATTCTAATGAATAATAAATGATTAAGCATGTAATATATTTGGATATTGAGATGTATTGTTTTTAGTAGGTGAGGGATGAATTTTCTAATGCAATTGTCAATGATCACAGTAATGTAAAGTGTTAAAAAGGGATAGAGCCTGGGTGATAATTATTAAAATAAAGGCATTTGAGTTAGTCAATTAAAGTTAATGGGAGTTAGATAAATAAGAATTTTGAAATACCAGTAAAACACAAAGAGAGTATTAGATATTTTAGGGACACAGTGGTGTTAGTGATTATATGTAGAGAAGGTGAGTAAAGTAAATGGTAAATATATTTGTGATGGTGATATTTTGCAGTAAGGGTAGTGGTGTAAGGAGTGATCAGCGTGCGGCGTTGTGGCAAGTGATAGAGTACTTGCCACAACGGATAGAGTACTAGCGTCGAGACGGGCATGGATTGGCATTGGTATGTGTAGGGGGCGAATGCACCACCACACGTGTGTTCAGACGGCCAAATTTCTCACGCTATCGGCACGTATTAATGCATTCTTTCGCGTAGTGTGCACAGGAAACTGTCGCAGTCGACAAAAAACCACTCCCCGGGCCGGGTGAATACATAGGCTGACGAGCCAAAATTTTACTAAATGTATACAAAAGTGAATTCGATAAAACAGTGAAAACAGTTAATATCAACAATGCGGAAGTAAGCATTTCAGCTCGCCGTCGGCTGCATAACTTTACGCCCGCAACTAAAATGTGAACACAGCAAGTATAAATTATGAAATAACCCACTTATAACTTTATCAGAATGCATTAGCCGTTTAAATACATAAGGTCAGTGAATATTAAAAAACCAACATCCGTAGTGTGCGTGTAACGATGCGACGTCTTCTGGACAGATTTGCAGCTAAGTAACAAATTTATAAAACCAATTTTTCAGTACTTTGTTTAGATTCAATAAAATGAGCTCAGTTAGGGAAGTCCATGAAATTGTACTGCATGAATGAGTGTGTGATTGCGTGAATATAATATAAAATTTAAGTAGTGCTGGGTTGTGAAATATATAATTCTATAATTTAAGACATGATTGATTATGTTTATTTTGGTGGGATTATGTTTATAAAATTATAAATGAGAAAGAAATTTTAATTTGATTCAATAACTACGCCTCACGGCGAATAGCAATGTGCTTTGTTTCCGAAATAGAATCTCATGTAACTATGTGTGGTTTGTTAATAAAGGGTAATGTCATTGGTAAATCTTATAATTAAGAGGAAATTATTTCAAGTAACAAGATCCGCTACTTCCGGTTCGTTTAACCGAACTTGGCCCAAAAGGTGAGTACATTTGAATTTCTTGTGTTGGTAACAAGATGGCGCCCGAAGGAAATGTTTGTTATTAGAAGTAAATATAACCTTATACAACTAATAAAAGCACATTAAAAGAATTAAAGTTACAATTACTGATATAATTACAGAAGATTTCTCCAAAAATACTAAAACTAAATTTTTATGGTTGGCCATAGAAAACATACTAACAGTTTGCAATTGCAAGTATATATCATTACAGTTTTTATTGTAACAATGGGATGAATATTGAAAATAAATATTACAGTCTGAATTAAAAGGGAAAAAATCAGAAACTACTGTATATGAACAAATGTATTTAATTCTACGACAGGGTGTGCATGGTCATTGAATGGATGTACAAAATTTTAAATGCCAGAGCTTACCTCGTTATTTTATAATAAAACATGTGTTTAATCCATCATATCTTTACCTTTTTATCTTACGCAGTTTAGGAGGTCCATTTGTAAGTTCCCTAAGAACATCAGCAAGATTGCCTCCCTTATTTCTATTCATTACCGATGTATTATTTGAAACATCTGGAATCTTCTTAATAGGTGTACATGTAATTGAAATGGGTGCTGGTGGGTGTGGTGGTGGAGGAAGAGGCGGTGGTGGAGGTGGCGGTGCTAGCTGTGGTGATGGAGTTGGCGGTGCCACATTGTGTGTAACCATGAACTTATTTTCTGCAACAAATTTACATGATTTGTTACCATAAACACAATAACAAATGTTTTAGCCAGTTAAAATCCACTGCAAATTTTTAATCAACAGTTACACTCAACTGTCTTGACAAAATCTTGTCTGGTCAAGGCATGCATTTTAGAGCAAATGCAAATTTAATGACTGAACTTCAGTTATATTAATCCATTATATTCTGTGTTTCTTCAGATGTTTGAGACGATGTACAAAATTAATAACAGTAGACACTCGACTATCCAGCCTCCATACTATCTGGCCTATTTTTTGAACCTACATGAGCAAAACACAAGTTGTGACATGAAAAGTGCGGATTTCCCTCCGCCTTGCTACCTGCTCTTTGTTTCATCAGTTGTGTATCGGATGTCAACAAGTGCGGAATACATTTGCCACTGTTCCTGGTTACGTTCATAAATTGTTTTTTGGTGTGCTTCTTTGTTTTTTATTGAAGATTATGAAATGGGTGATAAACAAAAAAAGGTTGTAGTGACTATGGAAGAGAAACTACATGCTATAAAACTACTGGACTCTGGGGTAATGGCAAAAACTATTGCTTCAGAGTTAGGAGTTAGGAAAAGTACAGTTGGTGACTGGAAGAAAAATCGAGCAGAAATTGAAAAGTGGTGTGCTGGCCCAAGCTAGTGGAAGTGGAATGAAAGTCAGAAAAATCATGCTAAAAGTAAGCATAAAGAAGTTGAGGAAGCTTTATTTTTGTGGCATGAACGCTTGGAGGAAAAGGCTTGCCTGTTACTGGGCCGATATTGCAGAAAAAAGCATTGCAATTTAAGCGACAAATAGAAGAAGATTCAGAATTTAGTGCCAGTGATGGATGGTTAGATCAGTGGAAAAAACGATTCGGTATTCACCAGATTATCATAAGTGGGGAGGCTTTATCTGCTGATAAAAGAGGCTGTACCTTTGTTCAAAGACTATCTTTTTAAGTTTATTGAAAAGGAGGGAATTTCTGGGGAGCAGTTGTACAACAGCGATGAGACCAGTTTAAATTATAAGAAACGCTTGCATCAAAAAAAGAAGCCGCTGCACTAGGATACCTTTGGTTCCAAAATGAATTTGTACCGACTGTAGAAAAACATTTGAAAGACAACGATTTGCCGAGAAAAGCTGTGCTAATTCTTGACAACACACCTTCGCATCCGGCCATTGATGAACTCACAGATGGAGACATCAAAGCTTTATTTTTACCAGGCAATGTGATGGTGTTTGTCAGCCACTGGGCCATGGCGTCCTTGAAATGCTAAAGAAAAAGTATCGCCGGCGTCTTCTCAGTTTGTTGATATCAGCGATTGATAATAATGAAGACTACTTAACCACTCTGAAAAAGATTTACATGCTAGATGTCGTAAAGTGGTTGGCCGAAGCATGGGAAGAGATTCCAAACATATCACTGTAAGGTCTTTGAAAATTCTTTTGGACCATGAAGGTGGACATTTCAAAATTGAACCCGTGTTTGAAACCAAAGTGGAAGATGAAAACGATAAACTTGTTTCGTTGCTGGAAAAAGTACCGGGCTGTGACGATGTCAATGCCGAGGACACTAACGAATGGATGGCAAACAACAAAGGTGATGAAATAACTGACAATGATATTGTGGTAATTGTGACACAGGGAGAAGAAATGTAAGAAGAGGAGGAGGAGGAATCTTTAGATGACAGGAAAAATCTCATCCCACATTCAGAAGGGTTCAAGATGATTGAGGCAGCACTGCAATACATTAGTCAGCAGGAGGAAGCGACACCAGCTAATATCATCTGGTTGTGTAAGTAAAAGGACATTGTGTTGCGGAAGAGTGCTAACAAAGGGAGAAGCAGTCATCTCTCAAGGACTTTTTCAAAAACTAAAAACTGTAAGTTTTGAGTCTTTTATCTTAGGCCTTAACTTTTCACATTAGTGTAATCATTTATCAATGAACAGTAAAATAAGATTAAATCAATTTTTTTTAAGAAATAGGCATCTGTTTTACGTCAATGTTTTGTTTATTTTAAAATTGTATGTATTCATACTTATAACGCTAAGAAAAAAAAGGAAACTATCTGTCCGCACTTGAAATGACATTGATGTATGGAGAAAAACTAGGAGAGGAAGTTACAGTAGAACTTGGCTAATTCGAAGCTGAAGGGACCAGTAAAAAATTCGAATTATCCAAAAATTCGAATTAGGAAAGTTTTAATAAGGGTAGAAAAATCAAATCAAAAACCGAAATTCAGTAAAGCAATATGTTATTTTATTAAACAATTTCCTTATACATATGTATTACAAACGTATAAACACGTTTCAGTACAAAATATAGCATGTACAGTTTTTTTAAAAAAGCTAGAAACTTTTGATTGCATTTTGCAGTTAATACACTGAGTTGTAGTAAACTCTTCAAGTTTATTAAATGCTTGGAAAATAGCGTCACTTACGTTCTGCTGTCCTTCAACAAAGGATGTCAAGATCTCAAGTCTTGAATGTAATTTGATGCCTGTGAAGCCGTTGGAATCGGTATCTCTGGAAGTTCTAGCTGGTCTCCTTCTTCATCTGAAGATGCACCATCATTTCTTTTGTTCATAACATCAGCCACGATCTCCGCATCTGTCTGTTCACCGCACACCGCCAAGTCTTCATCCATGTTTACAAACTTTTCGTAACGAATGCCTGCGTCATGTCCAACATCTTCCTAGTTATCCGCAGTGGGTACGACTTCTCTAGCACCTTTATTCTCCTCTTCACCTTCAATGTGGCAGAAACCACCTTTACGAAAGCAATTAGCAATTGTTTTTTGCGTAACTTGGTCCCAAGCACTGTTGCACATGCGAGCAGCTTGAAGGATGTTAATCTTGATAGTATTTTCGTGCTCATCTAAATAAGCACTGACAGAATGTTTTGGACCACAAGCCGTCTGTAAAAATGCTTAAAACTTTTTTATTACACCTTGGGCCGTAGGTTGAACTACTGAAGTCCTATTTGGGGGGAAAAACACAACCTTTACATTTTCAATCACAGGAATAGTGTTGTGCTCTGTACAGTTCTCAATAAACAAGACGATTCTTCTGTTTTGATTCCGATTTTTCCTGTTGATTTTCAAAAGCCATCTTTCGAAAATTTCAACTGTCATCCAAGCTTTATTGTTTGATTCATATTCAACTGGTTTTGTTTTTACATTTTTGAAACAATGTGGGTTGGCTGACTTCCCTAGCATTAGCAAAAGCAGTTTTTCCGAGCCATCCATGTTTGCTCCGACTAAAAGTGTTATGCGCTCCTTGCTATGTTTACTGCCACTACAACTTTCTCCTTTAAAAGCAAGTGTTTTGTTGGGGGTGCATTTGAAGAATAAGCCCGTCTCATCTACATTAAAAATGTTTTTAGCGTCTCTATCAGAAATCATTTGCAACAAATCGTCTTTCCATGAATTTGCAGCTTCAACGTCAACAGATCCACTTGCCCCACAAACAGTTTTGAAAGACATGCCATTCCTTTCTTTAAAACCATCGAGCCAACCAGTGCTGGCCTTAAAATCATTTTTCCCTAAGCTAGATGCGAATTCATCAGCTTTGGCTCTGACGAGGGGCCCACTGACTGGAATTTTTTTGTCCCTTGCTTGCTTAAACCACTTCACTACACATTCATCCACGTCAGGATTTTCTGGTCCTCGCGCTCTTTTCCTATCTATGTCGCTGGCTTTACACACACTATTCAAAATCTTCTCTTTATTTTTTAGATACGTTGACAGTGTATTTGGCGGTATCCCGAATTCCTTAGCAATTTCAGATTTCCTTTTCCACTTCCCGAATAACGGCAACTTTTTCGGCAAATGTCAATGATTTGTATTGGGTCCGTGTTGGTTTTGAAAGGGCCATGATGAACACACAACACAATAAAACTGCACAATAAGCATCACTAAAACACACCAGTCTGTATAAAGAAAGGAATGGTCTCTCACTACAGGACACAGCTCGCACAGTAGAAACTCAAAAAGACTTTACCCTTCCACGAATGCAGGCAGACTGAACTGAAAGCAACAGTGAGAGTGGCTGACTGACGAGGCGTGGAACAAGGGACAATGGCGAACGGTACCGTTACACAAGCCAGTCACGTGTCATCGCGAGATACTGGCGCCAATTCCACGAATTTGACACAAAGGACAAGCGTCTGTTCACAAAGGGCGATGCCTGCTTGTCTGTTTCAAGTCGTGTCTCTATTGTTACGTGGTCTAGCCCATACTGCAGGCGATTTTTTGTAGTTTGAACAAAATTTTTATTTCGAATTAACCAAAATAAGTTCGAATTACAGACAATGTTTTCGCACGGTTTTACATAGGATATTCAAGGGACCACGGTAAAAGTTCGAATTATCCACGAATTCGAATTATGCATGTTCGAATTAGCCAAGTTCTACTGTAGTACAAAAGAGTATGAAATTCTTCAACGTCGACGTGGCTGTATATGGACGTATCATAAATCTAACAGGGCAGCTGGACGCTTGAAGAAACTAAGGGTTTGTTTTGGCTAAAAGGCATAGACAAACACCAGAGAGAGAGTTACGATTATGATATACCGGGAAGGCCACAACAGAGGTGATTGAACTAATCAACAGGGCAGCTGGATGCTGGAAGAAACTAAGGGTTTGTTCTGGCTAAAAGGCATAGAAACACGCCAGAGAGAAGAGAGTTACGATTATGATATACCGGGAAGGCCACAACAGAGATGATTGAACTAATCAGCTGGACGCTAGGAGAAACTAAGGGGTTGTTCTGTCTAAATGGCATATAAAAACGCCAGAGATTTACTATTATGATATACCGGGAAGGCCACAACAGAGGTGACTGAAGTAATCAACAGGGCAGCTGGATGCTAGGAGAAACTAAGGGGTTGTTCTGTCTAAATGGCATATAAAAACGCCAGGAAGATTTATGATTCTGAGATCGGACATACCGCGGCAGAGGTGGTTGAACCAAGAGTAAGAGATAAAGAGGGAACGGACTTGACCTATCAGAAAACAGCTTTGGAGGTAGGGGGGTTTCCACGAGTGAAATTCCCTAGAAAGAAGGACCAATTAAAACTGAGCAAAGTGAAATTTAGGAAACTAGTGGGGAATTATGTGTATTGAATATATACAATTAACTATGGCGCGATCAGGGAGTCTGGTAAATTTTCGGAGAGTCTACGTTAAAAGTTCAGATTTACTTAAAATTTCCGTAGAGTCTACATAAGTAAATAGTTTGTGTAACGTAGCTAAAAATTGAAAGAGTGAGAACTAGAGTTTTATTAGTTTATAACTCGTAAAAACAAAAATCGGATCGTATCATGTGTTACTAACGATAGAAACTATTGAAACGGAACAAGTCATTTGCGAAATGTAAATTAGCGTAACGAGAGTAACCGTTGTAAACCAGTGAACAGTACTTATACGAAAGCAGTGGTCGCCAAACTTTGAAGCCACTGAGCAACCATACTGTTCGTCAATCTTACTGTGAGCTACCAAAAGAAACCAGGACAAAAATAAATTTTTTTTCTAAATCACAATTTATTTATTACTTATAAACATACATTTCTAGTAAATATTATATCCAATTGAATAAAATTGTTTATATTGTAAAGAATTTAATAAGAAGTGTAAGAACAAAATTTTTTTCATTTGACTAATTAAGTTTAATGAGAAGGATGGCTCTCTTTTTTATCATCAACAATTTTTTTAATGTTAGGTGAGTAGGTCGTAGCTGTCATTCGAATGCAGTTGTCCAAATGTTCATCAGTCAATCTGTTTCTGTACTTGTTTTTTATAAACTTCATACTGGAAAAAGAAACCTCGCACAGATATGTAGAGCTGAACATTGCCTTCACTCGTAGACCAACCTGAACCAAAATTGGATATTTTTCCTTAGGAACAAAAGGCCAAATATTTTCAGAGCTTGACGTGAGTGATTTTAAAGAAAGGTCATTTTGAAAGTCAATCAGTTCCATCTCCACTGCAGCGTTGTCTTCTTCAAAACGTTGCATGACACAAGTAGAGAATTCTTCAGCATCAATCTCAATAAAAGGAGATTTGACGAACTGCGCTACAATTGAAATGCTTTTGAAGTCTTGAAAGCGTTGATTGAATTGACTTTTCAAATCTGAAAGAATTGCAATGTATTCTTTGTTGTTGTAAGGAGGGTGTGAAGGTCCTTGCTTGTCAAGGGTTTGCTTCAAACAGGCAAAGTGCTTGTATTCACCCTGGATGAGATTTCTTTCCCACAGCTCCAGCTTTTTTGAGAATGAAACCACATCTGAAATTGTTCCACCAATATCTTTATCCTTACCTTGAAGCTGCAAGTTAAGGATATTTAGCTTTTCGGTGATGTCTGCAAGAAAAGCAAAATCTTGCAGCCAAACCGGATCTTCTAGTTCAGGGAAAGATTCACCTCGTTCTTTAAAAATTTTTTACCAAAGCAGGAAGCAACTCTGCGAAACGTTGCAAAACTCTGCCTCTGCTAAGCCAACGAACTTCTGTATGAAGCAATAGATCACCATACTGGCATTCTAACTCTTCAGTCAGTGCCCTGAACAAATGTCTCTGAAGTGCCTGTGCTCTCACTTTATTTAAAATGCATATTAGTTCTTGGTATCCAAGTCACGTATGAACAGTAAATTATTATAAATAAATCACCTTATATCCGTCGTGTGACTTCGTTACGTCGATTAAAATGACGCGTTTCGGAACATCTGTTCCATCATCAGATAAAATCGCTCTATTGAGGTCGTTAAACGTTAAAAACACATGTTACACATAATTGTCCACTATGTAATTCACTTGCTTCCTAAATGGTGCGCACCACGACGAAGCCGATCGGACACTCGTGGTAACGACCTCAATAGAGCGATTTTATCTGATGATGGAACAGATGTTCCGAAACGCGTCATTTTAATCGACGTAACGAAGTCACACGACGGATATAAGGTGATTTATTTATAATAATTCACTTTATTTACTACTTTTACGACTGTTTTCATTACATTGTTCATACTTAAGAACTTTCCACATAATGACTGCTGGTGTATTATACAATGGTAAGTCAGAAATTTTGGAAAGCTGTTGTCTTTACGACACAAGGCAATGAATCCCTTCTCCCCACCTACCATCGCAGGAGCTCCATCGGTTGCTAAGCGCACCAACTTCTTTACAGGAATACTTTCAGAGTCGATAAGCCTTTTAAATGCTAAAGATATGTCCTGTCCCGTAGTATGTTCTGTAAGTGGTACAATCTTTACCAGCTCTTCTCTTATTTCAAAATCACCAAAAGCCATTCTTACAAAAACGGCCAATTGAGCTGTATCAACTATATCAGTCGATTCGTCAAGTTGTAGGGAAAAATAACTGCAGCGATCAAAGTCAGTTTTAAGTTGTGAAGTTACATCAGAACTCATAGCTTCAACTCTTCTCATTACTGTATTTGCAGAAAGCTGTATAGATTTAATAGCAGACATTATCTCAGATTTGTTTTTGAAATTGTCAAATAATGTATCTGCAGCTTCTAAAAATGCAGCTTTGATTAACTCACCATCTTTGTACGGTTTCTTATTTTGGGCGATCACTTTGGAAATTCGAAATGATGCCTCAGTTGCTACCTTATTCTTGTCTAATGTCTTGGAAAAAGTAGATTGTTGAGCATTTAGTTGAGATTTTAACTGCATTACCTTTTCTTTCCTTAACGTAGAATTCAGTGGGAAATCCTTTTCAATCCCTGAGTGAACGGTTTTGAAATGACGTTCGACGTTCCCTTTCTTCCCAACTGATACACTTACATTACAAAGTAAGCACACACATTTGTCCTTTACCTGGGTAAAAAAGTAATCGGTTTCCCATTCGAGATGAAAATGATAAGTTTTTGGTTTTTTGCTTGAACTCGCCATCATTAGAACAAACCTAGTTTAGTATAAAAGATTAAATCAAACTATCCACATTAACAAATGTCTGATATACACACGAAAATAATAAAGACATAACCTTAGTCTGATGTACGCATGAAACACATAACAGACATAACCTGACTCTCGCTCAAACAACTATGACACTGAGTGACAGTTGCGCGGGAGTAGTGCAACTTCAGGTTAGCCAACCTGAGCGTGACCGCGATCTACCTAAAATTTCCCCGCGAGCTACTGGTAGCTCGCGATCGACGGTTTGGCGACCACTGCACTAAAGTAAATATCGGAAGAAGCCTGATATACTTAGCTAGAGTGAAGTGATTAAAGTGTTAACGAATCAATCACTACGAGAGCGAACCACACTATGATTCATCCAAATAATCCTGTATTCAAAGAAGCCGGGAGAGAATCTACATCTACTAAGTGGACCTAAGGAGCCGGAGATGAGATCACAGTACATCAGCCCACCGTAGACAGGAATATGCATACCAACAGTAAAATTTTTATGTACTAATACTATTTTACAATACACCTGTCTCTCCTTCTAAAAGAACTTACATATGAATTACACATTAAAACTTAGTCATGTGATTAGAATGTAAAAGCGAACTACTTCCATAAAAAAAAATATATCACTTCAATTAAGTATATTTATTCATATCTTAAAATGAATCCATTTGGAATATATTATAATAAACGTAATCTGCGGGATCTGTGTCCGTATTTTTCTTATCTTCATTGAAATTATTTAATTTGAAATAAATTAATTATTTGTTGAATTATTGTTATTTAGTTTTATTTTATTTTATTTAGTTTAGTTTGGTTAATAAAACAAGGATTATCAAGCAAAAACAGGCCGTCGCTGAGATTACGGTTTTGAAAATGTCGCCAAAAATAATTGTTCTTAATAATTAAAAATAGATTGTGTGGGTTCTTCACAATCGATTGGTGACTCGACTCAGTTTTATAGGTTACCTGGTCTCTTCTATTAATTGCTTGATGTTCGTTACTCTAGCCGTATTCCTCTTCTTGCTTATCACCTGCAAATCCTTTATCTTAATTTACTTTAAAGAAATAATATACTTTGTAAGTTAACAAATCAATTTATTTGATGACTTTTAAACTCAGAGTAAGTTCAACGGTTCGTGAATCGAACGGAATAGTAACCGTATCGACTCGCTCACCAAGCTCGACTCGAAAAAATACAATGTTAAAAATGAAATACAATATTATTTTTTATATCAATTTGTGGATACTTTGAGCTGCTAAGAAAGATCAGAAAATGCCTACACATAAAATACAATACATCACAATTAATTAATTAACACTCTTAATAAATAATAAAATTTAATAGTATTAATCTAAAATTATTACAATTCTGTGTTTTGTTCCAAGTGTCACTTGAAATGGTGATGATTGTTTTTAACAAAATGGCCGTCGGTCAGCGTCTATGCGTACCGAAATCTCCTTTACCTATTTTCTTTAAATTAAATAGTGTTTGAATGGTTTTATGTCCACAACGTTATTAAATAGAGGTTTGTTGAAGTTCACAAGTGTCTGGATTAACAGTGTTGTTGGTGAAACTCGTGTTATATAAAGGTGTGATTGTTTTATTATTAGGTTATTCCAATCTCACCAGATCGCTGATACAAACTTCATATTGGGAACGTATTAGTTGGAGTAAATCGTCATCTTGTTATTCGGTCTTCAATTATTTCTGTTAATATGTTTTGCCTGTGTAATTCTTTAATGTTTTTTTTTTAATTTGGTATCGTCATCTCTTTATTTTTACTTTTGGTCATTAATTATTCATCAAAATGTAATTCTCGGTTACATGGAGTGCATCTGTACAGTTTGAGTTTTAACAATGGACTAAACGAATTCTTCTGTTAAAAAACGGCTATGACCCGGCTTTTGTGGGCCCTGATTGGTTCATTTTCCCCTGACCCCGGTCACGTGGTTTTAATTATTTGACATATGTAAATTTTAAATCTGTCACCTCAAATTACTCTTTATTTATTTTTAGATTAAGTTAAATTTGAGTTATACGATGTTGTTGTTTGGAAAAGTAGAATTATTTTGATACCGAATGTGGCCCATTTCGGCCCAGTATCACTTAGTTTAACACATTTACAAATTTAAGTTTCTAGGCTTTTACATATTTTTTCTTATCTTGTTTTATTGCCTTCTTTGCTATTTAAATATGTCCTAATAGGGTTGTATTTATTAATAACAATAATGTCTGATACTTCTACCTTATATATAACATTACAATTTTAAATACCTATTCTTCATTTTCTTATTATAACAATGATATTGACAGCATGTCAGTTCAATGGCTTAGTTAACTGCTCCAGTGGTTCGTCTGCTTCTCATTCGATCATGGTTTTTAATTTTGTTCACTGTTTTTACATTTTTGATTAAAAATTAGTCTTCCAAAATTCGGCTTCTGTTCTGTTAGAGTGACGCTTTACGAGTGACGATATTCAATGGTAATTTTCACCACCAACGTTCGTTTCTATGGTTACCAATTAAATCTGATTGGCTTAGATTGACATAATCCATTGTTATCAAAATTTGAATTCTTTTCAAAATCCTTGTATATCTTCTGATTGCTGTTATTCCTCTATCTTCCTTCCTAATTATTAAATATTGTCACTATAGTATGTATTTCCTTTCAAAGATTATTTGATATCCCTCAAGGTGGGATTATTTTGTTTTATGATTTTACAATTATTTTCATATTTGCTAATTACATTTCTCTTCTAATTTAAATCCTTATTCTAATATTTTGCTTTTATTATGATTTACAAATTATCCTTGGTTTTTTGTTCACCTTGGATTAGCTAGTTTCTTTGTTAATTTGTTACAATTTGTAGTTGTTTGTTTTTGACAGTTAGGCATTTTCATAGGCCTAAGTAGCCATTATGGTATTTTACTTATTTCATTCAAATTACATCTCATTTTAGCCTAATGGGCTTTATTTTGTTATTATTTAAGTCATACATTTCTTACTTATTTAATTTGCCAATAATACCAATGTGGCTATTATTTACTATTTTTTGATCACATTAAATACAACATCTAGGCCTATGGTCTGTATAATTCTTCCAGCCATATCCTATTCATAAACTTGCTTAAATAATTATTTAACTATTATTTGATAATATTTGTTTACAGTTCATCTCATTTTATATCATTTTTTGGGTGATAAACAACATCACTTTTTATGAACTTACTTTAATAACGATCCCTTATGACATGGGTGTTTATTGATTTGTTTTAACTCCTTAATTTTTAAACAATCTTTAATTCCACTCCATGGTAACGCTATCTATTTTCTCTTTTATGGTATACTCCCTTTTAATTATAATTGTATTCAATTAAACTTAACAATAATATTCTTTCTTAACTAATACTATCTTCATCACTTTTCAGCGTTCATTATACCTTAATTAACTGTTTACACTTACTACTATTCTTAATTTACTAATATTTTTCACTGTTAATCATTTAGTGTTTCCTTTTGATTTATTAAATGTTTATGCTTTTATCCTTCACTATTTTTCACTATATTAATATTCTGTATATTACATTATTCTCATTTAATCATCACCTTCACTTTTAAATTATTTATTGTTTACTATAATTTATTTAGTGTTTTTTCTTTATCACTATACTTTGGGGTTTTTACACTTTCATTTTGCACTTCACAAATGTTTTTGTTTTTAAGTGTTTCTAAATGGGTAATCCCTCTAATTACTATCTCACTACCGTACTATCTCTTTCATTACAAATATCATTAATAATATTAACAATTTTATGTCTCTATATTTTATCATTACATCTAACTCTAATTTGTGGGTTAGTTTGCTTTTTAATATTTAACGTTGTTTAATTGGTTTTCTTTCAATTGTCATTTACTTTTTTATCCATTAATTGATAATAATATCTACTTTTTCACATAGGTTAATTATTGGTTCCTTTTCCAATATTACATTTGAGTGTATCATTTCTGCTGCTCATATTCTTTATTACTTGTTTGTGTCTTATCATTTGTTTTCATTTTTATTTATTTCCCTTTATCTTGGGTTTGTTTCTTTTTCATTTCCCTCCTTCTTCATTTGGTTAATACCTTGGTTTTCCACCTTCTCCTTTGGGTTCATTTTAATATGTTGCATTGAGTCATTCAATTCCTTTAATTTGTTTCATTTTTGTTTGGTTTCGGTTTTTTCCTTCTTCATTTTGTTGGGTCAATCACTTTCTTCTTCATTTAGTTTTATTCTCATTTGTTTTTTGTGGTTCCCTTCTTCTTTTGTTTCCTTTTGTTGGGTCAATCACTTGGGTTAGGTCATGTCGTCGTTTGTCGTGTCATTGTCTTTTTATTTTCTTTATATTAAACATTTTATTTTATATGAAGTATTATGTTATATTCAGAATCATCTTTTTTATCCCTGGTATTGGGGTGGCTTATTTGTGTTGTAACATAATGCCTCTCCTTCAAAATTGATCATTTTGATAAAACACTAGCATTTTTTTTAATGAAATTATCAGTTATATATCATTTTTTCCTTTTCTTTCTCGTTGGTTTCTTCTTTTTTATTTCTCTTCTTACTTGATTCATTCCATTTTATTTCGATCTGTTTTTATTTATTTCCATTAGTGTGTTCTCCCTTTTATATAATTTTTTCCCTAACTTTTTAGTAGCTGGTTTCTTCCATCACTACTCATTTTTCTGAGACCAGAGGAACATCATCTCTGCTCAGTTTATTTTTTGATTGCTGGACTTATTCTCAGTCAATCTTAAATACCTTTTTTGTCATCTTGTGACTTAATAATAATAATAATATATTTTGGGATTGTCCACTTTGTGGCTTGTTTTTAGACCACTTTGGCCTTTTACTCATTCTTCCTTCCGCTGTACCTTTGCTATATAATGTTATCTACTCATACAGTTGGTTGTTTTTTTATTTATTTAGTTGTTAATTTCATCATTTCCTACTTTTCATTAGTTTGTTTTTCTTTTCTTCTTGTGATCATTTTAATTATCTTAGACATCTTTTTTTCTTTTTCTTGGTTGTTTACCAATATTCTGCTGTAGCCATTTTTTGTATATTTGTTTTATTCATAACTTCTCTTTTTTCCTCGTACCAGTTTTATTTTATTTTATTTATTTATTTTTTTTTTAATACATTCAATTCATTATAATTTCAGGTATTTATCTTAGCAGTTTTTGCATGATTTTATTTTTGTTTATTTTATTTTGTTTTAAATATTATACTTAATAATTTTTTGTAAGTTAGTTTTTCTTACTTTATAGGAATTTTTGTAACTTATTCCTTTCTTGGTACATTTTATTTAAATATTATCGTAAGTTTGTGGTTCTTGCTTTTTTATAGGAATTTTTGTAACTTATTCCTTTATTGTAATTTTTTCATATTATACTTCATAGGTCAACTTTATTTTATTGTAAGTTGATCTTACTTTGTAGGAATTTTTGTAACTTATTCCCTTATTATAATTTTTTCTTTTTTTTTGTTTGATATTTTATATTAGGCCTCATAAGTCATCGAAATATGGTTGTAAGTTGTGCTCACATAATTTTTGAATTTTGGTATTGGTTTATTTATTTATTGTAATTTATTTTTCCTCATAAAACTTTTTTATAGAAGCTTGATTGTAAACTCCTTTTATCTTTTTGGTGGTTATATTACTTATTTCATAAGTGTTGTTTCCATTGTCTTTGGTGATGACATAAGGTCCTATGTATAATAATAGCAGTTTTTTTTTGCTATCCCTTCAAGTGTACTGGGTAGTTCACGGTTTTTTATTAATACTCTTTCTCCTTCGTTATATTTTATTATTTTAGGTTGGTTTTGTGAATACTTTGCTCTTTGCTTCTCAATTTTCTCCATAATACGGCTATAACATTTGTTTTCATCATATGGGTCTTGTAGGTTGACTGGGAAGTCTATTAATTCTTGTATCTCTCGATGGAGTTTTCTTCCGAATATCATTAAATATGGGGTGTTCTCAATAAACTGGTGGTAACTTATATTTAGAAATACTTCGGTTGAAGCTAAATATTTCTGCCATTCCTTTTGGTTTTCATAACAATAAGTTCTTAGTATTCGTCCCACCTCTCTTAACACTCTTTCTCCGGGATTACTACTAGGGTGGTATTTAGATGTTTTATAGGTTTTTATGTTCTCTTTTAATAATTCATCCCACCACTTCTTTCCTTTGAATTGTGTCCCGTGGTATGTTATTATCATGTATGGTTTTCCAACTTCTGTGATGTATTTATTTTTTATAATGTCTAATATTTTCTTCCTAGTAGCTCGGTTTATTGCATATAATTTTGTGTACTTTGTGTAATGGTCTAATATTATTACTATAAACTTGTATTTATGTCTCCCTCCGCTACGTGGGAATGGTCCACATATGTCGAGAAATACTTTTTCTAACTTGGTGTTTTAAGTGATGGGTATCATTGTTCCCTATTTTTTCTTGTTATTTGTTTTGACCATTTGACATTTTGTGCATGTTTTAATATTCTGGTTTACTTTTCTTGTTATATTTTTGATAAAGATTTCCTCCTCCAATGCTTTTACAATTTTTAAGGTTCCCATATGTCCGTATCGAACATGATAATCCTTAATTACCTTGGTTTCTCATGATTTTGGAACTACATGTTTCCACGTTCTTTGATTCTTTTTGGTTCTAATAAAGAGTATATCTTGATGGATGCAATAATATTTATTTATAGTTTCTTCACCTTCCATTAGTCTTCTTCTTATGTTTAGTAACTTTGAATCTTGTTTCTGCTGTACCACTATTTCGCTTAGAATATCTTCCAGGTCCTTCCTATCTTTTATTATGTAAAACACTTTAGCGATCTTCTCCTCTTCTCCTTCACATGTTTGGTTTTCTACATTTATTCTGGATAAAATTTTTTTAAAATTTATTTATTATGGTTTATTAGTTCTCATTTAATTCATCTTAGTCATATAGTCATTTCTTCTTTTGGTTATTATTAATTGGTTTAATTTAATGTAATACTCCTTCCCTTCCATTGGTTACAGCTACATTGTTATTATTGGCAAATTATATAAGTAAGAAAGTTATGAAATGTATGACTTAAATAATAACAAAATAAAGCCCATTAGGCTAAAATGAGATGTAATTTGAATGAAATAAGTAAAATACCATAATGGCTACTTAGGCCTATGAAAATGCCTAACTGTCAAAAACAAACAACTACAAATTGTAACAAATTAACAAAGAAACTAGCTAATCCAAGGTGAACAAAAAACCAAGGATAATTTGTAAATCATAATAAAAGCAAAATATTAGAATAAGGATTTAAATTAGAAGAGAAATGTAATTAGCAAATATGAAAATAATTGTAAAATCATAAAACATAAAATAATCCCACCTTGAGGGATATCAAAATAATCTTTGAAAGGAAATACATACTATAGTGACAATATTTAATAATTAGGAAGGAAGATGGAGGAATAACAGCAATCAGAAGATATACAAGGATTTTGAAAAGAATTCAAATTTTGATAACAATGGATTATGTCAATCTAAGCCAATCAGATTTAATTGGTAACCATAGAAACGAACGTTGGTGGCAAAAATTACCGTTCAATATCGTTACTCGTAAAGCGTCACTCTAACAGAACAGAAGCCGAATTTTGGAAGACTAATTTTTAATCAAAAAATGTAAAAACAGTGAACAAAATTAAAAACCATGATCGAATGAGAAGCAGACGAACCACTGGAGCAGTTAACTAAAAGCCAAGGACCATATTACCAGGAAAATAAAAGAAAAATATGACCATATCTAATATGAAAAAGACGCCAGACCTACTTAAGTCCAAAGATTAATGAAACTGTTGCATTAAATAGAAACTGTTGCAGCCCAATCCTCTTCTGACTCAATGAATGATAACACAAAGTCATCTGATGTGTTAAGTACCCTTGAATTACCTTATTTCCAAAAATAAAATCACTTTAAATATTACTAAAAGTAATTTCATCTCTCACTATAATCCGAATATTCTCTTTCAAAGATTAATTAAGAAAAGTAAACACACTGAAAATTTGTTAACATAAAATATAACCTATTGTTTGAATACGAACATTAGAAACACATTTAACGACACTACAGAACAGATTGTAACCACACACCTTATTATTTATGTACACATAGAGTAAGGTAAAGTACTTTTATTGTAATCATAGGAATTCTTTGCCTTGTAATCAAAAGAATCCCCGATTTTGGAACGAAATTAATTATAATAACTAAACCGTTCAGCAGCCATGCTGATGTGAACACATCGTTACCATAATCGATTCGTCATCCTGAGAAATATTGTTTCATGTAAAAAGTCGGTGCAAATTTGTTAATCAACCAATATAATCTAATTGTCAAATTGAAAATTTTACTTATCAACCATTACAACAACTAGTACAGGGAGTAATCGTTGTTACTATTTCATAGGGAGTGTATGGTATTACTTGTGTTTGTTTACGAAAGCTAGATTTGATGACCAGTGCTCAAGTTGCGATTCGAACAACTACCTACTCAATTCAGGAGGCTGAACGAGCGGGAATTATTTGAACGCCCCGACCGTCATAGCTGAGAACACCCTATTAAGATATTAATTAATAAGTTTAATTGTTTTAATAAACAACTTGGCGCCACCCGGAATTAACACACCCCTATTTAAGAACAGGTAAGGTTACTGCTTTGTTGTACTGGTAATTGCAGCATCGCTACAGACATCGTTAGCGCAAAATAGATGTAACGACCCCAGTGCGAGACGAACGTACTCACACAGACAACACTTGTGTACACACATATTATCAGAGACACACCAGTCTTCTCGTTACAGATTGGCGACCAACCGGTGAGGCTTAAAAAGAAGACTAGCGGCGATTATGAGGAGACATTCCATGGTTACAAGATACCAAACAAGGAAAGGAACTGAAGGTGAAGATCAAGAAGAGATGGAAGAAATTGAAGAAATGATCGGGGAATTGTTCGAAGAGGATCCCCAAGAGGACCAACCGGAAAATCCAACACTACCTGAACCGGAAGTAAAAGTAACGGTCGGAGACCAACCAGACAAACCGACCCAATCAATGGAGAACATGAGGATGATCATGGAACAATTGAACAAGAACCAGGAGAAAACTGATGAAAATTTTAAGAAACAGGACCAAAACAGTGAAGAATTAAAGAAACAAATCAAGGAGGATATAGAACTTCTGAATAATAAAATGGAGAGCAACCATGAAGGCCTGAAGAGAAACCAGGAAACGTTAGAAAAGAAGAGCGAACAGCTGAAGAGGCAAATAAAGAAGGATCTTGAAATATTAAATAACAAGATTGAAAATAATACTGAAACACTCCAACGATAATTGAAGGAAGATGGGGAGAAGAACAGAAAAGAATTAAGATTCATACTAATAGAGTTTCGTGAAGAAGTCAAACAGACAAAAACGGGGATGAACAAGAGATGGGAAGAAACAAATTATCCAGCAGATCAACTTAAGGAAACGTTAGATAGTGATTTCAAACCATTGAATGAAACACTAGACACCACTTCTGAAGGTAGTAAGGAGATGGAAACTGTAGAAGAATCAAGCGTATTGTTTCCTGAAAATAAAGGTAACAATAACACCGAGAAAATCAAGCGCATAAAAACCAACCGTAGAAGAATAAAGAAGAATCAAATAATTAAGAAGATTAAGGAAACAAAAGAAATAGGAAAAATATATAAAAAGAAACTAAGAAAAACCAGAGAAGAATTAGAAATGATGAAGAATGGACTGATTGAGGTGTTTAATTTACCAATTACTGACCGGATAGAAATCATGAAATATAAAGATTGTAGGAGGAATCTAAAAAAAATTATCGAAGGGGTTCACAAAGAACCAATGAACAAAAACTTATACGATTCTCTTGTTAAACGGAAATTACCAGAAATGGAAATACAGAATAAAAAAGCAATAATAACGTTAACGAAGGAGGTACAATTAACAACTTCTTTGATTAATCAAAATGTATTGAATGGCGTAGGCATGGAGACAACTGAACATATGATATTAGAAGAATTGTGGTACAAAATAGAAGATACCTATTTCACAAGAACGAAAATAGTTATACACACCGAGGTTATCCGAACCACAAGTACAGAGGAAATGATGGACCATGGATAAACAAGGTGAAGATGAACACAGAGAAATGGGACTGATCTTCAAGATAATGACCAGGCAAACCAATGGAAGGGAAGGAGTATTACATTAAATTAAACCAATTAATAATAACCAAAACAAGAATTGACAAGAAATGACTAAACGACTAAGACGAATTAAATGAGAACTAATAAACCATAATAAAAAAATTTAAAAAAAATTTTATCCAGAATAAATGTAGGAAACCAATCATTTGAAGGAGAAGAGGAGAAGATCGCCAAAGTGTTTTACATAATAAAAGATAGGAAGGACCTGGAAGATATTCTAAGCGAAACAGTGGTACAGCAGAAACAAGATTCAAAGTTACTAAACATAAGAAGAAGACTAATGGAAGGTGAAGAAACTATAAATAAATATTATTGCATCCATCAAGATATACTCTTTATTAGAACCAAAAAGAATCAAAGAACGTGGAAACTTGTAGTTCCAAAATCATGAGAAACCAAGATAATTAAGGATTATCATGATCGATATGGACATATGGGAAGCTTAAAAATTGTAAAAGCACTGGAGGAGGAAATCTTTATCAAAAATATAACAAGAAAAGTAAACCAGAATATTAAAACATGCACAAAATGTCAAATGGTCAAAACAAATAACGAGAAAAAAGGGGGAACAATGATACCCATCACTTCAAATACCAAGTTAGAAAAAGTATTTCTCGACATATGTGGACCATTCACACGTAGCGGAGGGAGACATAAATACAAGTTTATAGTAATAATATTAGACCATTACACAAAGTACACAAAATTATATGCAATAAACCGAGCTACTAGGAAGAAAATATTAGACATTATAAAAAATAAATACATCACAGAAGTTGGAAAACCATACATGATAATAACAGACCACGGGACACAATTCAAAGGAAAGAAGTGGCGAGATGAATTATTAAAAGAGAACATAAAAACCTATAAAACATCTAAATACCACCCTAGTAGTAATCCCGGAGAAAGAGTGTTAAGAGAGGTGGGACGAATACTAAGAACTTATCGTTATGAAAACCAAAAGGAATGGCAGAAATATTTAGCTTCAACCGAAGTATTTCTAAATATAAGTTACCACCAGTTTATTGAGAACACCCCATATTTAATGATGTTTGGAAGAAAACCCCATCAAGAGATACAAGCATTAATAGACTTCCCAGTCAACCTACAAGACCCATATGATGAAAACAAATGTTATAGCCATATTATGGAGAAAATTGAGAAGCAAAGAGCAAAGTATTCACAAAACCAACCTAAAATAATAAAATATAACGAAGGAGAAAGAGTATTAATAAAAAACCGTGAACTACCCAGTACACTTGAAGGGATAGCAAAAAAAAACTGCTATTATTATACATAGGACCTTATGTCATCACCAAAGACAATGGAAACAACACTTATGAAATAAGTAATATAACCACCAAAAAGATAAAAGGAGTTTAAAATCAAGCTTCTATAAAAAAGTTTTAAGAGGAAAAATAAATTACAATAAATAAATAAACCAATACCAAAATTCAAAAATTATGTGAGCACAACTTACAACCATATTTCGATGACTTATGAGGCCTAATATAAAATATCAAAGAAAAAAAAAAAAGAAAAAATTATAATAAGGGAATAAGTTACAAAAATTCCTGGAAAGTAAGATCAACTTACAATAAAATAAAGTTGACCTATGAAGTATAATATGAAAAAATTACAATGAAGGAATAAGTTACAAAAATTCCTATAAAAAAGTAAGAACCACAAACTTACGATAATATTTAAACAAAAAGTACCAAGAAAGGAATAAGTTACAAAAATTCTTATAAGTAAGAAAAACTAACTTACAAAAAATTATTAAGTATAAATTTTAAACAAAATAAAATAAACAAAAATAAAATCATGCAAAAACTGCTAAGATAAAGACCTGAAATTATAATGAATTTAATGTATTAAAAAAAAAAAACTGAACTGGTACGAGGAAAAAAGAGAAGTTATGTATAAAACAAATATACAAAAAAAGGCTAAAGCAGAATATTGGTAAACAACCAAGAAAAAGAAAAAAAGATGTCTAAGATAATTAAAATGATCACAAGAAGAAAAGAAAAACAAACTAATGAAAAGTAGGAAATGATGAAATTAACAACTAAATAAATAAAAAACAACCAACTGTATGAGTAGATAACAGTATATAGCAAAGGTACAGCGGAAGGAAGAATGAGTAAAAGGCCAAAGTGATCTAAAAACAAACCCCAAAGTGGACAATCCCAAAATATATTATTATTATTATTAAGTCACAAGATGACAAAAAAGGTATTTAAGATTGACTGAGAATAAGTCCAGCAATCAAAAAATAAACTGAGCAGAGATGATGTTCCTCTGGTCTCAGAAAAATGAGTAGTGATGGAAGAAACCAGCTACTAAAAAGTTAGGGAAAAAATTATATAAAAGGGAGAACACATTAATGGAAATAAATAAAAACAGATCCAAATAAAATGGAATGAATCAAGTAAGAAGAGAAATAAGAAAGAAGAAACCAACGAGAAAGAAAAGGAAAAAATGATATATAACTGATAATTTCATAAAAAAATATGCTAGTGTTTTATCAAAATGATCAATTTTGAAGGAAAGGCATTACGTTACAACACAAATAAGCCACCCCAATACCAGGGATAAAAAAGATGATTCTGAATATAACATAATACTTCATATAAAATAAAATGTTTAATATAAAGAAAATAAAAAGACAATGACACGACAAACGACGACATGACCTAACCCAAGTGATTGACCCAACAAAAGGAAACAAAAGAAGAAGGGAACCACAAAAAACAAACGAGAATAAAACCAAATGAAGAAGAAAGTGACTGACCCAACAAAATGAAGAAGGAAAAAAAACCCGAAACCAAACAAAAATGAAACAAATTAAAGGAACTGAATGACTCAATGCAACATATTAAAATGAACCCAAAGGAGAAGGTGGAAAACTAAGGTATTAACCAAATACAATGAAAATGAAGAAGGAGGGAAATGAAAAAGAAACAAACCCAAGATAAAGGGAAATAAATAAAAATGAAAACAAATGATAAGACACAAACAAGTAATAAAGAATATGAGCAGGAGAAATGATACACTCAAATGTAATATTGGAAAAGGAACCAATAATTAACCTATGTAAAAAAGTAAATATTATTATCAATTAATGGATAAAAAAGTAAATGACAATTGAAAGAAACCCAATTAAACAATTTTAAATATAAAAAAGCAAACTAACCCACAAATTAGAGTTAGATGTAATGATAAAATATAGAGACATAAAATTGTTAATATTATTAATGATATTTGTAATGAAAGAGATATTACGGTAGTGAGATAGTAATTAGAGGGATTACCCATTTAGAAACACTTAAAAACAAAAACGTTTGTGAAGTGCAAAATGAAAGTGTAAAAACCCCAAAGTATAGTGATAAAGAAAAAACACTAAATAAATTATAATAAACAATAAATAATTTAAAAGTGAAGGTGATGATTAAATGAGAATAATGTAATATAAAGAATGTTAATATAGTGAAAAATAGTGAAGAATAAAAGCATAAACATTTAATAAATCGAAAGGAAACACTAAATGATTAACAGTGAAGAATATTAGTAAATTAAGAATAGTAGTAAGTGTAAACAGTTAATTAAGGTATAATGAACGCTGAAAAGTGATGAAGACAGTATTAGTTAAGAAAGAATATTATTGTTAAGTTTAATTGAATGTAGTTATAATTAAAAGGGAGTATACCATGAAAGAGAAAATAGATAGTGTTACCATGGAGTGGAAGTAAAGATTGTTTAAAAATTAAGGAGTTAAAACAAATCAATAAACACCCATGTTATAAGGGATCATTATTAAAGTAAGTTCATAAAAAGTGATGTTGTTTATCACCAAACAAATGATATAAAATGAGATTAACTGTAGACAAATATTATCAAATAATAGTTAAATAATTATTTAAGCAAGTTTATTATAGGATATGGCTGGAAGAATTATACAGACCATAGGCCTAGATGTTGTATTTAATGGGATCAAAAAATAGTAAATAATAGCTACATTGTTATTATTGGCAAATTAAATAAGTAAGAAAGTTAAGAAATGTATGACTTAAATAATAACAAAATAAAGCCCATTAGGCTAAAATGAGATGTAATTTGAATGAAATAAGTAAAATACCATAATGGCTACTTAGGCCTATGAAAATGCCTAACTGTCAAAAACAAACAACTACAAATTGTAACAAATTAACAAAGAAACTAGCTAATCCAAGGTGAACAAAAAACCAAGGATAATTTGTAAATCATAATAAAAGCAAAATATTAGAATAAGGATTTAAATTAGAAGAGAAATGTAATTAGCAAATATGAAAATAATTGTAAAATCATAAAACATAAAATAATCCCACCTTGAGGGATATCAAAATAATCTTTGTAAGGAAATACATACTATAGTGACAATATTTAATAATTAGGAAGGAAGATAGAGGAATAACAGCAATCAGAAGATATACAAGGATTTTGAAAAGAATTCAAATTTTGATAACAATGGATTATGTCAATCTAAGCCAATCAGATTTAATTGGTAACCATAGAAACGAACGTTGGTGGCGAAAATTACCGTTCAATATCGTTACTCGTAAAGCGTCACTCTAACAGAACAGAAGCCGAATTTTGGAAGACTAATTTTTAATCAAAAAATGTAAAAACAGTGAACAAAATTAAAAACCATGATCGAATGAGAAGCAGACGAACCACTGGAGCAGTTAACTAAAAGCCAAGGACCATATTACCAGGAAAATAAAAGAAAAATATGACCATATCTAATATGAAAAAGACGCCAGACCTACTTAAGTCCAAAGATTAATGAAACTGTTGCATTAAATAGAAACTGTTGCAGCCCAATCCTCTTCCGACTCAATGAATGATAACACAAAGTCATCTGATGTGTTAAGTACCCTTGAATTACCTTATTTCCAAAAATAAAATCACTTTAAATATTACTAAAAGTAATTTCATCTCTCACTATAATCCGAATATTCTCTTTCAAAGATTAATTAAGAAAAGTAAACACACTGAAAATTTGTTAACATAAAATATAACCTATTGTTTGAATACGAACATTAGAAACACATTTAACGACACTACAGAACAGATTGTAACCACACACCTTATTATTTATGTACACATAGAGTAAGGTAAAGTACTTTTATCGTAATCATAGGAATTCTTTGCCTTGTAATCAAAAGAATCCCCGATTTTGGAACGAAATTAATTATAATAACTAAACCGTTCAGCAGCCATGCTGATGTGAACACACCGTTACCATAATCGATTCGTTATCCTGAGAAATATTGTTTCATATAAAAAGTCTGTGCAAATTTGTTAATCAACCATTAAAACAACTAGTACAGGGAGTAATCATTGTTATTATTTGATAGGGAGTGTATGGTATTACTTGTGTTTGTTTACGAAAGCTAGATTTGACGACCAGTGCTCAAGTTGCGATTCGAACAACTACCTACTCAATTCAGGAGGCTGAACGAGTGGGAATTATTTGAACGTCCCGACCGTCATAGCTGAGAACACCCTATTAAGATATTAATTAATAAGTTTAATTGTTTTAATAAACAATTTGGCGCCACCCGGGATTAACACACCCCTATTTAAGAACAGGTAAGGTTACTGCTTTGTTGTACTGGTAATTGCAGCATCGCTACGGACATCGTTAGCACAAAATAGATGTAACGACCCCAGTGCGAGACGAACGCACATCAGACACACCAGTCTTCTCGTTACAATATATATATATATATATATAATTTAAAATATGATTAATTATGGTTATTTTGGTGGAAATGCAAAATGTAAAATGGGAAAGAATTTCTTATTTGATTTGATGAACTATGCCTCATGGCGAATGGTAGTGTGCATTGTTTCCAAAGTAGAATCAAATGTAACTGTATGTTGTAAGTAAAATAAAAGGTAATGTCATTGGTAAATAACAAAATTAAGAGTAATTTATTTCAAATATAAGTTCTGCGATTTCTGGTTCGCTTAAACGAAACTGGCCCAAAGGTAAGCATATTTTAGGTTTCATTGTTGATATAAATAAAGATGGCGTCCGGACAAAAGTGTGAAAATGTGTGAACGATATAAAATTTTAAAATTCAAAGTAATAGAACATAACAGGTGTCGCCTTGCGAACAGGTTTTCGACATAAACTTTTATTTTATGTGGAGTAGGCCTACTGGAAAGAGCAGAACGGTTATTTGAGGTAACATAATATTTTTGAGGTACGTGAAAATAGACGTAAATATGGGGTTATGTTCCGATAGTGCGATGTATCTGATAAATTATTTGTTTACTGTAAAATATTGGTATTGATGTTTTGTAGCGGGTATTGTGAATTAAGATGTGTAATTATTGAGTAAAATAAAGGGGTATTATAAATAATTTTTTGAACATGGCCGAGGCACAAGAAAATAAAGTGAGTGGATTAGGGGAGGCATGGAATAGTACGGAATTCATGCACGAGTTTGAAAGGGTTTTGAAAAGAATGACTGAGGATGATTGGTGTAAATTCAATAATGAACTTAGACAAATGAAAGAACAAAAACAGGATAATATGCTTACGCTTTCTTGAACGAGAATAGTGATAACACTAGTAAACGAAGTAACGAGGTAAGTGAAGGGGCTAGTGAAAGTAAAATAGTGGAAGTGGTAGCGTTAGAGAATAAAATATTAAATAGTGATGATAATGATGATAGTGCAGTGGGGGTAGAAAGTGGTAAAGAGACCAATAAATTAAATGAAAATAAAGACGATCAGTTAACATATAATACGGTAAGTAGGGGGTGAGAAAAATGATAATATAATTAAAAATATGGTGTTAGAGAGTAAGGTGGTGAATATTGAGAGTGTTGATGAAGTTATAGTGGGAGTAGAATTTGATAATGAAGTGAGAGAAAGTGTTGATGAGTTAGAGAGAAAGTGTAGAGAGAATTTACAGGTAGAGGGGTTGCAGTGGGTAAATTTTTCCCGTGGTGTTGTGGGGGGGGGGTGAAGAAAATGCTTCACGAGTGTATTTGGGAGACGTATGGTCTACAAATAGTTGTCCCTTGATTTTTTGTGCATCTGGTAGACGGTGCAGTAATAAAGTTGTGGTACCTTCTGCATGGGTTAGTAGAAAAAGTGTGATAGGGAGTTATGGAGGGAGATATTTTGAAAGAGAGATTTGTGTTGAGGGGGAGTTAGAATTATTTAAGGTTGGTAGAAAGTATAAAGAATTAGTAGAAAGGTTAGGTATAGAGAGAGGGGATAATTATATTGAAATCTTACCTTGTGTTGAAGCTGATATAGCAGCAGTAGATGATGATGATGATGATGTTAATGATGAATTTACAACTTACCTAGTGGTGACAGATTATACTAAAGGCGACATGACTATACTCGATCGTAACCAGTTATGATATAATGATATGGAATAATCCTGTTGGTATTGTGGAAGAATATGAAAATTTAAATAGCCATTATGTTGATAGTAATAATATAATGTATTTAACAAAAAATGATTTGTGTAGACCTAAGATCAGAGTATTATTCGATGATGGGGGTTAAACGGTTGTTGTTTATGAATATTTAATTATGTGAATAGTGTGGTTTCGACATGGACTGTATTGTGAAATGATTTGTGGTAAATGATACCAGATAATAATTTGGATTGTAAATTTTTTGTGTGTGTTGATGTCAAATGTATTTGTGTATTACATTA
This sequence comes from Magicicada septendecula, assembly GCA_034769895.1. Classification (NCBI taxonomy): domain Eukaryota; kingdom Metazoa; phylum Arthropoda; class Insecta; order Hemiptera; family Cicadidae; genus Magicicada; species Magicicada septendecula. The sequence continues at coordinate 491,370,174 of CM068367.1, forward strand.
GGGTGTATTCTTTATTTTATGTAAACAATGTATGTAAGTAATAGGAATTGATTTAATAATTATTATAACATTTTTTCAGACTAAATAAATGAGAGTAATGGTGAAATTTTAAACTGATTGAATTAACTAATTGTAGATTAATTAATTAATTTAAAATGTTGTTAAGAGGAACTTTGATGATGAATTTAAATGATTTTCTGAGATTTAGATTCTCTAATGAATAGTAAATGATTAAACATACAATATGTTCAGGTGTTGAGTTATATTGTTATTATGAGGTAAGTGATGAATTTTCTAATGTAATTTTCAATGATCACAGTAATGTAAAAGGTGGTAAAAGATAGAGCTTGGGTGATGATTATTTAAATAAGGCATTTGAGTCAATCAAAGTTAATTTTAATGGGGGTTAGACAAAATAAAAATTTTGGGAATAAAAGTAATACAGAAACGGGTCAGTAGTAGGGACACAGTAGTGGGAGTGCATATATATATAGAGAAAGTGAGTGATATAAATGGAGAGTAAATAGGTGATGGTGAAATTTTGTAGTGAGGGTGATGTGTAGGGAGTGATCAACATACGTCGTCGTGGCAGGTTTCGCATGGAGAAGTTTCGAAGAGTGTTTGCCGAGATTCTGTGGAGGGCAAAAGGGCATGAATGGGAATTGCAGGTTTGGGAACACACACCCTAGTTACAAAGAGGGTATCAGATATTTTATTCTAAGAGGAGAATGATATAAGTGGAGTAGATAAAAAGTGTTGAAGGGGGTTATTATTGAGAGATTGGTGTCACCCTATGCAAATCTGTTAGTGGTTGTTAGTAGAAAGAAAGGGAGTAAGGTTACATATAGAAATGCCCATTCAATAAATCAAATCATTGTGAATGACTGAGAATCACCCAAACTAATTGACAATGAAAATGTTAAACAGAAATTCATAATAGAAATGTAATAATAAATGAAAGGTGATGTAACATGAAGGTTGATAATAGATTTGAATTTATGGAGAATTAAATGGTACAATAAATGATAAATAATTAAAGGTTGATATAAAAAGAGTTAATAGAAAGTTCAAGTTGTAATGTTTATAATTTTCTATACAAGTTAGTTAAAGGTGAATTGTTTAGTTAAATGTAGCAATGTTAATGTTCAAGGTTAATGTTTATTATGTTATTGTGCAACATAAGGGGTGATTTTGGGGGGTTGTTAGATGTCAATAGAAGAGAAAATTAATTGTGGAATGTGGTGGTAGTAAATGAAGAATGACATAAGTTTAGTTATAAGACAGGCTATTGCAGTGGCGGCATGTGTCACTGTAGATAGCGGTAAGTGTTGATGAGTAACATCCAAGTATGTTATTGGAGGCCTAAATAGGGCGTAACATACACTGTACACCAACCTTATATAATATTATATTATATGTGAATTTAATACGTACAGTGTATAAAAATGATTGGTGAAGAACATGCTAATGATAAGATCTCCCCACATTTCGGGCGATTACTGTTTCACCAGCACTAATCGTGGTTTTGGACGACAGCCAGCTGTGGGCAGAAATTGTAAACCTGACCATGGTTGATTGCCTGTGAAATTGGTTTGAAATTGAAATTAACAGGGGGGGGTGACTTAAGGGAAAATCCCCGGAACTATGGAACAGCGGCTATCACCCGTTCGCGTGGGAACAAATAAAAGGGTGATAGACCCGTTTTAAGGTTGTGATTATGTAATCAGTTATTATTATATCTGAACTGTAAAATGTAATGCAGAAGCAAGGAGAGGAGACGACAAAATTCCTCCCTAACTTCAGTCCTTGTGGAAGCGAATGGACGCTACAGTCCAAGGGGAGCCATAGTGTGTGTGGAAGGAGGTTACTAGATTGGTAGTAACGCATTAATGGATATTAAATATATTATGTTGATGATGTTGATCAGAGGAGATAATTAAATGTTTTGTTGCGAATTAAGAAGTATTGTAATAATTAACGATTGATTAATAATTTTCAAGTGGATAATTTGTTTCAATGTAGTTGATTTAAATGTGTCTTCTTCTGTATAAGAATTATATTACTGAATTGTTTTGTTTATTTTCTTAAACTTAATTAATTGTTTTGAAATATTATTGCTTTAGGGTAAGGATTTATACTTCTTCTTGTAAAATGGGAAGGGCTTAATTATTGTTGATTGGAATCGAAAATTTTATAGAATATTTGGAGTGAAGTAAGAGAATGAAAAGTATCTATAATAGATATAAGGTTGTATATTACTAGATCAAGAAAACCAGTGCTTCTTAACGCAAACCAGCACATAGCTAAGGGGAAACAGATCAGTTAGGGATATGGTATTATACAAGGCCACTATTTGATTTTTCAGTATCTGGTGATGCTGTGGCGGCGGTCCTGAGCTGGCCAGAGCATCAAAGCAGGAGCGTCAAGTGCCTGACTGGCCTTGCGGTGTTGGGATCTCGAGAGAGAAGTCCAGTAAGGTCATTCAGGTGCTGTCACAATCACTGGACCAAGGGGTGAGTTAACTATTTTTTATATAAACCATAAAGGGGGTTGTGGCGACATATCCTGGCTGATCCCTTTAGGAAGTATGAGTGTGTCAATGAGTTTTTATGGTTCGTCATAAAACCTCTCATTGAGGGGGTCTTGTAACGGTACAATCCGGTACATATGGTGTTTTGGGGAAATAACCAATATAAATTTTATTGTGAAATCAAAATCATAAATACATAATGGTAAAGTTTTATAAAGTTTGTAACGACGTAGTAAGCGCAGAGCAGAAACTGTAGCAAGGTCAACGGTGTATGTGCAAAACGACAGCTATTTTAGCCAAACGAACTTGTCAACAAGCCGATCCTGCAAATACGTCACATAAGGAATGCAGTACGTAATTGCCGAGCCTTAAAAACTATGACGTCATAGTCTGAAAACAAAAGGACTTGGTGACGTGACACCCTCTCTACCTCAGAATTGAAGCCGTTCATCTTGCTCTCAGTCAAGAAATACTTTTGTGCCGGCCGGACACGTATAAAAGTTCTGAAACTAAATCTCGAGTGCACTCGAACAAAAATGTAAAATATTACGTAAAATCGGAACAAAGCTATAAATTAAAACTTATTAACAGTTATCATGTAAAATATTATTTCAAAAGTGCGTGCGAACAACAAATAGCAGGAATGTGCGCAATAAGACTGGACTCACATGTAACCAGATAAGTACAGCAACGAACAGCAGACACCTTTTGTTTGACAAAATTATTCAATCAGACAAGTTCAAACACTGAAAATGCTAGTAAAGAAATGTACATTAAAATGAGCTCAATTTGGGGAAGATAGACCAGATATAGCATGAATGAGTGTGTAATTGCGTGAATGGAAAAAATCTAAATTTAAGAAGTGCCGTGTTGTGTCATTATATATATATATATATATATATATATATATATATTTAGTCACTTTCTGCTACAGTCCGTTTCTTGATGTATATAATACATTTAATATTTATAATTAAATTTACCTCAAGATGTTATTTTTTTCCTTGTTTGGAACATGTTTCGGGTACTATCTTGTACCCATCCTCAGCCTTCCGGTTTTTTTGTCTGTTGAAGTACATATGTGTTGTTGGCTGACTATTATTATTGTGGCTTCCTGTTGGCTTCTGGTATTTCATATTGGTTTTATTGTGTGTGATTGTGGTGTATGTGTTATTTTATACCAAATTGGTTATGAAAATGGTTACAATAAAAATACTGTGTACAAAATAGAAAATAAAATCAAATATAAAATAAAAACTGAACAATTAAGAATTAATCAAATTGGACAACACATAAATAATAACAACAAAAAATGGGCCACATTCACATACATAAATAATAAAATGACAAAACTAACAAAACTATTTAAAAACACAAATATAAAAATAGTATACAAAACTAATAAAAATAAATTACAAAATCTAAATAGCTCACACAACAAAGATAATACAACAACTAACAGCATATACAAAACTGAATGCCAAGATTGCAATAAATGTTACATAGGACAAACAAACAAACAGCTGAAAAAACGTTATTTTGAACAACTAAATGCATACAAAAAACCAGAAATATATAAATCCAATTTAGCCACACATGCAATAAACACAGGACATGAATTCCCAGACATAACCAATGTAACACTAATAAAACATATACCACACAAAGGCACCATAATGAACATTTGGGAAAATTTACAAATATACAAACATAAAACAGAAAACAAACTAATACCTGAACAAATACAAATCAATACAAAACATGACACAATATTCAAAGCACTCAACATTGAAAATACACAAAAAACTAACACATACACCACAATCACACACAATAAAACCAATATGAAATACCAGAAGCCAACAGGAAGCCACAATAATAATAGTCAACCAACAACACATATGTACTTCACCAGACAAAAAAACCGGAAGGCTGAGGATGGGTACAAGATAGTACCCGAAACATGTTCCAAAAAAGGAAAAAAATAACATCTTGAGGTAAATTTAATTATAAATATTAAATGTAATATATATATATATATATAACGTTATTTTTGAACACTTACTTTTACACATACGCTCTTACTCGTATGCGCGCACTTACCCACGTCTCGGAGGTGATACTCTTCTTCAGCAGTATTTACCTTGATGTTCCCCAGCTGGGTCGCAGGCTTTGGTCGTTGGTTGAGTGTGGATAAGCGCGTGAATAACGTTATAAGTTTTAATTTACAAGTAAAGAGTACAGAGGATTGAGCAGTGGTTGTGAAATTAGTACGACTGTTTCAAGAAAAGCATATTCATTTGATTTATTCAAAAATCGCAAATTGTCATGTTATTTAAATTGTTTAATGTGGGTTTCTTGTTATATGAACCCTTATATTCAATCTGAATATAATATACTCATAATATGTGTAACTCTGATTTCTTATACTTCTAAGACATAATATATACACACATAAATTATATATATGACCTGAAATAGTACACAGACATATACATATAACACATATAAATATAATAGGAAACATAATTCATACGTATAACATTTACATATTGATTTAGTCTTTACAAGTGTGGGTTCCAATGTATACCACGTAAATGAAACTTTTAATTAATTCAAATATTAATTAAAATATTAATAGAGAATCTTCTTTACGTTAATTGATTCTAATTTTACTGTCTCAATTAATTAACCATTACGTAAATCTCATATTTACAAAATTACTCATTTAATTAATTACAACATATAATAAACTATGGTTCTTTCTTGACCATTCAATTATGAGATTATTATTATGATATTCTCTATTCTCATTTATATATTTAAACAATTATTTATTCATTCTTTAAGTTAAACAAAATATATTAATGTTCTGTAAACTTGGATATGGAAACTAGCTTTTGGTGATAGACTTCAGGGTCATTTATAATGTTAAATAAATGTTCGAGTTCACCTACATTTTTCCTGCACCCATTTAAATTGTTGTTACCGTCCTCGACTCTCGAGTTCATTGATCCTCTTCGGTATCAGCTCCTCTTGTCTCTACGTCGTTGAATTCCTCGCTCCGTCCCCTGGATGCTGAGTTCTGACGTGGACCTCTAGTCTTGATGATAAACGGCTGGATGTAGCTGCATAGGCTGTCCCTGCATCCCCTCGTAGATGTCTAGTTCCTCGTCCTCTTCTTTCTTGTCCCTCGTTGCTGTCTAGAAGTTCTACGTAGTTATGACTCTTGTAGCTTCATTAATACAGTCTTTTATTTAAATCACTCACTCCTTAACAACTGCACCGACGTACTGCCGGTTCCATCGCACTTCAGTTTATTTAAATACTGTCCAAAACATTACTACACTTTGTAAAGTTTACGTTGTCGAGATGCGTGGATTCCTCTTACTAAATGAATTTGATCTGCACCAAAAGTGTGTCGCGCGCTGGGGTTTTATACTGCTGCCCATTGCAATTCCTGTTGGAAACGGTTTCTGACAACTTTGGACTGACCGGCGTGTCGGTCTCATCATCACTTTCAACCTACGCGTATTTTTATGTAGCGTACATTTTTTTATAAATATTATTACACCAATGGTTAGGTATAATATTAAACCTTGTCTCTGCAAATTTTGGTTGTTACCCTGTGCAAATTACGGCAGTTATGGAAAAATTTCACACGGTGTCTGAACCGTTCCCACGATTAATGACCACTTAACGCCAAATTGAAGCGCCAGGCGTCAGCTATGTATTCACACATGTCGCTGATTCGTGTGACTTATGGTTCACGTACAATCCTTAAAAAACTGTGTGAAATCTTCCACCCTCGTTTGCATAATTGAACCTGTCTGTTATTTACACATGTACACATACACACACACGCAGACTGATACACAAGCAGCGGCAGGCCGCTTGATAATTATTCAAGGTTTGTTATTATTTTGGACTTCCTTCCATTTTAAAATTTTCTTATTTATATTTGAGTTTATATCATTCTCACTTGATCTTCCTTGATAGTAATAGTCTTCTGAGTTTCATATTTATTATTTCATTTTTATATTTCTTCTTAGTATTTTCTCCTTGGGATATTTTCTCCCTATCGTTCCCTACTTTGTGAGCTGGTTCAGTTCAGAGAGGCACTGTACGCTACTTTCCTCTGCTGTCCAATACTTCACACATATTTGAGTACAGAGGCAAATCATCTCTGCTCAAAAAACATATTAATCCTGCTGGAATTATCATCAGACAGATTTAAAAAAATTATTCAGAATAGTACACATTTGTTACTATTTAAAAAATATCTTTGGGATACTTCACTTATTACTTATTATACTTCTCAGAGATTTTAATATTTCTATCTCAGTTGTTCTTCTGACTCATTATCTGGATGTTTCTTTCATTTGATATTATGGTAGGAAGCTCTTCTATTATTACATTTTTCAACTTTTATTATCATATAAATCTTTTGGTTATAAATTCTTTATTACCTTCTGGTTTTTTCATTATAATCTGCATTATTTATAGTAGCATATCTTTATGACATTTTTAGACTGTTTCTTTGTTCATAAATTTCCACTTGTTCTATTTTCTAGAATTTTTATAACTGTCATTATCATAATGGTCATTTAATTCATAAATCATTTTATATTAATTCGTTTAATTACATAAATCTTTGACATTATTTTTACATTATTCCTGTCATTGCTATTATACTTGCAAATGATGGTTTTTTATTAATTTCATAATGAGGTCATAATTTCTCCTCATACCACTTTAAAGTTTAATTCTCTCATAATTCCAAAGAAGTTTTTTGTACTTTATTCTATTCAATCACTCAAATCGTATTAAAGAATTTTTTCTTTTTTATTTCCTTCAACACCATTTTACGGAAAGGTTTTTACTTTTTAAACATTTTTCTTGCCTCCAGAAACGATTAAGACTATAAAATAGGTTATTTACCTTCTGTCGACGTTTCTTAAAATCCTTTTAGGATTACTCGAGTTTCGACACCATTTGGTGTCATCATCAGATCAGAATATGAATTAAGTTAAAACATTTCGATGTATATGCATCTCGTCAGATATTTAAAGATTAAAACAACACATAAAATTATATATAACAATAAATAAACTATATCACAATAAAATAACATTAATAAAATTACCGTGGTATAACATTGAATTTTACCGTGGAGTGCGTTCCTGTGCAGGTTCGTTGCGGCCGCGTTGTTTTTTATATTCTTTTATTAATGTTATTTTATTGTGATATAGTTTATTTATTGTTATATATAATTTTATGTGTTGTTTTAATCTTTAAATATCTGACGAGATGCATATACATCGAAATGTTTTAACTTAATTCATATTCTGATCTGATGATGACACCAAATGGTGTCGAAACTCGAGTAATCCTAAAAGGATTTTAAGAAACGTCGACAGAAGGTAAATAACCTATTTTATAAGGTGTTTACTCTTCATATTGAACTTAGACATTATCATTTTGTTCAGAATTATTTGTTTTAATTCTAAATCTGTTTCCTTTTATTCATCCCATTATGATCCTTTGTTACCATGGTAATTATCTTCTATGCTTACCATAAATATGGTAGGAAATCTCTTCTGTTTATCTCACCATAGTGTTTTATTTATAATTGGTTGGTAAGTTGTACTTATACTTGGTTTGGGAAACTTGATTTATTCATAATTCAAAATTCACTCTTCTTATGTTATTCTATAAAGTTTTCTCAAATAATTTGTATGTAAGGTGGGCTTACATGTGTTTTGGCTGGTTTTATTTCTCTAAACTCTCTTGGTATTATTGTCAAAATGTTTCTCTTCAAATAAATATTTAGTAAGCTGTCCTTACTTGTTTTTGACTTTAGATGGTTTTATTTCTAAATTCTCTCCTTCTTTATTATTATATTATAGCCATAAAGTTTTTCTTCAAATATTTGTTATGTAAAGTGGGCTTACATTTGTTTTTAGAATTTGGTTGGTTTACATTCAAAATTCTGTTTTATATATCTTCTTCCAAAATGTTCCTTCTCAAACAAATTGTATGTAATGGGCTTACATTATGTTTAGAATTTTGGGGTTTTTAAATTCTAATTCTTCTTATATTCTTGCCATAAAATTTTCTAATAATTGTAGATAATATGTGCTTATATTTCTTTTTAGAATTTGGATGTTTTTTTTTTTTTAAATTCTATTCCACATAGACTTTTCATAAATGATTGTAATAGTTTTCATAATTATATGGTAAACATATCATATTAGTTTCATAAATATTGTATGACTCTTTTCTTGTCTTTATTCAAACGTATTTCTTATTATTATTTTTTCTTTATACCCAGGTGGATGCTTTTTATTATAGTGCATTGTTGCTCATAGTTCCTTTATAAGGTGTAGTTTCTTAATTAATTTATTTCTTAAATTCCCATTTTGGTTCTTTGTCCCTTCTTCTTCTCATTTTTCCTCAGTGGTAATTATCTTCATCTTCTTTGTGGTGGTTTTGCCATTGTCGGTTATCATGACATCCATCCCTTTTACCACCTCATTATGTATCCGTATGGATCCTTATCAGATCCAAACTATTGCTCCTACGCGCCGGATAGTACCTCGGTTGGTCCCGTTCTAGGCTCCTCCGCCTTTCTTCGTATCTTCGGTAACTGCTTCGTCGATTGCGGTTGAATCCTCGCTGTCTTCCTTCTGTGGCTCGTATGAAGTTCACTCTAGGGCGAGGATACCTATTATTATTAAAATTACCATTATTGGGACCCGCACGATTAGCATTATTAGGGTAAGGACTATTACCATAATTGGGGCTTCTCTGACTATTTACGTTATCAGGGTAGGGATTGCGGTTACCCTGATAGCCATTAGAGGGTCGATTCGGGTTTTGATAATTTGGACCCGTATTATTATTAACATGGTAATTAGTATTGTTCCCATTATTATATTGTCTTATATTCCAATATGTCTCTGGTCCATATGCTGTATGACCTGAAAAATATCTGTGAGGTTCTTCATCTGGTTTATGAATTATTTGCTTCTCTGAATCCCCATAATCTGGTTCATCATCACATATCCATCCGGAAGGTATACATTTTTGTGTAATTGTACACTGGAATAGTCCTGGATGGCGCACTAATGGAACACACTCTGGTGATTCACCAGTGCCATCGTCACAGTCTGATAAAATGTTATATTTCCATTTTTCTGAAATACACTGTTTAGTTCCGCACTGGAACTGATCTAGTCCACATGTTGTATTCCGTTTACCTCTGGTCCTTCCCCATCGGTAAACTACTGTCCGTTGGTACACTATTTCTGAGATTATTTTTAATCTCCTTCCGTAATTTCTGGAATTCCTGGTTTCTTCATGGTCGGTAATTGGAAAATTATTGACATCCATTAAACCATGGTTCATCATTTCTATTTCTTCCTTCGTTTTCATTAATTTCTTTGGAAACGTTTTCCTCTTCTCCTTTGGTTCTACTTCCATATCTGTAGTATTTTCTTTATTCCCGTTAGTTTTCTTTTCAGGTAATACTACAACTGGATCCTCTGTTTTGTCATTCGGTATTTCTTCTGCTTCTGGTTTGCTATCATATTTTATTTCTTTGGTCCTTTCCTCTTCTTCTCTTTTTAATCTGTCCTCTCTCCTTTCTTCGGTCCAATCATCCAGTTTCTTATTCATCTTTTTACTAGTTTCTCCAATTGCATCCACTTTCTTACATAAATTTTCCGCCATCTTCTTGTTATTTTCCCTCTTCTCGTCCATATATTGTTGGAACATCTCTATTAATTTGTCCCACTTCTCTTCCATTGTAAGTTCTGCCATTTTGATTTATCGTTGTTGCCCTTCTCCTGACTGGATAACCGCTGCCAGGCTTATCTATCCAAGCCCTCTAAGTTGGATGCCACTTTGTAACAAGACCTCTGTCGTGTAATCATTTCAAGCCCCACGTTGGGCGCCACTTTGTAACAAGACCCTGTAATGGTGTAATTTAATCAAGCCCCACTGTTTGGGCTAGCCACTTTGTAACTGGACCCTTGTATGGCTGTAATCAAATCAAGCCCCACTTTGTTTGGGCTAGCCACTTGGTCACCAGACCGCTGTATGCCGGTCGTTACAAAAGAATAAAATGTATACGGAAAATTCAATAAAAATAGAATTTTCAAATAATAAAATAATTTTGTTTATGTTTATAGAGGTATGTATAAGAGATATGTAAATCTGTTTTTTAAAAGGTTCTGGTAAAATTTTAATAACAGGTAGGTATTTATTGACCGTCGAGCACTTCTTGAAGATTTGCACCAAGTCTGGAGTTAAATAGATTAACTCCAGGTAATAATCGATTGGTGATCTTTCTGACTGGTCCAATATCTTGTTCAAAATAGAATATATTCTTCTCACTTAAGTCCTTCAGCCTTATAAATACCCTTAAATTACCCTGTGAAATAAGTACAGATACAAAATAATGGAAATATAAAGATTTATTGACAATTTTAAATAAATAATCGATATTTTATCGATGGAGAGCAATTATCGACTGTCTCGGGAATTATCGATTGTGTCATACAGAACAAAATTTTATGTTATATTATATTAAAAGACAGGTTCTTTGAGCGATTAGAATTAATAGTCAGAGAAGGGTGACGAGAAAGTATAACATTAACAATTAAAAATATAAATACAATAATTACTATTCAATAGTATTTTAAATAATTCAGTATATAATATTTGAATAAATGTTTTGTCAAACCAATGAAGACTGACATCACTGCGATATGGTTAGCCGACTTCGTTTTCAAGATGGCCGCTACTCGAGTTGGTCTTGGTTACTGCATATGCGTCGTGTCAGAACATTACTATAAAATTACCTTCATCAAGGTCTAAAATGTCCCCGCACTGGTGTAATATGTCTGTTAATCTATTTGGTGTATTCTGGTGAAGTGTTCTGTGTAAACTTGTGTTAGTTAATTTATTTTCTATGTGTTCAACTTCTGTGGTTAAGTTTTCAAGATATTGGTTAGGAATTGCAGAATATATCAGTTGAGATATAGTGTTTTACTTGTTTCTATCACTCGTATTATGTAGTTAAGTGTTTGTTTTCACTATTGTCGTGAATGTATTAACAGCTTTAGCTTTAAAAAGTGTTTAAACCGCCTAACTCTCGTTTCACTGATTTCAATGGCTAAACACTAGTATCATTTTCAATTCGATTTAAAGAAACGTTCTTCACACAACTGTCCAGCTTGATATTCAACAAAAGACTAATTAACTTGGTCATAAATCTGGCCCAGTTAATCTTTGAAAAAGTATTGTTAACATTTTTCGACTTCCCATACATATGATAAAATATTACATTATGTATGGAATTTATCTATTTTATTCCTCACTTTTATGAATTATTAACCTTATTATTGGCTTAATCATCTCATTCCCTTTAAATTGATGTATTATAGTCCATATCTGTAGATATTTTGTGGAAATTAACAAATTTCTTTACTTTATGGAAATATAGGCTCAAAATTGGATTTCCGTCTTTATACAAAATTCCCTCCATTTTAAATATTATTAATACTATTATAATAAATTTTAATTAGTCATATTCCTCTTCCTTTCCTTAAATACATATAAATTACACCTTTGAACTGGTTTTTTGTGTTAATCTGTAAATTTGACATTGCTCTTTAAAATTAATTAATTTATATATTTTGACAATTTACAAAATGTTAAGGTATATTTCCTTATTATCATTTTAATTCATAGGATCATTCCTAGTAGTGGTTAATTGTGTTATCTTATATAAATCTTGGTAGTTTACAGGACTTATAAGTGAATTATACTATTTTATATTGGTTCTCTGATTTCACCAAATGGCCTAGATTTTAGAATTTTATATTTCTTTCTTTCTCAAATAATTTAAACTTAATTCCTCCTCTGACTTTACATAATTACAATTATATGAAAATAACATGATTTATAACTTATTGTGTTGTGTAGTAGTTAATTAACACTACAGTTATTAAAATAAATAATTATTAACATGGTTTAGCAATCTGCACAATTGAACATATTGCAGATATGGTTTGAACATATATCTTTTAACTATTTTTGAGCTAACATAGCATACCTATTAGAACATTATTACTGGTATGTAGGTTATTATTTATCAAACATAATTCTTTTTAAAACACACAACATAAATCTTATTTTCTAATAAACCTTACAAATACATTTATTTAACACATTGATTTTACGACTGTGAAATAACAGTCTATTTAAACATGTTACACTTATTCATACTATATTAGTACCAGTCCTTTCTGGTTTACACCATTATTATTGTGATCCCCTACATCAGTAAACATTAACTCCCATACTCTATTTATTATCATTTTTTACAAATGTCTTGTAAATAAAGATTTTCATTAAAATAATAAAATACTGGAAACCTCCCATTTTATTATTTTATTATGCTGTTTATTATTAGATTTTAAAGTTGTGATATAGCATACTACTAAGTTATAGTATCACCAACTTTAAGTTTATTGCATTTTTAAAAAAAAACACACAAATTCACTTTCACTGTTGGTTCTGATATTTTGAGTCTTATTATCTCAGACCAGACCTTTAGTAATCATGGACCGTTAAGACTAGTTTATTTTCTTTATTACACAATAGCTTTAGCCGGTGCACTTCTTATAACGCTATACAGCACTTTAGTTTTCTCAATAATTACATTTTATAAGATTTTGGGTATGTTATACTTTCTTTTGCATAGTTTTTGTGGATTTGGGATTGATAGTAGTTTATATAATAATAGGTTTTACTACGGTGTTTCTTTCATACTATTTCTTCCTCTCCTCCTGTCTTCCTTCTTGTCCTTCTTCGTATCTTCCTTCTGGTATTCATTCTTGTCCCTCTTCTAGTCTTCATTCTTGTCCCTCGTCTAGTCTTCACTCTTCTGTTCTTCCTTCCTCATTCTTGGGTAAACCAAGGTACTTGGTGTTATCTCGACTGAGGTTTAGTTTGGAGTATTTAATTTATTCACTGAACTGACTTTATTCTTCTATACAGGTTTCAGGGTATTGTTTTCTTCCTGTTCACAAACTTTATTCTTCCCTCTTCTTGTTTTTGGGGTATTTTGGTATTCACCACTCTTTAATTGAGTCTCTTTTTTCTTTGATATGGTCTTATATAACTGGTTTACTGCTCTGAGCTTCCTGGGTAACTTACTGATATTATACAATGAGTTGCTTCAATACTTTCTTTGGTTTCTTTTAACAGTGGTTTTTATATATTAAGTAATGAGGATTTTTATCTTATTGTGGTTCATTCCTCTGATTTATTTAAATGTCATTCAATATTATTATAACATTCGTTGGTGTAATTAAACTTTATGATTTCATATGACTTAAAATGTAGTGGATTTTCTGTCACGCTACAATGTACACATACACACACACGCAGACTGATACACAAGCAGCGGCAGGCCGCTCTGACGTCACCTCTGCCGGTCTTAGCGTGTTAATAGCTCCCCTTCATTACGTTTTAAAAATCAAAAACCAACAAAGTCATATGCTTCCATATGCATGCTTACGTACAAGATTTGATTTATTTAAATTTAAATACTGCTTATATTTATTACATTCTTTCTTATCTATAACGTACATTATATTATTTTTATTATGTACATCTTACATATTTTATACTTATATACGAAAACACGTTATCATACCTCAGTCAGGGGTTGATACATATCTTATGCTAAACGTATCGTTGCAATATATATATATATATATATAGGAATGTTAATTATCGACCGTATTATTATACTGTTAATGATTTCGAGGTTCGGTCATTAATTATGAAAACTCAGTTTTGTGACGTTTCGAGATTTATTCTTCTCATAATCATGCCTACAACATTAAAATATAGCCTTACTACAATTATATTATTTGTAAGTGTGTATAGGTGTGTGTAAAGTCATACATTACTATAACTATTTACTTACATTAACTGTGAGATGAGCTACAGCAACCATGATAAGTGTTTAGTGTAATGTGGTTGCTGTAGCTCATCTCACAGTTAATGTAAGTAAATAGTTATAGTAATGTATGACTTTACACACACCTATACACACTTACAAATAATATAATTGTAGTAAGACTATATTTTAATGTTGTAGGCATGATTATGAGAAGAATAAATCTCGAAACGTCGCAAAACTGAGTTTTCATAATTAATGACCGAACCTCGAAATCATTAACAGTATATATATATATATATATAATTTAAAATATGATTAATTATGTTTATTTTGGTGGGAATGCAAAATGTAAAATGGGAAAGAATTTCTAATTTGATTTGATGAACTACGCCTCATGGCGAATGGTAGTGTGCATTGTTTCCAAAGTAGAATCAAATGTAACTGTATGTTGTAAGTAACATAAAAGGTAATGTCATTGGTCATATTGTCATCATAACAAAATCGTAAACTATTGAAGAACTTATCTATACTACTGCCATTTCATCATTGTATGTTCTTGAAGACTTCTGATACAGGTACTTGCACATAATTCTTCACATATTTATTTATAATCACATTTTCATAATTCTTACCACATCAGCAAGTAAGTTCATTACTGTTGTATTACTAAGTTCACTCGCCAGAGTATAATGATATTTTTTCACAGTGCACTATGTTATGACATTAGTATAATTTATGTATTATTATATGTTTATCTAGTTAATAGTAATTATAAATATTTATTTGTACTGAGTATGAAGTAGAGACAAAATAATGGCTCATATAGAAATTTTTGTAAGTAATTTAGTTAAGGCGACAGCCAACAATAACTGTAACTTTCTAAAGTCATAAAGTAGAGGAAACGCATTGTTCGCGAGAAAAACTTGCGCTCCGAGCGATTCAGTTGTTACGTTTTGTATATTTTATTTAAAAGATTTTAATATTTTAAATTGTGACATAACCACAAAATGTGGTATACATTTACGTTTTGAATTGATATTGTGTATCTGAAGATGGGATTTCATCCCGAAACGCGTCATTGAACGAAAGAAGCTAGTGTCACTAAGGTGGACCGAATAAGGTAATTTAATTATATTAGCAATATTTATATCAAATAAAATGTAAAGACACTTATAGTGACATTTACTATTTAAAGTCATGAATTAGATTGATAGTTCGGGAAAGACAAAGTGAACTTACATTACAGTTTAAATAATAATTGATGGTGTATTAGTCAAATCACTCTATAATCAAAGAGTAAGTGAAAGCGGAATGGAGATAGGAAGAGAGTCTTCAACGCGAGTGACAATTTAAAACAGTGCGAACCTGAAGCAAGAAGAAGTGTTATTTAATTAGTGATATTTGAATGATAAACAACCAGTATTATTTTCTTGTGCGCGTCAGTCGTGTGCGATAATTAAAAAGTACGGTATGTGTGTAAGATCAGCGAAAGTGAAAGTGAGTTTATTAAAAGCATAGTATGTATAATGTATAGTGATAAATGACTACGCAATTCAGTGGAGATCCGGAATGGATAAACTCTTAACAAGTAAACTCTAACATTTCTCTATACCCATTTATTAGAATATATCAAATGTAGTAGAATCGTCTATATACCATAAAATCCCGTCTCATTTTAAAAGAACTTATGCATAGCTGGATGCTAAATTAAAAGTACCTCTTATGACTTTAGAAAGGCATTATTTATTAGTATAATTCAAATTTGAGATTTTATTTGCATTAATTTAAATCTAATGATGAAAAGAAGATGATAAATTGTCATAACTGAAGTTTAATATAAATACATATATTGTAACGACAAGACTGGTGTGTCTCTGAAAAATGTGTAGACGTGTATATGGTATTGTCTGTTAGTGCGTTCGTCTCACACTGGGGTCGTTACATCTATTTTGCGCTAATGATGTCCATAGCGATGCTGCAATTACCAGTACAACAAAGCAGTAACCTTACCTGTTCTAAAATAGGGGTGTGTTAATCCAGTGTGGTGCCAAACTGTTTATTAAAACAATTAAACTCATTAATTAATATCTTAATAGGGTGTTCTCAGCTATGACGGTCGGGGCGTTCAAATAATTCCCACTCGTTCAGCCTCCTGAATTGAGTAGGTAGTTGTTCGAATCGCAACTTGAGCGCTGGTTGTCAAATCTTGCTTTCGTAAACACAAGTAATACCATACACTCCCTATGAAATAATAACAATGATTACTCCCTGTACTAGTTGTTTTAATGGTTGATAAGTAAAATTTTCAATTTGACAATTAGATTATATTGGTTGATTAACAAATTTGCACCGACTTTTTACATGTAACAATATTTCTCAGGATGACGAATCGATTATGGTAACGATGTGTTCACATCAGCATGGCTGCTGAACGGTTTAGTTATTATAATTAATTTCGTTCCAAAATCAGGGATTCTTTTGATTACAAGGCAAAGAATTCCTACTATGATTACAATAAAAGTACTTTACCTTACTCTATGTGTACATAAATAATAAGGTGTGTGGTTACAATCTGTTCTGTAGTGTCGTTAAATGTGTTTCTAATGTTCGTATTCAAACAATAGGTTATATTTTATGTTAACAAATTTTCAGTGTGTTTACTTTTCTTAATTAATCTTTGAAAGAGAATATTCGGATTATAGTGAGAGATGAAATTACTTTTAGTAATATTTAAAGTGATTTTATTTTTGGAAATAAGGTAATTCAAGGGTACTTAACACATCAGATGACTTTGTGTTATCATTCATTGAGTCGGAAGAGGATTGGGCTGCAACAGTTTCTATTTTCATTGATCTTTGGACTTAAGTAGGTCTGGTGTCCTTTTCATGTTGGATGTGGTCATATTTTTCTTTTATTTTCTGGTAATATGGTCCTTGGTCTTTAGTTAACTGCTCCAGTGGTTCGTCTGCTTCTTATTCAATCATGGTTTTGAATTTTGTTCACTGTTTTTTCATTTTTTGATTAAAATTTAGTCTTCCAAAATTCGGCTTCTGTTCTGTTAGAGTGACGCTTTACGAGTAACGATATTCAACGGTAATTTTTGCCACCAACGTTCGTTTCTATGGTTACCAATTAAATCTGATTGGCTTAGATTGACATAATCCATTGTTATCAAAATTTGAATTCTTTTCAAAATCCTTGTACATCTTCTGATTGCTGTTATTCCTCTATCTTCCTTCCTAAGTATTAAATATTGTCACTATAGTATGTATTTCCTTTCAAAGATTATTTTGATATCCCTCAAGGTGGGATTATTTTATGTTTTATGATTTTACAATTATTTTCATATTTGCTAATTACATTTCTCTTCTAATTTAAATCCTTATTCTAATATTTTGCTTTTATTATGATTTACAAATTATCCTTGGTTTTTTTTTCACCTTGGATTAGCTAGTTTCTTTGTTAATTTGTTACAATTTGTAGTTGTTTGTTTTTGACAGTGAGGCATTTTCATAGGCCTAAGTAGCCATTATGGTATTTTACTTATTTCATTCAAATTACATCTCATTTTAGCCTAATGGGCTTTATTTTGTTATTATTTAAGTCATACATTTCTTACTTATTTAATTTGCCAATAATAACAATGTGGCTATTATTTACTATTTTTGGATCACATTAAATACAACATCTAGGCTTATGGTCTGTATAATTCTTCCAGCCATATCCTATTCATAAAATTGCTTAAATAATTATTTAACTATTATTTGATAATATTTGTTTACAGTTCAGTATCATTTTTTGGGTGATAAACAACATCACTTTTTATGAACTTACTTTAATCATGGGTGTTTATTGATTTGTTTTAACTCCTTAATTTTTAAACAATCTTTACTTCCACTCCATGGTAACACTATCTATTTTCTCTTTCATGGTATACTCCCTTTTAATTATAACTGCATTTAATTAAACTTAACAATAATATTCTTTCTTAACTAATCTGTCTTCATCACTTTTCAGCGCTCATTATACCTTAATTAACTGTTTACACTTACTACTATTCTTAATTTACTAATATTCTTCACTGTTAATAATTTAGTGTTTCCTTTTGATTTATTAAGCGTTTATCCTTTTATCCTTCACTATTTTTCACTATATTAACATTCTTTATATTACATTATTCTCATTTAATCATCACCTTCACTTTTAAATTATTTATTGTTTATTATAATTTATTTAGTGTTTTTTCTTTATCACTATACTTTGGGGTTTTTACACTTTCATTTTGCACTTCACAAATGTTTTTGTTTTTAAGTGTTTCTAAATGGGTAATCCCTCTAATTACTATCTCTTTCATTACAAATATCATTAATAATATTAACAATTTTATGTCTCTATATTTTATCATTACATCTAATTCTATTTGTGGGTTAGTTTGCTTTTTAATATTTAACGTTGTTTAATTGGTTTTCTTTCAATTGTCATTTACTTTTTTATCCATTAATTGATAATAATATCTACTTTTTCACATAGGTTAATTATTGGTTCCTTTTCCAATATTACATTTGAGTGTATCATTTCTGCTGCTCATATTCTTTATTACTTGTTTGTGTCTTATCATTTGTTTTCATTTTTATTTATTTCCCTTTATCTTGGGTTTGTTTCTTTTCCATTTCCCTCCTTCTTCATTTGGTTAATACCTTGGTTTTCCACCTTCTCCTTTGGGTTCATTTTAATATGTTGCATTGAATCATTCAATTCCTTTAATTTGTTACATTTTTGTTTGGTTTCAGTTTTTTCCCTTCTTCATTTGGTTTGGTTAATCACTTTCTTATTTGGTTTTATTCTCGTTTGTTTTTTGTGGTTCCCTTCTTCTTTTGTTTCCTTTTGTTGGGTCAATCACTTGGGTTAGGTCATGTCGTCGTTTGTCGTGTCATTGTCTTTTTATTTTCTTTATATTAAACATTTTATTTTATATGAATTATTATTTTATATTCAGTATCATCTTTTTTATCCCTGGTATTGGGGTGGCTTATTTGTGTTGTAACAATATTAATCTTACTTATAGATGTTGATGATTATTGAGATGCTTAACGAATAACGAATATTTGATTGATATATTTTATGTTTAATTGTAATCTCTTCTATGAATATTTGATTCTTATATTTATGTATGTCATATGTTTATCCTATCAAGTTAGATTATTTGATTAATTTATGATTTAGGAAGAACCAAGTAAATTAAATGGCATGTAGTTATAATATGAAGTAGTTGGTTAAGTGATTTAGAGTGTCTGTCGACAACATAAGCAATATACAAATATATTTATGGATTTCTATGATTCTTAAGGATAATTAAAATATCTTAGCATCCAAACTACACTGTTTTTTATTCAAAAAACACCCTGAGATAGTATACATCTCTGGCGCCCAGTAACTGTACACATTATTTTAATATTAATATTTCCATATTAAGTAAACATATTTGCTTAAAAACAAAGAAACGCCAGAAAACGGAACGAGACTTTCGTTTATATAAATTTTGGTCGCCCAAAACGTGGAGCGAGAAACCCAAATGTAATAAGAGTTTGTGTCTAGCAATATTAGCAAGCGCATCCTTTAAGTTGAGTGGCTCAATGTTATCCCTTATATCTTCATTTTTGCATTCTTCATAATCACTCTCATGGTTTGGATTTAATTCTGCAACAATCCCATCACAGTTTTCATCTTCAGTGAAGCATGGGATCAACTGAAGACAAATCAACTTCTACATTGGCAACCTTACACAATTTAGCCAGTTGGATCCGCTATCATTGCCTTTAGAGGTTTCCACTGAACATCCACTGTTAGTTGACAAAAGACAAAAATGAATTAAACATTTTTCTAATTATTTCTGGTTTCACTTCATAACACATACTCTTAATCCATTAATAGTATCTGCTATTGTGAAAAACTTGGCCAATTCATGCAATGAAGTGATATTATCCATTTTATCCACAGCAAATACAAAAGCTTTTTATCGTAACTGACTTCAAAAGCTTTTATTACTCCCTGGTTCATTGGTTGAAGACAAGAAGTCATATTTGCCAGTAAAAATTTTAATTCTACATTTGACAAATTTTCTTGGCAGACAAGGTGCATATCCACAAAAACAAGAATTTGTCTATCTTGGCGGAGCATTTTTTCATTCAAATTCAAAGCCAAGAAGTAAAACTTTTACATGTCATTCAAGTTTTCCTGTTAGCATGCCAACACACCGAGATGTGAAGCGTCAGTATTCTTGAAGCACTGTGACATCGTGTGTATTACAAGAGGTAATCTTTCTCCCCACAAGGATTAGCACAAATCTGTATTGTTAACCTCTGTTTGGCCATTTTTCCACCTTTACACTATTGTCCTTTCATAGTTAATGTCTTGTCAGGAATTGCCGTCTCCATCTTAAAAATGTCTCGTTCAGAATAGCCAAGGTAATCTTCCAATCATTAACAATACCTTGATTCATGTCAGCACTTTCCCCGCAAACTGCCCAGAACACTGTGTTATGTTAAATACAAAACTTATCCAGCCAGCCATTGCACCAAAATTTTCTACAACAACAGCAAATTTATGTTTATCTTGTAGCATGGGGCCACTTACTGGTATTCCTTAAAAATGAGTGTGATTATACCATTCTAAGACAGCGTTACTTATTTCTTCAAATGGTTGCCAACTTCTTTTCTTCACATTTTTGTTGTAGTTTTCTTTCCATTGTATAACATATTGGTCCTGGTTAGCTAGTGCACTTGAATTTTTGTGTTTTGCCACAATTAAATAGTATCAATTCTCTTGCAATTTGCTCTTTTTTGCTTTCACTGATCATGAATACTTGCTCATCTATTGAAATCATGGACAGATTTCTTTTAACAGCACTTACCATCGCAACCAAGAAACGGTACATTAGCACAACATAACACTGTGATAGTAGCTACGACTGTACACAAACTGTTGAAATAAGACTGACCGTGCACTGGGGGGGGGGGGCAAAGCTGTAGCACAACTGTTTCATTTCTGTCTCGCTCATTCCAAATAATGTAGTGATGAAACTGTTTTGTCTATATCTTCACACAGTATGGTAGCAATAACCCTCAACAACTGAATTGTTAGGCAGTGAAAGTTAAGGGTGGTTTAAACTTCTCTACCTGCACTGGAATGTAATGGCTGAAATGGAATGAAACACGCACGCATGCACACACACACTCCATGATATTTTACACACCTGTACAACTAGCTGCCTGAAGGGAAAGAATCTGTGCCACTTGTGCACGTAGTCTTGCCAACTCGCATTCAATTTCTTCCAGTTTAGTGTTGCAAGGGTTTCTTTCTTCAGTCTTCATTAGTGCCACCTGATCTTCATGGGATCTTCTTGGTGTTGACTGGCAATGTGCAAACCTGCAATCAAATATATAAAATGTAAGTAAAGCAGACTACGCACACACGGACACACACTTTTTTTATTTGAGTCATTTCAAGTAGTCATCTTTTGAAATAATTATTTTTGTAATGTTTAATTTTGGTATTGTTAAAATCAAATTCATAAGTAGTATTCAAATGATGTGAAACTAAAGTGTTGGGGGGGGGGTTGCCGTCGTGATTTTCATTATGGCAATTATATCGCCAATGATATATTTTTTTATGTAGATATTGGGATGTAATACCAGTGTAGGTGGTCAGTAATTGCATTTAGACCAGTGTATTGAATTTCGACAGTGTATACAATGTCAGATCGCTTGTCCTTGGGTTTACAAAGACTAAAAACTAGTACAATGCCTAATAAGGTTAGGTATTGAAGGTCAACTTATTGAAGATGACCAACAAGTCACAATGAATGAAATTAGTGCAAAAACCAGGATAAGCCTAGCAGCGTGCAATCCGTTATTTAGAAAGAGTTGAAGTTTCAAAAAAATTCTGCATGATAGGTTCCCAGCTTTTTGAATGCTAATTAGAAGGCTGAGGGAGTTCAAATTTGTCAGAGAATTTTGACTTGGTATGAAACGGAAAAAGATGCATTTTAAAAATACATTCTTACTTCTGATGAGACAAATTTGCAAATTTGTACCACTGAAACAAAGCAGTCAAGCGTGGAACACTAGAAAAAAAGAACCATTCCAGTAAAGTTAAAAACAAAGTTGCCATTTTTGGGATTACAGAGGGATCATGTATATTGTTACAACACAAATGAGCCACCCCAATACCAGGGATAAAAAAGATGAATCAACAATATAAAAAATAATTCGTATAATAAAATGTTTAAAATAATGAAAATAAAATGACAATGAGCGACAAACGACGACATGATCTAACCAAAGTGATTGACAAAATAAAAAGAACGAAAAGGAGAAGGGAAAAACGAAACCAAATAAGAATGAAACCTATTGAAGGAAGTGAATGAATCCATACAACCAAATGAAATAAAACCAAGTGAGAAGGGGAAAACCAAAATAAAATGAAACAAAAGATGAAGGTGAAGAAGAAGGAAAATGAACATGAAACAAACCAAGTATAAAGGAAATAAAGTGAAACCGTTTGAGAAAACACAAACAAATAATATAGAATATGAAAAGGAGAAATGGTACACTCAAATGTAATATTGGAAACGAAACCAATAACTAACCTATGTAAAAAATAAGTATTA
The DNA here is from genome assembly GCA_034769895.1 of Magicicada septendecula. Taxonomy (NCBI): domain Eukaryota; kingdom Metazoa; phylum Arthropoda; class Insecta; order Hemiptera; family Cicadidae; genus Magicicada; species Magicicada septendecula. The sequence continues at coordinate 491,393,355 of CM068367.1, forward strand.
TTATCGATTAAAAGATAAATGTCAATGATATTTGATAAAACCTAATATAGTAATGTGAAAAATAAGAGTACACTAACCCAAGAATTAGAGTTAGATATAATAAAAAACTCTATAAAGACATAACTTATTAATAGTATAAATAATATTTGTAAAGAAAGAGATAGTGAGATTGTGAAGTTACCTTCTTTGGTAAACTAAATAATTATTATTTATGAACATGGAATTATCAGACTTTATGTAATTTGCTAAAATTATCTTGTCACCGGAATCACACTTGTTTCGCTCAGTTACATGCATTAGGCTTTGGGTCCAGAATTTCGTTAAGCAGACAGGGGCAGTGGTTATAGGGTACTGAAATAATGAGGTACACACATTAGTATAACTAACTTGATTGTATTTATCAAATTTTGTGGTAGCTTGATACATAACTATTCATTAATAATTGTAGACCTTTAACATGGCGGCGATCTCATTCCGCACTTGACCTCTGTTCAAGGTTAAGTACATAAATTTATTATTTGGTTACCATTATTTCTTTCAATTCAATTACTGCTAGCATTTAAAAGATTTCCTGTTTTCTTTATATTTTAATGACACTAACTATCTGTGTAACTCACAAACCAACGCCTCATGTTATATTTAAGTTGATCAACGTAATCACATACTCTGTCACTCTCTCTCTCTCTCTCTTACTGAAATTTTACACATGTTTGGTTCAGATATGAATGAGCTCATTAAATAAACTTCTAAATTTAGAAAATAATTTGAATAGGGTCTTTCCTGTAATAGATGTGGTGTAGATTCCTCTCCATGGCGATGTTGGCAGGTGGTCGGCCGAATTTCGTGCTGTTTTGTCCACTGATTCTAATTGAAATTCATTTTTAAATTATTCACTGACTCGAGTATGGTTACTGTTAAACTTTGATTAATAGCTATTGCATTTTGTTTAGTAAATATTACATATTTGGCAAAATTTTGCCCACTGCACTGTGGCGAGCGTATATGGCTCGATGGCTGCTGATGCTGAACTGGGCGGAAACAGACACAATTATTATGCAAATTTGTTGCGCCTGACGTCATTGTCTATTGTTCTTTTCGCTTCCGCCTGGTTAATACGTAATGGTTCTTTATCTCGTCATTGTTTTGGTGACGATTTATTACAGTGGACCAATAGAAAGTCAGTATTGTCAGTTTTTAGCGCCTAACACTGCCATTATCGTTGTTTCAATTTGCTCGTACGCCTCTGACCTTGGATCGGCTCTCCACCGGCGAATTTACATATTATTTGGGACTTGGGTCAAAACTAACCTTGCCTGAGTCAACGTTATGATTACAATAAAATTTACAATAAAAACACCCTTACATCCCATTATTCCGATACAGACAATTTGGTACTGTTACAAAACCCCCTCAATGAAAGGTTTTGTGTCGAGACACAAAAACTTTCATTGACTCATTCACACTTTTCTAAAAGGATCAGTTCAGACATGTGCCACAACCCCCTGTAGTGTTAATAAAAAGAAAATCTCAATCACTTACCCTTGGTTCCATAGTGTTGATCGTACCCGTCTGACCTTACTGGACTTCTCCTGAGAGATCCCTACACCATAAGGCCATGAGGCACTGCACGCTCCTGTTCTGACGCTCCGGCCAGCGCAGGACCGCGGTCACCACACCATAAAAACTCTGAAACATTCAATACAAATTTTAAAATAGTGGCCTTATTCATTTACATATCCGCAACTGATATGTTTCCTCTTAGATGCATTGGTTTGTGATTTGAGGCGTTGGTTTCATTTATTTATAAAACACCGAATAACTCAATAAAATATAACAAGATTTAGGATAGATAAGCCTTCTACTTGACAACACTCCTACATATTTGTATCAATTGCTTTGACTCCCGTCAGTATTAAATTGCCTCTTTCATCGTAAAAATTATACTCTTATACTAAACACAACATAAAATTTTTGATTCTCAAACAACAACTACTATTTTTATTCATTTATTTCAATTAATATCAGTATATTTATCTAGCATGGCAGCATTTTTAACTATCTAAATTTCTTTACTCATTTCTTTACTTTAATCTTACTCCTTTTAACAGAATCATTTTTTTTTTCCAGAGACTTGTTACTCTAACACAAAATTTAATGTTATCATGGTCACTACCCTTACAGTAGCCTCCTAACCACAAACTATCATCAACATAATAAAAACATGGTACATCATAAGCATTAAACACTAACATTGAACAATTCACATTACTTAATTCATATTTACATAACTTGTAGCAAAATTTTATAACATTTTTCCTATCAACAATTCTCTATTCAACTTTTAATATTTAACATTCATTTAGATTCTATACAACAACAAAATTTCAAATATACCATTACCCTTCCAGTTACCTCACCTTTCTACTATGAATTTTCCCTTTTCTAACCCTTTTTATCCTTATTTATTAGTTTGGGTGACTCTCTGTTATTCATTATTCTCTATCTCTTATTTTGGCATTTGTCAATCTAACCTTACTGCCCCTCTTTTTCACTACTAACAACCGCTTCTAACCATTAATATAATATGACACCAATATCTCTATAATAACCCCCTTCACAAATCCCATTTAAAACCTCTGGCACCGCTCATTTTGTTCTAGTATGTGTGTATTCCCTCTAACCAACTCATTCCCTTATCGGTTCCTGACCCTTTCAGGTAACCCTTTCCGGCACACAACGGTCCCTTCCTGTCTCAACATCTCTCGTTGGACTCCTACACCAAATACCCTTATTACAAAATATCACCATCCACACCAAATATAATTACCACTCACATTACTCACCTCTACATATATAATCACTAACCACTGTGTCCCTAAAATATCTAACACCATATATATAACATATATATATATATGATAATATATGATATATGATAATATATAATAATATATGATAACATATATTATCAGCATCTCAACACTTTATTTTTCCTAACTCCCAATAACTCTAACTAACTAACTCCAATGCCCTTATTTATCACTATTACCCAAACTCTTTACAACATTTCCCATTAATATACCATTAGAAAATTCATCACTTACCTACTAACAACAATACCTCTCAATATCCAAATATATTATATGCGTAATCATTTACTAACCCTTTAGAATCTAAATTCCATAATATCATTTCAAAATCATTATTGGCTTAATTATTCTTCAATATCTAAAATTCTGCAATGCATGGTTTATATAAAAATACATAAAATACACAACAGCAAAATTACACAAATACATTGACATTAATATACACAAAAATATACAATCCACATAATCGTTAAATCATTTACCAAAATTAGTCATAAACAGTCCATCCTGAAAAACATTGGTCACATAATTAAATGTTCATAACACAATAAAAGGTCTACCCTCCATCGTCAAACAACAATCGAACCTTAAAACTATATACATGGTTTAATATTGAATGTCTTATATTATTACAATCAATATACATACTATTCAAATTTCTATAATTTTCCACAATCTCATATAACTCATGATCGGGTATGGTCATGTCGCCTTTGGTATAGTCTGTTACAGCCAGGTATTTTGTAAAGTTATCTTTCTCATTATCTCCTACTACTTCAGTTTTATTATAAGGTAAGTACTTGTTATATTCATCAATCATCTCTACACCTAACCTTTCCATAAACTCTTCATAATCTCTACATATCTTAAAAATTTCTACTTCTCCGTTTCTCTCAATATATCTCTCACTATTAAAACATCTCTCTCTCTTAAAACATCTCTCATAATAACTCTCCCAACAACATTTCTCTCTCTCAATATATCTCTCTTTACACCCACTCTTTAAACCTTCAAAACCCACTATCATTCCCTTATTATTATATTCTATTCCCCATAAAATTTCATTTATACTACCAACCTCCACACTATTTCACCTATTACTATATTTCCATCTATTTTATCGTAATTTTCTACCCCACTTACCTTGTCTTCTTCGTTCACTCCAACTTTGTTTAATTCTAATTTCTTCTTTTCTAATTCTATTTTTTCTAACTTTGTACCTATTTCAGTTAATCTTTTGTCAAAATTGCAACCTTGTTTTTTAATTTCTTTTTTGATGTCATTCAATTGTACCTCAAATTGGTTTAATTTTCGTTAAAAGTATCAAATTTGATGCTCTGCTCATTGAAAAGCAGTTTCATCATTCTTATTGTGTCATTTTCCTCAACTCTTTTTGTTGGGGCTGGTGTTGAATGGATACTATCACCCATCATTTCTGATTCTGTTCTACTCGTCTCATTACTATTTGCCATTTCTTTTTTTTTTTTATATTATTAATATATTAGCAATAATAAATTTATTTTAGTTGTTGTGTTGTACTCTATTCGTACCATGCATAACCTATACAGGTAACCTCTATTTTTTCGTATATTTCACTACCCATCTAACCTCTGCTTGTCTGCTTATTTATATATTTTTATTTATATATAAAGTCCCTGTTCGGGCGCCATCTGTGAAGTTACCTTCTTTGGTAAACTTAATAATTATTAACTACAAACATTGTTATATAAACTATTGTATACAATCTACCAATATACCCTGACACAATACATTTACATTAACACATTTATTTACAAATTTTTGTCATAATTTTCTTGTTTACCACATTTCATTACATAAATCAGCCAAGTAATTTTACCATGGACTCAAATAATTAAATGTTCATCCAGTATTTCTCAACCCCCATCATCAAAAATTAGTCTTTTCTTCACATAACACATTTCAATTTTATTGATACACAACATATGGCTATCTTTTTTATAATAACCATAAAAATTTCTTTTTTCTATTGTACCAAAATAATAATACCTAGGGTTACCCCCTATTATTACCTTATCATAAATCATGTCTACATTAGTATTATTTGTCAAGTCTCCATCAGTATTTGTTATTACAATCACATCATTGAAATTTTCATCACAATAGACGTCAGCTGTTACTAATACGCTGACCCTCACTATAGGTAAGTGTATGTTATTATCATCAATATAATCATTATTATTGTTTACTACTGCACAAGGTAAATCTACATTATTTACCATAATTCTCTTAATATTCATCTTCTCTATCAACTCTCCATAACCTCTATTTAGCTTAAACCACTCTCTTTCTCTCTCTCATAATCACTTTCATCACCACAACATTTCACATTCTCACTCCACACAGAGGGCAACACAAACTTACTATTCGTCTTGGCACTTCCAAGACCATCACAAAAAATAAAGGGACCATTTGAAGACACCTCGTCTTCCACACAACTACCAGAGGAACCTCTGTCCTCATACAACATTGGTGAAGCTTTTTCTTCACCTATACCACAAGAAAAATTTGCCCTCTTTTCACACTCTACATTTAAACTATCTCCCCATTCTTTCTCCCACTCATCAGTACTTATTACTACTTCATTACTAACATCAATTAACTTTCTACTCTCATTATCACTATAACTACTACCCAACATATCACCATTTATATTATTCAACAATATTTCACTCTTGTTTACGTCATCATGACTAACATTATTACTCACCTTGTTTTCAATATTTCTCCCAAGCTCATCTAGCTGTTGTGTTACTTTAATATTCATTTCATTCAATTTATCATAAAAACAATTCTTTTGTTCGTTAAATTTTCTATCAAAGTCATTACTTAATTTGTCAAATTTACTATTTTGTTCGTCAAATTTGGTGTCAAAACGATTATTTTGTTCGTCAAATTTATGATCATTCAAATCAAAACGTTTATTAATGTCATTAGACATTTTACTCTGTTGCTCTAAAAACAACTGCATCATATTCATCACATCATTATTGTCAAATTGTTTATTTTTATTCATTACGGGTGGGGTTAACTGAATCCCAGAGTCATCTATGTCAGCTGACTTACTTAATTCTCTATTTTGAACTAAGATTGGAGTCGAATGGACCTCCAACCCACTCATGACCGTTGATTCGGTCAAACTATTTTCTTTATTGATATTTGTATCAAATTTATTTTCTGTATTGACCTCGGTTAGTCAGTTATGCTGACTTCATCATTGTTATTCTTCATTTTGTATGTTTTTTTTTTATATACTATTGTACAAACTTTAACTTACACAGCAATCCTTTACAACATCACCCAAATAACACGTTCTGCAGCTTGATTAGGTCTGGCGAATGTAATAAAAATTACACTCGTCGTCCCTGTTTCGGGGGCCAATGAAACAATATTACTACTATCAAATTAATTAACTATTCTTACCTTAGGGTTCGTTTCCAAGGTCGTACAGATGAACACAGCTGCAGAAAGGATTATTTGGGATGAACGGTGCTAATATTAATACACAGTTTGTGTGAAAACAAATCTCTTCTGTTTTATTAGACAAATTGATTATTTCATTTTACTTTGATATCAATTAAATACTGGTATATTATTTATATTAATAATACATTGGATTAGTAACTCATAGCATGAAATCAAACAGATTAATAAATGAAATCTTTCTTACTTCTAACTTATAACAAATTATTTATTTTTTGTTTTAATAAACCAGTATGTCTTTACCTCTTTCCCCCTTGCTATTTTCTTTTATATTTAAAAACCCTAGATTTGCCCGAGCACTTAGATGGTTAATGGCCGCGCTATATTGCTGGTGCACTTTTTACATTTTTATTAGATAGGCCCTTTTTACTTTAGGCCTATCTTGCACGCCCAAGGCAACTGATTTTAATTAACAAACTGTATGCTGCTCCTTACTGTCTAATGTTAACACTCTGGTGACAAACTGCATACTGTGATTCACATACAAAGACTGCTGCTGGGGCTATTACGTAACACGTCTGGCTTGGGCTGTCTCCAGACATCAACAATTTATAATAACACTATGTTGCTGGTTACAAGGGGGCACCTCACAGGTGAATACTGACAATTAAAAAATTTAAAACTGGATTGAAATGGAAACTATTGTAGCCCACAATTCTGTACCGTTACACCTTTTAATTATAACTGCATTTAATTAAACTTAACAATAATATTCTTTCTTAACTAATACCGTCTTTATCACTTTTCAGCGCTCATTATACCTTAATTAACTGTTTACACTTACTACTATTCTTAATTTACTAATATTCTTCACTGTTAATAATTTAGTGTTTCCTTTTGATTTATTAAGCGTTTATGCTTTTATCCTTCACTATTTTTCACTATATTAACATTCTTTATATTACATTATTCTCATTTAATTATCACCTTCAATTTTAAATTATTTATTGTTTATTATAATTTATTTAGTGTTTTTTCTTTATCACTATACTTTGGGGTTTTTACACTTTCATTTTGCACTTCACAAATGTTTTTGTTTTTAAGTGTTTCTAAATGGGTAATCCCTCTAATTACTATCTCACTACCGTACTATCTCTTTCATTACAAATATCATTAATAATATTAACAATTTTATGTCTCTATATTTTATCATTACATCTAACTCTAATTTGTGGGTTAGTTTGCTTTTTTTATATTTAACATGGGTATTTAATTGGGTTTCTTTCAATTGTCATTTACTTTTTTATCCATTAATTGATAATAATATTTACTTTTTTACATAGGTTAATTATTGGTCTCTTTTCCAATATTACATTTGAGTGTATCATTTCTCCTGCTCATATTCTTTATTACTTGTTTGTGTCTTATCATTTGTTTTCATTTTTATTTATTTCCCTTTATCTTGGGTTTGTTTCTTTTTCATTTCCCTCCTTCTTCATTTTCATTGTATTTGGTTAATACCTTGGTTTTCCACCTTCTCCTTTGGGTTCATTTTAATATGTTGCATTGAGTCATTCAATTCCTTTAATTTGTTTCATTTTTGTTTGGTTTCGGTTTTTTCCCTTCTTCATTTGGTTTGGTTAATCACTTTCTTATTTGGTTTTATTCTTGTTTGTTTTGTTGTTGTTCCCTTCTTCTTTTGTTTTCTCTTGTTGGGTCAATCACTTGGGTTAGGTCATGTCGTCGTTTGTCGTGTCATTGTCTTTTTATTTTCTTTATATTAAACATTTTATTTTATATGAAGTATTATTTTATATTCAGAATCACATTTTTTATCCCTGGTATTGGGGTGGCTTATTTGTGTTGTAACATAATGCCTCTCCTTCAAAATTGATCATTTTGATAAAACACTAGCGTAGTTTTTTATGAAATTATCAGTTATATATTATTTTTTCCTTTTCTTTCTTGTTTGTTTCTTCTTTCTTATTTCTCTTCTCACTTGATTCATTCCATTTTATTTAGATCTGTTTTTATTTAATTCCATTAGTGTGTTCTCCCTTTTATATAATTTTTTCCCTAACTTTTTAGTAGCTGGTTTCTTCCATTACTACTCATTTTTTCTGAGACCAGAAGAACATCATCTCTGCTCAGTTTATTTTGATTGCTAGACTTATTCAACAGTCAATCTTAAATACCTTTTTTGTCAACTTGTGACTTAAATTAATAATAATAATAATATATTTTGGGATTGTCCACTTTGTGGTTTGTTTTTAGATCATTTTGGCCGTTTACTCATTCTTCCTTCCACTGTACCTTTGCTATATACTGTTATCTACTCATACAGTTGGTTGTTTTTTATTTATTTCGTTGTTACTTTCATCATTTCTAACTTTTCATTAGTTTGTTTTTCTTTTCTTCTTGTGATCATTTTAATTATCTTAGACATTTTTTTCTTTTTCTTGGTTGTTTACCGATATTCTGCTTTAGCCATTTTTTGTATATTTGTTTTATACATAACTTCTCTTTTTTCCTCGTACCAGTTGATTTTTTTTTTTCTTTGAATACATTAAATTCATTATAATTTCAGGTATTTATCTTAGCAGTTTTTGCTTGATTTTATTTTATTTTGTTTTAGATATTATACTTAATAATTTTTGTAAGTTAGTTTTTCTTACTTTATAGGAATTTTTGTAACTTATTCCTTTCTTGGTACTTTTTGTTTAAATATTATCGTAAGTCTGTGGTTCTTACTTTGTTATGGGAATTTTTGTAACTTATTCTCTTATTATAATTTTTTCTTTGATATTTTATATTAGGCCTCATAAGTCATCGAAATATGGTTGTCAGTTGTGCTCACATAATTTTTGAATTTTGGTATTTATTATGGTTTATTATGTGTTCCGACGGTCGGCTGTTTCTTCTTCTTCATCAATGACTTGTCTTCCTCCCTGAGGTGTGTTTGATTGGTTTCCATTACTCCTTGATGGAATCCAAAGTTCTGGTGGGTTGCGTTTATTACACGCTATTCGGAAATTCTCCGTTGGATTACTGCTGAAAGGTATCCAGTCATAATTTTCTTCTTCTGGTTGGTTACTTCCGGATGGTGCGTCCCTTCTCTGGTTACCGCTTCCGGATCTCACTCCTACAACACTGTTCACCTGTTGTACACTTTCCGCATTCTCTTCCCTGGGGTTTTGGTTATCGCTCTGATCGTTATTATTGTTTTGTTCATTTGATGGTGGTCTTGGGTAACGCCTCCCTTGATTATTTCGAGTGTTCCCTCGTATAAAGTGTACCCTTGGCTGATTGTTATTATTACGGTTATCTCCGTTTCCTCTTTTATTATTATTTTGGTGATTGGGGTTGTTATTGTTCCCATAATAGTTATTATTGTTGGGGTAATTGTTTGGACGCTGGTTTGGTCCATTGCCCCTGTAATTGTTATTGTTCTGATTGGTTCCGTTGAACAGTGGATTGCCCTGATTATAATTTGGGCGGTTACCCCTATATTGATAGTTATAATCATTCCGGTTTTGGTTACTCGGGTCGTTGTACTGGGGTTTGTTATAGGACGGATTGTAATTAGGTGGGTTTTGGTTTTCCTCCCCACGGTTATATTTCAAATTGACCATTCGATTGCGACGATACTGCCTATCGTTTTCGTGGTCTTCTAATAAACTGGCCATTCCCTGTATGGTTTTAATTTGTCCCTGTCTCCTGGCCATCTGGATAGCGTCCTCATAGTGATAACCTAGCTGTATTACTACGGATTCTTCTGGTATCTTTGGCTCGAGGTTTCGAGCTAGGCATACTTTTCCTAAGAAGTACGAGGTTAGTGTATGTCCTGCCTGCGGCTCATATCTTCCATTACTGATATCATTCCTCACTACATTTTGAGTAGATTCGGACCAGTATTTTTCCCGGAATAAGGCCTTGAATTCCTGTGTACAGCTGATTTCTGGTCGAGTGGCTGTCCACCAATTGTCATTTGTGTCCTTAAACATCTCGTCGATGAGGCTCCTCACTGTTGTCCATCTTGTTTCGCGGTTCTTTTCTATAAGTTCTTCCACTCTCTTCAGGAATTCTATTGGGTTTCTTCTGTAACTCCGAAAGTTTATTAGAGAGGTCTATTTTCACTGGTAATAATATGTGTGTTATTACAAGGCTTCTCCCTCAAAGCATCTAGTTCCTCCTGCATCTGTTTTTCCCTCTGACTGATTTCTATTATTTTCTCTTTATTTTCTTGAGTTTGTCCATTGACCTTGTTGATAGTGGTGTACACTCTTTCGACGCGTTCACTGATGTCAGTTTGGATTTCTTGGTGCCTCTCCTTCAGCTTCTGGAGCACCTCATGTTTATTTTTTATGCACTCTTCGGTGGAGATTTGTTGCAGTTCTTGAACTCTAATTTTTCCTTCCTCCTCGACGTGATTTATTTTGTTGGTTAACTCTTCCCGGACATGTATTACAGTTTCGTTTGTCTTGGTTATAGTCTGTTTTATTTCCTCTTGGCGTTCCACTAACTGTTGCCTCAATTCTCCCTTCGTCTTCTTGCAGTCTTCCTTCAATTGTCGTTGAAGTGTCTCATTATTGTTCTCGATCTTTTTGTTTAATATCTCAAGATCTTTTTTTATTTGCCTCTTCAGCTCCTAACTCTTCTTTTCTAACGTTTCTTGGCTTCTCTTCAAAGCTTCATGGTTTCTTTCCATCTTATCATTTAGAAGTTCTATATCCTCCTTGATTTGTTTCTTTAACTCTTCACTATTTTGTCTGAAGAATTCCCTGTCTTCTTTTGCTTCTTCCTTTTGTTTCCTAAAATTTTCATCAGTTCTCTCCTGGTTCTTGTGCAATTGTTCCATAATCATCCTCATCATATTCTCCATTGATTGGGTCGGTTTGTCTGGTTGGTCTCCAACCGTTACTTCTACTTCTGGTTCAGGTAGTGTTGGATTTTCCGTTCGGTCCTCCTGGGGATCCCCTTTGAACAACTCCCTGATCATTTCTTCCATCTCTTCTTGATCTTCACCTTCAGTTCCTTTCCTTGTTTGGTATCTTGTAACCATGGAATGTCTCCTCATAATCGCCGCTGGTCTTCTTTTTAAGCTTCAACGGTTGGTCGCCAATCTGTAACGAGAAGACTGGTGTGTCTCTGATAATATGTGTGTACACAAGTGTTGTCTGTGTGAGTGCGTTCATCTCGCACTGGGGTCGTTACATCTATTTTGCTCTAACGATGTCCGTAGCGATGCTATCATTACCAGTACAACATAGCAGTAACCTTACCTGTTTTTAAATAGGGGTGTGTTAATCCCGGGTGGCGCCAAATTGTTTATTAAAACAATTAAACTTATTACACAATACAGCATTAAGCAATACAATACACTCCCTATGAAATAATAATAACGGTTACTCCCTGTACTAGTTATTTTAACGGTTGATAATTAAAATTTTCAATTTGACAATTAAATTATATTGGTTGATTAACAAATTTGCACCGACTTTTTACATGAAACAATATTTCTCAGGATGACAAATCGATTATGGTAACGATGTGTTCACATCAGCATGGCTGCTGAACGGTTTAGTTATTATAATTAATTTCGTTCCAAAATCGGGGAGTCTTTTGATTACAAGGCAAAGAATTCCTATGATTACAATAAAAGTACTTTACCTTACTCTATGTGTACATAAATAATAAGGTGTGTGGTTACAATCTGTTCTGTAGTGTCGTTAAATGTGTTTCTAATGTTCGTATTCAAACAATAGGTTATATTTTATGTTAACAAATTTTCAGTGTGTTCTTTTTTCTTAATTAATCTTTGAAAGAGAATATTCGGATTACAGTGAGAGATCAAATTACTTTTAGTAATATTTAAAGTGAGTTTATTTTTGGAAATAAGGTAATTCAAGGGTACTTAACACATCAGATGACTTGGTGTTATCATTCATTGAGTCGGAAGAGGATTGGGCTGCAATAGTTTCTATTTTCATTTATCTTTGGACTTAAGTAGGTCTGGCGTCCTTTTCATATTAGATGTGATCATATTTTTCTTTTATTTTCCTGGTAATATGGTCCTTGGTCTTTAGTTAACTGCTCCAGTGGTTCGTCTGCTTCTTATTCAATCATGGTTTTGAATTTTGTTCACTGTTTTTACATTTTTTGATTAAAAATTAGTCTTCCAAAATTCGGCTTCTGTTCTGTTCGAGTGACACTTTACGAGTAACGATATTCAACGGCAATTTTCACCACCAACGTTCGTTTCTATGGTTACCAATTAAATCTGATTGGCTTAGATTGACATAATCCATTGTTATCAAAATTTGAATTCTTTTCAAAATCCTTGTACATCTTCTGATTGCTGTTATTCCTCTATCTTCCTTCCTAAGTATTAAATATTGTCACTATAGTATGTATTTCCTTTCAAAGATTATTTTGATATCCCTCAAGGTGGGATTATTTTATGTTTTATGATTTTACAATTATTTTCATATTTGCTAATTACATTTCTCTTCTAATTTAAATCCTTATTCTAATATTTTGCTTTTATTATGATTTACAAATTATCCTTGTTTTTTTTTTCACCTTGGATTAGCTAGTTTCTTTGTTAATTTGTTACAATTTGTAGTTGTTTGTTTTTGACAGTGAGGCATTTTCATAGGCCTAAGTAGCCATTATGGTATTTTACTTATTTCATTCAAATTACATCTCATTTTAGCCTAATGGGCTTTATTTTGTTATTATTTAAGTCATACATTTCTTACTTATTTAATTTGCCAATAATAACAATGTGGCTATTATTTACTATTTTTGGATCACATTAAATACAACATCTAGGCTTATGGTCTGTATAATTCTTCCAGCCATATCCTATTCATAAAATTGCTTAAATAATTATTTAACTATTATTTGATAATATTTGTTTACAGTTCAGTATCATTTTTTGGGTGATAAACAACATCACTTTTTATGAACTTACTTTAATCATGGGTGTTTATTGATTTGTTTTAACTCCTTAATTTTTAAACAATCTTTACTTCCACTCCATGGTAACACTATCTATTTTCTCTTTCATGGTATACTCCCTTTTAATTATAACTGCATTTAATTAAACTTAACAATAATATTCTTTCTTAACTAATCTGTCTTCATCACTTTTCAGCGCTCATTATACCTTAATTAACTGTTTACACTTACTACTATTCTTAATTTACTAATATTCTTCACTGTTAATAATTTAGTGTTTCCTTTTGATTTATTAAGCGTTTATGCTTTTATCCTTCACTATTTTTCACTATATTAACATTCTTTATATTACATTATTCTCATTTAATCATCACCTTCACTTTTAAATTATTTATTGTTTATTATAATTTATTTAGTGTTTTTTCTTTATCACTATACTTTGGGGTTTTTACACTTTCATTTTGCACTTCACAAATGTTTTTGTTTTTAAGTGTTTCTAAATGGGTAATCCCTCTAATTACTATCTCTTTCATTACAAATATCATTAATAATATTAACAATTTTATGTCTCTATATTTTATCATTACATCTAATTCTATTTGTGGGTTAGTTTGCTTTTTAATATTTAACGTTGTTTAATTGGTTTTCTTTCAATTGTCATTTACTTTTTTATCCATTAATTGATAATAATATCTACTTTTTCACATAGGTTAATTATTGGTTCCTTTTCCAATATTACATTTGAGTGTATCATTTCTGCTGCTCATATTCTTTATTACTTGTTTGTGTCTTATCATTTGTTTTCATTTTTATTTATTTCCCTTTATCTTGGGTTTGTTTCTTTTTCATTTCCCTCCTTCTTCATTTTCATTGTATTTGGTTAATACCTTGGTTTTCCACCTTCTCCGTTGGGTTCATTTTAATATGTTGCATTGAGTCATTCAATTCCTTTAATTTGCTTCATTTTTGTTTGGTTTCGGTTTTTTCCCTTCTTCATTTGGTTTGGCTAATCACTTTCTTATTTGGTTTTATTCTTGTTTGTTTTGTTGTTGTTCCCTTCTTCTTTTGTTTTCTCTTGTTGGGTCAATCACTTGGGTTAGGTCATGTCGTCGTTTGTCGTGTCATTGTCTTTTTATTTTCTTTATATTAAACATTTTATTTTATATGAAGTATTATTTTATATTCAGAATCATCTTTTTTATCCCTGGTACTGGGGTGGCTTATTTGTGTTGTAACAATATTTATCTAGTTCATTACACAGCACTGCTCTACTTGAACAATATATTACACATAAAACTTTCTACTGTTACATTAACTTAAAGGGTTTTCTTCTTTTCAGCCTTCCACATCACATCCACATTGTCTTGTTTAATAAATACACATAAATAAATCAATTCAATGTAATTTTTGGTGGAGTACATCATAAAAGTTAGAAAGGACCTAAAACTTCCACAAATATGTTGAAGTGAGATACACAATAATACAGATGAGACGAGCATTTCTTTTTAGAAGACCATTAAGACTGGAAAGCATGCAGGCTGCGATAGATTAAGATGTGAAATATCCATGGAACTAGATATTCACATGGATGGAGGTTTTTGAAATAACTGACTGTTAAAATGAATTTGCTGCAAAATACAGTCACTCATGAATCTCAGATTGATGACAGAAAAGAACAGAAAGAAGAATAGTAGCAAATAAAGAACTGACTACTATGTTGTTAAATATAACCTAAATATTTCAAATGATGTAGTTTTATTTACATAATCATTAGCATCAGTCAAGGAACTGAGAGTGGCAAATCACTTCTGTTTTGATCTGTCAGGGATAGGGATGATCTTGCCAAAAAAAAGGTGTACCATTAAGAAGAGGGCACTAAACTGGAAGAAGATACCCATATACAGTAGAACTTGGCTAATTCGAAGCTGAAGGGACCAGTAAAAAATTCGAATTATCCAAAAATTCGAATTAGGAAAGTTTTAATAAGGGTAGAAAAATCAAATCAAAAACCAAAATTCAGTAAAGCAATATGTTATTTTATTAAACAATTTCCTCATACATATGTATTACAAACGTATGAAGACGTTACAGTACAAAATATAGCATTTACAGTTTTTTAAAAAAGCTAGAAACTTTTGATTGCATATTGCAATTAATACACTGAGTTATAGTAAACTCTTCAAGTTTATTAAGTGCTTGGAAAATAGCATCACTTACGTTCTGCTGTCCTTCAACAAACCGTCTCAAGTCTTGAATGTAATTTGATTCCTGTGAAGCCGTTGGAATCGGTATCTCTGGAAGTTCTAGCTGGTCCCCTTCTTCATCTGAAGATGCACCATCATTTCTTTTGTCCATAACATCAGCCACGATCTCCGCATCTGTCCGTTCACCCCACACCGCCAAGTCTTCATCCATGTTTACAAACTCTTCGTAACGAATGCCTCCGTCATGTCCAACATCTTCCCAGTTATCCGCAGCTTCTCTAGCAGCTTTATTCTCCTCTTCACCTTCAATGTGGCAGAAACCACCTTTACGAAAGCAATTAGCAATTATTTTTTGCGTAACTTGGTCCCAAGCACTGTTGCAAATGCGGGCAGCTTGAAGGATGTTAATCTTGATAGTATTTTCGTGCTCATCTAAATAAGCACCTGACAGAATGTTTTGGACCACAAGCCGTCTGAAAAATGCTTAAAATTCTTTATTACACCTTGGTCCATAGGTTGAACTACTGAAGTCATGTTTGGGGGGGAAAACACAACCTTTACATTTTCCATCACAGGAATAGTGTTGTGCGCTCTACAGTTGTCAATAAACAAGACGATTCTTCTGTTTTGATTCCGAAATTGCCTGTTGATTTTCAAAAACCATATTTCGAAAATTTCATCTGTCATCCAAGCTTTATTGTTTGATTCATATTCAACTGGTTTTGTTTTTACTTTTTTGAAACAACGTGGGTTGGCTGACTTCCCTATCATTAGCAAAGGCAGTTTTTCAGAGCCATCCATGTTTGCTCCGACTAAAAGTGTTATGCACTCTTTGCTGTGTTTGCCTCCACTACAAATTTCTCCTTTAAAAGCAAGTGTTTTGTTGGGGGTGCATTTGAAGAATAAGCCCGTCTCGTCTACGTTAAAAATGTCTTTAGTGTCTCTATCAGAAATCACTTGCAACAAATCGTCTTTCCATGAATTTGCAGCTTCAACGTCAACAGATCCACTTTCCCCACAAACAGTTTTGAAAGACACGCCATTCCTTTCTTTAAAACCATCGAGCCCACCAGTGCTAGCCTTAAAATCATTTTTCCCTAAGCTAGATGCGAATTCCTCAGCTTTGGCTCTGACGAGGGGCCCACTGACTGGAATTTTTTTGTCCCTTGCTTGCTTAAACCACTTCACTACACATTCATCTACGTCAGGATTTTCTGGTCCTCGCGCTCTTTTCCTATCTTTGTTGCTGGCTTTACACACACTATTCAAAATCTTCTCTTTATTTTTAGATACGTTGACAGTGTATTTGGCGGTATCCCGAATTCGTTAGCAATTTCAGATTTCTTTTTTGTCCCTTTCCACTTCCCGAATAACGGCAACTTTTTCGGGAAATGTCAATGATTTGTATTGGATCCATGTTGGTTTTGAAAGGGCCATGATGAACACAGAACACAATAAAACTGCACAATAAACGTCACTAAAACACACCAGTCTGTATATACAGGACTGTATAAAGAAAGGAATGGTCTCTCACTACAGGACACAGCTCGCACAGTAGAAAATCGAAAAGACTTAACCCTTCCACGAATGCAGGCAGCCTGAACCTAAACTGAAAGCAACAGTGAGGGTGGCTGACTGACAAGGCGTGGAACAAGGGACAATGGCGGACGGTACCGTTACACGAGCCAGTCATGTGTCATCGCGAGATACTGGCGCCAATTCTACGAATTTGACACAAAGGACAAGCGTCTGTTCACAAAGGGCGATGCCTGCTTGTCTGTTTCCAGTTGTGTCTCTATTGTTACGTGGTCTAGCCCATACTGCAGGCGATTTTTTGTAGTTTGAGCAACATTTTATTTCAAATTAACCAAAAAAAGTTCGAATTACAAACGATGTTTTTGCACGGTTTTACATAGGATATTCAAGGGACCACGGTAAAAGTTCGAATTATCCACGAATTCGAATTATGCACGTTCGAATTAGCCACGTTCTACTGTAATATATTTAGTGAAAGATGAGGTGGTTGTCATACACCATGAAGTGTTTCAAAATATAGGTTTTACAAGTTAAATTTCCAGAGACTTTTACATTATAGCATATATAAACTTATATCTTAAATGTTGGAGAGCACTGATAGTAAATTAAATGAAATGCTTCCAGTAATCTCAAAGTCAAATTGTCTGGTAACCAAAGCCCTTTTTGAAGATAGTTTTGTTTACACATTGTTCCAACCAACAAACAATTTGCCAACAAAAGAATTTAGTGTTCAGAGTCCCACTAATTTAAGAGAATCTCTAGGATACTACTAAACAGTACAATGAGTTTAATCTGGAATGAAATATTGCCATCAACAAGTATGATAACCACATAACTAGCAGAATAATCAAATTATGAAAACTTGTATACAAATAATGATTAACATGAATGGAATTGTTAATTTTCTAATAATTTTACTATGGCTTGCCTAAACTATTTAAAACACATCCTGCTCAGTGAATTTTTAAACAAGTTTTTCAATAACTTAATCATAAAAATTTGCCTCTAGCTTTACTTTCAACAACAATGATTTCTCAATGGACAAATGATAAGAGCAAGTGATGATGGTTTTTCTTGGCCTGTATTGACCTGCAGTACGTCTTTATCTGCTTGAATGTAGGAAATAAGTGCTCTACAGAAGACATTGTAGCAGGAATGGTTACGATTAGACTTATAAGTTTGAAAACTTCAGGCATGCCCGGGTACATTAACTGCACCTCTAATTCATTAATTCAGTATTATTCTTACCTCTAAACTTAGATGAGGTCCTGTACCCTGTGTACAATAGACAGATTAAAGCATGTTAACATGTTAACAAATAGTATTACATGAAGAAGGAAATACTGCAAGAAATAAAGGTGATTTATAAACGTTACAGAGGTAAAAAGAATAATAAAGATAATTAGGCTCTAAAATACTGTCAGAAAGTTATAATTTTTTTGACACTTTGAACAGTACTGGTGATTCCTGGAATGAAGCAGAGTAGGCAATCTTAAACAGTGCCTGGCAAAAGTTATGGCCAGAATTACTTATCATGAAAATCTTTTAAAGAGATTTCAGACATTTAACAACTGAAACTGGTAACTTTATGAAGTATTTAAAACTTAAAGTTGAAACTAAAATGATGTAATTTTTTTATTAGAAGAAACAATGAGTTATTTATCATTAATTATTTAAATGTAAAAAAGTGTACAGTTTTATGAAGAAAACCATTTGAACACTTGGAATGTTTTAAAGGCATAAAACAAAATATGCAATGGAGAGGCTAATCAATGTTCATATGCCTACAAGACAAATGAAAAAGATAAACCAAACTGCTTTCTGGTAAGTGACATAAATTTGTTAAGGAATTTCAACGACAAGAACTGAATTAGTACAAACTTGTTGTCAGTTTCAACAATGAATCAAGTTTGAATTATTTTTTTAATTGTAGTATAGTTATTTATAATTTAATTTTAACTAACAACTGTCAAATTTATTAACACTGAAAGTCAATTACTATTTTCTTATTTCACTTTTTATAATTACTTTTGTTTTAGATGCTATTATTCATCTTAAAACTCAATGCCATATATTAAATAAAAATGAAGTTTTTGTTTTATGTAGTTGAATCAACTATTCCTGGAACATAGCTATCAATTTCCTGTAAATATTGTAACAATTCTTTTTATTTACTATATTAATGAGAATTCGTTTACAGTTGTTCACTATTCCCGCCGTTCGCTCTCGCCTCGTCGTCCCGTACCAATGACGTAATTCGGAGCTGCCAACTGCCGCTCCGTCCGCTTTGCTGTGCTATTGTATCTTTTAATTAAAACAGTAATAATAATGCAAAAATAAAACCAAACAGATGTACTCTTTCAATCAATCTTTATTCAATTGAAGGATTGATCAATTACGCTTCTCGTTTTTCTTTATTTTAAATACAAATTGTGACAAATTATGTCGTCTTTGTTCATAAGTTGGTAGTAACTAAATAACTGTACTGGAATCAGCCAAGACAATGATGCTCGTTGTTTTATTTCTATTAAATAAAATAATCTCAGGGCGTATTCGGTTCGAATATTATGGTTAAACAATTAATACAACTCTTAAAATCAAAATACAAACTTTACAAGATAAGGATATAAAAGGGTTTTGATGTTTATAATGCAAACTAGTAGTCGTGTATGTGTTGTTCACAGTTATAGGTTATGAACAGTTTTAGATATTTATTAGTTGTCTTTCAGGTTTTATGGTATTCAAAAAGGTGTAATTATCAATTTGTGTTATCTTCAAGTGTTCTTTAGTGTTGGTGTATTATATTGTATGTGGTTTTTTATTGTTTAGTTTTCTAAGTGGTTCGTGTGCTCGTATGTGGGTGTTGTTGTTAAATAAGGTTATAAAATTATTCAGATTCACCCAGATCCTCTTCTTTTATTCGTTCAGGATGAAGATGGGGTCCAAATCTTCTTTAATTCTTCTTCCGGGATTCGAATTCTTGCGAATTGGTGTCTGGTTGTTCTTGGGTTCCTATAATGTTCTTCAATAACTGTCCTGATTCGTTTTATTATGCTTGGTTTAGGTTTACTCTGTTTAAAATATAATTAGTTAAGACATTTTAAAAACGCGTCTGTCTTCAATGATGGTTGTTAAAGAAGTCCCATTTTATTTATCTGAATTTTCGGTTGCTAAGGTAAAACTTGAAATCTGGTTGGTTGATTCAGATATACATTGTCATACAAATTCATTGTTTTATTGCATGAACTTGGCCAAAACTTTTAAATTAGTATAACTCTGTTATAATAATTGGGAATTTAAAACTAATAGCATCATTATTTTGGTTTTAACATTTGTGACACATAGACACCAAACATGCCTATTTTTGCTTAAGAAATTCTGATGTTACATTTTTGCTATTTGAATTTTCTTAAATAATTTAAAACTGATTATTTCGATTCCATATTTACTGTGTATACTATTAATTATAAACCTATCCATATTACAACATTTGTTTTATAAAATTCTAAATGTATTTCCTAAAATTTACAAAATTCCAAAGTTTTTATAGGCCTAGGTCTTGACATGTTAAATTTCTATTTTCTGTTATTGTAACACCTATTAACTATGCAACTACCATCAAAACTACTCCCTATAACTCTATTAGTATTATTATTTAAAATTACAACAATAATTATCACTGGGACATTATAAAAAACATAATTCACATTTTGTGATCAAACAATCTGTATATGCCTGGTTACATAAATCCTGCATAAGACATATCATCCACTCATTACTTAACAAAACTATAACTAACATAAACACAACTTTATTCTTACTTTTGAACATTTAAATAAAAAGTTTAATCATTTAATAATGATTTTCTATTTTTCTTAGGCAGTTCAGCCATTGCTGTACTAGGTACTTTTACTGTTTTTTCATCTTATATACATTTGATAATTATTATTTGATTGTACAGTATTTATCTTATAACATTGGGTCCACCATTATTCACACTATTAATTTATATTTCCATGTATCTACAATGATTGTGTTCTTGTATTATTCAATTATATTGGTTAGTTAACATTTTGGTATGATATTATTTTACATTCTATTGTATTTGGGCCTATTATCCCTCA
Source organism: Magicicada septendecula (assembly GCA_034769895.1). NCBI lineage: Eukaryota > Metazoa > Arthropoda > Insecta > Hemiptera > Cicadidae > Magicicada > Magicicada septendecula. The sequence goes on from CM068367.1 coordinate 491,414,514, forward strand.
ATTTGTATTTTGATTATTATTATTTTATGATACTTTTAACAAAACAATTTGTTTACTGATGTTAATGGTCCATAATGCTGTCTGGCTTTGTAAGTATTATTATTGTAATTATTTGGATTTTATCTCATCATCGGGGTATTTTACATCACTTTACCTAAACATTAATTTGGGTACGGTCAGTTATAGTCTAAGTCAGTTTAAATTTGTCATTTGTTCATCTTCACTATCATTTTTTAAAAGATATTTTTCTTCTTGTTAAGTTTCTTATCCATGATCTTCATTAAATCTGGTATGATATCAAGCTGTGCCAAATGTAATGTTACAATATATGTCCTGTAAATAAAGGTACTTGCATTTTTTGTTCACATTTTCTGTAGTCAATACTATACAGATTTAAGACATTCTGTGTAAATGGACAAACCGATATGGGACAGTGCATCTGTTGTAGGATCTTCATTGATAACTAATGGAAAGAACTTAGAATGCCACACATATTCAATACTCCATTTTCACGACAATACAGAAACTGTAAGACCACATTAGAATACTTTTACAAAAATAAGACATTTCTGGTATAAACTGAGACATATTTTTGCGTCTTTGTGATTTATAATGGAACTATTATAAAAGACAAATTACACTAGAACAACAAGGGTCTAAGTGTGACTGGAAATCAGATATACAGCGGTTTTAAACATTCATGGATAAGACTGAAATTTGTATAATTGTGTAGAATGACAAGTATATGACACAATTGTACTACTCATTTAGTCAGATTGTGTTTTGAGTTCTGATGAATTGCAAGTGCTGTGTCTGAGAGACGAAATATAAGTTTTCTCTTGTTACCATTATAAGCAGGTGAATTTAGGGATACTGTTTGGGTACTACAAACACAATGAAGACTGTGACTAAGTTTGACTGAATTGCTGTAAATATGCAGAACTGTTAGAAATTTGCAGATGTCCAACAAATTTATGAACACTTCATTGTTTTTATAGAGATTTGATTTGTTGATTTGTCCTGAAGACTGTCATACAATTCAGGACACACATTCACATACAATAAGAACTGAAATTAAAGAAATAAATACTGTTTGACTAATATATATTGCTAATATTGTCCATGATCTTACACATTTGGAGGGAATGTTGTGAGCCAAAGGAAGGTGATGTTAGTTAAATCTGCAATAGGCCTACCAATTGAAGGAAAATATAATCTTTACTTAAAAATTTAAGACAAAATTTAAGCAACAGTTATTTTTAAATCACTATACAGCTGCGTACTTAAAAAGGATAACAGATACAAATTCCTGATCACTCAGAGTAACAATTATATCTAATGTACAAGTTAAGATCCTTTGAAACAAAATTACTTGTGAATTAAAGCTGACAGGTTTTGCAGAAAATATTGATATTACATTTTATCGTATAAAGAAAATGTTCTTAATTATAATAAATAATATACTTACCTGGAATCAGCAAAATGATCTTTTAAATCATCATATGGAGCTCCAAGATACACACTGGATACTACTTGTGTCTGGGAATTAACATTGAAAAAGCACATTCTCGGTACTGGTTTCAGAGGTAAAGCTGTTCCTATTGTACGAACAATACTTCGGCGTTTTCTACACAACACTGACTTTATATTTATCTGCGAGCAGTACTGGAATATTCGCATAAACATTATAAGTACTGGAATATTTGTTGTAAACTATATAAACAAACACATTATTATTTGGAACACATAAATATATTTTTAAATAATTTTTAAATTTGGACATTTACTGTAAAAAATCATTTTACATTTTTTGGACTTCTCACTTAATTTTATAGATTCACATAGTCTATCAGAGTGCATGATCTGGTCAATAAGTACAAAGAGTGCCCTGACTTTCTTTATCAGCAGTGATGGAGATAAAAAAAAAATCCAAGACACAAGTTACCAGTTACCAAGAAGGAAGACTTGAAAAAAAATTGTTTCTCTCTAGGCCTGAGGTTAAGCTGTTATCAGGAGTTATTATTATTGTCTCAATATTTAGGGGCACCCAACTTCTTAAAAACTCAAAAGCCTTCTAACAGATAGTATAGCCCTAAAAGTGCAATATCTGAGAAAATGTATGTTAGGCTACATGTTGTGTGCTGTATGCAATGTTGTATGCTGAAATGAATTATATACTTTACAACAAGGAAATACAGTATATATGGTTTCTTCTGAATGTAAGCTTCTGATAGTTTAAGTAGCAACAAAACATTTTGAAGTGCCATCTGCATAATACATAACCTACTAAATGTATTAAAACCTATGAGAAATATAACCTATAACAAACATCAGAGCTTAGATTAATTATAATATCTAACCAAATTTCTAGTTGTTAGCAATTAAACAGGCTGAAAGTGTATACAAACACACATGGACACTGCCTCATTCTACACTGTTGTCAGTGCTTTACTTATATAATTACATAATAGGTATTCACAAGAAACAAATATTCATAAAAGAACAGAATTGATTATTTTATTGTTAAAAGAAGTTTACTCAATTTAAGTGTCATTATTGACACTGACAAAAAATAAAATTTGTAAGAGAAAATGAGGAATGTTAGGTATGATTAATATATGGCTAAAGTAGGTATCCAGAATTCGGCTCAATTTTACAGAAAAATAAATTTCACTGTAATTTACACAAAATACGAATGTGTCTAGTCCATTTTGCAAGTTTGCGAGAATTTGCTGAACTTTAAAAATACGCAAACTTAAACATATCTCTCCTTACCACTTTGTTTATATCCATGTTCACAGCCATGTGGAAAAGTAAAATTGTGAATATCGTGGAAGACAAAATTTATATCTTAAATAAACTATTACCGCACAAACTATTCAGTGGTATAATACGTTTTTAGAAAATAAATATGGAACTAAAAATTACTCAAAAATTCAAAAGAAAATTTGCGAATAGAAATTTAACCTCAAAGAAAAAGAATTTCAACCACTGAACAATTTTTGCATTGTAAATTGCGGAACGACTATTCCACCAATATGATGCAGTTGAACGCTACTAGATAATCCAAATAAAATGCATGGTAAACGTAACTGTGTTAAAATTATTCCGTAAATTCTATCCATTTTACCAAGTCTTCAGACACATATATTAAAATACTTATTTTCAGTAACTAATAGAAAGAAATATATAATAAAAATTTACTTAATTCTTACTTTAACTAGCAGAGAATATGCATCGTAGAAAAGTATTACTGTGTTATACAAATCACTTTCCATACTTCACAATTACATTACAACGAACACCGCCGTTTAACAAGCACTACGTAAACGATGTAAACGAAAACAAATACAGTTCACAAATCATATGGGACGTAGTTTTGTGTGTTGCCACACTAAGGAGGAGAAAATGTTTCACTAACGTTTTTATTTTTATAACTTGACGAGTATTATTATTATTATATCAAACATTAACGACGATTTTCTGTGCGTATCAGTATTATGCTTCTTTCTGTATATGTTACATTGTATCATTCCAATTTTTGTTGGGTATAATAAACAACAATGAAGTTCTAGGATTTAATCTTTTTGGTGTTTTTTGTGTCTTCATGTGGTAAATACACCTGTACCGCAAATTTAACCGCTAAAATGTAACTAGTGGTGGGGGGGGACAGTAAAAATCAAATTATTAAAATTTTTCTCTGTGAGAATTATTATTGTGAGAAAATTAAGTTTTGAAGATTCCTCAATAGTTGAATGTCTATTAAGAAATGACTGAGTAAAAAAGACCACTGTAAAACTAGGAAAGCTCGAAATTTGAAATGTTTCAAAATTACAGTATTAGAAAATTACTATAAAACAATATAAATATAATTTATTGTCATGTTCTTATTCTAATATTTTATTTTATTGCTTATAACAAAAAATAAGAATTGGTTCAGAATAGTCACTTTAATGAGTATCAGCTTTGCTACATGGTGCAATGCTCAAGCTTGATTGACTGACTAATTATGTCCTTCAAGCTGGCAATATGCAGTAGTTACTATGATAACAGATTACAGAGCCATTCTTCCCTAGCCCCATCAACATTAGGCAAAATCCTGTTCCTGTTTTATTTGCAGTATAGTATTTAATAATATAAAATTGAAGAACTAGCAACTCATGCCTCTCAGAGGTAGGGGTTCATTACTCCAGTTATAAACAGAAAGTTTAGCAGGGGTGAATTCTCCAGGCATACTGCACATTTTCTATAATAGGCATTCTTTCTATAATAATAGGCATTCTGCAATTCTCTAATAGTTTTATGAAATCTATTTGTACCTAGATGTAAATGTAAATGAATTTGTGAATTCTTAATTTAAGAGGGTGACCGTTGGAATCTAAAAATATAATCACCTGCTCACTATAGAGAATCTTAACAGTATGCTATAAGCCTCTTGTAACAGATCTATATAGCTATGGGATTTCATTTCTCCCTAGGAATGGGTGCATGTGTAAATCCCCCCTTCTTGCCACTCCTGCTGCCAGTTGCAGAACTCTGAACAGAGACCTTGCTCAGTGATGAGTATCAAGTAACAATAGAGTAGTGAGTATCGAAATGCACAGTGATGTATCAGTGGAATCATCCTTATTTAAAGTTTTTTAATGAATCGTTTTTACCAAAGGATTATTCAAGAGAAGGCAAACATAATTAAAAATAGTAGGCCATGTCTCATACTACCAAATTTAAGAAGTCAACATAAGTAGAAAAACAGGGATTACATGTTTTGTGTTCCTCAGGACAACAATACTCACTGGTTGACAGTATCTAAAGTACTAAACAAGCTACTTTGTTGGCTGTGTGTTTATTATTTTCTAATGATAACAGTGTGTGATCTACACTATCATTAGCTATTACAAGACATGAAAAGTCTGAAAAACATATAAAATCTCTTCTTCAGTTGCATATATTTGGATTGGTCACCAACTAGATGGGGAGAAACAAATCAATGATTCACTGCACAATGAAAAGGTGAAAAAATTGTGAAGTTCCTAAACGTTTTGTAGATGCTGTGCAAGAGTTATCATTTTGTAGAAACGATGAGTATCAGACTTCTGTTAAGAGAGGGAGTTTTATAGAAGTATGAACCTCTGGCTATCCATTTAAAGAAGTCTTCAATTTTCTGTAGTACATTTTCAGTGATTCAAAATGACCTGATTTCTGCAATCAGTTCAGTACTTATAAAAAATGAGATAGAACAAACAGAATTTGGTGCTCTTATTATAGACAAAAGATCTGGTATTATAAACAAAGCACAACTTTTGACTGTCCTTCGATATACTGATAAATAATGAAATTGAAGAAAGATTTCTTGGTTTTACTGATGTGAGATGAGATTATGCTGTTCAGCCCTGTTTAAACTTACAAACAACACTCTTAAAGAGTATAACTGTGAGAAAACGTTTGCAGCACAGATATACCATGAAGGAATATCACAAATGTCAATAACTTTCTTCTGTCATATTCTAGATAGCTCAGATGATTGGAAAAGTGACAGAAGGATTTTTTTGGCCTTCTTTGAAAATTTCATCAGTCAATTTCTACTGATAATGTTTTATAAAATGTTATTGTTTACTGATGTTATCTTCAACATTTTGGAAATGAAAGGTTTAGACATAAATTACTATGGTTAAAAAAGTTGAAGAACTCTAAAAATATTAAGAAAATAAGGAAAGAGTATTTTACAAGCATATATGATAAAGTTGAACGTGAAATAAATGTTTGTGCTGAGGAACAAGGTACTAACAGACTTTGAATTTGAACTAGTGATTCAGGTAAGCTGAATTGGAAACATATTTTTAGTGAATTTTTAGACAACATTGTCATTCAAATCTGTGACGACTTCAAAGTTCTGAACTTAATGTGATGTAGCCCTGTACCTGTACCTCATCTAAGTTTAGAGGTAAGAATAATACTGAACTGGTGCAGTTAATGTACCCGGGCATGCCTGAAGTTTTCAAACTTATAAGTCTAATCGTAACCATTCCTGCTACAATGTCTTCTGTGGAGCACTTATTTCCTGCATTCAAGCAGATAAAGACATACTGCAGGTCAATACAGGCCAAGAAAAACCATCATCACTTGCTCTTATCATTTGCCCATTGAGAAATCATTGTTGTTGAAAGTAAAGCTAGAGGCAAATTTTTATGATTAAGTTATTGAAAAATTTGTTTAAAAATCTCACTGAGCAGGATGTGTTTTAAATAGTTTAGGCAAGCTATAGTAAAATTATTAGAAAATTAAAAATTCCATTCATGTTAATCATTATTTGTATACAAGTTTTCATGATTTGATTATTCTGCTAGTTATGTGGTAATCATTCTGACTCCTCTCTCCTGACAGTACCCTGTCAAGAGGATGCTTGACTTTTATGACTAGGACTCGCCCCTGTAGTTTAGGGCTAGTATTGAAATGAATTCATATTAATTCACCTTTTTAGACTTTAACTGATATATTAAAAGATAAAAAATGAATATTAGCCATTATGATTTAATTCTTTTAAACTATCAACTACAACAGAAGTAGATAGATCTTCAGGCAAATAGTTCTAAAATATAAAGATTACATTATCCGTAATCTACTTTTTGAGTAAGAGGGAGTTAATGTGAACAAAAACTATAAAAAAACAGAAAGACAACTTACCTTGTCAAGAGAATGAGCAGTATAGTCTCATTAAAAGGCGGCACACACACACGGCCATATACAGTGTACAATATACTGCCAAGAATCTGATCATTGCAACTTATTTACCTCAAATTCTTCTAGTAGTCTGTTTTTATGAACAGTAAGTAGGGTTCATGTTTCTGACCAGTAATGAGCAATACTCCAGAAACATGAAACAATCAAATTCCCAAATGTGAGTCAGGAATTTCCATGGTGTTACCAAAGAAAATACTATTTTCTTTGTTTTGACTCACTGTCAAAACAACTATTAGGCTAAACGGATGGTCATAACCATGTATAAGATATGCATAACTATGTTACTAAAGCGATTTGGATAATTGTAATAAAAGATATAGTCTAGGGGTTGAAGCCATTCATCATTTACCCTCTACTGAAGTGGGCAAAGCTGTGAAATGATATATACATTGTAACATAACAAAATGTTACCTAACCTAAATGTATGTTATCAGATTTTGTAAGGACAAAACAACAATGTAAATAGTTTATATAGTAGTAAGAATAACCAAGAAAGGAGAAACCAAGAAAGAAGAATGAAGCAGAAGTACCACATGAAGCAGTAAACCCAAATACTGTTTGACACTACAACCAGACAAAGACTAACACAAACTGATGGACAGAGTAAATTTACATTCAGCTGTCAATCAAGTCAGTAGTTAATATAAACCGAATATTATATGTAAATAAAAAAGTAAATCAATAAGCATCTGAATACTGTGAAATCAGAATTAACATTTTGCTGATAATAAATTTAACCATGACTAGCAAATTATGAATGCCAAAACTAAGATGAGCAATGGCTACAGAGTGAGAACAAAAATATGTTTCAATCTCAAAAATACTGATGAGAAAGAAAAACCATCTGTGTGAGGGAATCTTATACAAGTAAAGTACCTCAACAAATTACCGAATTGAGAACCAATAAGTGTTGTTAAGGCAAAGTTCCAATGTGAGCGATATGTCTTAACAACATCTAGACCAAGCATTAGTCAGTGAATTAATTATTAGGAGTTAACGTAAGTGTAAATTAGAATACACAAGACAATTGTTATGCCCTGACATGACAAAAAACATTATTAAAATGATAGATTTAATCATAATTCAATTGTTAAATAGTAGAATAGAACGAGTTAGCATAAACCGAAATGTCATAGTAATTAGGATCGTTCAGTACAGTGTATATAGTTTAGGTGTACTCATAATGTTCAGTAAAAATGTCAGTACAGAGTTAATGGTGTTCCCACATAAACGTTTGAATAATAAAAATATGTGAACACAAACAATATTAACCAAAGTGTAAAATCGGCGATTCAGAAAAAGCAGACGACAGTGAAAATGGTGTACCCGAACATTGATTTTATAACAATGTCGGTCAAAGTGAAAGTAATTCGATATCGAGTGATATCAAATTAAAGAAGAAAAAATGATCTTTAATTTGATAATGATATCGACCCAATCGCAACTGTATTAAGTGCGGGAAAGATGTTAGCATCATTTGCAAAATATGCATCAGAAATTGGTTTATGAATAACAACAACAATGAAAGCTATCTGTCACATCAGCGTTTGACAGTTAAAAAACCGTTATCAACGGCCAAAATAAAACTACGTCATACTCGTCACACCTGCCAGGACCAATCAGAAAATTAGTTAGTAATTAACATTTTTACCTAAGACCGATCGACAAGGAGGGTATATAAGAGGAAGCAACGAATTTCTCGACAGACTCTTACCAAACTTCATACAGCACAGGCCTGTGCTCGCTATCTCTACACTTTTAATAACTATTAGCGTCATCGGGTCTTTCACTATAGCCTGCGGCAAAAGACAACTTCCGTCTCCACGTCTGTACTTTTTTCCGTGTTCGATGTGTACTAGAAATGTTTTTTCACAAGTAACTAATGCCAGGTTATGGAGGTTATGTACGACAATGTAACTTAAATAAAATTTACTTTGTTAGTGTACAATAAAAGAGTGTATTTACTGGAAGTACAGAAATTATTTTCCATTTATCGCACATAATTACGGTACACAGACGATTTTTGGAGGTTGTGTCTACGTTTAACAATGCAACTTAACCTTTTAGATTTTTAAAATTAATTAGATTTAACAAAAATTTCCTTTGTTAGTGTACATTAAATTATTGTATGCATACAAGGCTGCTGTACATAACATTAAAGGCTGTATTTATTCGAAATACCGGAATTAAAACCTAGTTCCAATTTAGAACGTAGACCTATAACCTATTTGCATATTTTATTGGGGTTTATTGGCACATATTTTATTAAAAGGGTGTATTTATTGGAAGTACAGAAATTAGTTTCCATTTATTGCACATAATTACGGTACACAGACGATTTTTGGAGGTTGTGTCTACGTTTAACAATGTAACTTAACCTTTTAGATTTTTAAAATTAATTAGATTTAACAAAAATTTCCTTTGTTAGTGTACATTCAAAGGCTGTATTTATTGTATGGATAAAAGGCTGTATATACATTAAAGGCTGTATGTATTCGAATTAAAACCTATCGGTACTTCCAATTTAGAACGTATAACCTAGTAGGCTACGTTATTCGTACATATTTTATTGGAGTTTATTGGTACATATTTTATTAAAAGGGTGTATTTATTGGAAGTACAGAAATTAGTTTCCATTTATCGCACATAATTACGGTACAGAGACGATTTTGGGAGGTTGTGTCTACGTTTAATTATCTAACTTAGATAGTAGGCTTCGTTATTGATGCATATTTTATTGGGGTTTATTGGCACATATTTTATTAAAAGGGTGTATTTATTGGAAGTACAGAAATTAGTTTCCATTTATCGCACATAATTACGGTACAGAGACGATTTTGGGAGGTTGTGTCTACGTTTAATTATCTAACTTAACCTTTTAGATTTTTAAAATTAATTAGACTTGTAGGGGTGTGCATGGCAGAACTACTTGTGCACCCACTTTATAATCATATTTTTGGTAACACTGAGAACTTTAAGCCTTCTTTTATGCTTAAACAAATTATATATACACTTAATTATAGAAAAGCAAAAAGCAAATATGTAGTTGTCTTGATTATTCATCTCTTCTTTCACAGCACTAACACTTAACTAAAAATGAACTTTTTTCATGTGAAAAACTTACTATTTTATTGTACGCGTTTCGGCTTAGTATCCGCCTTCTTCAGCTTTGGTAACAGACTGCCAGCATTTTGTAACGGTTGTGTGGAAGGTGAAGTGGGGGCGGTGTGTGGAGGAAGGGGATTGGCGCGGGGATTCAACTTACTGTTTGTTTTCTGTATAATTGTGTCAAAAACTTCACCTTCCACACAACCGTTACAAAATGCTGGCAGTCTGTTACCAAAGCTGAAGAAGGCGGATACTAAGCCGAAACGCGTACAATAAAATAGTAAGTTTTTCACATGAAAAAAGTTCATTTTTAGTTAAGTGCAAATATGTAATTCAAAAGACTAATTTGCTCTAATAAACACATGCTGAAGTTGAAAACAAAAGAGTTTTTACTTGCCTAACTAATCATTAGTTACTAATGTGTCAGTTGGGGCTGCTTTTTCTGCAAAAGCTGGGGTATGTTGGATTCAAGAGTGGTTAAATTAAGTCATAAATCTGAGTGTGCGTCAAGTCTATTTCTGTGCTTGCTTTTCACTTGAGATGAAAATCCCATTTCACTCAAGAATGAGGTGGGGAATGGGATGAGCAACTCCGAAAGTTCAGGATATTCATCTCTTAAAGATATCCAGAACTTTGTTAAGTCAGAATCTAAAAGTTTATGGATTTTGTTGTCCATGACATGTCTCATGTTATCACTAACTATACAAAATAATTTACTAAAAATTTAGTTTTAATCCCAGCATCACAGATGATATCACACAATTGCTCATTTAGTTTTACTGACAACATGTTAGAACTTTCAAAATACAAGAATGGGTCTTGAATCCAATTGAATTCACTGTATCCCTCTGGGAAGCAACTTTCAATCTGGTTATAGAGAGTTAAACATCAGAGCTGGTAAAAAGCGATGGTAGAGCATGAATAACAAAAATGTACAGTTTAGACTATGTACAAAACAGGTTGAATTTAAATTGTTAAAATGATATATCTTAGTTATTTACATGTAGTAGCTTTTTAAGACACAGTAAATAAATTTCCGAACCTGACTTTGCAACCCTCCAAATGCCCTCTCGGGACCCAGCAGTGGCTCATGCCCAATAGGTTAAGAAATGCTGAACTAAAGGCATGTTTGTGGAGTGAAACATAAAAGATAACCCAGACTTCTAAAATGCTCTTAGTGAAATGGGATTTTCAGGAGTAACAACACACTATTTGGTTAACAAGCACATTTTACTAATATTGTAATACCAAGTCAATTAGATAGCTTATATGTGTAGTACTCTATGTGATGCTGATCACATACTGTTAATCAGCAGCACTGCAGAATATTCTAGAGCCACACTCTTGGCATTCATCTGGAACCAGCTGAGTTTTAGAAAGTTGGTGTAATAGGTTGTGCATTCATATAGGATGATATTAGACAGCAGTTTTTAATGAAAGTGACAAATGATCAATTGTTTATTTGTGTTGTAAACTATTGTGATTTTTTTATTACTGTTTGTAGGCTATACAATGTGTCCTGGATAATTATATAAAGAGAACTGTTGTAATATAAGTGTGTTTGTTTTAGCAATTGAGAGTATCTGGTATTCAATAATTCATTCCACTGTTTTAAGTTCATAATTCTTGTCACTGGTTGTAAGAATATTATTTTCATTAATTTTCCAATTCTATGAAGTCTTCAGTAGTTTTACCACGATGAGACTCAACTTTATCACTGAAGATGCCACATCACTGAATGAGCAAAACTTTTCATTAATAATCTCAACAAAGCATGGTTATCAGCTGAAACAAAGTTTTAGTATTAAAAGCTTTAATCACGCAAATCTATAAGGGATACTAAAAAGAAATAACATAATAATTGTATTGGACATAAAGTTATGTCCACAAAACAGATTTTGTTGGAAATAAATAAAACACAATTTGACACAAATATATTAATTTTATGAATACTTGTTTGGCACATATTACAGAAGGTTACACCATTAAATGAGTTTGCCTAAGTATAAAATTCTTGTCAGATGAAAAACGTGTACAGTCAGAATACTATTTGTTATGTACAATACAAATGATTCACTATGGGTAGCAGTGACACATAAACACTAGACATTGACACTGAATTGAACTTGTTTTGAATGATTCATTGTGTGCTACCTGACCAAGACATGTTTAGTATACTGCTGTGTAACTGCTACAATGATGAATTATAAGTAGTACTTTTTGTTTTGGTCATCAACCTTGAAAAGGATAATAGAAACTTTGTATACCATACTTCCAGCAGTTTTACATGATACATTCGTAGCACAAATAAGAAAAGTTTAAATCTGCTGATGATCTAAAAGGAGTGATAGTTATTTGCAGACTGACAGGGTTATAAAATAATTCTGAAAGAATTGTTGCTTTTACAATACCATCCTTTATCACCCGACTACTCAAATCTGCCAGTTTTTCACAGAAACTGAAGTTTGATGATTTGATCCTCATGACCTAGTGATGCTCCAAACATTTCAAGGATTCCCCTAGCCTTAAAAAACTTGACTGGCCTCATTGATTGACATGATTAATGTTAAATTTACTTTGGGATACTTCCAAACATAATACAGTTTAAAATAAACAAAACAAAATTTTATTCCTAATTTTTCCAGAACTGTATACACATAATTTGATCTGGATAGAACGTGTATTAAACAATAATACTGTTTGATGCAAATAATGAAAATATCCGTGTGGAGAACTATACATGACTTCCATGTTTTAAGATTTATATTTAAAATCGTTTTAGAAATGAAATATTTCTACAGAAACTACTTCTATCTTCAGCCTCAACCACAGAAAACACACACACACACACACACACACACACACACACACACACACACACACACACACACACACACACACACACACACACACACACACACACACACACACACACACACACACACACACACACACACACACACACACACACACACACACACACACACACACACAAAATTCCTTTTTTCTTTATTTAATTTGAATTCAGAGTATTGGCACATATTTTATTAAAAGGGTGTATTTATTGGAAGTACAGAAATTAGTTTCCATTTATTGCACATAATTACGGTACACAGACGATTTTTGGAGGTTGTGTCTACGTTTAACAATGTAACTTAACCTTTTAGATTTTTAAAATTAATTAATATTCAACAAAAATTTCCTTTGTTAGTGTACATTCAAAGGCTGCATTTATTGTATGGATAAAAGGCTGTATATAACGTTAAAGGTTGTATTTATTCGAAGTACCGGAATTTACTTGCAATTTATAACCTAGTACAATAACGTATAACCAAACAAGTACATTAAAATCCTTTTTACTTCCATGTTCCTTAAGGAAATGGAAGTATGGTGATGGCAAAAAAACTCGTGTTCGAGATTATTGCAGATTCTGATTGTACTACACTCAAAACATGAAAAAAAGTCGTTTTTCAAAAAGTGTCTGTGTGTGTGTGTGTGTGTCTGTCTGTCTATAGATTTTTTTCTATGGCACCTGATAACAGCCGCAAATTCAAACAGAATCAAATAATTTTTTGCATACAGCCCTGATTTGTAGAGTACTCAAGACCTATTGTTTTTGGTGAAGATTGGTTAAGGGAAAAGGGTAGTTTACCTGCAACATTTTTTTTTTAATCAAGGGTAATTTGTTTCTATGGCAAACAATAACAGCCCCAAATTCAAACACAATCAAATAATATTTTGCATGCAGCCCTTAATTGTAGAGTTCTCAAGACCTATTGATTTTGGTAAAGATCGGTTAAGGGAAAGGGGTAGTTTACCTGCAACATTTTATGTTTTAACAAGGGTATTTACTATGGCAAACGACAACAGCCGCAAATTCAAACATAATCAAATAATGTTTTGCATACTGCCCTGAATTGTAGAGATCTCAAGACCTATTGTTTTTGGAGAAGATCGGTTAAGGGAAAGGGGTAGTTTACCTGCAACGGTTTACGTTTTAACAAGAGTGAAGTACTTAATTCTGATAAATAAAGTATCCTGAAAAGAAAATCATTCATAAAACATCCTTCAATTTGTCAAACATAAAACACGATTTACAAGGAACACACATAAGTTGTTAGAAATTATCGAACCGAATTCAAATAAATGATTTTAAATATAAACATTAGAACATGGAAGTCATGTATGGTTCTCCATACCGATATTTTCAATTTCAAGAGAAGTGTCAGTTTTTTAGTTTCAAAGGATAAAGAAAACACTTGTTTACAATTACTTCTAAGATGTCAAGGGCAATTGTAAATTGGGGTACCCGTAAATTGAATTTTAGAGCTGTATTTATTATTTATATTTAAACAATTTTTTGTACGCAACATAATAACAAAAGGTTGAAATATTTGCAGTTATTTCAATTTTAAAACGTATACACAATTTTTAATCAATCAAAATGTTTCAATCCATTTTCCGTTTACAATTACCCCACCTAACCGCAAATGTATGGTGTGTCGCTATCTTCAGTTAGCACTTTTGGGTTTAATTTTAATTGCTATGAAAATAAATTGAAATAACATGTATGAAAAAGAAACATTAATTTTAGTAGACTTTAAATGACTTAATACAGGGAGTCTTTAAATTTGTTTTAAAGTTTTTTCTTAAAGCTCTTTAACTTTGCTTAGAATAGCCAAAGATATCACGTGGTCTTTTATTTTACATTACACTTTACACCACGAGGTAAAATTGTGTTGTTACAATGGCTGACGCGCGAATAGATATGAAGCTTGTTCCCATGTTTCATTACATTTTTAATCAGTGTTGTGTTGTGAGTTTGACATTCATTTAATTAAAGAATGATTAGCTACGATGAACTGTTGAGTGTTATTAGTACAGAAGAGGATGCAATTTCTTTTCTTCAAGAAAAAGGTTTGGTTCACAATCCTCGTCAATGTGAACAAGGACACGACATGGTTTTGGCCCTTGGGCAACAACAGCGTTGGTGTTGCAATAAAACGACTTGCCGTGAGTATAAGGTAGTTCGCAATGGCACATTTTTACAGGGGTCCAGATTACCGCTGAGAACAATAATAAAATTTATTTATTTGTGGTGTGAAGGCCGAAGTAGTGTTAAAAACAGTAAAAAACAACTGGAAATCGGTGTCAACACACACACAGAGTGGACGGCTTACTTAAGATACATCTGTACCGTAGACGTCACAAGAAACCCAAAGAAAATTGGAGGACCAAATTTAACAGTTGAAATCGACGAGAGCGTGTTTGCCAAGAGAAAAAATAATGTTGGCCGAGTGTATCCACAGCAGTGGGTGTTCGGTGGATACTGCCGAGAAACGAAGGAATGCTTTCTGTGTAGTGTGGAAGATAGATCAGCCGCTACCCTGCTACCTCTCATAGTGGCAAATATTGAACCAGGGTCTACTATAATGTCAGATGAGTGGCGTTCGTACCGTCAAATTGTTAATTTGCCACAACAGTACAGTCATTTGACTGTAAACCATAGTTATAACTTTGTGGATCCTGAAACTGGTGCGCATACTCAAGGCGTCGAAAGCATGTGGCGGTCCTGTAAACGGCGAAAGATGATTGAATGTGGTACGAGAAGGGAACGCTTAAATTCCTATTTAAGTGAGTTCATGTGGCGAACAAGAAATAGAAATGAGGATTTGTTCCAGAAAATGCTGGAAACCATCAACAAATATGAGCCCCCTTCTTACTAAAAACAAATATGATTTTGGTAAGTATTATCAATTTTGGTAAGTATGTTCTATTTAGTGTGAGAGATATTATTTAATATTGGAATTATATTGCCAAATACAGTTAGACAACACGTTGATTAGAAAAGACTTTATTCACTGAACTAACCTTCCTAGAATACATACATCCGTTATAACAATAATAATACGCGCATGCGTATTGTACATACATTGTTTAACCATATTTATATAGTACATATGATATATTTGGCATTTAGAATACGTTTTCATAATGATATTGACTTTGAAATCACATGCTTAGTTTAATTATTCATTGCTCAAGCTTAATCCAATACCATTTTCAAGGATTTTAAGTATTCTGTAAAAGTATTTTGTTTCCTTATTGAACACAGTACATGACACATTAAAAGTATTCAGTACTTAAAAGTAGGTTAGGTTACATTATTTAATCTAAACAACTTCACAGCAGCTGTAACAAAGTTAATTATAAAATAATAATCATTTTGTATATTTTCTTTTACAAGTGGATTTTAAGCCAAAAAGCTGATATCATATAAAGTGTAATAATCATGTGCAGTGTATTATTATTTTTAATATCATAGGTTACAGATTAAACTACCCTTATACTCACGAGGTATAATTGTACTGATTTCACCTGTAAAAGAACGGTTGGCTGAAAATAAGACACAATTGTAACACATATCAGAACCTGTGTGTGTGTGTTTTGGTGGACGGGTCAATAATCTGTAAACCCTTTAATATTGGTCTCCTACAATGTTGACTGATTAAACAAAATAATTGATTAATGTTCATATGTCAGTACTTTGTGTCTCCGGTGATGTAGGCCTAATTTATTTTTCTTTGCAGGCACAAGAAAAGGGTAGAAACATTTAGGCCTACATCATCATTACGCAGGCTGAGGAACTGAAACTTCCAGCACTATATTCAGGTTTGTAATTTAC
Source organism: Magicicada septendecula (assembly GCA_034769895.1). Lineage (NCBI taxonomy): Eukaryota > Metazoa > Arthropoda > Insecta > Hemiptera > Cicadidae > Magicicada > Magicicada septendecula. Next base: position 491,431,045 of record CM068367.1, read on the forward strand.
ACAGTGAAACCAGTCGAAACAAAGTATTAAAATCCTTTGAAAATATTAAAAGCAGGCACATTACATCATACATACACAGTATCATCATTGTATGGTGTTCTGTTGTGTGACAGGTCCCAGATATTACCAATCATCTCCATTCATATGTATTTGCCTTGAACTTTTGAGCTTTCATCTCTACATAAGATACTCCACTTCGCATTTCGTACACAAGCTCATCTTCTCTCCTTTCATGGTTCTTTCAAAAACTGGTGTTAATTGTTCATTTTCTCTCAGGATTAAATATACTTATACTTAATATTCAATGAATGTTTTAGTGGATAGTTAGTGAGGATCGGTCAATAATACAACTTTTAGTTATTTTGCGTCGACGTTTCGACAATATTTATTGTCATCTTCAGGACCTGTGTATGAAATACAATAGAAATATCAAACATAACGAAACAATTAAATATTTGGGTGAACGTGTTGGTGATGTGAGTGTGTGCGTGTGTATGTATGTATCATTTTTTATGTGAAGACTTATGATAGTTTGTTTACATCTTCAAATTATCTTTAAGAAAGCGAGCAAATTATAGTATGAGAGAACTTAATTTATACAGTATTACAATTTAAATTACTAAATATAATGTTATTTTAATTAATTAAACAAACAGTAACCAACAATTGGATACTAGATTAGATTACTGTTCGTTTAATTAATTAAAATAACATTATATTTAGTAATTTAAATTGTAATACTGTATAAATTAAGTTCTCTCATACTATAATTTGCTCGCTTTCTTAAAGATAATTTGAAGATGTAAACAAACTATCATAAGTCTTCACATAAAAAATGATACATACATACACACGCACACACTCACATCACCAACACGTTCACCCAAATATTTAATTGTTTCGTTATGTTTGATATTTCTATTGTATTTCATACACAGGTCCTGAAGATGACAATAAATATTGTCGAAACGTTGACGCAAAATAACTAAAAGTTGTATTATTGACCGATCCTCACTAACTATCCACTAAAACATTCACTGATTGACGGTCACTATAAATTTAAGGATTTAATATTCAATACTTAAAAGTTGGTTAGGTTACATTATTTAATCTAAACAACTTCACAGCAGCTGTAACAAAGTTATTTATAAAATAATTATCTGCTGTATTTTTTCCTTTACAAGTGGATATTAAACAAAAAACCGATATCATATTCTTATACCATAAGAAGTAATATAATCGGGAGCCATTCCACATCAAATCAACGCAGGGTATAAACCTGACCATCTCAGAATTTGATGAAATTTGGTATGTAGGTAGTCCTCATGGAGATTAATAAAAATACAATTTTTTTTTCAAATATCTCAAACGGTTTAGAAATTACGGCTATGTAAAGTTTTCAAAAAACGGCCAAAAACGCACGTCCGACATATATTGAAATCACCACAGCTGCTCTCCTAATTGAGCTAGAGAGATGGGAGTGGTGTTATTTTACTCAGTTTTTCATGCAGTTTTCAATGATATACAGCACAACATACCTTTTCATAAAAAGTTTTTTTGTAAACACAAATCAAAATTTTAAATTTAATTTTCTCAAAAAGTGCATTTTTGAAAATTTTTTAAAAATTCCTACAAATAGTTTAGACCTTTGGTAAGTGATTCTCGAAATTTCAAAGTGGGAGGCTAATGGGTTTATAGTTAAATAATAATTTAAAAAAGAGCGTTTTATAAAACTGATAGTAGGCCTAGATATTAAAACATATTTCATTACTATATTAAATTATTTATACACTTTACATTAAATCTTTAACACTTACATCTTTAGCAAAATTTTATGTAGAACTTGATGATAGAGCTTGTGAAGTTGTTGTGGCTTCTTCAGGTGTTATTACATAAATCCTTCCAGTAGGAGTTGTAGGATCAACTTTGCTAAGCATGTCTGTCAGTGATATCCACAATATGTCCGGCTTCCTTGGATATGAAAATGATGATGAAGGGCCAGCAGGATGTAGAAATGTCACTTTTAGTTCATCCTCTTCTTCATTCTTCTCCAACACATATGCCAGCCACCACTTTTGGTCATATACGGCCGTTATATAACCGCTTACTTCTGACATTTGTAGTTTTTCTGAGGATTTTTGGATGATCACTGTTCCTTCTGTTGTATCTTCAGAGAATATTTTTACACAAATCTTTGATACGCTTGAATGAACAGGTATATAAGCATGATACTGTTGAGTTCCCTTAATAGTTACTGCTTGGCTGAAACGGTCATTCAGAAATGTTTCGGACTCAACATACTCATCTTGTGTGGAGAAGGTGAAATTAATTCCAGATAAATTTTCAACTGCCCATTCATAAAGTTGGATAGGTGTTAACATTTGGTTGTCATATGGACGTTGCAGGCTTGCTCTTGCAGCAAGTCTCTTGACTGAGCCCCCAACCCCATCACATGGTCCTTTCCCATGTGCAGTTGCGGAAAAATGCCATTCAGCCTCTACACCAAAGTCTTGCTTGTGATAACATAAATTGATAAAATTTTTCTTATTTTTATATTGTGCAGCACACCCATCTGAGTAATAAAAAATCTTTTTTGGCACTGTTTGAAACTTTGTTGTCATGAACTCGACAAGTTTTTTTTGGAATGTATACACAGAAACAGTGTTATGCTCTAAACAAGGTGAAATTACAACAAAACTTGAGTGTTTAATTTTATCATCTTCTCTGTAATAAATCACAAAAGGGTGTATTGTCACATGTTCGCTTGCCCAGTGATAACTTTGAGCTTCGTCCTGAACGACAATGTTATAGTTTTCAGAGAAATCTAAGTTTACTACAAACTCTGACTCTTTTAAATTTTCTTTTTTGTCATTAATGAATGAAGACTGCTGCTTTGCAATAAAATCATGTTTGATTAAGAGAGTCAGTTTATCACAAAAAACATTTATAAAATCTTCATTAGATTTCTGTAAAGTTTCAAGGTTGCAACGATCAACAGACACCCACTGACGATAGGTGACATTTTCTATAAGATTTTCTTCAAAAGCGTCTTCAATGATTTTGCGAATTGGGGCAACACCAGGGCATTCTCTACATTCACTCATATAGCAATTAATGTTTGGTGAATTACACAGCATTTTTGCCAAACAGTGTTTATATGTATTTAGTTGTCTATTTGTAGTGCTCAATTCTATGTCTTTTGACCTCACTGTAACTGTTTATTCTCCGTTTCATCCAGCAATTGTTCTTGTAACCTGTCTTGTATGTTACTGTACTAATTTTTAAAATAAACATGTATCTTGTAGCATAAGCTATTAACCGTAGTGCATACTCCTTCTTTATCTAAAAAGTGGTAGATATGTAATACTAACCTATTAAAACTGTGTATTTAATAATACTAACTTATTAACCATAATGCATGTTCCGTTGAATATTGTTTTTACAGAAACACCAGCTAGCCACAGGTGGTCGTGAGTGGTAAGGAGGTGACTCTATACGCTTCTCGATACATCACCTGGAATGATATTCTGGACCTCTGCGGACCTCCACATGTACTCACTTAAATAGGAATCTAAGTGTTCCCTTCTCGTACCACATTCAATCATGATTCGGCGTTTACAGGACCGCCACATGCTTTCTACGCCTTGTGTATGCGCTCCCGTTTCAGGTCCACAAAGTTATAACTATGGTTTACAGTCAAATGACTGTACTGTTGTGGCAAATTAACAATTTGACGGTACGAACGCCACTCATCTGACATTATAGTAGACCCTGGTTCAGTATTTGCCACTATGAGAGGTAGGAGGGTAGCTGCTGATCTATCTTCCACACTACACAAAAAGCATTCCTTCGTTTCTCGGCAGTATCCATCGAATACCCATTGTTGTGGATACACCCGGCCAACATTATTTTTTCTCTTGGCAAACACACTCTCGTCAATTTCAACTGTTAAATTCGGTCCTCCAATTTTCCGTGGGTTTCTAATGACGTTACGGCACAGATATATCTTAAGTAAGCCGTCCACTCTGTGTGTGTGTTGACGCCGATTTCCAGTTGATTTTTACTGTTTTTCACACTACTACGGCCTTCACACCAGAAATAAATAAATTTTATTATTTTTCCCAGCAGTAATTTGGACCCCTGTAAAAATGTGCCCTTGCGAACTACCTTATACTCACGGCAAGTCGTCTTACTGCAACACCAACGCTGTTGCTGCCCAAGGGCTAATACCATGTCGTGTCCTTGTTCACATTGACGAGGATTGTGAACCAAACCTTTTTCTTGAAGAAAAGAAACTGCAGCATCCTCTTATGTACTAATAACACTCAACCATCGTAGCTACTTACAACACAACACTAATTAAAAATGTAATGAAACTGGAACAAGCTGTAACAACACCAATAAATTAGCAAATTCATAAGTGTGTTTTATTTTGGTTTCCACTGTACTATGTGACGATCGGTGAGACCGTCGTAACAATTTAACGAAACATCCCAATTAATTCAATATTATACATTGAGGATTATAATTTTATATATACACTAATGTAAAATATAAAACATTATTGTTATCTGATTTCAAGCTTGCAGAGTCAATCCAAATAAATTATGTCTGAATGTATGTACACACATAACAGGCAAAATACAAGTGTTCTGTCTTGCCTGCTGTCATAGAAAATATATTCTGTATTTCTTTATGGTTGCAACTTCATTCATGTGAGTGAAAATTAATTTATATAAATCTCAAATCATCACCGGAATCTACACTGTTGACTGTAAACAAATACAATAAATTCCTTTTGTGATCACTTTGGGCCAATATGAATTTAATAGCACTAGCCGAATAATAACAGTAACTGATAACAAGATTATGCAAGATTTGCCATTACTTTCCTATACCTGTGATTACAGGCATATTGATATACCTGTTACTATGTATAGAGGAGTTACTATATATATTGTATGTTAAAACTGTGAGGTGTATTTTATAATCTGGAACATTTTATACCAAATGATTTAATCACAAAAGATTATGTAAAACACAAAATTACAACAAACACACCAAAAGTATCTATAGAAATTAAAAAAAAAAACACAATTATATAAATGACAAATTATTCAATAAATGATTAAATATGTACCATAATTTATTGATACTGCAATTATTTTTTATAGAAACAAACATCCACTAGCAGCTACAAAACCAATTTTCCCTATAGTGTACCTAGCAAGATCCTGATCTTTTCGATACATTGTTGGATTGTTAATGCTAGCATTTTTTTATTCTTTTCCCTAAACATTTTGAAACCATAATTTCAAAGCAATACTACCTGAGATGCCTTTCCATTGTGTTTCCTTTTGCTCCAAAAAAAAATATTTTGTGGTATTGATGTCTTTATTCTTTAAAATTTTGTGTGAGGGAGATTGCAAAATTTTTAACTGAACTGTAGCATTTCATTGTCTCAGTTTTTTGTCATTTTTTGTGCTACTGTAAAGTGTTCACTTTTTATTTACACCTAAGTCATGCCGTTTTTATTTTACATTTTTACACTTTCTGTCAAGCTACTGTAAAGCTACATTAAAATATACAATTTTATTTTAAAAAAATGATCAAATCAAGCACTTGTCTGTAATGAACAGAACACTGTGTAATAACTGAAATACATGAGAGTTTTATTTAAGGTTATTGCTGGCTCTCACATCCTACCTTCCAGTATTTGCGTATCATCCGTCAGAACAGTGAATAACTCAACAGGATACTAAGTCATTCTTACTACTGTTCAGATGCATTTAGCATATACACCAGAGGCAGATTTATGCATAGGCAAAGTAGGCTACTGCCTACGGGCGGCAAATTTTGTAAAGGTTGTTATGTTGTTTTTATACCTAAGAGATGTTTCAAATGCCACTCCATTTCGTCTCAATATGATAAGAAGCTTTTAAAAATACAGTATATGTTGTTTAGTAACAAGGCTTATTACATAAAGAGAATAGTTCATCATTTACTTCTGATCTGTATATGAAGTAGGCCCTACATCGTTTTTTCACAATTACATTTACATACATTATATATGTGATACTTCCATTATATTAATTATTTAACTATTAATTTGTTTACATTCAAATTTCGAACATTCTTTACCGACTCTGTAATTTGACATGAGTGAATGTCAATAGATGCCACTAGCTGCTAACAGACAGACTATGAGCATAGTATAATTTCATACCCAACTCTAGTGCCAGTTGAGCTTCAACCTGCCGAGGAGGGAAATAAGAGGTCTACACATAGTACGTGTCCGTTAAACACCTGTTGTATTTTACATAAATCGTAAAATATATATTCATCAAATAAATTGATAGGCAAAAAGTGATAAGTGAAAGGATGATTATGTCAAAAGATGTGTATATAATGTATTTTCATTTATTATGTTAGGGTAATATTAGTGGAATGATAATATTCTACCACTACTGTATTACAGTATACAAATGTAGTGATATATCTTGGCACAATACTATATAATAAATCTGGATAAAAGGCTCATTTCAAATAGAAAGGATAGCTGGTGTGATCAGACATAACAAATTTGTATTAGTTTTTTGAGAATGTATTCCTATCAAACTGCAATAAGCATATTTTCAAACCTTTATGGATGTGTGTCATGGAATTTACAGATTGCACCAAAAGAAACAGTTAAAATATATCTTCAATTAAACAAAAATTGGTCTTGTAATATGAGTCAGTAATACAGCAGGAACTAATCAGTTAATTGCTATTACAAAATGCCTTATTCCTTTTTCATGATGATCAGATTTTGCTATACGCCTGCATAAATAAAAATTAGGTAAATTGCTTAACTCTCAACACAAAGTATTTAAACTATTTAACATGAAAAGTTCATCATGTCACATATTCTAGTAACAAGGTAAGTTTTTGGAATAGTGTTTTAGCTGAATTTATACACTAGGAGGACACTCAGCATTTAGTTTGTGTGTGTAACTCTGGTTAATCAAAGAGAATTATTTGTGTAAATTCAAATTTAGTAATACAAATCTACTACTATAAAGGCCTGGAATGCTATGCGTTAAAGAATTTTAATTAACTTTATATGGGGAAATCTGGTTTACATACATTATTTCTGAAAATAATAATCCTGAAATGTAATCAGTACTTATATCAAGTTAAGTGCAATAATTAAATAGATTCTTCAACTTGCACGTTGCAAACTTCAGGTGCTAATCCTTTACATTATTTTTAATTTAACATCAATTTATGTTCGGCAACGTTAAAAAGAACATGTTATGGCCTCTGAGAAAGTACACAGTGAGTGGAAGCTGGCTTAAATGAAGGTAAACATTTTATCTAATAATTAGTGTCCCGTGTTAGAAAACATGTGCAATACATATTATAAAAAGAAGGATATTGTTTTTACTTCCATGTTCCATAAGGAAATGGATGGCGAAAAAAATCGTGTTCGAGATAAGGGCTGATTCTGATTGTACTACCCTCAATACATAAAGAAGTAATTTTTTGAAAGATGTCTGTGTATAGAATTTTGTCTATGGCGAATGATAATTGCCACAAATTCAAATACTTTTTTGCATATTGTAGAGGACTCAAGGTCTGTTGATTTTGGTGAAGATCGGTTAAGGAGAAGGGGTAGTTTACCTGCAACGTTTTATGTTTTAACAAGAGTAAAGTACTTAATTTTGATAAATAAAGTATCCTGAAAAGGTCATAATAATCCACTCTAGAAAGGTAGATGAAATATCGATAAATGAAAAGGGGTAGGGGGAAGTTGAAGGGGGAGGGGATAATTTTCTATAATTTAAAATGATAGGTGAAGGGGAGGGGATAATTTTTTATATGTGTACTACATTATCGGCAACGATGAAGTAGTTTGTTGATAAAATTCCTTTCCAGGCTGTTTGGCCGTGGTCCAATGTATTCTGCAAAACCAGACGTTTCGGAAGTGCCATCGACTGCCATCATCAGTGAAAATCAAGTGCGCTAATGTGAGGTGGTAGATGTTAGTGACCACAATTCTGTGGTTGAGGCTGAAGATAGAAGTAGTTTCTGTAGAAATATTTCATTTCTAAAACGATTTTAAATATAAATCTTAAAACATGGAAGTCATGTATGGTTCTCCACACATTAGATTGTACTGGGTTCTAAATTGGAAGTAGAATTCTTGAAAAGAACGAATCCATAATATTTTTACCATGTGGGGCGCATTCCTTGAAACATGTGGGTGTTAATGCTGCAAAACTCAATGCAGATGTGATGACATTTTTCGGGCATGTTGCAAGTCTTTACTCATTTTTCTCTAGCAGCCCTAGAGAAAAATGTTGGGAAGTTTTGAAAAAGCACATTCCTTTATCACTGCAGAGCTTCCCTGAAACAAGATGAAGTGAGAGGATCCAAGCTGTCAAACCGATAGTTAAGCACTACCCAGGAGTACTTAAATTGTTGGATACACTTTAGAAGAGATGTCTTCTAGTCTAACTCCCTCTGCCTACAACATCATATTAGGGTTTAAGAAATATTTCAATTCCACAAAGAGCTTAATGTTGGCATCATTTTGGTTCAAAGTGCTTTCATATATTGACTAAAAAAATGTTGTTATTCAAAGCAAATAATCACACTCGTTGAAATAACTCTAGTGGAAGATTTGCTGACAGAATTGAAATTGTTGCGTGATAACCCAGACAGCATAATTGAAGAACCAAACTTAATTGCAAAAGAACTAATAAAAGTTCCTCCTGAATCTCCCAAAAGGTGGAAAAAAAGTACAGATCAATCCAATAGTGATTTTTCAGTAAACAAAGATCAAGAAAATAAATTTAAAACCTCAGTAATGTACCCAGTATTAGAGTTTGTAATGGGCAACATAAAAACACGATTCACTGCAATTAGTTCAATTCGTGACTTGTTTCCACCAGTATTGAACTTTACGGACATGGAAAATGATGAATTAGAATTGAAAGTAAAAGTTCTCATTAGCAAGTTTAAAAAGGAATTGGCAATGGATCTATTTGAAGAAATATTACACTTGAAGAACATTTATAAAACAGAGTTTGAATCAGAAAAGAATCCACTAAGCCTACTCCAAAAACCTTCAAACTGTATTTGTGAACTTCTGTCTTGCCTATAGGCTTTTCTGTACTATTCCAGTTACAGTTTCGTCTCCTGAAAAATCTTTGAGCAGTATAGCGAATTCACTGAAAACTTGGCAGAGAAGCACTACCTACCAAGAAAGGCTTAATAATTTGGCAATTTTAGCTATTACAAATGAATTGGCTAACAGTATTCCACTCTAACCCATTATTAATACTTAATCATTTGGGTGTTAACAGAAACTGCACATTGCTTTTTATTGCATTATGTTGAAAAAAGGATTTTAATGTACTTGTTTGGTTATAGGCCTACGTTAGATTGTACTGTGTTCTAAATTGGAAGTAGGTTTTAATTCCGGTACTTCGAATAAATACAGCCTTTTATCCATACAATAAATACAGCCTTTGAATGTACACTAAGTAAGGAAATGTTTGTTAAGTCTAATTAATTTTAAAAATCTAAAAGGTTAAGTTAGATAATTAAACGTTGACACACCCTCCCAAAATCGTCTCTGTACCGTAATTATGTGCGATAAATGGAAACTAATTTCTGTACTTCCAATAAATACACCCTTTTAATAAAATATGTGCCAGTAAACCCCAATAAAATATGCACCAATAACGAAGCCTACTATCTAAGTTAGATAATTAAACGTAGACACAACCTCCCAAAAACGTCTCTGTACCGTAATTATGTGCGATAAATGGAAACTAATTTCTGTACTTCCAATAAATACACCCTTTTAATAAAATATGTACCAATAAACTCCAATAAAATATGTACGAATAACGTAGCCTACTAGGTTATACGTTCTAAATTGGAAGTACAGATAGGTTTTAATTCGAATAAATACAGCCTTTAATGTATATACAGCCTTTTATCCATACAATAAATACAGCCTTTGAATGTACACTAACAAGGAAATTTTGTTAAATCTAATTAATTTTAAAAATCTAAAAGGTTAAGTTACATTGTTAAACGTAGACACAACCTCCAAAAATCATCTGTGTACCGTAATTATGTGCAATAAATGGAAACTAATTTCTGTACTTCCAATAAATACACCCTTTTAATAAAATATGTGCCAATACTCTGAATTCAAATTAAATAAAGAAAAAAGGAATTGTGTGTGTGTGTGTTTTCTGTGGTTGAGGCTGAAGATAGAAGTAGTTTCTTTAGAAATATTTCATTTCTAAAACGATTTTAAATATAAATCTTAAAACATGGAAGTCATGTATAGTTCTCCACACGGATATTTTCATTATTTGCATCAAATAGTATTATTGTTTAATACACGTTCTATCCAGATCAAATTATGTGTATACAGTTCTGGAAAAATTAGAAATACAATTTTTTTTGTTTATTTTAAACTGTATTATGTTTGGAAGTATCCCAAAGTAAATTTAACATTAATCATGTCAATCAATGAGGCCAGTCTAGTTTTTTAAGGCTAGGAGAAACCTTGAAATGTTTGTAGCATCAGTAGGTCATCATGATGGATCTAATAATCAAACTTCAGTTTCTGTGAAAAGCTGGCAGATTTGAGTAGCCACTTGATAAAGGATGGTATTGTAAAAGCAACAATTCTTTCAGAATTATTTTATAACCCTGTCAGTCTGCAAATAACTATCACTCCTTTAGATCATCAGCAGATTTAAACTTTTCTTATTTGTGCTAGGAATGTATCATGTAAAACTGCTGGAAGCATGGTATACAAAGTTTCTATTATCCTTTTCAAGGTTGATGACCAAAACAAAAAGTACTACTTATAATTCATCATTGTAGCAGTTACACAGCAGTATACTAAACATCTCTTGGTTAATACCTGTACTCTGGTCAGGTAGGACACAATGAATCATTCAAAACAAGTACAATTCAGTGTCAATGTCTAGTGTTTATGTGTCACTGCTACCCATAGTGAATCATTTGTATTGTACATAACAAATAGTATTCTGACTGTACACGTTTTTCATCTGACAAGAATTTTATACTTAGGCAAACTCATTTAATGGTGTAACCTTCTGTAATATGTGCCAAACAAGTATTCATAAAATTAATATTTGTGTCAAATTGTGTTTTATTTATTTCCAACAAAATCTGTTTTGTGGACATAACTTTATGTCCAATACAATTATTATGTTATTTCTTTTTAGTATCCCTTATAGATTTGCGTGATCAAAACTTTGAATACTAAAACTTTGTTTCAGCTGATAACCATGCTTTGTTGAGATTATTAAAGAAAAGTTTTGCTCATTCAGTGATGTGGCATCTTCAGTGATAAAGTTGAGTCTCATCGTGTTAAAACTACTGAAGACTTCATAGAATTGGAAAATTAATGAGAATAATATTCTTACAACCAGTGACAAGAATTATGAACTTAAAACAGTGGAATGAATTACTGAATACCAGATACTCTCAATTGCTAAAACAAACACACTTATATTACAACAGTTCTCTTTATATAATTATCCAGGACACACTGTATAGCCTACAAACAGTAATAAAAAAATCACAATAGTTTACAACGCAAGTAAACAATTGATCATTTGTCACTTTTATTAAAAACTGCTGTCTAATATCATCCTATATGAATGCACAACCTACTACACCAACTTTCTAAAACTCAGCAGGTGGCAACATCCTAATTATCAGGCTAATGTGATAAAGTTCCAGATGAATGCCAAGAGTGTGGCTCTAGAATATTCTGCAGTGCTGCTGATTAACAGTATGTGATCAGCATCACATAGAGTACTACACATTTAAGCTATCTAATTGACTTGGTATTAGAATATTAGTAAAATGTGCTTGTTAACCAAATAGTGTGTTGTTACTCCTGAAAATCCCATTTCACTAAGAGCATTTTAGAAGTCTGGGTTATCTTTTATGTTTCACTCCACAAACATGCCTTTAGTTCAGCATTTCTTAACCTATTGGGCATGAGCCACTGCAGGGTCCCGAGAGGGCATTTGGTGGGTTGCAAAGTCAGGTTCGGAAATTTATTTACTGTGTCTTAAAAAGCTACTACATGTAAATAACTAAGATATATCATTTTAACAATTTAAATTCTACCTGTTTTGTACATAGTCTAAACTGTACATTTTTGTTATTCATGCTCTACCATTGTTTTTTACCAGCTCTGGTGTTTAACTCTCTATAACCAGATTGAAAGTTGCTTCCCAGAGGGATACAGTGAATTCAATTGGATTCAAGACCCATTCTTGTATTTTGAAAGTTCTAACATGTTGTCAGTAAAACTAAATGAGCAATTGTGTGATATCATCTGTGATGCTGGGATAAAAACTAAATTTTTAGTAAATTATTTTGTATAGTTAGTGATAACATGAGACATGTCATGGACAACAAAATCCATAAACTTTTAGATTCTGACTTAACAAAGTTCTGGATATTTTTAAGAGATGAATATCCTGAACTTTCGGAGTTGCTCATCCCATTCACCACCTCATTCTTGAGTGAAATGGGATTTTCATCTCAAGTGAAAAGCAAGCACACAAATAGACTTGACGCACACTCAGATTTATGACTTAATTTAACCACTCTTGAATCCAACATACCCCAGCTTTTGCAGAAAAAGCAGCTCCAACTGTCACATTAGTAACTAATGATTAGTTAGGCAAGTAAAAACTCTTTTGTTTTTAACTTCAGCATGTGTTTATTAGAGCAAATTAGTCTTTTGAATTACATATTTGCTTTTTGCTTTTCTATAATTAAGTGTATATATAATTTGTTTAAGCATAAAAGAAGGCTTAAAGTTCTCAGTGTTACCAAAAATATGATTATAAAGTGGGTGCACAAGTAGTTCTGCCATGCACACCCCTACAAGTCTAATTAATTTTAAAAATCTAAAAGGTTAAGTTAGATAATTAAACGTAGACACAACCTCCCAAAATCGTCTCTGTACCGTAATTATGTGCGATAAATGGAAACTAATTTCTGTACTTCCAATAAATACACCCTTTTAATAAAATATGTACCAATAAACTCCAATAAAATACTGTATGTACGAATAACGTAGCCTACTAGGTTATACGTTCTAAATTGGTTAAGTTGCATTGTTAAACGTAGACACAACCTCCAAAAATCGTCTGTGTACCGTAATTATGTGCGATAAATGGAAACTAATTTCTGTACTTCCAATAAATACACCCTTTTAATAAAATATGTGCCAATAAACCCCAATAAAATATGCAAATATGTTATAGGTCTACGTTCTAAATTGGAACTAGGTTTTAATTCCGGTACTTCGAATAAATACAGCCTTTAATGTTATGTACAGCAGCCTTGTATGCATACAATAATTTAATGTACACTAACAAAGGAAATTTTTGTTAAATCTAATTAATTTTAAAAATCTAAAAGGTTAAGTTGCATTGTTAAACGTAGACACAACCTCCAAAAATCGTCTGTGTACCGTAATTATGTGCGATAAATGGAAAATAATTTCTGTACTTCCAGTAAATACACCCTTTTATTGTACACTAACAAAGTAAATTTTATTTAAGTTACATTGTCTACATAACCTCCATAAACTGGCATTAGTTACTTGTGAAGAAAACAGTTCTAGTACACATCGAACACGGAAAGAAAGTACAAACGTGGAGACGGAAGTTGACTTTTGTCGCAGGCTATAGTGAAAGACCAGCGTCATCAACATAATACATCGAAATAAATAGTCCAACACCGAGAAACAACTACTTCAAGTTAATCTACAGAAAACAACAGTGATTATGTGCAGTATTATTTCAATTTTGTGCGGGAAATAATGAACAGAAAATAATTAATTATTATCATTCATGATCCATTTAGTCAGAAGAGGATCGCAATATTCTGTTCTGGTGCGTATGTTGTGTAAAACCCGGTAATCATTATAATCCGATTACCGAAGTGGTTAATGAGTTTTAATTAAATAATTAAAACCAAAAGGTAACAGTGCAATCATTATTCACTTTTTATCAGAGCGCCATAACCTGTACAATTTTTCTACACTGATCTGTACTGACGCAAAACACAGAAACATTTCAAGATTACACCACGTCTCAATTTATTATATGAATTTGTTATTATGAATTAAGCTGTATGTTAGTTGTAAGTGTTCTCACATGATAAATTTTGTAAATCAAAAAGCAAGCGTTGACGAACGCGCGACCTCTCAACAGGTCATTTTTTATTTGTTTACTTAATGAAAGTAACCTCAAAACATTAACAACCAATATTTTATCAGCAAATCATTAGATATTGTGTAGGCATAATTTTCTTTTTCGTGTCTCAAAGAATTCACATCTGAGATTTTCATAATTGTAATGTTAAAAATAAATAACATCTGGACTTAGCCAGATTTATAATTCACGTTCTGAGCAAGCCGTATAAGGCACATAATAACTGATTTATAATTGTACAACTTGTATGTTTCATTATATTTGTTTTTGAATTTTCTATAAGGGTGTAAATAAAACCCATTATTAACAGCATCACTCGATTTGATTTATTTCTATATGATAATTAAATATTTTATTAAGAAAACTCGAACAACCTTCAGTTGTGTTTTAATATTTTGGAATAGCATTGCCATAAAGGTGATACACCATTATTTTAAATTTTTTAATCATTCAGTAATTCTATTTGTGGGTTTTACACGGGATTTTCCCTAAATAAATCCGTGTGGCGCCCACTAACTAGCAAACAAGGCAATCTAACCTTGCTACTAAAGTGAGTTGGTGTTTTTAAACTGAGTTGACAGCTTAGTGAACTTCTAGAAAACACGACCAGGTACGTGAAAGTATATTTAGTTATTTATATTGTCCAGACATTACGAGACGTAACGTACTAAGACTATCAGCAACCTGGAGGAGAAGTTTTACAGCCAATATCAACCAGACGTTCATCAATATCAAGCAACCAACTATTGTATTTTACATTTCAAATTAAGCAAATTTAGCATTTAATTATTATCAACTCAACTATTTTATTTGTTTCATATAAGGGGATTCGTTTCAAACAAGTATAATTACACCATTGTAAACACACTGTGAGTAACCTCGAATGTTACATTGTAAATTACTTTACCACGTTAGTAACCTTCAATTAGAAACAACTATTTCAAACTTTGATTTATTTCAAAAGAATATTTCACACATAATTGAACTTTGATTAAACAAGACCTTTAATATTTTAAACACAAACATAATTTTAAATAACAGCAGCAACACTTTTATTTTATTACAAGTTAAAGTATACACCGTATTCGATCGATTTATTTACAACATAAACCTAAAATCAAACACCCCGGATATGGTTAGGTTACAAATTGACAACTCCAACGCGGGGCTTTAAGAATAAAGGAAGAACCCCAACTATTCGTTCAATTACAACATATCAATTAAGAACATGAATCAGTATTATGGAAAGGAATGGATTGAAATGTCTCAACTTAAAAGAAACAAAGATTCAACAATTTTACAATCAATAAAAGAGAAAATATAATCATGTGAATATGATAGACAACAAAAATGAGGTCTGCACTCTCATAAAGGGTGTAGGCCTAAAAGCCTGCTTATTAAAGAATACACAATCTAACATAATGGAGTAGGAGAATACAATGATTTTAATTAAAACTTCTGTACTGAAATTCAAGGGTGCAGAGTATAATTAAGTCTTATTGTTACTGATCCGAGTAAGTAGCAATAATTAAAACCTATCAATAACAAGAAATATTTGAAACACTTAACTACATATTTGTAAGCTTAAAACTACCTGAATACCAAAACCCTTATCTGCAGTTGTGGAACTCCATAATGCAATTGATAAATAGGACTAACTGCAAGATACAGGCAAAAGAGTGACTTCTGGGATATGCCACAGAGGCATATTTATGGGAGGGGGGGATAAACAGCATTGGACCACCCTAGATGGTCGAAAAAAATTGACGAACTTTGTTAGTCTCTTAATTTTTAGGCTATTTATTATTTTTTTAGCTGTGTACGCTAATATAATAGTAACTCTTTTCAAATATACAAACTGGTTTATTATACAGTGTATAAGTTTGAAATATGAAATATAGGAAAATCAGTTCAGTCAATCTTCTAAACAATATATCAATAACATTTTTATTGCGTCACTACTGTTTACTTTCATGGATTTATTTCAGGATATTATCATATGTTTTTCAACCACTTTAAAGATAGTATTGTTGATTAGTCTTAACTTGCTTTTTCTTTTGTATGAAACCGACTCAACAGGACCTCCTCAAGGCCAAGTTCTAGATACATCACTGGTTATCCACAGATAATATACTTAAACAGCACAGTTTTTGCAGAGTGAGAGATGGTATTTCCTTGGGCATGAAATAACAAGGTACAGTCTTAAATTGGATTAACTGTATCTTATTGATAGTAATTTGTGTTTCTTTAAATACAAACTTTATAATTTTGCTTTAGCTTCTGTTATTTTCAGGACATGCTGTTGCAGAAAATTAATAATGTAAAATCTGACAAAATTTAATCCATTTTTTTTATTTCTTGAATAAACATTATGCTTCATGCTTCTATTATTTAAGTAAAAAACAGATATATATTTTTTTCAGGACAACAATATAGCTCCTCCTTCTACTGAGGTGTATGATGTATATATAACTAATAATTTCAAGTAAGAAAACAGTGCCAATTTATGATCTGACATTTTGCACAATCTGCAAGGAAATTAAATGTACATTTAAAATCTGAAGTAAGTATATCACTATCAGTTAAATACTCATTCCTGAAGTTATCATTTATATCTTGTCAGAAGGGGAATGATTGATCACTACACATCGAGTCATTAACTAAGCTGTTTAAGTGTTTTTACATGAGCCCTTTTTACCTCTTTAGGAAGCTTAGGTAGTTCAGCTCTGTCTGGTCTTTATATATATATCTTCTAAAGTTTGGATCTAAGAGATATAAAGAGCATTACTTAACAAACTATTGATAACCAATTATGCCATTGATGTTATACGAAAGTGATATCAATTGTAAGCAATGCTGTTGCAGTTCTATGTGACTATACAGCAGCAGTTGATGATGACTTTAGTATGGAGGAATATCAGCCACTCTCCAGCAATAGCCCATAGTATGTAAAAAATGTTATATATATATATATATATATAACATTTAATATTTATAATGAATTTACCTCAAGATATACCTTTTTTTTTCCTTATTAGGAACATGTTTCGGGTACCATCTTGTACCCATCCTCAGCCTTCCGGTTTTTGTGTCTGGTGAAGTACATATGTGTTGGTTGACTATTATTATTGTGGCTTCCTGTTGGCTTCTGGTACTTCAAATTGGTTTGAAGTATACATTAAAGTGTATATAATAGAAAGTTACATTGTATTTGTGTAAACTTATAAAAGAAAATACTTTTATTTATCTAAGATTCGAATTTTTTAATATTTGCATATTTTCTATTAATATTAATAAATCATAGAATGATTATTTTGAAACGGTTTTAATTAATTATTTCATAATTAAATCCAAGTATTACATGCCAACAACATCTCACTCCTCTTTGAAAATTATTTAATTATCGTGCAACTACATATACTTAACGCAACGAGAATAAAAAAAAAAAAAAACTGCGACCTGGCCGGTGTAATACATTTCATAGTTGCGTTGAGTAATGTATTTGTGTGAGTTTTTGAAATACTTGTAACGTTGCAATATATATTCAAACACTTTTTGCTACAGTCCGTTTCTTGATGTATATATTATATTTAATTTTTATAATGAATTTACCTCAAGATATTTCTTTCCTTATTAGGAACATGTTTCACGTACCATTGTGTACCCATCCTCAGCCTTCCGGTTTTTGTGTCTGGTGAAGTACATATGTGTTGGTTGTCTATTATTATTGTGGCTTCCTGTTGGCTTCTGGTACTTTAAATTGGTTTTATTGTATGTGATTGTGGTGTATGTGTTAGTTTTTTGTGTATTTTCGATGTTGAGTGCTTCGAATATTGTGTCATGTTTTGTATTGATTTGTATTTGTTCAGGTATTAGTTTGTTTTGTGTTTTATGTTTGTATATTTGTAAATTTTCCCAGATGTTCATTATGGTGCCTTTGTGTGGTATATGTTTTATTAGTGTCACATTGGTTATGTCTGGGAATTCATGTCCTGTGTTTATTGCATGTGTGGCTAAATTGGATTTATATATTTCTGTTTTTTTTGTATGTGTTCAAATAACGTTTTTTCAGCTGTTTTTTTGTTTGTCCTATGTAACATTTATTGCAATCTTGGCACTCAATTTGTATATACCGTTAGTTGTTGTATTAACTTTGTTGTGTGGGCTATTTAGTTTTTGTAAATTATTTTTATTAGTTTTGTATACTATTTTTATATCTATGTTTTTAAATAGTTTTGTTAGTTTTGTCATTTTATTATTTATGTATGTGAATGTGGCCCATTTGTTGTTGTTGTTATTATTATGTGGTGTTCATTTTGATTAATTCTGAATTGTTCAGTTTTTATTTTATATTTGATTTTATTTTCTATTTTGTTTACAGTATTTTTAGTGTATCCATTTTCATAACCAATTTGGTATATTATATTTCTTTTTTTAAACTGACAAAACTATTTAAAAACACAGATATAAAAATAGCATACAAAACTTGGATTTCGTTGTCCATGACGTGTCCGTTACTTAACTAAATATCACTATTACATTAACGACTCGGAACACTAGGTGTTTTATAAGTAAAAGCATAAAGTTTTACCTTACATTCATACATAACTAATAACAATAATTTACAAAAACTAAATAGCCCACACAACAAAGTTAATACAACAACTAACGGTATATACAAAATTGAATGCCAAGATTGCAATAAATGTTACATAGGACAAACAAAAAACAACTGAAAAAACGTTATTTTGAACACCTAAACGCATACAAAAAAACAGAAATATACAAATCTAATTTGGCCACACATGCAATAAACACAGGACATGAATTCCCAGACATAACCAATGTGACACTAATAAAACATATACCACACAAAGGCACCATAATGAACATTTGGGAAAATTTACAAATATACAAACATAAAACACAAAACAAACTAATACCTGAACAAATACAAATCACTACAAAACATGACACAATATTCAAAGCACTCAACATCGAAAATACACAAAAACCTAACACACACCACAATCACACACAATAAAACCAATTTGAAGTACCAGAAGCCAACAGGAAGCCACAATAATAATAGACAACCAACACATATGTACTTCACCAGACACAAAAACCGGAAGGTTGAGGATGGGTACAAGATGGTACCCAAAACATGTTCCTAATAAGGAAAAAAAAAGTATATCTTGAGGTAAATTCATTATAAATATTAAATGTATTATATACATAAAGAAACGGACTGCAGCAGAAAGTGACTGAATATATATTATATATATATATATATAATATATATATATTATATATATATATTGCAACAATACATATATTTGCATATTTGCCCAGGGCGGTATGTTTGTAAATATTTAGCATAGAAAAATATGATGAACAGTTTTTAACAATATTATGCAGGATAAGAATTGTCAGAAAGCGTACACCTGCCCCCGCGAGTGAATACAGCGCTTGTGTGTTTGTGTGTGTGAACACAAGCTACGACAGGCAAAGATGGGGTGATGCGTACGTCTGTAATCAGGTTTTAACCGGATAAAAATAAACTAATTAATACGTTTTAAACCTCTGAACAAAGACTTACCCCAATTATAAAAACACCATTACATTAAGGAATATTTAACGAATATAGTGATGTAAAAGTATTGCAGAAATTTGCAATAATAAAGACGCCAGGTAATTTAATGTTAATTACTAGTATAATTAAATAGTAATTAATAAGTGTGTTATATGTGAGTGACCAGGAAAAAATTATGTAAACGATATCGCGTGTGCTACGAGTATGTTTATGAAATCGCGAAAATGAACCAAAAAGTGATTTGTAATTAAAAGGACGCTTTGCACGAAGTGACAATATCTAACAGGTCGAAAACAGTCCTGGACTTGTCAGATTGCCATCCAGTATAAATACCACCGGCAATTTTGGGGCGGTCTCAGAGACTCAAGATATCTTCACACAACATCACGCTGCTGGTCTGCCGATCGATCAGGACATCTTTACCACACACCAAGACTTATGGAGGAACTCTGGAGCGTCACAAACAACAACCCATAGAGACAGAGAACACAGCATCAACATAATCATCATCATCATCATCATCAAATTCTCAGGATTCAGGACACACACACACACACACACACACACACACACACACACACACACACACACACACACACACACACACACACACACACACACACACACACACACACACAACGGTAACGTCGGCAGTACGCAGGTGATGAATAAACAATTATATTTTTGTTTGTGAAAAGAACTCTCAAAAGAAACTTATATATGAACAGTAAAGACTTAAAGTTTTAAATTTAAATAGTAGTTAAAGAAAAGAATTTAATTTAACAAGAAAATTTAAAAATACTAATCTTCTGTTATATGTTTAAATTTGGGTGTGGCAATAGAAATAAATAATAGGTTGGAAGTAAATGTTATATTTTTTATTTTGTTTATAGTAACAATTAATTTTATTCTTGAGATTGAATATTATTTTTGTTTGTAAATGAGTTGCTATTATTTAAAATTTGAGTCAAAGTCAGACACACTGCAATAAAAAGGTTTACATAATTTGTTTAAGATGTCTGTTTAGCTAGTAAGATTATATGGTTGTTTATTTTATATGTCATGAACAGCATAGAAAGTTACAATGTATTTGTGTAAACTTATAAAAGAAAATATTTTTATTTATCTAAGATTCGAATTTTTTAATATTTGCATATTTTCTATTAATATTAATAAATCATAGAATGATTATTTTGAAACGGTTTTAATTAATTATTTCATAATTAAATCCAAGTATTACATGCCAACAACATCTCACTCCTCTTTGAAAATTATTTAATTATCGTGCAACTACATATACTTAACGCAACGAGAATAAAAAAAAAAAAAAACTGCGACCTGGCCGGTGTAATACATTTCATAGTTGCGTTGAGTAATGTATTTGTGTGAGTTTTTGAAATACTTGTAACGTTGCAATATATAGTCAAACACTTTTTGCTACAGTCCGTTTCTTGATGTATATATTATATTTAATTTTTATAATGAATTTACCTCAAGATATTTCTTTCCTTATTAGGAACATGTTTCACGTACCATTGTGTACCCATCCTCAGCCTTCCAGATTTTGTGTCTGGTGAAGTACATGTGTGTTGGCTGGTTGTTATTGTAGCTTCCTGTTGGCTTCTGGTACTTTAATTTGGTATTATTGTGTGTGATTGTGGTGTATGTATTAGTATTTTGTGTATTTTCGATGTTGAGTGCTTTGAAAATTGTGTCATGTTTTGTATTGATTTGTATTTGTTCAGGTATTAGTTTGTTTTGTGTTTTATGTTTGTATATTTGTAAATATTCCCAAATGTTCATTATGGTGCCTTTGTGTGGTATGTGTTTCATTAGTGTCATGTTGGTTATGTTTGGGAATTCATGTCCAGTGTTTATTGCATGTGTGGCCAAATTAGATTTGTATATTTCTGTTTTTTTGTATGCGTTTAGGTGTTCAAAATAACGTTTTTTCAGTTGTTTTTTGTTTGTCCTATGTAACATTTATTGCAATCTTGGCATTCAATTTTGTATATACCCAGTGGCGAAGTTACATGGAGGCAATTGAGGCAATGCCTACCCTAAAAAATTCTGTAGAATAAAAATTATAAATACGTATGAAGTATGTAACGTAAAGATTATACATTGTTACTGTAATGGTCGAATTTACTAATTACTTGCTTTACTCAGCGACTGCTAGACGGTGACAAGTGACAGCAGACATAGTTTAAAGCGAATGAGGCAACGTGAACCTGCCTCACAGTTTTTTGTATACATCGTATGTAAGCAATGTGTTGGCGGAGACTTGGCAGTGCGGGGAGCGGGGGATTGACCAGCGCTCCACACACTGTAGCGTTGAGGTATGTCTCACTGCTGTTGTGAAACCCCCCTTTTATTTTTCTAAGTTTTGTAATTTTTTTTTTTTTTGAATTTTATTTAATTTTATTTTTATTAAGTATTTTTTTGTAAAAGGGGAGAGACATCATATTTAGAACTAGGTAAAGAGAAACCTAGAGGAAGCAAAAGTGTGCAAGGCCCAAATACAATTACAGACATGTCCCCCCAGGTGAATGACAGGACTTGCAAATGAAAAACTCTTTTAACCAACAAGCGTGTGCTTTATTCAACCTGTAAGATTTTACATAAATAACAAGTTCGTAATTGTGTGAGCACACCATTAAAGGCAGACTTATATATATCTATGTATTTCCATTAATTCATAATGTCACAAAGTAAGTGAATTGATATTACTAATTGCAAAAATTTCTGCCTGATCATGTATGAGTCAAAGTTGGTAATAATCTCATTCATTAAGCAATACTAATCTATCAGTGTTGTATAATATCAATTAGGCTAGCCTGTTGTCTCAGCGAGCACATTTATGGTTATTCTCTTGTTTTAAATCAGTTACATATTCCCCAAAAATATATCTATATATATATAGTAAAATTACACACACAAACACATATACGACATGAATAACAAAACATCCCTCATTTCAACACTAACCTCCACATAAACCGATTCCCACTACAGTAAATAAATGAAGCCTAATATGTATAGCTAGGTACAAATATAAATAACAACGTAAAATGGAATATCTCAGCTCCTAAGCATAGATTTGCCAGCATATTCACAAGCATAGTTCACACCAGAGAATGTAAGTTACCGCCCCGAAACTCAAACAGCCAAACGAACCCTTAGCTTAATCATTAAGCATTAAGTATGTGTGTGAAAGAAAATCGTTTCTCATCAACAGCATCAGACAACCCCCAGCTACGTTATTAAACTCTGCCATGACCAGATGACTTGATAGCACGAGATAATTAACTCCCTAATGGTCTTAATTAGATGAAAGTTAGATCTTACAGTAAACTGCGGATGTGTGTGTATGTGTGTAACTTCTTACACATTATACAGTTATAAGATACTTCATTAGGTGTACTGTGGTAATGTTCACACATGCAATAACATGATGATCACACATAATTGAACATGAGAGTTTGTGCTAGAGTCTAATTTTCAGAACTTCACGAGTGAGCTTCTGGCGGCTTCTGTGCATTCACATGTTGTAGAGAGAGAGAAATAGATAAACAGAATTTTCCCACCTGGATAGTCCGGTGTACTTAGTTCGTATAGGCGAGGATCAGTGATGTCACAGTCATATCACCCGTCCCTGGTGCAGCTTAGCGTTGGAAAAGTTCTTGGTTCAGCTTAGCATCGAAAAGTCCTCGACTGACGGCATTGTGGCTAAAGATCGTCTCTGCTATTAGGGGGAACAGATGTTCGTTCGCCCCTGACACCCATCTCGTCCTTGGTCGAGCACCTGGACATACAATACTTGTAGAGGGTGTCATAAAGAAATTCACGCCACTTAGGCCGTCCACATTAAATACCAACACTAACTTTAAGCAGCTACAGCGCATACACACATCGCCACTAATTCAGATTAAACAGTACTAAGCTCGTCTAGCAATTATTTTCTTAATGTTTCATTGAGATATTCAAATTGATTTGCCGTGTCTATCGTTGTTATTAATTACATCAAAACAGCTGAGTGCAAGATACATTAACATATTCTCTATTTAAATTAACTTGACCCACGACTCTCACATTCATAATTTAATTAAATATAATTTAATTTGATTTTGTAACAGCGTTAATGCCCAGATTAAAAAAACGCTCTATACGCACACACACACACAGGCATAACTCATAATGAAAGCTGAAACGCAAAATATATTTGGTGTTAGAATATTTTCAGAACTCACAGACTTGCACGTACCTGGAGCACGCTTTATCTAGCCTATCATAGTGATAGGTACGGAAGTCCTGGTTAGAAGTTCGCCGCCAGCCGAGACCAGATGAACAGCTTGGAGGATGAAGCAGAAATGAGAGCGAATCAACGTTTCGCTCCAGCCAAGTAACCTCCGAAAGCAGGAATGTACAGACACACAGCTGGCTGGCAGCGCCAGCAGTATTGCGTAGCCACACAACCTTTTGTGTGTATAACCGACCGACAACAAACAATCTTAACAGAGTGGCAGTGCGTGACGTCAGCGGCGCTCGTTTTTAAAATACTAATAATCTAATACGTTGCCGAAGCCAGTTCGGCACACCCTCACCCCAAAAGGGCAACATGGTTGACCCAAAACAAACAAGTCCTCAAGCACGACGGCTGCGGGAAACCTGGAAAATCTCAGATTCTA
The DNA here is from genome assembly GCA_034769895.1 of Magicicada septendecula. NCBI lineage: Eukaryota > Metazoa > Arthropoda > Insecta > Hemiptera > Cicadidae > Magicicada > Magicicada septendecula. The sequence goes on from CM068367.1 coordinate 491,455,617, forward strand.
AAACCGCTCTTGGTGGGTACAGTAACACAGGAAAACGAAAAAGCAGAAGGAAGAGGTGTGAGTCAGTGAATGTGTGTCCGAAAGAGAAGATGTAAGTGTGAGTCCTGCATGCTCGCCGGGCCCTGGTCCGCATGCAGATAGAAGAGACAGAAAAGAACAGAAGAAAGAGAAGAATCGCAGGATCCGGCTCTGAGTACTGATCACCAAGGCCTCCCAAACTCAACAACTGAGACCCAGGACCACTAACACAATATTCCTTTCCCAGGACTGAAAATCTCCACTTCACTGCGACCATCCCCCCACGCGCGTCCTCTCCTCCATGCCAAACTCTCGGGACCACCCCAACACGTCACCATCTCCGGTGACCACCACCTAACCCTCCTGGTACTCACATATTCACGCCCGAAGGCTAACAAGGTGCTACAACCTTGATATGGGAGTACCATTTCTACAACCGTCCAGCTCGTGGACCGACCAGCCGTGTGCAGCAAAACAAGGCATTATCAATCCTTGACACACGACTGGCCCACATCCCTACACTAGGGCGGACGGACCCGATTAGCAAGGCCGAGAAGACCGCATTGAGGGCACGCGAACATCAATCTCCACTTTATAAGTTATCTCTCTACCTAAGGAGGAGGGGGTAACTTCTCTGCGGACAGCCTACACTCAGCCATACAACCGACGCCCAAACAACCCTGGGGACATCAACCCGGAATGCGGCATGGTTCGGGCCAAACACTAATCCACATTGAAAAACTGACCTACATTTTATATCACTCGAACAGCTGATCAGACAGAAAACAAATAAACTGGTCTTTGAATTTAGAAGCCGGATATAACGATACACAATCTATCAGATAAGCAGGCAGCAAGGCTTGAAATAGTGTTACCGCTGCGGCTATCAGTTGGCCAAAGGTTATCTTTCGGATCAGTTTGTATCACTGTTCAAAACTATTGCATCGATTCTGGTTTAATATTTAATTTATTCTTTCTAACATCTATTGTCTTTAGTGCAGTCGGCGTTAAAATTCCCGTTTTAAAAAAACAAGGTCCCCCAAAAAAATCCTAACTCAAATTCATCTGAATTCCTTCTTCATTTGGAACGCCCCTCTTACTACTTAAATTCACTCAGTATCCACCAGAATTATGCAATTTACAACATACATCACAGACAACAATTTAACACCAACACATAAGGAAGAACTTGATCATTCAAGCGGCTCCAGAATACTCTAGCGATACGACGAGATGGGTGTCATAAAAGCAGAGAAACAGCCATGCAAAATGCCCAGAAGAGAACACAACACAAAACAATCAAACTAACTCACTAAATACAACACACAAGTACACATAAAATTCGATATAATCGAAAATATAAAGTATCACATCCATGCCCTTGGTCGGACCATAACCGCATTCAAAATACGATACCGCAACGCCCTCAATAAACAATTACCATATAACTGGGATGCTACCAAACACGTTGTCTAATCCAAGAAACAAGTCATAATCAAACTCAACAAGTACCGACGGCCCTCATCATGTCCAGACTCCGTATGAGCTCCAGGGTATGTGCAAGTGCAACCAATCAGCACACATTCATTAAAACAAATTAATCACATTCTCATAACCCCTTTTCAAAATTCATCTCGCACTCAACATCACAAAATAATCACTTAAACACTAACACATATTAAATTATTTTAAACTTCCTTAACCCCCTATTCATTTTATAAAATGTGCTCTTTTTCTCTGGTTGTTCATTCTGTTAATTTATTACACTATCATTAAGTTTTCTTACAACACTTGGATTCTAATCAAAAATAATTTGAAATAATTTGCAAGTCCTAACACCAGCCGACATGTCTGTAGCCACACTAAGTTTCATTTAAGAAAATAAATATAAGTCCCCAGATTCTAAAATTTCTCAAGTTCAACAGAGAAAATAAGGCAGAAATAATACCTACTATCCATCCAGAATCATAATAAACCACGCTCTGAACTAACATTTGAGCGTACCCGCCCTTTTATTTTTCTAAGTTTTGTAATTTTTTTTTTTTTTTGAATTTTATTTAATTTTATTTTTATTAAGTATTTTTTTGTAAAAGGGGAGAGACATCATATTTAGAACTAGGTAAAGAGAAACTTAGAGGAAGCAAAAGTGTGCAAGGCCCAAATACAATTACAGACATGTCCCCCCAGGTGAATGACAGGACTTGCAAATGAAAAACTCTTTTAACCAACAAGCGTGTGCTTTATTCAACCTGTAAGATTTTACATAAATAACAAGTTCGTAATTGTGTGAGCACACCATTAAAGGCAGACTTATATATATCTATGTATTTCCATTAATTCATAATGTCACAAAGTAAGTGAATTGATATTACTAATTGCAAAAATTTCTGCCTGATCATGTATGAGTCAAAGTTGGTAATAATCTCATTCATTAAGCAATACTAATCTATCAGTGTTGTATAATATCAATTAGGCTAGCCTGTTGTCTCAGCGAGCACATTTATGGTTATTCTCTTGTTTTAAATCAGTTACATATTCCCCAAAAATATATCTATATATATATAGTAAAATTACACACACAAACACATATACGACATGAATAACAAAACATCCCTCATTTCAACACTAACCTCCACATAAACCGATTCCCACTACAGTAAATAAATGAAGCCTAATATGTATAGCTAGGTACAAATATAAATAACAACGTAAAATGGAATATCTCAGCTCCTAAGCATAGATTTGCCAGCATATTCACAAGCATAGTTCACACCAGAGAATGTAAGTTACCGCCCCGAAACTCAAACAGCCAAACGAACCCTTAGCTTAATCATTAAGCATTAAGTATGTGTGTGAAAGAAAATCGTTTCTCATCAACAGCATCAGACAACCCCCAGCTACGTTATTAAACTCTGCCATGACCAGATGACTTGATAGCACGAGATAATTAACTCCCTAATGGTCTTAATTAGATGAAAGTTAGATCTTACAGTAAACTGCGGATGTGTGTGTATGTGTGTAACTTCTTACACATTATACAGTTATAAGATACTTCATTAGGTGTACTGTGGTAATGTTCACACATGCAATAACATGATGATCACACATAATTGAACATGAGAGTTTGTGCTAGAGTCTAATTTTCAGAACTTCACGAGTGAGCTTCTGGCGGCTTCTGTGCATTCACATGTTGTAGAGAGAGAGAAATAGATAAACAGAATTTTCCCACCTGGATAGTCCGGTGTACTTAGTTCGTATAGGCGAGGATCAGTGATGTCACAGTCATATCACCCGTCCCTGGTGCAGCTTAGCGTTGGAAAAGTTCTTGGTTCAGCTTAGCATCGAAAAGTCCTCGACTGACGGCATTGTGGCTAAAGATCGTCTCTGCTATTAGGGGGAACAGATGTTCGTTCGCCCCTGACACCCATCTCGTCCTTGGTCGAGCACCTGGACATACAATACTTGTAGAGGGTGTCATAAAGAAATTCACGCCACTTAGGCCGTCCACATTAAATACCAACACTAACTTTAAGCAGCTACAGCGCATACACACATCGCCACTAATTCAGATTAAACAGTACTAAGCTCGTCTAGCAATTATTTTCTTAATGTTTCATTGAGATATTCAAATTGATTTGCCGTGTCTATCGTTGTTATTAATTACATCAAAACAGCTGAGTGCAAGATACATTAACATATTCTCTATTGAAATTAACTTGACCCACGACTCTCACATTCATAATTTAATTAAATATAATTTAATTTGATTTTGTAACAGCGTTAATGCCCAGATTAAAAAAACGCTCTATACGCACACACACACACACACACAGGCATAATGAAAGCTGAAACGCAAAATATATTTGGGGTTAGAATATTTTCAGAACCCACAGACTTGCACGTACCTGGAGCACGCTTTATCTAGCCTATCATAGTGATAGGTACGGAAGTCCTGGTTAGAAGTTCGCCGCCAGCCGAGACCAGATGAACAGCTTGGAGGATGAAGCAGAAATGAGAGCGAATCAACGTTTCGCTCCAGCCAAGTAACCTCCGAAAGCAGGAATGTACAGACACACAGCTGGCTGGCAGCGCCAGCAGTATTGCGTAGCCACACAACCTTTTGTGTGTATAACCGACCGACAACAAACAATCTTAACAGAGTGGCAGTGCGTGACGTCAGCGGCGCTCGTTTTTAAAATACTAATAATCTAATACGTTGCCGAAGCCAGTTCGGCACAGTTGTGCGAGTTTTAAAGTGCGCTGTGTTGTTTATAATCGTGTTCATTTTGTGCAGTTATTAAAAGTGTGGCTGTGATTCCGGTGAACTAATAGACGATCAACACTGTCACTTAAATTATTTGTGACATTAAACATATATATATATATATATATATATATATATATATATAAACTAATAAAGTTATAAATTTGGAAGTTCAATTAGTTATATTATTGTGTATGAATATAAGTGTCGCCCGAAATGAGTGAACCTTTTAATACTTTGTCAGGTCTTTTAAACTTGTTAAAAAGTAAGCCGTTTTCTTCTTGGAGTTACGAAGAAAAATGTGGTGTTAAAAACAAGAGATTTACGCCTAATTTAGAAATTAAACATTTTGATGGTAAAGTATCTAGAAAATTTCAGTTTTCTTGGTACGAGCGATATTCGTGGTTGACAGGCTGTTCCGAAACCAACAGACTATTTTGTTATACATTGTTTTCTGGTGAAAAAGAATGGATTTTATATGGAGTGACGGTAACGAAAAACTTTCTTAGAAAGGCAGACAAACACCAGAATTCAAATAAACATATTCAAAATGAAGAGCGGTACCGTTTGCTGGGACGCGTGAGGATTGAACATACTCTCTCTGAAGGGGCTAGAATTCAAGCTGTTAAACATAATGAAGTTGTGAAACAAAATAGGCTTGTTGTTGAAAGACTTGTTGATATTGTGTATTTTCTCGGGAAACAGGAGCTTGGATTTCGAGGTAATTTCGAAGGGGAAGACTCAGTCAACCGGGGTAATTATCTAGAATTGTTAGATCTTCCTTCTAAGCATGAAATTCTATAAATTTGTTCAAATACTAAAATCTTACTCTTACCTTCGGGTTTTACTCCAGAGTCGTACAGACGAAACCGCTGCAGAAAGGATTATTTGAGATACAAGGTGTAAAGATTAATACACTGTTTATACTAGAACAAATTGCTTTTGGTTTATTGAATGATTAATTATTTCGTCTCCCTTTTATAACACTTAAATTTCTTATTTCTTTTCTGTTATATTAAAATACTCATTGAAGGAGTAACAGTTAGTAGAAATCAAACAAATTGACGAGATGAATATTTCTTACTTAACTAGCTTATGACAACTTATTTATTTTTTGTAATGAACCAATACGTGATTTAACCCCACACTCACACACATTGTTCTTTGACTTTGACATTCTATTTAAACCCCACTTTGAGATCTCTGATATACATTTTAAATTTACAATTTATTTATGTTGAATTATACTCTGGGAAAAAGGGTAAAATGATTTTAGTTAAAACTCAGTTGATACTTAACGACTGAAGAACTCCGCTGTGTTGCACCTTTGCTGTGAATGCACTGGTTTTTTGGTTGACACACCATAAATTAGTTTTGACACTGTTTAACTGCGGTACTGTTGTTGATTGGTTCGTATTATGTTGATGCGTCACCATTATTTTAATTCACTATAGAATAACATTTTTTATTTTGTCGGCCGACGTAACTTTTTGAACACTTAGATCTTAGGTTGGCCGCGCGTTACACTGTTTGTACAACTTTTTATATTTGTTTTAATGCTTTAAAAGATAGGCCGACTATTAATTATTATTACGGCCTATCTTGCACCCGAGGCCACTGTTTTGTTTGAATAAACTGCACTGTATGCTGCTGTTGCTTACTACTGTTGTACACTCTCTGATGACAAACTGCATACTGTTTCACAAGGACTGCTGCTTACTGGGGCAGTTACGCAATACGTCTGGACAATTGTTTAGGCTAACAGTGTGTATTGCTGATTACTGGGGCACCTCACAGGTGAAGACTGACAATTTGAAAATTAACTGAATTGATACAAAATAACATTAAAACTATGGGATCACACATTTCTGTACCGTTACAATACCCCCCCCCCAATAAGAGGTTGAAGGCCGAAGCGTTCAAACTCTTATTGCCTAAGAGGATCAGTGAGGATATGGCGCCGCAACCCCCTGAACACTCTACTAAAATCATGGGTACTTACACCCCTAGTCTGGCGGCTGCGGCAGCACCCATCCGATCTTACTGGACTTCTCTATTCGAGATCCCAACACCATAAGCTCGGACAGATACCCGCCACAGTATCGCCTGACTCTGGAACATTCAATTAAAAATCAACAAACGGCCTTTCATCACTCCATATCCCACGACTGATTTGTTTCCTCTTAGCTGTACTGGTTCATTGACAACGTACTGGCTCATTTTATATTATAAAATATGTCTTAACCCTAGAAAATAGTGTTAACAAAACAATACATATGCGTTTCAGCCAATTAAATAATGTTCCCCGTACAATATTGCCCAGCCAAAATGACACATTAATTATACAGTTATCCTTAATTTCTATTATATAAACAATTATATGTACATCTTATTTTCCCAACCATTATCTCCACTTGAACGTTTCCTTTAGTTTTCAATTTTAAATGAATATTTTTCATCAATTATTATTTAACCTACCATTACAGGTGAAATTTGAATCAAGTTGAATTTAAATTCATTATTACAAATCATGTTTTCAATTTGATTTAATTAACCATTTAATTTTTTTTTTAATTTAATTAACAGTTTCAAAATTACATTTATCAAAATGATTCTCCATTACCAAAATCATATCACACAAGATTTAACTGCATTATATTCGAAACATTAAGTCATTTCCTTGCATTATAAAAATTTACCTTCATTTCAACACATCTTAATTTCTTTCATTTCATAATAGGATTTACTCCCGACAATGATTCAGCAACTACAACATTTTTGTTATTGTCAACTCAGCATGGCTATAAACATTGGTCACACAACACACAGCATACCTGTTTACATAAACAGTTGTGTGCCAGACTTGTTTTCATAAACACTCATTCAGTCTAAACATTCTGCTTACCACATACTGACACCTGTACTTCACTTTTCCATTTCTATAAATCTTTTAGTTAACATATTTATCTCTTATTTGTTCCAATTCAGATCAGATGTATTTTAATTTGCCACAATTACTTTAATAACATTTTACTAAAAACAATTTGGTTTTAGTTACTCATGGTTTTGGTTAACATAGTTAAAACACTAGTAACATAGTTAATACAAACACAATTCCAAATTACTTCATTATTATCTTTTGTTAATTATTTTAGTGGAATAAAATATTATTATTTATTATTATACCTTCCCCTCTCATTACAAACATATGTTACACATAAGCTATAATATACGTTGCAACAGAATACTATTAGCACAATACATTCAACATTAACACATTTATTTATTTACAAATTTTCGTCATATCCAATTATTATTTGCTGTACTTCAATATCTAATTCAGCCAGGTCATTACCATAAACTAGAATATTTAAAATGTCCATTCATTGTTTATATTCAACCCCCATCGTCAAAGATTAGTCTGGTCTTTATATAACACTTTTCAATTTTATTGATACGCCACATATGGTTATTTTTTGTTTTATAACCACAAGAACTTATTTTTTCCATTGTACCAAAATAATAATCTATAGGGTTACCCCCCAAAATTATCTTATCATAAATCAAGTCGACATTAGTATTATTTATAAAGTCTCCGTCAGTGTATTTATTCAACATCAAGTAATTTATTTTCTCATCATATTCATCAAAATAATTATCAAACTCTATTTTATAAGGTAAATCAATTTGCTCCTCTCTCTCCATGCATAAATTCTGTACTAGTATTTCATAATCTCTATTCAACTTAAATATTTCTGTTTCTCTCTCTCTAATTCTCTCATCACAATATTTCTCACAACATTTCACATTCTCTTCCCATACAGAGGGCAACACAGCATTATTACAACATCTGGCTTTACCAGATAAACACAAATAATTTCTTTGACATTTTAAAGACCTTTTGTCTTCTACAAAAACTAGCGAGGAACCTTTGTCCTCCAACAATACTGGTGAAGCTTTTTCTTCACCTGTATTACAAGAAAAATTTGCCCTCTTTTTATACTCTGCATTTGAACTGTCTTCACGCTCTCTCTCATTCTCATCGGCATTTGCTAACAACACTTCATTACTAAACTCTACTTCAACAAAATCTTCCTTATCACTCTCAACATTAATCTTGTTCTCTACTACCACGTTTTTACACATCTCATTATAATTATCATTTGTTTTATATTCAAAATTTTCAATTACCTTTTGTCTTTGTTTATCAATTTTTTCTACCGCACTACTCTCTACTTTGTCAATTCTGTTATTCATATTTTTTAATGTATGACTCAACATTTCATTTAATTCGTATTTCAATTTGTTAAAGTTACTCTCACACTTGATTTGTACTTCATTAATGTCAATTTTAAGTTCATCAAACTTTACACTCTGTTTTTCTATCATTGCTTGTACTATTTTAAACATTTCATAGCTATCGTCAGATTTTTTACCTTGGATAGGTGCCGATTGATGTTCGACATCTTTATTGGCGGGCTCAGTTGACATGTTTTCATTCTCCATTCTGAAATTATTTTATTTACGCCCTCACTTCCAAATAACCCGTTCTGCAGCTTGGTTAGGTATGGCGAATGTAAGTTGTAAAACCTACACTCGCGTCACTGTTTCGGGGGCCAGTGAAACTCTATAAATTTGTTCAAATACTAACATCTTACTCTTACCTTCGGGTTTTACTCCAGAGTCGTACAGACGAAACCGCTGCAGAAAGGATTATTTGAGATACAAGGTGTAAAGATTAATACACTGTTTATACTAGAACAAATTGCTTTTGGTTTATTGAATGATTAATTATTTCGTCTCCCTTTTATAACACTTAAATTTCTTATTTCTTTTCTGTTATATTAAAATACTCATTGAAGGAGTAACAGTTAGTAGAAATCAAACAAATTGACGAGATGAATATTTCTTACTTAACTAGCTTATGACAACTATTTATTTTTTGTAATGAACCAATACGTGATTTAACCCCACACTCACAAACATTGTTCTTTGACTTTGACATTCTATTTAAACCCCACTTTGAGATCTCTGATATACATTTTAAATTTACAATTTATTTATGTTGAATTATACTCTGGGAAAAAGGGTAAAATGATTTTAGTTAAAACTCAGTTGATACTTAACGACTGAAGAACTCCGCTGTGTTGCACCTTTGCTGTGAATGCACTGGTTTTTTGGTTGACACACCATAAATTAGTTTTGACACTGTTTAACTGCGGTACTGTTGTTGATTGGTTCGTATTATGTTGATGCGTCACCATTATTTTAATTCACTATAGAATAACATTTTTTATTTTGTCGGCCGACGTAACTTTTTGAACACTTAGATCTTAGGTTGGCCGCGCGTTACACTGTTTGTACAACTTTTTATATTTGTTTTAATGCTTTAAAAGATAGGCCGACTATTAATTATTATTACGGCCTATCTTGCACCCGAGGCCACTGTTTTGTTTGAATAAACTGCACTGTATGCTGCTGTTGCTTACTACTGTTGTACACTCTCTGATGACAAACTGCATACTGTTTCACAAGGACTGCTGCTTACTAGGGATGAGCATCGATGGCCGACTAGCGTCTACACAACGGAATATCCAATAGAGCAAGAGCTGACGGTAAAAATTCCAGCCAATAAGTAAACAGAAGAAAATGTTTTGAAAATGGTAGTTCACACAGCGAGAATGGAAAAAATCATTTTGTGCCTGGGCGGAAGTTGTTCAATAATTTTTTCTACCCCACTCACGCAAAATTTTTTGAACAGCAATTCAGCCAATAAAGTAACAACTTAAAATTACTGCGAAAACTTAGTGTTTATATAGTTGAGTAAAAAAATATTTTTGTGCCTCATTAAATCTTGTTGGAATGTTTTGGCACAATTGTTTTTTTATTTGTTTTTTTGAGCTGTTACTATACCCATCGAGTAACAGCTTCAAATCATGATTAAATTCAAGTTTATACTTTCTTTTAATGAAATATGCATTTGTGCCACGTCTAAGCCTGTCAGAAGTACCTGGCACAAAGCTTTGTATTTCTAAAAATAACATGGAATTCCCACCCACATAGGTTCTCCTTGCAGGTATATTTCCAGCTGGTAATTTTAGAAAACTATTGTTGTTCGTCCAATTAGTGATTACGAATGCTATGCTATGCCATTGTACTGTATTTCTGAATACTCTATTTTTCAATATACAGTAGAACCTCGTTAACCCGGACCTCTTTAACCCGGACGTCCGGATAACCCGGACCAGTTTTGGAAAAAAAAATTACATGTATGTTGTTCAGCGTAGTAAATGAAGACTTGTTTTACAGACAATAAATCGGTATTCTCAGTAGGTACATTACTCGAATTCACTTGCCAGCGGGCGAGTTCATTGCACTCACCCCACCTGCTGTTGCTACGCAGCAAACTGGTGACTCAACCCTCTCCTTCCCCTCCCCACGCCTCGCACTTGACATTGACCTAGAAACAACATTCCTCAGTTGCGCTGCAATCTCGGTAGTGTTCGCGTGTTGTCCTAGTGTCACTGTCGAGGTACAGTATCGTTGTGCTGTTTCGTTAGCATGTTGTTCGCGATGGCGACGAAACGTAAAAACATTGTTGTGACTATGAAAAAAAGGATGGAAGCATTGACAAGAATTGATAAGGGAGAATCGTTAAAGAACATTGCTGCTGAGTTTGGAGTAGGAACATCGACCGTATCTGATTGGAAAAAGAACAGAAAACGCATTGAAGACTTTTGTTTCAAAATGATTTCTAAGGACAGTTTGGATAATCGGTGTAAAGCAAAAACTGCTAAACTAGAAACTCTGCATGAAGCATTGTTTGTCTGGTTTTGTGCTGAAAGAGAACGTGGTTTGCCGATTTCTGGACCCATCATCCAACAGAAATCATTGAGTTTGAACAAACAGTTGCCCCATGGAGACCCGTGTTTTACAGCTAGCCAGGGGTGGTTGGACAGATGGAAAAAACGGCATGGAGTGCGTCAACTTACAATCACTGGAGAAAGCTTGTCAGGTGATGTTGAAGCGGCAGAAAAATTTAAAAAAGAGTTTGAAGACTTTATTAAAAAGGAAGAACTGACTGCAGATCAAGTTTACAATGCCGATGAATCCGGTTTATTTTACCGGATGTTGCCGAGTAAAACGCTAGCCTCAAAATTAGGAGATTCAGCGAAAGGGTATAAAAAAGGGAAAGACCGCCTCACCATAATGGCTTGCAGTAATGCGTCAGGAAAGCACAAAATTCCTCTCCTTATAATAGGGAAGTCTAAAAACCCCCGTGCATTGAAAAATGTGAAACGAGACTCATTGCCTGTCGTTTACAGCTCACAAAAAAGTGCTTGGATGGTTAGTGACATTTTCAAACAATGGTTTTTCGAGAATTTTGTGCCGTCAGTAAAAAAATATTTGAAGAACTGTAGCCTTCCCAACAAGGCGGTTTTGCTGATTTACAATGCGCCTTCGCATCCGTCTGTCAATGAACTAGTCAAAGATGACATTTCAGTGAAGTTTTTACCACCTAATGTAACTTCTCTCGTTCAACCGATGGACCAAGGAGTTCTAGAAAAAATAAAAAAAGTGTACAAAAGGCAAATGCTAAGTCAACTGGTAGAGGACGAAGGAGAGCATGGTGTGGTAGAGGTGCTGAAATCTTTTAACGTAAAGACTGTTATTTATATGATTGCGGAAGCTTGGGACCAGGTTGGAAGAGAAACTTTGATAAAGTCATGGAAAAAGTTGTGGCCTGGTGTGTGTGACTTGCCAGAAAACAATACAATTGAAGAAGAAGAAAAAATAAGTGTGGAAGAAGATTTTATAGACATTTTTAAAAATATCGATGGCTGTTCCGATGTTGATGAAGAAGACATTGACAATTGGTTGCAAATTGACAATGACGGAGGTTATAAAGCGATCACAGAGGAAGAAATTATTGCATCATGCAGTGTTACAGAAAATGAAAATGAAGAGGATTCAGACAGTGTTGATGAACCAGCTGTGGTTATGACCCATGCAGAAGCAGTAGCAAACATAGATAAATTGATGGTTTATTTCGAGAGTCAAGCCGAAACATCGCCAAACGAACTTCTAATGCTAAAGCGGATGCGAGATCGCGCTGCTCGTAAGCGATACACAAAACTGAGGCAGCAAAAGCTCACTGCCTTTTTTACTACCGACTAGTTTGTACCTATATTGTGTACAGTGTAAATACATATTATGTGTTTTTAGGTGAAAGTGTGCCGATAATAATTTTTAAACTCCATTAAAAATATATTTGGTAAGTACATGTTCTTTTTTATCGTTTTTCCCTCATTCTCTGGATAACCCGGATTTTCGTTAACTCGGATCGGCCCCGGCCCCAGTTGATCCGGGTTAACGAGGTTCTACTGTACCACTAAAATAAGATAGAGAGTGACGCAATAACATCCAATTTCTAGTATCATATATTACATGAGTATTTGGGAATAAAATGGTAAACACTATGGGAATGGGAATAATTATCACTATTTACAAAAAGTAATAATGATTTATTACAGCATTTTACAAAACCTACATATATAATATAATTAAATTGGTCTTTAACGCACTTATAATTAAATGAATTGAACTATACAAAAAATTGTAATATTATTAATTTAGTTCATTTTTTTCATGCGTTAATTACTACTTTTTAAATTTTTAAAAATTTGCAAAGCACGACACAAAAGCTCAAGTGTTTCACCTAATTTTGTACAATTTATAAAATTTATTACGTTAGGCTTTGATCCTATCGTGCTTAAATATATTTCTAATGTCGGTAATTTATGTATATTTCCAAGTACAATAACAAGGATGTCGGTGTCAGACGCTTTAATCATGACCTTTTTATTATTTTCTAGTTTACTCAAATGATAAATGATTCGGGTATCAGCTTCTTCATGGTGACAATCGTAATTTTGTTCAACTGTTTTTAAAACAGTATTATCCATAATTCGATATAAGAAACATTGATCTCTATTTGTAATATAAACTTTTTTATTGCTCAAAAATGGTACCACATTATTATAACACCAATATTCTGATAAAAAAGAAATTAACGCTTCTTTGAATTTAATATTTTTTAAAGCCTTATAAAAATCATCAGCCTCTTTTGTGATGGTCCAAGTATTGTATAAGGAGTACTAATTTCATTACGATTGAGCCTTTCTATTTCCTTAATCGAGGGGATGCAATATTGATAAAAAATGATATGAATTTCGGATGCGGTTGTATTACAAATTTTTTACAATATTACTTCTGCTATTTTATCAAACGTTTGAGGAACTGATGGACCTAAATGGTATAAAAAGTAAAACCCATCAATTATATCAACATCTATTCAAGTTCGTGGTAAATTCTCGTTAGAAGAGCGTAATATTTTTCTAAGTGCTGATTTATCTGTTTTGTGCATTTCCCCAGTACATTGGCATAAAGCAGGTGGTGCTGGTGATAATGGATATGATAAACATTGCGCCATATCAATTTTTTCTTCTAAGGCAATTGCCAGCAACCGGCCAAAAATATCACGCTCCATTTTAATTAAGACGTTTTTACTACCATCAGTAATTTTTTGCATTTTTTCTCAGACATTCCGACGCAAAATTCTTAATGACATTCTTTTTTATTGATGCTTCAAATCTATCACGATCATTATTGCAAGCTATTATAAAATTTTCTCTCTGTTCTTCGCCTAATTTATATACATTCAGTAGAAAACAAGCAGTCTCCGTAGACGCAGCCCGACCGGTGACAATATTAAATAAACTATTATTATCTATTCTTTCATCAAATGGATTTATATTTTTATTTATCTTATCGATTATGTTTTCTAAGCATTTTTGGTCTTTATTTATTCTATGCGGGTCTAATTCTTTGACGGTATCATTTGCTTCGGTTATTTTCAAGTTTTGTAAGACTGTGGATATAATTTTTGTTCGTATGCTATAACTCAACGCCCAACGTTGCCTGGCAGTAATGGAATTGGTGAAATGGCTTATACCTGTTAGAGAATTAGCTGCATCGGCATTGATTGTTTGTTCTAGAGTTAAATCAACTGGTGCCCGAGAAAAGTTATTTTTTGTCCTTTTTACTGCAAACGCCCCATTTGTATAATTGTTTAGCACTCTTTGCTTTGAAAAAATATTCAAAATATCGTTTGACGCTCCTACTGTACACGTGTACGCCGCACACTGTACTGAATTGGTCTATACATCTATACGGTATTCTCTGTATAATTGTTTGTTTTGGTAGTCGCTCATACTCTTTCGAGGCATGCGACTAAAAATAAATAAAAATAATAATAATAACAATAGTTTTCTAAAATTACCAGCTGGAAATATACCTGCAAGGAGAACCTATGCGGATGGAAATTCCATGTTATTTTTAGAAATACAAAGCTTTGTGCCAGGTACTTCTGACAGGCTTAGACGTGGCACAAATGCATATTTCATTAAAAGAAAGTATAAACTTGAATTTAATCATGATTTGAAGCTGTTACTCGATGGGTATAGTAACAGCTCAAAAAAACAAATAAAAAAACAATTGTGCCAAAACATTCCAACAAGATTTAATGAGGCACAAAAATATTTTTTTACTCAACTATATAAACACTAAGTTTTCGCAGTAATTTTAAGTTGTTACTTTATTGGCTGAATTGCTGTTCAAAAAATTTTGCGGGGGTGGGGTAGAAAAAATTATTGAACAACTTCCGCCCAGGCACAAAATGATTTTTTCTATTCTCGCTGTGTGAACTACCATTTTCAAAACATTTTCTTCTGTTTACTTATTGGCTGGAATTTTTACGGTCAGCTCTTGGACTACAAGCTGTGGACCGACCAATCTGGCGATGTGGTGGGGGCACTGGATGGGCGAGCGAAGGTGCGTCCCATCACATCTGTTAACCGTACGGGCAGACGCTACTTGTGTGATACATTCGCATTCTGGGCTGACAAGCGTCTGCCCGTACGATTAATAGATGGGATGGGATGTGGCTGCTTTATATCCGAGTCTTTGTAGACTTGACGATAAACCTGTAGCTTATTTTCGGTTTGTTTAGCTGTGTGCGGTCTTCCTACGTGTGTTCTCTCGTAAGCAGAAATACTTACAATATTTTATGTAATCGTTCAGCGCTACAGAATGCGAATGTTTCATACTTTTGTCTGACAACCTCAGTAACAGCGTGTTACTTGAAATTTGAGGATTACTAATTAACTGTCTTCACACATCTGTTCCAAATTACACACTTATCTAAATCACAAGTTAAATTAATCACACAGAATCTGGCCATGGTTGGATTGTACTTAATTAAGCTCTGTTCAATTGCTATTACAATTATTAGTACGCATAGTGAATAATTATTTGTTTTAAATAAATAACAAATGTGGAGGCCAAATTATGCACATAAGGTGATAAAAATACTTTACTGTATTAAATGTACAATTTATTGGTTTTTCACCACTGTGTTTATTGAAGTTTGAGGATGGTTTTAGCATAAATTTTAACCGATAGTTTTAACAATTTTCAAAAACAGAGTCTTCAGATGGTTCCACGTCATGAAGTTTCTTTTTTAATTTTCATGTAGTAAAATTTTCGGCATGCGATAAACTTTCGTTTTATGAGAGATAGCTATATGGTGTCAGCGAGTGAAAATTATAGAAAATTCCAAATATTATTTTGGTTTTGTTTCAATAAAATCGGCTTTTTCGTTTTCGTGATATTGGCGTTTTTGTAAGAAATTTAGTTGGCGGTTTTATAAGAAATTAGTTGGTTGGCACATGCAGCGATTTTTCTTGTAACGATTTTTCTTAATAATAAATATTACCTTAAGGTAAGCATATTTTAACATTTATTATATTATTCTATTTAATAATAAAAATTTCAATTTTCATGTAGTACCTTAATGTAATTTGATTATTAACAATCAAATCCAAAGCAATTGCTTGGATTTGCTCCTTGGAGTTCGTGTCCTGTTTTCGAAGTTTGTTTTTAGGTGTGAATCTTCTCTGTTTGTCTATATTTTTGTTAGTTGCAATATTTTCAGTGACCTGCAATGCAAAAAAAACTTATCAAACACTACAAGAAAAAAAATCTAACTACATCTAGTTCTCATTGCGTAGTTTAAAGTAAACATGTCCCGCTTGTAGGACACTTAAAACTAATTGTATTGAATTTGCCGACTGGTAAGTGTGGATTTACTTTAGGTAACAAGAGTTCACTTAATGATACCTACTTAACTGTTATTTTTTTGTAATTAATAAAATTAGTAAAAAAAGTTTTCAAAACTTGTTTAGCAAAAAACTGACACAGTAAAAATACATTCAAAAACATATTTATCTTTATGCCCAGATTTAGTTTTGTGGCTGGTGTTAAGAGAAATTTATTTATTTATTTTAATCTACTGCTATAAGAACAATTTGGAAAAAATACATACGATAAGATTTTAGAATTATTTCAGTGAACTTAATAATTATAAATCTAATGTAAACACACAAACAATCAGTACTTTTAGAATTATTTCAGTGAACTTAATAATTATAAATCTAATGTAAACACACAAACAATCAGTACTGACTAGCAATTAAAGGATGGGTAGATGGATAGATAGATAAATAATTCAGTAAGTAGGCTACATGAGTAGATGATTAGATAAACCGGTATGTGAGTGTCTATCTGAATAGAAGAGTAGGTGGATAGATATCCTAAGTAAAGCTATAGACTAAAATTTGGATAGATGGGTGGGTGGATAGTTTGTGTAGGTGGGTGAGAAGACAGATAAGTTGATGAGTAGGTAGTTTGGATTAGACTGTACTACAAAATAAAGTGGATAATCTGACTGAAAATTATACATACCTTTAAGCTCCTTTCAGCAGATGACTTCATAGCTTTCATTGTCAGTATTAACTGTCCCATCTGTTTGTTTGCGTATTGAAACTGTTCAACAGTTTGTAGGTTTTTCTGAATCTCTTGAATGTGTTCAGTTTCATTCTTTCATTATTTAAAGATATGCTCTTTTCTGTGTCTTTACTTTTAGGTGTACTTGCTTCATTTACCACTGTTTCTTCTAACATAATATCCTTTGGAAGATCTATAATAAGAGTATTTTCTTCGTTCTCCCTTTCCTCAGGAATCATATTGGTTAGTGTTCTACAAACAAGGTGAATATGTTTGCACATATTGTTTCGTATGGCACTGTCCATACACGAACACACAAACTCATGAAAGCAAGAGTTACAGTGTATGCACTGTAAAAGACATGATTTGCAGTGTTTAATCCGTTTAACAGTATAAAATTCTGTTTGTGTGGATGACAAGACCTGCCACTTGTCATCTAAAGTTGTCAACACTTTCTCTGCGTCCAACAACATACTCGCTTTGTGACGATTTCTTAATACTTGCAATTTTTTCACAAGTTTTCCTTTCTTCATTTTAATTATCAGATCAAACATTTTATCTTTAAGTAAATGTAAAATGGCACAAATTGTCTTGTCCAGTCTTTTAATAAGTTTCCCTTTTAAGTAGCAGTATTTTAACACTTTATTAAAGTTTTCTATGGACATATTTGTGTTAATACCTAAATGCATGCGATGGCAGTACGCCCATGATTTATATTTTTGTTTAATAATGTATTGGTTGAAAAAATATTGATAAAAAGAACGTGTATCTGTGTCTTCATGAAGTCTCCTTAACACTTCATGGAGCATTTTGTTAAAAGCGTCTTCATCAAGTTCATATAACAGAGCCTGTAACATTTTAAACACACTGTCTCGCTTTTCTTTTATTTTAATTTTTGTATTTACATTGGTCTTCCATGCCCTTAGTACATGCCATGTACAATAAATACGATTATTTGAAGTCCCCATTGTTTTACACCATGCGGAATAGAATGTGTCTTCCATGTCAGACATAAATGTATGGGTTGTAATACATCCTAATACAGACTTTATTTGATCAAAAAAAATCTTTAGAATAGTTTCATCCCCTCTGTTAGTAAACACGAAGGCTGCAGGAAATCCCTCTCTTGTTTCATCCATTGTCAGTAGTGTATATAGCTGAAAGTTATAATTGTTCAGCCCATGCATCCCATCAATACACACTATATCATTACTGTACTTTTTAAAAATAACTTTTTGCGCTTCAGACATGTATAGCAATAAGAAGGCTTCTTCTTTCAGTTGAGGAAACTCAAAACTAATTACTCCTTGTGGTTTATAAACCACTAAGGGAGTGTCCTTAGATGTTTTAAGATCTTCAACCCAAGCCTCGATGCTTACAGGGTCAAATGGATGTTTTATGGCTTCATCATTTAGATTGAAGCCTTTTTCAATATTTATAATATCTTTTTTGTTCACTAGGTGAATTCTTTGTAATTCACAATTTGATATAGAACACCTGATATCTTTTAAAATTTCCTCATGGGGTATTTTACTTGCTAAGTGAGTTGCAATTTGGTTTCTCTCTTTCTTCGTCAAGTGAATATGTTTTAACTCATTTTTATGGCCAACATGTGTTAAAAGAAATGAGACATGTACAGTGCCATTTTTTTAATTTTTTCATCTTGATCATTGCTGGACAAAACCCATTTATTTTGCAGCTTCCCATAATTTTTAAGTGGCGTTTGTTTAGTCCTAGTTTCCTGTAAAAACCACTTCTGTGGCATTGGTAAACGTCAGATACATTTCCATTTGACGTTTGTTTAAAAAAACATGTTGTTTTATTTTCAATTTCTTGTTTCCACGCATTAAATTCATCGACAGAATCAAAACTGTGATGTTCAAACTTCATAAAAATGCCATGTACATTTTCAAAATGACTGTAAATTTTCTGTTCATTATGTCCCCATGGTCTCCTTGTTATGAATTTACAAATAGGACATTGTCTTTCAACCAGAAGTGGTTTTCCAATGTTATGATATTTTCTTTCATGGTTTGTGAGGTGATGTTTATGCTTGTATTTTGCATTACATAGAGTACACATGAAAGATCGTGCTAAGGATCCACTGTTATGTATTTTTAAACTTAATATGTGACGTTTTAAACTATACTGGTGAATTGTTGTATAAGTGCACATATCACATTTATAAATTTGTTTTGGCTCAGTAGAATGGGTTGATTTGATGTGTCGCTGCAAATAATTTTTTTGGGAATACTGTTTGTTACACAAAGTGCAAGTAAATGTAGCTGTTTCAATTTGCTCCCCTTTGGCATTTCTTTTGTGAACAATTCTAATATGCCGTTTACAATAAGAACTCTTACTGAACTCTTTGCTGCATAAATCACATTTTACGGCAGTAGTACTCATCTGAAAATAAACATAGCATTGTTTTCATTGAACTTAAATTTAATAAGCAAATTTCAGATGAAACAGTAACAACTAAACTTTATTTATTCTTCCCATAATGGTCCTATATTTTGTTTAATATACTTTCTGAAGTGACAGTTTGGGAATACAGTACTGCTGCATTGTGCCATTCTACCACATGTTCCACTTCTGGCAGCTGGGTTCTAACAGCAGATTATTGTTCAAATTAAAAGTTGTACATGCGTGCACGCGTGCGCACACACGCACGCACATACACACATAGTATTCTTAACTGCCCATTAAACAAAACATTAAATTTTGTTTCTAAAAATAACTAAAAATTACAAATGTCTACAAGATTATTCTTCTTATTCTCTTTTCTTTCAAACATTAGGCCTGCTGCCTGTTATGCTTTTGACCATGGCAGAACTGACATTTCACCACTGCCAGAGAGAAATCAGCTACATAGCAACTGTGTGTGTGTGTGTGTGTGGGGGTCCAGAGACGCCAGACAAGACTGCTGTATTATTACTCAGCAATATGGGTGTGCAGGCAGACTGACTAATTTTTGTTTAGTAAAGTAACAGTATTATAGAGCACTCATACAATAAATAGTATAAATGTGTTATAATTTCTTTTAGTCTAACAGCTAGATGGATTTTTACACTTTTTTCAAATTATTGATTCCATTTTTGAGCCATGGGTTCAAAGAATTTTGAAATTTCTAAAACTGTACAGTATATTCAGATTTTCGTTAAAATTCTCTTTAATCGATGTCCCACATGGAATTTGTGATTTTGTCAAACTTTTGCCCCACTTTTTGAAACCTGGTGTCCCAAAATTTGAAATGTACAAAAAATAATACTATATTTGTATACACTAATTTTAGTTCTGTTGGCAAACAAACTAGAAGAAGGAATACTCAGATCTTTTGTTAGTCACTTTTTTTTTTTTTTAAATAGTGTTTTGAGAAGGAAAGAGTGGTTAGACTTGTGAATTATATTGTTCATCTTGCTGTATAAGGAAAAGTCAAGAACTACTTTTACAAGAAATTGTGTGGTTGTAACAGGAATTTTACATTTCCCTGGAACGAATCCAATTGTTATCTCACTGAAATGTATTTCAATTGTGAAAGCATTACATATCAAGTAACTGAATGTAATGAGAATGCACCTGCGCGCGCACACACACACACACACACACACACACACACACACACAGTGTACTTATTTTTTACTTGTTTGTTCCATAACATTGATTACAATTGCAGCAAAATTGATCAAAATGACATCAAATACATGGACATGTATACATGTACTACCCTCAAAACACGAAAAAAAGTCATTTTTCGAAAAGTTTCTGTGTAGATTTTTTTCTATGGCCAACGATAACAGCCGCAAATTCAAACAGAATCAAATAATTTTTTGCACACAGCCCTGAATTGTAGAGTTCTCAGGACCTATTGATTTTGGTGAAGATCAGTTAAGAGAAAGGGGTAGTTTACCTGCAACATTTAATGTTTTAATAAGGGTAATTTTTTCTATGACGAACGATAACTGCCGTAAAGTCAAACAGAATCAAATAATTTTTTGCATACGTCCCTAATGTGTAGAGCACTCAAGGTCTTTTGATTTTGGTGAAGATCGGTGGAGAAGAAGGGGTAGTTTACCTGCAACGTTTTATGTTTTTATATGTGTACTACGTTATCGGCAACAAAGAAGTAGTTTAGTGTAAAAATTTCTTCCCGGGCTGTTTGAGCAAAGTACAATGTTATCTGCAAAACCAGACGTTTCGGCAGTGCCATCGACTGTCATCATGAGTGAAAATCGAGTGCGATAATGTAAGGTGGTATACGTTAGTGACCACACAGTACTGTGGTCAGGCTGAATCTATAAGTAGAAAGAAGTAGTTTCTGTGGAAATATTTCATTTCCATTATGATTTTAAATATAAATCTTTGAACATGGAAGTAATGTATGGTTCTCCATACAGATATTTTAATTGCTTTTAGTTTTACATTTGATATGTAAACGCATCAAGACAGAAATAATCGCTGCTGATATTGAGTTTAGCAATTTAACATGATAATGTTTGTTATATAGTAAATATATTTGTAATATAATTATTTAGAAAACATGATAGAAGACAATTCTTACCTTTAACTTGGTTACACAAGCACGCATCCAAAATAGATACAAAAGTGCGCGCGGTAAAAACTTACCAAAATCAGCTGAGCCCGCCAGGTGACACGGTGTGTCGGTGTCACGGTCGGTTAGGCACTTTCCCCTCCAGTGCCCCCACCACGTCGCCAGATTGGTCGGTCCACAGCTTGGATATTCGTTGTGTAGGCGCTTGTCGCTGGCCGATGTTACAAAAACATCGATGGTTAACGTTCGATGTTCGATGTTTTTACCATCGATGGTTCAGTTGCGATGTTTTCATACTATCGATGGTTTCGTTTCGATGTTTTCCTTCGAACACTTTTTTAATTTGTAATGAAGACTTTTTTTAAGTTGATTGTTAAATTTAGTTTATTTAAATCAACAAATGGGTCTTGGGGAATAGTCAGCGGCAAAATGTAACTTCCGTCGCCGCGCGTGTACTGTATTTTGGTGTCCGATGTGTACATCCAACAGTTTTCTTCACAAGTAACTAATGCCAGCTTATGGAGGTTACTTATAAAAAACTTAGTGTTCCGAGTCGTCAATACTATAGTGATATTTAGTTTAGTAACGGACACGTCGTGGACAACGAAATCCAAGAATTTAACTTAACCTTTTAGATTTTTAAAATTAATTAGACTTAACAGACATTTCCTTAGTTAGTGTATATTCAAAGGCTGTATTTATTGTATGGATAAAAGGCTGTATATATTCGAAGTAATGCCAGCTTATGGAGGTTATGTACGACAATGTAACTTAAATAAAATTTGGTAATTATTGTCGATCCGGACTATGCTCAAATTGCGGTGAAATATTTCTTTTCCTATTCTTCTATACTATATAAGCACGAAAAAAATTATTTTAAACGGTGCTCGAACCTATTTACGGAGAAAAAAAATTAAATAATTACTCGCATAAGAACGCATGCAATAGCCGGTGAACGCCATTTTCAGACTGTGAATGTGTACACCGGTACAGGACGACGCGTGACGTCACCGCTTGTACATCAGCTGTCGCTGCAAATTGGCCTTTGGGATGAATATAATTCTTGCAAAAATGAAGGCGAACCATTTTCCAAACATTTACAAGCGAGTTGGATGAAAAGCGAGTTGAGCCGATGCCTGCCGGTTAGGTTCGGAGAGGCGGCCCGAAGGGCCGCGGGATATAGTTCATTGTTCCAGATAATTCTTGCAAAAATTAAGGCGAACCATTTTCCAAACATTTACAAGCGAGTTGAGCCGATGCCTGCCGGTTAGGTTCAGAGAGGCGGCCCGAAGGGCCGCGGGATATAGTTCATTGTTCCAGATAATTCTTGCAAAAATTAAGGCGAACCATTTTCCAAACATTTACAAGCGAGTTGAGCCGATGCCTGCCGGTTAGGTTCCGAGAGGCGGCCCGAATGGCCGCGGGATATAGTTCATTGTTCCAGATAATTCCTCTTGCAAAAATTAAGGCGAACCGCAAAAAATGGACTGTATATAAGGCGAACCGCAAAAATTGGACTGTATGAAAAGCGAGTTGAGTCAATTGCTGAAATCCAGAGGCTGATGTAATGCTGACTTATCATTGGTAGTTGGAAAAAAATCAACGGCTGGGTTCAAAATTTTGTAATCTCGCCTTTGTAATTGGTTAAGACAAATCATACCCAGCGGTTTCACCGTTGAGAATAAACGCGCGAATTTCACCATAAGTTGCATATTGCATAGTGTGTACTGTCGCCGCGTTAGGTAGTCTGGTGCGTGAATGTTTTTGTGATTATTATTATTATTGGTATTCAGTGATTTAGTTTGTGTTTGTGTGGTGTTATTAATTATGGTTTAATTATTTCTGTTGTTTAGGGTTATTTACTATTAATAACGTTTGTAATATTGAGCCGATTACTTTAGAAATTTATGAAGTACAGCGCTGGGTACTCCGCGTAATGTGATTTGGTATACCTGTGATTTTCAGTCCTTTAGTTTGTGTAACATTTTAATACACAATGGCCTGCTACATTAAGGTAAGATTTTCATCTTGTCATAATTGGATGGATTACATGTGTGTGTGTGTGTGTGTGTGAAATATTCAAATTGCCGTGAAATATTTCTTTTTCTATTCTTCTATACTATATAAACACGAGAAAAATAATTTTAAACGGTGGTCGAACCTATTTACGAAGACAAAAAATTAAATAATTTCTCCCATAAGGCGCCAAAAAACGCTACGTTATTTGCCGCGTAAACTTAGGAAGTACAGCGCTGAGTACTCTCCGCAATGACGTCATAACTCATTCGCTGTGTAACTGTGCGCCGTTTCTTAGATAACATGGCGGTCATTCACTTTACATGCGCGCTTATGGGAGTAATTATTTAATTTTTTTTCTCCGTACATAGGTTCGACCACCGTTTAAAATAATTTTTTTCGTGCTTATATAGTATAGAAGAATAGGAAAAGAAATATTTCACCGCAATTTGAGCATAGTCCGGATTTACTTTGTTCGTGTACATTAAAAGGGTGTATTTATTAGAAGTACAGAAATTAGTTTACATTTATCGCACATAATTACGGCACAGAGACGATTTTTGGAGGTTGTGGCTACGTTTAATTATTTAACTTAACCTTTTAGATTTTTAAAATTAATTAGACAACAGACATTTCCTTAGTTAGTGTACGGTACATTCAAAGGCTGTATATAACATTAAAGGCTGTATTTATTCAAAGTACCGGAATTAAGACGTACTTCCAATTTAGAACCTAGTACAATCTAATGTATAACCAAACAAGTACATTAAAATCCTTTTTTCAACATAATGCAATAAAAAGCAATGTGCAGTTTCTGTTAACATGCAAATGATTAAGTATTAATAATAATGGGTTACAGTGGAATTTACTGTTACTGCGGTCTGAATTAATGCAAATAAAATTGGGAGAATCTCGTAAACATATTAAAGAATGCTTGTATATTACACACAAAATTATTACAGTACGGACCTTTGTTAATGAATAGAAACAAATTTGACTCTATACTTTAGTATGTACCAATAAAATTCACCTTTTTTCAAATATCAATATCTGTTGTTGTTTTTCATACCCTTAAAAAAAGGTCTCATTAACAACATACATTATGAGAAAACGTGATTACAAATAACCAGCCATTGTGAAGAAAATAGATATAACATTTAAAAACATCAAATCTTCAATTATCTCCCTATTTGTTTTATAAAAACTGGAGTTTCTACTGCAGGTTTTAAGTCCACTAACTACTTAATTAAATATACATAATTGTTCCTGTATCTTGTTGGGTAACATATTGTATTAATACATCTGCTTCCTACTCATATGTGCAAACAATGTTTTTAGTGTACGGTCCTAAAATCTTTATCAACACTTTATATCTTTAAAATTTAGACAGAGTCTAATGAGCAACTTGGCCTAACCTGAATTTACATGACCTGGCTCAGAACAACTTTATTTTGGCAAATACAAAGATGAAGACTGGTTGCAATTTCTTCAGGGCTCACACCTGCTGCCAGGCTTAGTTCTATAACATGATAAGGAAGAAAGAAATCAGCCCAAACCTGTAACCGCTGTGGGAAGGCTTTACACCATTACCAATAAGATTAATGATGTTATCTAAGAATACCTCATTAGCTATAATAACAATTATCATTAAAACACACAGAGGACTGATCCTCTTTTGCAAGATCACAAGTATGTTAAAAGTATGTTTTTAATTTTTTTAATTGTATGGAATGTGGAGACATACAGAGGAGTGTCAGTTTTTTATGTCTTTTCAAAAAATACAATGAGAGGAGGAGGGAGAGAGAGACCAAAAATAACACGTACAGAAATTACATCAGAACTTTTCCTGACAGTAAAAAAATAACTAAATAATGAATGGTAAAGAACGTTAACAAAATTAATGGAAATTATAGTTATTATTTGTTGTCTAATGAACAGGTACTAGTAAAGGCTTCATATACTTCACATCTTAAATTATAAACCTATTACAACATATTTGGTATATTCAGCTTGAAACAAACGTTCAGACCAATAAAAATGGTTTAAATTTTGCCATGCTGCATTATTAGTACTGTTGAAACAGCAGTTTGATTATAATTGTTTTTAGAACAGACTTCTGGAATGATGTGTGCAAAATGATTAAAACATACCTCCTTAAAGTGTGCTTTAATAAGTTGTTGATTATTCTAACTGATACACTGTCATCCCATTATCATATGACAGTTCTCAGAGCTTCAGTAATAGTCATCTTTGCTGTTAACATGGACACAAGTCTCTTTTTTAAAAAGACTTTCATTAGTAAAGTTACTTATAAGTAGGCATACATTTGTACTCATAACATGAGGTTAAGAATTAAGAAAATTAAAGAATGATATTTACTTACTAACCATTGAGTGTAACATTATTTACAGTATTTAATAATGTCCCAATTTATAAAAGTCATGTTTGGCTAACTAGGCATAACCCAACCTGTGTTCCTGACATCCTAATTCTCTTTCTTCTAATAATATTACTTAACTTTATTGTGATATAACTGATCACAATTGTTCCTTATAACTCCCTACAACTTTTACAACAATACTAATGACAAAAATCAATAATAATTTCTTACAATTAACATACATAATTTGTCTAGGCATATTGGCCTATTATAGTTTGAACATTAATTTTTCATATTTTAACAATTTTATTCTTGTTTTTAATACAAGACAACTATTCTAAATTGTTCTTGATCCTTGGCTTTCACTTTTGTTACACTAATAATGACAATTATTAGCAATAATTGTTTACAAATAGTAGAAATAAGTTATTCAGGTATAGGGCCCACTGGCCCATTGTAGTGGACACCTTAGTTTCTTTCGTACGTTTAAAATAATTACTTTTGCTATCAGACAATTACTTTACATTGTTCTTGATACCCTTATTCAACTTTCACTACAATAATAATGACATAACTTAACAATTATTTACTATGAATAACATACAAATGTTCTAGGCTCATTTGCCTATGATATTGACCCTTAATTTCATTCATACCTTGAAAATACATGTTTCTTCCTATTACATCATTATTCTAAAACATTCTTCACAATTTACTGAAGCTTTGACAACATAGTTTGTCCTTTAATATTGTTTTCTTACTTATTCTAGTTGTTATTATCTTCAGTATCAGTATTCTGAAGGTTTAGTCCATGTATCTTGTTTCATTATTTACTTTGTTTATACTTATTGGTTAATCATATCTTCCTTACTAGAATATTATTCTAATAATAACGATTCTAGTATTATTTATACAGTATAGTTTGTTTAATAAGTTTACATTAAAACTGTTCTTTTTACATACAATTATTGACAAGATTTAGTTTCTCATATTTCTTCTTCTTCATGTTATAATTCAAATTATAACCATTATTATCTAGCTATTATAAGCTTATTTACTACTTCATCAGTAGTTTTCACCTTCTGTTTACAATTCATGGATTTTACATTACATGAATGTGTATTATATTATATTATTATAGCTAATGAGTTATTCTTAGATGACATCAGTAATCTTATTGGTAATGGTGTAAAAGCCTTCCCACAGCGGTTGCAGGTTTGGGCTGATTTCTTTCTCCCTTATCATGTTATAGAACTAAGCCTGGCAGCAGGTGTGAGCCCTGAAGAAATTGCAACCAGTCTTCATCTTTGTATTTGCCAAAATAAAGTTGTTCTGAGCCAGGTCATGTAAATTCAGGTTAGGCCAAGTTGCTCATTAGACTCTGTCTAAATTTTAAAGATATAAAGTGTTGATAAAGATTTTAGGACCGTACACTAAAAACATTGTTTGCACATATGAGTAGGAAGCAGATGTATTAATACAATATGTTACCCAACAAGATACAGGAACAATTATGTATATTTAATTAAGTAGTTAGTGGACTTAAAACCTGCAGTAGAAACTCCAGTTTTTATAAAACAAATAGGGAGAGATTTGAAGATTTGATGTTTTTAAATGTTATATCTATTTTCTTCACAATGGCTGGTTATTTGTAATCACGTTTTCTCATAATGTATGTTGTTAATGAGACCTTTTTTTAAGGGTATGAAAAACAACAACAGATATTGATATTTGAAAAAAGGTGAATTTTATTGGTACATACTAAAGTATAGAGTCAAATTTGTTTCTATTCATTAACAAAGGTCCGTACTGTAATAATTTTGTGTGTAATATACAAGCATTCTTTAATATGTTTACGAGATTCTCCCAATTTTATTTGCATTAATTCAGACCGCAGTAACATTAAATTCCACTGTAACCCATTATTATTAATACTTAATCATTTGCATGTTAACAGAAACTGCACATTGCTTTTTATTGCATTATGTTGAAAAAAGGATTTTAATGTACTTGTTTGATTATACATTAGATTGTACTAGGTTCTAAACTGGAAGTACGTCTTAATTCCGGTACTTTGAATAAATACAGCCTTTAATGTTATATACAGCCTTTGAATGTACCGTACACTAACTAAGGAAATGTCTGTTAAGTCTAATTAATTTTAAAAATCTAAAAGGTTAAGTTACATAATTAAACGTAGCCACAACCTCCCAAAATCGTCTCTGTACCGTAATTATGTGCGATAAATTAAACTAATTTCTGTACTTCCAATAAATACACCCTTTTAATGTACACGAACAAAGTAAATTTTATTTAAGTTACATTGTCGTACATAACCTCCATAAGCTGGCATTACTTACTTCGAATATATACAGACTTTTATCCATACATTTTATTTTAAGTTATTATTATCCGTAAATTTTATTTAAGTTACATTGTCGTACATAACCTCCATAAGCTGGCATTACTTACTTTGAATAAATACAGCCGTTAATGTTATATACAGCCTTTTATCCATACAATAAATACAGTTTAATAATATATATAAAACTTTCACTAATGAACTTACTGTTGTCACTTCCCAAACGTTTCGAGATGTTGTTTCACCCACTTGAGTATTACACCCACTGAAGAAGAGAAACAACATCTCGAAACGTTTGGGAAGTGACAACAGTAAGTTCATTAGTGAAAGTTTTATATATATTATTAAATTAATAAAGTGAACGAAGAGGATGCAACAACAAGATAATAAATACAGCCTTTGAATGTACACTAACTAAGGAAACGTTTGTTAAGTCTAATTAATTTTAAAAATGTAAAAGGTTAAGTTATATTGTTAAACGTAGCCACAACCTCCTCCCAAAATCGTCTCTGTACCGTAATTATGTGCGATAAATGTAAACTAATTTCTGTACTTCCAATAAATACACCCTTTTAATGTACACTAACAAAGTAAATTTTATTTAAGTTACATTGTCGTACATAACCTCCATAAGCTGGCATTAGTTACTTGTGAAGAAAACTGTTGGATGTACACATCGGACACCGAAATATAGTACATGCGCGGCGACGGAAGTTACATTTTGCCGCTGACTATTCCCCAAGACCCCAACAAATTTTTATTTTAGATATTAATGGCTACGTAGTTTGCTCCCTAACCTAGGTAAACGATAAATACCATGTACAGTAATATTAAACAGACATGAATCAGCGCGCAGGTTGTAGTGGGGAGAAGACGGCAGCAGTGAAAGGCACGAGAGAGGAAAATGTTTACTAACACAGTTGAAAATATTGGTCTACTCTCTGAATTGACAATAAGATGCACATATGACAGGAGTAATCTATTTTGACACGGATTGACTTTTTATACCTAATGTGCCGAAGTTACGCTTCTTTAATAATTAAAGATGAAAGAAAATAGTTAAATTTACGTTTTTCCTTGTAAAAGTAGCAAAATTAGAAAACTGATATCGCTTATAAAGAAATAAAGCAGTTGCGCTGCTTTGTCGATTCACAATTATTTTCGTTTTATTATATTTATAACTTTATTTATTTAGTTTTCTATTGTCTATGATTCTTATAGTGTTTTCAATTGTTTATTTTTAATTTTTAACGTTTTTATGTATTTATTGTTTTTTACATTCCATTAGCTACATTTTTAATTATATTATTAAATACTTTACCAAACTAAATTTTACAGCCCTACCAACACACACACACGCGCGCGCGCGCGCGCGCGCACACACACAGATATATGTAACTTACTTTTTACTAACTTACCTAACTTTTTACTAACCAATTATTCTTATAATTTGAAAATTCTTTTATTTTTACTTCCATATTCCTTAAGGAATGGAAGTATGGTGATGGCAAAAAAAATCGTGTTCGAGATTATTGCAGATTCTGATTCTACTACACTCAAAACATGAAAAAAAGTCGTTTTCCGAAAAGTGTCTGTGTGTCTGTCTGTCTGTCTGTGTGTCTGTGTGTCTGTCTGTAGATTTTTTTTCTATGGCAAACGATAACTGCCGCAAATTCAAACAGAATCAAATAATTTTTTGCATGCACCCCTGATTTGCAGAGTACTCGCGACCTATTGTTTTTGGTGAAGATCGGTTGAGGGAAAGGGGTAGTTTACCTGCAACGGTTTTTTTTTAGCAAGGGTAATTTTGTTTGTTTGGCAAACGATAACAGCCGCAAATTCAAACAGAATCAAATAATGTTTCGCATACAGCCCTGAATTGTAGAGTTCTCAAGATCTGTTGATTTTGGTGAAGATCGGTTAAGGGAAAGGGGTAGTTTACCTGTAACGTTTTATGTTTTAACAAGGGTATTTCCTATGGCAAACGATAACAGCCGCAAATTCAAACAGAATCAAAAGATTATTTGCATACAGCCCTAAATTGTAGAGTTCTCAAGACCTATTGTTTTTGGTGAAGTTCGGTTGAGGGAAAGGGGTAGTTTACCTGCAACGTTTTTTTAACAAGGGTATTTTCTATGGCAAACGATAACAGCCGCAAATTCAAACAGAATCAAATAATGTTTTGCATACAGCCCTGATTTGTAGAGTACTCAAGACCTATTGTTTTTGGTGAAGATCGGTTAAGGGAAAGGGGTAGTTTACCTGTAACGTTTTATGTTTTAACAAGGGTATTTCCTATGGCAAACGATAACAGCCGCAAATTCAAACAGAATCAAAAGATTATTTGCATACAGCCCTAAATTGTAGAGTTCTCAAGACCTATTGTTTTTGGTGAAGATCGGTTGAGGGAAAGGGGTAGTTTACCGGCAACGTTTTTTTAACAAGGGTATTTTCTATGGCAAACGATAACAGCCGCAAATTCAAACAGAATCAAATAATGTTTTGCATACAGCCCTGATTTGTAGAGTACTCAAGACCTTTTGTTTTTGGTGAAGATCGGTTAAGTGGAAGGGGTAGTTTACCTGCAACGTTTTTTTATCAAGCGTATTTTGTATGGCAAACGATAACAGCCGCAAATTCAAACAGAATCAAATAATTTTTTGCATACGTCCCTGAATTGTAGAGGTCTCAATGACTTTCGATTTTGGTGAAGATCGGTTAAGGGGAAGGGGTAGTTTACTTGCAACCTTTTACGTTTTAACAAGAGTAAAGTACTTGAAAATTTATTTAAACTTTTTGAAACAATGGTAATTGTTAAAAATAAAATAATTTTGTTGCCAGGCAATAAAATTATAATTTTTTCATTTTAATGTAATATAATATTTTTCATTTAATACAGCAATAAAAAGGCAGGTAAGACGCAGCCTGGCTGTTTGGCTGAAAATGATTTTAAATATAAATCTTAGAATATGGAAGTCATGTATGGTTCTCCATACCGATAATTTTAATTGTTTTTAAGGTTTTTACCTTAAATTTGGTTACCTACGAAATTTGGTTGTAGGTAAGTTTTGATTTCGATTACGACAGTAAACGTGGACATTTTGTAAGACGAAACAAGCGTCAGACACAACAGAAAGAGACAAGGTAGACCTAATAAAGATTTCCATTATTTTGTAAACAGTGACTTGACGTGTTGTGTCTGTTGCAATGTTTCTCGAAAGTCGAGGCTAGACATCAACAATCGTATATTTTGGAATGTGTACACTTTGTGTACATATTACGATTCACGAAAAACGTAGTAATATATTATCCACATTGCTCTGGCATCTTAATTTGTTTGAATAAGTAACACTAATAACAGCCTCATACGCAAAATGATTTTGTGTGTGTGGTGTGTGTGTTTAAAAAACAAGCAGATGTAAACTATCCGTAAACAACCGGAGAGACAATATTAATGTATTATTATTATTATTATGACCTGGTGTAGGCTAGACATTACAGTATCTGTTTATTCAGGTGCAGTCATGTAGTGCGATTCTGTCAGCTTGAGACTAAACTATAACGATTAGTCACTCTTATTTGAATAGCAGTATTACACAATATGTGGATGTTGCAAAATGCTTATTACATCATTGTGTATGGGTGGTCATAATTATTGTTTGTGACAGGAGGAAGGAACTATAATTTTTCACAAGACCTCTTATAAACTTTTATTGAAAGCAATTATAATTGTGGTTGCAATGAAACACCAGATTTGGTGTCATATCGTACGCAAAAACAAAACTCTAGAAATGCGACATAACACTGAAACGAGACAAGGAAAACATTCGGAAGATTTACACCAAATTTCGTATTTTCTGGCAACACTGCGCACTCAGCAAAACAACTGACAAGTATGTAAACAAGCTGGTGAGTCATCAACAAGTCGGTGCCTGAGCCGCGGTCGGACCAGCCGGTGGTCGGACTAAAGAGGTTTTACTGTACCTTTATAATTTGTTATAAAAAATAAATTGAATCTAAAAGTATTAAGTGTTACTTTACACTGTGATTTTATTAAGCTTTTACTGTTTAAAAGAAAATAAGAGAATTTATAGGTCTATCTCTCTTTGGGAATACTAATTTAAACTTTCACTAGGAGTAGGCCTAAACGAACCTGACATAGATTTAAAGAGGTTTCTGTTTTTGTTAAAGGGTGGTTTCATGTATGTTTGTTCAAAACACTTTATAATCATTATAATAATAAATAATAATGAACAGATTTAGTTAATTATGAATGTGAGTTAAATTATTTTAACGTCACCTCGCCTTTACCTAACCTATTCTCAACGAGTTTTTCAATGGCCCTGGAAATTCTGATACGGGGAAGTTAGATGTACTGTATTTAAATTCTTTTCTCGGGTACAGTGTTGAGGTTTCCACATTCCGTCTGTCAAAATGTGGTGGTCACCCAAGGGCTTTTGGTTTTCAGAATCTTCTGATAAGGTAAGTGAGTAAATTATCGAGGTATATTATTATTCTTCTCTTTAATTATTTTTATTTATTATTCATCCCCAATTATTTGTACTATTACAAACAGGTAAAAAGCATAGATTTTTATTTGAATTGCAACATTGGCATTAAAACATCGATGTTTGAAGTCTTAAAACATCGATGTTTTCATACCGATGTTTTTTTATCATCGATGTACTCTTCACGATGTTAACATCGATGTTAAACATCGATGGTTTTCTGGTGATGCTCATCCCTACTGCTTACTGGGGCAGTTATGCAATACGTCTGGAGAATTGTTTAGGCTAACAGTGTGTATTGCTGATTACTGGGGCACCTCACAGGTGAAGACTGACAATTTGAAAATTAACTGAATTGATACAAAATAACATTAAAACTATGGGATCACACATTTCTGTACCGTTACAAGCAGGAGCAGTACATTCGAGATCATCTTCAGTCTACGTCAGAATTTAAAGGTACATCAAACGATATTCAGAATGAATTAGTTGAATCTGTAACTGATATAATTCAAGATTTAGTAACCTCTTCTCTTGAGTTATAACTTAGGGAACCAGTAATAATTGGATGTGCCAATTATACAGGCTGCCTTCGTTGTGACGCACTGAAAATAATCCCAACAAATAAGACAATTCTTATAGCAGGATATTAGGAAGGGGAGACTGTTGATTTATGCACTCAGTTTACTCGGTACTCAGATGACATCTCTTTATTACATTTGGTGATTAAGTTCTCTATTGAAAGTTCTCAAACAATATAGTTTACTATATGATTATATATATAAATTACTCCTTTACAAAGGGGCCTCAAAATATGATGTACATCCTTTTTAATTAATTCCACGGATCCGGGATTAAATATATTAAATGAATAATGGTCACCTTGCCATGTACAATATTGAAACTCTAACCATTTGAAGAATGGTTTTTTATTAATCTTCTAAAACAACAAAACTTTTAGTTTAAACTTTACCTTTTTGCTATAACTAGTGTTATTAGATTTTAGACTACATGTTACCTATAATGTCAGTTTTCTAAAGTCTTTAATGTTATTACATTTAAAACATAAGTTTTAAAGTCTTTAATATGATAATTTAAATTGTCTTTTGGGGGTTATGATATTGTAACTCTTAACCATGGAAGACAAGCCTCCATGTCACCTGTGTGTTTCCTGAAGTTGCTGCAGAATTAGTTCTTCGGTCCTCCTGATGTTTCTTGAAGTTCAGTCGTTACCTTATCATACTGTGACGGTGAAGTTCTAGAAGTGTGTGAAATCATTCCTGGTGTGGTACATTCATCTCAGGCGACTGTAGTTATACTTAGTAATTCTTGTAGTTAGAATACATAGATAGAAAGTTTGTTTCACTGTTATACACTTCACATGATTATAGATTAGTTGACTATCACCTTCTTGGTTGTAATACTGTATAAATTACATAGTCCGTTATTTTATAATATAGAGAGATGTCATCACCACACAAATTTACTTATTTAAATAGTCATTGTATCAAGCTTTTCACATTTTTATATACACGTAGCGAAACAACGCTTTACGCTGCTTACGGCGTGAGCGCTCCATTCCAAGTGGCAGAAATAGTTAAGGGGGAGAGTAGTAATCTCAAGACAATTACTAGGCAACATAAAAGTAGTTCCGTGTTTCTAATTTTAATTAAAGGACTACGGTTTGATTAAATAATTAAATAGAGATATTCTTAGTTACAGAAGTTATCAAAGTACGTAACAATGGTCTTATTTAATTATTTAAATAATAACAAATTTACAATAATACTTAGTTTATTTAGGGGTCAGAAAACAAGTTAATTCTGGTCAGCGCCAGTTTATGCAGGATAAATTAATAAGCTTTACCCTTTCTGTACAATTCCATTCCCTTTTAATTTTATTATTAGACTTATATTAAATATTATTATTATTAAATGATTGCCATAAGATTTAGTTTACAATGTGAGATTTTATTAAGAATTTAAAATTTCTCCGCTTATATATTATCAACTTAATTAATTAACATAATTTTTATTAATGAAATTGTCACATACTCCGCCGATTGAGCCACAGACTCCGGTTTATTTTTTTTTTTTGAATATACCGGGAGTATGTTTAGGGATTTCCGTGTGTAATTTCTCTCATTATTATTATTATTATTATTAGTACACGGTTTGTTTTTTCTAATTCTCTTTAAATGATCTAGTTCTCATTTAAATGATCCCCTTCGTGAAATTCCCTTTATCTCACTTCTTACAGTACTAACTTATAATACTAATTTCCCTAATTTCAGTAACTCACAATATCATGGCCCGACTGACATCAGCTTACTCTAACTCTACAAGTTAGCTTTCAGCATTCATTAATGATCTCTTGGCACCTTTCTGCCTCATCATTATCCTTTTCAGCCAGCGCCGGTATGACTTGTTACTTTACATGTATATAATTCTTTCTTGATTATATACCATAGACTTACTTCTAAAATAATCTAAAGAGGATCCCATACTCCACTCTAGATTATAGTTACTTGAGAGAAGCGGAATTTCACGAAGATAATTCTCTTTTATCTCTTTAACAATTACCAAACAAACTATGCGGGAGGGGAGACACTTTACACAATTCATTGTCATACACAGGGGTGGTATTCATTGTTTAGGGAGGCTACCGTTTATACAATAGAGAGAGGGTGCGTGGCTGCTTACTACAATACCGAACACGCTTTATTTCCACTGACTGGCCACCACTGCGGTGTCTACACTATTCAACTATACTTCTTTTTATTATTATTCACTTATTATTACTTTGGGGTTTTTAAAAACTACCTAGAAATATTTCCTATCGACTTACCATATTTATTTAGGACTCTTTATTTACTTTGTTTTGTTTTATTTGGCTCAGTTAACAAGTTTACCATTTTGGGACATGGGGTTTAATATTTTATCTAACAAGGGAGGGTTAACTGAGTCATTTATTCATTTGAAATTTAAGTCACAATATTATTTGCTCTATTATACTATACACAATTATTTCCTAAACACTTTTGTACATGGTAAACATTTATTAACAGAGATTATTAACATTTGTATTAGTTTCTATTTACACGATCAGCAGTTACGCTGGAAAGGAGGTCAGACTAGTTTTAAACAATGGCATTGTTTTGGTTACAAAGGGGGGACTCAACTAGAGGGTGAATGCATTGTCTAACTCAACTTGGGGTGGACCAACTATGACAGTTTTAAGCAAACGGCAACAGGAAACTTACATGTCCGAGATTGTCGTGAATGTGGCACGTTTATGAATGGGACTTTTAACAAGTACCTACATGGTTTGTTTACATGGGATTATATGTTAATATTACTTTACACATATTATATTTACAAATAAAGTTATTTATACTATATTACTATAATATTAATTATTATTTTTATCTTATTTAAAACTCTGACACATATTGAAATACATGAGTGAATAGATCAACAGCTTTTGTGCGTGGGATATCGGGACGCAATTACTTCTTTCTTTTTTTTTCGCAAAATTAGCAAATTAGCAAAATAAGCAAATTACAGCAGAAAAGCAGAGTTGCGCAATTTATAACCTCTTCTCTTGAGTTATAACTTAGGGAACCAGTAATAATTGGATGTGCCAATTATACAGGCTGCCTTCGTTGTGACGCACTGAAAATAATCCCAACAAATAAGACAATTCTTATAGCAGGATATTAGGAAGGGGAGACTGTTGATTTATGCACTCAGTTTACTCGGTACTCAGATGACATCTCTTTATTACATTTGGTGATTAAGTTCTCTATTGAAAGTTCTCAAACAATATAGTTTACTATATGATTATATATATAAATTACTCCTTTACAAAGGGGCCTCAAAATATGATGTACATCCTTTTTAATTAATTCCACGGATCCGGGATTAAATATATTAAATGAATAATGGTCACCTTGCCATGTACAATATTGAAACTCTAACCATTTGAAGAATGGTTTTTTATTAATCTTCTAAAACAACAAAACTTTTAGTTTAAACTTTACCTTTTTGCTATAACTAGTGTTATTAGATTTTAGACTACATGTTACCTATAATGTCAGTTTTCTAAAGTCTTTAATGTTATTACATTTAAAACATAAGTTTTAAAGTCTTTAATATGATAATTTAAATTGTCTTTTGGGGGTTATGATATTGTAACTCTTAACCATGGAAGACAAGCCTCCATGTCACCTGTGTGTTTCCTGAAGTTGCTGCAGAATTAGTTCTTCGGTCCTCCTGATGTTTCTTGAAGCTCAGCTCGTTACCTTATCATACTGTGACGGTGAAGTTCTAGAAGTATGTCAAATCATTCCTGGTGTGGTACATTCATCTCAGGCGACTGTAGTTATTCTTAGTAATTCTTGTAGTTAGAATACATAGATAGAAAGTTTGTTTCACTGTTATACACTTCACATGATTATAGATTAGTTGACTATCACCTTCTTGGTTGTAATACTGTATAAATTACATAGTCCGTTATTTTATAATATAGAGAGATGTCATCACCACACAAATTTACTTATTTAAATAGTCATTGAATCAAGCCTTTCACATTTTTATATACACGTAGCGAAACAACGCTTTACGCTGCTTACGGCGTGAGCGCTCCATTCCAAGTGGCAGAAATAGTTAAGGGGGAGAGTAGTAATCTCAAGACAATTACTAGGCAACATAAAAGTAGTTCCGTGTTTCTAATTTTAATTAAAGGACTACGGTTTGATTAAATAATTAAATAGTGATATTCTTAGTTGCAGAAGTTATCAAAGTACGTAACAATGGTCTTATTTAATTATTTAAATAATAACAAATTTACAATAATACTTAGTTTATTTAGGGGTCAGAAAACAAGTTAATTCTGGTCAGCGCCTGTTTATGCAGGATAAATTAATAAGCTTTACCCTTTCTGTACAATTCCATTCCATTTTAATTTTATTATTAGACTTATATTAAATATTATTATTATTAAATGATTGCCATAAGATTTAGTTTACAATGTGAGATTTTATTAAGAATTTAAAATTTCTTCGCTTATATATTATCAACTTAAATAATTAACATATTTTTTATTAATGAAATCGTCACAAAGAGAAGATTAAGGCAGAGTTAGATTCTTGCGATTTAGGCAGATGAAACTTTAGACGTATCAAGTAGATCTCAAGTCAGCATAATTTTTAGATTTTGTTCAAAAGAAGGTCCAATAGAAAGGTTCATTGGGTTTTATGATGTTTCAGTAGATAAGACTGCATCAGGCTTATCAGAATTAATTGTTGACGTTTTAAAAAAGTGGGGTGTAACTGAGAAGGTAGTCTGTCAAACATATGATGGAGCCTCTGTAATGGCTGGAAAGCATGGAGGTGTTCAGCACTTTGTAAAACAGACTTGCCCAAGAGCATTATTTCTACATTGCTATGCTCACAAGTTAAACCTCGTACTTCTTCATTGCACTAAAACAATAAAATCGGTAGGCTCTTCATTCACAATCTGACAGCATTTCACACATTTTTTTTGTAGATCCTCAAAGAGATCACAGCTTTTAGAATCTAGAGGATTTAAACTTCCACAAGCATCCACTACCCGTTGAAACTTTCATTCCAGAGCAGTTCATATCATCTTTTCCCACTATGGTGACTTGAGACAAGTTTTTGAGGACATTACAGAGAATGATGAAGGATGGGATAGTGAATTCGTACAATTCTGCTGTTGGATTGCTTAACATACTCAAAAAGCCCCATTTCATTTACTTACTTTGTTTTTATAGGGAAATATTCGTTTATACTGACCATCTCTTTTCTCTACTGCAACACAAAACTATCTCCGATATAATTCTGTGCAACACTGAAATTAAGAAAACTACTGCTATCCTCAAGGACATGAGATCAGAAAACACTGTGTCGTCTTGTATTGAAAAATGTCACCAAATAAGCAGCGAGGTAAATATAGATGACAGTAACAGGAAACTGCTGAAAACGTTAACTTATGAAGTTCTTGACACTTTGATTATGCAGCTGGAGGTACGGTTCAGTGAGTTCGAAAGTATCCAGTTTGTTG
This sequence comes from Magicicada septendecula, assembly GCA_034769895.1. Taxonomy (NCBI): domain Eukaryota; kingdom Metazoa; phylum Arthropoda; class Insecta; order Hemiptera; family Cicadidae; genus Magicicada; species Magicicada septendecula. Next base: position 491,494,709 of record CM068367.1, read on the forward strand.
AGTTGTTGGATCCAAATCACTTCATTTCTTATAAAGAGAGTTTTCCTCCTTCTAAACTGAACAGCCTTATTAATAAATACCCTTTTTTCAATAGTGAAAGACTGGAAAATGAATTAAAAAACATTTACTCAGATACTGGAAAACATTTGTTCCCTCAAAGACTTTAACATTTTATAATTCTTAATGACTTAGAACCAGTGTACGTGGAAGTTTCAAAATTAATTCGTTTGATTTTAACATTTCCTGTTACCACGGCTTCTTCAGAAAGGAGTATGAGTACTTTGAAAAGAATAAAAAACTACTTGCGCAATACGATGACTAATGAAAGACTTAACTCTCTTAGCACCATTGCTATTGAAAAAAAATTTGTGAAGGAATTGATGAGTGACCAGTTGTTTAAAGACCGTGTAGTTGACAATTTTGCAAGCAAGAAAACTCACCGTGTTGAACTACTCTACAAAAAAATTTAAGGTAAGACTTTTGCCTACCCATTCATTAACTACTAGCTTCGCCACTGTATATACCATTGGTTGTTGAATTATCTTTGTTGTGTGGGTTATTTAGTTTTTGTAGATTATTTTTGTTAATTTTGTATGCTATTTTAATGTCTGTGTTCTTAAACAGTTTTGTTAGCTTTGTCATTTTATTGTTTGATGTATGTGAATGTGGCCCATTTTTTATTGTTATTATTTTTGTTTTGTACATTTTGATTAATTCTTAATTGTTCAGTTTTTATTTTATATTTGATTTTATTTTCTATTTTGTTTACAGTGTTTTTATTATATCCATTTTCACAAGCAATTTGGTATATTATATTTCTTTCTTTGCCTGTTTCTTGTTTTTTTAGGGGTATTTTGTACATTCTGTTAAATAGTGAATAGAATGCTGCCATTTTATGTTGTGGTGGGTGGTCAGAATGGTTAGGTATAATGATGTTAGTGGAAGTTGGTTTTCTGTATATTGCAGATTGTAGGTAGTTATTGTATCTTGTGATGGTTATGTCTAAATAGTTGATTTTGTTGTGATTTTTTTTTTCTTCTTCTGTGAATTGAATTTTTGGATGTATGTTTGGGATTGGCAATGGGATCTCCATTATCTAGAATGATAGCAGAAATATTCTTACAACATATAGACACCAAAATACAAAATATTATAAAATCCTTTGATCCAAAAGGCATTTGGATATGATATGTAGATGATGGGCTATATGTATCAAGTAACAAAAATACAAATGCAGATAACATATTAAAACAAATCAATAACATACGGTACATCCAAAAATACAATTCACAGAAGAAAAAGAAAATCACAACAAAATCAACTATTACCATTACAAGGTACAATAACTACCTACAATATGCAATATACAGAAAACCAACTTCTACTAACATCATTATACTTAACCATTCTGACCACCCACCACAACATAAAATGGCAGCATTCTATTCACTATTTAACAGAATGTACAAAATACCCCTAAACAAACAAGAAACAGGCAAAGAAAGAAATATAATATACCAAATTGCTTGTGAAACTGGATATAATAAAAAAACTGTAAACAAAATAGAAAATAAAATCAAATATAAAATAAAAACTGAACAATTAAGAATTAATCAAAATGAACAAAACAAAAATAATAACAATAAAAAATGGGCCACATTCACATACATAAATAATAAAATGACAAAGCTCACAAAACTGTTTAAGAACACAGACATTAAAATAGAATACAAAACTAACAAAAATAATCTACAAAAACTAAATAACCCACACAACAAAGATAATTCAACAACCAATGGTATATACAAAATTGAATGCCAAGATTGCAATAAATGTTACATAGGACAAACAAATATCGGTATGGAGAACCATACAGGACTTCCATGTTCTAAGATTTATATTTAAAATCATATTCAAAATGAAATATTTCCATAGAAACTACTTCTTTCTACTTCAGCCTTAAACCACAGTACTGTGGTCACTAACGTATACCACCTCACGTTTTCGCACTCGATTTTCACTGAGATGGAAGTCGATGGCACTGCCGAAAAGTCTGGTTTTGCAGAAAACATTGGACTACGGCTAAACAGCCCGGGAAGCAATTTTAACAAAGAACTACTTCTTTGTTGCCGATAACATAGTACACATACAAAATTCTCCCCTCCCCCTTCAACTATAATTTTCATTTATAGAAAATTACCCCCACCCCGTTCACCTAACCTCTTCATTTATAGATATTTCATCTACGTTTCTACAGTGGATTATTATGAGCTTCTTATCAAGATACTTTATTTATCAAAATTAAGTACTTTACTCTTGTTAAAACATAAAACGTTGCAGGTAAACTACCCGTTTCTCTAAACCGATCTTCACCAAAATCAATAGACCTTCAGTCCTCTACAATTCAGGGATGCATGCAAAAAAATATTTGATTCTGTTTCAATTTGCGGCAGTTATCGTTCGTCATGGAAACATTTCTCTAACATGTTTCAGGTAAACTACCCCTTTCCCTTTACCGATCTTCACCAAAATCAACAAGCCTTGAGCTCTCTACAATTTAGGATGGTATACAAAAACATATTTGATTTTCTTTGAATTTACGGCAGTTATCGTTCGTCATAGAAAAAATTACCCTTGTTAAAATATAAAACGTTGCAGGTAAACTACCTCTTTCTCTAAACCGATCTTCACCAAAATCAATAGACCTTCAGTCCTCTACAATTCAGGACTGTATGCAAAACATTATTTGATTCTGTTTAAATTTGCGGCTCTTATCGTTTGCCATAGAAAAAATTACCCTTGTTAAAACAAAAACCGTTGCCGGTGAACTACCCCTTTCCCTTAACCGATCTTCACCAAAATCAATAGGTCTTGAGTGCTCTACTAATCAGGACTGTATGCAAAAAATTATTTGATTCTGTTTGAATTTGCGACTCTTATCGTTTGCCATAAAAAATACCCTTTTAAAACATAAAACGTTGCAGGTAAACTACCCCTTTCCCTTAACCGATCTTCACCTAAACCAAAGGTCTTGAGTACTCTACAGATCAGGGCTGTATGCAAAACATTATTTGATTCTGTTTGAATTTGCGGCTCTTATCGTTTGCCATAGAAATTACCCTTTTAAAACATAAAACGTAGCAGGTAAACTACCCCTTTCCCTTTACCGATCTTCACCAAAATCAATAGATCTTGAGAACTCTACAATTTAGGGCTGTATGCAAATAATCATTTGATTCTGTTTGAATTTGCTGCTGTTATCATTTGCCATAGAAAATACCCTTGTTAAAACATAAAATGTTGCAGGTAAACTACCCCTTTTCCTTAACCGATCTTCACCAAAAACAATAGGTCTTGAGAACTATACAATTCAGGGCTGCATGCAAAAGAGTAGTTGATTCTGTTTGAATTTGCGGCTTTTATTGTTTGCCATATAAAACAATTACCCTTGATTAAAAAAAAACTGTTGCAGTTAAACTACCCCTTTCCCTCAACCGATCTTTACCAAAACAATAGGTCGTGAGTACTCTACAAATCAGGACTGTATGCAAAAAATGATTTGATTCAGTTTGAATTTGCAGCTGTTATCGTTTGCCATAGAAAAAAATCTACAGACAGACAGACACACACACACACAGACACTTTTCAAAAAATGACTTTTTTTCATGTTTTGAGTGTAGTACAATCAGAATCTGCAATAATCTCGAACACTATTTTTTTTGCTATCACCATACGTCCATTTCCTTAAGGAACATGGAAGTAAAAAAACAACTGAAAAAATGTTATTTTGAACACATAAACGCATACAAAAAAAAACCAGAACTATACAAATCTAATTTGGCCACACATGCAATAAACACTGGACATGAATTCCCAAACATAACCAACATGACACTAATGAAACACATACCACACAAAGGCACCATAATGAACATTTGGAAAAATTTACAAATATACAAACATAAAACACAAAACAAACTAATACCTGAACAAATACAAATCAATACAAAACATGACACAATTTTCAAAGCACTCAACATCGAAAATACACAAAATACTAATACATACACCACAATCACACAAAATAATACAAATTTAAAGTACCAGAAGTCAACAGGAAGCCACAATAACAACCAGCCAACACACATGTACTTCACCAGACCCCAAATCTGGAAGGCTGAGGATGGGTACACAATGGTACGTGAAACATGTTCCTAATAAGGAAAGAAATATCTTGAGGTAAATTCATTATAAAAATTAAATATAATATATAATGCAACAGTACAAACATTAACGGTACTGTGCATTGCCAAAATAAATGAAATAAATAATAAAAATAAATAAATATAAATAAATAAACATGATTCAGATTGCATAAGCTGGATCATAGTAAAAATAGGGAGCGCAGAATTCATGCATGGACATGCATTTTCGACACACCTGTCACTAGCATTGTGTACGCGCGTATTTTGTTGGTGTGTGTGAAACCTGTCCGTTCCTGAAATGTAACCAACCCTTTTCAAGTAAAATAGTTGTATATTTATTTTAAGTATAAGAAAACTATGTACGATAGGATAAAACAAAAGACACCAAAGTGTATAGAAATTATAGGTGAATAAAGTGTTAAAAAACAGTATTGATGTGACGAAAAGTGCAATTACTATATGTAAATATCGGTATGGAGAACCATACATGACTTCCATATTCTAAGATTTATATTTAAAATCATTTTCAGCCAAACAGCCAGGCTGTGTCTTACCTGCCTTTTTATTGCTGTATTAAATGAAAAATATTATATTACATTAAAATGAAAAAATTATAATTTTATTGCCTGGCAACAAAATTATTTTATTTTTAACAATTACCATTGTTTCAAAAAGTTTAAATAAATTTTCAAGTACTTTACTCTTGTTAAAACGTAAAAGGTTGCAGGTAAACTACCCCTTCCCCTTAACCGATCTTCACCAAAATCGAAAGTCATTGAGACCTCTACAATTCAGGGACGTATGCAAAAAATTATTTGATTCTGTTTGAATTTGCGGCTGTTATCGTTTGCCATAGAAAATACGCTTGATAAAAAAACGTTGCAGGTAAACTACCCCTTCCCCTTAACCGATCTTCACCAAAAACAATAGGTCTTGAGTACTCTACAAATCAGGGCTGTATGCAAAACATTATTTGATTCTGTTTGAATTTGCGGCTGTTATCGTTTGCCATAGAAAATAAAACGTAAAAGGTTGCAGGTAAACTACCCCTTCCCCTTAACCGATCTTCACCAAAAACAATAGGTCTTGAGTACTCTACAAATCAGGACTGTATGCAAAACATTATTTGATTCTGTTTGAATTTGCGGCTGTTATCGTTTGCCATATAAAATACCCTTGTTAAAAAAACGTTGCAGGTAAACTACCCCTTTCCCTCAACCGATCTTCACCAAAAACAATAGATCTTGAGAAATCTACAATTCAGGGCTGTATGCGAAACATTATTTGATTCTGTTTGAATTTGCGGCTGTTATCGTTTGCCAAAAAAAAAAAAATTTCCCTTGATAAAAAAAACCGTTGCAGGTAAACTACCCCTTCCCCTCAACCGATCTTCACCAAAAACAATAGGTCGCGAGTACTCTACAAATCAGGGCTGTATGCAAAAAATTATTTGATTCTGTTTGAATTTGCGGCAGTTGTCGTTTGCCATAGAAAATACGCATGATAAAAAACGTTGCTGGTAAACTACCCCTTCCCCTCAACCGATCTTCACCAAAAACAATAGGTCTTGAGTACTCTACAAATCAGGGCTGTATGCAGAAAATTATTTGATTCTGTTTGAATTTGCGGCTGTTATCGTTTGCCATAGAAAATACCCTTGTTAAAAAAACGTTGTAGGTAAACTACCCCTTTCCCTTAACCGATCTTCACCAAAAACAAAAGGTATTGAGAACTCTACAATTTAGGGCTGTATGCAAATAATCTTTTCATTCTGTTTGAATTTGCGGCTGTTATCGTTTGCCATAGGAAATACCCTTGTTAAAACATAAAACGTTACAGGTAAACTACCCCTTTCCCTTAACCGATCTTCACCAAAAACAATAGGTCTTGAGAACTCTACAATTCAGGGCTGTATGCGAAACATTATTTGATTCTGTTTGAATTTGCGGCTGTTATCGTTTGCCAAACAAACAAAATTTCCCTTGCTAAAAAAAAACCGTTGCAGGTAAACTACCCCTTTCCCTCAACCGATCTTCACCAAAAACAATAGGTCGCGAGAACTCTGCAAAACCGGGCTGTATGCAAAAAATTATTTGATTTTGTTTGAATTTGCGGCAGTTATCGTTTGCCATAGAAAAAAAATCTACAGATAGACAGACAGACAGACAGACACACAGACACACAGACAGACACACAGACACTTTTCGGAAAACGACTTTTTTTCATGTTTTGAGTGTAGTAGAATCAGAATCTGCAATAATCTCGAACACGATTTTTTTTGCCATCACCATACTTCCATTCCTTAAGGAATATGGAAGTAAAAAATGAATAAGTCTTTTTGTGAGTACCATAAAGAAGTGCAATTTACGTATAGTAATCACATAAAAATTAGTGATCGATTGAGCATAGAGTGATGTGAAACAAAGTTTGTAATTCATGAAAACAGGCGAAAATTGTGACTTGAACTAGAGTGAGGAAAGTGACGCTCGACAGAATCTGACAGGTCAAATATTGTTCAGACAGGAATTTTTGCACGACCTGACTATAAATACCAGGGCGCGCTAATAAAGTTTCTTCTTCTCGATTCAACCATTGCCGCAGCAGGCTATGCCAGTCGATGACACAAATTCACATCTATAGTGAGAGTCACAGGACAAACTAGATGTCCAACCAGAGCCGCAGAATACATACGATGAGGTCTATGGACACACTGGCAGCATATGACGTGAGACGAGACGACTATTAATCAGCACAGCAAGTTTGGAACACGACCAGAAGACCAGAAGGACACGGAGGACACGACCAGAGGACCAGAAGGAGGACATACAGATGAATAACCACGTCAAACGAGGTGATAAAAAACCATTGTAATTATAAACATTTGAAAGACACTAATTAAAGTTGGAATGAAAGACATTCAACCAATATTAAAATAAATAAATTATACACAAATGTAAAAGCAGAATAAAAATTAGAATAATATTTCTTGTATCAAATTTAGTAATTAGTAACGTAAATGATAAGAGAAATATTTAAATTTTGAATTAATGTAATTAGTAAAGTCTTTGATGATAAAGGAGAATGCATATGCAGTAGAAAGTTAAAACAAAGTACTATACAAGAAATTTGAATAGAAGTAAATTCAGTTTTGAAGCTAATGAATCAGCAATTGCAAAAAGATGAGCACACAATGAGTAAGCCGAAAGCAAAATAAATATTTTAAAGTAATTAAAATTAGATAATAAGATTTGTGTATAACTTGTGTATGTAATTTGTTAGCAATAAGTTATGTATGAAAACTTCATACAAACGATATAATAATGAGTTAGTGTTTAATATGAGATATAAAAGATTTTGTTTAATAAATAAATTATGGAACAATTTTAAACTTAAATAACGTATCATCTTCTTGTTACGATTACACCCATGAAATCAATTCAATAAATTAAATTGAATTTGTTATGCTATATAACACACATTTTCACACACATTTAAATTACATTAAATAAATAGCAATTTGTAGTGTTATAAAATTTTGACGTCCCAAGAACGTGGGGCTCCTCAAATTCAAATAAATTTGCAGAGTTGGGAAAGTTACTTTTTAAAATTAACTAAGTTACAGTTAAAGTTACTTCCCAGGAAAAGTAACTTAGTTACAGTTATAGTTACAATACATCAAAAGTATCTGTATCAGTTACAGCTATCATTACAGTTACTTTTAAAAATTATAATTGTAACTCATCTGTAAATAAATAATGAACCCTATACATGTAGAAAGGAAACAACCATTAATGTCAATCAGTAATTAAATACATTGTCTCAGCCTCTTCTATCTCAGTGCATCTCAGTTGAACTGCTTGTTCATTTTCAACAAAAGTTGTTTTTCAAATATTTCATCTCTCAATTTGCCCCTCATTGCCCTCAACACAATACCCCCTATACTGAAAACTCTCTCTACAGATGCACTAGTTGGTGTGCCTGTATTATATTTAATAAAGAGGGTCTTGATTGTGGGAAACACATTGAGCATCTGTATATCTGTTGAAGAATTTAGTAAAAATTGTTCAAGATTCTGTTGAGCACATGAGGTAAGTGTATTTGGTCTCTCAAAGCAGAAAAAAATCTTCCTCCTCGTCCTCGAGTACTTCTGCTTCTTCCCTGGCAGTGTCTCTTACAGCTGTTACTTGCAGCATGGCTTCCAGCATATGACCCTTGGCTACACAGGCATCTGGTTGATTCATCCAGTTGGTTTTGAATTTTGGGTGGAAGCATGCAGACAGGATTAGATCTTTATTTTCAAATGCATGTTCAAACCTGAAACATGAAGTCTAGGATATATTTCATTAAATATTAATTTAAAAAAATCTTTTCCCCCCTTAAAAATCACAGGAAATTGTAATTCATAAAAAAGGTCAATTAAATATCTCACCTCTTCTGCAATCCCAGAAGAACTGCATCAAGCAGAGGTCTGCACAGTGTCAGCTTAGTGGATAACTTATTCAGCTTTTGTTTCAAAGCAGTCAAAGTTGGGAGAAGGAAACCCATGAACATGTTGTGTTCACCTTGTAGCAAGTTCAGAGCCTGTGCCAGTGGACTCATCACGTCACAATATTCTCTCAGGAAAGTAACTTCTTCAGGGGTTAGTCTTGGCAGTGAACAAAAATCCATGCAACTGTCAAATTTTTCATTGCCACTATCCATCAATTTGCAGATCCGTTGGACAGCCTCATACATTGAGTTCCATCTAAAAATACATACGTATATTAGTTTTTGAAACTGCAATTTCTGTAAGTAAATAAATAAATACCATTAGATATTTTACCTCGTAATTACAGGCGTTAACAAATAGACACCACAAGTATCTTTGATATGGTCTGCAACTTGTGTTGACTGATTCTGTTTGTTCCAAAGCTTGGAGCACTTTGCCATGGAGCTCCTTGAAACTTTTTTGAATTTTATATTTTCAAGTGCATGTTCAGAATCTTTTACGGCAATCAAATTTAATGTATGACTTGCACAACGGTGGTGAGGGGGCAATAGTATCTCTTCTTCAGCACTTTCAGTTCCACTTACTGATTCTAACATGTTGAAGGCATTTATAAATTCTAAATCATCATAATCATCATCAATTTCATTATTGTCTTCTTGTTCATCAGTAATATTTTGCCTCTGGAACAATCTAAAATTGGAGAAATAAAACCATTCAAAATATTATCATTATAGCTCATGCTGGTTTCTATTCTTTTATTTTGTTAAGGATGTTATTATTCTTACATTCTTACCTAAAAGCCTTGCAAAAGTTTGTGCCATTGTCTGTTGTGGTGCTACATACTTTATTTTGTATGTGATATTCTAACAATGTGTTACTTATTTCCTTGGCTAGAGCATCGTATGTATGCCTTCCTTTCATACGTCTACATGCCAACACTGCCATTTTTCTTTTCAATGTGACTGGATCAAGCCAGTGACCAGTTATTCCAATGAAGCTCCTAAAACACAATAACGTAATGTAGTTGAAAAATCAATGAATAGACCTTGAAAACACAAGGAAAGCTACTGAGAACTGTATTAATCTCCACATTAAATTATAAAATAGACTAAGTAAATAAATAAAATAAAAAATAATGTAATCTAAAATATGTGAGATTTATGAGAGTACCTTTTGCCTTTACTCCATACATCGGTTGTAGTTGCCACCACATCCACCTTCTCAAGTTCACCTTGGATTTGATTTTTCATTCTCTCAAATTCCTTATTTAATCTTTCGCTTACAGTTTTTCTTGACACAACTGACAGAGACTTTGGCAAACCCAGACATACAAGATCTTTAAATGACGGCTCCTCTACTATGCAGAATGGCTGAGCAGTATCTATGATAAAGTTCATTACTGCTTTGTCACCATACTTTGGATTACATATTGTCAAGTTGAAGGGTTGCTCCAAGAGTTAAGTGTTGTTTGTTTTGAGGTAGAACCTGTAATGGTACTGCTGTACTTTCTTTTTGTGCCTTGCGCTTTATTTTCCTCAATTTGTTTTAGGGAATGTGGATGTTGCTCTAAACGAAAGTGAGAATTGAATATATTAGCTTTTTCAGGTTTATAGTTATAAATAAAACCTAATCTAAATGATGATCAATCGTCAACTGAACAGGCATATGAAGTACAAATGTATCATAATATTGATAATATCGTACATAATGGTATCTACATAATAAACCATTTTCACCAATAAAATACTTTATTCGCCGAAATAAAATGTTATATTAGTGAACACTAAAAAGTAAAAATTAATGATTATGTATTTCAATTGTGATGGTACAATTCTTGTGCAATATTAAATTTATAAAAACATAGTACAAAAGACCATAATTATTGTATTCATTTATTTTTAACAATTTGGTAATAATTATTTAAATATTTCATAATCCCTGTAAAGCTGTGGTGAGTGGACTATATAAATATTTTATAATACGCAAATGTGAATTGACAGGATTCTGACCGTTTTCATTGCAAAACGACAAAACACAGCAAAAAACGTATGTCACATACCGAGATAAAGTGACGAGCCCTGATGACGTCAGTGGTAAGGAATGCATATTTCCATAAACAACTCGAGGCTTGGCTATATGAACAATAGCCTGATGACGTAGTTTTCGCCCCACCTACGCAATGTGAAACATAGACTGTGTGTCATTTCATCCAGAAGCGTGAACGTAGCCGGCTGGCAAAAGGGTTCACCAAGTGAAAAGTTTAACTTTTACACCACCAAAAGTGGTTAATTAACTGTCTAAAATCTCTGAAATGTTGGGGCGATAAAGAACTTGAACAGGTGTCATCGGCCGATGGGTCGTTAAGAAACGGCGTGCGTATAGGATCTGCCCAAAGTGTTTTCGTGGGCAGACACGACGGTGTGGGCCTTAAAAGCGATGTAAAGTAGGAACAGATTGTGCACGATCGATGACCCTAGCAGTGCGGTGAGACCTGTCCAAAATTTGGTGAGAACGTTCCAACATTTTTTATTTCACGTAAAACAACATCATTCAATATTATAATGACCAACTCAAAATTCACTCAATGTTAAAATGACCAGTTTTAAACCAAATTTTATTTAAAATTTTAAATGAGCTCAAAAAATAAATAAATTGTTCCAGAGCGTGAGAGAGAGAGAGTGAGAGTGAGAGAGTGACTTACATCTTCTAGGTGCTGGGTTGTGCGAGATATATATGTATGTTTAATGTTTAATAATCACATATCAAATGTTTCATGTTTACTCGTAGATATTTTGGAGGGTTTAATGTTTGCTAAACGCACCATGGCGTAATATGTACGTAGAGTCTTTTGGAAAATAAATTGGGTATATCATTGGTAAAAATTGTAACAAGGTATTATTATTTCATATAACAATTTCCGCTACTCAAGAGTTCGCTTAAACGAATTCCTGCCCTATAGTGACTTTGAAAGGTAAGTAAAATTACAAGTTATATACGTCTATATTTACTTTCTTGCAATCAAGATGGCGCCCGACCTTTGAAATTAAATTAAAGCAAAGACGTTATATCGTATATTTTATTATCAGCAATAAACGTAATATAACACAATAAACTTACCTGTACATGTTTTTTAAAGTTCGCTGTGGAGCTCTGACTGCTTTGTATTCTTTTCCCACCGGCGCACAATTTGCAACAAAAGGAATCATTTTTTCCATCCGATGTCAAAAATTCAAACACTTCAGCATAAGCTGGCCAAGGCATGCGTATCTCTGCTTCCTTCTCCATGTCCGAAAGATATGGAAATGAATGTAACATCGGAGATTGTATGTTATTCACGTGTGACGTGTCACGTGACTGCAATATACTCATTGTTGCGTATATAATTTTCAAATAAAAATGTTATGAATGAATGAACAAGAATTAAATGCAATAACGGCACTAAAAATTATAATTCAGACATCAGGCATTTCCTATGTACGTTTTAGAATATTATGCACAAGTGATAATACTTAATAAATAGCAGACATATTGTTGACCAAGTGACGTAGGAAGAAAAAGATGGAGAAACACGTGCAGAAACAAAAAGCCGATAAGGCGCGGTGTTCAGGTGGGCTGCGGGAAGGAAATGTGTCACTGGCGGCTGCAGCGAACTCAAAGGTTTTCAGCAAGCGTAACGCGCTCATTGTTGAAAAGATTTAATTTCGAAACAAATATTGTTTTTTTTTTTCAAAATAAAGGCCGGTATTACGCTGTCTTGAGATTCTCACAACAAAATATGTTACATGCGATAAAAAAAGTAACGACACTTTCGTTAAATCGTTACCGATAAAAGTAACTTAGTTACAGTTAAAGTTACTTTATGGAAATAATAATGCCGTTACCGACCATTACATTTGAAAAGTAACTGTTACTAGTAACGGCGTTAAAGTAACGTGTTACTCCCCAACTCTGTAAATTTGCATACACAAAGATATACCATTGTATAAATTGTTTCCCAAAAGCGTGGGGCTACACAATTTAAATTATATTTAAATTGGTAATTTGTGTTGTTGTAATATTGTAATATATATATATATTCTAACGATAAGATCTTTGCGTTCCTTAGAGCCACACGTTCTGGTCGTTAATTTGTAACGAGTCGCTCTGTATGTGCTCTATAAATGTGTATTTCGTGTGTTCGCCTCACACGTTGTAGTCGTTACTTTATGTTTATGCTGACGATGTCCATCGCGATCTCACGAATTACCAGTACTCGCGAGTGGGAACCTTACCTGTTCTTTAATATGTGGTTGTATTTCCCGGGTGGCTCCAAATTGTTTAATCTGAAAACAATTAAAAAATAGGACTATCGAGCGTTCGTCTATGACGGTATGGTGAATTCAAATTACTCCCACCACGTGCGGGTTGATGAATATTGCTGGTAGTTCGCAGAATTTCCGATGCCTAGCGCTTACCGTCACTATCGCTCGTTGCTAAAAACACAAATCATATAATGCAATTTCCTATGAAATAAAGAACAGTGGTTACAACTCTGGACTAGTTTATTAACTTGTGATTAGTTGTTATTCAGTATTATACAAAATTATATATTGTTTTTAAACAAATTTGCTCCAGCAATCATGAGACAATATTTCCCCAGGATTGGCAAAAGTTGAATCAGAACGATTTCATTTAGACATGGCGTCGAAAAATGTTTATTTTAATTTCGTTCAATTATTCTGGATTCTTGTGGTTACGAAAAAAAATATTATTATGATTACAATAAAGTACACTACCTTACATTAATGGTACTTATATACTATAAGGTGTAATTACAATTTGTTCCTGAAGTGTTAAAAAGTGTGTGTCAAAAGTTCGTAATTTTTATCCAGGTTATATTCTGGTTTCATACAAGTTCAGTGTTTTATTTTTTATTAATCCTTGAAAGAAATTTGATTATCAGTTCATAGTGAGAGTTAATAGAGTTGTGAGAAAAAGTTAGTAATAATTTATTCCGTAAAATCGGGTAATTCAGCAATACTTATGAAATCGGTTGAATTATGGCGAAGAGTTCTTCTGTCGAAATAGGTTGGGTCCTTTTTTGTCATAAATCTTCCATCATTTGGGAATGTAATTACGCCTGGCGTCTTTTCGTATAAGTCAGTCTAAATTATTAATTTTGAATTTAATAATCTGGTCTTTGGCCTCGGTTGGATGGATCAATTACTCTTCAGACTTTCAAAATTTTGATTACTTTTTATTGTTTTAAATTAAAATTTGAGTTGATTATGGCTTGGCGTCTATTCGTCTTGAGCTTCAATAATGGACTAACAGTTTCTAATGGAATAATAATAAATAACGCTCGGTTGTTATGGCAACTGACTGCCTCTCATGGGCTATTCATAACTTAAGCCCATTGTTATAATATTTGAATTTTTATTCAAAATGACTAAATATCTTCTGATTGCTATTATTCTTCTGTCTTCTTATCTATGTAAGAGATATTATCACAACTGTTTATATTTTCTTTCAAAGATCATTTTGACATCCCTCAAAGCTGGGTTTGCTTATGTATTAATGTTTTGACAATTATGTTACTTCTTTAAATTTTTAGTGACCGTCCGTTTTGACAATATTGTCATCTTCAGGACCTGTGTATGAAATACAATAGAAATATCAAACAACGAAACAATTAAATATTTGGGTGATCGTGTTGGTGATGTGAGTGTGTGCGTGCGTATGTATGTATCATTTTATATGTGAAGACTTATGATAGTTTGTTTACATCTTCAAATTATCTTTAAGAAAACGAGCAAATTATAGTATGAGAGAACTTAATTTATACAGTATTACAATTTAAATTACTAAATGAAATGTTATTTTAGTTAATTAAACAAACAATAATCAACAATGGATTTTAGATGGGTACATAAATTGTTTATACCTACAACAGTCAACATGTAGCTAAGTAATATATTACCTATAACTAAAACAGATTAGGGGATGTTCACTACGTAATTATTAAAAGTTATTTTTACCATGTTTCACTCCCTACTGGTGTTAACAAACAATCATAATTTAGAAACATACAATTTACTGTAAAACATTACGACTTAAATCAGATAGTTGACAAAGGTTACAAACAAAGGTTTCTGGTAAATTTTACTAACAGGTAAACTTGGATAATAATTGTAATCATATTATAAAATATAGTCAAGGGTACTATAGAATAACATAATTTATGTATGTGTCCATAATCACCCTTCTCTCTCACCCATTCTCCCCCTGCCAGTCATTCTCACAGCCTCTCACTCTAACCTGAAATCGATATATCACTCACTATCACCCCACTCTCTCACTCGCTCTCTCTCTCCCTCTCATTATCTCTCTCTCTTCACTCTCTCTCTCCCCCTCTCCCTCTCTCTCTCTCTCTCTCTCTCTCTCTCTCTCTCTCTATATATATATATATATATTGTAACGTAACGCGAGTAGCGTCTTTTCTTACATGTGTGTGTGTGTTACTTCTTATTATACTCTTCGATAAGCTTTCCTACTTAAGCCCCACGTTTGTACGTCATCTTGTAACGTCTCACGCTGAGCTTAAGTCTCGAGTAATTTACGTCTATTTGTTATTTTTTCAAAATGCTCGCTTAATTAAGAGTTACAGAATTTGTTATCTTTGTGTTATATGCCTTCAAAATTGAGTGTGTGTATGCAAAGATATTGAATGATTTTCTTAAATTTTGTTTATGTGAAATCAATACCGTTGTTTGACAGTAGTTAGGAGAGAGAGTGAAGAAAGGCAAAGAGAATTACTCTCTTAGTATACGATTGAGTATTTCAAATTTTTCCGCTCGTGGCATCGGCTGATTGCTACTTTTACGAACCCATTTGAGGTTAAATGACTTCAAATGGTACGTAATAAATTCTGGATGTCCGGACTGATTTCCTTTCTCTTCTCGATCTTTTTATAACCTGTAACCAACTACCATCTACTGGAAATAATACACATTTTATTATTTAAACCACAAGGCATTCCTTGAATTTATTTAACATTTTTTAGTCTCCCAAAACATGAAAGGATAATCGATTATTTCATAAATCACAGAGCTATTTTCGATCTTACTTTTACAAACATATATCACATAACAAATATTTTTATTTTAAGTTTTAATAACAAGAAATAAATTTCCCAGGGTTATTTAAGGTTCTTTGAACTTTGAGGAAGTCAGAAATGTATATGGGTCAGTATCAAGCTTTACATAAATTATTTTAAAATTAGTATAATTGGTATAATGTAGTTGATTTTTTGACCGCTAGAGCGCAGGCTACTTTTCTTCACTGACGAAAAACAAACACTAAAACATCATGGCTGCCGGAAAGTTATTAACAAGACCACGTCTTGCTGTTTTTTGGTTAATAAAAATTAAAGTTTATGTACACCTCTTTTCCAGAAGTATTTTAAGAGATGGTGCTGTTTCTAGTGTTCTAAGTTTATAGTTGAGGTGTAATTTAGTTAAATTTTAATAGGTAACTATCTCACCAACAATGTTGAATTTCGGTAGGCTAGGCTTGAAAATGGAAGGCTGATTTTTCAATTTTTCATCAATTTGCGGGGGTGAATTATTCTGTTTGAAGGATGTCTAGGGTGTAGTGGATATCACTCATTAAGTTTATTAATTTGGCACTGATTATTTCAGAATGGTATTTATAAATTTCTTAATTTTTTCTAGACATTACATTTTCAACTGCTCACTTCCAATATATCTGAACAATTAATTCAATTCTTGTTAGTTAGTTACTCTTAGTAACCAAGAATTTTTTATGGTTTTTTATTGGCTAATCTAGATACCTTTTAGTATATAGGCTAATAATAATTATTATTATTTCATTTCTTCTTTTTAGAAAAAATAATCCTTTATAGATTTTATCTATAATCAAATTTAATTTATTTACGGTTTTTCTTTATATTTTTTCTTAAACTTGTCCACTGGTATTTTATATTTTAATCCTTTTGATTTTGGTTTATTTATGATTTATTATTCATTTAAGGTATCCTTACTCTACACTATTTTTTTTACATGCCATCTTGCTAATATAGTATTACTTGGTATATTATTATTATTTTATACATAACCCTGGATTATTTTACATCTAAACAAAATAATTATATTAAACAAAAATATTACTCCTAGTTACCAGACCTTTGTGGCCTACACAATACAAAATTACAACAAATACAAAACTTGTCAGTAGTATCATAGACTATTGCTACAGTACTGATTTTTTTTTCATCTCCAACATAAATTTGTGAGATGCTCTTTTTAAAGGTTTTACACTTTCACCGATTACACTATGTTCCACTTTGTACACTGCACTTTTATTATTATTGTTTACAGTGTTTTTAGAGTACAAAGGTTCTCATAGCTTGATACCTAATCCCCATTTCTGACTTTTAAAAATGGGTAATTACTGGTTTTAACTCTGGTGATTATGTTATCATATTTGGGCAGGGGTTATGTAACGTTACATAAAGCTCCCCCACTAGAACAGATTTATTTTTATTTACTTGGTTTAAAAATAATCGTTGAACTCTTCAATCTTTGGATTCTTCCATCATTCTTCATAATATCTCTTTATTCTGCTTGGTTATACACCAGTGCCTAAAATAACATGTTAACTAGTGCCGAGGTTTTGTCGCCCAGTGACCATGGCTGGTGCCGGCAAAAAATTTTAAGAAAAACGGTAAAAAAACGAATTATTTTAAAATTTTACAAGTTACTTTAAAAATTAGCCTGCCGCAGATAAGAACAGGAGAATAACAATAAAGCTAATTTCGAAAGAAAGAGATAGTAGACTCTATTCTACTCTCTCACTCTTCTGAGTAGACGGGCTAAGTGAGATGGAGGCTGGGGAACCAACGGAGGTGTGGAATGGCAGGAAGTGCGCGCGCGTGTCTGTGTGTGTGTGACGTGCCGACGTGCGTGGCTGATGGCTGATGCGATGCTATTCGCTCCGTGCAGAATGTTCTCCCTCCACTCCACTTCCCTACTTCCCCCACAGTGCCAGGAGAATTTAGTATAGAAAAGCGTAGGGAAAATACGAAAAACGTACGCTTTTCGCATTTTCGCTGTTGTTGACCTGAGTGTTGTACTGTTACCGTACTTTTTTGTGCGATTGTGGTGAGTTGTTTTATTTTTTATTTCTAGGCAGAAAAGGTGAAAGTTGTTGAATTGTGTTTTTTTGTTTTCTTCTGGATAACACACCACATTGCCGATTACCACAACTATAAGGTAAGTGGCCTTTTGATATTATCATAAAATAATAATAATGCCAAGCCCCCTTAACTGTGTTTAATCTATTTTTCATTAGTAAACAGCAGAATAGAGTTATGTTAACACTAAATATGAAGCTAAGCGACAGTACACAAACTAATATAACCTCTAACCTAACCCACACAACCTACTTCCAGCTGCCTACCTACCTAATTAACCCTTCACTCACGTTTTTAAGTTTTATTGTGTATGGTTATTCTGAGGCTTAAATACAATTTAAAAAATATAAATGATACCTGAGAAGTTCTTAAATTAGTGTGAGCTGTTTGTTTTTATAATTATTTTAGTTTATCTCTCATAAATTTGCTTAAACTTTAAAAATGCTTTGTCAGAATAGTTTTACAAAGAAGCGATCGAGATTCTAGCAGGCTTTTGTTTTTATACTATTTGAATATAATACCTTAAAGCTATTTATTTTTATAGAAAGTACTCAACATTTTCTTTTTGAGTTTTTTTCAATTGATTGCTTAAGGATGTATGTATAAGGCTTAAATAAAATGTATAAGGGACGTATGTTATAAGGCATATATACTCTTAAGGGACGTAAATTTGAACGATTAAATAGTTTTACTAAAAACAGCCTGTATATTATTTTAACCCACTAGTAGGCGCATGTTGCACGGGAGCCTGTCAGGCCCTACACCTAAATATTTTGTTTTTAATTTTGTCATTTTGTGTAGTTTCATAGTGTAGTTTTCTCCTTGTGTAGGTGCGCGTCTCACCGCAATAGGAATATATGCCATGGGTAAAAGAATAACTGATTTTTTTAATGTTGGACCCCAAAAACGCACAAAAAGTGATCAAAGCAGTAAAGAAGATGAAATTGTAAACCCAATCAATAACTTCAGTGACAATAGTAAACCAGGTTGCAGTAGTTCCAGTACACAAATCCAATTTCAAGAAACTGGAATTTTCCTTGATGATAATCATCCTCTCAACAACAGCGGTGGCTCTGACTCAAAACTTGTTAAACAAAATAAGGAAAATCCCGAACATTGAGTTGAAACACCTTTTCCAGTCCAAAAAAATCAACAAAAAGAGAAATGTGTCAAATGGTATAAGGGTAGCAAGTTAGATTTGTCATGGCTGTTAAAAACTTACAGTGTTTTGGAAAAGGTAAAGCTTGGAAACAAGCGTTTATAAAATGTGCAATTTGCTCCAAACACATTCAAGAAGCGAAAAAGTTTTCAAGAAATGGCACTTTGCCCATTGCTGATGGAGTCCGATGTGACGTAAAAAAGGAACTGGAAAGGATTATTGACCATTTAACTTGCGAAGCTCACAAAGCAGCTTTTAACCTCGATGAAATGGAGAAAAAATGGATGGCGCAAACTGATAAGCACCCTTGGGTAAAAACTCTTAAGACACACACTGCCAAGAAAATTAAACTGCTAACTGAACTGTCATTGGATGTCTATAATGACAGTCGTACCATGATTCTTTCTGCTCATTCTTGGCCTTCGCGGTCTTTGACAAAGATACAAATTGACACCCAGGTTTCTTCATATAAAGGCAATGGTTTAGAGTCCGAATTTTCTCCTCTCAACCCTTCTCCAGCTTTGTTACAGTACAGAAACCCTATAATGTATCGCGAGATGCTTGATGTTGAAGGAGAAGTAATAATGGAAAATGTTGTTAAGCAGTTAAAAAATTCAGATTGTTTTTCCATCCAGGTAGATGGTTCCGTAGATAAATATGGAATCGACAACAAATTCATTACGGCACGATTCATTTCAGAAGACTATGAAATGAAATCCGTGTTTTTAGGTGAAAGCAAATCGAGTCTGCGAGGGGCAAAAGGTCTTATGAAATCAATCAAGATTATGCTGGAGAATCTAAGCCTCAGTGATATAGCAAAAGATAAGTTGACAGGATTAACAACAGATGGAGAGAGTGCCAATACAGGCAAAAACAGTGGCTTATGGGTTTGCATGAAAGAATACTTAGGAAGAGATTTATTTTGTGTTTGGTGTGTGGCTCATCGATCTGACCTAGCAATATCAGACTTAGAATCAACAGTCATTGAAGTTCAGCACTGGAAGATAAATTTAAAAGCAATGGCAACATTTTATAGAGCGTCAGCTCTACGTTTTGAGGAACTTGAAAAACTGGCCGAGGTAAAAAAGCAACCTGTCTGCCGCTTCCCAGCGTACTTTGAGGTAAGGTTTGTAGAACACCTAAACAACTTAGCCAAAGCAGTTTGGAACAACCTCCCGTTGATGCAACAACATTGGAGTAATGTGCTAGACAACAACGATTCTACAAAAGTTGAAAAAGCTTCTGCACGTGGGTTTCTGTGTTTGTGGGAGACAGACGGCGAACAACAACGACTTACCGGCCTTATGCTACATCTTCTAAAGCATATGGAAAAACTGCAAACAGACTGTCAGAGATCATTTATCACAATCCCTGATATAGAAGTCTCTAAAAAAGTCTTTATAAATTCATTGACTATGATGGAAGATGATTGTTATCCTGGTGGATATAAAGAACAGTTGAGATGGAAAATAAAGGCGCAAGAGAACCTGAACGTGATGAGTTAGATAGTTCAGATATTGAAGAACTTCCTAGGAGACGTAGAGTAAACTCTTCTTTAGTTTCAACTAAGCGACGCTGGGTTGCAGTAAGAAAAGAGATTGTCTTGAGCTGCAAAGAATTTATTTCTCAAAGACTAGCCGATGACCAAAGAGAAATATCAAAACGAATCAACAACTTCGTAAATGCAAGAACGCCTACTGAAGTTGTCAAAGCAGCTCGCATTGACGTGGAGAACATTTTTGGTAAAGATAAAGTATCAGATTTTACAGATGATGTTGTAGAGTTGTACGCGGTGGAAAAACTTCCTCCTTCGTCTATAACGACATCCTCAACAGCGAAACTGTACCATTGTTTAAAGGTTTCTCAACCTCATTCCACTTTTAGTAAGTTAGTACAATCTTATGTCTCTCTAACACCACACAGTGCTGGTCCTGAGAGGGCGGTATCTGTGCACACAACTTTAAAAACAAATAAGCAATCAAGCCTATCAAGAGAAGCTCTCAATTCAAGGATGTACATCGCTCTAAATGGATTTGGAACTGCCTTTTTTGACCCGAGGCCAGCTGTAGCGAAATTTCTTGAGAAAAAAAAGAAGAAGGAAGCTTCCTGACCAGGAACTCTACCAGGACCATGAGTTTGTCAAAAAGTTTTTCGCAAAAGACAGTACCCTGTAAATATAAATTTTGTTTAAATTTGAAAGATTACCTATTTCTTTATTTGAAAAGTTTAGTAGTACAATTTACAAATCTTTACCGTAACTGTATTTCTACATATGCCTAATAAAACATTACTAAGTAACAACGCAAAGAAATTGTTTTTTCATTCTAAAATTGTGTAGGCCTATTCTTCCTAAAATCCCTCTAGGGGAGAAACATTATAGAGGCTTCAAATCTGTTTAAGTAGGGCTTAAAATCACGCTTTTAAGCTTCAAAATTTTCCTGGGGGGGCACTGAATGTCGCCCAGTGAAAATCCCTTAAAATATGCTCTGTTATACACCCCTTTTATTTTGTTATTGTTAACAGATTTAATCTCATATGTATTATTTCCTTTCACCTGGGTTACTAGATATGGCCCGGTGTAAAGTAAAAGTAATTTTCTTGCAATACCCTCTATAGAACTGGGTAATTGTCTATTTTTTATTAACACCTTATCCTCTACTTTGTGTGGATTTATTCTTTTCTTCTTCCCCGTTTCCTTTTTATGTTGAAGTTCAGCTTTATGCAGCAACCTGTTGTGCATTTCGATTTTATTGAATTCTACTCTCTCTCCTGGAGGAAAATTTATTAATGATGTGATTTCTCTGGGTGGTGGTCTTTCAAACATTACTTGATATGGGCTGGTATATAGTGTCATGGTATGCCCAGTTAAGGAAGGTTTCTGCTGGTTTAAGGTACTGGCTCCATTTATCATGTTCTTGGTGACAGTAGGTCCGCAAAATTCTACCAACTTCCCTCAAGACGCGTTCGGCAGGATTACTACTAGGGTGGTATACTGACGTTTTATATGTTCTTATTTGCAATTTCAACAATTCTTCTTTCCACTTTTTTCCTCTAAACTGTGTCCCATGATCCGTTACTATGGTTTCAGGTTTTCCCACTTCTGGTAAGTATTTTTGAATAATTACTTCTAAAATTTTCTTCGTAGTAGCTCTACTCATTGGATAGAGTTTTGTATATTTAGTATAATGATCAAAAATAATTATTATATATTTAAATTTATGTCTCCCTCCACTTCTGGGAAATGGTCCACATATATCTAAGAAGGTCTTCTCAAGTTTACCGTTGGATGTTATTGTAATCATAGCTCCAGTTCTTTTGTTATTACTTATTTTTACTAATTGGCATATGTTGCAGTTTTTCAATACTAATCTTACTCGTTTATTTATTGCTTTTATATAACAATGTTCTGACAAAGCTTTAATAACTTTGAGTGGTCCCATGTGACCATATCTTTCATGGTAGTCCTTTATTAAAGCTACTTCAGTTGCTTCAGGTACATACATTTTCCACACATGATCCTCAATGGTTGGACGGATGAAAAGGATTTCTTCAAAAACACAGAACAATTTTGTCATTATAGGATCCTTTTGTATTATCCTGTCTCTAATTTTTATTAATTTGGTGTCCGTTTCTTGATCTATTTTTAGTTTACTAATTATATCTTGCAATTCTTTCTTCAATTTGATAATGTAATATATTTTCCCAATACTCTCTGGTTCTACTTCACATGTTCCTTTTTCTAGGTTAATCCGTGACAGTCGGTCTGCTATTATATTCTTTTTCCCCGGGATATATTCCCAATCTAAATTATATTCTTGAAGTATTAACACCCATCTTGTGAGCCTACCGTGGTTAAGCTTACAGTTTTTTAAAAAGAGATTGACCTATGGTCGGTCCTTATGGTTACTGGGTATCCCAATATAAATGTACGGAATTTTATACACGAGAACACAACACTCAGCAGTTACTTTTCAGTTACTGTATAATTTTGCTCACAACTACTCAGTACCCTGCTTGCAAAACTGATGACCCAATGATTTCCTTCCTCATCTTACTGATATAATTCACTTCCAAGACTAATATTGCTGGCATCACAATTTATGAAAAAATGTTTATCGAAATTTGGGTGGTGTAGCATTATGCTATCCAAGAATTTATTTTTTATTATCTTAAAATTATTGTCTTCATTTTCTTCCCACTTCCACTTGTTTTTCTTCGAAAGTAAATATTGGAAGTAGGCTGTTACTTCTGAATAACCCTGTTGAAATTTCCTATAATAGTTGCATATCCCCCAAAAAGATTGTAACTGTTTTAAATTTTTTGGTTTCGGAAAATCTTGGATAGCCTTTACTTTCTCAGGAGATGGTTTTATTCCAGTAGCTGACAGAATGAATCCTAAAAATGGTAATTCATGTGTGATAAATTTTGACTTATCTAGTTTCAATGTTATATTATGTTGTAACAGCTTATTTAACACTGTTTCCACTCTATTACAATGCTCCTTCCATGTACAAGAAGTAATTAATATGTCATCGACATATACCGTAGTGAAGTCTAAAACTTCTTTACCCAGAATTTGATCCATACATTGGATGAACACGGCCACAGAATTTACCAATCCAAAAGGTAAACGTTTGAAATGATAATTTCGTCCTTCAAATATGAAAGCGACGTGTTGTCTACTGTTAGGGTGCAACTCTATTTGCCAATATCCACAGACTGCATCCCAAGTACTCATGTACTTACATCCATAGAACTTTTTCATTATTTCATCAATCTCACCTGGAGACGTGTGGTCGTTAATGAGCATTTTATTCAGCTCCAGAGCATCAAGGCATAATCTTACTTGACCATCTTTTTTTGGTATAGCTACCAATGGGCTGGTATACGGAGAATTGCTTCTTTCAATTATATCTTCCATTATCATCCTTTGAATTTCCTTTCTTGCTGATTCCTTCAAGGCTTGAGCGATGGGATATGACCGTTTATTAAAATTGACATTGTCTTTGAACTTTAACTCACACAGGAAGTTTTTAGCTTTTCCGGGTGAATCTGAGAATACTGATCTATATTTATTATAAATTTTTATAAGTAGTTGTTTTTGTTCTACACTGATTGTTTCCTGGGCCTGCCTATCTTGAAACTCTATGATTTCTTCTATCTTCCCTTGCCATATCTCTGACTCTGTTACTTTAGTATTTTTACCTAGGGTTAACCTATTATTCTCCCTAATATAGAATGAGCTCAGACACTGAGGGGCACTTTGGCTACCAATTATCTCAGCCGATAACTCACCTTCTTCTGCACTCAGTGTTACTATACCACTGGCCAGATTTATAACTGCAGTGTGTCGCTGTAGCATATCACACCCTATTAATACCCTAAAAGGTACCCCTTTGGCTACTAAAAATCCCATAGGTATTCCTATCCCACTAGGAATAGGACTTACTATTCCTATCCACATAGTTAGTAACATTCAAAGACAGTTGTTTTCTAATTGTTTTATTTTGTTTCCCGGTGGCGCCAATAATTGTTAAGTTATTAATTGGTAAAGTAGGTATTCTCTCAGTAGTTAATTCAGTAATCCGGTCAAGCTCTAATTGGTCAATAATTGAAACATTTGCTCCTGTATCAATCATGGCTTCTGCTAATACTCCATTTAATTTTATTCGTATATAAACTATATCATTGTTTTATGATGACCCTTTAATTGCTCTTTCTTCCATTAATTCCGCCTGTATATTCTTTAAATAATGGTTTCTGATAATTGTTATTGGTTTCTTTAATTTATTATTATTATTAGGACTGTGGTAAATTCTGTGCCCGGTTGTCTCTAGCAGTGACGGGCAGTCACTTCTTCTCACTGCTGGTACCCGTTTCCCCGACTTCTGTCATTATTATTAGGTTGTTCAACATTCTCAATATGTTGAGGTTCGTTTGATTGCCTTCTTTCTTCCTCACTAGTTCTGAATCTAGGTTGTTCTTCACTGCTACTTCTTTGCGGACCTTCTTCTCTCTGATATGAATTGTTTCGATAATTTCGGTTATTATAATTTTGCCATCTTCCTCGATACCGGTTATTATAGTAATTATTGTTGGCACTAACATAATTTACCCTTGGTCGAGTATCTCTGGGTTGTTCGTTTTTCCGCTCCTCTGTATTTCCTGATCTCCATCTACTCCTCCTGTAATATGATTCTTGCTCATAGTTCTCTAAGAGTGTTTCCATACCTCCAATTGTCTTTATTTGACCACTTAATCGAGCACTGATAATCTTTTCCTCAAAATGATATGCTATCTTAGTTACCAAACACTCCTCAGGGATCTTCGGGTCTTTTGTGTGTTCAATGTATCTCTGTTTGAAGCTACGTCCTGTCTGGCCTATGTAGAATTTACTGCAATTTGAACAATTTAGTTTATATACACCGGGTAGATCGAATTTGTTTTGTGCTTTGGGCATGCGTTTTGATAGTGCGTGTTCTGTTTTGTTAGTAGTTTTGTAAGCGATTCTGTATCCTGCTTTTTTGAATTTGTGGGCAATTTTTTCTGTTTGCAAAAGCACTCCACACCACTACAGAATCTACCTTCACAAACCACCTCATTGAAGCAAACCACACATATAAAAACATCGACAATAACATGAACATACTACACGTACACACAAAAGGCCGAAAACTAGACACTCTAGAACAATTAGAAATATACAAACACACAAAAACAAATAAAAACGACATCCTAAACGAACAGACACAATTCAAATCGCACGCATTATTCGAACACATCTCACCACACACACACAGCTTCAATCTTTCGAAACACTTTCTCGTCGCCAACAACAAGACGAGCAGCGCTACTAACGACAGCCTCTGATGAAGCCTTCTATAGGTGAAAGCCGGTTTAGGCTGTAAGGTAAAACTTTACGTTTTTACTTATAAAAAACTTTGTGTTCCGAGTCGTCAATATTATAGTGATATTTAGTACAATATATATATAATAACATCGCCAAATTCAGATCATATTTGATATCTATAAGTATGTAAGAAATCTAAAAAGTAATATATTTTAATAAATAAATAAGGAAGAGAATAAAAATATAAAATGTAATTAAGAAAAAGGAGGAAGAATGGTAAACCAAAAGTGATTATTAAATAAAATTACAGACTAGACTGACAGACAAATGACTTTGACCCAACCCCAGAGATTGGCCAGATAAAAACCAAAATAAAATGAAACAAGATGGAAGTGAAGGAGAAGAAAAATGAAAATAAAAATGGAACAAACCAACTATAAAGGAAATAAAGTGAAACAAAGTGATAAAACACAGACAAATAGTATAGAATAGGGAAGGGAGAAATGATACAATCAAATATCATAAAAGAAAGGTAACCAGTAAATAACCAATATAAAAAATAAATATTAGTATTGACTAAGTGACAAATGTAATTAGTAATTAATAAAACCCGATAAATAAAAATACACTAACCCAAGAATTAGAAGTATATGTAAGTAAGAAATTAGAAATTCTAGCGGCGATTACAAAATGATAACAAGATGCATACAAGAGGGTTGTCAAAAAAATTGGCAAAGGAACAAGAAACGGAAGAAGGCAGACAGGAAGAAGAGACAGAAGCAGTCACAAACATTGAGATGGAACAACAAGTGGGTGACTGAGAAGAAGCTAGAGGAGATACGATCGAAAATCAGCCGACCGAAGCTACACCAAACGGAGAGGCGAAATTAGATAACATAATGAGAATGATGATGGAGCAATTCGGACAAATTAATGAAAATTTCAAGAAACAGAAAGAAGAAACTAATGACAATTTTCAGAAGCAGATGGAAGATATGAAGGAAAATTTAAAACAAATTAACGAAAAATTTGACAAGAGTGAGGAAAGTTTGAAACAAATGAATGAAAAAATAGTTAGTACAAATGAAAGTACCAAACAAGAATTAAGGCCGACAATTAACAAAAATAACGAAACCCTCCAACAACAGCTGAAGGAAATCAATGAAAAGACTAAGGAAGAGATGAAGCAGCAGGTGATACATCAATTAATGGAGTACTGGGAAGAAACCAAACAACAGATCACCGAAACAAATGAGAAATTAGAGGAGACATTGGAGAGACTGGAGAAAACCAACGAAACTGTTTCAGAAGTCCGTGAGGAGGTAATCAATAAAATAAACAACCTCGAAGGAGAAAACAAAAGGAGAATTGAGGAATGTCACGAAGAAACAACCAAAAGGTGTGAACAGGTGAACCAGGACATACATCAAGTCCAGGAAGAGAACCAGAAGGAGATAGCAGTTATACAAATAGACCTGGGAGAAAGAATGGAAGGAGTGTACAGCAATCTAAATAAAATCGACAGCAAGGTGGACAAAAATAAACAAAGAATTGATGAGATGCATAGACAAGAAGAATTATTACAGAAAGAAGTGGACGCCTGGCGTGACCGGCCATGTAATCATAATCATATACTTAACAATGACAGTCGAGATACAATCAACTTCCGCAACTATAAGCGCAATCCGATAGAGTTTCTGAAAAGGGTAGAAGAATTAATTATAAAGAATCGCGAAACCCGATGGACAACTGTAAGGGGAATGCTGGACGAAATGTTCAAGGAAACATATGACAACTGGTGGACCGCCACAAGACCAGACATCCAGAGCATCCAAGAGTTCAAAACACAATTCAAGGCAAAATACTGGTCAGAATCAACCCAGAACATGGTCCGCAACAACTTGAGTAACGGGAGGTATGAGAACCAGAACGGACAATCACTCACGTCATACTTTCTGGGAAAAATCTGCATGGCCAGGAATTTGGAACCACGCATTCTGGAAGTGTGTATAGTCATACAATTATCATACCACTATGATGACACGATACAGAAAGCCCGTATGTATAGTCAAGTCAAGACAGTTCAGGACATGGCTAGTCTATTAGAGAGCCATGAACACGAATGGCAATACCGCAAGAACCGATTCACAAGTTTCCGAAATAGTAAGTTAAACGAAGGGCCATCCACACCAAACCGACAGGGTGATAACAAGCCACCACCGAACAACACTAATAACTACCAAGGGAATCAACGTGGGAATAATGCGCCCAGGAACTATAACCAAAACGGTAACAACAACAGTAATTTTAGAAACGATTACAGGGGTAACTACCAACGGAACGGTCCTAACAATTATTATCGTCCAGGAAATGGTAATAACAACAACCGAGGATACCAACCGCAAGTGAATTATGTGAGATGCCAAGACCAGCGAAGTCCAGGAAGAAACTATTCTCGGGCAAATAACCGACGAACGTACTATAACCAGGTACCAAACACAAGAATCCACACATTCGAGGAAAACGCCGGGAATGATGGAGATAACACGAACAACCGACAGGAGCCACCAACGAGTCAACAAATAAACACAAATGAAGTCAGGAACAATGAGGCCAGCCCTCATTTAAACGAATAAGGTCGGTGAGAACTGTGAACAGCCCATCACTGGACCAATCTCTTGGGGAATTTAAGATGACGACAGACAAGAAGATCACAATAATACAAACGAAGTATTTAAAAAATATAAGGGACGAATTAATTGAAGAAATTAATAACCCGATGCCTAGCAGAAACAGTGAAATAGTGTACATAAGTGCCCAAATAAATGGAATCATCTCAACCATAATGATCGATACAGGATCCAACATCTCTTTGATCGACCAAGTGGAATTAAATAGACTACAGCAGGGAAGTAGAATACCAATACCAACTCTGCCAATAAACAATGTAACGATCATCGGTGCTACAGGCAGGCAAAATAAGACAGTCAGGAAATAAGTATCCTTGGAACTTAACAGTTAAGGAATAACAATAAATATACCATTTCTTGTTGGCAGCGGCCTGCCATTCTCAATACTTGTTGGGTGTGATGTACTCAGACAATACTCTGCCATAATTAATCTGCGGCAAGGAGAAGTATTACTAACAATGGAACAAGGGATATGGACAGCCGATCTAGTGAACGGTAGCAACTTACCTTCAATAACAACCAGCTGCACAATGATCCAAAACTATTATTGCCACCAATCACCCGGAAGAATATTAAACGAATGGAAGGATGAAGAACTATGGTCGAGCAAGCTGGAGGAGATCAGAAACTTCCAACGAGAAGAACAAGACCAACAGATTAGTGTACCACAAGCAGAGGAACTCATAAACATATATATTAGATATAGACACATTTTTTCCGACGCCCCGGATAAGGTAAAGGACTATCAATGCAGGATCAGATTTAAAGAACCCGTTGATTTCAAGAAAAAATCTTATCCTATCGCATACTCGCAAAGGAATGCAGTGAGGGCAGAGATCAACCAAATGATGGAAGATGATATAATCGAATTGAGTCAATCACCATATACCAGTCCAATAGTGGCGATACCGAAAAAGGACGGAAAGGTGAGAATATGCCTCGATGCAAGAGAGATCAATAAAATGATAGTGAATGACAGAACATCCCAAGGAGAAATCGAAGAAATTCTAAAGAAGTGCCACGGTTCAAAATACATCAGCGCGTGGGGTACAGTATGTGGATATTGGCAGGTGGAGCTACATCCGAACAGTAGAAAATACTTAGCTTTTCTGTTCGATGGAAGGAACTATCAGTTCAAAAGACTGCCATTTGGACTGATAAATTCGGTCGCAGTATTTGTTAAATTTATGGACCAAATATTGGGACAAGAGGTGCTGAATTTTACCACCGTATACGTAGATGACCTGCTGATAACGTCATAAAATTGGCAAGAACACTGTGCTAGAGTGGAGACAGTATTAAAAAAGTTATCAGATAATCACATAACCCTTAAACTGGACAAGTCAAAGTTTATAGCCCGCAAGGTACAATTTTTAGGATTTAATCTAACAGAGGAAGGCATCTCTCCTTCATCAGAAAAAGTTGAAGCGATACAACGATTCCCCACACCTAAAAACAAAAAACAGCTACAGTCTTTCCTTGGAATCTGCAATTATTATCGGAAATTCCAAGACAATTATTCCAAGTTAACAGCACAATTCAAAAAACAATTATCGACTAAGGATAAATGGACATGGGGATCCGAACAAGATGAAATATTTAACCAAATAAAAGAAAAGTTTTTAAACACCATTATTTTACACCATCCAGACTTCAAAAAGCCATTCTTCATGAACTGTGATGCGAGTGACGTTAGTGTAGGTGCTCTGAGAAGAGGCACATATGGTCATAAGTTTTGCAAGTAGGATTTTAAATGGATGTGAAAGGAACTATCATGTCACGGAGAAGGAACTACTTAGTGTTGTGTTCGCCTGCAACAAATTCAGGACTTATATTCTAGGATACACAATAACCGTGAGAAGTGACCATAAATCCATTTCATTCCTCAAGCAGTGTAAACTCAGTCACGGAAGGTTAACTCGATGGATATTGTTGCTACAAGAGTATCATATTAACTGGGAATACATACCAGGGAAGAAAAATACAGATGCGGACATATTATTCCGTATCAACATCCAGCAACAAACTTTTGAGGGTGAGAAAGAACAATTAGTTAAAGTGTATAACATTATCAAAGATAGAATGGATCTAGAAAAAATAACACAGGAAATAAGAAGATGTTAAAATGTGGACCCAAAAATAAAGAGTATCCGGGAGAGGATGTTAAAAGAAAAAGAACCCATTGTACAATATTATAAAGTACACAATAATCTGTTATTTATTAAAAACAACCCTAACCACGGAGAATGGAAACTAGTAATCCTACCTACAGTGGAAGAACAATTGATACTAGACTACCACATTAGATACGGCCATATGGGGGCCATGAAGGTGATAAAAGCATTAGAGGAACAAGTTTATATAAAAAATATTTATCGAAAGGTAAGCAAAACGATCCAAAAATGTAATATTTGCCAAATGGTAAAGTGCAACAATTCGAAAAAAGAGGGTACGATGATACCAATAATATCAAGTCAGAAATTAGAAAGGGTATTCCTTGATATATGTGGTCCGTTTCCTCGCAGTGGAGGAAGACACAGATTCCGATTCATAGTAATCATGTTCGATCACTTCACCAAATATACTAAGTTATACTCCATTAACCGTGCGACAGCTAAGAAAATTATTGAGATTATCTTAACCAAGTTTATACCTGAAGTAGGGAAACCTATAGCAATCATAGCAATCATAACCGACCACGGGACCAAATTTAAGGGAAGTCAATGGAAAAGCAAACTCTGGGAACATGGTATAAAAACCTACAAAACATCCGTTTATCACCCCAGCAGTAACCCAGCTGAGAGAGTACTTAGAGAAGTGGGTCGAATCCTAAGGACCTACTGCCACGATAAACAAAAAGAATGGCACAATTACCTAAAATCCACAGAAGAGTTTATAAACTTAGCTTACCACAAATCATTGAAGCCACACCATACACAATGATGTTCGAGCGGCCACCGCCTAGAGAGATAAATGATATGATTCAATTTCCCACCAACACAGAATATCAATTCGAGAAAAGAAAATTTTACAACAGAATAGCCGAAAAAGTAGAGCAACAAAAGAATAAATATTCTAAGAACCAGCAAAAGACTATCAAATACAATGTAGGAGAAAGGGTGATAATAAAAAACAGAGAATTACCCAGCTCAATAGAAGGCATTACAATAAAGTTACTATTATTATACGTGGGACCATACACTATAACAAGAGACAAGGGCAATAACACTTATGAGATCACTCACCCCATCACTAAGAAAATAAAGGGTGCTTTATACAATCAGGCATCAATTAAGAAATATTATGACGATCAGCAATGACTGAAAAACTAAAGGTAATTAACCAACCGAAGCAATTTAAATAAAAAAGAGATAACAAAACAAACGAATAAGTTTGCAAATAGATAATAAAGAAAAAAGTTGTAAGATGGAATTTCAAAATTCAAAAAGTTATGTAAGACCAACTTACGAAATTATTTAGAGCATATAGGAGATAAAAGAAAAAAAAAGATAAATAATAATAAAAAAGAAGTATATAAGATCACCTTACCATAATAATCCTTTGCCAACATATGAGGCAAAGAAGCAAAACATAAAATAAAGGAATGAGCTACAACAATTCCTAACTAGTAAGAACGACAAACTTACTGTGATATTTAAAAAATATGAAAAAAACAATCAAAATGATCAACTTCCACAACAATTTAGAAAAATATGGGAAGTAAAAGAAACAAACCAATGATCAAAAATGAAATAAATAAAATAAATATTCTAAGAGTTATAATATAAAATGAGATGAATCAAAGAGTAATTGAAAATGAATAAAAATGTTAATTGTATCAATAAAAATCAACGCTTCAAGTATTCTCAAATGGATAATATTTATGGCAAAATTTAATTCCAAATTATGCTAAAATTAAAATTAATAATTCCTCCAAACTAGCCAGAAAAACCGAACAATATGCTAGCACGTTTAGAATTAAAGAAGAAATTAAATTTCTATATAGCAATTTCTATTTAGGTACATGTCCATATCAATTTAAGAAAGCTGTAATTTGTCCTATATATAAGGAAGGTGTAAAAAGTTTGGTTAACAATTATCGACCGATCACGCTGATATCAAATTTAGCTAAGATTTTTGAAAAAATTATTTTTACCAGATTATTTAAATTTGTAAAGTAACATAACCTGTTAAGTGCTAAACAATTTGGCTTTCTCAAGAAGAAAGGTACAGATGATGCTATAGCCCTACTTAGCAAATTTATTTATGAAAATCTAAGTATTAGCATACCAACTGTTGTAACTTTTTTGGACTACTCCAAAGCTTTTGACACTGTCGATCATGGCATACTTATATCCAAATTACAGAATATGGGAATAAGAGGTGTAAGCTTATTCCTGATAGCCAGTTATTTACATGACAGGACACAAGTTGTAAAGGTGAATGGGACTAGAAGTCAGCCTATTAAAACAAATGTTGGAGTGCTCCAGGGCTCTATATTAGGACCTTTATTGTTTATTTTATATATCAATGACTTACTAGTGTTACAAGATGTATTAATAGCATATGCTGATGATACAGCAGTACCAATGAAAGCAAAGACATGGCCTGAACTTGCAACAGATATGTCAACTAAATTAGATATTATATACTCTTGGCTCTATCACAGTAATCTAGTACTCAACATAAGCAAGTCTGTTTTTATCACGTTTGGAAATTATAGAGACTCTGTTCCGCATGACTTTGAAATTAAGATAAATGGTCAAAAATTGAAAAGAGTTAAAACTAGTAAATATCTAGGAATAACATATGACTTTAACATGAAGTGGGATGTACATGTGGCTAACATTGTAAAAAAAACCAAATACTTAGTCTACGTTTTTTACAGACTTAAATAAATTTTATCAAAAAAGCAACTACTACAAATATACTATGGACTATTCCATAGTGTGGCAGGGTATGCTATCATAGGCTGGGGGGGGGGTCTATATAAATTAATCATCTCTAGACGCATTGGATCGGCTTCAAAAGTGTATTCTTAAAACTATAGGAGTCAATGAACAAGATTCGAATAAACCATTAAATATTAAACAGGTGTTTGTAGTGAATTCTATAGTTTATCAATACAATGATCTAAAAAGTGAGTTTTTACAAAATCGAATCAACACACGGTATAAAAGTATTATATTGCCGCGACACCTATTAAGTATTGGGCAATGAAGCTATGTGTATTATGCCATAAAATATTTTAATGAATTACCTAATGAACTGAAAAATCTAAGTGTAAATATAAAAGTGCTTAAAAAAAATCAAAGAAAAAATTAGGAACATTGTTATTGAATAATCAAAAAAACAGTCTATTATGATATGGACCTTTTTCTCTTTTTTTTCATTTATTTATTGAATTGTATTATAGTACAAACTAAAATTTTGTTAAAATTGAAAAATAATTTATTTTTAATATATTACTATGATCGGTGAGGTAAAACTCACAATTAATATTAAGTATATAAATATTAATTCTAAGGACCAACCTATGTACGGGCATTTATGCCCCCTATAGGTCCTTTATTGTATAATTATTATTATATGTAAAGGAAAATTGGTAATAAATATTATTATTATAAAAAAAATATCATTGAATTCGGCTATGTATAAATCTCAATTGAAATTATATAACATGGTACATCCTGCATTGATCGATCATATCATAGAGCAAATTAACAGATACGTTATAAATAAGACTAGACTTCACAAACATAAACAGGCAATTAAAATCAGCCATTTAAGTAACAGTAAATATAAAGATAACATCGAAAGCACGCACAATTTCTACCCTAGAGTAATAAATACAACAGACGTCACTTTAACTGACGCAGAAACAAAACAAAACAAAAGGTCTAAATTACAATTTTCCCCCCAACCTCAAAAATAAACATAATTTAATTAAAGAAATAATTGAAGCCGAGTCAGTGATAAAAAACATTCCTGACCCAGATAAACAAAATAAAATAAGAGTATTAGTAAAGTTTGATAAAATCATTAAAAACAAGAACAATAATCATATACAAAATAAAGTTAATTACACTAAAGCACAACATGAACAACGTATAGCTATACAACTAAATAAAAAACTTTCTAATAATAATATTTACATAACCAAGGTAGATAAGGGGAATTCTATAGCCATGCTGAAACATGAAGAATACACACAAAAAGTATACAACTTTATAAATGACAACAATATTACTAAGTTGACGTCCGACCCCACTAAGAAGTACACTTTAGAACTGAATAAAACAATAAATAAATGCACGCAATTATTTGATAAACGCACACAATCCTCACTAAAACCAATAAATGCTAGTGCGCCTTGTTTAAGAGGTCTTCCGAAAGTACATAAACAGAACACTCCAATTAGACCTTTGGTTAATTTTACAACTGCCCCCGGTTATAAAATAGCAAAAACCTTAGTAAAAATCATCAGAGAGCACACCAACTTAGAAAATAATTGGAGTGTAAAAAGCTATAAAGATTTTATCAAAAATGTAAACCACGTTACAATTCAACCAAACCACAAGCTAGTATCATTCGACATAGTAGATTTATATACTAATGTGCCTATTGATGAAACATTAACTTTACTCAGACATAATTTAATGAATAAAGGTTCTTTGAAAATACAGAAAGTTGACCAACTGATGATGATACTAAAAATCATTCTTAATCAAAACTATTTTTCATTTGAAGATACATATTATAAACAGAATGAAGGCCTTGCCATGGGATCTCCACTTTCTGGCATCCTGGCGGACCTATATTTAAACCATTTAGAAAATACAAAAATTTTAAAAGATAATTATTTCGCCAATAAAATCATCCATTATTCCAGATATGTTGATGATACCTTTATTATTTTTAACGGGAATGCCAGACAAATAGAATTATTTAAAAATTACTTAAACAAAATTCATAATAAATTAACATTTACTATGGAGATCGAAAACAACAAAAGTATCAATTTTTTAGACTTAACTGTATTACATAATGGGAATAATTTAAAATACAAAATCTTTAGAAAACACACTAATACTGACACAGTAATACACTACGATTCACATCATCCCGTTACACAAAAAATGGCAGTATTTAACAGTCTTGTCAACAGACTTTTAAATGTTCCCCTCGAAAAGGAGGACTACTTGAATGAGGTTAGCACTATCAAACAAATAGCTATAAACAACGGGTATAAATCTACAATAGTAGACAAAATAATAAATAAACATAGAAAACGTTTAGAAAATAAAAATTCAAACTGTATAAAAACAAGTAATAAAAATTGTAAATATCTTTCTGCTAATTTCATAGGTATTATGCCAAATATTTTAAGACCCGTTCTCAAAGATAATAACTATATCTTATCATTTAAAACAAATAATAACTTGGAAAATTATTTCAAAAACAAAAACAAAGTACCTTTAAAAAAGAAATCTGGTGTATATAAAATAAAATGTGATGATTGTAAAGCGTTCTACATCGGTCAATCAGGCAGATGTTTTTATACAAGATTTTTAGGACATATTCCCAAGCCAAGTAATACTAAATCCAATTTTGCACAACATTTAATATCAAGCGGACATAAATATACGAGCTTTGAAGAAAATTTAACAGCGTTACATTTTTGTAAAACAGGTAAACGGATGGATAGTCTGGAGGAATTTGAAATTTATAAGGCTATAAAAAATAGTACCACTAAAAACAGTTTATTAAATGATCAGATAAATTTTGCATCAAACTACTTGTTTGACACTGCCATCGGTTTGGATTTAATCTTTGACCAGTCGCGTGACGATCGCGGTTGAGGGTGAACGCATGCGGGAGCTCCAGCCGTGGTTCGTATAACATTTCACATGTGATTTGAAGTTTTATTTTAATTTATTTGATTGACATGACCAGTATCATGGTTGCGATTTTTATTGTATTAGTTTATTATTTGAAATAAGTGTTATCTGAGGATGGGACTTAGTCCCGAAACGCGTCATAACTGATGAAACTTTGTATCACTAGAGTGGATAATAAGGTAATTATATAATTATCAAATGGTATCAACAAAGAGAGATGAAAAATACATATGACTCGAACTGAGCAATAATGAAATAAAAAAGTAAAAGATTCCCAAAAAATATTATTATTATTATTATTATTATTATTAGTCACAAGATGACTGTATTGAAGATTCATTAATTGAGATTGCCTGTTGAATAAGTCCAGCAATCATTTAACTGAGCAGGGATGATGTTCCCTTGACCTCAGAAAAAGTGTAGTTTTGAACGACAGAGTTAGGTAAGCCAATAGAGCCCATCCGAATCGATTTCAGCTACAAAGTAGGGATAGTTAGGGAAAATAAAATTTATAGGGAATAATTTATAATAAAAAAACAATAAGCCAGATCGTAATAAGAGAAAATAATGAAGAAAAGACTCAGAAGAAAGGAAGTAGAAGATACAGAATTGAACATAAAACTGAACAAGAAGCAGGAGAATTTAAGAAGAAAATGATACAATACAATTGATAATTTCATCAAACTTAGAATCACGTTTTATAAAATGATCACTTTTGGGTGGAAGGGCATTATATAACATCGCCAAATTCAGATCATTTTGATATCTATAAGTATGTAAGAAATGCTAAAAAGTAATATATTTTAATAAATAAATAAGGAAGAGAATAAAAATATAAAATTTAATTAAGAAAGAAGGAGGAAGAATGGTAAACCAAAAGTGATTATTAAATAAAATTACAGACTAGACTGACAGACAAATGACTTTGACCCAACCCCAGAGATTGGCCGGATAAAACCCAAAATAAAATGAAACAAGATGGAAGTGAAGGAGAAGAAAAATGAAAATAAAAATGGAACAAACCAACTATAAAGGAAATAAAGTGAAACAAGGTGATAAAACACAGACAAATAGTATAGAATAGGGTAGGGAGAAATGATACAATCAAATATCATAAAGGAAAGGAAACCAGTAAATAACCAATATACAAAATAAATGTTAGTATTGACTAAGTGACAAATGTAATTAATAATTATTAAAACCCGATAAATAAAAATACACTAACCCAATATGTAAGTAAGAAATCTAGAAAGACGTGAACTTATTAAGTATAAATAATATTTGTAAAGAAAGAAAGAAATAGTGAGATAGTGAGAAATAAAAATAACTAAGTGACAGAGAAAAGTAATGATAGGGATTACCCACTAATAAACACTTAAAATAAAAAGTTTAAGAAGTGCCAATAGTGAAAGTGTAAAAACCCCAAATAATGAGTAAATCAGTGATAAACACTAATTAGTTAAAAGTGAAGGTGATGAACAAAAAAGGATATTGTAAATGTTAGTATGATAAAAAATAGTGATAGATAAGAAAACACTTAGTAAATCAATGATAAAACACTAAATGATTTAATAGTGAACTTATAAGAATTGTATTGTTAATAGTAACTAAAAATAGTATTTAGATTAGATATAAATGAAGGATACGATGTTAATCAGGGGAGAAAGCCCATGTATGGTAAACAGTTAGTGTTACCATGGATTGTAGAGAGAGATTAGTAAAGAAATAAGAAATTAAGAACGCAATCAATAAACACCCCATGTTATAAGGGAGAATGGATTAAGTATGTTTAAAAGGAGTGATGATGTTTCTCATCCAAAATAATAGTAAAAGAATGAAATGTATTGTAAACCAACATTACCTAATAACTGGTAAAGATTGTTCATTTAAATTTATGAATAGGATATGGCTGAAGGAAGTATACAGTCCATAGGCCTAGTTGTTATATTTTATGTAGTAAAGAATAGTAAATAATAGTCATAATGTTGACAATGGCAAGTTAAATAAATAAGAAGGTAAATCAATACAGAAATAATAAACACTGAAAATCAGTTAGGAAATAATTGACAAGCCAAGATGTAGAAAATAATATTGACACATAATCAGTACAAAAACAAATTCAAAACACAGTAACCAATAAACGAAGCAATTGTAATAACAAAACAAAACACTTTAGAGTAAAATGAGATATAATTGGTATAAAATAAATAAATATAATCAATGGCTACTTAGGTCTATGAAATGCCTAACTGTAAAAAACAAATAAATACAAATTGTATGAAATCAACAAAGAGATTAACAAATCCAAGGCGAATAACCAACCAAGGATAATTTGTAAATCTTATTAAAGGAAAAATGTTAGAATAAGGACTGAAATTAAAATAGAAATATAGTTAACAAATATTAAAATAATTGTACAAACATTAATATTTTGAAGAACCCAACCTTATGGGATATCAAAATAATCTTTGAAAGGAAATAATAACAGTAGTGATAATATTTAATATGTAGGGAAGAAGACAGAAGAATAAAAGCAATCAGAAGATATACAGCTATTTTGAATAAAAATTCAAATTTGATAACAATGGTTATAAGACCAGATTAACCAATCAGAATTAATTTGTAACCATGACAACAGACGTTGGTTACGAATTTTCCGTTAGATTTATTACTCGTAAAGTGACGCTCTTGCAGAATAGAAGCCAAATCTTGAACGATCAAAATTCTAATTTAAAACGTCAAAATAGTAAACAAAATTACCACAAAATGAACAAGAAGGAAGCAGACGATGACTGAAACCATTTAACTGATGTCGAAGACCAAATGAATAAAAAAGAAATGAATAAATTGCTCCGATTAATTTGAAAAAGATGCCAGACGCCCTAGACATTTGAAAATTGAATATGATTGCAGCCCAATTCCTTTTACCAGAACAACTGAGTACAGCCAGTCCACTGATGTGTTAAGTATCATTTAAATTACCCAAATTTCCGAATAAACTCACTTTAAATATTTCTCACAGTAATCTGAACTTTCACTAAACTGCGTATAAATTCTTTCAAAGATTAAATAAAAAACTAAGACACTGAAAATTTGTCAACTTGTAAAGTTAACCTGTTGTTAGTTTACGATATTTTGAAACACTTTTACTACACTCCAAGAACAAATTATAGCTACACATTATATTATTTAAGAATAAATAATGTAAGGTAGTGTATTTTTATTGTTGTAATCGTTAATAATGCTTTTATTGTAATCACAAGAATCCAAACGTTTGAACGAAAATATTTGTGTACAACTTCGACAGACGCCATCATTGTTTGTCTGTTACGTTCAAAATCGATTTGTCAAACCCTAGAGAAATTGTCTCATATTATTTACCGGTGCAAATGTATTACAAAACAAAATATAATTTGTGTTAAGCTGAATAATTAGTAACCACCAGATAATAAACAAGTACTGAGTGTAACCACTGTTTTAATTTCATTAGGAAGGTGTATTATAATTTTGTACATTTTAGCGAACAGCTAATATTGACGGCAAGCACTCATGTAGTCAACTCAACGAACTACTGGCCCGATTAAGAAGGTCAAGTCGAGGCGGGAATAAATTGAATTCTCCACACCGCCTGAGCCGCGCTTGTCATATCATCATCAAATTTTTTAATTGTTTTGATTAAACAATTTGGCGCCACCCGGGATTTTCACACCCCTAGTGAACAACAGGTAAGGACTTCGATACCTGATTATTCGTATGTTCGCAACAGACACAATCAGCGTAAGTTACGTTCCAAAGCGACAACGGATTGATAAGACACGTTACACCCATTACACTTATAGCCTACAGTTTAAGATTAGGCGGACATCGTTTCGTAACAATATATATCTCAGTCTTGTATCTTTCTGACACAGGACCTTCTCACGCACGTTAACCACTCGAGCGCTCTGTCTCTCACTCACTCTATTCTAAACAGATATATACCACAAATCTAACACGTAGATGTATACATACACACACGCTAGCACTACATACGCGCGCACACACACACACACACACACACACACAACAGAACAAAACAACCTCACAAGCCAA
This sequence comes from Magicicada septendecula, assembly GCA_034769895.1. Taxonomy (NCBI): domain Eukaryota; kingdom Metazoa; phylum Arthropoda; class Insecta; order Hemiptera; family Cicadidae; genus Magicicada; species Magicicada septendecula. The sequence goes on from CM068367.1 coordinate 491,535,288, forward strand.
CTACACATTCGAGAATCCATACATAAATATAACACTATTTTATTCTCTTCTTTTTATCATCTAAGTGTAAAATATGCACAACGGAGATGCCCACTGTACTGAGTTTACAACTGATCGAATATGTGTCTATAAGAAATGTTATATGTTTCTTAGCTAATACTAAATAATATGATCAGTGAGACACTTACAATTGTTGCTGACGCCAAACACACAACTGTAAATTTTCTCTGACCAACACCTTATTATAAAGTAGAACAGACGACCCTTGTACATTTGTCGGAAATTAAGTAACATGTGTTCGGAAGACAGTTGAGAAAGATCTGCACTAGGGGGGAGTGTGACACTAATTAATATCTGACGACAAGCTGGCCATTAAAATGACCAACAAATCCTGTAGGGAGACTACTGATTATTTCTTAAAATTCATGTTTTGACGGTGTGTATAAGTTGGGCATAACTGGATGAGAGGTTTTGAGTATCAGTGCGAAAATTAATGGAGTGAGGGTCACTTTTAATTTGAATCATTTCCAGTACGCATCTTTTGAAATAATTATTTTCGTAATATTTAATTTGGGTGTTGTTGAAGTCAAATTCATGGCCGGTGTTTAAATGGTGAGATACTAAAGCGTTGGGGTTATCATTATGGGTTTTATCTCTTTTCTTTATAACTTGTCTATTATTTACTATTGTAACCCCTCTTTAAAATTTTTTATGCTTTATAAAAAAAATTAAAAAAAAAATTTTTTTTTTTTGAAGAGGGGCCACTAAATATTTAAAACTAGGCAGAAGACCTAGAGAAGCAAAAGAGCGATGGGTCCAGTGAGATGGGACTTGCAATTAAAACTCACTGTTAACAACTAATAACAACTTTTATTGCAAATATACCAATTAAATCTCAATACATCAACTTCAATATAAGATACAATTCCTAAATTTCAATTTCAATCTTAATACAAAACATGAATTTTAAATTTCAGCAATTCAAGTTTAATATAAATATAAATTTTAATTTTCAATAATTCAAATTGGTATAAAATATAAATATAAATTTTAATTGTAACATATCAGTCAGCACCCATTTTAAGTTTTCAACTTCCCCAAAACTACCCAAATTAGCAATTTAACATTTATAATCTAATATAATATAATTTAATATTTAATTCAAATTTTATATTTGATATTAACATAATCTTTATAAGTGCATGGTTGCATAAACAGTCCCCGTACATAACGCATACATGATTCACATAATTACACATATAAATATATACACCTATCACAGACACATATTCAATATCACCACATAAATAACAAACACCCTTATAACATTAAAGCCTTGCCACCCGCCTATATATGTTTTCTCTCTATACATATATCGCCCCATCCTATGGAAATTTCAACTACCATACATATACATACATCTAGTGCCCCCAGAATCTGGGTTGGCCAGAATGCAAGTTACAACTTTAATTGCCCTTGAACCGTGCGTATAACTTAGTGAATTTATAATTACAAGTTGTTGGAGAAAATCAGACAATAATAATAGAATCAGAAATTGACAATAATAACTCTAAAAGAAAGCAAGCTACAATCTTTGTGTGACCTGAACAGTATGAGTGAATATTGTGACATGATAATTTAATATTTTTCTAAGAAATCTGGTTTGACAAAATAATTTAAAAATGCGAGTTACAACTATTATGTGACATTAACAGCCTGTGTGAATTTACAATATTATAATTTATAATCTTTAAGAATATCTGGTTTGGCCAGGCAGCCGACATGTTCCTAAGCATGACTGTACATACATTCATCTGTGCATGGGGCCTGCATATATCTGCATGCAAAACCTGCCTACGCAAGGTCTAAAGAGGGGACCGGACTGAAACTGAATAAAAAAACTTATAACCCTTATATGACCCAAATGTGAATATGTATACCAAATGATCTAATTTAAATATGTAATAAAACCGCATTTACCATGGATAACCGAACAGGAATTAACTGAACGAGACCAGCCGGTCGGGTCCATCCTGTCACCAACAGCACCCACCAATATCACTGAAATTCCAGTCCCCTAATACTTGAACAACCCCCCTTTTAGTATCCGAGTGAGAAAATGTGGTGCATGAAAATTTAATTAGCCTCGGACACATGCCGGCCCCCCGGGCGTACACTTAATGTCGAATGTGAGTAATTCTATACATAAAGTCCCCGAAATCCGTTTATAGTCCCCATTAAAACGTTTATAAGATAAAAACAATATCATGTGTGTCACAAAATACCCCACAAGTTTTATTAATTGTTATCTGCACAAATCGGTGGTGTCTATGTAGGCCAGAAATAATAAATGGTTGAATATCACCTTATTTAAATTAAGCTGTGGTCCTTGAGTCCAACGTCTAGTTTGTGGAGTTATGCTGAGGCATGATGATCTTGCCTTTCCTTTCGACAGGTGAAGTCGAGAGCCTCTTTTTATAAGTTCAGGAGCAGATGGACATGCCTGGGCCGGATCCTCGACTTGGGCGCGGGGACCCTAAGCATAAATAGATAATTATATGGATGACCCAACACTTATTTTCACAGCACAACTCACACACGCACTCTTGATTGAACCAGTCCAGAACAAATTTGAACAGGTCCCCCTGACCATTTAAACCATGCTCGTTTTAATTAAAACATAACGTCTTCTCTTTTGACATTTATACTATACTCCCAGACTACATGAACAGAAAGTCTGGCACACTATAACCTGTTTAGTTTTGTACACGACCACGTGCTAATGCATTTGAAAACTTATAAGTCTGCCGAAATTACATAATTTTACTGCATTAAAGTGATAGGCAATTACTGTATTTTAATTAAGATAAATTAATTACATAAGAGTTTAAATAATTTAGAATTCTATGATACTGAATACTTCAAGTTTACGCCACACGGTGTGCGTGTCCAAAAGTTATCTATCTCCATCCATCCTCACCATACCCAAATTCACATTTTACTTTATGCAAACCATTATAGACATTCTAAAGTTACTCAGCGCAGATCTGTACTAGTTTATCTAGCCATTGGATAGAGAAACAAAACGATAAAAAAAACTTCACTCTGTCGCAGAGAACCAGGTGTAGGCAGTACGGCGGGTGAAGCAAGACAACGAAAATTCGGTTCCGGTCCGACGAATCACGCATATACCGTCCGCTAGAATGCGCTGGGAGGTTCAACGGCAAAATAGATTTCGCCCATTAAATCAAGATACCGCGAACAAATTTGCGTTTGACACAAATATTATTTATATATATATATATATATATAATTTTCTTATATAAGCGCGCGTTTGTTGACAAACCGGCACACTATTATTTATAAAACATAACACAATATTTTGGTTTATGGTCTGTATACCTTTTTTAGCCATATTCCTTCTCATAAACTTAATTGAACAAATCCTTTAACAGTTACTATGCTAATCTTGTTTATATTTTGTTTATTCTTATTTATTTTTTGGTGATTAACATTATCACACCATTTACTTTATCTAACTAATTATCCCTTTGAACATAGGATATTTTACTTATTTTGCATTTATATTCTTTACTAAATATCTTCTTTTTCTACCTAACCATGGTAACACTAATATTTTGACTCCTTATGGGGTTTTTTCCCTGAATACTATTGTATTCCGAATCTACAATCACTCTTAATCCTAATAACAACAATATTCTTATTTTCTACCACTTTTCACCATTAAACTGTAGTGTTTATCACTGGTTTTTAGGCGTCTATACCTATTAGTAGGGTTTTCTATTTATTTTGGGGGTTTACACTGGCACTTTGCACTTTTTTATAGTATTTGAGTGTTACTAGTGGGTGTTCCCTAACATTAAATTCTCTTTTCTCACTTAATCATGTTCTCTATCTATCTATCTCTCACTTCATAATGGTTAGTTATGTTGTTAACAAGTTTCATATCAGTATAGAGTTATTTATAGCATTTAATCTATTTCTTTGGTTAGTGTACTTTAGTGGTTATTATTTTATTTGATTTTAATAATTATCATTTACATTTATTATTTATTTGATTCTAATAATTATCATTTGATTTTACTATTTCTCATTTCCTTTTCTATATCATTTTCATTTTGTTTTAATTGTCTCCAAGTCACGTTACTAATATTTAGAATTAATATTAGGCAATTACCTGTATTAACTTCCGTCTTGTGACTTCTTTAGTTTTTTCCTTAAAACAACGCGTTTCGAGAATAAATTCTCATCATCAGGTTTAAAAAACTATAAAAACATCAAATTCACCCAAAAGGGGTCGTCAACTATTTAAAATACACAAACACAAAAACACCACACATAACTAAACACCGACACAGTCACGGCACAGTCCGATGCGCATCGTCCCGCCGCCAACTACCAACTGTTGCACTTTGTCTTATACGACCGTTATCATTGCCCGCTGACCCCTTTTGGGTGAATTTGATGTTTTTATAGTTTTTTAAACCTGATGATGAGAATTTATTCTCGAAACGCATTGTTTTAAGGAAAAAACTAAAGAAGTCACGAGACGGAAGTTAATACAGGTAATTGCCTAATATTAATTCTAAATACTATATCATTTGTTTGTGTCTTATTATATCTTCTCATTTTATTTCATTTTATTGAGTCAATCACTTGGGTGGGGTCATAGTCTTTTGTCTCGTCATAGTCATTTTATTTTCATTAGTTAAACATTTAATATAGTTGATTCATAGTTTTTTCCCTGGTATTGGTGTGGCTTTTTGTATTGTAACAATATATATATATATATATATATATATATATATATATATATTGTTACAAATCCAAGATGAGTATGTAACTAGTGCAACACCGTTACGGGTTTATCGTTATTTCAGCCCTACGTTATGAGCGTCAATTTATAATAAATTTTATGTTGTTACTTATTTAATTAGATGAAGATCAAAAGCTCCACTGTGGAATGCGTCAATCTGTAATATTTTACTGTAGATGAGGTCTCCTGCAAATCAACGTTAATTTATTTATAAAGAAAATTACTTATTATGTGGTTGATATTATTCAGTTCTTGATCATAGACCTGTGTTAAATAGTTATCAAGTGTTTTACCAGAGAAAAACGCTTTATTCCAGTTCTTATAGTGAATAATTCAGTATTTTTCTCCAACCCTAGTCAGTATATATTATCGCCAGAGCGAAGAGAGGAGAGCGTGTAAAGCAAGTTAGTTCACTATTCTCCCGTATTCAGCAGCTGTCAACAGACGAGCGCTGTGGTTTATGATTGACCCGTTATTATAGGTTAAGTCGTTCCACTTGAAGCGTTTCTCACGTTCCTTTCTCTGTAAAATACACCCTATTCGAAATACACTAATTATTCTACAAATAACACAAAATCGTCAAATTCAAGAAGGGTTCTTTATTTTATATATGTTTAAATTCCAATAGCTGCTTCCTCCTCCTACTAATACATCATATCGATCACACAATACAGAATCGATTTGTTATTGAACTCGTGTTTTAGATGTTGCAATTTAATTATAATTTTCAGTTTGTCTTTTATCTCAGGGTACATGTAGTTCTTTTAACTATTAGTAAGGTCAGGTAATGCAAATTTAAGGTTACTAAATATTACAATATTGTTATAAACTCTTACTATATAAAATTAAACATAAGCAGGTTTGTTACCAAACTGGATCAGATACTTAATGTGGCAGTGTCTTGTTACGACGAGGCGAGGACAGACTGGCGATGCAGCTCTTGAATAAAAACAACATTCAGCTTCTCAATAAAAGTTGGATTCGATGTCCCAGAATGTAGTAGAAGTTTCAGTTCTGGTCTTCGTTATTCTTCACGGTTCTGGTAGTTGCCGGTCCCAATGGAATTTGTGTAGTATTAAGACTTCGTTTGTTTGTTGAAAGTGAGGTTTGGTACTTCAATACAAAAGTTCTTCGTTTGTTTTTTAATATATATTTTAATTAATTTTGCATTCCTCTGCTATGGATCATCTTTGTTTAATTACAGTTCATTTTCGTCATTACGCTTTTACTGTAAGTAGGTTGAATGAATATTTTTTTTTTCAGTTAACTTTAATGGTATGCAGAATTATATTTGCTGAGATATAGTTTCAGAAGTTACTACTCAGTCCTTTTAAATGGATTTCTTTTATGACATTTAATTTATTTAATTTAATTCATATAATTTGGTTTTCTCTTTTTTAAATTTGTATGCTGAACTTTACCCATTCACATATAACAATTGAATGTTGAAATCAACAAGATATCTTGCATTTTGTTGTCCCTAACAACCATTTTCCTCTTATGTTATTGGATAATATTTGTTATCCTAGAGCCGTAATTAGGAAATATTCTTACACTTATTTAATAAAATACTCCCTTATTATAATTACATTCAATCACATAAAACTTCCACATAATATGCATTATTAAACCATACACATTTTACTATATTTTCTTATTGCTCAACTTACTTTAAAAGGTATTATTTTCCTTTTACAAAATACTAATTTTAGGCCTATTTGTTTTATTACATGTGTTATAATTTTTTGTTTTTAATTTAACTTTTCTGACCTGACCTACTGTACAAAGATTCACTGGTTTATGGTTAATTATTCTAATTTTAATTTATCCTGATTTCAATTTATGATTATTATTATTTATTTTATCATTGAACCCTTCATTGGTTTATAACATAATTATAATGACCACTTGACAATTTATTAACAATTATTGTCTTCCTGGCCAAGTTTACAAATATTATTTTAAGACATCTTCATTAATTATTCAAAGTAAATACACTTAACATGATACCATACATAATAAATACACTTGTATTTAATTACTTAAATACAAGTTTAACATGAATGAAATTAGTACCCATTACTTAATACTTTCTTAAAGCAATGGCTTCACACTTGCTACATACAAAAACACAAAATAAATATCATGTAAACACAATATCATGATAAAGCACAACAACATGTACATCTTTATAAAACATTAAATATCAATTAAACAGTCTATTATTTTCAAACTCGTCTACAGTAAATTCATCTCATTAGACACTGTGTTTATAGTTTACATCTTCCACTGATCACTCCATATTTTATATTTAGATACATTTTTACTATTTTATTACCTAGTAACCTTACTAGGTATCATCAATACATTTTTTAGGTGAGGTTTGCCCTCCTGACCTTAATTATGGCATACCTTGGGTATTGTTTGAGTTTCTATGGACAAAGTTTTTATGTAACGTTTGGGACCTTAACTTTGTTACGTTACAATATATATATATACATAGTAGACTCTCGACTATCCGGCTCGCGACTATCCGGCCTGCATACTATCCGGCCTATTTTTGAACCTACTTGCCGTGTAGGTCGCAAACACAAGTTGCGACATGAAAACGCGGATTTCCTCCCTCTCTGCTATCTGCTCTTTGTTTCGTCAGTTGTGTATCGGATGTCAACAAGTGCGGAATACGTTTGCCACTGTTCCTGGTTATGTTCGTAAATTGTTTTTGTTGGTGTGGTTCGTTGTTTTTTTTTTTAATTGAAGATTACAAAATAGGTGATAAACAAAAAAAGGTTGTAGTGACTATGGAGGAGAAACTACGCGCTATAAAACGACTGGACTCTGGAGTAACGACAGAATATATTGCTTTGGAGTTAGAAATTGGGAAAAGTACAGTTGGTGACTGGAACGAAAATCGAGCAGAACTTGAAAAGTCGTGTGCTACCCAAGCTAGTGGAAGTGGAATGAAAGTAAGAAAACCCATGCTGAAAGGTAAGCATAAAGAAGTTGAGGAAGCTTTATTTTTGTGGCATGAACACTTGAGAGGAAAAGGCTTGCCTGTTACTGGGCCAATATTGCAGGAAAAAGCATTGCAATTTAAGCGACAAATAGAAGGAGAAGATTCAGAATTTACTGCCAGTGATGAATGGTTAGATCGGTGGAAAATCAGTATTTGCCAGATTACCATAAGTGGGGAGGCATTGTCTGCTGATAAAGAGGCTGTTCCTTTGTTCAAAGACTATCTTTTTAAGCTTATTGAAAAGGAGGGAATTCAACTGCGATGAGACCGGTTTAAATTATAAGATGCTCTAGAAAAACACTTGTATCAAAAAAAGAAGCCACTGCACCAGGATACAAGAAAAGCAAGGAACGAGTCACCACCTTGGCTTGCAGTAATGCAAGCAGCAACCACAAGCTTAGGTTGACTTTAATAGCAAAAGAAATCTAGCGCTTTTAAAAAACTGGACAATCAGGAATCACTATCCCTATATTACACACATCAAAAGAAAGCATGCATGAATTCAGAAATCTTTAAAACCTGGTTCCAAAATGAATTCATACCGACTGTAGAAAAACATTTGAAAGACAACAATTTGCCAAGAAAAGCTGTGCTAATTCTTGAAAACACACCTTCAGATCCGGCCACTGACGAACTCACAGATGGAGACATCAAAGCTTTATTTTTACAAGGCAATGTGATGGTGTTTGTCAGCCAATGGACCAGGGCGTCCTTGAAATGCTAAAGAAAAAGTATTGCCGGCGTCTTCTCAGTTTGTTGATATCAGCGATTGAGAATAATGAAGACTACTTAACCACTCTGAAAAAGATTGACATGCTAGATGTCGTAAAGTGGTTGCTGAAGCATGGGAAGAAATTCCAAACATATCACTTGTAAGGTCTTGGAAAATTCTTTTGGGCCATGAAGGTAGACAACCTTGAACCCGTGTCTGCAACCGAAGTGGAAAATGAAAACGATAAACTTGTTTCGTTGCTAGAAAAAGTACCGGGCTGTGACGACGTCAATGCAGATGACATTAGAGAATGGATGGCAAACGATGAAGTTGATGAAATAACTGACAATGATATTGTGGAAATGGTGACACAGGGAGAAGAAGAGGAGGAGGAGGAGCAGGCATCTTTAGATGACAGGAAAAATCTCATTCCAGATTTGGAAGGGTTCAAGACAATTGAGGCAGCGCTGCAGTACATTAGTCAGCAGGAGGAAGCGACGCCAGCTATCATCTGGTTGCATAAGTGGAGGGACACTGCATCGAGGAAGAGGGCTAAAAGGGAAAAGCAGTCATCTATCAAGGAATTTTTCAAAAACTAAAAACTGTAAGTTTTGACTCTTTTATCTTAGGCCTACCTTTTCACATTTGTGTAATCATTTATCAGTGAACAGCAAAATAAGTTTAAATCATTTATTTAAGAATTAGGCCTACGTTTTACATTAATGTTTTGTTTATTTTAAAATCGTATGTATTCATACTGTACAGTGTACATCATTTTATGTTTCCTGCAATTAATTTAGACATTATACAATTTATCTTAAAATGTTGCTAAAAGACAATGTGTGTCATCGTGTGTATTATTATATTTATTTAACGTTTGTGTAGTTGTTAGTTTTGTTGAACGTAAATGGTCATTCGGAAGCGTCTGGTAGCCTGCGTGCCTTACCTGTCCCTTCTCGCACTCTTAGTAATTCCGGGTAGGCGCCAAATTGTTTTTCTTGAAAACAATTAAAAGTTTTTATTGGTATAGTATGGTGATTTGTTATCGAAAATTCGAATAGTTCGCCGTCTGGCTTGTAACTGATTCTCGTGTGAGTGGGGGAACACGTGTTGCCAACTTGAATTAATGTTGGTTATGTCTACCCACTGCTAGTAAACAAAACATACATAATATTTTCTACAAATAAATACTAGACAGTTTGTTATCAGTACGCACTTTTTTATTAGGCTTTTGCTTGTTAATTATCATTAACGCTTCATAAAAATAATAACTGTTATAATAAAATTTTAGCCTCGGCAATATAATCTCTCGCTCTGCGGAGCGCTAGGTTGGCAGTGCAATGTTTACAATTGACTCTGGTTATTATTTTACAAAATAAATCTGCCAATTGGGTTCTTTTAAGTATGAAACAGAGGTTTACATAACAAGATAACAAAATTAGAACATATCATTAAAAGTTTGTTATCATTAAAATTATACAAGGTTTGCTATAAATTAAATATTGTGGTGTTGAAGTGTGACAGTGTCGTTGTGTAACATAGGTTATCATGTGTTCATTCAATGTTTACAAAGTTATTTCTTTATTTTATTAATCCTTGAAAATATTCAGTGATAGTGACAGTTTTATTTTATAGTTAGAATTTTTGAAAGAGAATTTGTTTTATAATATTCAAATAAATTCAGCAATACTCAACGTTAGTAGATATGATGGGTATTGTCAGTCGTCCATGTGAAGTAATGGGCCGGTGTTTATTCTTCCTACTTCTGATCTTGGGCTCAAAAATGGGTTGTCATCTTCTTCAAGTTGAGTTACAGGTATTTTCCGGTCATCTGGATTAATTCCGAGCTGGTCCTTGGTGTAAATTAGTTGTAATGGCCTCCCATCTGTTGTACTGCTACTCCTTCTCAAAATTGTGGGCACTTATACGGTTTTTCTGATGAAAATTTGGGCCCTTCACGGCGTGGCGTCTCTCCAGTTTAGCGTCACTACATAAAGTATTGTTCCTAACTGAAATTAGTCAATATTCGGTTGTTGTCATGGTTACTCAAAGTTTTTGATTGGCTGAAATTGGCTAAAGAGTATTGTTAGGGTATTTGAATTTTTATTTAAACTGGTTACAGATCTTCTAAATGTAATTAATCTTCAGTACTCCCTTTTTAGTAGTAAATATTATCACCACTGTTCATATTTTTGCTCAAGGATTAATTTGACATCCAATATTATAGTGTTCACTTAGGTATCAACATTTTGACAGTTTTGTGAATTTTATTTAATTATACTGTTTCTCAATTTACATTATTATCATAATATTTCTGCCTTAACATGAGTGTCTGTTTGTATTTCATAGTTTATGTGGTTTAGTCTTCCTAATGTCAGTGTTTAATTCTATAAATTGAAGTTTTTTGTAGTTGACAGTTGGGAATTTGCATAGGCTTAAACAGCAATTGACTATTTTTCTTTATTTACTGATATTACATTTTATTCTCCTTGTAATGGGTCCTGATTGTTTTAATACAAGATTCTGTTCATTTGTTCAATGTTTAAGTAGGTTCTTGTAATTGTGTGTAATTTTATTGTTTCCCTATATTAATTTGTCTACTGTGATAACTCATTTTTAGTGTCATTGTATTTGAATGTATGGTTTGTTTCTTGTTTACTGGTTTCTGTTGGTTTTAAAATCTTATTTCTTACAACATATAACAACATCTAATGGTTTTAACAATTCTCATAGCTATAATTCTTATCATTTAAACATAATTATTGGAACATATTATCCACTCATACTCTTCATCTCCCCATACTCTTTGATGAATTATAATTATTACTTGACATAAAAAATAAAGACATAAACATGAATTAAACATATTAATACAATGGTATATTGTTATGACTAACTCTAAATGACATTAAGCCATAACTGAATCTTCAACAACTGTTTACTATCTAATATTAATATCTTTTTTTATTATTATCAGTTTGTCATGAAAAATATTCTTTAATGTATCATTTTAAATTAATGATATTGGATTCTTATTTCTGTGAATAAAATCATATATTTTGGTGTATTAACACACTGATAGTCATTCGTTCTTGAATACATGAGTAACAATACTAATTAGCAAATTATTACCTAACATTAAGATTTGAAAACTAAAATATGACAAGTAGTAAGTACTACTATTATCTAAAACCTACTTATTATCTAGTCTGTTACACTTTGTTTCATTTTGTTATTAATACACTTGTGTTCACTGGATAATTGCTATTAAGTGCCACAGTCCTTTCTGTGATTAGCCATTATCAGCCTTCACTTATTTTTTACCACTCACTGATGGTTTTTGATCACTCTTGACTCTTTAGTGTTTTTTCACTGATTATTTGGTGTCTATCCCTATCAATAGGGTTCTATTTAATTTGGGGGTTTCACACTATCACTTTGCACTTTATATGTTTAATTTAAGTGTTACTAGTGGGTATTACCTAACTTTAAATTCTCTTTCTCACTTTACTATGTTCACTATTTCTCTAACTCTCTACCTCTCACTTTACAAGGTTTAATTATAATATTAACAAGTTCATGTCGTTTTATTGTACCACTAATATGTTAGTATCGTGCTAATGTGATTTGTCTTAGTTTACTCTATTTGTTTGGGGTTATTGTGCCCTTCTATATCTTAAGTACTTAATGATTAGTATCTCTAACTTGTCTGTCCTTACAATTATTAATATTATATACAATTTTCATTAGTGATTCTACAAGTTTGGTGTTCCTTCTTAGTTCACTTTCTTTTGTCATACATTATCCGTCACTTCCTTAGTGTTGTGGTTGATTGTATCATTACACTTATATGTTAATTGTCTTTTAGTCACTATTCTTCTTATTTACACTTATGTTGGTGCGGTGGCTATTTCTAGTCCATTTGCAGTCGTCACTATTAGGTTATTCTTGGTCCTTTGGGGCTAGTTCTACTCTCTCACTTACCATCTATTGGGCTATTTGGGTTAAATCATCTTATTTCTGTATTTACCATTTTGGTTTGTTTGTTTGTTACTACTTTATTAATATAAGTTACTGTTCTGACTACCTTGATATGTCTGATCGTTTTATTATTCTGATTCACTCATTCTTCTATTCTAATTCCTTTTTATTCTAGTGTTAATGACTAAATAATTTATCTGGTCATGTCTTCTTCATTATGGTCAGGTGAAGATATGTACCATTACAATGTGTATACAATATTTTTATTCTTAGACTTCCTTTTTCTGTAATAAATTTTTAGAACGTACTGTACAGTACATAACAAACGTTTATAAAGCACTGGCCTCTACTAAGAGGTTAGAAAATATGAATAAGAGCAGGTTTTGTTATAAAAAGTGTGTTGTTAATGGTACGGATGGGGCAGGAAGTGAGTAATTACAGAACTCCGGTCTATCCGGCTTTTTAACATGATAATGTTTTTAGGCTGGGGGTCATTCCACAAAATCGTCATCGAAAAACATAACGCTTCCACACTTTCGATTCCCCACAGTCTAGAAATTTGATATGTAAACGCATCAAGACAGAAATAATCGCTGCTGACATTGAATTTAGCAAACGTTTTAGTGAGAATAAAATTTGGTTTTACATGCTCTGTTTGTGATCGTCTGTGGTTTGGAAATGATTTACGTAATCCACCAAATGTAATCCACATTATACGTTTCAAAAGCCTAAAAACATTTGTTATCTGGCCTGCCTTTCCGCCACATTAGGTCGGATAGTCAGAAGTCCACTGTGTGTGTGTGTGTGTGTGTGTGTGTGTGTGTGTGTGTGTGTGTGTGTGTGTGTATATATATACTGTACTAAGTTAGGAGAAAGATACTTAATTATCATTTGTTATAAACATTGATGCCATTTGTGTTGTTTAGCAAAGAATATATTGGGATGAATGAAACCACTTTATCAGCTGATAAATAGAGAGAGAGTGAGAGGGAGTGAGCAGGGGGATAAGTAGGTAATGGATATTGTAACGTTCTCCTTGAGCGTGTCCCTCTGCTATTCCGAACACCTCTTCGCAGTCGCCACTTATGAATTATAAAGACCGAAGTTTAAATACAGTGGTTGGTAATGTTACTCAAATAAAGCAGAAATCGAGTGTGTGTGATTTGGGTCAAGTAGGGAAGTTGTTTAGCCTGATTTTGAAGAGAGAGCAAGTACTGTTTGTTTACCCTCGGTTTGGACGATTTCTAAATTTTTTTAAAATATTCGCCGTGAACCGAATCAGCTGACTTTAACACTAGTTTCCAAATCTAAATTAACCAGACGACACTGTGGCAGTATACGACCCGGTGGATTGTCTTCTTCTTAGTTGTTCTGAAACTTAATACAACTACCCACTACAAGAAAGGACACACATTTATATTTTTTAAATCTCAATTTTTCAATAATATTTATTAATAATATTATTGGTTTTTTCTCTTCCGCCAAAATACAAATATCACAATCGATCTTTTCCTTAATTAAGACATGATATCGACTTCACTGAGTAAACATGGAATTGTCAAAAAAAAAATATATGGTTTTTTAAAAAATTTTATACTATATTTAAAACATCAATCAATATATAATTCTTTTATTTATTTCCCCAGGGTTAAGGGTAAGTTCTTTTTGTTATGAGATGGTCAGAAATGGATAATTATACTACGCTTTACAAATACAAAAAAAAAATATTCAAAATTGTTTATTTTCGCTTAGTACGTAGTTCCGGAAATGTCCGTAAGAGAGCAGAGTGCGTTTGTTTTCATTAGAACATGTGGTTAATTTTTAATAGTTCCTTTTCTATACTACCATTCGGAATGATTTTTCTTCGTTAAATATTAAACGAAATGTTTATATTACCTCTCTTCTTGAAGTTCTTACTTGGATGAAGCCGTTTCTCCGATGGTGTCTGTATTTGGTTGTAATTTCATAAGCGACTGGCAAATATTATCTCGTCAAACTTGAAACACAGCGAAGCTAGGCCTGATCGTCCAAAAATGGTTTTCTTTCACTTTTATTATGGAGTATAGCAATTTAACTTTGATAAATAAGGTAGTAGTATATAATGTTCATACTGTTGTTTAATTTTGTACCAATTTTACACTTCTCAAAGATTTCTAAAAGGATATTTTAATAAAATTGTTGTCTCATCATTTTGTCAACTGGACAGGTTTAATTTTTAAATTCGATTAACAATACTTGTTATTTACGTTACTCTTAGTAACCCATAATTTTTATATATCTTTTTATTGGTTCTGCTATTTACTTTTTAGTGTATAGGCAGTTTGTAATTATTATAAATTTATTTTTTATTTACAGAAAAATAATTCTTTTTAATTTTGGTTTCTTTCCCAATTTGGTTTACATAATAGGTTTCTGTTTATTTTCTTATAACTTTGGATATAAGTATTTAATATTTTTATTAACTTTAAATGAATTTATATATTATTTATTAGACTCTTATAGTATTCCTACACTGCACTACTTCCTTCTGCCATTTCCCTCATACAGTATTATTTTAAGTTTTTTATTATCATCTGATATTTAAATCTTTTATGTTTTTTTTTAAAACGAACCTTGGGTTATCTTATACTATAACACAAATATTTAAAAAAATATAAAATTAACTTAGGTATTAAACTTGGTTGTCTACACAATATAAATACTACAATAAATTAACAAAATACATAATTAGTTAGTAGCCTCATAGTCTACTATCATCGTTTATAATTCTCACACCTACAGCACAATTCTGTAAGAAGTTCCCTTCACTTTCACTTATTACCTCAATGGGTACACTATAACTCACTTGTCACTGTATATCACTTTAATCGTTTATAATGTTTAGTGATACAATTTAATTTTGAGCTCGTTATAGTTTACCCATTTCTGACCTTTATGGTATTACAAGAGTTAATTTATTGGGACCGGGTTATGTACCGTTACATAAAGCCCCCCCACTAGAACAAATTTATTTTGGTTTTACTCGTTTATTAAAATAAATTGTTGATTGTTTCAATTCTCCTAATATTCTTGGTTTTTTTCTTCGTAATAGTGTTTCTTTATTTCAAACTGGTTGTAAACTGACTGGTAATTCAGACTGGTGGTAATTGCTGTTTTCTTACTCTACTCTCTCTCTCCCTTGGAGGCAAATTCATCAATTATTTATTTCTCTGGGTAGTGGTACTTCCACATTTTATTTGATAAGGACTGGTCACACTAACATATTAAACTTGTTTTAACACTCATTTCTATTTACTTTTATATACTCGCTTTATCAATTAAGCTTCTGTCTGTTATCTTCCTTCTATTTTCTTCATCTATACTTCTGGAATCTAATATCACTCCTTTCAGCTATTTTATCATTATCCCTAAAATATTCAATTTCCCTAACATTTTTCCCTATCTTGTGCGGTGGTACCAGTCGGGTGGCCACTCTGGGTCCATACTCCGCTGTCCATCCTTACACCTTCTGAGACCAGGGGAACATCATCCCTGCTCATAAAAATTATTGCCGGAACATTTCTACGGTCAATACATAAAAATAAAAAACTTATAAGTAGTAGTCAATTAGCGACTAGTACTAAACACTTTTGGGATTCTTCATACTGTAGCTGTTTGCATTTATTTATATATTTCTTCTTCTCCTTGATTCCTTCTTCTTTTCCATTAACTAATAGCATATAACATTATTGATAGGCCTTATGTTAAAATTCTTTTGACTTTACTTCTTGTGACATATTTCTCCGTATCATTTCTTCTTATCTAATCTTCAATTCCGAGAAATTCTAATCATTGTATTAATTATCATCCTCCTTCAGTTTTATTGGAGTCATTAAATTATTCTTTATTCTTCTTATCTGAGCACATTACCATCAATTGTTTTTGTTCATTTAATTTTTCTTCTGTTTGTTACCATTAAAATATTACTTTTTCCTATTATTTCATTTTAAATCAATTCTTTATAACTCTTATTTACTAATCAGTTCTTATTTTTTGTTAAATTAAATGGTTTCGAAATATCTTAAATCGTATTATTTCTGAATAAATTAAGTAAGTTGTCCTTACATAGTTTTTATTAAATCGTCTTGTTCCTGGATAAATTGCTGAGTAAGTTGTACTTACATGCTTTCAGAATTTTGGGGTTTTAGTCTCTTCATTTTAAATTATATGGTTTCCAAAATAACTTGAGTAAGATGTCCTTACATGCTTTTAGAATTTTGGGGTTTTTCTTCCGCTATCCAATGGGTTGCTTGGTCGATTTTCAAAATTTCAGTCCCCTTTTCTGGTTTGTTATTATTTAGGTCAACCATGGTCCATTAATTCAGGTACTCCCTTTACTCGGATTACTGGGGTATTCATAATGATTTTGGTATTTGTTATATACCTTTCTTTCACCTGGCATCGTAACTCAGCTGATACAAAGTCTTCATTGAAGTCACTGTTTTCCGTCATTGTTAGTTCTTTTTTAACTAACAGGTATTGCACCTCCTCTGACATAACATATTTGCTCATATTTAATCTCATTTCATCCCTTTTACCTCTGGATTATTTACCAAATATTTGAATGTTATATTCCGTCTTGAAGATATGACTGATATTGTCTGATACACTTCAATCGTTGACACATTTAACTGGGATGTAAACTTAATTAACTCCCTCTTTCGTTAATTGGAAGGTTGAATACATTAATTAATCCACCTGTAATCGTCTCCCATTCTTCCTTGGTATTTATTATTCTCTTTCTACATGTTTTTATTATTTTCTTGGTCTTCTTTTCCAGGTATTGATTATCCTTGTCCTTTCTATTCTTATTTTCAGATAGCAATGCATTCTGGTCTTCTCTAATTTCTGTTTTCTTGCTACTCTCTTCTGTGTTTGGACTTACTATAATACTTTCAGAAGTGCTGTCTAACATTTCATCCAAATTATTAAAACCTTCATCCATTTGCTTATTTGTCTCCTCCTTATATGTATCTGCTTTTTGGCTAAGTGTATTAACATTTTCAAACTTCTCTCCGAAAGTTTCCCATATCTCCTTATTGAAATTCTCCATTTTACCCTCAAATTGTTTTAAATTTTCTTCGTTTATTTTCTCAATTTGTTTTAAACTGTCCCTCAAGGTTTCATTCTGTTTCCTTGAGTTCTCTTCCTGTTTCTTAAAATTCTCATCTATTTTGTCAAATTTTTCGCTCAAGGTTTCATTTTGTTTCCTTGAGTTTTCCTTATTTTCCTCCTCCATTTTGTCTATTTTAATTTTTGTTTGTTTATTATCTTCCTGAATTTTGTTATTCCCTTCCATTATAATTCTTAACATTTCCTGTATGCTCATGTCTTCTTTTTGGGTGGGCTTATCTGGTTGGTCCCCTTGGGCATCATCTTCAATTATTTCCGTTTCCGGGTCCATAACTACTTCGGTTTCTTCTTTATCGCCTGTCTGTTGGTCCATTTCACTGTCCGTGACTAATTCTATTTCTTGTTCCTGTCCACCTTCTTCCTTCTCCTTTTCTTCTGCCCTCTTCTTCGATCTGCCTCGGGTATTATGCATTTCTTGTTTTCTCATAACTGCCGACGATAATTAGATTTTTTGGTATATTAATTTATTAAATATATCAAAATTCTTTTCTAATTACAGCCCTTTTACGTTGAGCGCCAATTCTGTAACGTTCTCCTTGAGCGTGTCCCTCTGCTATACCGAACACCTCTTCGCAGTCGCCACTTATGAATTATAAAGACCGAAGTTTAAATACAGTGGTTGTTAATGTTACTCAAATAAAGCAGAAATCGAGTGTGTGTGATTTGGGTCAAGTAGGGAAGTTGTTTAGCCTGATTTTGAAGAGAGAGCAAGTACTGTTTGTTTACCCTCGGTTTGGACGATTTCTAAATTTTTTTAAAATATTCGCCGTGAACCGAATCAGCTGACTTTAACACTAGTTTCCAAATCTAAATTAACCAGACGACACTGTGGCAGTATACGACCCGGTGGATCGTCTTCTTCTTAGTTGTTCTGAAACTTAATACAACTACCCACTACAAGAAAGGACACACATTTATATTTTTTAAATCTCAATTTTTCAATAATATTTATTAATAATATTATTGGTTTTTCTCTTCCGCCAAAATACAAATATCACAATCGATCTTTTCCTTAATTAAGACATGATATCGACTTCACTGAGTAAACATGGAATTGTCAAAAAAAAAATATATGGTTTTTTAAAAAATTTTATACTATATTTAAAACATCAATCAATATATAATTCTTTTATTTATTTCCCCAGGGTTAAGGGTAAGTTCTTTTTGTTATGAGATGGTCAGAAATGGATAATTATACTACGCTTTACAAATACAAAAAAAAAATATTCAAAATTTGTTTATTTTCGCTTAGTACGTAGTTCCGGAAATGTCCGTAAGAGAGCAGAGTGCGTTTGTTTTCATTAGAACATGTGGTTAATTTTTAATAGTTCCTTTTCTATACTACCATTCGGAATGATTTTTCTTCGTTAAATATTAAACGAAATGTTTATATTACCTCTCTTCTTGAAGTTCTTACTTGGATGAAGCCGTTTCTCCGATGGTGTCTGTATTTGGTTGTAATTTCATAAGCGACTGGCAAATATTATCTAGTCAAACTTGAAACACAGCGAAGCTAGGCCTGATCGTCCAAAAATGGTTTTCTTTCACTTTTATTATGGAGTATAGCAATTTAACTTTGATAAATAAGGTAGTAGTATATAATGTTCATACTGTTGTTTAATTTTGTACCAATTTTACACTTCTCAAAGATTTCTAAAAGGATATTTTAATAAAATTGTTGTCTCATCATTTTGTCAACTGGACAGGTTTAATTTTTAAATTCGATTAACAATACTTGTTATTTACGTTACTCTTAGTAACCCATAATTTTTATATATCTTTTTATTGGTTCTGCTATTTACTTTTTAGTGTATAGGCAGTTTGTAATTATTATAAATTTATTTTTTATTTACAGAAAAATAATTCTTTTTAATTTTGGTTTCTTTCCCAATTTGGTTTACATAATAGGTTTCTGTTTATTTTCTTATAACTTTGGATATAAGTATTTAATATTTTTATTAACTTTAAATGAATTTATATATTATTTATTAGACTCTTATAGTATTCCTACACTGCACTACTTCCTTCTGCCATTTCCCTCATACAGTATTATTTTAAGTTTTTTATTATCATCTGATATTTAAATCTTTTATGTTTTTTTTAAAACGAACCCTGGGTTATCTTATACTATAACACAAATATTTAAAAAAATATAAAATTAACTTAGGTATTAAACTTGGTTGTCTACACAATATAAATACTACAATAAATTAACAAAATACATAATTAGTTAGTAGCCTCATAGTCTACTATCATCGTTTATAATTCTCACACCTACAGCACAATTCTGTAAGAAGTTCCCTTCACTTTCACTTATTACCTCAATGGGTACACTATAACTCACTTGTCACTGTATATCACTTTAATCGTTTATAATGTTTAGTGATACAATTTAATTTTGAGCTCGTTATAGTTTACCCATTTCTGACCTTTATGGTATTACAAGAGTTAATTTATTGGGACCGGGTTATGTACCGTTACATAAAGCCCCCCCACTAGAACAAATTTATTTTGGTTTTACTCGTTTATTAAAATAAATTGTTGATTGTTTCAATTCTCCTAATATTCTTGGTTTTTTTCTTCGTAATAGTGTTTCTTTATTTCAAACTGGTTGTAAACTGACTGGTAATTCAGACTGGTGGTAATTGCTGTTTTCTTACTCTACTCTCCCTCTCTCTTGGAGGCAAATTCATCAATTATTTATTTCTCTGGGTAGTGGTACTTCCACATTTTATTTGATAAGGACTGGTCACACTAACATATTAAACTTGTTTTAACACTCATTTCTATTTACTTTTATATACTCGCTTTATCAATTAAGCTTCTGTCTGTTATCTTCCTTCTATTTTCTTCATCTATACTTCTGGAATCTAATATCACTCCTTTCAGCTATTTTATCATTATCCCTAAAATATTCAATTTCCCTAACATTTTTCCCTATCTTGTGCGGTGGTACCAGTCGGGTGGCCACTCTGGGTCCATACTCCGCTGTCCATCCTTACACCTTCTGAGACCAGGGGAACATCATCCCTGCTCATAAAAATTATTGCCGGAACATTTCTACGGTCAATACATAAAAATAAAAAACTTATAAGTAGTAGTCAATTAGCGACTAGTACTAAACACTTTTGGGATTCTTCATACTGTAGCTGTTTGCATTTATTTATATATTTCTTCTTCTCCTTGATTCCTTCTTCTTTTCCATTAACTAATAGCATATAACATTATTGATAGGCCTTATGTTAAAATTCTTTTGACTTTACTTCTTGTGACATATTTCTCCGTATCATTTCTTCTTATCTAATCTTCAATTCCGAGAAATTCTAATCATTGTATTAATTATCATCCTCCTTCAGTTTTATTGGAGTCATTAAATTATTCTTTATTCTTCTTATCTGAGCACATTACCATCAATTGTTTTTGTTCATTTAATTTTTCTTCTGTTTGTTACCATTAAAATATTACTTTTTCCTATTATTTCATTTTAAATCAATTCTTTATAACTCTTATTTACTAATCAGTTCTTATTTTTTGTTAAATTAAATGGTTTCGAAATATCTTAAATCGTATTATTTCTGAATAAATTAAGTAAGTTGTCCTTACATAGTTTTTATTAAATCGTCTTGTTCCTGGATAAATTGTTGAGTAAGTTGTCCTTACATGCTTTCAGAATTTTGGGGTTTTAGTCTCTTCATTTTAAATTATATGGTTTCCAAAATAACTTGAGTAAGATGTCCTTACATGCTTTTAGAATTTTGGGGTTTTTCTTCCGCTATCCAATGGGTTGCTTGGTCGATTTTCAAAATTTCAGTCCCCTTTTCTGGTTTGTTATTATTTAGGTCAACCATGGTCCATTAATTCAGGTACTCCCTTTACTCGGATTACTGGGGTATTCATAATGATTTTGGTATTTGTTATATACCTTTCTTTCACCTGGCATCGTAACTCAGCTGATACAAAGTCTTCATTGAAGTCACTGTTTTCCGTCATTGTTAGTTCTTTTTTAACTAACAGGTATTGCACCTCCTCTGACATAACATATTTGCTCATATTTAATCTCATTTCATCCCTTTTACCTCTGGATTATTTACCAAATATTTGAATGTTATATTCCGTCTTGAAGATATGACTGATATTGTCTGATACACTTCAATCGTTGACACATTTAACTGGGATGTAAACTTAATTAACTCCCTCTTTCGTTAATTGGAAGGTTGAATACATTAATTAATCCACCTGTAATCGTCTCCCATTCTTCCTTGGTATTTATTATTCTCTTTCTACATGTTTTTATTATTTTCTTGGTCTTCTTTTCCAGGTATTGATTATCCTTGTCCTTTCTATTCTTATTTTCAGATAGCAATGCATTCTGGTCTTCTCTAATTTCTGTTTTCTTGCTACTCTCTTCTGTGTTTGGACTTACTATAATACTTTCAGAAGTGCTGTCTAACATTTCATCCAAATTATTAAAACCTTCATCCATTTGCTTATTTGTCTCCTCCTTATATGTATCTGCTTTTTGGCTAAGTGTATTAACATTTTCAAACTTCTCTCCGAAAGTTTCCCATATCTCCTTATTGAAATTCTCCATTTTACCCTCAAATTGTTTTAAATTTTCTTCGTTTATTTTCTCAATTTGTTTTAAACTGTCCCTCAAGGTTTCATTCTGTTTCCTTGAGTTCTCTTCCTGTTTCTTAAAATTCTCATCTATTTTGTCAAATTTTTCGCTCAAGGTTTCATTTTGTTTCCTTGAGTTTTCCTTATTTTCCTCCTCCATTTTGTCTATTTTAATTTTTGTTTGTTTATTATCTTCCTGAATTTTGTTATTCCCTTCCATTATAATTCTTAACATTTCCTGTATGCTCATGTCTTCTTTTTGGGTGGGCTTATCTGGTTGGTCCCCTTGGGCATCATCTTCAATTATTTCCGTTTCCGGGTCCATAACTACTTCGGTTTCTTCTTTATCGCCTGTCTGTTGGTCCATTTCACTGTCCGTGACTAATTCTATTTCTTGTTCCTGTCCACCTTCTTCCTTCTCCTTTTCTTCTGCCCTCTTCTTCGATCTGCCTCGGGTATTATGCATTTCTTGTTTTCTCATAACTGCCGACGATAATTAGATTTTTTGGTATATTAATTTATTAAATATATCAAAATTCTTTTCTAATTACAGCCCTTTTACGTTGAGCGCCAATTCTGTAACGTTCTCCTTGAGCGTGTCCCTCTGCTATACCGAACACCTCTTCGCAGTCGCCACTTATGAATTATAAAGACCGAAGTTTAAATACAGTGGTTGTTAATGTTACTCAAATAAAGCAGAAATCGAGTGTGTGTGATTTGGGTCAAGTAGGGAAGTTGTTTAGCCTGATTTTGAAGAGAGAGCAAGTACTGTTTGTTTACCCTCGGTTTGGACGATTTCTAAATTTTTTTAAAATATTCGCCGTGAACCGAATCAGCTGACTTTAACACTAGTTTCCAAATCTAAATTAACCAGACGACACTGTGGCAGTATACGACCCGGTGGATCGTCTTCTTCTTAGTTGTTCTGAAACTTAATACAACTACCCACTACAAGAAAGGACACACATTTATATTTTTTAAATCTCAATTTTTCAATAATATTTATTAATAATATTATTGGTTTTTCTCTTCCGCCAAAATACAAATATCACAATCGATCTTTTCCTTAATTAAGACATGATATCGACTTCACTGAGTAAACATGGAATTGTCAAAAAAAAAATATATGGTTTTTTAAAAAATTTTATACTATATTTAAAACATCAATCAATATATAATTCTTTTATTTATTTCCCCAGGGTTAAGGGTAAGTTCTTTTTGTTATGAGATGGTCAGAAATGGATAATTATACTACGCTTTACAAATACAAAAAAAAAATATTCAAAATTTGTTTATTTTCGCTTAGTACGTAGTTCCGGAAATGTCCGTAAGAGAGCAGAGTGCGTTTGTTTTCATTAGAACATGTGGTTAATTTTTAATAGTTCCTTTTCTATACTACCATTCGGAATGATTTTTCTTCGTTAAATATTAAACGAAATGTTTATATTACCTCTCTTCTTGAAGTTCTTACTTGGATGAAGCCGTTTCTCCGATGGTGTCTGTATTTGGTTGTAATTTCATAAGCGACTGGCAAATATTATCTAGTCAAACTTGAAACACAGCGAAGCTAGGCCTGATCGTCCAAAAATGGTTTTCTTTCACTTTTATTATGGAGTATAGCAATTTAACTTTGATAAATAAGGTAGTAGTATATAATGTTCATACTGTTGTTTAATTTTGTACCAATTTTACACTTCTCAAAGATTTCTAAAAGGATATTTTAATAAAATTGTTGTCTCATCATTTTGTCAACTGGACAGGTTTAATTTTTAAATTCGATTAACAATACTTGTTATTTACGTTACTCTTAGTAACCCATAATTTTTATATATCTTTTTATTGGTTCTGCTATTTACTTTTTAGTGTATAGGCAGTTTGTAATTATTATAAATTTATTTTTTATTTACAGAAAAATAATTCTTTTTAATTTTGGTTTCTTTCCCAATTTGGTTTACATAATAGGTTTCTGTTTATTTTCTTATAACTTTGGATATAAGTATTTAATATTTTTATTAACTTTAAATGAATTTATATATTATTTATTAGACTCTTATAGTATTCCTACACTGCACTACTTCCTTCTGCCATTTCCCTCATACAGTATTATTTTAAGTTTTTTATTATCATCTGATATTTAAATCTTTTATGTTTTTTTTAAAACGAACCCTGGGTTATCTTATACTATAACACAAATATTTAAAAAAATATAAAATTAACTTAGGTATTAAACTTGGTTGTCTACACAATATAAATACTACAATAAATTAACAAAATACATAATTAGTTAGTAGCCTCATAGTCTACTATCATCGTTTATAATTCTCACACCTACAGCACAATTCTGTAAGAAGTTCCCTTCACTTTCACTTATTACCTCAATGGGTACACTATAACTCACTTGTCACTGTATATCACTTTAATCGTTTATAATGTTTAGTGATACAATTTAATTTTGAGCTCGTTATAGTTTACCCATTTCTGACCTTTATGGTATTACAAGAGTTAATTTATTGGGACCGGGTTATGTACCGTTACATAAAGCCCCCCCACTAGAACAAATTTATTTTGGTTTTACTCGTTTATTAAAATAAATTGTTGATTGTTTCAATTCTCCTAATATTCTTGGTTTTTTTCTTCGTAATAGTGTTTCTTTATTTCAAACTGGTTGTAAACTGACTGGTAATTCAGACTGGTGGTAATTGCTGTTTTCTTACTCTACTCTCCCTCTCTCATGGAGGCAAATTCATCAATTATTTATTTCTCTGGGTAGTGGTACTTCCACATTTTATTTGATAAGGACTGGTCACACTAACATATTAAACTTGTTTTAACACTCATTTCTATTTACTTTTATATACTCGCTTTATCAATTAAGCTTCTGTCTGTTATCTTCCTTCTATTTTCTTCATCTATACTTCTGGAATCTAATATCACTCCTTTCAGCTATTTTATCATTATCCCTAAAATATTCAATTTCCCTAACATTTTTCCCTATCTTGTGCGGTGGTACCAGTCGGGTGGCCACTCTGGGTCCATACTCCGCTGTCCATCCTTACACCTTCTGAGACCAGGGGAACATCATCCCTGCTCATAAAAATTATTGCCGGAACATTTCTACGGTCAATACATAAAAATAAAAAACTTATAAGTAGTAGTCAATTAGCGACTAGTACTAAACACTTTTGGGATTCTTCATACTGTAGCTGTTTGCATTTATTTATATATTTCTTCTTCTCCTTGATTCCTTCTTCTTTTCCATTAACTAATAGCATATAACATTATTGATAGGCCTTATGTTAAAATTCTTTTGACTTTACTTCTTGTGACATATTTCTCCGTATCATTTCTTCTTATCTAATCTTCAATTCCGAGAAATTCTAATCATTGTATTAATTATCATCCTCCTTCAGTTTTATTGGAGTCATTAAATTATTCTTTATTCTTCTTATCTGAGCACATTACCATCAATTGTTTTTGTTCATTTAATTTTTCTTCTGTTTGTTACCATTAAAATATTACTTTTTCCTATTATTTCATTTTAAATCAATTCTTTATAACTCTTATTTACTAATCAGTTCTTATTTTTTGTTAAATTAAATGGTTTCGAAATATCTTAAATCGTATTATTTCTGAATAAATTAAGTAAGTTGTCCTTACATAGTTTTTATTAAATCGTCTTGTTCCTGGATAAATTGTTGAGTAAGTTGTCCTTACATGCTTTCAGAATTTTGGGGTTTTAGTCTCTTCATTTTAAATTATATGGTTTCCAAAATAACTTGAGTAAGATGTCCTTACATGCTTTTAGAATTTTGGGGTTTTTCTTCCGCTATCCAATGGGTTGCTTGGTCGATTTTCAAAATTTCAGTCCCCTTTTCTGGTTTGTTATTATTTAGGTCAACCATGGTCCATTAATTCAGGTACTCCCTTTACTCGGATTACTGGGGTATTCATAATGATTTTGGTATTTGTTATATACCTTTCTTTCACCTGGCATCGTAACTCAGCTGATACAAAGTCTTCATTGAAGTCACTGTTTTCCGTCATTGTTAGTTCTTTTTTAACTAACAGGTATTGCACCTCCTCTGACATAACATATTTGCTCATATTTAATCTCATTTCATCCCTTTTACCTCTGGATTATTTACCAAATATTTGAATGTTATATTCCGTCTTGAAGATATGACTGATATTGTCTGATACACTTCAATCGTTGACACATTTAACTGGGATGTAAACTTAATTAACTCCCTCTTTCGTTAATTGGAAGGTTGAATACATTAATTAATCCACCTGTAATCGTCTCCCATTCTTCCTTGGTATTTATTATTCTCTTTCTACATGTTTTTATTATTTTCTTGGTCTTCTTTTCCAGGTATTGATTATCCTTGTCCTTTCTATTCTTATTTTCAGATAGCAATGCATTCTGGTCTTCTCTAATTTCTGTTTTCTTGCTACTCTCTTCTGTGTTTGGACTTACTATAATACTTTCAGAAGTGCTGTCTAACATTTCATCCAAATTATTAAAACCTTCATCCATTTGCTTATTTGTCTCCTCCTTATATGTATCTGCTTTTTGGCTAAGTGTATTAACATTTTCAAACTTCTCTCCGAAAGTTTCCCATATCTCCTTATTGAAATTCTCCATTTTACCCTCAAATTGTTTTAAATTTTCTTCGTTTATTTTCTCAATTTGTTTTAAACTGTCCCTCAAGGTTTCATTCTGTTTCCTTGAGTTCTCTTCCTGTTTCTTAAAATTCTCATCTATTTTGTCAAATTTTTCGCTCAAGGTTTCATTTTGTTTCCTTGAGTTTTCCTTATTTTCCTCCTCCATTTTGTCTATTTTAATTTTTGTTTGTTTATTATCTTCCTGAATTTTGTTATTCCCTTCCATTATAATTCTTAACATTTCCTGTATGCTCATGTCTTCTTTTTGGGTGGGCTTATCTGGTTGGTCCCCTTGGGCATCATCTTCAATTATTTCCGTTTCCGGGTCCATAACTACTTCGGTTTCTTCTTTATCGCCTGTCTGTTGGTCCATTTCACTGTCCGTGACTAATTCTATTTCTTGTTCCTGTCCACCTTCTTCCTTCTCCTTTTCTTCTGCCCTCTTCTTCGATCTGCCTCGGGTATTATGCATTTCTTGTTTTCTCATAACTGCCGACGATAATTAGATTTTTTGGTATATTAATTTATTAAATATATCAAAATTCTTTTCTAATTACAGCCCTTTTACGTTGAGCGCCAATTCTGTAACGTTCTCCTTGAGCGTGTCCCTCTGCTATACCGAACACCTCTTCGCAGTCGCCACTTATGAATTATAAAGACCGAAGTTTAAATACAGTGGTTGTTAATGTTACTCAAATAAAGCAGAAATCGAGTGTGTGTGATTTGGGTCAAGTAGGGAAGTTGTTTAGCCTGATTTTGAAGAGAGAGCAAGTACTGTTTGTTTACCCTCGGTTTGGACGATTTCTAAATTTTTTTAAAATATTCGCCGTGAACCGAATCAGCTGACTTTAACACTAGTTTCCAAATCTAAATTAACCAGACGACACTGTGGCAGTATACGACCCGGTGGATCGTCTTCTTCTTAGTTGTTCTGAAACTTAATACAACTACACACTACAAGAAAGGACACACATTTATATTTTTTAAATCTCAATTTTTCAATAATATTTATTAATAATATTATTGGTTTTTCTCTTCCGCCAAAATACAAATATCACAATCGATCTTTTCCTTAATTAAGACATGATATCGACTTCACTGAGTAAACATGGAATTGTCAAAAAAAAAAATATATGGTTTTTTACAAAATTTTATACTATATTTAAAACATCAATCAATATATAATTCTTTTATTTATTTCCCCAGGGTTAAGGGTAAGTTCTTTTTGTTATGAGATGGTCAGAAATGGATAATTATACTACGCTTTACAAATACAAAAAAAAAATATTCAAAATTTGTTTATTTTCGCTTAGTACGTAGTTCCGGAAATGTCCGTAAGAGAGCAGAGTGCGTTTGTTTTCATTAGAACATGTGGTTAATTTTTAATAGTTCCTTTTCTATACTACCATTCGGAATGATTTTTCTTCGTTAAATATTAAACGAAATGTTTATATTACCTCTCTTCTTGAAGTTCTTACTTGGATGAAGCCGTTTCTCCGATGGTGTCTGTATTTGGTTGTAATTTCATAAGCGACTGGCAAATATTATCTAGTCAAACTTGAAACACAGCGAAGCTAGGCCTGATCGTCCAAAAATGGTTTTCTTTCACTTTTATTATGGAGTATAGCAATTTAACTTTGATAAATAAGGTAGTAGTATATAATGTTCATACTGTTGTTTAATTTTGTACCAATTTTACACTTCTCAAAGATTTCTAAAAGGATATTTTAATAAAATTGTTGTCTCATCATTTTGTCAACTGGACAGGTTTAATTTTTAAATTCGATTAACAATACTTGTTATTTACGTTACTCTTAGTAACCCATAATTTTTATATATCTTTTTATTGGTTCTGCTATTTACTTTTTAGTGTATAGGCAGTTTGTAATTATTATAAATTTATTTTTTATTTACAGAAAAATAATTCTTTTTAATTTTGGTTTCTTTCCCAATTTGGTTTACATAATAGGTTTCTGTTTATTTTCTTATAACTTTGGATATAAGTATTTAATATTTTTATTAACTTTAAATGAATTTATATATTATTTATTAGACTCTTATAGTATTCCTACACTGCACTACTTCCTTCTGCCATTTCCCTCATACAGTATTATTTTAAGTTTTTTATTATCATCTGATATTTAAATCTTTTATGTTTTTTTTAAAACGAACCCTGGGTTATCTTATACTATAACACAAATATTTAAAAAAATATAAAATTAACTTAGGTATTAAACTTGGTTGTCTACACAATATAAATACTACAATAAATTAACAAAATACATAATTAGTTAGTAGCCTCATAGTCTACTATCATCGTTTATAATTCTCACACCTACAGCACAATTCTGTAAGAAGTTCCCTTCACTTTCACTTATTACCTCAATGGGTACACTATAACTCACTTGTCACTGTATATCACTTTAATCGTTTATAATGTTTAGTGATACAATTTAATTTTGAGCTCGTTATAGTTTACCCATTTCTGACCTTTATGGTATTACAAGAGTTAATTTATTGGGACCGGGTTATGTACCGTTACATAAAGCCCCCCCACTAGAACAAATTTATTTTGGTTTTACTCGTTTATTAAAATAAATTGTTGATTGTTTCAATTCTCCTAATATTCTTGGTTTTTTTCTTCGTAATAGTGTTTCTTTATTTCAAACTGGTTGTAAACTGACTGGTAATTCAGACTGGTGGTAATTGCTGTTTTCTTACTCTACTCTCCCTCTCTCTTGGAGGCAAATTCATCAATTATTTATTTCTCTGGGTAGTGGTACTTCCACATTTTATTTGATAAGGACTGGTCACACTAACATATTAAACTTGTTTTAACACTCATTTCTATTTACTTTTATATACTCGCTTTATCAATTAAGCTTCTGTCTGTTATCTTCCTTCTATTTTCTTCATCTATACTTCTGGAATCTAATATCACTCCTTTCAGCTATTTTATCATTATCCCTAAAATATTCAATTTCCCTAACATTTTTCCCTATCTTGTGCGGTGGTACCAGTCGGGTGGCCACTCTGGGTCCATACTCCGCTGTCCATCCTTACACCTTCTGAGACCAGGGGAACATCATCCCTGCTCATAAAAATTATTGCCGGAACATTTCTACGGTCAATACATAAAAATAAAAAACTTATAAGTAGTAGTCAATTAGCGACTAGTACTAAACACTTTTGGGATTCTTCATACTGTAGCTGTTTGCATTTATTTATATATTTCTTCTTCTCCTTGATTCCTTCTTCTTTTCCATTAACTAATAGCATATAACATTATTGATAGGCCTTATGTTAAAATTCTTTTGACTTTACTTCTTGTGACATATTTCTCCGTATCATTTCTTCTTATCTAATCTTCAATTCCGAGAAATTCTAATCATTGTATTAATTATCATCCTCCTTCAGTTTTATTGGAGTCATTAAATTATTCTTTATTCTTCTTATCTGAGCACATTACCATCAATTGTTTTTGTTCATTTAATTTTTCTTCTGTTTGTTACCATTAAAATATTACTTTTTCCTATTATTTCATTTTAAATCAATTCTTTATAACTCTTATTTACTAATCAGTTCTTATTTTTTGTTAAATTAAATGGTTTCGAAATATCTTAAATCGTATTATTTCTGAATAAATTAAGTAAGTTGTCCTTACATAGTTTTTATTAAATCGTCTTGTTCCTGGATAAATTGTTGAGTAAGTTGTCCTTACATGCTTTCAGAATTTTGGGGTTTTAGTCTCTTCATTTTAAATTATATGGTTTCCAAAATAACTTGAGTAAGATGTCCTTACATGCTTTTAGAATTTTGGGGTTTTTCTTCCGCTATCCAATGGGTTGCTTGGTCGATTTTCAAAATTTCAGTCCCCTTTTCTGGTTTGTTATTATTTAGGTCAACCATGGTCCATTAATTCAGGTACTCCCTTTACTCGGATTACTGGGGTATTCATAATGATTTTGGTATTTGTTATATACCTTTCTTTCACCTGGCATCGTAACTCAGCTGATACAAAGTCTTCATTGAAGTCACTGTTTTCCGTCATTGTTAGTTCTTTTTTAACTAACAGGTATTGCACCTCCTCTGACATAACATATTTGCTCATATTTAATCTCATTTCATCCCTTTTACCTCTGGATTATTTACCAAATATTTGAATGTTATATTCCGTCTTGAAGATATGACTGATATTGTCTGATACACTTCAATCGTTGACACATTTAACTGGGATGTAAACTTAATTAACTCCCTCTTTCGTTAATTGGAAGGTTGAATACATTAATTAATCCACCTGTAATCGTCTCCCATTCTTCCTTGGTATTTATTATTCTCTTTCTACATGTTTTTATTATTTTCTTGGTCTTCTTTTCCAGGTATTGATTATCCTTGTCCTTTCTATTCTTATTTTCAGATAGCAATGCATTCTGGTCTTCTCTAATTTCTGTTTTCTTGCTACTCTCTTCTGTGTTTGGACTTACTATAATACTTTCAGAAGTGCTGTCTAACATTTCATCCAAATTATTAAAACCTTCATCCATTTGCTTATTTGTCTCCTCCTTATATGTATCTGCTTTTTGGCTAAGTGTATTAACATTTTCAAACTTCTCTCCGAAAGTTTCCCATATCTCCTTATTGAAATTCTCCATTTTACCCTCAAATTGTTTTAAATTTTCTTCGTTTATTTTCTCAATTTGTTTTAAACTGTCCCTCAAGGTTTCATTCTGTTTCCTTGAGTTCTCTTCCTGTTTCTTAAAATTCTCATCTATTTTGTCAAATTTTTCGCTCAAGGTTTCATTTTGTTTCCTTGAGTTTTCCTCCTCCATTTTGTCTATTTTAATTTTTGTTTGTTTATTATCTTCCTGAATTTTGTTATTCCCTTCCATTATAATTCTTAACATTTCCTGTATGCTCATGTCTTCTTTTTGGGTGGGCTTATCTGGTTGGTCCCCTTGGGCATCATCTTCAATTATTTCCGTTTCCGGGTCCATAACTACTTCGGTTTCTTCTTTATCGCCTGTCTGTTGGTCCATTTCACTGTCCGTGACTAATTCTATTTCTTGTTCCTGTCCACCTTCTTCCTTCTCCTTTTCTTCTGCCCTCTTCTTCGATCTGCCTCGGGTATTATGCATTTCTTGTTTTCTCATAACTGCCGACGATAATTAGATTTTTTGGTATATTAATTTATTAAATATATCAAAATTCTTTTCTAATTACAGCCCTTTTACGTTGAGCGCCAATTCTGTAACGTTCTCCTTGAGCGTGTCCCTCTGCTATACCGAACACCTCTTCGCAGTCGCCACTTATGAATTATAAAGACCGAAGTTTAAATACAGTGGTTGTTAATGTTACTCAAATAAAGCAGAAATCGAGTGTGTGTGATTTGGGTCAAGTAGGGAAGTTGTTTAGCCTGATTTTGAAGAGAGAGCAAGTACTGTTTGTTTACCCTCGGTTTGGACGATTTCTAAATTTTTTTAAAATATTCGCCGTGAACCGAATCAGCTGACTTTAACACTAGTTTCCAAATCTAAATTAACCAGACGACACTGTGGCAGTATACGACCCGGTGGATCGTCTTCTTCTTAGTTGTTCTGAAACTTAATACAACTACCCACTACAAGAAAGGACACACATTTATATTTTTTAAATCTCAATTTTTCAATAATATTTATTAATAATATTATTGGTTTTTCTCTTCCGCCAAAATACAAATATCACAATCGATCTTTTCCTTAATTAAGACATGATATCGACTTCACTGAGTAAACATGGAATTGTCAAAAAAAAAATATATGGTTTTTTAAAAAATTTTATACTATATTTAAACATCAATCAATATATAATTCTTTTATTTATTTCCCCAGGGTTAAGGGTAAGTTCTTTTTGTTATGAGATGGTCAGAAATGGATAATTATACTACGCTTTACAAATACAAAAAAAAAATATTCAAAATTTGTTTATTTTCGCTTAGTACGTAGTTCCGGAAATGTCCGTAAGAGAGCAGAGTGCGTTTGTTTTCATTAGAACATGTGGTTAATTTTTAATAGTTCCTTTTCTATACTACCATTCGGAATGATTTTTCTTCGTTAAATATTAAACGAAATGTTTATATTACCTCTCTTCTTGAAGTTCTTACTTGGATGAAGCCGTTTCTCCGATGGTGTCTGTATTTGGTTGTAATTTCATAAGCGACTGGCAAATATTATCTAGTCAAACTTGAAACACAGCGAAGCTAGGCCTGATCGTCCAAAAATGGTTTTCTTTCACTTTTATTATGGAGTATAGCAATTTAACTTTGATAAATAAGGTAGTAGTATATAATGTTCATACTGTTGTTTAATTTTGTACCAATTTTACACTTCTCAAAGATTTCTAAAAGGATATTTTAATAAAATTGTTGTCTCATCATTTTGTCAACTGGACAGGTTTAATTTTTAAATTCGATTAACAATACTTGTTATTTACGTTACTCTTAGTAACCCATAATTTTTATATATCTTTTTATTGGTTCTGCTATTTACTTTTTAGTGTATAGGCAGTTTGTAATTATTATAAATTTATTTTTTATTTACAGAAAAATAATTCTTTTTAATTTTGGTTTCTTTCCCAATTTGGTTTACATAATAGGTTTCTGTTTATTTTCTTATAACTTTGGATATAAGTATTTAATATTTTTATTAACTTTAAATGAATTTATATATTATTTATTAGACTCTTATAGTATTCCTACACTGCACTACTTCCTTCTGCCATTTCCCTCATACAGTATTATTTTAAGTTTTTTATTATCATCTGATATTTAAATCTTTTATGTTTTGTTTTAAACTGTCCCTCAAGGTTTCATTCTGTTTCCTTGAGTTTTCTTCCTGTTTCTTAAAATTCTCATCTATTTTGTCAAATTTTTCGCTCAAGGTTTCATTTTGTTTCCTTGAGTTTTCCTTATTTTCCTCCTCCATTTTGTCTATTTTAATTTTTGTTTGTTTATTATCTTCCTGAATTTTGTTATTCCCTTCCATTATAATTCTTAACATTTCCTGTATGCTCATGTCTTCTTTTTGGGTGGGCTTATCTGGTTGGTCCCCTTGGGCATCATCTTCAATTATTTCCGTTTCCGGGTCCATAACTACTTCGGTTTCTTCTTTATCGCCTGTCTGTTGGTCCATTTCACTGTCCGTGACTAATTCTATTTCTTGTTCCTGTCCACCTTCTTCCTTCTCCTTTTCTTCTGCCCTCTTCTTCGATCTGCCTCGGGTATTATGCATTTCTTGTTTTCTCATAACTGCCGACGATAATTAGATTTTTTGGTATATTAATTTATTAAATATATCAAAATTCTTTTCTAATTACAGCCCTTTTACGTTGAGCCAGTGGCGGCTTGTGAGTAATGAAATGGGAGGGGCTCACAGTGGGGAGGATCTAAGGTGGGCCACCATTCGCGGTAATTAGTACTTAGGTAAAAAAATATAGAATGTCTTACCTGGTATTTCACTTTTTGTATAACAATTCCTGGTTTTTAGATGTAGCGAATTCCTCTATCACTTGTTTGTTGAAATCTTGAATTCCATGAATCTTTTTTTTTTTCTGTGGATAGCATAGCCAATGCATTCAGTCTATCAGTGCCCATGGAATTTCTTAAAAATGTTTTTATTCTTTTCAGTGTAGAAAAGCACCTTTCACTTTCAACAGTTGTCATCGGTATGGTAACAATTATCTTTAAAATAGTCACACACTCTGAGAAGGTACGAAACATGTTATTATCAAGGAAAAACTGTAATAAGGGTGTTGCACCAGAAGCAATACGTAAATCTTCATGAATGTATAACACTTCCAGTTCGGTTCTCAGTTTCGGACCATTTATTGTGGGATAAAATTTAATTGTAGTCTGAAAATCATTTTCCGGAAACTCAACACAGTACTGTGGGAACTTTTCAACTAAAAACAATTTGGAAACACATAAATGATCTGAAAATTAAATCTTTCATTAATATTGTTCACAATCACATCACATACTTCCAAAGTGGCCACACGGTTGCTCCTATTACTTAATTGTTCAACACACTGTCTCTTAGTCACAGGCTCACTTACAGACACTTCACTGTCTTCATAGGTCTTACAAATATTAACCACTGCACTCACAAAATTTTTAACAAATGTTCTCATTTTTATTGCATCAATGTTTCTTTGTTGAATGCAATCAAAGAAAATCGCCACATGAGGCATAATTTTGTGGAAAAAAGTCAACCAGAAAATGAACTGAGGATCCCTCAAAGTTCGTACAAATCCTGCAGCCTGGCTAGAAGCACTTCTGTCAGAAATCTCTATGTCCCTAATGTGTTCAAAACATTTTATTAGATTATCTTTATGTTCAAACACAGTATTAACAGCCCTGTGTTGAAAGTACCATCTTGTAGGAGGCACAGACCCAATTTTTTTTTTACAATTTATACTAAATAATCCATCCTCTTTGGAGATCTTGAAAAATATGGTCCTATTCCTTGCGGGTCTTGAAAAAATATTCTACTCTGGGAGGCAGATGATGTTGAGTTTTGAAGAATCAGATTCCCTTGATGGGCATAACAATGAATAAAATTTGCATTTGGATACTTCTCTTTAACCAAACACTGGACCCCTCCTTTCTGACCACTCATAACAGATGCACCATCGTAAGTCTGACAAATTAGTTTTTCCGGGGACTTGTCTATTCCTATTTCTTCTAACTGTCCTAAAATTGTCGAGGCTAAACTTCGAGCACTTTTATCAGAAGGGACTTCAAAAAAACCCCAAAACCTTTCAATTATTCTCCCTTCAATGAGATATCTCAAAATCAGTGCCATCTATGTTTTGCACGAACTGTCAGTTGTTTCATCAGCCTGAAGTGATATGAAGTCTATCGTAGAAATTTCAGTCACAATATTTTTTCGACACACTGACAAAATGGCATCTAAAAGTTTGTTCTGAATTGTTTTCAAGGTTCCTTTAAACACTGTTGAATTTTCTAAATGATCTTTCAAAACACTGTCAAGTGCTGCAGTATAATTGATTAGTCCTTTAAAAATCCCTGAGTTGTTGTCTGCTTCTTCCGTTTCATCGTGGCCACATAAAGCTAATTCCAATTCCCCACAAAATTTAATCGCATCAATTATTCGAGACAAGATGTATCTGTTCTTGTCTACAAGTTCGTTATGTTTACGAACAGAAATTCTGTAACCATCATCGAGTTGCAACCTAATATTTACAATACCTAGCACGGCTAAACTCATTTCATTGTCTAAATGCTTCTTACTCTTTTCTGGTAAATGTTTCATATCTTTAACGCCCGACTTAGTCCACGTGTCTTCACCTCCAAACAGAAGACAAGCAAAGCAAAATAAAGCATTGATTGTGGGGCATCCGCACATCCATTCCCATTTTTCGTACACTGTGGTATTGAAAGTTCTATTATAGGTTCTGTTTTTGTCCAAAACACTTGGTTGATAGACAACTGCGGTCTTGGTGGACCCAATTGTTTTGCTATTAACCTATCTTCATAGCACAAAGTTTTACTCTGTAAATACTTGACATCATTCATTTTGTCTCAGAGATTTACACAAGCACACAAAATACCGACACTTGAATATTTTCAACACCATTATTTACACGCGTGCATAACACTGATTACTGAAAACCACTTGTAACACTACAATTTATACAATTACTATAAGCACTGCCACCACAATTATTGTGTAGCACATAACATAACCGCTCTAGGTACACATTCTATTTTAATATTTCCTTCAATGAGAATATAATTTAAAATTATATAAAATCGCAAAAATTATTATAATTATATTCACGATAGAAACATTATAATAACATTATTTCGTAACAATATATACTAAGAAAGTAACAGTAATTATTAGTATTATAGAACAGCTCAGATGGCAGTAAAATGTAATAGTCTACTAAATAGCTCCGATTCATATCCGTTAGTTGCAGTAATGTGGCGCACCTACAGGATTCAGAGTTTACTACTTGAAGACTGTTAATGTTTGGTCAATGGTCACATAGTCTATTGTGACCGAACGCTATGGGATTTTAGCATTATGCTCTCCCACCACAAGAGAGTTGAGAAGTGGAAGGGAGTAATACCATCTGGGTCACAACGTATCTGTGACCGTCGCTATGTTGCCACATTTCTCCAGACTTCTCACTGTTACAAACTATTGCTATCATTTGAAACGAGGACGTTTCTACAATATTTATTTATTTCGTGATTTTCTGGTGGGGCACGTGACCATGTGCCCTTATGAGTGAGCCGCCTCTGCGTTGAGCGCCAATTCTGTAACGTTCTCCTTGAGCGTGTCCCTCTGCTATACCGAACACCTCTTCGCAGTCGCCACTTATGAATTATAAAGACCGAAGTTTAAATACAGTGGTTGTTAATGTTACTCAAATAAAGCAGAAATCGAGTGTGTGTGATTTGGGTCAAGTAGGGAAGTTGTTTAGCCTGATTTTGAAGAGAGAGCAAGTACTGTTTGTTTACCCTCGGTTTGGACGATTTCTAAATTTTTTTAAAATATTCGCCGTGAACCGAATCAGCTGACTTTAACACTAGTTTCCAAATCTAAATTAACCAGACGACACTGTGGCAGTATACGACCCGGTGGATCGTCTTCTTCTTAGTTGTTCTGAAACTTAATACAACTACACACTACAAGAAAGGACACACATTTATATTTTTTAAATCTCTATTTTTCAATAATATTTATTAATAATATTATTGGTTTTTTCTCTTCCGCCAAAATACAAATATCACAATCGATCTTTTCCTTAATTAAGACATGATATCGACTTCACTGAGTAAACATGGAATTGTCAAAAAAAAAATATATGGTTTTTTACAAAATTTTATACTATATTTAAAACATCAATCAATATATAATTCTTTTATTTATTTCCCCAGGGTTAAGGGTAAGTTCTTTTTGTTATGAGATGGTCAGAAATGGATAATTATACTACGCTTTACAAATACAAAAAAAAAAATATTCAAAATTTGTTTATTTTCGCTTAGTACGTAGTTCCGGAAATGTCCGTAAGAGAGCAGAGTGCGTTTGTTTTCATTAGAACATGTGGTTAATTTTTAATAGTTCCTTTTCTATACTACCATTCGGAATGATTTTTCTTCGTTAAATATTAAACGAAATGTTTATATTACCTCTCTTCTTGAAGTTCTTACTTGGATGAAGCCGTTTCTCCGATGGTGTCTGTATTTGGTTGTAATTTCATAAGCGACTGGCAAATATTATCTCGTCAAACTTGAAACACAGCGAAGCTAGGCCTGATCGTCCAAAAATGGTTTTCTTTCACTTTTATTATGGAGTATAGCAATTTAACTTTGATAAATAAGGTAGTAGTATATAATGTTCATACTGTTGTTTAATTTTGTACCAATTTTACACTTCTCAAAGATTTCTAAAAGGATATTTTAATAAAATTGTTGTCTCATCATTTTGTCAACTGGACAGGTTTAATTTTTAAATTCGATTAACAATACTTGTTATTTACGTTACTCTTAGTAACCCATAATTTTTATATATCTTTTTATTGGTTCTGCTATTTACTTTTTAGTGTATAGGCAGTTTGTAATTATTATAAATTTATTTTTTATTTACAGAAAAATAATTCTTTTTAATTTTGGTTTCTTTCCCAATTTGGTTTACATAATAGGTTTCTGTTTATTTTCTTATAACTTTGGATATAAGTATTTAATATTTTTATTAACTTTAAATGAATTTATATATTATTTATTAGACTCTTATAGTATTCCTACACTGCACTACTTCCTTCTGCCATTTCCCTCATACAGTATTATTTTAAGTTTTTTATTATCATCTGATATTTAAATCTTTTATGTTTTTTTTAAAACGAACCCTGGGTTATCTTATACTATAACACAAATATTTAAAAAAATATAAAATTAACTTAGGTATTAAACTTGGTTGTCTACACAATATAAATACTACAATAAATTAACAAAATACATAATTAGTTAGTAGCCTCATAGTCTACTATCATCGTTTATAATTCTCACACCTACAGCACAATTCTGTAAGAAGTTCCCTTCACTTTCACTTATTACCTCAATGGGTACACTATAACTCACTTGTCACTGTATATCACTTTAATCGTTTATAGTGTTTAGTGATACAATTTAATTTTGAGTTCGTTATAGTTTACCCATTTCTGACCTTTATGGTATTACAAGAGTTAATTTATTGGGACCGGGTTATGTACCGTTACATAAAGCCCCCCCACTAGAACAAATTTATTTTGGTTTTACTCGTTTATTAAAATAAATTGTTGATTGTTTCAATTCTCCTAATATTCTTGGTTTTATTCTTCGTAATAGTGTTTCTTTATTTCAAACTGGTTGTAAACTGACTGGTAATTCAGACTGGTGGTAATTGCTGTTTTCTTACTCTACTCTCTCTCTCTCTTGGAGGCAAATTCATCAATTATTTATTTCTCTGGGTAGTGGTACTTCCACATTTTATTTGATAAGGACTGGTCACACTAACATATTAAACTTGTTTTAACACTCATTTCTATTTACTTTTATATACTCGCTTTATCAATTAAGCTTCTGTCTGTTATCTTCCTTCTATTTTCTTCATCTATACTTCTGGAATCTAATATCACTCCTTTCAGCTATTTTATCATTATCCCTAAAATATTCAATTTCCCTAACATTTTTCCCTATCTTGTGCGGTGGTACCAGTCGGGTGGCCACTCTGGGTCCATACTCCGCTGTCCATCCTTACACCTTCTGAGACCAGGGGAACATCATCCCTGCTCATAAAAATTATTGCCGGAACATTTCTACGGTCAATACATAAAAATAAAAAACTTATAAGTAGTAGTCAATTAGCGACTAGTACTAAACACTTTTGGGATTCTTCATACTGTAGCTGTTTGCATTTATTTATATATTTATTCTTCTCCTTGATTCCTTCTTCTTTTCCATTAACTAATAGCATATAACATTATTGATAGGCCTTATGTTAAAATTCTTTTGACTTTACTTCTTGTGACATATTTCTCCATATCATTTCTTCTTATCTAATCTTCAATTCCGAGAAATTCTAATCATTGTATTAATTATCATCCTCCTTCAGTTTTATTGGAGTCATTAAATTATTCTTTATTCTTCTTATCTGAGCACATTACCATCAATTGTTTTTGTTCATTTAATTTTTCTTCTGTTTGTTACCATTAAAATATTACTTTTTCCTATTATTTCATTTTAAATCAATTCTTTATAACTCTTATTTACTAATCAGTTCTTATTTTTTGTTAAATTAAATGGTTTCGAAATATCTTAAATCGTATTATTTCTGAATAAATTAAGTAAGTTGTCCTTACATAGTTTTTATTAAATCGTCTTGTTCCTGGATAAATTGTTGAGTAAGTTGTCCTTACATGCTTTTAGAATTTTGGGGTTTTAGTCTCTTCATTGTAAATTATATGGTTTCCAAAATAACTTGAGTAAGATGTCCTTACATGCTTTTAGAATTTTGGGGTTTTTCTTCCGCTATCCAATGGGTTGCTTGGTCGATTTTCAAAATTTCAGTCCCCTTTTCTGGTTTGTTATTATTTAGGTCAACCATGGTCCATTAATTCAGGTACTCCCTTTACTCGGATTACTGGGGTATTCATAATGATTTTGGTATTTGTTATATACCTTTCTTTCACCTGGCATCGTAACTCAGCTGATACAAAGTCTTCATTGAAGTCACTGTTTTCCGTCATTGTTAGTTCTTTTTTAACTAACAGGTATTGCACCTCCTCTGACATAACATATTTGCTCATATTTAATCTCATTTCATTCCCTTTTACCTCTGGATTATTTACCAAATATTTGAATGTTATATTCCGTCTTGAAGATATGACTGATATTGTCTGATACACTTCAATCGTTGACACATTTAACTGGGATGTAAACTTAATTAACTCCCTCTGTTCGTTAATTGGAAGGTTGAATACATTAATTAATCCACCTGTAATCGTCTCCCATTCTTCCTTGGTATTTATTATTCTCTTTCTACATGTTTTTATTATTTTCTTGGTCTTCTTTTCCAGGTATTGATTATCCTTGTCCTTTCTATTCTTATTTTCAGATAGCAATGTATTCTGGTCTTCTCTAATTTCTGTTTTCTTGCTACTCTCTT
Organism: Magicicada septendecula; assembly: GCA_034769895.1. Taxonomy (NCBI): domain Eukaryota; kingdom Metazoa; phylum Arthropoda; class Insecta; order Hemiptera; family Cicadidae; genus Magicicada; species Magicicada septendecula. The sequence goes on from CM068367.1 coordinate 491,576,498, forward strand.
CTGTGTTTGGACTTACTATAATACTTTCAGAAGTGCTGTCTAACATTTCATCCAAATTATTAAAACCTTCATCCATTTGCTTATTTGTCTCCTCCTTATATGTATCTGCTTTTTGGCTAAGTGTATTAACATTTTCAAACTTCTCTCCGAAAGTTTCCCATATCTCCTTATTGAAATTCTCCATTTTACCCTCAAATTGTTTTAAATTTTCTTCGTTTATTTTCTCAATTTGTTTTAAACTGTCCCTCAAGGTTTCATTCTGTTTCCTTGAGTTCTCTTCCTGTTTCTTAAAATTCTCATCTATTTTGTCAAATTTTTCGCTCAAGGTTTCATTTTGTTTCCTTGAGTTTTCCTTATTTTCCTCCTCCATTTTGTCTATTTTAATTTTTGTTTGTTTATTATCTTCCTGAATTTTGTTATTCCCTTCCATTATAATTCTTAACATTTCCTGTATGCTCATGTCTTCTTTTTGGGTGGGCTTATCTGGTTGGTCCCCTTGGGCATCATCTTCAATTATTTCCGTTTCCGGGTCCATAACTACTTCGGTTTCTTCTTTATCGCCTGTCTGTTGGTCCATTTCACTGTCCGTGACTAATTCTATTTCTTGTTCCTGTCCACCTTCTTCCTTCTCCTTTTCTTCTGCCCTCTTCTTCGATCTGCCTCGGGTATTATGCATTTCTTGTTTTCTCATAACTGCCGACGATAATTAGATTTTTTGGTATATTAATTTATTAAATATATCAAAATTCTTTTCTAATTACAGCCCTTTTACGTTGAGCGCCAATTCTGTAACGTTCTCCTTGAGCGTGTCCCTCTGCTATACCGAACACCTCTTCGCAGTCGCCACTTATGAATTATAAAGACCGAAGTTTAAATACAGTGGTTGTTAATGTTACTCAAATAAAGCAGAAATCGAGTGTGTGTGATTTGGGTCAAGTAGGGAAGTTGTTTAGCCTGATTTTGAAGAGAGAGCAAGTACTGTTTGTTTACCCTCAGTTTGGACGATTTCTAAATTTTTTTAAAATATTCGCCGTGAACCGAATCAGCTGACTTTAACACTAGTTTCCAAATCTAAATTAACCAGACGACACTGTGGCAGTATACGACCCGGTGGATCGTCTTCTTCTTAGTTGTTCTGAAACTTAATACAACTACCCACTACAAGAAAGGACACACATTTATATTTTTTAAATCTCAATTTTTCAATAATATTTATTAATAATATTATTGGTTTTTTCTCTTCCGCCAAAATACAAATATCACAATCGATCTTTTCCTTAATTAAGACATGATATCGACTTCACTGAGTAAACATGGAATTGTCAAAAAAAAAATATATGGTTTTTTAAAAAATTTTATACTATATTTAAAACATCAATCAATATATAATTCTTTTATATATTTCCCCAGGGTTAAGGGTAAGTTCTTTTTGTTATGAGATGGTCAGAAATGGATAATTATACTACGCTTTACAAATACAAAAAAAAAAATATTCAAAATTTGTTTATTTTCGCTTAGTACGTACTTCCGGAAATGTCCGTAAGAGAGCAGAGTGCGTTTGTTTTCATTAGAACATGTGGTTAATTTTTAATAGTTCCTTTTCTATACTACCATTCGGAATGATTTTTCTTCGTTAAATATTAAACGAAATGTTTATATTACCTCTCTTCTTGAAGTTCTTACTTGGATGAAGCCGTTTCTCCGATGGTGTCTGTATTTGGTTGTAATTTCATAAGCGACTGGCAAATATTATCTCGTCAAACTTGAAACACAGCGAAGCTAGGCCTGATCGTCCAAAAATGGTTTTCTTTCACTTTTATTATGGAGTATAGCAATTTAACTTTGATAAATAAGGTAGTAGTATATAATGTTCATACTGTTGTTTAATTTTGTACCAATTTTACACTTCTCAAAGATTTCTAAAAGGATATTTTAATAAAATTGTTGTCTCATCATTTTGTCAACTGGACAGGTTTAATTTTTAAATTCGATTAACAATACTTGTTATTTACGTTACTCTTAGTAACCCATAATTTTTATATATCTTTTTATTGGTTCTGCTATTTACTTTTTAGTGTATAGGCAGTTTGTAATTATTATAAATTTATTTTTTATTTACAGAAAAATAATTCTTTTTAATTTTGGTTTCTTTCCCAATTTGGTTTACATAATAGGTTTCTGTTTATTTTCTTATAACTTTGGATATAAGTATTTAATATTTTTATTAACTTTAAATGAATTTATATATTATTTATTAGACTCTTATAGTATTCCTACACTGCACTACTTCCTTCTGCCATTTCCCTCATACAGTATTATTTTAAGTTTTTTATTATCATCTGATATTTAAATCTTTTATGTTTTTTTTAAAACGAACCCTGGGTTATCTTATACTATAACACAAATATTTAAAAAAATATAAAATTAACTTAGGTATTAAACTTGGTTGTCTACACAATATAAATACTACAATAAATTAACAAAATACATAATTAGTTAGTAGCCTCATAGTCTACTATCATCGTTTATAATTCTCACACCTACAGCACAATTCTGTAAGAAGTTCCCTTCACTTTCACTTATTACCTCAATGGGTACACTATAACTCACTTGTCACTGTATATCACTTTAATCGTTTATAGTGTTTAGTGATACAATTTAATTTTGAGTTCGTTATAGTTTACCCATTTCTGACCTTTATGGTATTACAAGAGTTAATTTATTGGGACCGGGTTATGTACCGTTACATAAAGCCCCCCCACTAGAACAAATTTATTTTGGTTTTACTCGTTTATTAAAATAAATTGTTGATTGTTTCAATTCTCCTAATATTCTTGGTTTTTTTCTTCGTAATAGTGTTTCTTTATTTCAAACTGGTTGTAAACTGACTGGTAATTCAGACTGGTGGTAATTGCTGTTTTCTTACTCTACTCTCTCTCTCTCTTGGAGGCAAATTCATCAATTATTTATTTCTCTGGGTAGTGGTACTTCCACATTTTATTTGATAAGGACTGGTCACACTAACATATTAAACTTGTTTTAACACTCATTTCTATTTACTTTTATATACTCGCTTTATCAATTAAGCTTCTGTCTGTTATCTTCCTTCTATTTTCTTCATCTATACTTCTGGAATCTAATATCACTCCTTTCAGCTATTTTATCATTATCCCTAAAATATTCAATTTCCCTAACATTTTTCCCTATCTTGTGCGGTGGTACCAGTCGGGTGGCCACTCTGGGTCCATACTCCGCTGTCCATCCTTACACCTTCTGAGACCAGGGGAACATCATCCCTGCTCATAAAAATTATTGCCGGAACATTTCTACGGTCAATACATAAAAATAAAAAACTTATAAGTAGTAGTCAATTAGCGACTAGTACTAAACACTTTTGGGATTCTTCATACTGTAGCTGTTTGCATTTATTTATATATTTATTCTTCTCCTTGATTCCTTCTTCTTTTCCATTAACTAATAGCATATAACATTATTGATAGGCCTTATGTTAAAATTCTTTTGACTTTACTTCTTGTGACATATTTCTCCATATCATTTCTTCTTATCTAATCTTCAATTCCGAGAAATTCTAATCATTGTATTAATTATCATCCTCCTTCAGTTTTATTGGAGTCATTAAATTATTCTTTATTCTTCTTATCTGAGCACATTACCATCAATTGTTTTTGTTCATTTAATTTTTCTTCTGTTTGTTACCATTAAAATATTACTTTTTCCTATTATTTCATTTTAAATCAATTCTTTATAACTCTTATTTACTAATCAGTTCTTATTTTTTGTTAAATTAAATGGTTTCGAAATATCTTAAATCGTATTATTTCTGAATAAATTAAGTAAGTTGTCCTTACATAGTTTTTATTAAATCGTCTTGTTCCTGGATAAATTGTTGAGTAAGTTGTCCTTACATGCTTTTAGAATTTTGGGGTTTTAGTCTCTTCATTTTAAATTATATGGTTTCCAAAATAACTTGAGTAAGATGTCCTTACATGCTTTTAGAATTTTGGGGTTTTTCTTCCGCTATCCAATGGGTTGCTTGGTCGATTTTCAAAATTTCAGTCCCCTTTTCTGGTTTGTTATTATTTAGGTCAACCATGGTCCATTAATTCAGGTACTCCCTTTACTCGGATTACTGGGGTATTCATAATGATTTTGGTATTTGTTATATACCTTTCTTTCACCTGGCATCGTAACTCAGCTGATACAAAGTCTTCATTGAAGTCACTGTTTTCCGTCATTGTTAGTTCTTTTTTAACTAACAGGTATTGCACCTCCTCTGACATAACATATTTGCTCATATTTAATCTCATTTCATTCCCTTTTACCTCTGGATTATTTACCAAATATTTGAATGTTATATTCCGTCTTGAAGATATGACTGATATTGTCTGATACACTTCAATCGTTGACACATTTAACTGGGATGTAAACTTAATTAACTCCCTCTGTTCGTTAATTGGAAGGTTGAATACATTAATTAATCCACCTGTAATCGTCTCCCATTCTTCCTTGGTATTTATTATTCTCTTTCTACATGTTTTTATTATTTTCTTGGTCTTCTTTTCCAGGTATTGATTATCCTTGTCCTTTCTATTCTTATTTTCAGATAGCAATGTATTCTGGTCTTCTCTAATTTCTGTTTTCTTGCTACTCTCTTCTGTGTTTGGACTTACTATAATACTTTCAGAAGTGCTGTCTAACATTTCATCCAAATTATTAAAACCTTCATCCATTTGCTTATTTGTCTCCTCCTTATATGTATCTGCTTTTTGGCTAAGTGTATTAACATTTTCAAACTTCTCTCCGAAAGTTTCCCATATCTCCTTATTGAAATTCTCCATTTTACCCTCAAATTGTTTTAAATTTTCTTCGTTTATTTTCTCAATTTGTTTTAAACTGTCCCTCAAGGTTTCATTCTGTTTCCTTGAGTTCTCTTCCTGTTTCTTAAAATTCTCATCTATTTTGTCAAATTTTTCGCTCAAGGTTTCATTTTGTTTCCTTGAGTTTTCCTTATTTTCCTCCTCCATTTTGTCTATTTTAATTTTTGTTTGTTTATTATCTTCCTGAATTTTGTTATTCCCTTCCATTATAATTCTTAACATTTCCTGTATGCTCATGTCTTCTTTTTGGGTGGGCTTATCTGGTTGGTCCCCTTGGGCATCATCTTCAATTATTTCCGTTTCCGGGTCCATAACTACTTCGGTTTCTTCTTTATCGCCTGTCTGTTGGTCCATTTCACTGTCCGTGACTAATTCTATTTCTTGTTCCTGTCCACCTTCTTCCTTCTCCTTTTCTTCTGCCCTCTTCTTCGATCTGCCTCGGGTATTATGCATTTCTTGTTTTCTCATAACTGCCGACGATAATTAGATTTTTTGGTATATTAATTTATTAAATATATCAAAATTCTTTTCTAATTACAGCCCTTTTACGTTGAGCGCCAATTCTGTAACGTTCTCCTTGAGCGTGTCCCTCTGCTATACCGAACACCTCTTCGCAGTCGCCACTTATGAATTATAAAGACCGAAGTTTAAATACAGTGGTTGTTAATGTTACTCAAATAAAGCAGAAATCGAGTGTGTGTGATTTGGGTCAAGTAGGGAAGTTGTTTAGCCTGATTTTGAAGAGAGAGCAAGTACTGTTTGTTTACCCTCAGTTTGGACGATTTCTAAATTTTTTTAAAATATTCGCCGTGAACCGAATCAGCTGACTTTAACACTAGTTTCCAAATCTAAATTAACCAGACGACACTGTGGCAGTATACGACCCGGTGGATCGTCTTCTTCTTAGTTGTTCTGAAACTTAATACAACTACCCACTACAAGAAAGGACACACATTTATATTTTTTAAATCTCAATTTTTCAATAATATTTATTAATAATATTATTGGTTTTTTCTCTTCCGCCAAAATACAAATATCACAATCGATCTTTTCCTTAATTAAGACATGATATCGACTTCACTGAGTAAACATGGAATTGTCAAAAAAAAAATATATGGTTTTTTAAAAAATTTTATACTATATTTAAAACATCAATCAATATATAATTCTTTTATATATTTCCCCAGGGTTAAGGGTAAGTTCTTTTTGTTATGAGATGGTCAGAAATGGATAATTATACTACGCTTTACAAATACAAAAAAAAAAATATTCAAAATTTGTTTATTTTCGCTTAGTACGTACTTCCGGAAATGTCCGTAAGAGAGCAGAGTGCGTTTGTTTTCATTAGAACATGTGGTTAATTTTTAATAGTTCCTTTTCTATACTACCATTCGGAATGATTTTTCTTCGTTAAATATTAAACGAAATGTTTATATTACCTCTCTTCTTGAAGTTCTTACTTGGATGAAGCCGTTTCTCCGATGGTGTCTGTATTTGGTTGTAATTTCATAAGCGACTGGCAAATATTATCTCGTCAAACTTGAAACACAGCGAAGCTAGGCCTGATCGTCCAAAAATGGTTTTCTTTCACTTTTATTATGGAGTATAGCAATTTAACTTTGATAAATAAGGTAGTAGTATATAATGTTCATACTGTTGTTTAATTTTGTACCAATTTTACACTTCTCAAAGATTTCTAAAAGGATATTTTAATAAAATTGTTGTCTCATCATTTTGTCAACTGGACAGGTTTAATTTTTAAATTCGATTAACAATACTTGTTATTTACGTTACTCTTAGTAACCCATAATTTTTATATATCTTTTTATTGGTTCTGCTATTTACTTTTTAGTGTATAGGCAGTTTGTAATTATTATAAATTTATTTTTTATTTACAGAAAAATAATTCTTTTTAATTTTCGTTTCTTTCCCAATTTGGTTTACATAATAGGTTTCTGTTTATTTTCTTATAACTTTGGATATAAGTATTTAATATTTTTATTAACTTTAAATGAATTTATATATTATTTATTAGACTCTTATAGTATTCCTACACTGCACTACTTCCTTCTGCCATTTCCCTCATACAGTATTATTTTAAGTTTTTTATTATCATCTGATATTTAAATCTTTTATGTTTTTTTTAAAACGAACCCTGGGTTATCTTATACTATAACACAAATATTTAAAAAAATATAAAATTAACTTAGGTATTAAACTTGGTTGTCTACACAATATAAATACTACAATAAATTAACAAAATACATAATTAGTTAGTAGCCTCATAGTCTACTATCATCGTTTATAATTCTCACACCTACAGCACAATTCTGTAAGAAGTTCCCTTCACTTTCACTTATTACCTCAATGGGTACACTATAACTCACTTGTCACTGTATATCACTTTAATCGTTTATAGTGTTTAGTGATACAATTTAATTTTGAGCTCGTTATAGTTTACCCATTTCTGACCTTTATGGTATTACAAGAGTTAATTTATTGGGACCGGGTTATGTACCGTTACATAAAGCCCCCCCACTAGAACAAATTTATTTTGGTTTTACTCGTTTATTAAAATAAATTGTTGATTGTTTCAATTCTCCTAATATTCTTGGTTTTTTTCTTCGTAATAGTGTTTCTTTATTTCAAACTGGTTGTAAACTGACTGGTAATTCAGACTGGTGGTAATTGCTGTTTTCTTACTCTACTCTCTCTCTCTCTTGGAGGCAAATTCATCAATTATTTATTTCTCTGGGTAGTGGTACTTCCACATTTTATTTGATAAGGACTGGTCACACTAACATATTAAACTTGTTTTAACACTCATTTCTATTTACTTTTATATACTCGCTTTATCAATTAAGCTTCTGTCTGTTATCTTCCTTCTATTTTCTTCATCTATACTTCTGGAATCTAATATCACTCCTTTCAGCTATTTTATCATTATCCCTAAAATATTCAATTTCCCTAACATTTTTCCCTATCTTGTGCGGTGGTACCAGTCGGGTGGCCACTCTGGGTCCATACTCCGCTGTCCATCCTTACACCTTCTGAGACCAGGGGAACATCATCCCTGCTCATAAAAATTATTGCCGGAACATTTCTACGGTCAATACATAAAAATAAAAAACTTATAAGTAGTAGTCAATTAGCGACTAGTACTAAACACTTTTGGGATTCTTCATACTGTAGCTGTTTGCATTTATTTATATATTTCTTCTTCTCCTTGATTCCTTCTTCTTTTCCATTAACTAATAGCATATAACATTATTGATAGGCCTTATGTTAAAATTCTTTTGACTTTACTTCTTGTGACATATTTCTCCGTATCATTTCTTCTTATCTAATCTTCAATTCCGAGAAATTCTAATCATTGTATTAATTATCATCCTCCTTCAGTTTTATTGGAGTCATTAAATTATTCTTTATTCTTCTTATCTGAGCACATTACCATCAATTGTTTTTGTTCATTTAATTTTTCTTCTGTTTGTTACCATTAAAATATTACTTTTTCCTATTATTTCATTTTAAATCAATTCTTTATAACTCTTATTTACTAATCAGTTCTTATTTTTTGTTAAATTAAATGGTTTCGAAATATCTTAAATCGTATTATTTCTGAATAAATTAAGTAAGTTGTCCTTACATAGTTTTTATTAAATCGTCTTGTTCCTGGATAAATTGTTGAGTAAGTTGTCCTTACATGCTTTTAGAATTTTGGGGTTTTAGTCTCTTCATTTTAAATTATATGGTTTCCAAAATAACTTGAGTAAGATGTCCTTACATGCTTTTAGAATTTTGGGGTTTTTCTTCCGCTATCCAATGGGTTGCTTGGTCGATTTTCAAAATTTCAGTCCCCTTTTCTGGTTTGTTATTATTTAGGTCAACCATGGTCCATTAATTCAGGTACTCCCTTTACTCGGATTACTGGGGTATTCATAATGATTTTGGTATTTGTTATATACCTTTCTCTCACCTGGCATCGTAACTCAGCTGATACAAAGTCTTCATTGAAGTCACTGTTTTCCGTCATTGTTAGTTCTTTTTTAACTAACAGGTATTGCACCTCCTCTGACATAACATATTTGCTCATATTTAATCTCATTTCATTCCCTTTTACCTCTGGATTATTTACCAAATATTTGAATGTTATATTCCGTCTTGAAGATATGACTGATGTTGTCTGATACACTTCAATCGTTGACACATTTAACTGGGATGTAAACTTAATTAACTCCCTCTGTTCGTTAATTGGAAGGTTGAATACATTAATTAATCCACCTGTAATCGTCTCCCATTCTTCCTTGGTATTTATTATTCTCTTTCTACATGTTTTTATTATTTTCTTGGTCTTCTTTTCCAGGTATTGATTATCCTTGTCCTTTCTATTCTTATTTTCAGATAGCAATGCATTCTGGTCTTCTCTAATTTCTGTTTTCTTGCTACTCTCTTCTGTGTTTGGACTTACTATAATACTTTCAGAAGTGCTGTCTAACATTTCATCCAAATTATTAAAACCTTCATCCATTTGCTTATTTGTCTCCTCCTTATATGTATCTGCTCTTTGGCTAAGTGTATTAACATTTTCAAACTTCTCTCCGAAAGTTTCCCATATCTCCTTATTGAAATTCTCCATTTTACCCTCAAATTGTTTTAAATTTTCTTCGTTTATTTTCTCAATTTGTTTTAAACTGTCCCTCAAGGTTTCATTCTGTTTCCTTGAGTTCTCTTCCTGTTTCTTAAAATTCTCATCTATTTTGTCAAATTTTTCGCTCAAGGTTTCATTTTGTTTCCTTGAGTTTTCCTCCTCCATTTTGTCTATTTTAATTTTTGTTTGTTTATTATCTTCCTGAATTTTGTTATTCCCTTCCATTATAATTCTTAACATTTCCTGTATGCTCATGTCTTCTTTTTGGGTGGGCTTATCTGGTTGGTCCCCTTGGGCATCATCTTCAATTATTTCCGTTTCCGGGTCCATAACTACTTCGGTTTCTTCTTTATCGCCTGTCTGTTGGTCCATTTCACTGTCCGTGACTAATTCTATTTCTTGTTCCTGTCCACCTTCTTCCTTCTCCTTTTCTTCTGCCCTCTTCTTCGATCTGCCTCGGGTATTATGCATTTCTTGTTTTCTCATAACTGCCGACGATAATTAGATTTTTTGGTATATTAATTTATTAAATATATCAAAATTCTTTTCTAATAACAGCCCTTTTACGTTGAGCGCCAATTCTGTAACGTTCTCCTTGAGCGTGTCCCTCTGCTATACCGAACACCTCTTCGCAGTCGCCACTTATGAATTATAAAGACCGAAGTTTAAATACAGTGGTTGTTAATGTTACTCAAATAAAGCAGAAATCGAGTGTGTGTGATTTGGGTCAAGTAGGGAAGTTGTTTAGCCTGATTTTGAAGAGAGAGCAAGTACTGTTTGTTTACCCTCGGTTTGGACGATTTCTAAATTTTTTTAAAATATTCGCCGTGAACCGAATCAGCTGACTTTAACACTAGTTTCCAAATCTAAATTAACCAGACGACACTGTGGCAGTATACGACCCGGTGGATCGTCTTCTTCTTAGTTGTTCTGAAACATAATACAACTACCCACTACAAGAAAGGACACACATTTATATTTTTTAAATCTCAATTTTTCAATAATATTTATTAATAATATTATTGGTTTTTTCTCTTCCGCCAAAATACAAATATCACAATCGATCTTTTCCTTAATTAAGACATGATATCGACTTCACTGAGTAAACATGGAATTGTCAAAAAAAAAATATATGGTTTTTTACAAAATTTTATACTATATTTAAAACATCAATCAATATATAATTCTTTTATTTATTTCCCCAGGGTTAAGGGTAAGTTCTTTTTGTTATGAGATGGTCAGAAATGGATAATTATACTACGCTTTACAAATACAAAAAAAAAATATTCAAAATTTGTTTATTTTCGCTTAGTACGTAGTTCCGGAAATGTCCGTAAGAGAGCAGAGTGCGTTTGTTTTCATTAGAACATGTGGTTAATTTTTAATAGTTCCTTTTCTATACTACCATTCGGAATGATTTTTCTTCGTTAAATATTAAACGAAATGTTTATATTACCTCTCTTCTTGAAGTTCTTACTTGGATGAAGCCGTTTCTCCGATGGTGTCTGTATTTGGTTGTAATTTCATAAGCGACTGGCAAATATTATCTCGTCAAACTTGAAACACAGCGAAGCTAGGCCTGATCGTCCAAAAATGGTTTTCTTTCACTTTTATTATGGAGTATAGCAATTTAACTTTGATAAATAAGGTAGTAGTATATAATGTTCATACTGTTGTTTAATTTTGTACCAATTTTACACTTCTCAAAGATTTCTAAAAGGATATTTTAATAAAATTGTTGTCTCATCATTTTGTCAACTGGACAGGTTTAATTTTTAAATTCGATTAACAATACTTGTTATTTACGTTACTCTTAGTAACCCATAATTTTTATATATCTTTTTATTGGTTCTGCTATTTACTTTTTAGTGTATAGGCAGTTTGTAATTATTATAAATTTATTTTTTATTTACAGAAAAATAATTCTTTTTAATTTTGGTTTCTTTCCCAATTTGGTTTACATAATAGGTTTCTGTTTATTTTCTTATAACTTTGGATATAAGTATTTAATATTTTTATTAACTTTAAATGAATTTATATATTATTTATTAGACTCTTATAGTATTCCTACACTGCACTACTTCCTTCTGCCATTTCCCTCATACAGTATTATTTTAAGTTTTTTATTATCATCTGATATTTAAATCTTTTATGTTTTTTTTAAAACGAACCCTGGGTTATCTTATACTATAACACAAATATTTAAAAAAATATAAAATTAACTTAGGTATTAAACTTGGTTGTCTACACAATATAAATACTACAATAAATTAACAAAATACATAATTAGTTAGTAGCCTCATAGTCTACTATCATCGTTTATAATTCTCACACCTACAGCACAATTCTGTAAGAAGTTCCCTTCACTTTCACTTATTACCTCAATGGGTACACTATAACTCACTTGTCACTGTATATCACTTTAATCGTTTATAATGTTTAGTGATACAATTTAATTTTGAGCTCGTTATAGTTTACCCATTTCTGACCTTTATGGTATTACAAGAGTTAATTTATTGGGACCGGGTTATGTACCGTTACATAAAGCCCCCCCACTAGAACAAATTTATTTTGGTTTTACTCGTTTATTAAAATAAATTGTTGATTGTTTCAATTCTCCTAATATTCTTGGTTTTTTTCTTCGTAATAGTGTTTCTTTATTTCAAACTGGTTGTAAACTGACTGGTAATTCAGACTGGTGGTAATTGCTGTTTTCTTACTCTACTCTCTCTCTCTCTTGGAGGCAAATTCATCAATTATTTATTTCTCTGGGTAGTGGTACTTCCACATTTTATTTGATAAGGACTGGTCACACTAACATATTAAACTTGTTTTAACACTCATTTCTATTTACTTTTATATACTCGCTTTATCAATTAAGCTTCTGTCTGTTATCTTCCTTCTATTTTCTTCATCTATACTTCTGGAATCTAATATCACTCCTTTCAGCTATTTTATCATTATCCCTAAAATATTCAATTTCCCTAACATTTTTCCCTATCTTGTGCGGTGGTACCAGTCGGGTGGCCACTCTGGGTCCATACTCCGCTGTCCATCCTTACACCTTCTGAGACCAGGGGAACATCATCCCTGCTCATAAAAATTATTGCCGGAACATTTCTACGGTCAATACATAAAAATAAAAAACTTATAAGTAGTAGTCAATTAGCGACTAGTACTAAACACTTTTGGGATTCTTCATACTGTAGCTGTTTGCATTTATTTATATATTTCTTCTTCTCCTTGATTCCTTCTTCTTTTCCATTAACTAATAGCATATAACATTATTGATAGGCCTTATGTTAAAATTCTTTTGACTTTACTTCTTGTGACATATTTCTCCGTATCATTTCTTCTTATCTAATCTTCAATTCCGAGAAATTCTAATCATTGTATTAATTATCATCCTCCTTCAGTTTTATTGGAGTCATTAAATTATTCTTTATTCTTCTTATCTGAGCATATTACCATCAATTGTTTTTGTTCATTTAATTTTTCTTCTGTTTGTTACCATTAAAATATTACTTTTTCCTATTATTTCATTTTAAATCAATTCTTTATAACTCTTATTTACTAATCAGTTCTTATTTTTTGTTAAATTAAATGGTTTCGAAATATCTTAAATCGTATTATTTCTGAATAAATTAAGTAAGTTGTCCTTACATAGTTTTTATTAAATCGTCTTGTTCCTGGATAAATTGTTGAGTATGTTGTCCTTACATGCTTTTAGAATTTTGGGGTTTTAGTCTCTTCATTTTAAATTATATGGTTTCCAAAATAACTTGAGTAAGATGTCCTTACATGCTTTTAGAATTTTGGGGTTTTTCTTCCGCTATCCAATGGGTTGCTTGGTCGATTTTCAAAATTTCAGTCCCCTTTTCTGGTTTGTTATTATTTAGGTCAACCATGGTCCATTAATTCAGGTACTCCCTTTACTCGGATTACTGGGGTATTCATAATGATTTTGGTATTTGTTATATACCTTTCTTTCACCTGGCATCGTAACTCAGCTGATACAAAGTCTTCATTGAAGTCACTGTTTTCCGTCATTGTTAGTTCTTTTTTAACTAACAGGTATTGCACCTCCTCTGACATAACATATTTGCTCATATTTAATCTCATTTCATTCCCTTTTACCTCTGGATTATTTACCAAATATTTGAATGTTATATTCCGTCTTGAAGATATGACTGATATTGTCTGATACACTTCAATCGTTGACACATTTAACTGGGATGTAAACTTAATTAACTCCCTCTGTTCGTTAATTGGAAGGTTGAATACATTAATTAATCCACCTGTAATCGTCTCCCATTCTTCCTTGGTATTTATTATTCTCTTTCTACATGTTTTTATTATTTTCTTGGTCTTCTTTTCCAGGTATTGATTATCCTTGTCCTTTCTATTCTTATTTTCAGATAGCAATGCATTCTGGTCTTCTCTAATTTCTGTTTTCTTGCTACTCTCTTCTGTGTTTGGACTTACTATAATACTTTCAGAAGTGCTGTCTAACATTTCATCCAAATTATTAAAACCTTCATCCATTTGCTTATTTGTCTCCTCCTTATATGTATCTGCTTTTTGGCTAAGTGTATTAACATTTTCAAACTTCTCTCCGAAAGTTTCCCATATCTCCTTATTGAAATTCTCCATTTTACCCTCAAATTGTTTTAAATTTTCTTCGTTTATTTTCTCAATTTGTTTTAAACTGTCCCTCAAGGTTTCATTCTGTTTCCTTGAGTTCTCTTCCTGTTTCTTAAAATTCTCATCTATTTTGTCAAATTTTTCGCTCAAGGTTTCATTTTGTTTCCTTGAGTTTTCCTCCTCCATTTTGTCTATTTTAATTTTTGTTTGTTTATTATCTTCCTGAATTTTGTTATTCCCTTCCATTATAATTCTTAACATTTCCTGTATGCTCATGTCTTCTTTTTGGGTGGGCTTATCTGGTTGGTCCCCTTGGGCATCATCTTCAATTATTTCCGTTTCCGGGTCCATAACTACTTCGGTTTCTTCTTTATCGCCTGTCTGTTGGTCCATTTCACTGTCCGTGACTAATTCTATTTCTTGTTCCTGTCCACCTTCTTCCTTCTCCTTTTCTTCTGCCCTCTTCTTCGATCTGCCTCGGGTATTATGCATTTCTTGTTTTCTCATAACTGCCGACGATAATTAGATTTTTTGGTATATTAATTTATTAAATATATCAAAATTCTTTTCTAATTACAGCCCTTTTACGTTGAGCGCCAATTCTGTAACGTTCTCCTTGAGCGTGTCCCTCTGCTATACCGAACACCTCTTCGCAGTCGCCACTTATGAATTATAAAGACCGAAGTTTAAATACAGTGGTTGTTAATGTTACTCAAATAAAGCAGAAATCGAGTGTGTGTGATTTGGGTCAAGTAGGGAAGTTGTTTAGCCTGATTTTGAAGAGAGAGCAAGTACTGTTTGTTTACCCTCGGTTTGGACGATTTCTAAATTTTTTTAAAATATTCGCCGTGAACCGAATCAGCTGACTTTAACACTAGTTTCCAAATCTAAATTAACCAGACGACACTGTGGCAGTATACGACCCGGTGGATCGTCTTCTTCTTAGTTGTTCTGAAACTTAATACAACTACCCACTACAAGAAAGGACACACATTTATATTTTTTAAATCTCAATTTTTCGATAATATTTATTAATAATATTATTGGTTTTTTCTCTTCCGCCAAAATACAAATATCACAATCGATCTTTTCCTTAATTAAGACATGATATCGACTTCACTGAGTAAACATGGAATTGTCAAAAAAAAAATATATGGTTTTTTACAAAATTTTATACTATATTTAAAACATCAATCAATATATAATTCTTTTATTTATTTCCCCAGGGTTAAGGGTAAGTTCTTTTTGTTATGAGATGGTCAGAAATGGATAATTATACTACGCTTTACAAATACAAAAAAAAAATATTCAAAATTTGTTTATTTTCGCTTAGTACGTAGTTCCGGAAATGTCCGTAAGAGAGCAGAGTGCGTTTGTTTTCATTAGAACATGTGGTTAATTTTTAATAGTTCCTTTTCTATACTACCATTCGGAATGATTTTTCTTCGTTAAATATTAAACGAAATGTTTATATTACCTCTCTTCTTGAAGTTCTTACTTGGATGAAGCCGTTTCTCCGATGGTGTCTGTATTTGGTTGTAATTTCATAAGCGACTGGCAAATATTATCTCGTCAAACTTGAAACACAGCGAAGCTAGGCCTGATCGTCCAAAAATGGTTTTCTTTCACTTTTATTATGGAGTATAGCAATTTAACTTTGATAAATAAGGTAGTAGTATATAATGTTCATACTGTTGTTTAATTTTGTACCAATTTTACACTTCTCAAAGATTTCTAAAAGGATATTTTAATAAAATTGTTGTCTCATCATTTTGTCAACTGGACAGGTTTAACTTTTAAATTCGATTAACAATACTTGTTATTTACGTTACTCTTAGTAACCCATAATTTTTATATATCTTTTTATTGGTTCTGCTATTTACTTTTTAGTGTATAGGCAGTTTGTAATTATTATAAATTTATTTTTTATTTACAGAAAAATAATTCTTTTTAATTTTGGTTTCTTTCCCAATTTGGTTTACATAATAGGTTTCTGTTTATTTTCTTATAACTTTGGATATAAGTATTTAATATTTTTATTAACTTTAAATGAATTTATATATTATTTATTAGACTCTTATAGTATTCCTACACTGCACTACTTCCTTCTGCCATTTCCCTCATACAGTATTATTTTAAGTTTTTTATTATCATCTGATATTTAAATCTTTTATGTTTTTTTTAAAACGAACCCTGGGTTATCTTATACTATAACACAAATATTTAAAAAAATATAAAATTAACTTAGGTATTAAACTTGGTTGTCTACACAATATAAATACTACAATAAATTAACAAAATACATAATTAGTTAGTAGCCTCATAGTCTACTATCATCGTTTATAATTCTCACACCTACAGCACAATTCTGTAAGAAGTTCCCTTCACTTTCACTTATTACCTCAATGGGTACACTATAACTCACTTGTCACTGTATATCACTTTAATCGTTTATAGTGTTTAGTGATACAATTTAATTTTGAGCTCGTTATAGTTTACCCATTTCTGACCTTTATGGTATTACAAGAGTTAATTTATTGGGACCGGGTTATGTACCGTTACATAAAGCCCCCCCACTAGAACAAATTTATTTTGGTTTTACTCGTTTATTAAAATAAATTGTTGATTGTTTCAATTCTCCTAATATTCTTGGTTTTTTTCTTCGTAATAGTGTTTCTTTATTTCAAACTGGTTGTAAACTGACTGGTAATTCAGACTGGTGGTAATTGCTGTTTTCTTACTCTACTCTCTCTCTCTCTTGGAGGCAAATTCATCAATTATTTATTTCTCTGGGTAGTGGTACTTCCACATTTTATTTGATAAGGACTGGTCACACTAACATATTAAACTTGTTTTAACACTCATTTCTATTTACTTTTATATACTCGCTTTATCAATTAAGCTTCTGTCTGTTATCTTCCTTCTATTTTCTTCATCTATACTTCTGGAATCTAATATCACTCCTTTCAGCTATTTTATCATTATCCCTAAAATATTCAATTTCCCTAACATTTTTCCCTATCTTGTGCGGTGGTACCAGTCGGGTGGCCACTCTGGGTCCATACTCCGCTGTCCATCCTTACACCTTCTGAGACCAGGGGAACATCATCCCTGCTCATAAAAATTATTGCCGGAACATTTCTACGGTCAATACATAAAAATAAAAAACTTATAAGTAGTAGTCAATTAGCGACTAGTACTAAACACTTTTGGGATTCTTCATACTGTAGCTGTTTGCATTTATTTATATATTTCTTCTTCTCCTTGATTCCTTCTTCTTTTCCATTAACTAATAGCATATAACATTATTGATAGGCCTTATGTTAAAATTCTTTTGACTTTACTTCTTGTGACATATTTCTCCGTATCATTTCTTCTTATCTAATCTTCAATTCCGAGAAATTCTAATCATTGTATTAATTATCATCCTCCTTCAGTTTTATTGGAGTCATTAAATTATTCTTTATTCTTCTTATCTGAGCACATTACCATCAATTGTTTTTGTTCATTTAATTTTTCTTCTGTTTGTTACCATTAAAATATTACTTTTTCCTATTATTTCATTTTAAATCAATTCTTTATAACTCTTATTTACTAATCAGTTCTTATTTTTTGATAAATTAAATGGTTTCGAAATATCTTAAATCGTATTATTTCTGAATAAATTAAGTAAGTTGTCCTTACATAGTTTTTATTAAATCGTCTTGTTCTTGGATAAATTGTTGAGTAAGTTGTCCTTACATGCTTTTAGAATTTTGGGGTTTTAGTCTCTTCATTTTAAATTATATGGTTTCCAAAATAACTTGAGTAAGATGTCCTTACATGCTTTTAGAATTTTGGGGTTTTTCTTCCGCTATCCAATGGGTTGCTTGGTCGATTTTCAAAATTTCAGTCCCCTTTTCTGGTTTGTTATTATTTAGGTCAACCATGGTCCATTAATTCAGGTACTCCCTTTACTCGGATTACTGGGGTATTCATAATGATTTTGGTATTTGTTATATACCTTTCTTTCACCTGGCATCGTAACTCAGCTGATACAAAGTCTTCATTGAAGTCACTGTTTTCCGTCATTGTTAGTTCTTTTTTAACTAACAGGTATTGCACCTCCTCTGACATAACATATTTGCTCATATTTAATCTCATTTCATTCCCTTTTACCTCTGGATTATTTACCAAATATTTGAATGTTATATTCCGTCTTGAAGATATGACTGATATTGTCTGATACACTTCAATCGTTGACACATTTAACTGGGATGTAAACTTAATTAACTCCCTCTGTTCGTTAATTGGAAGGTTGAATACATTAATTAATCCACCTGTAATCGTCTCCCATTCTTCCTTGGTATTTATTATTCTCTTTCTACATGTTTTTATTATTTTCTTGGTCTTCTTTTCCAGGTATTGATTATCCTTGTCCTTTCTATTCTTATTTTCAGATAGCAATGCATTCTGGTCTTCTCTAATTTCTGTTTTCTTGCTACTCTCTTCTGTGTTTGGACTTACTATAATACTTTCAGAAGTGCTGTCTAACATTTCATCCAAATTATTAAAACCTTCATCCATTTGCTTATTTGTCTCCTCCTTATATGTATCTGCTTTTTGGCTAAGTGTATTAACATTTTCAAACTTCTCTCCGAAAGTTTCCCATATCTCCTTATTGAAATTCTCCATTTTACCCTCAAATTGTTTTAAATTTTCTTCGTTTATTTTCTCAATTTGTTTTAAACTGTCCCTCAAGGTTTCATTCTGTTTCCTTGAGTTCTCTTCCTGTTTCTTAAAATTCTCATCTATTTTGTCAAATTTTTCGCTCAAGGTTTCATTTTGTTTCCTTGAGTTTTCCTTATTTTCCTCCTCCATTTTGTCTATTTTAATTTTTGTTTGTTTATTATCTTCCTGAATTTTGTTATTCCCTTCCATTATAATTCTTAACATTTCCTGTATGCTCATGTCTTCTTTTTGGGTGGGCTTATCTGGTTGGTCCCCTTGGGCATCATCTTCAATTATTTCCGTTTCCGGGTCCATAACTACTTCGGTTTCTTCTTTATCGCCTGTCTGTTGGTCCATTTCACTGTCCGTGACTAATTCTATTTCTTGTTCCTGTCCACCTTCTTCCTTCTCCTTTTCTTCTGCCCTCTTCTTCGATCTGCCTCGGGTATTATGCATTTCTTGTTTTCTCATAACTGCCGACGATAATTAGATTTTTTGGTATATTAATTTATTAAATATATCAAAATTCTTTTCTAATTACAGCCCTTTTACGTTGAGCGCCAATTCTGTAACGTTCTCCTTGAGCGTGTCCCTCTGCTATACCGAACACCTAATCGCAGTCGCCACTTATGAATTATAAAGACCGAAGTTTAAATACAGTGGTTGTTAATGTTACTCAAATAAAGCAGAAATCGAGTGTGTGTGATTTGGGTCAAGTAGGGAAGTTGTTTAGCCTGATTTTGAAGAGAGAGCAAGTACTGTTTGTTTACCCTCGGTTTGGACGATTTCTAAATTTTTTTAAAATATTCGCCGTGAACCGAATCAGCTGACTTTAACACTAGTTTCCAAATCTAAATTAACCAGACGACACTGTGGCAGTATACGACCCGGTGGATCGTCTTCTTCTTAGTTGTTCTGAAACTTAATACAACTACCCACTACAAGAAAGGACACACATTTATATTTTTTAAATCTCAATTTTTCAATAATATTTATTAATAATATTATTGGTTTTTTCTCTTCCGCCAAAATACAAATATCACAATCGATCTTTTCCTTAATTAAGACATGATATCGACTTCACTGAGTAAACATGGAATTGTAAAAAAAAAAAATATATGGTTTTTTACAAAATTTTATACTATATTTAAAACATCAATCAATATATAATTCTTTTATTTATTTCCCCAGGGTTAAGGGTAAGTTCTTTTTGTTATGAGATGGTCAGAAATGGATAATTATACTACGCTTTACAAATACAAAAAAAAAAAATTCAAAATTTGTTTATTTTCGCTTAGTACGTAGTTCCGGAAATGTC
The DNA here is from genome assembly GCA_034769895.1 of Magicicada septendecula. Taxonomy (NCBI): domain Eukaryota; kingdom Metazoa; phylum Arthropoda; class Insecta; order Hemiptera; family Cicadidae; genus Magicicada; species Magicicada septendecula. The sequence continues at coordinate 491,596,716 of CM068367.1, forward strand.
CGTAAGAGAGCAGAGTGCGTTTGTTTTCATTAGAACATGTGGTTAATTTTTAATAGTTCCTTTTCTATACTACCATTCGGAATGATTTTTCTTCGTTAAATATTAAACGAAATGTTTATATTACCTCTCTTCTTGAAGTTCTTACTTGGATGAAGCCGTTTCTCCGATGGTGTCTGTATTTGGTTGTAATTTCATAAGCGACTGGCAAATATTATCTCGTCAAACTTGAAACACAGCGAAGCTAGGCCTGATCGTCCAAAAATGGTTTTCTTTCACTTTTATTATGGAGTATAGCAATTTAACTTTGATAAATAAGGTAGTAGTATATAATGTTCATACTGTTGTTTAATTTTGTACCAATTTTACACTTCTCAAAGATTTCTAAAAGGATATTTTAATAAAATTGTTGTCTCATCATTTTGTCAACTGGACAGGTTTAACTTTTAAATTCGATTAACAATACTTGTTATTTACGTTACTCTTAGTAACCCATAATTTTTATATATCTTTTTATTGGTTCTGCTATTTACTTTTTAGTGTATAGGCAGTTTGTAATTATTATAAATTTATTTTTTATTTACAGAAAAATAATTCTTTTTAATTTTGGTTTCTTTCCCAATTTGGTTTACATAATAGGTTTCTGTTTATTTTCTTATAACTTTGGATATAAGTATTTAATATTTTTATTAACTTTAAATGAATTTATATATTATTTATTAGACTCTTATAGTATTCCTACACTGCACTACTTCCTTCTGCCATTTCCCTCATACAGTATTATTTTAAGTTTTTTATTATCATCCGATATTTAAATCTTTTATGTTTTTTTTAAAACAAACCCTGGGTTATCTTATACTATAACACAAATATTTAAAAAAATATAAAATTAACTTAGGTATTAAACTTGGTTGTCTACACAATATAAATACTACAATAAATTAACAAAATACATAATTAGTTAGTAGCCTCATAGTCTACTATCATCGTTTATAATTCTCACACCTACAGCACAATTCTGTAAGAAGTTCCCTTCACTTTCACTTATTACCTCAATGGGTACACTATAACTCACTTGTCACTGTATATCACTTTAATCGTTTATAGTGTTTAGTGATACAATTTAATTTTGAGCTCGTTATAGTTTACCCATTTCTGACCTTTATGGTATTACAAGAGTTAATTTATTGGGACCGGGTTATGTACCGTTACATAAAGCCCCCCCACTAGAACAAATTTATTTTGGTTTTACTCGTTTATTAAAATAAATTGTTGATTGTTTCAATTCTCCTAATATTCTTGGTTTTTTTCTTCGTAATAGTGTTTCTTTATTTCAAACTGGTTGTAAACTGACTGGTAATTCAGACTGGTGGTAATTGCTGTTTTCTTACTCTACTCTCTCTCTCTCTTGGAGGCAAATTCATCAATTATTTATTTCTCTGGGTAGTGGTACTTCCACATTTTATTTGATAAGGACTGGTCACACTAACATATTAAAATTGTTTTAACACTCATTTCTATTTACTTTTATATACTCGCTTTATCAATTAAGCTTCTGTCTGTTATCTTCCTTCTATTTTCTTCATCTATACTTCTGGAATCTAATATCACTCCTTTCAGCTATTTTATCATTATCCCTAAAATATTCAATTTCCCTAACATTTTTCCCTATCTTGTGCGGTGGTACCAGTCGGGTGGCCACTCTGGGTCCATACTCCGCTGTCCATCCTTACACCTTCTGAGACCAGGGGAACATCATCCCTGCTCATAAAAATTATTGCCGGAACATTTCTACGGTCAATACATAAAAATAAAAAACTTATAAGTAGTAGTCAATTAGCGACTAGTACTAAACACTTTTGGGATTCTTCATACTGTAGCTGTTTGCATTTATTTATATATTTCTTCTTCTCCTTGATTCCTTCTTCTTTTCCATTAACTAATAGCATATAACATTATTGATAGGCCTTATGTTAAAATTCTTTTGACTTTACTTCTTGTGACATATTTCTCCGTATCATTTCTTCTTATCTAATCTTCAATTCCGAGAAATTCTAATCATTGTATTAATTATCATCCTCCTTCAGTTTTATTGGAGTCATTAAATTATTCTTTATTCTTCTTATCTGAGCACATTACCATCAATTGTTTTTGTTCATTTAATTTTTCTTCTGTTTGTTACCATTAAAATATTACTTTTTCCTATTATTTCATTTTAAATCAATTCTTTATAACTCTTATTTACTAATCAGTTCTTATTTTTTGATAAATTAAATGGTTTCGAAATATCTTAAATCGTATTATTTCTGAATAAATTAAGTAAGTTGTCCTTACATAGTTTTTATTAAATCGTCTTGTTCTTGGATAAATTGTTGAGTAAGTTGTCCTTACATGCTTTTAGAATTTTGGGGTTTTAGTCTCTTCATTTTAAATTATATGGTTTCCAAAATAACTTGAGTAAGATGTCCTTACATGCTTTTAGAATTTTGGGGTTTTTCTTCCGCTATCCAATGGGTTGCTTGGTCGATTTTCAAAATTTCAGTCCCCTTTTCTGGTTTGTTATTATTTAGGTCAACCATGGTCCATTAATTCAGGTACTCCCTTTACTCGGATTACTGGGGTATTCATAATGATTTTGGTATTTGTTATATACCTTTCTTTCACCTGGCATCGTAACTCAGCTGATACAAAGTCTTCATTGAAGTCACTGTTTTCCGTCATTGTTAGTTCTTTTTTAACTAACAGGTATTGCACCTCCTCTGACATAACATATTTGCTCATATTTAATCTCATTTCATTCCCTTTTACCTCTGGATTATTTACCAAATATTTGAATGTTATATTCCGTCTTGAAGATATGACTGATATTGTCTGATACACTTCAATCGTTGACACATTTAACTGGGATGTAAACTTAATTAACTCCCTCTGTTCGTTAATTGGAAGGTTGAATACATTAATTAATCCACCTGTAATTGTCTCCCATTCTTCCTTGGTATTTATTATTCTCTTTCTACATGTTTTTATTATTTTCTTGGTCTTCTTTTCCAGGTATTGATTATCCTTGTCCTTTCTATTCTTATTTTCAGATAGCAATGCATTCTGGTCTTCTCTAATTTCTGTTTTCTTGCTACTCTCTTCTGTGTTTGGACTTACTATAATACTTTCAGAAGTGCTGTCTAACATTTCATCCAAATTATTAAAACCTTCATCCATTTGCTTATTTGTCTCCTCCTTATATGTATCTGCTTTTTGGCTAAGTGTATTAACATTTTCAAACTTCTCTCCGAAAGTTTCCCATATCTCCTTATTGAAATTCTCCATTTTACCCTCAAATTGTTTTAAATTTTCTTCGTTTATTTTCTCAATTTGTTTTAAACTGTCCCTCAAGGTTTCATTCTGTTTCCTTGAGTTCTCTTCCTGTTTCTTAAAATTCTCATCTATTTTGTCAAATTTTTCGCTCAAGGTTTCATTTTGTTTCCTTGAGTTTTCCTTATTTTCCTCCTCCATTTTGTCTATTTTAATTTTTGTTTGTTTATTATCTTCCTGAATTTTGTTATTCCCTTCCATTATAATTCTTAACATTTCCTGTATGCTCATGTCTTCTTTTTGGGTGGGCTTATCTGGTTGGTCCCCTTGGGCATCATCTTCAATTATTTCCGTTTCCGGGTCCATAACTACTTCGGTTTCTTCTTTATCGCCTGTCTGTTGGTCCATTTCACTGTCCGTGACTAATTCTATTTCTTGTTCCTGTCCACCTTCTTCCTTCTCCTTTTCTTCTGCCCTCTTCTTCGATCTGCCTCGGGTATTATGCATTTCTTGTTTTCACATAACTGCCGACGATAATTAGATTTTTTGGTATATTAATTTATTAAATATATCAAAATTCTTTTCTAATTACAGCCCTTTTACGTTGAGCGCCAATTCTGTAACGTTCTCCTTGAGCGTGTCCCTCTGCTATACCGAACACCTCTTCGCAGTCGCCACTTATGAATTATAAAGACCGAAGTTTAAATACAGTGGTTGTTAAAGTTACTCAAATAAAGCAGAAATCGAGTGTGTGTGATTTGGGTCAAGTAGGGAAGTTGTTTAGCCTGATTTTGAAGAGAGAGCAAGTACTGTTTGTTTACCCTCGGTTTGGACGATTTCTAAATTTTTTTAAAATATTCGCCGTGGACCGAATCAGCTGACTTTAACACTAGTTTCCAAATCTAAATTAACCAGACGACACTGTGGCAGTATACGACCCGGTGGATCGTCTTCTTCTTAGTTGTTCTGAAACTTAATACAACTACCCACTACAAGAAAGGACACACATTTATATTTTTTAAATCTCAATTTTTCAATAATATTTATTAATAATATTATTGGTTTTTTCTCTTCCGCCAAAATACAAATATCACAATCGATCTTTTCCTTAATTAAGACATGATATCGACTTCACTGAGTAAACATGGAATTGTAAAAAAAAAAAATATATGGTTTTTTACAAAATTTTATACTATATTTAAAACATCAATCAATATATAATTCTTTTATTTATTTCCCCAGGGTTAAGGGTAAGTTCTTTTTGTTATGAGATGGTCAGAAATGGATAATTATACTACGCTTTACAAATACAAAAAAAAAATATTCAAAATTTGTTTATTTTCGCTTAGTACGTAGTTCCGGAAATGTCCGTAAGAGAGCAGAGTGCGTTTGTTTTCATTAGAACATGTGGTTAATTTTTAATAGTTCCTTTTCTATACTACCATTCGGAATGATTTTTCTTCGTTAAATATTAAACGAAATGTTTATATTACCTCTCTTCTTGAAGTTCTTACTTGGATGAAGCCGTTTCTCCGATGGTGTCTGTATTTGGTTGTAATTTCATAAGCGACTGGCAAATATTATCTCGTCAAACTTGAAACACAGCGAAGCTAGGCCTGATCGTCCAAAAATGGTTTTCTTTCACTTTTATTATGGAGTATAGCAATTTAACTTTGATAAATAAGGTAGTAGTATATAATGTTCATACTGTTGTTTAATTTTGTACCAATTTTACACTTCTCAAAGATTTCTAAAAGGATATTTTAATAAAATTGTTGTCTCATCATTTTGTCAACTGGACAGGTTTAACTTTTAAATTCGATTAACAATACTTGTTATTTACGTTACTCTTAGTAACCCATAATTTTTATATATCTTTTTATTGGTTCTGCTATTTACTTTTTAGTGTATAGGCAGTTTGTAATTATTATAAATTTATTTTTTATTTACAGAAAAATAATTCTTTTTAATTTTGGTTTCTTTCCCAATTTGGTTTACATAATAGGTTTCTGTTTATTTTCTTATAACTTTGGATATAAGTATTTAATATTTTTATTAACTTTAAATGAATTTATATATTATTTATTAGACTCTTATAGTATTCCTACACTGCACTACTTCCTTCTGCCATTTCCCTCATACAGTATTATTTTAAGTTTTTTATTATCATCTGATATTTAAATCTTTTATGTTTTTTTTAAAACGAACCCTGGGTTATCTTATACTATAACACAAATATTTAAAAAAATATAAAATTAACTTAGGTATTAAACTTGGTTGTCTACACAATATAAATACTACAATAAATTAACAAAATACATAATTAGTTAGTAGCCTCATAGTCTACTATCATCGTTTATAATTCTCACACCTACAGCACAATTCTGTAAGAAGTTCCCTTCACTTTCACTTATTACCTCAATGGGTACACTATAACTCACTTGTCACTGTATATCACTTTAATCGTTTATAGTGTTTAGTGATACAATTTAATTTTGAGCTCGTTATAGTTTACCCATTTCTGACCTTTATGGTATTACAAGAGTTAATTTATTGGGACCGGGTTATGTACCGTTACATAAAGCCCCCCCACTAGAACAAATTTATTTTGGTTTTACTCGTTTATTAAAATAAATTGTTGATTGTTTCAATTCTCCTAATATTCTTGGTTTTTTTCTTCGTAATAGTGTTTCTTTATTTCAAACTGGTTGTAAACTGACTGGTAATTCAGACTGGTGGTAATTGCTGTTTTCTTACTCTACTCTCTCTCTCTCTTGGAGGCAAATTCATCAATTATTTATTTCTCTGGGTAGTGGTACTTCCACATTTTATTTGATAAGGACTGGTCACACTAACATATTAAACTTGTTTTAACACTCATTTCTATTTACCTTTATATACTCGCTTTATCAATTAAGCTTCTGTCTGTTATCTTCCTTCTATTTTCTTCATCTATACTTCTGGAATCTAATATCACTCCTTTCAGCTATTTTGTCATTATCCCTAAAATATTCAATTTCCCTAACATTTTTCCCTATCTTGTGCGGTGGTACCAGTCGGGTGGCCACTCTGGGTCCATACTCCGCTGTCCATCCTTACACCTTCTGAGACCAGGGGAACATCATCCCTGCTCATAAAAATTATTGCCGGAACATTTCTACGGTCAATACATAAAAATAAAAAACTTATAAGTAGTAGTCAATTAGCGACTAGTACTAAACACTTTTGGGATTCTTCATACTGTAGCTGTTTGCATTTATTTATATATTTCTTCTTCTCCTTGATTCCTTCTTCTTTTCCATTAACTAATAGCATATAACATTATTGATAGGCCTTATGTTAAAATTCTTTTGACTTTACTTCTTGTGACATATTTCTCCGTATCATTTCTTCTTATCTAATCTTCAATTCCGAGAAATTCTAATCATTGTATTAATTATCATCCTCCTTCAGTTTTATTGGAGTCATTAAATTATTCTTTATTCTTCTTATCTGAGCACATTACCATCAATTGTTTTTGTTCATTTAATTTTTCTTCTGTTTGTTACCATTAAAATATTACTTTTTCCTATTATTTCATTTTAAATCAATTCTTTATAACTCTTATTTACTAATCAGTTCTTATTTTTTGATAAATTAAATGGTTTCAAAATATCTTAAATCGTATTATTTCTGAATAAATTAAGTAAGTTGTCCTTACATAGTTTTTATTAAATCGTCTTGTTCTTGGATAAATTGTTGAGTAAGTTGTCCTTACATGCTTTTAGAATTTTGGGGTTTTAGTCTCTTCATTTTAAATTATATGGTTTCCAAAATAACTTGAGTAAGATGTCCTTACATGCTTTTAGAATTTTGGGGTTTTTCTTCCGCTATCCAATGGGTTGCTTGGTCGATTTTCAAAATTTCAGTCCCCTTTTCTGGTTTGTTATTATTTAGGTCAACCATGGTCCATTAATTCAGGTACTCCCTTTACTCGGATTACTGGGGTATTCATAATGATTTTGGTATTTGTTATGTACCTTTCTTTCACCTGGCATCGTAACTCAGCTGATACAAAGTCTTCATTGAAGTCACTGTTTTCCGTCATTGTTAGTTCTTTTTTAACTAACAGGTATTGCACCTCCTCTGACATAACATATTTGCTCATATTTAATCTCATTTCATTCCCTTTTACCTCTGGATTATTTACCAAATATTTGAATGTTATATTCCGTCTTGAAGATATGACTGATATTGTCTGATACACTTCAATCGTTGACACATTTAACTGGGATGTAAACTTAATTAACTCCCTCTGTTCGTTAATTGGAAGGTTGAATACATTAATTAATCCACCTGTAATCGTCTCCCATTCTTCCTTGGTATTTATTATTCTCTTTCTACATGTTTTTATTATTTTCTTGGTCTTCTTTTCCAGGTATTGATTATCCTTGTCCTTTCTATTCTTATTTTCAGATAGCAATGCATTCTGGTCTTCTCTAATTTCTGTTTTCTTGCTACTCTCTTCTGTGTTTGGACTTACTATAATACTTTCAGAAGTGCTGTCTAACATTTCATCCAAATTATTAAAACCTTCATCCATTTGCTTATTTGTCTCCTCCTTATATGTATCTGCTTTTTGGCTAAGTGTATTAACATTTTCAAACTTCTCTCCGAAAGTTTCCCATATCTCCTTATTGAAATTCTCCATTTTACCCTCAAATTGTTTTAAATTTTCTTCGTTTATTTTCTCAATTTGTTTTAAACTGTCCCTCAAGGTTTCATTCTGTTTCCTTGAGTTCTCTTCCTGTTTCTTAAAATTCTCATCTATTTTGTCAAATTTTTCGCTCAAGGTTTCATTTTGTTTCCTTGAGTTTTCCTCCTCCATTTTGTCTATTTTAATTTTTGTTTGTTTATTATCTTCCTGAATTTTGTTATTCCCTTCCATTATAATTCTTAACATTTCCTGTATGCTCATGTCTTCTTTTTGGGTGGGCTTATCTGGTTGGTCCCCTTGGGCATCATCTTCAATTATTTCCGTTTCCGGGTCCATAACTACTTCGGTTTCTTCTTTATCGCCTGTCTGTTGGTCCATTTCACTGTCCGTGACTAATTCTATTTCTTGTTCCTGTCCACCTTCTTCCTTCTCCTTTTCTTCTGCCCTCTTCTTCGATCTGCCTCGGGTATTATGCATTTCTTGTTTTCTCATAACTGCCGACGATAATTAGATTTTTTGGTATATTAATTTATTAAATATATCAAAATTCTTTTCTAATTACAGCCCTTTTACGTTGAGCGCCAATTCTGTAACGTTCTCCTTGAGCGTGTCCCTCTGCTATACCGAACACCTAATCGCAGTCGCCACTTATGAATTATAAAGACCGAAGTTTAAATACAGTGGTTGTTAATGTTACTCAAATAAAGCAGAAATCGAGTGTGTGTGATTTGGGTCAAGTAGGGAAGTTGTTTAGCCTGATTTTGAAGAGAGAGCAAGTACTGTTTGTTTACCCTCGGTTTGGACGATTTCTAAATTTTTTTAAAATATTCGCCGTGAACCGAATCAGCTGACTTTAACACTAGTTTCCAAATCTAAATTAACCAGACGACACTGTGGCAGTATACGACCCGGTGGATCGTCTTCTTCTTAGTTGTTCTGAAACTTAATACAACTACCTACTACAAGAAAGGACACACATTTATATTTTTTAAATCTCAATTTTTCAATAATATTTATTAATAATATTATTGGTTTTTTCTCTTCCGCCAAAATACAAATATCACAATCGATCTTTTCCTTAATTAAGACATGATATCGACTTCACTGAGTAAACATGGAATTGTAAAAAAAAAAATATATGGTTTTTTACAAAATTTTATACTATATTTAAAACATCAATCAATATATAATTCTTTTATTTATTTCCCCAGGGTTAAGGGTAAGTTCTTTTTGTTATGAGATGGTCAGAAATGGATAATTATACTACGCTTTACAAATACAAAAAAAAAATATTCAAAATTTGTTTATTTTCGCTTAGTACGTAGTTCCGGAAATGTCCGTAAGAGAGCAGAGTGCGTTTGTTTTCATTAGAACATGTGGTTAATTTTTAATAGTTCCTTTTCTATACTACCATTCGGAATGATTTTTCTTCGTTAAATATTAAACGAAATGTTTATATTACCTCTCTTCTTGAAGTTCTTACTTGGATGAAGCCGTTTCTCCGATGGTGTCTGTATTTGGTTGTAATTTCATAAGCGACTGGCAAATATTATCTCGTCAAACTTGAAACACAGCGAAGCTAGGCCTGATCGTCCAAAAATGGTTTTCTTTCACTTTTATTATGGAGTATAGCAATTTAACTTTGATAAATAAGGTAGTAGTATATAATGTTCATACTGTTGTTTAATTTTGTACCAATTTTACACTTCTCAAAGATTTCTAAAAGGATATTTTAATAAAATTGTTGTCTCATCATTTTGTCAACTGGACAGGTTTAACTTTTAAATTCGATTAACAATACTTGTTATTTACGTTACTCTTAGTAACCCATAATTTTTATATATCTTTTTATTGGTTCTGCTATTTACTTTTTAGTGTATAGGCAGTTTGTAATTATTATAAATTTATTTTTTATTTACAGAAAAATAATTCTTTTTAATTTTGGTTTCTTTCCCAATTTGGTTTACATAATAGGTTTCTGTTTATTTTCTTATAACTTTGGATATAAGTATTTAATATTTTTATTAACTTTAAATGAATTTATATATTATTTATTAGACTCTTATAGTATTCCTACACTGCACTACTTCCTTCTGCCATTTCCCTCATACAGTATTATTTTAAGTTTTTTATTATCATCTGATATTTAAATCTTTTATGTTTTTTTTAAAACGAACCCTGGGTTATCTTATACTATAACACAAATATTTAAAAAAATATAAAATTAACTTAGGTATTAAACTTGGTTGTCTACACAATATAAATACTACAATAAATTAACAAAATACATAATTAGTTAGTAGCCTCATAGTCTACTATCATCGTTTATAATTCTCACACCTACAGCACAATTCTGTAAGAAGTTCCCTTCACTTTCACTTATTACCTCAATGGGTACACTATAACTCACTTGTCACTGTATATCACTTTAATCGTTTATAGTGTTTAGTGATACAATTTAATTTTGAGCTCGTTATAGTTTACCCATTTCTGACCTTTATGGTATTACAAGAGTTAATTTATTGGGACCGGGTTATGTACCGTTACATAAAGCCCCCCCACTAGAACAAATTTATTTTGGTTTTACTCGTTTATTAAAATAAATTGTTGATTGTTTCAATTCTCCTAATATTCTTGGTTTTTTTCTTCGTAATAGTGTTTCTTTATTTCAAACTGGTTGTAAACTGACTGGTAATTCAGACTGGTGGTAATTGCTGTTTTCTTACTCTACTCTCTCTCTCTCTTGGAGGCAAATTCATCAATTATTTATTTCTCTGGGTAGTGGTACTTCCACATTTTATTTGATAAGGACTGGTCACACTAACATATTAAACTTGTTTTAACACTCATTTCTATTTACTTTTATATACTCGCTTTATCAATTAAGCTTCTGTCTGTTATCTTCCTTCTATTTTCTTCATCTATACTTCTGGAATCTAATATCACTCCTTTCAGCTATTTTGTCATTATCCCTAAAATATTCAATTTCCCTAACATTTTTCCCTATCTTGTGCGGTGGTACCAGTCGGGTGGCCACTCTGGGTCCATACTCCGCTGTCCATCCTTACACCTTCTGAGACCAGGGGAACATCATCCCTGCTCATAAAAATTATTGCCGGAACATTTCTACGGTCAATACATAAAAATAAAAAACTTATAAGTAGTAGTCAATTAGCGACTAGTACTAAACACTTTTGGGATTCTTCATACTGTAGCTGTTTGCATTTATTTATATATTTCTTCTTCTCCTTGATTCCTTCTTCTTTTCCATTAACTAATAGCATATAACATTATTGATAGGCCTTATGTTAAAATTCTTTTGACTTTACTTCTTGTGACATATTTCTCCGTATCATTTCTTCTTATCAAATCTTCAATTCCGAGAAATTCTAATCATTGTATTAATTATCATCCTCCTTCAGTTTTATTGGAGTCATTAAATTATTCTTTATTCTTCTTATCTGAGCACATTACCATCAATTGTTTTTGTTCATTTAATTTTTCTTCTGTTTGTTACCATTAAAATATTACTTTTTCCTATTATTTCATTTTAAATCAATTCTTTATAACTCTTATTTACTAATCAGTTCTTATTTTTTGATAAATTAAATGGTTTCGAAATATCTTAAATCGTATTATTTCTGAATAAATTAAGTAAGTTGTCCTTACATAGTTTTTATTAAATCGTCTTGTTCTTGGATAAATTGTTGAGTAAGTTGTCCTTACATGCTTTTAGAATTTTGGGGTTTTAGTCTCTTCATTTTAAATTATATGGTTTCCAAAATAACTTGAGTAAGATGTCCTTACATGCTTTTAGAATTTTGGGGTTTTTCTTCCGCTATCCAATGGGTTGCTTGGTCGATTTTCAAAATTTCAGTCCCCTTTTCTGGTTTGTTATTATTTAGGTCAACCATGGTCCATTAATTCAGGTACTCCCTTTACTCGGATTACTGGGGTATTCATAATGATTTTGGTATTTGTTATGTACCTTTCTTTCACCTGGCATCGTAACTCAGCTGATACAAAGTCTTCATTGAAGTCACTGTTTTCCGTCATTGTTAGTTCTTTTTTAACTAACAGGTATTGCACCTCCTCTGACATAACATATTTGCTCATATTTAATCTCATTTCATTCCCTTTTACCTCTGGATTATTTACCAAATATTTGAATGTTATATTCCGTCTTGAAGATATGACTGATATTGTCTGATACACTTCAATCGTTGACACATTTAACTGGGATGTAAACTTAATTAACTCCCTCTGTTCGTTAATTGGAAGGTTGAATACATTAATTAATCCACCTGTAATCGTCTCCCATTCTTCCTTGGTATTTATTATTCTCTTTCTACATGTTTTTATTATTTTCTTGGTCTTCTTTTCCAGGTATTGATTATCCTTGTCCTTTCTATTCTTATTTTCAGATAGCAATGCATTCTGGTCTTCTCTAATTTCTGTTTTCTTGCTACTCTCTTCTGTGTTTGGACTTACTATAATACTTTCAGAAGTGCTGTCTAACATTTCATCCAAATTATTAAAACCTTCATCCATTTGCTTATTTGTCTCCTCCTTATATGTATCTGCTTTTTGGCTAAGTGTATTAACATTTTCAAACTTCTCTCCGAAAGTTTCCCATATCTCCTTATTGAAATTCTCCATTTTACCCTCAAATTGTTTTAAATTTTCTTCGTTTATTTTCTCAATTTGTTTTAAACTGTCCCTCAAGGTTTCATTCTGTTTCCTTGAGTTCTCTTCCTGTTTCTTAAAATTCTCATCTATTTTGTCAAATTTTTCGCTCAAGGTTTCATTTTGTTTCCTTGAGTTTTCCTCCTCCATTTTGTCTATTTTAATTTTTGTTTGTTTATTATCTTCCTGAATTTTGTTATTCCCTTCCATTATAATTCTTAACATTTCCTGTATGCTCATGTCTTCTTTTTGGGTGGGCTTATCTGGTTGGTCCCCTTGGGCATCATCTTCAATTATTTCCGTTTCCGGGTCCATAACTACTTCGGTTTCTTCTTTATCGCCTGTCTGTTGGTCCATTTCACTGTCCGTGACTAATTCTATTTCTTGTTCCTGTCCACCTTCTTCCTTCTCCTTTTCTTCTGCCCTCTTCTTCGATCTGCCTCGGGTATTATGCATTTCTTGTTTTCTCATAACTGCCGACGATAATTAGATTTTTTGGTATATTAATTTATTAAATATATCAAAATTCTTTTCTAATTACAGCCCTTTTACGTTGAGCGCCAATTCTGTAACGTTCTCCTTGAGCGTGTCCCTCTGCTATACCGAACACCTAATCGCAGTCGCCACTTATGAATTATAAAGACCGAAGTTTAAATACAGTGGTTGTTAATGTTACTCAAATAAAGCAGAAATCGAGTGTGTGTGATTTGGGTCAAGTAGGGAAGTTGTTTAGCCTGATTTTGAAGAGAGAGCAAGTACTGTTTGTTTACCCTCGGTTTGGACGATTTCTAAATTTTTTTAAAATATTCGCCGTGAACCGAATCAGCTGACTTTAACACTAGTTTCCAAATCTAAATTAACCAGACGACACTGTGGCAGTATACGACCCGGTGGATCGTCTTCTTCTTAGTTGTTCTGAAACTTAATACAACTACCTACTACAAGAAAGGACACACATTTATATTTTTTAAATCTCAATTTTTCAATAATATTTATTAATAATATTATTGGTTTTTTCTCTTCCGCCAAAATACAAATATCACAATCGATCTTTTCCTTAATTAAGACATGATATCGACTTCACTGAGTAAACATGGAATTGTAAAAAAAAAAAATATATGGTTTTTTACAAAATTTTATACTATATTTAAAACATCAATCAATATATAATTCTTTTATTTATTTCCCCAGGGTTAAGGGTAAGTTCTTTTTGTTATGAGATGGTCAGAAATGGATAATTATACTACGCTTTACAAATACAAAAAAAAAATATTCAAAATTTGTTTATTTTCGCTTAGTACGTAGTTCCGGAAATGTCCGTAAGAGAGCAGAGTGCGTTTGTTTTCATTAGAACATGTGGTTAATTTTTAATAGTTCCTTTTCTATACTACCATTCGGAATGATTTTTCTTCGTTAAATATTAAACGAAATGTTTATATTACCTCTCTTCTTGAAGTTCTTACTTGGATGAAGCCGTTTCTCCGATGGTGTCTGTATTTGGTTGTAATTTCATAAGCGACTGGCAAATATTATCTCGTCAAACTTGAAACACAGCGAAGCTAGGCCTGATCGTCCAAAAATGGTTTTCTTTCACTTTTATTATGGAGTATAGCAATTTAACTTTGATAAATAAGGTAGTAGTATATAATGTTCATACTGTTGTTTAATTTTGTACCAATTTTACACTTCTCAAAGATTTCTAAAAGGATATTTTAATAAAATTGTTGTCTCATCATTTTGTCAACTGGACAGGTTTAACTTTTAAATTCGATTAACAATACTTGTTATTTACGTTACTCTTAGTAACCCATAATTTTTATATATCTTTTTATTGGTTCTGCTATTTACTTTTTAGTGTATAGGCAGTTTGTAATTATTATAAATTTATTTTTTATTTACAGAAAAATAATTCTTTTTAATTTTGGTTTCTTTCCCAATTTGGTTTACATAATAGGTTTCTGTTTATTTTCTTATAACTTTGGATATAAGTATTTAATATTTTTATTAACTTTAAATGAATTTATATATTATTTATTAGACTCTTATAGTATTCCTACACTGCACTACTTCCTTCTGCCATTTCCCTCATACAGTATTATTTTAAGTTTTTTATTATCATCTGATATTTAAATCTTTTATGTTTTTTTTAAAACGAACCCTGGGTTATCTTATACTATAACACAAATATTTAAAAAAATATAAAATTAACTTAGGTATTAAACTTGGTTGTCTACACAATATAAATACTACAATAAATTAACAAAATACATAATTAGTTAGTAGCCTCATAGTCTACTATCATCGTTTATAATTCTCACACCTACAGCACAATTCTGTAAGAAGTTCCCTTCACTTTCACTTATTACCTCAATGGGTACACTATAACTCACTTGTCACTGTATATCACTTTAATCGTTTATAGTGTTTAGTGATACAATTTAATTTTGAGCTCGTTATAGTTTACCCATTTCTGACCTTTATGGTATTACAAGAGTTAATTTATTGGGACCGGGTTATGTACCGTTACATAAAGCCCCCCCACTAGAACAAATTTATTTTGGTTTTACTCGTTTATTAAAATAAATTGTTGATTGTTTCAATTCTCCTAATATTCTTGGTTTTTTTCTTCGTAATAGTGTTTCTTTATTTCAAACTGGTTGTAAACTGACTGGTAATTCAGACTGGTGGTAATTGCTGTTTTCTTACTCTACTCTCTCTCTCTCTTGGAGGCAAATTCATCAATTATTTATTTCTCTGGGTAGTGGTACTTCCACATTTTATTTGATAAGGACTGGTCACACTAACATATTAAACTTGTTTTAACACTCATTTCTATTTACTTTTATATACTCGCTTTATCAATTAAGCTTCTGTCTGTTATCTTCCTTCTATTTTCTTCATCTATACTTCTGGAATCTAATATCACTCCTTTCAGCTATTTTGTCATTATCCCTAAAATATTCAATTTCCCTAACATTTTTCCCTATCTTGTGCGGTGGTACCAGTCGGGTGGCCACTCTGGGTCCATACTCCGCTGTCCATCCTTACACCTTCTGAGACCAGGGGAACATCATCCCTGCTCATAAAAATTATTGCCGGAACATTTCTACGGTCAATACATAAAAATAAAAAACTTATAAGTAGTAGTCAATTAGCGACTAGTACTAAACACTTTTGGGATTCTTCATACTGTAGCTGTTTGCATTTATTTATATATTTCTTCTTCTCCTTGATTCCTTCTTCTTTTCCATTAACTAATAGCATATAACATTATTGATAGGCCTTATGTTAAAATTCTTTTGACTTTACTTCTTGTGACATATTTCTCCGTATCATTTCTTCTTATCAAATCTTCAATTCCGAGAAATTCTAATCATTGTATTAATTATCATCCTCCTTCAGTTTTATTGGAGTCATTAAATTATTCTTTATTCTTCTTATCTGAGCACATTACCATCAATTGTTTTTGTTCATTTAATTTTTCTTCTGTTTGTTACCATTAAAATATTACTTTTTCCTATTATTTCATTTTAAATCAATTCTTTATAACTCTTATTTACTAATCAGTTCTTATTTTTTGATAAATTAAATGGTTTCGAAATATCTTAAATCGTATTATTTCTGAATAAATTAAGTAAGTTGTCCTTACATAGTTTTTATTAAATCGTCTTGTTCTTGGATAAATTGTTGAGTAAGTTGTCCTTACATGCTTTTAGAATTTTGGGGTTTTAGTCTCTTCATTTTAAATTATATGGTTTCCAAAATAACTTGAGTAAGATGTCCTTACATGCTTTTAGAATTTTGGGGTTTTTCTTCCGCTATCCAATGGGTTGCTTGGTCGATTTTCAAAATTTCAGTCCCCTTTTCTGGTTTGTTATTATTTAGGTCAACCATGGTCCATTAATTCAGGTACTCCCTTTACTCGGATTACTGGGGTATTCATAATGATTTTGGTATTTGTTATGTACCTTTCTTTCACCTGGCATCGTAACTCAGCTGATACAAAGTCTTCATTGAAGTCACTGTTTTCCGTCATTGTTAGTTCTTTTTTAACTAACAGGTATTGCACCTCCTCTGACATAACATATTTGCTCATATTTAATCTCATTTCATTCCCTTTTACCTCTGGATTATTTACCAAATATTTGAATGTTATATTCCGTCTTGAAGATATGACTGATATTGTCTGATACACTTCAATCGTTGACACATTTAACTGGGATGTAAACTTAATTAACTCCCTCTGTTCGTTAATTGGAAGGTTGAATACATTAATTAATCCACCTGTAATCGTCTCCCATTCTTCCTTGGTATTTATTATTCTCTTTCTACATGTTTTTATTATTTTCTTGGTCTTCTTTTCCAGGTATTGATTATCCTTGTCCTTTCTATTCTTATTTTCAGATAGCAATGCATTCTGGTCTTCTCTAATTTCTGTTTTCTTGCTACTCTCTTCTGTGTTTGGACTTACTATAATACTTTCAGAAGTGCTGTCTAACATTTCATCCAAATTATTAAAACCTTCATCCATTTGCTTATTTGTCTCCTCCTTATATGTATCTGCTTTTTGGCTAAGTGTATTAACATTTTCAAACTTCTCTCCGAAAGTTTCCCATATCTCCTTATTGAAATTCTCCATTTTACCCTCAAATTGTTTTAAATTTTCTTCGTTTATTTTCTCAATTTGTTTTAAACTGTCCCTCAAGGTTTCATTCTGTTTCCTTGAGTTCTCTTCCTGTTTCTTAAAATTCTCATCTATTTTGTCAAATTTTTCGCTCAAGGTTTCATTTTGTTTCCTTGAGTTTTCCTCCTCCATTTTGTCTATTTTAATTTTTGTTTGTTTATTATCTTCCTGAATTTTGTTATTCCCTTCCATTATAATTCTTAACATTTCCTGTATGCTCATGTCTTCTTTTTGGGTGGGCTTATCTGGTTGGTCCCCTTGGGCATCATCTTCAATTATTTCCGTTTCCGGGTCCATAACTACTTCGGTTTCTTCTTTATCGCCTGTCTGTTGGTCCATTTCACTGTCCGTGACTAATTCTATTTCTTGTTCCTGTCCACCTTCTTCCTTCTCCTTTTCTTCTGCCCTCTTCTTCGATCTGCCTCGGGTATTATGCATTTCTTGTTTTCTCATAACTGCCGACGATAATTAGATTTTTTGGTATATTAATTTATTAAATATATCAAAATTCTTTTCTAATTACAGCCCTTTTACGTTGAGCGCCAATTCTGTAACGTTCTCCTTGAGCGTGTCCCTCTGCTATACCGAACACCTAATCGCAGTCGCCACTTATGAATTATAAAGACCGAAGTTTAAATACAGTGGTTGTTAATGTTACTCAAATAAAGCAGAAATCGAGTGTGTGTGATTTGGGTCAAGTAGGGAAGTTGTTTAGCCTGATTTTGAAGAGAGAGCAAGTACTGTTTGTTTACCCTCGGTTTGGACGATTTCTAAATTTTTTTAAAATATTCGCCGTGAACCGAATCAGCTGACTTTAACACTAGTTTCCAAATCTAAATTAACCAGACGACACTGTGGCAGTATACGACCCGGTGGATCGTCTTCTTCTTAGTTGTTCTGAAACTTAATACAACTACCTACTACAAGAAAGGACACACATTTATATTTTTTAAATCTCAATTTTTCAATAATATTTATTAATAATATTATTGGTTTTTTCTCTTCCGCCAAAATACAAATATCACAATCGATCTTTTCCTTAATTAAGACATGATATCGACTTCACTGAGTAAACATGGAATTGTAAAAAAAAAAAATATATGGTTTTTTACAAAATTTTATACTATATTTAAAACATCAATCAATATATAATTCTTTTATTTATTTCCCCAGGGTTAAGGGTAAGTTCTTTTTGTTATGAGATGGTCAGAAATGGATAATTATACTACGCTTTACAAATACAAAAAAAAAATATTCAAAATTTGTTTATTTTCGCTTAGTACGTAGTTCCGGAAATGTCCGTAAGAGAGCAGAGTGCGTTTGTTTTCATTAGAACATGTGGTTAATTTTTAATAGTTCCTTTTCTATACTACCATTCGGAATGATTTTTCTTCGTTAAATATTAAACGAAATGTTTATATTACCTCTCTTCTTGAAGTTCTTACTTGGATGAAGCCGTTTCTCCGATGGTGTCTGTATTTGGTTGTAATTTCATAAGCGACTGGCAAATATTATCTCGTCAAACTTGAAACACAGCGAAGCTAGGCCTGATCGTCCAAAAATGGTTTTCTTTCACTTTTATTATGGAGTATAGCAATTTAACTTTGATAAATAAGGTAGTAGTATATAATGTTCATACTGTTGTTTAATTTTGTACCAATTTTACACTTCTCAAAGATTTCTAAAAGGATATTTTAATAAAATTGTTGTCTCATCATTTTGTCAACTGGACAGGTTTAACTTTTAAATTCGATTAACAATACTTGTTATTTACGTTACTCTTAGTAACCCATAATTTTTATATATCTTTTTATTGGTTCTGCTATTTACTTTTTAGTGTATAGGCAGTTTGTAATTATTATAAATTTATTTTTTATTTACAGAAAAATAATTCTTTTTAATTTTGGTTTCTTTCCCAATTTGGTTTACATAATAGGTTTCTGTTTATTTTCTTATAACTTTGGATATAAGTATTTAATATTTTTATTAACTTTAAATGAATTTATATATTATTTATTAGACTCTTATAGTATTCCTACACTGCACTACTTCCTTCTGCCATTTCCCTCATACAGTATTATTTTAAGTTTTTTATTATCATCTGATATTTAAATCTTTTATGTTTTTTTTAAAACGAACCCTGGGTTATCTTATACTATAACACAAATATTAAAAAAAATATAAAATTAACTTAGGTATTAAACTTGGTTGTCTACACAATATAAATACTACAATAAATTAACAAAATACATAATTAGTTAGTAGCCTCATAGTCTACTATCATCGTTTATAATTCTCACACCTACAGCACAATTCTGTAAGAAGTTCCCTTCACTTTCACTTATTACCTCAATGGGTACACTATAACTCACTTGTCACTGTATATCACTTTAATCGTTTATAGTGTTGAGTGATACAATTTAATTTTGAGCTCGTTATAGTTTACCCATTTCTGACCTTTATGGTATTACAAGAGTTAATTTATTGGGACCGGGTTATGTACCGTTACATAAAGCCCCCCCACTAGAACACATTTATTTTGGTTTTACTCGTTTATTAAAATAAATTGTTGATTGTTTCAATTCTCCTAATATTCTTGGTTTTTTTCTTCGTAATAGTGTTTCTTTATTTCAAACTGGTTGTAAACTGACTGGTAATTCAGACTGGTGGTAATTGCTGTTTTCTTACTCTACTCTCTCTCTCTCTTGGAGGCAAATTCATCAATTATTTATTTCTCTGGGTAGTGGTACTTCCACATTTTATTTGATAAGGACTGGTCACACTAACATATTAAACTTGTTTTAACACTCATTTCTATTTACTTTTATATACTCGCTTTATCAATTAAGCTTCTGTCTGTTATCTTCCTTCTATTTTCTTCATCTATACTTCTGGAATCTAATATCTCTCCTTTCAGCTATTTTATCATTATCCCTAAAATATTCAATTTCCCTAACATTTTTCCCTATCTTGTGCGGTGGTACCAGTCGGGTGTCCACTCTGGGTCCATACTCCGCTGTCCATCCTTACACCTTCTGAGACCAGGGGAACATCATCCCTGCTCATAAAAATTATTGCCGGAACATTTCTACGGTCAATACATAAAAATAAAAAACTTATAAGTAGTAGTCAATTAGCGACTAGTACTAAACACTTTTGGGATTCTTCATACTGTAGCTGTTTGCATTTATTTATATATTTCTTCTTCTCCTTGATTCCTTCTTCTTTTCCATTAACTAATAGCATATAACATTATTGATAGGCCTTATGTTAAAATTCTTTTGACTTTACTTCTTGTGACATATTTCTCCGTATCATTTCTTCTTATCTAATCTTCAATTCCGAGAAATTCTAATCATTGTATTAATTATCATCCTCCTTCAGTTTTATTGGAGTCATTAAATTATTCTTTATTCTTCTTATCTGAGCACATTACCATCAATTGTTTTTGTTCATTTAATTTTTCTTCTGTTTGTTACCATTAAAATATTACTTTTTCCTATTATTTCATTTTAAATCAATTCTTTATAACTCTTATTTACTAATCAGTTCTTATTTTTTGATAAATTAAATGGTTTCGAAATATCTTAAATCGTATTATTTCTGAATAAATTAAGTAAGTTGTCCTTACATAGTTTTTATTAAATCGTCTTGTTCTTGGATAAATTGTTGAGTAAGTTGTCCTTACATGCTTTTAGAATTTTGGGGTTTTAGTCTCTTCATTTTAAATTATATGGTTTCCAAAATAACTTGAGTAAGATGTCCTTACATGCTTTTAGAATTTTGGGGTTTTTCTTCCGCTATCCAATGGGTTGCTTGGTCGATTTTCAAAATTTCAGTCCCCTTTTCTGGTTTGTTATTATTTAGGTCAACCATGGTCCATTAATTCAGGTACTCCCTTTACTCGGATTACTGGGGTATTCATAATGATTTTGGTATTTGTTATATACCTTTCTTTCACCTGGCATCGTAACTCAGCTGATACAAAGTCTTCATTGAAGTCACTGTTTTCCGTCATTGTTAGTTCTTTTTTAACTAACAGGTATTGCACCTCCTCTGACATAACATATTTGCTCATATTTAATCTCATTTCATTCCCTTTTACCTCTGGATTATTTACCAAATATTTGAATGTTATATTCCGTCTTGAAGATATGACTGATATTGTCTGATACACTTCAATCGTTGACACATTTAACTGGGATGTAAACTTAATTAACTCCCTCTGTTCGTTAATTGGAAGGTTGAATACATTAATTAATCCACCTGTAATCGTCTCCCATTCTTCCTTGGTATTTATTATTCTCTTTCTACATGTTTTTATTATTTTCTTGGTCTTCTTTTCCAGGTATTGATTATCCTTGTCCTTTCTATTCTTATTTTCAGATAGCAATGCATTCTGGTCTTCTCTAATTTCTGTTTTCTTGCTACTCTCTTCTGTGTTTGGACTTACTATAATACTTTCAGAAGTGCTGTCTAACATTTCATCCAAATTATTAAAACCTTCATCCATTTGCTTATTTGTCTCCTCCTTATATGTATCTGCTTTTTGGCTAAGTGTATTAACATTTTCAAACTTCTCTCCGAAAGTTTCCCATATCTCCTTATTGAAATTCTCCATTTTACCCTCAAATTGTTTTAAATTTTCTTCGTTTATTTTCTCAATTTGTTTTAAACTGTCCCTCAAGGTTTCATTCTGTTTCCTTGAGTTCTCTTCCTGTTTCTTAAAATTCTCATCTATTTTGTCAAATTTTTCGCTCAAGGTTTCATTTTGTTTCCTTGAGTTTTCCTTATTTTCCTCCTCCATTTTGTCTATTTTAATTTTTGTTTGTTTATTATCTTCCTGAATTTTGTTATTCCCTTCCATTATAATTCTTAACATTTCCTGTATGCTCATGTCTTCTTTTTGGGTGGGCTTATCTGGTTGGTCCCCTTGGGCATCATCTTCAATTATTTCCGTTTCCGGGTCCATAACTACTTCGGTTTCTTCTTTATCGCCTGTCTGTTGGTCCATTTCACTGTCCGTGACTAATTCTATTTCTTGTTCCTGTCCACCTTCTTCCTTCTCCTTTTCTTCTGCCCTCTTCTTCGATCTGCCTCGGGTATTATGCATTTCTTGTTTTCTCATAACTGCCGACAATAATTAGATTTTTTGGTATATTAATTTATTAAATATATCAAAATTCTTTTCTAATTACAGCCCTTTTACGTTGAGCGCCAATTCTGTAACGTTCTCCTTGAGCGTGTCCCTCTGCTATACCGAACACCTCTTCGCAGTCGCCACTTATGAATTATAAAGACCGAAGTTTAAATACAGTGGTTGTTAAAGTTACTCAAATAAAGCAGAAATCGAGTGTGTGTGATTTGGGTCAAGTAGGGAAGTTGTTTAGCCTGATTTTGAAGAGAGAGCAAGTACTGTTTGTTTACCCTCGGTTTGGACGATTTCTAAATTTTTTTAAAATATTCGCCGTGGACCGAATCAGCTGACTTTAACACTAGTTTCCAAATCTAAATTAACCAGACGACACTGTGGCAGTATACGACCCGGTGGATCGTCTTCTTCTTAGTTGTTCTGAAACTTAATACAACTACCCACTACAAGAAAGGACACACATTTATATTTTTTAAATCTCAATTTTTCAATAATATTTATTAATAATATTATTGGTTTTTTCTCTTCCGCCAAAATACAAATATCACAATCGATCTTTTCCTTAATTAAGACATGATATCGACTTCACTGAGTAAACATGGAATTGTAAAAAAAAAAAATATATGGTTTTTTACAAAATTTTATACTATATTTAAAACATCAATCAATATATAATTCTTTTATTTATTTCCCCAGGGTTAAGGGTAAGTTCTTTTTGTTATGAGATGGTCAGAAATGGATAATTATACTACGCTTTACAAATACAAAAAAAAAATATTCAAAATTTGTTTATTTTCGCTTAGTACGTAGTTCCGGAAATGTCCGTAAGAGAGCAGAGTGCGTTTGTTTTCATTAGAACATGTGGTTAATTTTTAATAGTTCCTTTTCTATACTACCATTCGGAATGATTTTTCTTCGTTAAATATTAAACGAAATGTTTATATTACCTCTCTTCTTGAAGTTCTTACTTGGATGAAGCCGTTTCTCCGATGGTGTCTGTATTTGGTTGTAATTTCATAAGCGACTGGCAAATATTATCTCGTCAAACTTGAAACACAGCGAAGCTAGGCCTGATCGTCCAAAAATGGTTTTCTTTCACTTTTATTATGGAGTATAGCAATTTAACTTTGATAAATAAGGTAGTAGTATATAATGTTCATACTGTTGTTTAATTTTGTACCAATTTTACACTTCTCAAAGATTTCTAAAAGGATATTTTAATAAAATTGTTGTCTCATCATTTTGTCAACTGGACAGGTTTAACTTTTAAATTCGATTAACAATACTTGTTATTTACGTTACTCTTAGTAACCCATAATTTTTATATATCTTTTTATTGGTTCTGCTATTTACTTTTTAGTGTATAGGCAGTTTGTAATTATTATAAATTTATTTTTTATTTACAGAAAAATAATTCTTTTTAATTTTGGTTTCTTTCCCAATTTGGTTTACATAATAGGTTTCTGTTTATTTTCTTATAACTTTGGATATAAGTATTTAATATTTTTATTAACTTTAAATGAATTTATATATTATTTATTAGACTCTTATAGTATTCCTACACTGCACTACTTCCTTCTGCCATTTCCCTCATACAGTATTATTTTAAGTTTTTTATTATCATCTGATATTTAAATCTTTTATGTTTTTTTTAAAACGAACCCTGGGTTATCTTATACTATAACACAAATATTTAAAAAAATATAAAATTAACTTAGGTATTAAACTTGGTTGTCTACACAATATAAATACTACAATAAATTAACAAAATACATAATTAGTTAGTAGCCTCATAGTCTACTATCATCGTTTATAATTCTCACACCTACAGCACAATTCTGTAAGAAGTTCCCTTCACTTTCACTTATTACCTCAATGGGTACACTATAACTCACTTGTCACTGTATATCACTTTAATCGTTTATAGTGTTTAGTGATACAATTTAATTTTGAGCTCGTTATAGTTTACCCATTTCTGACCTTTATGGTATTACAAGAGTTAATTTATTGGGACCGGGTTATGTACCGTTACATAAAGCCCCCCCACTAGAACAAATTTATTTTGGTTTTACTCGTTTATTAAAATAAATTGTTGATTGTTTCAATTCTCCTAATATTCTTGGTTTTTTTCTTCGTAATAGTGTTTCTTTATTTCAAACTGGTTGTAAACTGACTGGTAATTCAGACTGGTGGTAATTGCTGTTTTCTTACTCTACTCTCTCTCTCTCTTGGAGGCAAATTCATCAATTATTTATTTCTCTGGGTAGTGGTACTTCCACATTTTATTTGATAAGGACTGGTCACACTAACATATTAAACTTGTTTTAACACTCATTTCTATTTACTTTTATATACTCGCTTTATCAATTAAGCTTCTGTCTGTTATCTTCCTTCTATTTTCTTCATCTATACTTCTGGAATCTAATATCACTCCTTTCAGCTATTTTGTCATTATCCCTAAAATATTCAATTTCCCTAACATTTTTCCCTATCTTGTGCGGTGGTACCAGTCGGGTGGCCACTCTGGGTCCATACTCCGCTGTCCATCCTTACACCTTCTGAGACCAGGGGAACATCATCCCTGCTCATAAAAATTATTGCCGGAACATTTCTACGGTCAATACATAAAAATAAAAAACTTATAAGTAGTAGTCAATTAGCGACTAGTACTAAACACTTTTGGGATTCTTCATACTGTAGCTGTTTGCATTTATTTATATATTTCTTCTTCTCCTTGATTCCTTCTTCTTTTCCATTAACTAATAGCATATAACATTATTGATAGGCCTTATGTTAAAATTCTTTTGACTTTACTTCTTGTGACATATTTCTCCGTATCATTTCTTCTTATCTAATCTTCAATTCCGAGAAATTCTAATCATTGTATTAATTATCATCCTCCTTCAGTTTTATTGGAGTCATTAAATTATTCTTTATTCTTCTTATCTGAGCACATTACCATCAATTGTTTTTGTTCATTTAATTTTTCTTCTGTTTGTTACCATTAAAATATTACTTTTTCCTATTATTTCATTTTAAATCAATTCTTTATAACTCTTATTTACTAATCAGTTCTTATTTTTTGATAAATTAAATGGTTTCGAAATATCTTAAATCGTATTATTTCTGAATAAATTAAGTAAGTTGTCCTTACATAGTTTTTATTAAATCGTGTTGTTCTTGGATAAATTGTTGAGTAAGTTGTCCTTACATGCTTTTAGAATTTTGGGGTTTTAGTCTCTTCATTTTAAATTATATGGTTTCCAAAATAACTTGAGTAAGATGTCCTTACATGCTTTTAGAATTTTGGGGTTTTTCTTCCGCTATCCAATGGGTTGCTTGGTCGATTTTCAAAATTTCAGTCCCCTTTTCTGGTTTGTTATTATTTAGGACAACCATGGTCCATTAATTCAGGTACTCCCTTTACTCGGATTACTGGGGTATTCATAATGATTTTGGTATTTGTTATGTACCTTTCTTTCACCTGGCATCGTAACTCAGCTGATACAAAGTCTTCATTGAAGTCACTGTTTTCCGTCATTGTTAGTTCTTTTTTAACTAACAGGTATTGCACCTCCTCTGACATAACATATTTGCTCATAGTTAATCTCATTTCATTCCCTTTTACCTCTGGATTATTTACCAAATATTTGAATGTTATATTCCGTCTTGAAGATATGACTGATATTGTCTGATACACTTCAATCGTTGACACATTTAACTGGGATGTAAACTTAATTAACTCCCTCTGTTCGTTAATTGGAAGGTTGAATACATTAATTAATCCACCTGTAATCGTCTCCCATTCTTCCTTGGTATTTATTATTCTCTTTCTACATGTTTTTATTATTTTCTTGGTCTTCTTTTCCAGGTATTGATTATCCTTGTCCTTTCTATTCTTATTTTCAGATAGCAATGCATTCTGGTCTTCTCTAATTTCTGTTTTCTTGCTACTCTCTTCTGTGTTTGGACTTACTATAATACTTTCAGAAGTGCTGTCTAACATTTCATCCAAATTATTAAAACCTTCATCCATTTGCTTATTTGTCTCCTCCTTATATGTATCTGCTTTTTGGCTAAGTGTATTAACATTTTCAAACTTCTCTCCGAAAGTTTCCCATATCTCCTTATTGAAATTCTCCATTTTACCCTCAAATTGTTTTAAATTTTCTTCGTTTATTTTCTCAATTTGTTTTAAACTGTCCCTCAAGATTTCATTCTGTTTCCTTGAGTTCTCTTCCTGTTTCTTAAAATTCTCATCTATTTTGTCAAATTTTTCGCTCAAGGTTTCATTTTGTTTCCTTGAGTTTTCCTTATTTTCCTCCTCCATTTTGTCTATTTTAATTTTTGTTTGTTTATTATCTTCCTGAATTTTGTTATTCCCTTCCATTATAATTCTTAACATTTCCTGTATGCTCATGTCTTCTTTTTGGGTGGGCTTATCTGGTTGGTCCCCTTGGGCATCATCTTCAATTATTTCCGTTTCCGGGTCCATAACTACTTCGGTTTCTTCTTTATCGCCTGTCTGTTGGTCCATTTCACTGTCCGTGACTAATTCTATTTCTTGTTCCTGTCCACCTTCTTCCTTCTCCTTTTCTTCTGCCCTCTTCTTCGATCTGCCTCGGGTATTATGCATTTCTTGTTTTCTCATAACTGCCGACGATAATTAGATTTTTTGGTATATTAATTTATTAAATATATCAAAATTCTTTTCTAATTACAGCCCTTTTACGTTGAGCGCCAATTCTGTAACGTTCTCCTTGAGCGTGTCCCTCTGCTATACCGAACACCTCTTCGCAGTCGCCACTTATGAATTATAAAGACCGAAGTTTAAATACAGTGGTTGTTAATGTTACTCAAATAAAGCAGAAATCGAGTGTGTGTGATTTGGGTCAAGTAGGGAAGTTGTTTAGCCTGATTTTGAAGAGAGAGCAAGTACTGTTTGTTTACCCTCGGTTTGGACGATTTCTAAATTTTTTTAAAATATTCGCCGTGAACCGAATCAGCTGACTTTAACACTAGTTTCCAAATCTAAATTAACCAGACGACACTGTGGCAGTA
Source organism: Magicicada septendecula (assembly GCA_034769895.1). Taxonomy (NCBI): domain Eukaryota; kingdom Metazoa; phylum Arthropoda; class Insecta; order Hemiptera; family Cicadidae; genus Magicicada; species Magicicada septendecula. The sequence continues at coordinate 491,624,301 of CM068367.1, forward strand.
TACGACCCGGTGGATCGTCTTCTTCTTAGTTGTTCTGAAACTTAATACAACTACCCACTACAAGAAAGGACACACATTTATATTTTTTAAATCTCAATTTTTCAATAATATTTATTAATAATATTATTGGTTTTTTCTCTTCCGCCAAAATACAAATATCACAATCGATCTTTTCCTTAATTAAGACATGATATCGACTTCACTGAGTAAACATGGAATTGTAAAAAAAAAAATATATGGTTTTTTACAAAATTTTATACTATATTTAAAACATCAATCAATATATAATTCTTTTATTTATTTCCCCAGGGTTAAGGGTAAGTTCTTTTTGTTATGAGATGGTCAGAAATGGATAATTATACTACGCTTTACAAATACAAAAAAAAAATATTCAAAATTTGTTTATTTTCGCTTAGTACGTAGTTCCGGAAATGTCCGTAAGAGAGCAGAGTGCGTTTGTTTTCATTAGAACATGTGGTTAATTTTTAATAGTTCCTTTTCTATACTACCATTCGGAATGATTTTTCTTCGTTAAATATTAAACGAAATGTTTATATTACCTCTCTTCTTGAAGTTCTTACTTGGATGAAGCCGTTTCTCCGATGGTGTCTGTATTTGGTTGTAATTTCATAAGCGACTGGCAAATATTATCTCGTCAAACTTGAAACACAGCGAAGCTAGGCCTGATCGTCCAAAAATGGTTTTCTTTCACTTTTATTATGGAGTATAACAATTTAACTTTGATAAATAAGGTAGTAGTATATAATGTTCATACTGTTGTTTAATTTTGTACCAATTTTACACTTCTCAAAGATTTCTAAAAGGATATTTTAATAAAATTGTTGTCTCATCATTTTGTCAACTGGACAGGTTTAATTTTTAAATTCGATTAACAATACTTGTTATTTACGTTACTCTTAGTAACCCATAATTTTTATATATCTTTTTATTGGTTCTGCTATTTACTTTTTAGTGTATAGGCAGTTTGTAATTATTATAAATTTATTTTTTATTTACAGAAAAATAATTCTTTTTAATTTTGGTTTTTTCCCAATTTGGTTTACATAATAGGTTTCTGTTTATTTTCTTATAACTTTGGATATAAGTATTTAATATTTTTATTAACTTTAAATGAATTTATATATTATTTATTTGACTCTTATAGTATTCCTACACTGCACTACTTCCTTCTGCCATTTCCCTCATACAGTATTATTTTAAGTTTTTTATTATCATCTGATATTTAAATCTTTTATGTTTTTTTTAAAACGAACCCTGGGTTATCTTATACTATAACACAAGTATTTAAAAAAATATAAAATTAACTTAGGTATTAAACTTGGTTGTCTACACAATATAAATACTACAATAAATTAACAAAATACATAATTAATTAGTAGCCTCATAGTCTACTATCATCGTTTATAATTCTCACACCTACAGCACAATTCTGTAAGAAGTTCCCTTCACTTTCACTTATTACCTCAATGGGTACACTATAACTCACTTGTCACTGTATATCACTTTAATCGTTTATAATGTTTAGTGATACAATTTAATTTTGAGCTCGTTATAGTTTACCCATTTCTGACCTTTATGGTATTACAAGAGTTAATTTATTGGGACCGGGTTATGTACCGTTACATAAAGCCCCCCCACTAGAACAAATTTATTTTGGTTTTACTCGTTTATTAAAATAAATTGTTGATTGTTTCAATTCTCCTAATATTCTTGGTTTTTTTCTTCGTAATAGTGTTTCTTTATTTCAAACTGGTTGTAAACTGACTGGTAATTCAGACTGGTGGTAATTGCTGTTTTCTTACTCTACTCTCTCTCTCTCTTGGAGGCAAATTCATCAATTATTTATTTCTCTGGGTAGTGGTACTTCCACATTTTATTTGATAAGGACTGGTCACACTAACATATTAAACTTGTTTTAACACTCATTTCTATTTACTTTTATATACTCGCTTTATCAATTAAGCTTCTGTCTGTTATCTTCCTTCTATTTTCTTCATCTATACTTCTGGAATCTAATATCACTCCTTTCAGCTATTTTATCATTATCCCTAAAATATTCAATTTCCCTAACATTTTTCCCTATCTTGTGCGGTGGTACCAGTCGGGTGGCCACTCTGGGTCCATACTCCGCTGTCCATCCTTACACCTTCTGAGACCAGGGGAACATCATCCCTGCTCATAAAAATTATTGCCGGAACATTTCTACGGTCAATACATAAAAATAAAAAACTTATAAGTAGTAGTCAATTAGCGACTAGTACTAAACACTTTTGGGATTCTTCATACTGTAGCTGTTTGCATTTATTTATATATTTCTTCTTCTCCTTGATTCCTTCTTCTTTTCCATTAACTAATAGCATATAACATTATTGATAGGCCTTATGTTAAAATTCTTTTGACTTTACTTCTTGTGACATATTTCTCCGTATCATTTCTTCTTATCTAATCTTCAATTCCGAGAAATTCTAATCATTGTATTAATTATCATCCTCCTTCAGTTTTATTGGAGTCATTAAATTATTCTTTATTCTTCTTATCTGAGCACATTACCATCAATTGTTTTTGTTCATTTAATTTTTCTTCTGTTTGTTACCATTAAAATATTACTTTTTCCTATTATTTCATTTTAAATCAATTCTTTATAACTCTTATTTACTAATCAGTTCTTATTTTTTGTTAAATTAAATGGTTTCGAAATATCTTAAATCGTATTATTTCTGAATAAATTAAGTAAGTTGTCCTTACATAGTTTTTATTAAATCGTCTTGTTCCTGGATAAATTGTTGAGTAAGTTGTCCTTACATGCTTTTAGAATTTTGGGGTTTTAGTCTCTTCATTTTAAATTATATGGTTTCCAAAATAACTTGAGTAAGATGTCCTTACATGCTTTTAGAATTTTGGGGTTTTTCTTCCGCTATCCAATGGGTTGCTTGGTCGATTTTCAAAATTTCAGTCCCCTTTTCTGGTTTGTTATTATTTAGGTCAACCATGGTCCATTAATTCAGGTACTCCCTTTACTCGGATTACTGGGGTATTCATAATGATTTTGGTATTTGTTATATACCTTTCTTTCACCTGGCATCGTAACTCAGCTGATACAAAGTCTTCATTGAAGTCACTGTTTTCCGTCATTGTTAGTTCTTTTTTAACTAACAGGTATTGCACCTCCTCTGACATAACATATTTGCTCATATTTAATCTCATTTCATTCCCTTTTACCTCTGGATTATTTACCAAATATTTGAATGTTATATTCCGTCTTGAAGATATGACTGATATTGTCTGATACACTTCAATCGTTGACACATTTAACTGGGATGTAAACTTAATTAACTCCCTCTGTTCGTTAATTGGAAGGTTGAATACATTAATTAATCCACCTGTAATCGTCTCCCATTCTTCCTTGGTATTTATTATTCTCTTTCTACATGTTTTTATTATTTTCTTGGTCTTCTTTTCCAGGTATTGATTATCCTTGTCCTTTCTATTCTTATTTTCAGATAGCAATGCATTCTGGTCTTCTCTAATTTCTGTTTTCTTGCTACTCTCTTCTGTGTTTGGACTTACTATAATACTTTCAGAAGTGCTGTCTAACATTTCATCCAAATTATTAAAACCTTCATCCATTTGCTTATTTGTCTCCTCCTTATATGTATCTGCTTTTTGGCTAAGTGTATTAACATTTTCAAACTTCTCTCCGAAAGTTTCCCATATCTCCTTATTGAAATTCTCCATTTTACCCTCAAATTGTTTTAAATTTTCTTCGTTTATTTTCTCAATTTGTTTTAAACTGTCCCTCAAGGTTTCATTCTGTTTCCTTGAGTTCTCTTCCTGTTTCTTAAAATTCTCATCTATTTTGTCAAATTTTTCGCTCAAGGTTTCATTTTGTTTCCTTGAGTTTTCCTTATTTTCCTCCTCCATTTTGTCTATTTTAATTTTTGTTTGTTTATTATCTTCCTGAATTTTGTTATTCCCTTCCATTATAATTCTTAACATTTCCTGTATGCTCATGTCTTCTTTTTGGGTGGGCTTATCTGGTTGGTCCCCTTGGGCATCATCTTCAATTATTTCCGTTTCCGGGTCCATAACTACTTCGGTTTCTTCTTTATCGCCTGTCTGTTGGTCCATTTCACTGTCCGTGACTAATTCTATTTCTTGTTCCTGTCCACCTTCTTCCTTCTCCTTTTCTTCTGCCCTCTTCTTCGATCTGCCTCGGGTATTATGCATTTCTTGTTTTCTCATAACTGCCGACGATAATTAGATTTTTTGGTATATTAATTTATTAAATATATCAAAATTCTTTTCTAATTACAGCCCTTTTACGTTGAGCGCCAATTCTGTAACGTTCTCCTTGAGCGTGTCCCTCTGCTATACCGAACACCTCTTCGCAGTCGCCACTTATGAATTATAAAGACCGAAGTTTAAATACAGTGGTTGTTAATGTTACTCAAATAAAGCAGAAATCGAGTGTGTGTGATTTGGGTCAAGTAGGGAAGTTGTTTAGCCTGATTTTGAAGAGAGAGCAAGTACTGTTTGTTTACCCTCGGTTTGGACGATTTCTAAATTTTTTTAAAATATTCGCCGTGAACCGAATCAGCTGACTTTAACACTAGTTTCCAAATCTAAATTAACCAGACGACACTGTGGCAGTATACGACCCGGTGGATCGTCTTCTTCTTAGTTGTTCTGAAACTTAATACAACTACCCACTACAAGAAAGGACACACATTTATATTTTTTAAATCTCAATTTTTCAATAATATTTATTAATAATATTATTGGTTTTTTCTCTTCCGCCAAAATACAAATATCACAATCGATCTTTTCCTTAATTAAGACATGATATCGACTTCACTGAGTAAACATGGAATTGTAAAAAAAAAAATATATGGTTTTTTACAAAATTTTATACTATATTTAAAACATCAATCAATATATAATTCTTTTATTTATTTCCCCAGGGTTAAGGGTAAGTTCTTTTTGTTATGAGATGGTCAGAAATGGATAATTATACTACGCTTTACAAATACAAAAAAAAAATATTCAAAATTTGTTTATTTTCGCTTAGTACGTAGTTCTGGAAATGTCCGTAAGAGAGCAGAGTGCGTTTGTTTTCATTAGAACATGTGGTTAATTTTTAATAGTTCCTTTTCTATACTACCATTCGGAATGATTTTTCTTCGTTAAATATTAAACGAAATGTTTATATTACCTCTCTTCTTGAAGTTCTTACTTGGATGAAGCCGTTTCTCCGATGGTGTCTGTATTTGGTTGTAATTTCATAAGCGACTGGCAAATATTATCTCGTCAAACTTGAAACACAGCGAAGCTAGGCCTGATCGTCCAAAAATTGTTTTCTTTCACTTTTATTATGGAGTATAACAATTTAACTTTGATAAATAAGGTAGTAGTATATAATGTTCATACTGTTGTTTAATTTTGTACCAATTTTACACTTCTCAAAGATTTCTAAAAGGATATTTTAATAAAATTGTTGTCTCATCATTTTGTCAACTGGACAGGTTTAATTTTTAAATTCGATTAACAATACTTGTTATTTACGTTACTCTTAGTAACCCATAATTTTTATATATCTTTTTATTGGTTCTGCTATTTACTTTTTAGTGTATAGGCAGTTTGTAATTATTATAAATTTATTTTTTATTTACAGAAAAATAATTTTTTTTAATTTTGGTTTCTTTCCCAATTTGGTTTACATAATAGGTTTCTGTTTATTTTCTTATAACTTTGGATATAAGTATTTAATATTTTTATTAACTTTAAATGAATTTATATATTATTTATTAGACTCTTATAGTATTCCTACACTGCACTACTTCCTTCTGCCATTTCCCTCATACAGTATTATTTTAAGTTTTTTATTATCATCTGATATTTAAATCTTTTATGTTTTTTTTAAAACGAACCCTGGGTTATCTTATACTATAACACAAATATTTAAAAAAATATAAAATTAACTTAGGTATTAAACTTGGTTGTCTACACAATATAAATACTACAATAAATTAACAAAATACATAATTAGTTAGTAGCCTCATAGTCTACTATCATCGTTTATAATTCTCACACCTACAGCACAATTCTGTAAGAAGTTCCCTTCACTTTCACTTATTACCTCAATGGGTACACTATAACTCACTTGTCACTGTATATCACTTTAATCGTTTATAATGTTTAGTGATACAATTTAATTTTGAGCTCGTTATAGTTTACCCATTTCTGACCTTTATGGTATTACAAGAGTTAATTTATTGGGACCGGGTTATGTACCGTTACATAAAGCCCCCCCACTAGAACAAATTTATTTTGGTTTTACTCGTTTATTAAAATAAATTGTTGATTGTTTCAATTCTCCTAATATTCTTGGTTTTTTTCTTCGTAATAGTGTTTCTTTATTTCAAACTGGTTGTAAACTGACTGGTAATTCAGACTGGTGGTAATTGCTGTTTTCTTACTCTACTCTCTCTCTCTCTTGGAGGCAAATTCATCAATTATTTATTTCTCTGGGTAGTGGTACTTCCACATTTTATTTGATAAGGACTGGTCACACTAACATATTAAACTTGTTTTAACACTCATTTCTATTTACTTTTATATACTCGCTTTATCAATTAAGCTTCTGTCTGTTATCTTCCTTCTATTTTCTTCATCTATACTTCTGGAATCTAATATCACTCCTTTCAGCTATTTTATCATTATCCCTAAAATATTCAATTTCCCTAACATTTTTCCCTATCTTGTGCGGTGGTACCAGTCGGGTGGCCACTCTGGGTCCATACTCCGCTGTCCATCCTTACACCTTCTGAGACCAGGGGAACATCATCCCTGCTCATAAAAATTATTGCCGGAACATTTCTACGGTCAATACATAAAAATAAAAAACTTATAAGTAGTAGTCAATTAGCGACTAGTACTAAACACTTTTGGGATTCTTCATACTGTAGCTGTTTGCATTTATTTATATATTTCTTCTTCTCCTTGATTCCTTCTTCTTTTCCATTAACTAATAGCATATAACATTATTGATAGGCCTTATGTTAAAATTCTTTTGACTTTACTTCTTGTGACATATTTCTCCGTATCATTTCTTCTTATCTAATCTTCAATTCCGAGAAATTCTAATCATTGTATTAATTATCATCCTCCTTCAGTTTTATTGGAGTCATTAAATTATTCTTTATTCTTCTTATCTGAGCACATTACCATCAATTGTTTTTGTTCATTTAATTTTTCTTCTGTTTGTTACCATTAAAATATTACTTTTTCCTATTATTTCATTTTAAATCAATTCTTTATAACTCTTATTTACTAATCAGTTCTTATTTTTTGTTAAATTAAATGGTTTCAAAATATCTTAAATCGTATTATTTCTGAATAAATTAAGTAAGTTGTCCTTACATAGTTTTTATTAAATCGTCTTGTTCCTGGATAAATTGTTGAGTAAGTTGTCCTTACATGCTTTTAGAATTTTGGGGTTTTAGTCTCTTCATTTTAAATTGTATGGTTTCCAAAATAACTTGAGTAAGATGTCCTTACATGCTTTTAGAATTTTGGGGTTTTTCTTCCGCTATCCAATGGGTTGGATACAATTCCGTTACAATATATGCAGGCCCGTATTTAGGTATTGTGTGCCCCTGTGCTCTAAGTAATATGCCGCCCCCACCCACACAAACTTATGACTCAAACAAGGAAACAAGCCGTGATTTTACAGACATACCAGCTCAAGTTGAGTACATTATTTTAGGTAAACATAAACATATGATGGCAGTCTGTTGTAGCGTTGTAGGTATTACAATACAACATAATTTTAAATGGCGTAATTCTCTCGACATTGACATATAATTCATGTAGGATGTAGTCTACAGAAAATTTGTTCTTTTTATTCTTAATCACAGTTATGTCATATTTTTTTATATTTCACAATTTCACTTAAATCATGATGGTATTTCTTAAATATTTACTCTTAACATTGTAATAATGTTGTTTTCTAATGGCAGGACATTGAATCATTCCATTTGTCTTCTGGCATCCCAATAGAGTTTTGGTAGACTCCCTGTCTCTTGATAAGAGTGATCCAATCCCGAACATACAAGAAGATGGTCTCTGTTCATCACTGTATTCAGCTGCTTACAAATTGTGCAGTGGTGGGATTTGTAGATCTTAATACGATGGAGGTGTTCAGCAAGGCAGTCGTGACCAGTATTGAGGACAAAGTTACTTACGTCCACAGCATCCTTAAGCTGTACGTGTTCCCTGGGTGGTGCTAAATGAGTAACAGTGCTGGCAGATCTGATATCCAAAGCCAAAACATGAAAAAGAGTTACAAACAAAACTGTCCTTATGAGGGCAAAACAGACAGTGACAACTCTGAACATTCTCCAGTGGAATGCAGGAGGCGTTTCTTCTACAAAAATGACATTGTAATAATTAGAGATGGAATTAAAAAGTAGGCAGTGTTTTTGACATTGTTTATTTTTAAATACATTACAGAATTACAGTAAGTTCAGTGAAAAGCATTTAACCAAACCTGATATGTAAAAATGTATCTTAGCTTACATAATGAACGGTTTTCGTCTGGCTTGACTGTGAGTTAAATCATTGATTATTTCGTCAAAACTTAGCCTGTTAGTTATATCTGACTCAATACACAGAACTGCTGCACTTACAAGTCGCTCTTGTCTTTGGCTTGACCGCATGTAGTTGTTCACTCTTCTTAGAACAGAAAACGATCTTTCAGCTGAACAGTTGGTTGCAGCTGTGCAGTTATAAATTTTCAGTGCAACACAAATATTAGGATAAACGTCTTGTAAGTTTCTTTCAACTAACATTTTATTCAAACTTGGCAAAGTCCTGGGTTTTTCTACTTTTTCACCTTTCTTGTTTAGCACTTCACGTTTAATATTTTTGATGAAACCTTTAAGATGGATACACTCATTTATTAGACTATCCTCCAAATCTGTACTGTACAGTTCACGCAGTTCTTTTGCTGAATTCATTATACTAGTAGGTTCAAGATTTGTAAGTTTGGAAATAAAATAAAATCTAGACACAAAATATGTGTACACAGATATTCTTCTTTCCAAATCCTCCTTCAATGTGTCAATTACAGCAAAAAAACTTGACTTGAGCTTTTTTTTATTTAAGTGTATTTCTTTTGATCCTTTATCTTCATGTGTAGATAAATTATCACCTTCCTCTTCACTCGTGTCAGAGTCAGACTGATCAAAAAATCGTTTCTTTTTCCTCTTCCTCTTAGGTGAGGTCATATTAAGTTCTGATGATGTTTTATTTAGTGTATAACACTACTATATATTACCTTCCTGAAATAATAACTCATGGATATGATTTAATAACATAATGATTTAATCTGTGTAACATAAATTCAATTATTGGAAAATTCCATTCGATACATAAGGTTGTCACAGGGTCGATATTTATCTCAGGATTTATAATTAAATAATTTTAATATATTTCGTGGGAATTCTTGTGGCTGCTACGAAAAGTTCCTTTGCATGTTGATTAATAATAGAGAGTACCTTTACAAACAATATATTACTTATAATCTAAAAATTTACACAAATTATATATTAAGTTACATACAAGTTTGACGATATTCAATTTGTCCGTCTCAGAAAATAATGTAGTTTATTAGTGTACAATAAATGTTTTCCTTGTAATCACTGTTAGCTTATATATTGAATTTGGTTGCACTTTAAAATGTTGACTAGTGATTAGTGTTAGTGTAAATTGTTATATTGTCTAGTGGTTGTTCCTTGTTGAAAAAAATATTGTCAAATTATACTTTACACATCTAGACGATATTGCTGAAGGGTTCCTGGTCGTTTCTGAATATTTTTCTTGATTGTGTGTATTATTTGTTCATGAAAATTGTAGTGGAAGGATTATTATCTTCGATGATGGTCCTTCAGATCTTCTTTCACACACGGGTCATCTATTTTTATATACTTTTAATTACCTCTAGACACGCACTATTCAACTGCTTTCCATCACAATTAACAATTAAGTGTTATTTCTTCTTTTTTAGTCATAGAACTCATACAAATTTCTTAAATTTTGATTGGTCATTTATGTACAGTTTAAATGTTATAGGATCAACACCCATTACCTACATTATATTTTATAAATTACCTTTAATAGATAATATTATTATTATACTCTAATTATATATGCAATGTTTATACAATTATTAATTAGATAATTATAAACAATTTGATACTAAACATGCCTCAGTTTATAACTGTAAAACCTCATTAATTTGAATTTCTATGATATGTGGTGGAACAATTTGTTATGAATGATTGTAATTTCTACTTTGACTACCTGAGATAAATATATTTACATAAATTAACTGGTGACATAAAATCTTATAACATATAACAAAACTTTTAATAATAATAATTGTTTTTGACAGTTTTAGTTTATTTATACTGCTAAACTATTGTCTGTATGATAAACTAAAATTCTATCTAATAATAACAAAACACTTCCATCAAAAATAATTACACTGTTTAACGGTAGTCTGTGTCGCTATTTCTTATGATCACACTCATTACTTTAAAGGTTTGTGTCCCTTTTCCTTTCCTTGATTATAGGCCTATATGATTATAATTAATACAATTTTATTATATGGATTAGGTACTCTTTATTGGGTTTGGATTATTATTCAGGGTACGTTGATTAGGCCTACTAGGTTTATTTATTTCACTTTTTTCTGTTTACTGCCCTATTCTACTGGGTTATTTCTGGGTTTCTGGATAATATTATATAAGTCAAACCAAATAGTTTTCCTTTAATTTGCTAGCAATTATTATTTCTTGGTTCTTCTCTGGATCGGATTTCACTATTATTTACTATTCTTTTGTAACATTTGTTTCATTACAAATTGCCTCCCTTCAGAAGTAATTATTTCTGAACACTTCATTAGGTGTGAGGACATAATTACTTATGTTATTTTTCCTTTTCTTCCTCATGATATTTTTTCATGGATTGTTGATTATAATTGCCCTTGATCTTCTTTGAAATGGGGTCGGTTAATTCATACGTGTTGTTGTTGTTGTTGTTTTTTGTTATGGTGTAGGGTCCAACGTATAGTAATAATAATTTCTTTGATATCCCTTCTAGAGTGCTAGGCAATACCCTGTTCTTTAACAAAACTTTCTCTCCTACTTCATATTTAATTATTTTACCCTTTATTTTCTGGTATTTATTTCTGCGTTTTTCCAGATTTTCCATCACCTGATTATAGAATTTTAATTTATTAAATTGGTACGGTGGAGACTTAGGAAATTTAATCAATTCTTGGATCTCTCTGGGTGGTTGTTTTTCATACATGGCAGTGTATGGAGTGCAATTTATAGATGGATGGTAAGCCAAGTTTAAAAAATCTTCTGTGGCTGATAAGTAATCAGGCCACTTCCTTTGTTGTTGATGACAATAGGTCCTTAAAATTCTACCAACCTCTCTCAGGATTCTTTCTGATGGATTGCTACTGGGGTGGTATACGGAGGTCTTATAGCTTTTGATGTTCAGTTCTAACAATGTGTTCTTCCATTTTCTGCCTCAAAACTGTGTACCATGGTCGGTAACTATTGAAACAGGTATTCCTATTTTTGGAATGTATTGAGTAGTTATTACTTCAAGAATTTTCTGCGTAGTTGCTCGACTGATTGGATACAATTTGATGAATTTGGTGAAGTGGTCCATAATGATTATAAGGTATTTATACCGGCTTCTACCTTCACTCCTAGGAAATGGTCCACATATGTCAATGAATATTTTTTCCAATTTTTGTTCTGACGATATAGGTATCATTACACCTTCCCTTCGTTCATTATTAATTTTGACCAATTGACAGATATGACAGGGTTTTATATAATTTTGTACCTTCCTGTGTATGTTCTTAATGTAACAATTCTCCTCCAATGCTTTCACTACCTTTACAGCACCCATATGTCCGTATCTTATGTGATATTCCAACACTAGTTCTTTTTCCATGATTTTGGGAATGATTACCTTCCAGTCTTCTTGGTTCAATGTATTTTTTATGAATAAAATTCCTTCTTGTTCACAATAGAATTGGTTTATTGAAGAGTTTTGGTTCGCCATACGTTCCTTGATTTTTATTAATTTTGGGTCTAATAACTGATTAGCTTTGATATTTTGTAATAATGCTTCCAAATCAGATCTGCTTTTGAGAATGTTGTACACCTTGATAATCCTTTCTTTCTCACCCTCAAATGTCTGGGTGTCCAGGTTTATTCGAGATAACACGTCTGCTATCACGTTTTGACTCCCTGGAATATATTCCCATTTGATATTATACTCCTGCAAGGCGAGTATCCACCTCGTAAGCCTTCCATGACTCAGCTTACAACTTCTTAAAAATGAGATGGACTTATGATCCGTTCTGACAGTTACAGGATATCCCAAAATGTACGTTCGGAATTTACTACAAGCAAAGACTATGCTTAATAGTTCCTTTTCTGTAACATTATACCTTCTCTCACAGTGGTTTAACACACGACTGGCAAAACTGATGACTAAATGGTTTCCTTCTGTGTCTTCTTGGTACAATACCGTCCCAAGACTGACATCACTTGCGTCACAGTTCAAAAAGAATGGGTGATCAAAATTTGGATGATGAAGGATTACTGTCTCTAAGAATTTATCCTTTATCTGTTGTAGTATAGCGTCCTGTTCATGTCCCCATGTCCATTTGTTTTTGGAAGACAGCTGTTCCTGAAATTTAGATGTCAATGCGGAATAATTGCGTTGGAACTTCCGGTAGTAATTACACAGTCCTAAGAAGGATTGGAGTTGCCTCTTATTCTTTGGTTGTGGGAACTTCTGGATTGCAGTAACCTTTTCTTGTGATGGAGAAATACCTTGTTCAGTCAAATTGAAACCTAAAAATTGAACCTCCTTCGCTATTAATTGGGATTTTTCAAGTTTTAGTGTTATGTCGTTCTCTGCTAACTTACTCAATACATATTCCACCCTGTGACAATGTTCCTCCCAGTTGGATGAGGTAATCAACAGGTCGTCTACATAAACTGTGGTGAATTGTAGCGCTTCCTGACCCAATACCTGGTCCATACATCGTACAAAAATTGCTACCGAATTGACTAATCCAAATGGCAATCTTTTAAACTGGTAGTTTCTACCCTCGAAAATAAAAGCCATATATTTTCGACTCATCGGGTGCAACTCCACCTGCCAGTAACCACAAACTGTGTCCCAGGTACTGATAAATTTCGTACCATGAAATTTCTTTAGAATTTCTTCTATTTCTCCAGGTGATGTACGATCATTTACTATGTGTTTATTTATTTCTCGGGCATCCAAGCAAAGTCGAACCTGCCCGTTCTTCTTCTGAATTGCTACTATTGGGCTAGTATATGGTGATTGGCTATGCTCAATTATATCATTTAACAACATTTTATTAATTTCATCTCTAACCGCCTCCTTCAATGAATATGGTATAGGATAGGATTTTCTGTGGAATTCTGCTGGTTCTTTAAATTGTATTCTACACTGATAGTTTTTTACTTTTCCTGGGTTTTCTGAAAATACATGTTTATACTTCTTATATATCATGATGAGATCTTCTACTTGTTTTGCTGTCAAATTATTTGTGCCTTGGTGTCTAAACTCTCTTATCTCCTGTAATTTACTGTTCCACAGGTCTTCATTTGTCATATTATAGATTATTTTTCTGCATTGGGTGTCATTATTTAAAAAATTTAATTCCCTAACTTGGTGATGGGTACGGTTCAGAGGGGCACCATCGCTTCCTATTAACTCTGCCGTCCACATAACACCTTCTGAGTTCAAGGACACCTTCTCCTTGCTCAAATCAATAATGGCTGAATATTTCCTCAGCATATCGCATCCGATTAATAATTCGAATGGTAGGCCGATTGCGACCAAACATATAATATTAATTGTAACACCTTTGCTTTTTATTTCCAATGACACTTGTTTTCTCACTGTTTTATTTTGACGCCCAGTGGCACCTATTAAAATAACATTATTGACAGGTAAGGTAGGTATTATATTTTTACTTTGTTTCTGTATTCTCTCCAGTTCAGCGTCGTTAATAAGTGGTACATTTGCACCAGTATCTATCATTATTCGTGTAGGAATTACTTCAATTTGAGCGGTTATGTATAAAATTTCATTATGCTGGTTGATTCTACTTGTCACCGTTTCCTCCAACAGTTCATCTCGAAGATTTTTCAAATAATAATTGTAAATAATAGTAAGATTTTGACTGTCCATCCGTAAACTTTGGTTGTTGTTATACTTCAAAATTCTTTTATTTTCCATAATTAGTGTTTCATAATTAGTTGGTAGTAATTTGTTATTACTATGTTTTTGAATTTGGTGGTTATTGTACCCAGTAGTTAGTAGCAGTAAGGGGTCGCGAGGGTTTATTACTGCCTCACTCCGTTTAAATTAAGGCTATCATGATTATTTTCCGGGCATGACTGTTGATTTGCCTGGACTGGTGTGCTGGTTCCTGGTTGTTCAACCTCTCGGTTGTCTAATTGTTCACTTCCCCTTGATTCTCGGAAGTCCTCCTGGCTTCTACTTCTGACTCGGTTATAATGGTGACTCATCCCTCTGGGATTTCCTCTTTGATCATAACTGTTATTAAAACTGTTCCTCCGAGGTTGATGGTATCTCCAGTAATCCCCTTCTTCGGCACTGATGTAATTTATTCGGGGTCGGTACGAACGATTATTATTATAATTACCCTGATTATTATTGTTATTAACTCCTGAGTTACTCCTAAAATTATTATAATTTTGGTTTGTTCGGTAGTTATTATAATTATTATTGTTTCTATTACCCGGATGGTAATTTTGATTGGGCCTGTTGTTATCATTATTGTTAATTGGGTTTCGATTGAAGTTTGCTGGTTGGTTATTATTTGGGGTAAAATTTTGGTTGTAATTACGATCGTTGACATAACTATTCCGGTTATTCATGTTATTATATTGATTATGATTCATACCATGGTTATTATTTTTTGAACCGCACTGATCAGTTCGTTGTCTGCTTCTTTTGTAGTAACCCTCGTGTTCATAATTTTCTAATAAGTCAGCCATTGCGTGGACCGTTTTAATCTGGCTTCCCAGGCGTGCTCTGGCAATTCCTGTGTCATAATGGTATGCCATTTTAGTTACTAGGGATTCTTCTGGTATTCTTGGCTCTAGGTGTCTCGCCAAACACACCTTTCCCCAGAAGTAAGTAGTTGGAGATGTACCTCTATTTCCATCATATCTTCCCTGACAAATGTTGTCCCTTATAATATTTTGTATAGCTTCGGACCAGTATTTTTCTTTAAACAGTTTTTTAAATTGAGCGTAGTCCACTATCTCATTCCTGGTTGCTGTCCACCAGTTGTCCGTAATCTCCCTAAAATGCTCATCCAACATCTCTCTAATCGAGCTCCAGATAGTTATTCGATGTTTATTAAAATGTTCCTCAATTCTGGCCAGGAATTCCATGGGGTTTCTGCGAGAATTTTTGAAATTAATTCCTTCTCTGGTTTCATTTGTGGAAACATGAGTAATATTATGTGGTCTGGTTCTAATTAACTCAATTTCTTCTTGATTTTGGTGTACCTGACCAGTTAAATTATTCACCGTAGTGTTAATATTGTCACACCTTTCTCCGGTTTGTTTCTGTAAATTCACTAAATTTTCTTGTTCCTTTTGTATTCCTTCTATTTGAATACGACTATTTTCTTGGACCTGGTCTATTCTAGTATTTATCACTGCTTTATTTTGTATGATGGTTTCGTTAGCTTTTCTCAATCTCTCATTAGTGTCAGCTATTTCTTGCTTCCTTTCCTCATCGATTTTGTCCAGCTTCTGGTTAATTGTATCATTGACTTGTTCAATTCTACCATTAATTCTTCTTAAATTCTCTTCATTGATTTGTCTGAACTCTTCCTTCATTTGGTTATTATTTTCACTTATAGTTTGCCTTAAAGTTTCATTAGTACTTTCCTTAATACTATCAATTTTCTCATTTATCTGTTTTAAACTCTCATTAGTGGTTTCGTTTTGTTTCCTAAAATTTTCATTAGTTTCTTCTTTGTTTTGGTCAAATCTCTCCTCCATCTGTTTTATTAAATTTTCACTCATTTTCTCATTTGTTTGTCTGTTATCTTCCTTGATACTATCAATTTTTTCATTTGTTTGCCTGTGATCTTCTTGATGTTATCGAATTTTTCCTCCATTTGTTTTAATAAGTTTTGACTCAAAATTTCATTTTGTTTCCTTGAGTTTTCAGTGAATTCTTCCTTCTGCTTCTTCAAATCTTCCTTCGTTTCTTCCTTATTTCTGTCCATTTTTTCACTCATACTATTCATTAACTCCATTAATTTTATAAGATTCGGGTCTCCCCTATCTTCCTTTCTTGCTACCGTCTCCACATCCTCCACCGATGTTACTTCTTTCTCTTCCATCCTGACTTCTTTCTCTGCCTCCTTCGTCCGTTTCAATGATGTAGCCCTCTTACGCATCTTTATTATTTCTTGGAACTTATAGCAGTCGCCAGCTAAAAATTAGGAAATTAATTTGGTTGTTTCAATTTCTTCACCTAATATTCCCTAATTTCAGCCTCACTAGTTGGTGCGCCAATTTATAATACTACCTTAATGGAATAATAACTCATGGATATGATTTAATAACATAATGATTTAATCTGTGTAACATAAATTCAATTATTGGAAAATTCCATTCGATACATAAGGTTGTCACAGGGTCGATATTTATCTCAGGATTTATAATTAAATAATTTTAATATATTTCGTGGGAATTCTTGTGGCTGCTACGAAAAGTTCCTTTGCATGTTGATTAATAATAGAGAGTACCTTTACAAACAATATATTACTTATAATCTAAAAATTTACACAAATTATATATTAAGTTACATACAAGTTTGACGATATTCAATTTGTCCGTCTCAGAAAATAATGTAGTTTATTAGTGTACAATAAATGTTTTCCTTGTAATCACTGTTAGCTTATATATTGAATTTGGTTGCACTTTAAAATGTTGACTAGTGATTAGTGTTAGTGTAAATTGTTATATTGTCTAGTGGTTGTTCCTTGTTGAAAAAAATATTGTCAAATTATACTTTACACATCTAGACGATATTGCTGAAGGGTTCCTGGTCGTTTCTGAATATTTTTCTTGATTGTGTGTATTATTTGTTCATGAAAATTGTAGTGGAAGGATTATTATCTTCGATGATGGTCCTTCAGATCTTCTTTCACACACGGGTCATCTATTTTTATATACTTTTAATTACCTCTAGACACGCACTATTCAACTGCTTTCCATCACAATTAACAATTAAGTGTTATTTCTTCTTTTTTAGTCATAGAACTCATACAAATTTCTTAAATTTTGATTGGTCATTTATGTACAGTTTAAATGTTATAGGATCAACACCCATTACCTACATTATATTTTATAAATTACCTTTAATAGATAATATTATTATTATACTCTAATTATATATGCAATGTTTATACAATTATTAATTAGATAATTATAAACAATTTGATACTAAACATGCCTCAGTTTATAACTGTAAAACCTCATTAATTTGAATTTCTATGATATGTGGTGGAACAATTTGTTATGAATGATTGTAATTTCTACTTTGACTACCTGAGATAAATATATTTACATAAATTAACTGGTGACATAAAATCTTATAACATATAACAAAACTTTTAATAATAATAATTGTTTTTGACAGTTTTAGTTTATTTATACTGCTAAACTATTGTCTGTATGATAAACTAAAATTCTATCTAATAATAACAAAACACTTCCATCAAAAATAATTACACTGTTTAACGGTAGTCTGTGTCGCTATTTCTTATGATCACACTCATTACTTTAAAGGTTTGCGTCCCTTTTCCTTTCCTTGATTATAGGCCTATATGATTATAATTAATACAATTTTATTATATGGATTAGGTACTCTTTATTGGGTTTGGATTATTATTCAGGGTACGTTGATTAGGCCTACTAGGTTTATTTATTTCACTTTTTTCTGTTTACTGCCCTATTCTACTGGGTTATTTCTGGGTTTCTGGATAATATTATATAAGTCAAACCAAATAGTTTTCCTTTAATTTGCTAGCAATTATTATTTCTTGGTTCTTCCCTGGATCGGATTTCACTATTATTTACTATTCTTTTGTAACATTTGTTTCATTACAAGTGTTAGTGTCATTGTCTCATTTATCTTTTTTACAGCTTGGGATTTGTATTCATGATACAGTTCCCTAATTTCTTCAAGATAACCAATCAATGATTCATAAAGTTCCTTGGCAGCATAGACATCCAAATCTTCTGCTTGTAGCTTTTCCATTGTCTTCCCAAACTGTTGGAATATGGCACCCCAAAGACTAGACATAAATGCTGTGTCAATATGAGTTAACTGCTTAAGTAAACCTTTAGCTTTGTTTTGGTCCAAACATTTTTGGGTGGCATCTTCGGAAAATGACTTAAGAGCATTGAATTGTTGAGCTTTTTGGACCAAAAAATGATAAAAGCAAATTCCATCTCTGTGTCAAACTAGAAAAAAAATTAAAAATACTCTGCAAGAAGTCGAAAAATGTTACAGACTCCCGACAACATTCTGCTACTTGAGAACCACTCAAATTTGCTGAATCCTAGTGGATTGATTGCCTTGATTCTGGCTTGCAAACCAGAATATATACCTGACATGTTTGAACAATTGTCGTAAGTTTGACCTCTACAATCAGATATCTCTAGATTTATACTTTTTAAAATCTCCAATACTGTGTCTGCAAGGTTTTCACCTGTGTGCTCAGGATTTTTGAAGAAGGTTAAAAATCTCTCATGTGCCTCCCCTATCTCATTTACATAACGAACAACGAAGGTCAATTGGTCGTTATGAGTAATGTCTGGTGATGAGTCAACTATTACTGAATAATATTTACACAACTGGACCTCTTCAACAATCTTAGAGACTACTTTCTTTCCAATAATTTTAATAAGGTCATCACAAATTACTGGACTCAAATATGACGTCCTTCCGCTACCTGGATTTCCATAGCATGAAATGTGAGTAGATAGAAAGGGGTCATACTCAGCTATTAATTCAAGGCACATCGTAAAATTGCCATTATGGTCTGACCCAAACACTTCGTTATCTCCTCGGAATGCTAGTCCTCGAGAAGATAATTTTTTAAAGACAGAAATTACCCTCTGTAGTACATTCCTCCAATACTGGACCTCTTGCTCAAAAACAGTTACTAACTTTTTGTCAATTCTAGATAATTCATTTGCTTGGGTTTTAAATTTAATTGCACAATCTCTGTGAGAGGATGAGTTTTCATGTTCGGAGATACGTTGTACAGCGTGAATCCAATCATTAAACCCTGATTTTGAAGCAAACTCAGATAGGCCTCCAAAAAGCATACAAGGAGCAAAATATACCCTGACTTGGTGAATAAACTAAATATTCTCGTTTTACAACATTCCCATTCAAAAGCTTTCTTTTAAATAAACTATCAGTACAGTACCTCTTTCTACCATCATGATATAGACAAACTGACTTTGAAAAATCAGAATCGTCATTTTGTTTTATACCCTGTTTGATTAAGAAATCAATGGTTTCGTCAGTAATGACCCACTGATATGGATCATTGTCTGGCAAACATATTATACTGTCATTATTTTTGTCTAGACCAGGAGATGCCGATGTTGAGGGTTCTGGATGAATCTCATTATTTTCATCAGAAGTGCTAGAACCTTGGTTGGTTGTTTTGCATTCATTACCAGTACCACCAGTATTACTATTACTTACATAAATTTTTGGTTCTTCAGAAATTTTGTTTTCAGTTTTTTCATAACTGAAAAACGATTCTAATTTTCTTACTTTTTTAAGGGTGTCATCTTCTTTTTGTTTCTTTTCTTCTGCCTTCCATCTATATGCCGCCCCACTTAGTCTTTTTCTTCCGTCCATTTCAATTTTATACTTAAACTAGCTGATTTACCCAGCGTTGCTCGGGTTCATAATTTATTCATAGGCTCATAGGCACCTATTCTTGTTCTAACGTTATATTACTTGTATATTGTATAATCTTCCTTATATTGTTACGTTCGCATTCTCACTGGAGGAATACTCTGTAGCGCACCTGTTTAAGAACATGTCATAAACTGTATTCTTATATCTGGAGAAGAATTCTGTTGCGCGTGATGCTCCTGCTCGATTTCTAACTCTGGGAGAGGGAGAACAGCTAAATTAGTTTTCAATAAAATGTCTACAGTACTTGCACACGCTGCGTATTTAACTGTCGTTTTATAATTCATTGTGTTAATGTTGAAATAAGGCATTTGTTAAATTAGTGTCTTCTACACTTATTCTAACAATACAATACCTCTATAGATTTCAGCTTATCAATTTTTAAATTCAAACTGAAGCAAGTGCATTTATATTGTCTGAACACTATAATCTGAATACATTCCCTATCAAAACTTTGTTTTTTATACTCGCTTATAACTTACTTCGATCTTAACTTATCCACTTTTAAATTCAAACTGAAACAACTCTGAATTCACACACTATTAAGAAGTTTCTTAAGATGCATACACCACCTTTGATATCATAACCTATATCTTTATTTATAAGAACCGTGGACTCTGGCCCCGCCGTCTTTCGCGGGATCCGACTAAGACTCCCCGGGTTCCGTGGATGAACTCCGGGGAAGGCCCGTCGGACGAATCCCGCGCTATTTCCTACGCGGGAGACTTCCACCGATGCTATGGTAACCAGAATCTATTCTATTGGGTTGCCATAGTAATCAGATCTAATAGTTTTTTTAAGACCCAAAGGACCCCCCAGAGGATCGTATCGAAAAAAACACCTGTCCTATGTTGGTTCTCCCGTTGCGTAAAATATTTGTGCCAAGTTTGGTTGAAATCGGTCCATTGGTTTAGAAGGAGATGTGGAAGACCCCAAAGGACCCCCCAAAGGATCGTATCGAAAAAACACTTGTCCTATGTTGGTTCTCCCGTTGTGTAAAATATTTGTGCCATGTTTGGTTGAAATCGGTCCAGTGGTTTAGGAGGAGATGTGGAAGACCCCAAAGGACCCCATCGAAGAAAACACCTATCCTATGTTGGTTCTCCCGTTGCGTAAAATATTTGTGCCAAGTTTGGTTGAAATCGGTTCAGTGGTTTAGGAGGAGATGTGGAAGACCCCAAAGGACCCCATCGAAGAAAACACCTATCCTATGTTGGTTCTCCCGTTGCGTAAAATATTTGTGCCAAGTTTGGTTGAAATCGGTCCAGTGATTTAGGAGGAGATGTGGAAGACCCCAAAGAACCCCCCAAAGGACCCCATCGAAAAAAAAACACCTATCCTATGTTGGTTCTCCCGTTGCGTAAAATATTTGTGCCAAGTTTGGTTGAAATCGGTCCAGTGATTTAGGAGGAGATGTGAAAGACCCCAAAGAACCCCCCAAAGGACCCCATCGAAAAAATACCTACCCTGTGTTGGTTCTCCCGTCGCGTAAAATATTTGTGCCAAGTTTGGTTGAAATCGGTCCAGTGGTTTAGGAGGAGATGTGGAACATACATACATAAAATGGTTTTTTTTTTGCCCCTTAGGAGTGAAAGTTTTTAAAACCGTTTCTTAGTGAGCACCTAAGACCTATGATGAAGCTATGTTCAAAGTTTCATTGATATCCATTCAGTGGTTTCAGAGATATCGTGATCAGTGAGTCAGTCAGTGGTATTTGGCTTATATAGATATAGATATCGATTTGCAATCCAATAAAGAACTAAAGAAGTAAAAAATAAACTTGTACTTTTTTTCATTTCACATCACAGTTTACAGCTTAATAAAAACTAACATAACCTATGCTACACTCACTTGTTGCACACACCACTAGTCACTGTGACACCAATTAGCGCTTTCGAACGTACCTGTTCATCATCAGATCGTAACTGCCACGGCTAGGTGACATCATCATCATCAGGTGGCAGTTACGATCTGATGATGAATGGGTACGTTCGAAAGCGCTAATCGGTGTCACAGTGACTAGTGGTGGGTGCAACAAGTGAGTGTAGCATAAATGTATTTAACCACTAATAAAATTTGTAGTAACATAACCTAGTTGAATAGAATAGGCAAACGGTAGCACAGAGCAGCGCACGAGCCAGACCAGAGCGGCGGCCGACAGCGCAGTGTTGCCAACAAAAACCTTCCCTACCTCATTTATACTAGTAGCACTAGTAGAACAGCAGTGGAATACTGGATTTGGAATGGCAATATGACATATGAGTAAGCGGAAATAACTAAGTGACAGACAGGAATGCAACGTTTGCTTCCTCAACAGTATACACTGCTCGCAACAATCTACATGAATGGCATTGATTATTTGATTTCATAAATCATTGAAATTATATTGGACATTATTTTAATAATTGATTCCTTCAATAGTTGACCAAATGTTATAATTATTGGTGACGAGACGATTAATTGCCAATTATTCGTCACCATTAATGATTTTAATGCATTGGAAATATCCTTTCATTGTGAATCTAAAAAATAAAAATCAAAAATTTTGCCGCCCCCCAAATCTTACCACCCTGTGCGCGAGCACAGAATAGCACGTGCCTAAATACGGGCCTGCATATATTATTTAACAAGAAATACCAACAACACATGTCTGTAAGCAGTGGCGGCTGGTAATGTTTTTTACGGGAGGGGCAAAATTTTTTTGGACCCATATGTAACAAAAGTCACCAGTAGAAACTAAATTATTGCTATTATCATGAAATAATTTTAAAATTGAACCTTTTGCTTTACTACTAAAAGTATTGTTAATATCAAAAACCTACCTTGCAAACTACCAATATTTAAACAGTGTTTGAAACTGAAATTATTTATAACCCTAAGCAGTTCACGTTCCTAAACTTAAATACTTAATAAATTATATTATTAAATGCATGCATTGCTAAATAAAATATATTTGTTCCCTACCCTATTTGTTTCTAACAAATACACAGGCTCAGGCCTACACAGAATAAGTTACACGTTTATGTACACAAGGTTTGACAAAAACACTATCTTACACAGAATACACTGCCTAATAAAGAATAAATTATTAGAACATTACGTTTACACAAAAAATACAACAAGAACACAATCAAAACTATATAAAACACAAGAGAAAATATATGCTCTTAAACAGCAACAGAGAAGTTTTGAACAATGCTCCGGTTCTCTATGAAAAGAGCCGTGAAATCAGACAGCGGGCAGAGCCCCTCCTATAACGGCTGCTGCTGATTTAAAAGCACAGACATGTGTACACATCCTCTTTCCCCGCTCCCCGCAAGACCCACCTATGCAGGGAGAGCGACAGCGAAAGCGTCCGGCTGCGGGACCATGCCGAAAACATCGGGTGATTGCTATTAGTCGCCCAAAAAATATCTTTCACATAAAGATACTACACATTATAGTTATATTATTGACAAGTTTAATTTGCAAATTTAGTGCGAGGGCTGCGCCCTTTTGCCCTCCCTGTACGAACGGCCACTGTCTGTAAGTGAATGTTTGGCAACAGAACAATGTGAAATTATGCCCCTCAATTAGCTGTAAATCATTCTTTAAATAAACCTATTTATAATAGTATAGGAGATGTTCTTTAGTACTGCTTAGACTGGTTAATGGTAACGTGATATATTTATCATATTAAATAAAATTGAACATGATAAATTTTATTTAACCAGGCCATAGGAGGTTTGCAAATATGACACAAGATAAGAAATGGTATAAATAAAGTGAACGTAACTCTAGCTCTTCTAAAAACCTGATGGTCAAGGACTATCCATTAGATTCTGACTTAGGCTGGATGCATGCTACCTGAATACCAGTAGAACAGCCAGTTTGTCTTGTGATTCAGCTCATGACTACACAGCCTGAGTCACTCACTTACATATTTGCCGTGACATGCTACCAAGTTTCTACAGACTCCTCCAAGAGAACCTATTTCCCTTCCTGAACATGTTCCTGGTAAAAACCATTATGAAATGTACACAATATCCACCTGTATTGGCACTAGAGCTCTAATTCTATTCACTCAACATAGACTCCTTTCACAATACTGTGAACCTGCAGGCAGGTTGGAACTTTCACAAAGAAGTTTATGTTGAGTAAAATAACTATTTTTTGCTCACATTAATTTTGTCCCTGATTTTTTTCTAAAGAAGACATCACAGGTTGTCTTATTAACTTCCTTCAGGATTTGAAGAAACTACTGTAATGGTGGTCCTTAACAGGGTATGATATGTGCTACTAAAAAGCCTCCACCTAAAACCTTCTTCTCAGCCATATATAAATTACTCAAGAAGAATTAGTCAGTCATTCTATGAGGAAAGTCAATTAACTGCCACTTTTATAGACATGGAAAAGGCATGTAACCAGTCTCTTGTATGAAAAGATATTATCAATATTAAAGAACATAATCTTTCTTACCCTATTGGAAGTTATATGACTGATGCACTCATATCCTGTATCATAGAAAGGACATTTTGTGTGAAAATGAACACCTTTTCTGAGAACCATTTCACTATTCCACAAGGCAGTGCTTACATCCTCTCCTCTTTTCAGCTTATATCAGCAATATCTCAAGAAATCCTGGAGTTTAGCTTTCTTTGTATGTGGCTGATGCCGCAGGAGCGTGGAGGTATAAATCTGATATGCCAGCTTGAATTGTTGGGCAACAGAACTGATTAATACTATAACTGTTAATGCACTCTAGAATGTTGCAGTGCTATTTTAGAAATTCTAAAAAAGATATTAAGAGCACTTGTGAATAGGTAGAAGAGGTAGCCCTTATATACAGGTAAACAAGGCATTCCCTAGGACCTTGGACAAGTTTAAAGTAGGAAAAAAAGAGCTTTCTTGAGCATGAACATCCAGATGATGTAAATGCAAATGTAGATCTTTCTAAGACAGAATACTTTGATATGGTTATTGGCATAAGCAGCCAAAGTACTCTCACAAGATTTGCAGAGTTACAAAGCTATGAAGAAAATGTTATCTTCTTTTATGGGACTTGGTGTTGAAAAGCAAATATGCTTGCATCTGTAGATGAAACAGTCTTCAAGAAGTATTCACTATGACATTCAGAGATTATAGAGAAACTGGATTGAAGAGGCACTTCATCAAAAACTGAAGATGTTTGTCATAACTGTAGCAGAAGACTTAGAAATTGGTGACACATTGAAAATATAATTCAGAATTATACAACAAAATTAATCTAAACACTTATGTGGTTTTAATAATTCTTTTGACGATACCAGTGTCTGTTGCACCTGCAGGATGGTCATTTGCTTTAAATTTGATTAAACATTATCTTTGATAAATCATGTCTCAATGGAGATGGTCTTCACTTGTGTTTTATCAATTGAGAATAACACTGCTTTAAATCTGAATTTTTATGATGTTATTCATAAAGTCAGTACTCATGGTGACATCATTGAAAAGCAGGGGAGCAAAGGTACCTGCATTTTGAACACACATTACTTTTACATTATTTAGAGTTAATACCTTGCTCCTGTGTTTTACTTGTTTGTTAATACATTAAACATATTATTGCAATTATTGACTTACATTAATATAATGCCTCCTTCTCTATTTCAATTTTTAAGCGGTTTATAAAATGAGTAGCTTGTGGCCTTGAAAATCCCAGGGCCACCACTGATTGGTAGAACATACTTGCTTTCCTTAACAAAGGGAAATATACCTACTTCAACCTCTATCTTGATCATGACTAGTGTACCCATGTCCAGACAGATTCCAAACAAACAATAGCACGTGTAGGACAAACTGTATCCACTACTTGTCAGCCTGGCTATGTTATATAAGCAGTAAAATGGTTGTTAGCTTAATAGTCTGCTTCTCATTTTACCTATACTGCTCTTTTTAGGAATATCTTTACCTTTACCTATATACCCAGTGCATTTTTTGTGGGGGAAAAGTTGGAGGAACACATGGCTAAAATATGGAGGGGGAGAGGCTTATTATCTGTATTTCACTCATGGTAATTTGTAATGTATGAATAATGCAAAATTGGACTTTCAACTCATAGGGAGAAGTCAGAAATAAAAAGAAAATTAATTCTCAATACAAATGATTAACCTTTAATTAATTTAGTTTTCTAGATCATCTTATATTCTAATAGAAATTGAATGACTGATGTCTTTTGCAACTTTATAACTTGTGTGGGAATATTTTATAGGTAATTTCCTTTTCTTTTTTTTGACTCATTTTTCACGTATGGAAACAATGTGAAACAGACCAGCAGATACGCCAGCTTGATTAAAGTGAGCATCAAACTGTGCACTTAGTATCAAATACCTACAAATTTTTATGATCTGCATATTGTATGATTACCAGTTTTACATCATTATGAGCCAAAGCCAAAATCTCCTTTGCTATCATGGTTCACATTGCCGGCTGCAATAAAGATGAAGATGCAATAAAGCCACCTTATCAATGCATGTGTAGCGGGTCAAATTTTGGGTTTTTATTTTAATCGTCTGGGGCAATTATATAATTTTATTCAGTTCATTTTTGGTGCGGGTTTGTAAAAAGAAGTTGTGAAAATTATTGGGTAACAAAATTCATTCCGTTATAATAGAACGCATGTGCAACGTATAATAGTCAGTGTAACAGAACAGTGAAACAAAGCAATAAGGCAGTTGTTGTTGAGGAATGCGGCAGAGCATTCGCACCTCCACCAAAATTCTAAGAACTCTGTAAATGTGTGTCAACGCTCAAGCGCAACTACACCCGCACGCGCTCAAAGGACGCTCTAACAAAAAACTCAAGATGGCCAGAGCGTAAAAAGTATTAGTCGTCTTCTCTAAAACCTCCCGGAAGGCGCATTAAACTCCGCCTACTGTTGGTGACATCAGCGGAACCAAGTCCAATATCGGCCTCTGGACACACACACATACCAGCTTTAATCCATATATAAAGTGGTTACTTCCCAACAAATGAGCCCGGAGCGACGAAAGCATAGTGGCAGTGAAACACCGATTCCCGGCAAAAAGTCAAAAGTACCTGTTACATTACAGTGCAGTCTCACAGTTGTATCCACCGGCGCCGGTACAATTAAAGTAGGCTCGTCAACCAAGTTTTACTCTATCAACAGAAGAGGTGTTAATTATGGCCAAAAAGTTTATGTGACCGCGGTCAAGAGAAAATGTAAAGCAACATCAGACATTTTTTGGACACTTTCACACGAAATTAGGAAAGAACAATGGATGTGCGCGAAGACCACGTGGCCGGGGGTCATTTCGTTTATTGAAAGTAAGGGTAGGGGGTTTTAAAAGAGTATGGGGTATTAAAGAAATTAAAATTAAGTTAAGTGAGAATGGCAGGCTGGGCTCTCTTGTAAGTAATAGAAAATAAGAATAGCATATAAGACGTAATGATTACACAACTTGTAAAATCTTAATATTTTGAAGGTATGTAAAATCTAAATTTGGAAAAAAGTATCAATTTAAAACCTTTTGAGTAATAAAAGAAAACTAATTTCTCTTCCAAGATGCATTGTGCAAGTTCTTCACACAACCTTGAAAATTACGCTTTTATCCCAAAGTACGTATGAGATCCTGGACCCAAGAACACGCAAAACAGTAAGTGTAAGTTTTTTTATTATGGTATAGTTTTTATAAGTTAATTAAATGGTGATAAATACGTAATTTCACAGTGGCGCAGCCGAAAGGGACAGTTTTTATAAGTTAAAAATTTGATGTAAAAACCATACCTACAAATAAGATACAAGCGCAATTGAGAGGTTAAGTGAAAGACGTAAAGTTACGTAAAATAAATAAAAAATATTGGTTCAGACAGATAAGAAATAAATTACATATTTAAAAATATAATAATGGAAAATACAGAGAACGGAGTCGATTTGTCCGACTCGACTGTGATAAGCGAAATAGCTGAATTAAATGAATCAGCTGTGATGAGTAGTCTTGACATACATTCAACACCGAATGTAGGTCAAGACGAGAAAATTATGAATGTAAGCAAAACAAATGAAAAAGATAATACAGAGGATTCAGGGATTCAAGTAACCCCGACCTCAACAAAATACAATAAGGTGGATGACGATCTAATGAGTATTTTACTTAATCAATTTGCAAAAATGAGTAGTAAATTTGACAGTTTTGATGAGCTAAAAAACCAAATTAACGAAATTAATAGCTATTGTAAAAATACCAGCGAAGAATGTACTAATAAAATTAACCAAGTAGAAACCAAGTTAGATGATTCAATGCAAAAGGTAGACGTTAAATTTAATGAAATAGACAGTCAGATAGATAGAGTTGAGAAGCAGATAAATGAAAACAATGAAATATTAATGAATACAATGAATGAGCATAACAATGACATAGAATCTAAAATTATTAAATGTAATATTGAAACTGATTGTAAGTTGAATAGTGTAGTAATGACAGTTGAAAAATATAGTCAGAATATTGATGAACACCAAAGTAAGATAGACTCTAAAATATATGAAATTGAAAGTAATTATAAGACAGAAATACAAGCAGTAAATGAATCTATCGATGTAATATCAAAAAATAATGTACAGTCTGAATATAGTAATGACAAAAAATTATATTCTCTTGAACAAAATATTAGTAGTATGAGAGATGAATTAAGCTTAGTGAAAAATCAAAATGTAAACAATGTTACTGAGCGCATATTTATGACACGAGATACAAATAATGAAATAGAATTAGAGACTTTCAATTGTGACAATCGTAGAGTACACCCAATGCAATTTTTAAATAGGGTTAGGGAGTTTAATAGTAGTAGCTGGGAGGTTAAGTTGATGAAGATTATTAAATGTTTTAAAGGTAGTGCCGAGATATGGTCGGAAGTACACCATATAGAATGGGAAAGTTATGAAGATTTTGAGATAGCTTTTTGCAACAAATATTGGTCAGAAGAAGACCAAGAAATATTAAGAAGTAAAATAATGGGTAACGGGAATTTTGGTAGGATTAATAACCACCTAACCATATATGTGATGACCATATACAACGAAGCTAAATATCTAGAACCGCCGTTGCCTTTCCGATCATTTGTAAGACATATTAGCAAACACCTGCCCAGAGAAGTGCAAATTACGCTAATGACTAGGGAGATTACAAATATAAGTGAGTTAGAAAACATGTTAGATGTATTACAGAATATAGGGGAACGCGACATAGGGCGACGTTCAACTACACCAGTAGTACCACACCATAATAACAATAATTTTTTCCATCATAACAGGGGTATGCAGAATTTTCATAGAGGAGCGCGGGGAGGAAGTTTCGATAATAGGGGCGAGAGTTGGAGGTGTGGAACATGTGAAACCGACAATTATGCTAATAGAACAAATTGTTTCAGATGTCATCGAAACAGGGAGTGCACCAGGAACGAGCGAGCAAACCCACCACCCAATCAACAGTCGAGAGGAGGAGAATTTCACAGGGGAGCGCCGAGAGGAGTAGGACAATATAACAGAGGGAGAGGGGGTAATCATCCAGCTGTAGCGGGTCCCTCTACGGAAAACTAGGGAGGACAATGGAGAAGCGGGCCGAACCATTGTCTACGGAAAACAGGAGGGTCCAAATAATCCACAGATACCATAATAACGTCATCAAGATGGACATGGCGAAGGAACTGTTAGAAGAAGAGGAGAACAAGGTGACGGAACGCAGAGCAGGATTAACTGAGGTGACAATTAACCTTGAAGGTAAGAATTATAAAACTTTAATTGATACCGGTAGCGAGATATCAGTAATTTCTGAAAATGTCATGGGTGAATTAAAAGAGTTAAACAAGAATATACCGTCATTACCAGTTGCAGGGGTTACTGTAGTGGGGGTAACTGGGGTGAGAAGTAAGAGAATAACCAGACAAGTACAATTAAATATTCTAATAAATGAAGTTGAATTTGAAAACACTTTCCTGGTAGTTAAAGGGTTGAGTTTAGATGTAATCTTGGGAAATGATTTTTTGGAAAGAAACGGAGCAGTCATAGATTTCAATAAACAAATAGTAAAATTTGAGAAGGGGAATAAACCAGTCAGAATAGAGTTTAAGAAAATAGTAAATGAAAATAAAGTCACGGGAATAAAAATGTTACATAAACAGATAAATGATAGAGAGATAGAAACTAAAATAAATATATGTCTTGAGAGTGATAGCATAGAAAATGAGGAGAGAGAAATGCATGAGCGTAATGAGAGTGTGTGGGCAAATAGAGCTGATAAATTTTTCAATGAAAATACAGTTGTAGGAAATACTCAACAACAGGAGTTGTGGGCAGTGGTCGAGCAGTACAGAGAGGTGTTTGATGAATCACCAGGGAAAGCGAAGGACTACATCTGCGAGCTGAAAGTTCGGGACCACGCACCATACATGCAGAGAAGTTACCCAGTGCCGTTTTCGAAGAGGAGGGCTGTACAGGAGGAATTAGACCGGATGATGCAAGGAGGCATAATTGAACGCTCAGTATCACCTTATTCAAATCCTTTGGTGGTAGTGACAAAGAAGGATGGCAAGGTAAGGTTATGTTTAGATGCTAGGAAAATTAATCAAATTATTATACCTGACAGGGAATCTCCAGAACCCATAAATGAGATTTTACAAAAGTTTAGCGGAGTCAAATACATGACGTCCTTAGACCTGACCGCTGGATACTGGCAGGTGCCATTAGCAACAGAGAGCAGGAAATACACAGCTTTTCTTTTTAACGGTAAGAATTACCAGTTTAAACGCTTACCTTTTGGATTAAACACCAGTGTTGCCAGTTTTATCAAATGTTTAGATAATATATTACAACCTAAGGATTTGGATTTTTTAACTGTATATGTCGATGATATCTTGATAGCCTCTAGAACGTTCACTGAACATTTAGAACACATAGAATATGTATTAGATAAGCTACAAAGAGGGGGTTTAACAGTGAATTGGGACAAGTCTAAGTTTCTGCAGACAGAGATACACTTTTTAGGATTTATTATTACGCAGGAGGGGATATTAGCCAACCCTGACAAAGTCGAAGCCATAATGCGATTCCCTGAACCTAAAAACATTAAGCAATTACAGAGTTTTTTAGGCCTATGCAATTTTTACAGGAAATTTCAGGAGAACTACGCACACACAACATCCAAACTGAGTGCTGTACTGCAGAAGAATAAACAGTGGAGATGGGGCGATGCGGAACGAGCTGCGTTTAATGAAATTAAGAGAAAGTTTAGTCACATGATCATGATGAATCATCCCGATTTTAATAAGACTTTTTATTTACAGACCGACGCCAGCAATGTAGCGCTAGGTGCCGAGTTATACCAGGAGAGCTGCAACAAGGAACACCTAACGATCGCCTTCGCCAGTAGATCACTGTTATTGGCGGAAAAGAATTACACGACAACTGAGAAGGAACTACTAAGTATTGTGTTCGCCGTGGGTAAATTCCGCACGTACATCCTAGGGAATACCACAATCATTCGGACAGACCACAAGGCACTGTCATTTCTGAATTCATGTAAGCTAACACACAGCCGATTAACCAGGTGGGTATTAGCCTTACAAGAATATAACTTTTCATGGGAGTACATAAAGGGGTCAGATAATAAGATACCAGATACACTTTCTAGAATAGACGTTATAGACAATAAAACTGGTAGGGACCTCAAAGAAATAGAAATTTTCAGACTAACTAGGGAAGATAGAATTTTTGGTGAGGAATTAAGTGACATTAAAAACTTGCAAAGATCTGATAGCAAACTGGGTAAAATAATTGTTAGTTTAGAAACAGATGTAGAGGGATCTGAATATAATGAGCGATTTCAAATATATCAGGGTGTTTTGTTTAAAAGGGTAGATGGTGGGGAGCGTGATTGGAGGTTAATTATACCTGATGGGTTAATAGATAAAATTGTTTGGGATTGTCATATAAGGTATGGTCATTTTGGTGCGAGAAAGTGTGCAAATGTTTTGAAAGAGTCATGTATATTTAAGAATATGGAGAGGAGAGTGAGAAAAGTGTTGAGAGTGTGTGATTTATGTCAAAAATCGAAAGTAGTGAATTATAGAGTGGAAGGAGAGATGAATTATATAAAAGTAGATAAACCTTTCGATCTAGTTGCGGTTGATTTATATGGACCATTACCCAGAGGTAGAGGAGGGGTGTTATATGTATTTGTAGTTTTAGATACTTTTTCAAAATTTGTAAAGTTATATAGTATTAAGAGAGCAACTAGTAAGGTACTTAGCGAGAAGATAGTGAAAGACTACATGCTAAATGTGGGAAAGCCGAAAATTGTATTATCTGATCATGGTCCACAGTTTATAAGCGGCAAGTGGCGGCAGACGCTTGGATGGGAAGGCATCATACCCAAGCATACGGCAGTGTACCATCCTCAGTCGAATCAAGCAGAGCGGGTGATGAGAGAGATTGGTAGGATATTCCGGGCGTACTGTCACGCCAAACACACAGAATGGCCATCCTACGTGAGAAAAGTAGAGGAGTGGCTGAATTGTACCACCCATGAGTCCACGGGATTTACGCCGCATGAGTTGATCAGGGGAACAAGGCCGCCCAGGATATTAGAACAACTTTTCACGTACCCACCTGAAGGTCAAATGTTGGACAGAAACATGAAAATTAGATTGGCGAACGAGAATTTACTTACTAGAGGAGAGCGACGAAAACAGAAACATGATGCTAAGGGGAAATGGACCAAATATGAGGTAGGTCAGTTAGTGTTAGTAAAAAGACATGATTTGTCCAGTGCTCAAGATAGGGAAATAAAGAAGTTTTTCTTGTTATATGAAGGACCTTATGAAATTGTTGAAATAAAAATGCAGAATGCGTATGTGCTGAGGAACCCAGCGACACGGGAAATAGTAGGTACTCAAAATGCGACGAATTTAAAGTTATATAGGTCACTTTAATTGTTATGTTTATAAATAAGTTTCTCAAACATTATTGTATGTTTTCAGAAGGGATCCTCCCCCATTTTCGGGCGGCCACGATCTTACCAGTCCTGGCCGTGGAATTCGGAAATTGGAGGCGGGCCATGGTTGGCAGGATCTTCCTTCGGGCAGTGAAAACAACGATGGTCCGGCTCCACCAAAATTGGTACAAAATAGAAATTTAACCACATATATTTGAACGGGGAGGGGGACCCCAACAGGTACGTGACTCGACTTAAAATTTTTTTTATACACTCTGGGTACAGCAATTTGGAGGTACCTGTCACGTACCTGCACTGCCTTAGAGTGATTATATAAAGGAGGCTACATCTAAATGCAAGGCAGTGCATACAAATTTCAATAATTTTAGTGTCACTGGCAAAGTTAAAATTGAGCCATTGACAATAGTTTAGCTTACACCCGAAATGAAGAGTTTTGCGGGGAAGTATAATGACTGCCAGATCAGACGACGGGTTAGTAGAGATGAGGAGATTTGGTAGTATCATTTGCATAGAAAGGGGAAGTAACTGCACAAAGTAGATCTGCTCTGGCAGTTTTATATACTTCATCGCAAAACACCCCCGTTTCAGGCGGGGATACTGACCACTTAGTTATAAATTATAAATTATAAATTTAAAATGTAAATAAATTTTAGAATTAAGTGACCGAATATAATTGTCGAGTTTTAGTATCAGTGAGTATGGGAACGTTTTGAGACGATGTGTAACAAAATAAAAACTTGTTGTCAATACAAGAAGTGGGGATGACTTTGGGGGGTAGTTTGGTACTCGATGAAGTGATAATAACAATGGAGTGTTGGACTACATTTGTAGAAAGATTAATTTCATTTATTAAGTAATTAGGTAGTTATTAAGTGGCTATTGTGGGGGTGGCCTGTGCTCTCACAAGTAGCGGAAGGGGTTGGGGGTAGCAGTGAGTGTTACCTCCATCGGAGGCCAAACTGGCGATAAATGTGCGGCACACCTTACCCGTGTAAAATAAAAATTTTATACACAATACTAAATAACGTGTCGCACATAATAATATTGATGTGAAACAGGCAGTGAAATAAAAGTTTAGATTTCCTCGACTTTTCGGGCGGTTACTGCCTTACCAGCACTAACCGTGGTTTTGGCTAGCGGCCAGCTATGGTCATACCAAGTCCCTTGACCATAGCTGACTTGAAATTGGTATATATTTGAAATTCAATGGGGGGACAATTAGAGGAAATCTCCGGAACTAGGGAACAGCGGCTGCCACTCTGTTCGAGGAGGAACAGCAAGACCGGTGGCAGATCCGTTTTAAGGGTGCATGATTATATAACAAGAACATTATGATGTTCAGTAACTTTAAAACTTAATAGCGGAAGCAGAGACACGGAGAGGTAAAACCCTGCTCCAAAATTATACAGTCTCTGTGGAAGCGAAAGGGCGAGACAGTCCTCCATAATCTGAAATAGTGTGTGTGGCTGGGAGGTGACGCAAAGGAGTCACGAACTTAAAGTTTATGACATAAAAGTTTTTGCTTATTTAAAGTTTAATTCAAATAAAACTGCTTGTGCTCTGTTCAGGTAACTAGCTGCTTAGATATTTAAAAATAAGGTGTTCCTGCTATAATTTTAAGTGTATTATTTTATTGTTGTCTGTTAAATAAGCATTGATAAGAATATGTAATTTTATTATGTGTGTATTTGTTTAAGCCAATAAGTAAATCGTCTGGCAGGCTAACATAAGCATCAGAATCAGAGAAATGGGAAACAATGAGGTGAGAAGGGAGAATAAATAAAAATAAATATGTATATTTCATATAATTTGTTCAATCATGAAATGTGTTTTTAATATGTTAGGATATCAGCTGATCAATAATACCATGTCACTGGTATATTGGTTTGTAAATGTTACAAGTAATTAATGTTTAGTGTACTACAGATATTTTGAAGTAAAGACAAAAAGAATATGAGAAATAAAATAGCAATAATTTATGCAAATTAATAAAAGATAATTTATGGGTGATAAATGTTTTATGGGACACATATACCTGTCCAATTTGAATTAAAAGCTAAATGTGAAATGATAGAGATGAATATGATGTAATGTTGTTTTGAGTTGATGTAATGTAATAGAATCTTGAGAAGTATTGATGTTGACACGGTAGTTGGGGAGAATAATGGTAGAGTTCTGAATGATATATTTATGTTTATAGTTAATGAGGTTATTTTGTGTAATTGTAGTAATGTAATGAGATTGAGAATTTTGGGGATGGCAATTTTGTAATAGAGGGTAGTGTATTTGGGGAGTCCGCAACAAGGGTTGGGACGGGATAGGGATAGATTTTAGTGGGGAAGGGGCCGCCTTAGGTAGAATCCGGGCCGCCAGATAAGGGAATTGAGTTTTTTGGGGGCGGGGAAACACGTATCCTATATACAAAGGGTTAGAGAGTATTTTATAATGGGAGAAGGTGGCGTTTGTGTTAAATGATAAGTTGGGGTTTAGAGTGTCCTGATTAGTAGATGTTTTGGTAGAGATGGGTGTCATGGGAGTTGTAGTTGATGAATATTAGAGTCAGAGGGAGAAAGTTTATATAAGTATAGAGATCTAATACAGTAAATGAGAATAAATGAATAATTTACATCACCCACAGTATATTAACGTAAGATTGTTAAGCAAAAAGAGAGATTCATGATAAAGAATATACAGTGTTTATTTTTTTTCAACCAGTGACAGAATTTTGATAGAATGTGAAAATAATGTAAAGTCAAGAATTGTTTATTTTAAATAATTTAAATGTCAACTTGATTATTATATTAATATTTTGTAATTTTAAATATTTTATGTTACTATGTTTTGTATTTCAAGTTAGGATATTACAGATGTTCAATGTGTTTTCAGAACGTATATATAACATATGTAGGTCAAGGGTTTTGGACTTGACCTAGTTACGATCAGCTGATGAGGTCATACACCTACTAAACTTGTATAGTAGGAATCCAATTTTAATCTGTTTGTTTGATTAATTCAAACCAATATTTGAATAATTTTAATAAATGTTATTTAATAAATAAATTTAATAAAATTTTTTTTAATGAATAAATTAAAATTTTTTTTTGAATTTTAAAATTTTTGAAAATTTTAATTTTTTTTTTGAAAAAAAAAAAAAAAATTTTCGCCTGCCAGCGAGTGAATATTTTGAGTAATGATTATTTTCTTATGTGTGCATTAACCATGTTTCTTTTATTGTATTGCATTATATTGGTAGACCATAAGTGATTCTCCTGTTAGAATAAGGATGTGTTTATATTATTAGAAATGTCTAGGTTAAGTCATTTGAAACAAAAAATTAGAAAAAAGAGGAAGAGAATTTTTTGATAAAAGATTATTTTTTTGAATTTTTTAAATTTTTAGTAAATTTTAAAAGAAATTTTTATTTTTCTATGTGTTATGGTAATATGTAATGTTAGTGTGTGAGCCCAGTATTTGCTAAAGGCAGCCCAGCTTGCAAAAAGGGGAAACATATCGGCGGAGGATCTGGGATAATTTTAGCCAGGGATTGAGGATTTTGGGGGGTAGCATGTTAAAAGGCGAGGTGCGCTGTGGTGCGAGTCTGTTCGATTTCTCGGTGTTGGGATCTCTTACGGAGAAGTCCAGTGATCTCGTTCAGATGAGTCCATGGTCGCTGAGCCAGGGGGGTCGTGTACCCAGGAGATTAAGAACCAGGGGGTTGTTGGCACCAGTTCCTCACCAGTCCTCTTCGGGGTTATCGATGAGATTTCTTCTGTCGTGAACAGCAGAATTCTCATCGAGGGGGTATTGTAGCGGGTCAAATTTTGGGTTTTTATTTTAATCGTCTGGGGCAATTATATAATTTTATTCAGTTCATTTTTGGTGCGGGTTTGTAAAAAGAAGTTGTGAAAATTATTGGGTAACAAAATTCATTCCGTTATAATAGAACGCATGTGCAACGTATAATAGTCAGTGTAACAGAACAGTGAAACAAAGCAATAAGGCAGTTGTTGTTGAGGAATGCGGCAGAGCATTCGCACCTCCACCAAAATTCTAAGAACTCTGTAAATGTGTGTCAACGCTCAAGCGCAACTACACCCGCACGCGCTCAAAGGACGCTCTAACAAAAAACTCAAGATGGCCAGAGCGTAAAAAATATT
Source organism: Magicicada septendecula (assembly GCA_034769895.1). Taxonomy (NCBI): domain Eukaryota; kingdom Metazoa; phylum Arthropoda; class Insecta; order Hemiptera; family Cicadidae; genus Magicicada; species Magicicada septendecula. The sequence goes on from CM068367.1 coordinate 491,661,592, forward strand.
AGTCGTCTTCTCTAAAACCTCCCGGAAGGCGCATTAAACTCCGCCTACTGTTGGTGACATCAGCGGAACCAAGTCCAATATCGGCCTCTGGACACACACACATACCAGCTTTAATCCATATATAAAGTGGTTACTTCCCAACAAATGAGCCCGGAGCGACGAAAGCATAGTGGCAGTGAAACACCGATTCCCGGCAAAAAGTCAAAAGTACCTGTTACATTACAGTGCAGTCTCACAGTTGTATCCACCGGCGCCGGTACAATTAAAGTAGGCTCGTCAACCAAGTTTTACTCTATCAACAGAAGAGGTGTTAATTATGGCCAAAAAGTTTATGTGACCGCGGTCAAGAGAAAATGTAAAGCAACATCAGACATTTTTTGGACACTTTCACACGAAATTAGGAAAGAACAATGGATGTGCGCGAAGACCACGTGGCCGGGGGTCATTTCGTTTATTGAAAGTAAGGGTAGGGGGTTTTAAAAGAGTATGGGGTATTAAAGAAATTAAAATTAAGTTAAGTGAGAATGGCAGGCTGGGCTCTCTTGTAAGTAATAGAAAATAAGAATAGCATATAAGACGTAATGATTACACAACTTGTAAAATCTTAATATTTTGAAGGTATGTAAAATCTAAATTTGGAAAAAAAGTATCAATTTAAAACCTTTTGAGTAATAAAAGAAAACTAATTTCTCTTCCAAGATGCATTGTACAAGTTCTTCACACAACCTTGAAAATTACGCTTTTATCCCAAAGTACGTATGAGATCCTGGACCCAAGAACACGCAAAACAGTAAGTGTAAGTTTTTTTATTATGGTATAGTTTTTATAAGTTAATTAAATGGTGATAAATACGTAATTTCACACATGGTTTTTGCTTTTTTCTTGGGTGAAATTTGACAATAATTTTGTATACACAGTTGTATATGTATGCGTATAAAATACAAACTTAATGTGACATAGGTCTCTAAACTGCCGTAAAACAATAAGTTATGGAATGAACAATGATAGATTCACCTGTAACATATATGTACACTTACATGTAAAAAATTATATAATGTTTTAACTACACTGCAGTAAAACGTTAATAAACAACAGTCGAATCGCATGCAACATACACATACACATTAATAAACAATGTAAAGTACTAATGACATTGCCATAAAAGATTAATAATAAAGAAAGGAAACAATCAAACTCATTTAAATGACTGATGTGTGTTTGTTTTCATGGCTATCAGTATTGGCAAAGATGTTTTTGTGTACTAGTGTGCAGAATATCTTAATAGCACAAAATTTGTCATTATTTTCTATTTTTTTTTTTGCATCAAATTACAATATAATTTTTAATTTTTATCAAAATGTATGGTATATAAAACAATTTTCAAAAAGATGTTGAAATGGCATTCCAGCATGTACCATCACAAAATAAGCACTGTCTATACCTTTGTGCCCTATATATAATCAATGTTGGCTACAATGTGTACTTAACACATAGCAGCCAAAATCAGTACTCTGTTAGCTGGCTGAGAACTAATCTTGGTTCTTGTGTTTGAGCTTGTTTGAGAAAATTGTTTTTCCTTGGACAGAGAACTATAAAGCACCAGGTCATGTTGAAACTCAGCATTGGTCAACCCAAGATAATTTTGCATGATGCACAAATTATTGCTCAGCGCATGTCATGGAAACCAAAAATTCTGATGAAGGTATCCAAGGAGAATGTTGAAAAGAAAAGTAAGAACAACAAATCATGAAATAAAAATCTGGAAAACACACACACACACACACACACACACACACACACACACACACACACACACACACACACACACACACACACACACACACACACACACACACACACACACACACACACACACACACACACACACACACACACACACACACACACACACACACACACACACACACACACACACACACACACACACACACACACACACACACACACACACACACACACACACACACACACACACACACACACACACACACACACACACACACACACACACACACACACACACACACACACACACACACACACACACACACACACACACACACACACACACACACACACACACACACACACACACACACACACACACACATGCACTCAAAGTTGTATATTCCTATTGAAATTAAAGCCACTCAATTGAGCACACCTGATTTCAAACTGCAACATAAGGTAGTGATACATTATAAGTTTTCTGTTTCACCCACATATGTATCCATGTGTGTGTGTGTGTGTGTGTGTGTGTGTGTGTGTGAGTGCACGCGTGAGCGCATACATGTGCATGTGCAGATTGAACAATGCTAAATGCTGGACAGTTTTAACATATTCAGTATATGAATTTCTAGGTGAAGTATTTAAATGTTATTTAACAAACAGAAAATATACATATGTTAATGTAACAACTAAAACAAAATGGTTGCAAATTGTCTGAACTATTTTTCATAATTATAGACAATATAAACAATTGTCTATGTTTACTGTATAGGTAAAGTATATTTTGCATTGACATTTTTTGGCAGTTTAAAACACACTTTTATATTCCTTAGGGTTTTACTTTATGTTTACAAATTTAACTCAGGCTATTGTTATTCATTTTCTCATGTTAACTGCACAGAATTGCACTTTTTATTAATGTTTCTCTTTACTGATTACAGTTTATTAAGTATATAGATATAACAGTTAAAAGTGGTAGTTAAATATAATACAAAATTATCAACGTGGTGTGAAAATGCAGGCATAACGTTGTGGAGAAAGAGTGGCTCCGTCAACTGGCATCACACTTGGTAACTGTTCTCCAGGGGGAATTGATAGTATAAAATTTTGTAGGAGTGCAGTGAGATATAAGAAGATATTAGGTCGTGCTATTGTTTCACCTAAGCATCTTCTTTTCCCTGAAAACATGCACATTTCATAAGTAAATATGTAAAGCATATATAATCCACCTTCTACAGCAAACCAGAATAATGATTTTATGGGATTGCAATTAGTGTATGATCAATATTTTTATTATCAGCAATATGTTCACAAAACTTACTGATAACATTTTCTTTGTTACTTACTTCTTCTGTATATTCCAGCTTTGTAGCTCCTTGTAATTACTGGATTCAGACAATAAAGTATGGAACACTGTCATCTGACAACCTTGTCTCCTATTATTCAATTATATCTTTATATCATAGACTTTTTTACTTCTGCTAAATTGTATTTATTATATGCTAATATACAAATTATACTAAAATACTTTAAATTGTTATCTTAATTTTTGCTTCTAATAATGTATAAGGTTGTTATATGTTTTTAATGGTTGATGTAAATGGTTTTCAGGCTGATGCTAAATATTTTCTCTAGAACTATAAATAATTTAATTAATTTTATAGTACAGTAGTACAGCTGTAAACTGGCAGAGGAAACATGACGTGTACACTGCCATGTTTTTCTTTCTATTGTACAAGAGTTGTTTTCTCTCTCATATATAAGTTGTATTAACCTGGACTGCTACATAGAAGTTGAAATCAGCAGTTGGAGGGAAACATTTGTGAGGGAACAGATCCAGCTCCTGAAATTTTGAGTGGATGAAATTTGTAATGCAAAATCAAGGTATAAATACATACACAGTATTATATAATTGAAAATTTTGTGTGATGTAGTTGCAAAGTCAACTCAGATAATGGGTAATGAACATTCAGGATTGTTTTTCTGGTTCCTCATTAAATGAATTTGCATTCTCTAACACGCGTGCGTGTGTATATTGGGTTTGTTACACGTAAGTAATGGAGTTTCAACAGGATCCAATTGTAATTATATATATAAATATACAGTATATAATTATAATATCACTTATGTATTAATGAATTTTACTTATGTTAAAAATTCCATTGCCATTCCAGATATAATCATGAAAATCTCAGCTCAACATTAATGTCAACGTAATGTCAATGAATCACATTTTTTAAAGTAACAGTTAATAAAAGTAAAAAAAGAAACAAACTACTGATGATATTGAACTTATCTTTTGCAAACAACATGTTTGTAGCTTGTGTAGTAGGCAATAAATTCATCACTTAAAAATTGTTTTCTACATGTCTTTCCTTAAATATGTATTTAATTATAATGACTAGAGTGCTGTCTGAAATTTTGTAAGTTCTTAGTCTCATCTAAAGTATATTTAGTATTAAACTAAGGGAAATAAAGAAATAAGTAAACAAACATTCATAATTTTGTTAAAAATATGCAAATTTGCAAATATTAAATTCCTCAGCATTTGGAGTTATAAAATCTTTATGAGTATAAATTACTTTATGATTATAAAGTAATTTCCTAAAATGCTAATATACATAAAATCAATTGAAAACTTGAAATTCACTATTACTGTTGCTGAGTTTACTGTTCTTTTAAATGTAGTATTATTGAATTTCAAACAACATGTAAGTAGTAATGTTTAAAAAGTCAAACTGTTCACTGGTAAGCTTACAACTGCCAGCACAATAAAAGTTATTCTACAGTATTGAAAGTCTAAAAACAGGACTAACTACACACACATCAGACACACTGTAAAACTCAGTAACTAACAAAATGTTGCACTGTGTTGTTTAGTAGGCCATCTTTGCATCTGTGTCGCTATAGTAGAATCTGAGTCAAGCCCAGTGACTGCCAGATGGCAACAAGTGCTGGATCAGTGTTACTGCTGGCCCCTGTGCTGGTGACAATGGTAAAGTTACAAGCAGTGCATCCAGACATATTTGAGGGTATGGAAGTCCCTGTGTTGTGAGCAGGTTTCTGGATTTTGTTGGAGTTATTAGAGAAATATGTTCAAAGGATGGCTTTATATTGTCTAGAATTGCCTTGGGGAAGTTGACCCAAATTATGTGTAATGGTCTTGATGAACTAATGGTTCTGAGGTAAGACAAGAGTATATGTCACAGTTTCAGTAGAAGAGTAATTTATTGAAACATTTACAACTATTCATACAAGCAGAACAGGCTTTATAAAAGGGGAAAGTGTTTCATCGTGAATGCAACAGTGTATCATTTACAAAAAAATTCTGTACCAAAACTTGACATGTTTCTTAATTATTCATATTTCATGTTTTGAATAAACAATATAGCCCTAAAAACATATGACTGTGATAATTTTCTTACTAATAACTCCAAATATATAATTATCTTGTTGATTCATCCTCTTCGTTCACTTTATTAAATATATCCAAATCTCTTGGTCTCAACAAATATAAGTAAAATAATTAACTTTCCTTTCCAGCTAATACTGAATATTCAGTAACACTGGAAATGTTATTTCAGTTTTTCGTACTATTATATATAATTATAAGTATAATACTATGGACTTGGAGCACTAAGTTTTTTATTGGTAAAAATTTTACATAATACAAAATAAAAATGTAAAATTTTTACCTTGTAGCCTGAACCAGTTTTCACTTATTACAAGCTTCTTCAGAACAGGTATTATATATACTTGGGTCTATATACTTTAGTATATAATGAACAGAAAGTATGGTGAAGAAGCCCTAAAAAAGCTAATCGATTTGGATTTCTTGAAAATATGTAGTTTAATATTCATAAACTGTTTGATCCTTGTATTTTTTATTTTGTAAAATAATTTACTGTATACACTTAACTAAACTTAATACTGAAGTGCAGTACTGATTAAATTATAAAAATTTGAATTATTACAAATTTAAAATGAATAAATTCAAATTTAGTTGAATACACATGCCAATTATCAATACCTACCTAAACCAAAAGGAATCAACCAGTCATCTTGTACTATGTTGCCTTTCTTGTCTAGAAAACGTTCAGGTCTGAAAGTATCAGGATCACCCCAGTGTTCCTTATCCATCAGGACACTATAAAGATTTACTAAAATTGTTGTGTCCTAAAAGAAAACTAAAGAATAAGTGGATTTCACAGACACATTCATATAAAATATTTTTTCTATTACTGTTAACATTTACAAGTAAATAACAAGGTATTAGTAATACTATAATATGAAATATATTTAAAAATTATTTATCAATGTATCAATAATTATTTACTATATTTATGTATATTCTATTCTACAATTTTACAATTTGTATGTGAAATAATGTATGTAAGTGCATGACTAAACCCATAATATTAACATCAAAACACAAAAATAAGGGATTAAATCTCGTTAACTACACAATCAGTGGTAATGTTTAAAATTTTTTATCATTGAAGACTTATTATTGAAAGCTATGATTTTCTACTATCCAGGCGTGCCCACAGGGGGGGATCATAGCGCAAGTTGTGCATTGAGAATTTTTGGGGGGGATTTTTCGGGTGTATTTTAAGGATTTTTTGGGGGGATTTTTTCAAGAATAACATTTTAAATCCAACATTGATGGAAATTTTTACCGTGTTTGTGCAACAAACTAAGCTATTAGTAAAAAACTAAAGCAATTGCATATCTTTATGATTGTTTTAATGAACTGGCGGCATTTATGCCACCAGTACCAGTACCACTAGTGGTAAATTTTGTTTTGGAATTTGGAAAACTGACCCTGGCAGCCTGCAGCAACATCCTGTCAATGAGTCAGAGGGTCCGTGAATAATAAATCATGAATGTAAAAATGTGTGCGTGTGCTAAGCTTATAGACCAGCGGGCAGTGGAGTAAAGGGGGCAGGTCCTCAGTTCTTATCACTGGTCCGACCAGCCACGCACGCCGGCAGTCTGCCCATGAGTTTTACTCTGTAGTGCAGTGCTTTGTTTGTGTGAGTTGGGGTTGGAATGTAATCTTGTGTTTCGTGATAGTTGTCAAAATGCCGAAAAAACTTAAACAATCGTTTAAGTATAAGTGTATGGAGGTTATGTGTAACACAACTCATCAAAAAGAAAAGTGGTTAGAACATTGTCAAGAAATCTGTCTTGACAAGAAATCTGACAATGACACTAAAGCATCTGCGAAAGGACTGATCAACAGTATGTCAAATTATGAAAATATATGTGCCATGCACATTGCTTCAACTATATTTAAAGTTCTTTCTCCAATCACCATTTACTTACAAGCCAAATCAGTTGATTATGGCATGATACCAGCAGTTATCTCAGAGACGAGGGCGAAACTGAAGACATTAAGAAGTGAAAAAGAGTGGGACAAATTTACAAGTTCAACAACACAATTTTCTGATCAGCACAAAGTCTTGCAAGTCCGAACTCAGCGAAACCGAAAACGGAAACGCCTCATGGACGAACTTTTGATAGACGAAAAAATTGATGACCCTGTAAAGAAAATGAAGGTTGAGGTTTATTTCCTAGTCTTAGACTCATTATTGTCTCAACTGAATGATCGTTTCCCGGACAGCTCACTTGCCATGGTTAAACAAATGTCTTATTTTTCTCATGGAGGAATTATGAAAATCGCACATGAATTGGAGATTGGAAAATGCTTCAGCCCTGATAAGATAAAAGAGCTGTGTTAGTATTACAATCTGGACAATGACCTAATTGCTTCAGAATTGGAGACGTTTTGCAATGTGTACAAAGTCACTCACGCAGACATCAACATATCAGACATGTTACATTCCCCTGAAGCTGAAAGGATGGAGATAACAGAGGATGAACTGCGAATCCCGGCAGGGGCAGAGGATCCAGATGGCAGTGAAAATGAGGAGGTAAAGGAAGGAAATTTACAAAGTGAGAAACATAGGATGATGGACCAATGGATAATGAGAGGATTCATTAGACCATTCAGGTGTGTCCTTAACCTTTTGGCTCTACCTAATCTGACAGTGATGTACCGAATATTGTTATCTCTTGCCATGACCAGCTGCTCTGCAGAGAACGATGAGCCATTTGAAAATAGTGAAAAATCGGCTTCGGAACAGCATGGGAGACTCTTGGCTGTCAAGTTTGTTGATTCTATCCTGTGAAAACAACATACTGAGCCAGATACAAAATGAAGAAATCATTAACAAATTTGCAACCACAAGTGTACAAAGAAAAAAGCTGCTTTTGTACAAGACATTTAAACAAGGTGATAACTAATATAAATGTATATTTTTGTACAAACATATTTTTCCTATCATAATTTAAACTACATTGTACGTCGTTTTTGCGTCATTTCATTGTATTGGTTTTAATAGTACAATTATTTAAAATGTATTTTTAGTTTAGCAACACATTTGTTAAATACAATTTGCTAAGTACAATATTTGCTTGGTTTTTAATTACTCCAATACCCTTTGAATCTAGCCTGTTTTGTTTAAAGTAATGACATACAAAATTTCTAAACAATATTATTAGGGCTAATGATAAAATTCTGTAAGCTTAAACTGGCCATCCACGTTCCAATATGACCAATATGTTTTAAAATATATCTCTCAAATGTCTTTGTTTCTCATCCACATCCACACCAGTGTAGCGCCTTATCTTTTAAAACAATGATACAATTTAAAACAACTTAACAAGTGTAACAATTATCGTAACTGTAGTGTAGGATCTTGTTTTGTTTTTCATGACTTTTTTAACTAAAATAATTTGTATAGGCTTATTGAAAAACCCCGAGATTTAGGTCCAAAATATACCTAAAACTCGAGTTTTGAAGTCTTAATTTTCAAAATTTTCCCTTTTACTGGGGGGTATTCCATACTCCCTAGACCCCCCGGAATGGCTTGCACCCCCTGGGTCATTATTAGTGGGGGGTTTCAATTAGGGGGAGTGCTGAGACTTTTGGGGGTGGGGATTTGTGCATTGGGCCTTGGGGGGGATGGGCACCCCTGCTACTATCCACATTTACATAACTAGTATAACTATTAAAATATCTATTCTTTTATTATAAAGGATTGATTACACAGATATACAGATTATTTGAATTCTAGGTGAGTAGTTATAAGCTAGAGATATTCATGTTACTAAGCAGCTAAATACATATTGTGAGAACTTAAATGAATCCTGCCTGTAAGCAGACATGAGCCTAAAATGGATTGATTGAAGGCTCTAAACTTATTAAAGAACTAATTGCTATTGTATACTTAGATGGTACAGTGTTAACACATAGGGAAGTAAATAGCATATTAACTGCCTATTATAGGTACACACAATACAAAGATCAAATGGATAAGTAAATGAGATAAGGGCATAGTAATGTTTATATGTCCTTCATTACAAGAAATCAATATTTACAATGAACACAAATATATAGTCATATCACATATCGTATTATTTTCAGTTTACATACACATAAACAATATGTAACAATATGGTATGCACTAAATTGAGTTTAAAAGTAGAATGTGATATATGCAGTATAGTAATTCAATTTTTGACAAATTAAAAACAGCTAAATTAGTAAACTGAATTTTGAAACAGAAAACTTCCAGTCGAGTAGAATATAAAAACTAGAACTGAACTCTTGCATCACCTAAAAAACATACAACATTCACAAGGATACAATATTATATTCTTTTGACATTTCAAACATGTACCCAAACATTCTCATTAACGATACTGTAACTATTATAATAAAAAAAAAAAAATAGTTGCAACTGATTTGAAATAGTTTGGTGACTGGAAAGTTGGGTAAATATATTAGGCTAATAATTATTTAGCTCAATCTCTCAGTATATGAGTACATTTTCTTTTATTATAAATAAAATTGTTTTTAATATTTATGTTATTCTTGTAATAGTATTTAAACATTTAAAGTATGCTCACATTCTTTAAAATATTATGCTTTGCTTAAAGCACACATGTTTGTGGCAGTAGGGAATTTTGGGTAGCTATGTGGAGAATTGAGGTTTGATTGACCTGGCAACACTGTTTTTTCATTTCAACTATTTCATTAAATATGTTGAATCAGTTTTCTGCCCTAGGAGCACGAGGTATATGGGAGTGAGTTGGCATCATGGTGGGGTATATGAAGTTCACACTTCAAAAATTGCCATTACATTTACCTTACGTTTCATAGTGTTTAACATATGGGAATACAGATTAGTTTATTATGTCCCTTCTGCATGTGTAGAGAACATGAAACCACAAAGCAATAAAATGTTTCTGAAATAAAAATGTCCTTATTGCTTTATTAATTAAAGCTAGGTTTTGTTCATAAGTATTGGTAGTTGTTTGTAAACAACAATAGCCTTGAAATACCTAAAGTTAAATTAGATCATATGTAATTAAAAGTGATGAAATAATGTTACACTACAGGTTCAAGTGATAATGATTCATCAACAGTAAATGCATATTTGATATTTACAAAACAACAATACAGAAAAAACTGGCATAAAAACATTACAGAAGCTTTTGTGAACTATATTAGTTAATTTCGGAATGATTTATCAAACATTTGATTGGAATCACTGACTTTACAAACATTTAAAAAAAAAGTTTGGGTGTGTGTATCAGTAAGTGTGTACACGTGGAAGAAGTGAAACTTCTTTGGGTTATATCCATTATTATTATTATTTTTAACTGTATACTTAAAATTTAATAGGATGGGAGAGGTATCAGTATAAGAAAAATTTTCATTTTTATTAAATTAAAAATATTTTATTATATACATTTACAGAAATTATTATTATTAATCTATTTCGTTAATATTTAGTGATATTTCATCATACACTTTTGTAACCAAAGGCTTATGGTAACTAAAATAAGAAATGCATGTTTTACATTCAATATTATCCAGAAACCTTGTGAATACTGCATCAATTGTCGTATTCGATTTTGTCGTAGATATTTTTTTATCATTATATATAGACAGGTTTAAATTATCTTTTAAAAATTCAACCAGTTTAATAGATTTGTCTAATGCAAAATTGACATTGAAATCTCCACTTAAAATCAGGTATTTTATGATAATCTTTACGAAGTATGACGGCACCTTGTGATGTATACGATAATAATGAATGATGGAGAAAATCAATAATATCATCTAATGTTTTATTAGGAGAAATATACACTGCTACAATCACAACTTTTTGTCCATTTTCAATTTTACATTCAGCCATACACAAATCGCCAACTGTAGATGCCATTGAACCATGGACATCAGATTTAGTAACGGAAAAATCCATGGATGGAGTTATAATGTTAATAATATCATCAGAATTTTGAAATATCCCGACACCTCCCGCTCTAATATTTGGTCGTTTATATTTCACAATGCAGTTGAAATTAAGAACAGATACGTCATCTTCATTGGCTAGCCAAGTTTCTGATAAAACTATGACATTTGAATTTTTCACAACTATATCTTTTAGATCAACAGCATGAGCTGTAAGACTTTGGCAATTAAAAGTGAATATTGATAGACCTTTTCTGTTATTGATGAAATTAACTGAATTTTCATTTATAGTTTCTAGTTTGTTTAGTGAAAGGCGATTAATTTCCTCTTGCAAATCAATTGTTGATGATGATCGTCTTCGGCCATGGTAGAACATCTTCTGTTGTTCTGTGTCGTAATATGTAATCCTTCAATACTCATCACACGTGATAAAGCAACGTATAATAATGATTGAGAATGACGTCAATCGTATTCATAAACAATTTTTAACATATATGTCATTAAATTATATAGGACTAGGTAGATTATTTTTTACATATCGTTTAATTAAAATATTCGTAACAATAATTATATATAACTGTACATTTCCTCATTTTGGTATACTACTAAACACATATACACACACATGCATGCATATAACGCATAACGTGTAATGCGTAACGAACATTGTTCCTACCGTGCCCAAAGAAGTTTCATGCATATAACGCATAACATGTAACGAAAATTTTTCTACTTCAATAATAATACATTTTTGTACCACTGAAATAATTTAGAAGTTTTCCAGGATAGCTACTTCATGTAAACTGTTCTGCATGCAAGATTAATACAAAACAAATATTTTAATCACAGTTTTGCTGTCTACAAAGTTTATTGTATTCAGATACAGTTATATACAGAGAAGATATTCAGATGAAGATATTGTGCTGTTACAAATAATTGAGAAGTACTGTGAATTCAATAAAGAAACACATATAGCTTTCATTGACTTTCAGAAGGCCTTTGATAGAGTAGATAGAACTAAATACAACTATTTTACTAACGACTCGGAACACAAAGTTTTTTATGAGTAAAAACATAAAGTTTTACCTTACAACCTGAACCAGTTTTCACTTTTAAAAAGCTTCTTCAGAGGTTCAATACTATATATACACCTCTGAAGAAGCTTTTAAAAGTGAAAACCGGTTTAGGTTGTAAGGTAAAACTTTAGGTTTTTACTCATAAAAAACTTTGTGTTCCGAGTCGTTAGTAAAATAGTTGGGGTCTTGTTAAGTAATGGACACGTCATGGACAACGAAATCCAAGAAGTAGATAGAAATTAGCTGTGGCTAATATTAGAAGAATGGGGATAGCCACAACAACTTATAAGAACTATACAAGACCTATTTAACGGAACAAGAATAGCTGTTAAAAATAATTGCAGGATATATCAACAAATATCTGTCAATAAAGATGTTAGGCAAAGGTGCAGTATATCATCTACTCTTTTTAACATTTATATTGATGATCTGGTAAGGAAATGGAAACATCTAGTGAACCATAGTATTAAGATATCATGAGACAGATATTTGAATGTGCTGTTGTTTGCTGACAACTTACTTGTAATTCAAAATACAGAAATTATTTTATAGAAATCTGTTTATAAGCTTCATCAGATTTGCAAACAATACAATATGAAAATCTCTGCTATAAAAACAAAGGTAATGGCATTTCGAAGCAAGGAGCCAATAAGAACGAAAGTAATGATTAATGATCAAATTCTAGAACAGGTGAGCCATTTTAATTATTTGGGAAATGATGTTGATGTTAAGTTAGGTAAATTCCAGGTGATCCAAAAATCAACTGTATTTTTGGAAACAAGGTACGTCAAGATACAAAATTAAAGTTCAACAATGTTATGGCAGTCCCTGTACTGTCTTATGGGTGTGAATTATGGACAACAACCAAGACACAAGCCAGTAAAATACAGGTCTCAGAAATGGCATTCTTAAGAGGAGTTAAAAAGTGTTCTAAACTTGACCGTATAAAGAATGAAGCTATAAGAGAAGAGCTCGAAGATTTTAATGGGACCCGGTAGGCAAAAAATAAAAAAAATTCACATTTTCTGTGTTTTCTATTAAATTATAGAGTGTTTCTTTCTGAATATTTTGATATATAATATGTGGTATTTTGGTTGCTATAAAGCAGTGAAAAAATTAATAATACGGGAATGTACATGAAAACTTAGAATGAGACACGGAGTTGATGCAGTGAACGTTATCGTTACTATTAGTTCTTATAGTACACAGCTTATAAACTTATATTTCGGTTTCTGTAGTTGGCTATAGAATTTTTGAGTTGGCTAACCTGATCACAGCTGATTTCACAGTCAGCTGTCACTTCTTTGTTGTGATTTGCTGGTAAACAAAAACCAACGTAATTTAGTGTTTTTGTGAATTTTATTTTGGTGTTTGTGATATTTAGTATTTGTGAAATGCCTAGAAGACCAAGAAAACCACGCACTGTCTTCAAAAAAAGAAGGAATGTAGGTATGCCTCTGAATAAAGAAAGCCTAATTGAAGAAAGTAGGACTAGCCATAACCAAAAAATTTCAACTGGTGAATATTCACTTGAGCCTAGGCCTAGGTCTAGCCAACCAAAACCAAAAAGTTCTGACAGTGTCTCAATGAAAAAACTTGGGAATATTGATGACAATTATGAAAAATACAATACAGACCTAAATAAAGAAAACATAATTATAGACCTAGATTTGTTGAAACAGGCATTATCGCAATCAGTGATGTGTTCTAAATGTCACTCACTTGGTATCGAAGTGCAGAAATTTCAAACATAAGTTTAGCTTCAAAACTTGAAATTTATTGTACTAACTGTAATTATTCCCATGACTTTTCTACCTCTGATGAAGTAAAGTCAACAAAATTATTTGAAATCAATGTTCGGCTGGCATACGGCCTTCGTGTCATTGGTAAAGGGTGTGAAGCTGCAAAGACACTTTGCGGGATTATGAATTTACCAACCCCTCCTTCAAGGTTTTCACCGTATATTGAGGTTTTGGGGTCTGCAGCAGAAGATATATTTTTTGAAACAATGAGAGATGCTGTGGAGGAGGCAGTGGGAGTACGGGACAACCCAGTCGCCATCGATGGCACATGGCAGAAACGTGGCCATATCATTGAACGGAGTTGTGACGGCCACCAGTTTTGACACAGCCAAGGTTGTTGATGTGTCTATCATGTCAAAACATTGTATTTGCCCTGATAAGGCAAAACATCTTACCACCTGCATAGCTAACTACAGAGGATCCAGTGGGGGAATGGAAATTCAGGGGGCTGTTGAAATTTTCAAAAACTCAGTGTCTGCATACAATGTCCGGTATACAAAATATTTGGGTGATGGTGACTCAAAAGGATTTCAAGCTATACAAGACATGAAGCCATATGGAAATGAAATATTATGGTCTTGCCATAAGAAGAAGTTCAACAGTAAATGACATGAGACACGCTATTTGGGCCCTATATTTTCACAAGATATAAACAGACACTAACCCCCAGAATGGCTTGTGTCCAAAAGGGAAAGCAAGTTGGTGTAAGTATCAAAAGGTCATAGAGGCAGGTGAAACTTACAACCACAAAAATAGTATTCCAGATTTAATTCATCAAGCCAATTTTCAAAAGCCTATCTGAAACAGAGCTGCTAAAAAGTGTTTGCATAAAACAAACACAGAATCCAAATGAAAGTGTGAATAGTGTGATTTGGGCAAGACTGCTAAAGGTTGGCTTTGTTAGAATCAAAACCCTACACTTTGGAGTGTATGAAGCTGTATCTACATTCAATTGTGGACAGATTACTAAGTGTAAAGGTTTAAGTAAGTTAGGAATAGATGTGGGAAAGAATACAATGGAGTCAATGAAAGCAACTGACAAGGAAAGGTTGTGAAACTCCCTACGAGCCACTGCAGAGATGAAAAAAAAGCAAGGCAAGCAAAGAGGCACGCCAAAATAAGGCCAAAAAAGGCAGGATGAAGAAGAAGATCCAGACAATCCAACCTATGGAGCTGGGATGTTTTAAAATAAAAAAGTAAGTGCTTATTCTATGTTTTATGCTATTAATAGCTTCCTAATTTTCTATTGTGGTTTGCCAAAAACTGTGTTTTTCAACTTGGTGCACACTTTTTTCAAAAACTAATTAAGATAACAAGATGAAATTTTCACCATGTTTCCCTTACCACCTGATGCACACTTTAACACAAGGATTTTTTGATCGAGCCATAAATTTTGTTTTTAGAAATTTTTAATCAATAAATTTTATAAACAAAAAAGTTACATTCAAAGAAAAAATTATATTTATGTTGTAGCATGACAGATAATCCACTAAAAATTAATTCTAATAAGATCATAAAAACAATTAAATTACATATAACTCAAAGAATTTCAAATGAAATTAAATTAAACTTCAAAGTAAAACACCACTATAAAAGAAAAAAGTAATTAAATAATAAAAATGCAACAATAAAATTCAAGAAAATAAATTAAAAGAAACTCATATAAAAAATCAGGAGATTACCCAGGAAGTTTTGGAGCAGGTGATAAAGAAGATACCCCGAACCCAAGAAAGAAGAGGAAGTTTAAGAGCAGGTGATAAAGAAGATACCCCAAACCCAAGAAGGAAGAGTAAAGTTTAGGAGCAGATAATAAAGAAGATACCCCGAACCAACCAATGGACAAAATAAAACTAAGTACTTTGGTAAACCCAAGAAGAAAGAAGAGAAGAAAAGAAGATATAGGATGGAAGAACCACAATAAATACCTATTAATAAACCTATTATTAACGACCATGAACCCCAAACCAAATGTTAATACCACTAAAGAAAGTATAACACCCCAAAACCTCATAAAATTGTAACTTAATTATAGACAAAAGTATTTAGTAGTATGATAAGAAGTGCACCAACTAAAGTTATTATATAGGAAAATAAACAAATCTTCACAGTCCATTATGACTAAAGGTTTGGTCTGAGAATATAATAAAACTCAAATATAAATCAGAACCAACAGTGAATGTGTACCAGTGTAGTGGTTTTAAATATAATAAACTTCAAGTTAATGTGTAACTATTACTTAAACAAGGTGCTATTAAATAACTTTTATATTTTATAATTAACAGGTGATGAAATATTAAAATGAAAAATATTTCCAATGTTTCAATACTAAAGTCACTTTTTTATCTCAAAACATTCATAGTAATGCCAATAATAAAGAAAGTATGTGGGGAATGTTTACTGTAAAAGGGGATTAAAGATAATAATATAATATAATCAGAAAAGACTGAAAGTAACTTAAGTTTAATAAAGATTAAGAAATTTAAATGGCTAATTATGTTTAGAGCCTATGAACTGCACTTATTAAAGAGTTCTAATAGAATAAGATTAATTTTTAGTGTAAGATGTTTTAGTTACATAACAGTATGCATACAAATTAAAATGTTTATGTATGGATGCTGCATCAGTTTATAAAATGTTTAAAATATATGTTAAAAATAGTTCCAACAAACATGTCTAACTTTGAAGACTGGTAGTTAATGTCAAATATTATTTTTTGTATTAGTAGCATGAATTAGATGCTACAAGTATCAATAGTTATGTAAGCAATTTTATTTAATGTTATGTTAACTTTTAAAAGTCAGAGGAGGTGTAGAATTAACTTTATTTGAAAAAACATATATGTAAAATACTAACATCTAGGCCAAATAATGAATTCCCAAAAATTAATATAAACTAGTTAATTAACCAATGAACCATGTAAACTAATAAGATTTATGTAAGGTGGATCGATAAACAACTACTATAACTGATCCTATGCTTTAAAAGAGTAATAGAGAAAGATGTCTTAAATTATTAAAAATTTTCGAAAAGTAATAACTAAATATTTCAGAGGAGTAATTGTAAATTCATGCTTTATCACTAAAAGACAGTTCAAATGTTAAATTTATAAGAAATTAAGGAAAGCGAAAGATTTGTGACCATCTGAAATTTATTATAATTATATTTATAACACCTAAAATGGCAGTAATTGTGTACAAGAACAGGAAGCAGAATTTTGGGCCTAGATTTCCAAAAAGACAGAAATATGGCAATTTTAACAAAAATCTTTACAAATATGGACTATGACATATCAGAATGAGATAAATAAACCAATTATGAGGTTAATAGTAAATGAAAGCAATCAATAAACTAAAAATATTCGATATATAATGTATATTATAATTACATAAATAGGAAGTGAAAATTATTTTAACAATACTTATCCAATATTAACTTGGCAAGATATTTCCTAAGACGAAGGAAGTAAAACAGTTCTTTGTTAACATTCAACGGGAACGGTTGATGCTCGATCGCGTTAAAAAGCAGTATAACGAATTGTAATGGCGTACAAAGTTGAAAATCAGTGAAAACGAAACGAGAGTTACCTAAATTGACAATTTTTAACTTCAAATCAGTGAAATACACTACCACAACAGTGAAAACAAACGATACGCAACACAATACAAGTGAATTAAACCAGTCAAGCAACCTAACATTAATAATTCACATCGTAACAGCTTCTCAATTCTTAGCCATAACCAGAAAACATTGAACACATCTCACATAAGACAATTAACACCAGTGAACACTGAATACTTATCCAGGATACCAGAACAACATAATAGACAATATACACTATTACGGAGACCAATAAAACAGTTGTGAAGGTAATTTTATTATCAGAATTTCCAACCATCAGTTCACAGTAATATTCTACAACGAGACGTGCCGCCATTTTGAACTTCCCATGATGCAAAGTATCCGCTTGCAGTGAATTCGTCCAGTAACCAATGAGTATACATTGTATACTATAAACTTTATATATTATTAACAAATTGTTATTTATTACTTATTAAGAATAATTTTTGTACATGTTATACTTTCTAGGCTTACCCTTCTCTGACTATATAATTATAATCGTTATAAGAACCTTTCTGATATTTATATAAAAATAACCTGTAATTGCAAATCGATATATCCCTGTGAAAGAGTCGAACATTTGCTCAACATCGATTTTAAATCGATCTTTTATAAATATTATCAATAAATTCAATTCATTCAACTATCCGTATTTAAAAATTATTTCACATATTAGAATAAGAGTTTTAGTTAATTAAAGGACTTACTGGGAGACGACAAAAATTAACGGAAAGTGATATACTGGAGCAGAGCTGAAAATCGTAAATCGATTATTGTAAGAAGACAATCTGATTAACTCCGGATTCATTTAAGGTCAACCATAAGTGTAAAAATTAACCAAAATAAACTCACAGAATTTTAAAATTTTAACCAAAACGCAGAACCAGGATTCTATTGTATTGGATTTATTGTATAAATTATTACAATAACAAACAAACATAAAATATTTTGTTTTGGAAAAAATTTTTTTTAATAAAATTTGTTTTCTCTTCTTTGTACAATACGAAGAAATAATTATTTGTAACAGCGTGGAACAGCGTCTTGTTACAAATTGGTGTCCAACTAGAGGGCTTAATTAATTAAGCTTGGCAGCGATTATACCGTCGAGAAGGAGGCAAAATGCAACGACGTGCGACTTCGAAGAAAAGGGCGGCAGAGGCCGAACAAGAAATCGATATGGGAGATAAGGAGGCAACGCCTGTAGAAGATGTGGAAACATTGTTAACCCCAATGGAACCGAAACAAACCGCACCACCAGAGGAACAAACCGAGAAACCCTCACAAATAGAGAACGTGGCAATACAAGAGATGTTGAGGCAACTAATGGAAGTGAATAAGAACCTAGAATCCAAAATGGAAGAAAATAATAAGAAAACGGATTCTACAAGAGAAGAAAACAGTAAGGAACGGAAGGAAGACAACCAATCCTTAAATAAAAAATTGGAAGATTTGAAGGAGGACAACCAGTCTTTGAAAGAAGAATTCAAATCAACCAAGGAAGAATTGATTGACCAAATAGAAAATACTAATAAGACGATGGAAAAAAATAGTAAGAAGATGGAAGAGAAGATGGAGAAAACCAGTAAGAAGATGGAAGATGACAACCGACAATTAAGGGAAGAGTTAAGGGAAAATAGTAGAAAGATGGAAAACGACAATCAACAACTGAAGGAAAAGTTGGAGGAAAATAATCAGAAGATGGAAAAGAAACTGGACGAGAATAACCAACGATTAAGAGAAGAACTAAGGGAAGTAAACCAGGAAAACATGAATAAGGTGGACGAGAGAATAGAGTTGGCGAAGGAAGAGTTGAACAGGAAGATAAACGAAAATAAAAGATCCATATTTAAGAAATTGGAACAAGAGGTAGTAATAGTAAACCAACAGATAAGGGAAGTGGACGAAAGATGTCGTCAAACTGAATGTGAAGTACAGGAAGTCAGGGAGGTAATAAATATGGAAATTACCCAGGTCAAAGAACACCAGAAAACTAAATGGGAAGAAGGCCGAAAGGAAACACAGGAGGAAATAAATAAGGTGCGAACCCATGTCACAGAAAGGTGCGACGGTATGGAAGCGGCGATGACAAATATCACCGGTCAAGTGCGGCAGAGTCAAGAAGAGATGGAGGTAATACGAAACCGGCCGACTAGCTTCACTAATTTCTCAATAAACGAGCATAGAGAATGGTTGAACTTCCGACAATATAAACAAAAGCCTATGGAGTTCTTGGCCCGAATCGAAGAATACATGGACAAACATAGGGGCAACAGATGGGTCAATAACCGAGAATTATTAGACGAGTCCTTCAGAGAATGAATGATCATTGGTGGATGGCCAACCGCAGTGACATAGAAAATTACCAGCAGTTTAAAAGCCTCTTCAAGGCGAAATATTGGTCTGAAACGACCCAAAATTTAATCCGTGACAACATATGTCACGGCCATTATAAACCACAAGTGGGTAGCTCCATGACGGCGTACTTCCTCGGCAAAGTATGTATGGCCAAACATTTGGAACCAGCCATACCTGAAGAATGCCTTATCAACAAGCTGTCGTATCATTATGATGAGGAGGTGATTCGAGCGAGGAGAGGCAGCCAAATTAAGACCATACAGGCCATGACAGAACTCTTCGAGAACTATGAAAATGAGGAGTACTACCGACAAAGCCGGAGAAGGAATGATCGGCCAGAACCTAGAACTTATCCAAATACCAACCACGGTACAACCAACAGCAACATTGGATACCAAGGAAACCGAACCTATCCACAGACCAACAACAATAACAACAACAATAATAATAATAATAATAATAATAACCAGGTTCAAAATAATCCGAACAATAATCGACCAAATAATGGTTATCAGGGTAACCGAAACCCATACTACCCAAACCCTAATAGTCAGAGAAGCCCCAATTATAATTATGATCGTTATTATAATAATAATAGTCATGGCAATCCACAGAATAGTAACACCAATAATAATAGGTTTTCTCGACCGAGAGTGAATTTTATACGAGCGGAAGACGGTCGCAACGTAGGTATTACACCAGAGACGCAACAGCTATCACGAATATGAAGATAGGAGGAGGAGCCGAGAACGTGACCAACCAAGGTACAATCCTACTAGACGGAGTACCAGTCTGGATAACACCGAACGGCTAACCAACAGCGAACAACCGTTAGATCATTGAACAGAGCGGCAGGGACCCACTCTAGGTCTCCCGAATGATGCATCAACCAGTGCGACACACCATAACAATGATGTCGAGCATTTAAACGGGAGGAGGCAGTAATAAATCACCGAAACCCGTTGCTGATCCTAAATCCTGGGTATATAAATGAGTTGCCAAATGCAACTGAAAATAATCGTATCACTATAACCGGTTGTAATTACCTAAAGAACATCCGACACGAATTATTGGAGGATATTACTAGTCCTACCAATAACATTAATCACGAAATAATACATGTAAATGCGGAGGTAGAAGGAATCCCCGCCAATTTGATGATCGATACTGGTTCCAACTTATCCATAATTAGTACTACTGAGTTGGAGAGAATACAAAGAGAATGCGGACGAACATTACCGACGTTGCCGTTAAACAATATTATATTGTTAGGTGCAACCGGCCGCCAAAATAAGACAATACGAAGGCAAGTCTCCGCCAATGTGATGAGCTGCGGTATAGCTATCGAAATGGAATTCTTAGTGGCGAGCGGGCTGTCATTTAACATATTGGTAGGGTGCAATGTGCTCAGGCGGAACTCCGCCGTAATTGATTTACGAACGGAGAAATTGTCACTGTTTACAAACGGACAAACTTGGACGGCTGACTTGGTTGGTAGCGACCAAGTAATTCCCAACAATATCCACCAACAGATTCATAAAATCAATTATATAAATCAAACTCCTATGATTGAACAAATGATGGACGATAACGCTAATGAGGACTTATGGTCCCAAAAGATCCAGGAAATCAGGGATTTCCGGAGCGGTATAACAGGGGAAAGATTGCAAAAACACCAAGCAAACAAATTAATAAATATTTACGAACAGTACAAATCAGTATTTTCTGACGAGCCCGGTAAAGTAAAAAACTTCCAGTGTACTCTACAATTCCGAGACACAGTGGACTTTAACCGGAAGTCATACCCCATCACGCAATCACGAAAGGAAGCAGTAAGAGCTGAAATAACTAAGATGATTAACTGTGACATTATAGAGAGTAGCCAATCCCCATACACCAGTCCTATCGTGGCTATTCCTAAGAAAAACGGACAAGTCCGTTTATGCCTAGATGCGCGGGAAATTAATAAAATGATTATTAATGACAGGACTTCGCCCGGTGAGATTGAAGAGATTTTAAAACGGTTCCACGGTACCAAGTACTTTAGTACCTGGGACACGGTGTGCGGCTACTGGCAAGTGGAATTGCATCCACAGAGTCGCCAGTATCTGGCCTTCATATTCGAAGGGCGGAACTACCAGTTTAAGAGATTGCCCTTCGGACTAGTGAATTCGGTCGCAGTCTTTGTGCACTGCATGGACCAGATACTTGGCCAGGAAGCACTACAATTCACCACCGTGTACTACGTAGATGATTTGCTAGTGTCCTCAGAAAATTGGGAGGAACACTGCTACCGTGTGGAACATGTGCTGCAGAAATTAGCTGCGAATAACATCACGCTAAAGCTAGAAAAATCTCATTTCATAGCCAAGGAAATTCAATTCTTGGGCTTTATATTGAATGACCAGGGAATCTCACCGTCGGCTGAAAAAGTAGAAGCGATTCAGAAATTTCCAACGCCAAAGAATCGAAGGCAATTACAGTCATTCCTGGGACTCTGTAATTACTATCGCAAGTTCCAGGAAAAATATTCTGAATTGACCGCGAGATTTCAGCCACAACTGTCATCCAAAAATAAATGGATATGGGGTATAGAGCAGAATGAGACCTTAACGCTGATTAAAGAAAAATTCCTTGAACCAATAATACTTCGCCATCTGGATTTCAGTAAACCGTTCTTTCTGAATTGCGATGCCAGCGACATTAGCCTCGGCACAACACTGTATCAAGAGGATGAGGAAGGCGAACATCTTGTGATTTGTTTTGCCAGTAGAGCGTTAAACCAGTGCAAAAAGAATTACCACGTCACTGAAAAAGAGTTGTTAAGTGTAGTGTTCGCGTGTGGCAAATTCCGCACCTACATCCTTGGTTACCCCGTTACCGTCCGGACAGACCATAAGTCCATATCGTTCTTAAGGAGATGCAAACTCAGTCACGGAAGGTTGACCCGGTGGATACTGTTACTACAAGAGTATGATCTTAAGTGGGAGTACATCCCCGGAAAGAAGAATGTCGTTGCGGACGTGTTGTCATGAATTGACATTGATAAGCAAACATTCGAGGGGGAGAAAGAATCTGTACTCAAAATATACCACATTCTTAGTAACAGAGCCGATCTAGAATCATTATTGGAAAACCTGAGCACCCACCAACAAGCAGACCCGAAATTACAATCCATTAAGACAAGATTGGAAGCAGGGGACGAGACTATCGCCCGATATTATAAAATTCATAACAATGTACTGTTCATACAACCATCTTTGAAGAAGGAGAAATGGAAGGTTATCATTCCAACCCATATCAAAAAGGAGATAGTAAAGAACTATCATATTCGATATGGGCATATGGGCGCCTTAAGGGTGATAAAGGCCCTGGAAGAGAGCTGCCACCTTAAGGATATTAACCGGAAGGTCCGGAAATATATAAAGGGTTGTCGCATTTGCCAACTCGTTAAATCGAATAACGAGAAAAAGGAAGGGCAAATGATTCCAATAACATCTTAGGCAAAGTTAGAAAAAGTATTTTTGGACATCTGCGGGCCATTTCCCCGCAGTGGGGGTCGTCACAGATACAAGTATCTAGTCATCGTGATGGACCATTTCACAAAGTTCGTCAAGCTATACCCAGCAAATCGGGCGACTACAAATAAAATTCTCGACATATTAACCAACCAGTACTTCCCAAACGTCAGAAAACCAGTTTCGATCATCACCAACCACGGAACCCAATTCAAGGGGAAAAAATGGCGGGATACCCTACTGTCTATGGGTGTTCATACTTATAAAACCTCGGTCTACCACCCGAGCAGTAACCCGGCAGAGAGAGTATTATGAGAGGTGGGGCGAATATTACGAACTTATTGCCACAAATCAACAGAGGAGGTGGCAAGAATATCTAGAGGCCACAGAAGACTTCCTCAACCTGGCATACCACCCAGCCATAGGAATTACCCCATACACCGCCATGTACGAAAAGCAACCCCCAAGGGAGATCGAAGAAATATTGGAGTTCCCAAGGGAAAATGACTATACTTTTGACCGAATAAAGTTTTATAACAAGGTGGCCGAAGACCAGGAGAAACGGCGAAATAAATATCAAAAAGATATGGGTAAAATAATTACCTATACCAGTGGTGAAAAAGTTTTATTAAAAAATAGAGAATTACCAAGTTCACTGGAAGGGATAACTAAGAAATTATTACTCTTATACACTGGACCCTATATAGTCTCCAAAGACAACAAAAATAACACGTATGAGATCAAGGAGATGGGTTCTGGGAAAATCAAGGGTGTTTATAACCAGGCATCCATGAAAAAGTATCATGAGGAATAATTATAAAATAAAAAAAAGAATTTTGTAAAAATCATAAAAATTCAAAAACAAAGTAAGAACAACTTACTACAACAATCTTGAAAGAAACATTTTGGAAATATAAAAAGAAAGAATTTTGAATTAAAAATAATCCGAATTCCAAAAATAAAGTAATATCAACTTACTGACAAACTATTTATAAAAACTTTATGGAATATAAGGAAAAGAATTTAGAGATGTAAAACAAATCAATTATAAAAAGGATATAGGAATGTCTAATTTCAACCAAATAAATTGTAAAAACCTTCTATGAAATTATATAAAAAGAAATAAAAACCAGTGATACGATTAACTGAATAAACTTATGTGGAAATAAAAATAATAAAACTTTGAAGTGGTATAAAGAGAAACAATGGCCTCATTAAAAAATTAATTAAAACATTCATTTGAATAAAAAACCAGAGAGAAGTAACCTGAGAAAAGAATCAAAGTTATAAATGTAATTAAATAAATCAATAATGAAATGATCATGAAATAAGTGTCAAATGTAATAAAGACAATTATAAGAAAGTTCTAGAACATGGAACAAGTGGAACAAATAAAAACTGAGAAACAAACAAATATATCAGAAATATATGCTACCATAAACAAAAGCAGATTGTAATAAAAACCAGAGAAGAATAAAGAACTAATAACAAAAACTTTATATGATAATAAACATTGATAATTATATTAATAAAAGAGCTTCCCACCATGATACCAATTGAAATAACCATTAAGTTAACAAGTCATAAGAACAACTGAGATAGGAATATTATAATCTCTGAGCAATATAAGAAGTGAAGTATCCACAGATATTTTTTAAATAGTAACAAAAGTGTACTATTCCGAAATAATTGTTTTAATAACTGTCTGTAGATAAGTCTGTGAATTCAATAAAGAAACACATGTAGCTTTCATTGACTTTCAGAAGGCCTTTGATAGAGTAGATAGAACTAAATACAACTATTTTACTAACGACTCGGAACACAAAGTTTTTTATGAGTAAAAACATAAAGTTTTACCTTACAACCTGAACCAGTTTTCACTTTTAAAAAGCTTCTTCAGAGGTTCAATACTATATATACACCTCTGAAGAAGCTTTTAAAAGTGAAAACCGGTTTAGGTTGTAAGGTAAAACTTTAGGTTTTTACTCATAAAAAACTTTGTGTTCCGAGTCGTTAGTAAAATAGTTGGGGTCTTGTTAAGTAATGGACACGTCATGGACAACGAAATCCAAGAAGTAGATAGAAATTAGCTGTGGCTAATATTAGAAGAATGGGGATAGCCACAACAACTTATAAGAACTATACAAGACCTATTTAACGGAACAAGAATAGCTGTTAAAAATAATTGCAGGATATATCAACAAATATCTGTCAATAAAGATGTTAGGCAAAGGTGCAGTATATCATCTACTCTTTTTAACATTTATATTGATGATCTGGTAAGGAAATGGAAACATCTAGTGAACCATAGTATTAAGATATCATGAGACAGATATTTGAATGTGCTGTTGTTTGCTGACAACTTACTTGTAATTCAAAATACAGAAATTATTTTATAGAAATCTGTTTATAAGCTTCATCAGATTTGCAAACAATACAATATGAAAATCTCTGCTATAAAAACAAAGGTAATGGCATTTCGAAGCAAGGAGCCAATAAGAACGAAAGTAATGATTAATGATCAAATTCTAGAACAGGTGAGCCATTTTAATTATTTGGGAAATGATGTTGATGTTAAGTTAGGTAAATTCCAGGTGATCCAAAAATCAACTGTATTTTTGGAAACAAGGTACGTCAAGATACAAAATTAAAGTTCAACAATGTTATGGCAGTCCCTGTACTGTCTTATGGGTGTGAATTATGGACAACAACCAAGACACAAGCCAGTAAAATACAGGTCTCAGAAATGGCATTCTTAAGAGGAGTTAAAAAGTGTTCTAAACTTGACCGTATAAAGAATGAAGCTATAAGAGAAGAGCTCGAAGATTTTAATGGGACCCGGTAGGCAAAAAATAAAAAAAATTCACATTTTCTGTGTTTTCTATTAAATTATAGAGTGTTTCTTTCTGAATATTTTGATATATAATATGTGGTATTTTGGTTGCTATAAAGCAGTGAAAAAATTAATAATACGGGAATGTACATGAAAACTTAGAATGAGACACGGAGTTGATGCAGTAAACGTTATCGTTACTATTAGTTCTTATAGTACACAGCTTATAAACTTATATTTCGGTTTCTGTAGTTGGCTATAGAATTTTTGAGTTGGCTAACCTGATCACAGCTGATTTCACAGTCAGCTGTCACTTCTTTGTTGTGATTTGCTGGTAAACAAAAACCAACGTAATTTAGTGTTTTTGTGAATTTTATTTTGGTGTTTGTGATATTTAGTATTTGTGAAATGCCTAGAAGACCAAGAAAACCACGCACTGTCTTCAAAAAAAGAAGGAATGTAGGTATGCCTCTGAATAAAGAAAGCCTAATTGAAGAAAGTAGGACTAGCCATAACCAAAAAATTTCAACTGGTGAATATTCACTTGAGCCTAGGCCTAGGTATAGCCAACCAAAACCAAAAAGTTCTGACAGTGTCTCCAAGAAAAAACTTGGGAATATTGATGACAATTATGAAAAATACAATACAGACCTAAATAAAGAAAACATAATTATAGACCTAGATTTGTTGAAACAGGCATTATCGCAATCAGTGATGTGTTCTAAATGTCACTCACTTGGTATCGAAGTGCAGAAATTTCAAACATAAGTTTAGCTTCAAAACTTGAAATTTATTGTACTAACTGTAATTATTCCCATGACTTTTCTACCTCTGATGAAGTAAAGTCAACAAAATTATTTGAAATCAATGTTCGGCTGGCATACGGCCTTCGTGTCATTGGTAAAGGGTGTGAAGCTGCAAAGACACTTTGCGGGATTATGAATTTACCAACCCCTCCTTCAAGGTTTTCACCGTATATTGAGGTTTTGGGGTCTGCAGCAGAAGATATATTTTTTGAAACAATGAGAGATGCTGTGGAGGAGGCAGTGGGAGTACGGGACAACCCAGTCGCCATCGATGGCACATGGTAGAAACGTGGCCATATCATTGAACGAAGTTGTGACGGCAACCAGTTTTGACACAGCCAAGGTTGTTGATGTGTCTATCATGTCAAAACATTGTATTTGCCCTGATAAGGCAAAACATCTTACCACCTGCATAGCTAACTACAGAGGATCCAGTGGGGGAATGGAAATTCAGGGGGCTGTTGAAATTTTCAAAAACTCAGTGTCTGCATACAATGTCCGGTATACAAAATATTTGGGTGACGGTGACTCAAAAGGATTTCAAGCTATACAAGACATGAAGCCATATGGAAATGAAATATTATGGTCTTGCCATAAGAAGAAGTTCAACAGTAAATGACATGAGACACGCTATTTGGGCCCTATATTTTCACAAGATATAAACAGACACTAACCCCCAGAATGGCTTGTGTCCAAAAGGGAAAGCAAGTTGGTGTAAGTATCAAAAGGTCATAGAGGCAGGTGAAACTTACAACTACAAAAATAGTATTCCAGATGGAATTCATCAAGCCAATTTTCAAAAGCCTATCTGAAACAGAGCTGCTAAAATGTG
This sequence comes from Magicicada septendecula, assembly GCA_034769895.1. NCBI lineage: Eukaryota > Metazoa > Arthropoda > Insecta > Hemiptera > Cicadidae > Magicicada > Magicicada septendecula. The sequence continues at coordinate 491,689,509 of CM068367.1, forward strand.
TTTGCATAAAACAAACACAGAATCCAAATGAAAGTGTGAATAGTGTGGTTTGGGCAAGACTGCTAAAGGTTGGCTTTGTTAGAATCAAAACCCTACACTTTGGAGTGTATGAAGCTGTATCTACATTCAATTGTGGACAGATTACTAAGTGTAAAGGTTTAAGTAAGTTAGGAATAGATGTGGGAAAGAATACAATGGAATCAATGAAAGCGACTGACAAGGAAAGGTTGTGAAACTCCCTATGAGCCACTGCAGAGATGGAAAAAAAGCAAGGCAAGCAAAGAGGCACGCCAAAATAAGGCCAAAAAAGGCAGGATGAAGAAGAAGATCCAAACAATCCAACCTATGGAGCTGGGATGTTTTAAAATAAAAAAGTAAGGGCTTATTCTATGTTTTATGCTATTAATAGCTTCCTAATTTTCTATTGTGGTTTGCCAAAAACTGTGTTTTTCAACTTGGTGCACACTTTTTTCAAAAACTAATTAAGATAACAAGATGAAATTTTCACCATGTTTTCCTTACCACCTGATGCATACTTTAACTCAAGGATTTTTTGATCGAGCCATAAATTTTGTTTTTAGAAATTTTTAATCAATAAATTTTATAAACAAAAAAGTTACATTCAAAGAAAAAATTATATTTATGTTGTAGCATGACAGATAATCCACTAAAAATTAATTCTAATAAGATCATAAAAACAATTAAATTACATATAACTCAAAGAATTTCAAATGAAATTAAATTAAACTTCAAAGTAAAACACCACTATAAAAGAAAAAAAGTAATTAAATAATAAAAATGCAACAATAAAATTCAAGAAAATAAATTAAAAGAAACTCATATAAAAAATCAGGAGATTACCCAGGAAGTTTTGGAGCAGGTGATAAAGAAGATACCCCGAACCCAAGAAAGAAGAGGAAGTTTAAGAGCAGGTGATAAAGAAGATACCCCAAACCCAAGAAGGAAGAGTAAAGTTTAGGAGCAGATAATAAAGAAGATACCCCGAACCAACCAATGGACAAAATAAAACTAAGTACCTTGGTAAACCCAAGAAGAAAGAAGAGAAGAAAAGAAGATATAGGATGGAAGAACCACAATAAATACCTATTAATAAACCTATTATTAACGACCATGAACCCCAAACCAAATGTTAATACCACTAAAGAAAGTATAACACCCCAAAACCTCATAAAATTGTAACTTAACTATAGACAAAAGTATTTAGTAGTATGATAAGAAGTGCACCAACTAAAGTTATTATATAGGAAAATAAACAAATCTTCACAGTCCATTATGACTAAAGGTTTGGTCTGAGAATATAATAAAACTCAAATATAAATCAGAACCAACAGTGAATGTGTACCAGTGTAGTGGTTTTAAATATAATAAACTTCAAGTTAATGTGTAACTATTACTTAAACAAGGTGCTATTAAATAACTTTTATATTTTATAATTAACAGGTGATGAAATATTAAAATGAAAAATATTTCCAATGTTTCAATACTAAAGTCACTTTTTTATCTCAAAACATTCATAGTAATGCCAATAATAAAGAAAGTATGTGGGGAATGTTTACTGTAAAAGGGGATTAAAGATAATAATATAATATAATCAGAAAAGACTGAAAGTAACTTAAGTTTAATAAAGATTAAGAAATTTAAATAGCTAATTATGTTTAGAGCCTATGAACTGCACTTATTAAAGAGTTCTAATAGAATAAGATTAATTTTTAGTGTAAGATGTTTTAGTTACATAACAGTATGCATACAAATTAAAATGTTTATGTATGGATGCTGCATCAGTTTATAAAATGTTTAAAATATATGTTAAAAATAGTTCCAACAAACATGTCTAACTTTGAAGACTGCTAGTTAATGTCAAATATTATTTTTTGTATTAGTAGCATGAATTAGATGCTACAAGTATCAATAGTTATGTAAGCAATTTTATTTAATGTTATGTTAACTTTTAAAAGTCAGAGGAGGTGTAGAATTAACTTTATTTGAAAAAACATATATGTAAAATACTAACATCTAGGCCAAATAATGAATTCCCAAAAATTAATATAAACTAGTTAATTAACCAATGAACCATGTAAACTAATAAGATTTATGTAAGGTGGATCGATAAACAACTACTATAACTGATCCTATGCTTTAAAAGAGTAATAGAGAAAGATGTCTTAAATTATTAAAAGTTTTCGAAAAGTAATAACTAAATATTTCAGAGGAGGAATTGTAAATTCATGCTTTATCACTAAAAGACAGTTCAAATGTTAAATTTATAAGAAATTAAGGAAAGCGAAAGATTTGTGACCATCTGAAATTTATTATAATTATATTTATAACACCTAAAATGGCAGTAATTGTGTACAAGAACAGGAAGCAGAATTTTGGGCCTAGATTTCCAAAAAGACAGAAATATGGCAATTTTAACAAAAATCTTTACAAATATGGACTATGACATATCAGAATGAGATAAATAAACCAATTATGAGGTTAATAGTAAATGAAAGCAATCAATAAACTAAAAATATTCGATATATAATGTATATTATAATTACATAAATAGGAAGTGAAAATTATTTTAACAATACTTATCCAATATTAACTTGGCAAGATATTTCCTAAGACGAAGGAAGTAAAACAGTTCTTTGTTAACATTCAACGGGAACGGTTGATGCTCGATCGCGTTAAAAAGCAGTATAACGAATTGTAATGGCGTACAAAGTTGAAAATCAGTGAAAACGAAACGAGAGTTACCTAAATTGACAATTTTTAACTTCAAATCAGTGAAATACACTACCACAACAGTGAAAACAAACGATTCGCAACACAATACAAGTGAATTAAACCAGTCAAACAACCTAACATTAATAATTCACATCGTAACAACTTCTCAATTCTTAGCCATAACCAGAAAACATTGAACACATCTCACATAAGGCAATTAACACCAGTGAACACTGATTACTTATCCAGGATACCAGAACAACACAATAGACAATATACACTATTACGGAGACCAATAAAACAGTTGTGAAGGTAATTTTATTATCAGAATTTCCAACCATCAGTTCACAGTAATATTCTACAACGAGACGTGCTGCCATTTTGAACTTCCCATGATGCAAAGTATCCGCTTGCAGTGAATTCGTCCAGTAACCAATGAGTATACATTGTATACTATAAACTTTATATATTATTAACAAATTGTTATTTATTACTTATTAAGAATAATTTTTGTACATGTTATACTTTCTAGGCTTACCCTTCTCTGACTATATAATTATAATCGTTATAAGAACCTTTCTGATATTTATATAAAAATAACCTGTAATTGCAAATCGATATATCCCTGTGAAAGAGTTGAACATTTGCTCAACATCGATTTTAAATCGATCTTTTATAAATATTATCAATAAATTCAATTCATTCAACTATCCGTATTTAAAAATTATTTCACATATTAGAATAAGAGTTTTAGTTAATTAAAGGACTTACTGGGAGACGACAAAAATTAACGGAAAGTGATATACTGGAGCAGAGCTGAAAATCGTAAATCGATTATTGTAAGAAGACAATCTGATTAACTCCGGATTCATTTAAGGTCAACCATAAGTGTAAAAATTAACCAAAATAAACTCACAGAATTTTAAAATTTTAACCAAAACGCAGAACCAGGATTATTTATAAATTATTACAATAACAAACAAACATAAAATATTTTGTTTTGAAAAAAAATTTTTTTTAATAAATTTTTGTTTCTCTTCTTTGTACAATACGAAGAAATAATTATTTGTAACAGCGTGGAACAGCGTCTTGTTACAATGTAAAAAAAGTTAAATTACAAAATCCCTGTGTTAAAGTGTAGTATAAGATGCAAAGAATACATGGTAAAAATTTCAATTTCATTCAGTTATTTCCAGTAGGTTTTGAGAAAAGTGTGCACCAAATTTACCAATTTTATATGTAAAAGATAGACCTTATCGGGTTCCCAACTTGAATGAAAAATTAAATTGGTAGACCCAGGAAAAGATGGCTGGAGGATCTTTGAAGGCAGAACAGGCAGCACCTTGCCGTGTTGTAAAGATGATGATGATATTGTGCTATTGATTCAAGAATTGAATCAGACCATGAACAGTGCTACAGAATATATGCTTATGGTACAATAAGTTGAGCCAATAAGTGATAAAATTACCTGAAGTAAGGAAAGGATATCTAAAATAGATGAGTATGAACTTGAAAAGAACGAGTTAAAAATATTATAGAAAACATTGTAACTGAAGTTAATGAAATAACTGATTTATGCATGGGTTTAAATGCACATAGAGATACAAAGAAGGGGCAATACAGAATTGAAAAAGATTCAGAGAATACAATAAAGAAAACCCAACATTGCCAATTAATGTTAATGTCACAATGTTAAAGCATTCATTGGTTGCCTTACTGTCAACAATTTAAAACTGTCACATATTTTAATCAGAACTCCACAAGTGAAAACTCTCTTACTTGTTTGTATTCTTAAAACCCAACACAGGCTTGTTACAGTAATTAGTTAAAAAGGGCCTAATTAGTTACAGAAATTAGGCCCAAAGTTAGTTAACAAAGACATTAAAATCAAGAATTGGTGGTCAACAACAGTGTAGTACACCATATTGCCATGTAGGCATGTAGCATTTGCGATCAAAAAAATGAAACTATTTTGGGTCAGATGTTATGAAGGCTATGGATTTATAGTGAACTCTACTCTTCCTGGAGGTTGGGTAAGAGCAGGCACACCATAAACATCAACATATTTGATCAAGCAAGTGAGTGTTGACTAAGTGTTCACCAAACACAGGGAAGCTGACTGTTCAGTGGGAAAGTTGACAAAGAATGGGAAGGCAAGTACTACCGGTTAAGAAGAGTTCATAGATAGAAGAGGAAATAACTGTCCATTAGCCACAATTAGTTAGAAGGCATTTGCCGAACAGACATATTTGGAGACAAGAGAATAGAAGAGCTTGTAATTGTATAGACATCAGTCACAGAAATCAGCAGTTAAGGCAAATAGCACTAAAGGGATGCTGCACAAGACATTGAAAGTGAAGTTCCACACAATATGGGCATACGTAGACTTTTATTTTGGGGGTGTACAAAAAGTGGAGGGGATAAGTATTATGTCATCCACCAACTGACAATGTTTTAGTTGATACACAGAATTAATTATTATTAATTATTATAAATAAAATTTAGATTCTTGGATTTTGTTGATTATCTAAATATAAGTATATCACTACCAACTCGGAACACAAAGTTTGTTATTGGTAAAAACATATAAAAGTTTTACCTTATAGCCTGAACCAGTTTTCGCTTATTATAAGCTTCGTCAGAGGCTGCTACTGGGTCCATGTTGTTCTTGGTGATGGCGTCGATTTTTGAAGGATCAATGTTGTGTGTGTGGGGTGTGTTATGTTTAAATAATATGTGTGATTTGAATTGTGTCTGTTCGTGTAGGCTGTCATTATTATGTGTTTTTGTGTGTTTGTATATTTCCAATTGTTCAAGAGTGTCTAGTTTTTGGCCTTTTGGGTGTATGTGTAGAATATCCATGTTGTCAATGTTTGTGTATGTGTGGTTTGTTTCGATGAGGTGGTTTGCAAACCACATTTTTTGGTTTGGAGTGGAGTGATTCGGTAGTGGAGTGTAGTGCCTTTGTGTGTTCAATGTATCCTTGTTTGAAGCAACATCCTGTCTGGCCTATGTAGAATTTGTTGCGATCTGAGCAATTTAGTTTTTGTTCTTTGTGTGTGTGTTCTGTTTTGTTTGTAGTTTTGTATGCGATTCTGTATCCTGGTTTTTTTAAATTTGTGGGCTATTTTTTCAGTGCGGTTATAGATTTATGTTAGTGTTATGAATTTGTTGTTTTCTGTCTTTGTCTGTTTTGTATTTTGTGTAGGAGTTTATTGACTATTTTTCTGTTGTATCCATTGGATTCTGCTAGATATTTTATCATATTTAGTTTAGAACACGTTAGTTTAAAATTGTATAGTGTTTAGAACAATAGTCAATAAACTCCTACAAAATATATAAGAAGAACTGGGATTTCCTCCTGAAAACATCTGGAATTTTGACAAGGCCAACCTCTTCGATGATCCAGGAAATAAGAAGGTAATCACAAAACGTGGAACAAAATACCCTGAGCAAATTAGAAATGCTTCAAAAGCTTGTACCTCTTTTACGGTGTGTGGGAATGTGAAGGGCACTTATTGCTCCTTTGTACATGAATTTCAAAGCAGAGAAGATGTATGTTGAGTGGACTGAGGGGAGCCCTGAGGGAGCAGAACACTTTCTAGTTGGTAAACCCCCAACAAGAGTAAATAAACTGCCACAACAGATTATTGAAGATAATAATCTTCATGAATCAGTCAGTGAGGTTTTTCTTGAACGTTTAAAAGAAAAACAAAGACATACTGTTTCTGAAAAGAAGAAATATAGATGAACAAAGGTGAGTGTTCCACCTGGGAAAAGCATTCGTGCTTCAGATGTTGCCACCATTAGTAATAGCAACAGTACCATTTGTGATTTTCAATCCCGGCCATCTACATCTGCTGCTTGTGTTCCTAATACTGTAGTATGGCATGGTGAAGAAAATATTAATTGTATTCAGAAAAAATTTAAGAAAACCAAGAAACCATGATATTTTAGCAGTAATAGTTCTGCTTCATCAGAAGAGATAACATTTGCCAAAAGTGATGGCAGTTGAAACCTTAATGTAAGTAAATATAGTTAAATCACTACCGACTTGGAACACAAGTTTGTTCTGAGTCGGTAGTGATTTAATTATATTTAGTTAAGTAACAGACACATCATGGACAATGAAATCCAAGAACTTAATGTAAGTTTACATGATGAACAAGAAGAAAGCCTTATCAATTATAGTGCGGCAACTTGTCTCATAGAAAATGGTGACTTTCTTATTGTTAAGTATGGTACAAAATTTTATATTGAACAGATGACAAATATTGATGAGGAAGGAGCACATGTAAAAGTGATGGAAAAGGCAGGTATTACAACTTGGAGATGAATAGATCTACAGATGAAATAGAGTACAAATTTAATGATATTATGCAAAAGATTTTTCAACAAAAATTAGTTGGAACAACAAAATGGCAGGTATTTGAGGTACCAGAAATAAAAACATATCAAGATTTTTTGTAATCATGTGAAGGTTTACACATAAAATAATATTCTATAAGAATGCTTATTAATCTTAAATATTTTTTAATTTTATATCAGCGATGATTGTGTATTTTAGATATTGGTATGTTATTTTGTTTGTGAAAAATTCATAGATTTATTTTGATGTTATTGGATGAATATTTTTAGTTGATATTTTGTATTTTCACTGACATTTTTGTGTTTTTCAGTTGTTTTAGTTTTGTATGTTTTCATTTATATGTTCTCTAATTTCTTATTTTATACTTTTATGTGATATTTTGATTTAAATTAAAAAAAAATATTATTAAAGTTTATATTTTTGTTTTTTGTAGTTACAATTAACGTATGTATATTTTTCAATCATTATGTTATTAAAGATCATAATTATCCAACTATCTGTGGGGTAAAATTGTATCAGTTTTATTCTTGGATTTCATTGTTCATGATATCCTGCTTTTTTGAATTTGTGGGCTATTTTTTCAGTTTGTTTGTTGATGTATGTTAGTGTTATGAATTTGTTGTTTTCTGTCTTTGTCTGTTGTTTGTTTTGTGTTTGTGTAGGAGTTTATTGACTATTGTTCTGTCATATCTGTTGGATTCTGCTAGATACAGAATCGGTTACAAAACTACTAACAAAACAGAACACACACTATCAAAACACACACACAAAGCACATAACAAATTCGATCTACCTGGTGTTTACAGACTAAATTGCTCAGATTGCAACAAATTCTACATAGGCAAGACAGGACATAGCTTCAAACAAAGATGCATTGAACACACAAAGGCACTCCACTCCACTATAGAATCCACCTTTGCAAGCCACCTCATTGAAGCAAACCACACATACAAAAACATTGACAATAACATGAACATTCTACATGTAGACACAAAATGCCGAAAACTAGACACTCTAGAACAATTGGAAATATACAAACACACAAAAGTAAATAAAAACGACATCCTAAACGAACAGACACAATTCAAATCACACGCATTATTCGAACATATCACACCCCACACACACAACATCGATCTTTTGAAAATCAATTCCGTCGCCAACAACAAGACGGACAGTGCTACCAGCGGCAACCTCTGAAGAAACTTTTTAAAAGTGAAAACCAGTTCAGGTTATAAGGTAAAACTTTTACGTTTTTACCCATAAAAAGTTTTGTGTTCCGAGTCGTAGTGAAATAATTATGTATCAGTTTATTTTTCCTGTATATTATAATGGAATTAATGCATTACATTACACGAATTGTGTATCTTTTGGCAATTATTCTAGTATTCCAACTTTTAATTAATTTTACTTGTTTATTAATTAATCTATGTGTAAAAATTCTACCACATATGTTGGGGTAACTTTGTGACAATGCATTAATTCCATTATAACATACAGGAAATCATGGGGGTAACTTGGGGCCTAACTTTGGGGGGGGCAAGGTAAAGCTTCATAAATTCAAGTGTGTAGTGAGACCATCTATATAATAAAATATATTATATACGGTACAGAATTAGAAAGTTTAGTAATAATTCTTAGTTAGTAAACGAGAGACAATTTCATTTTTTAATGATCAACAAAGATTTCTTCATAAGTTGTACTTCCAGTTATTCTTACATAGAACAAATATACTGTAGGCCTGTAAACATAAACAATTTCAGTTCTTCCAATTCTTATACTACCCATTTTTTGTAAACGCATCCTCTCCCTTAGGCACACTGTCACAAAATGCTCGGCAGTAGTAGAAGTAAGCCGAATCAGTCACAATACAAAGAAATTTTCAAATTGCCAGTCAGGCAATTTTCAAAGAAATTAAGCAGTGTTACTCCTTTGCGTTTCTTATTTCCAATTTCTCAGAACTTAGGAACTTAGGTGTTCCAAAACAAGCCTTTTTTTGTGTAAAAGGCACACATTGTATTCCAGTTAATTAGGTCTCTAGCGTTTGTTTTTTCGAACAGAAATATTATTTTGACGTATATCATTGAAATATGTCAAAGATTCCCCTTACAAGTTTCTTCAAAAGAAATAAGAATATTAAATTTATGGCAACTAGTCGTCTGATAACAGTACAGACGTTGATAAATAGTGCTTACTGTGCTCGCAAGCATAGAAACTGTCTCCTGTTTGACTATTTGTTAGTTTTTATTTATAACAAGTGGAAACAACATTTTATAATGCTTGGAACATTGGGGGGGGGGCGAGTGCCCCCCCTTTCCCCTCCCAAATTACGCCTATGCAGGAAATAATAAACCAATACACTGTTACCCCACAGATAGTTGAATAATTACCATCTTTAATAACATATGATCGAAAAATGTACATAAGTCAATTGTAACTGCTAAAAACAAAAACACATTAAAAAATCAACTTAAATATTTTTTCATTCAATTCAAAATATCACATAAAAATATAAAATAAGAAATTAGAGAACGTTATAACTGAAAAACGTGTAGATACACTTTAAATCACACATTCACTCTGAACACATTACACATCACATACACAATGATCTGTCAACCAATTCAAACAATGATGCCAACTCCTAACTCCAATAATGGAATTGACAGCAATCTTCACAGCTGCATCTGATGAAACTCACAACAAGCAAAATTGGCTAAAGGTTTTTAGTGTTCCATGTTGGGAAAGTGTATTCAAATCATCAATGTGAGGACTTTCTCTTGGTGAAGGAATTTTTGATGTGGCTCATGTATGACAGTTATATTGACATTTGTCTTCTTTTGTGAACTTTGTAAAAACAAATCATGGTTTTCAGATTTGTATGCTATTGAATATTAAGTCCATATTAATTAAAGACCAATGATATTAACTGTACATTATTCAATATTCATAATGCAAGAAAAGCATTTCTTTAATTATACTTTTTTATGATTACTTATTTAAAACCCAGAAACTTACTGTGTTACACAACATTTAAATTGAGCTTCTATGAGTTACACATTTTATTTTAAGTTGCAGTAGAATTAATAAATTAATACCTTTGGAATTTTATAACCATGAATTGTAACACCAGTTTTTGCTCTGTGGCCTACAGCTGTTGGTGCAAGAGTTGACATTCTCAGTGATTCCATTATTATTGCTTCTATGTAAGGTAAACTGTAACATAAATTCAAGTAAATTATAACATACTGAAAAATATGCAGTGCACGTGAACACACACATGTACACATGCACACACACAATTCATGCTGCACACACATTTACGTGGCATATAGTTTTACAATTATATGCGTATGTGTGCAGAAAGAACTTTGATAAAGCCTAAAAATATGTTTCTTGCATTCAATCATCTTCATTTTAAGTAAACTGAACTCATTTTAAATCTTCATTTCAAGTCATAAACTAAAAGTGAATTGTAATGAAAAGACTCAAAATTAAGACAATTATGCTTGAATAAATGCCATTGTCTGTAGGAAACAACAGAACTTTGTAAAAAGGAACAGGTTTAATTATATATAATTTCAATTTTCATAAAAACAAACAAAAATGATATAGCCTGTAAGTTAGGTATTAGGTATTAAAACCTATAGTTTAAAGCAATGGTTCTCAGCCTATTTTGTTGTGGCACACTATTGTTTGTAGTGAGTTCCTATGGCACATAACATATGAACTGGCAACAATGGAGGAGACTTGGTCTTGCCTTCAGCAGACAGTTGTTTGTGGGCTTGTTAGTTTAACATGTGTTACATGCAATTATTTTCCAATTGTTTAAGTATTGTGTTAATCTTCATTTTTAAAAAATCTACATTCAGTATGTACAAGTTTCTGATTAAAAGAAGAAAGTTGAAGATGATCTAGTGACAGATTCTAATAGTAACAAAACAGAATGAACCGATTCCAAGTGTGTCATGAAAGCAGTTTAGAGGGACATGGAATCTACTGGAACAGCCTGTTCGTAAAACAAAAATAGTTATTAAACTTTGGATTTACATTCAGTGGTCCAGAAATCCACTCTGTACTAGAATGTGGAGTACGTCATGTGTGGGGTCAAATAATTAAAGAATGTATGGTCCCTAGTAAATTAAAAATACATTTGAATGCTAAACATAGTCACTTATCTGGAAAATGTAACTATTTTAGCCAATTGTTGTCATTTGAAGCAAAGAAAACAAAAGCTATGGTATGGAGAACAACTACTTCTGAAAAAGCACAAGTAGCCTGTTATAATGTTGCTGAAATAGTAGCGAAAACATCCAACCCCACATTATCGCTGAGGTTATAATTTTACTTGCTTGCAAGGAAATAGTGAAATCAGTGTTAGTTGATGGTACCAAAAAAGGAAATATTATGGTTCCATTGTCAAATGATATTTTCCACATGGATTGATGATATGTATGTGAAAAGCAAAGTGATAGTCGAGTATTTTCACTAAAGCTTGATGAGTCACCTGATTTAAGTCAGAAATGTCAATTAGTCAGTTTCATCACTTTTGTTGATCTGGATTCGATTACTGAACAAATCCTTTCATGTACAGAATCGCGTTCAACATCAGCCAGATCAGATATGTATAATTCCATATCTAGCACCTTGGGCTGTCCTAGAAAAATTATTTTTCTGTTTGCACAGATGACATACCTGCAATGACTAGAAAAGTGAAAGAATTTATTTCAAGACTGAAACAACACTCCCTGAGTATAGTTTCAATACACTGCTTCACATATTGTGAGGCTCTGATGGTGAAAACTATTCCTACAGAACTTAAGAGTTTCAGATTCTGTTGTTAAGATTGTAAATTTCATTAAGTGAAGATCTTGTTAGCAAAACACCTCAAACCAACATGGCATGAAGCAGGATCTTGCCATGAAACTTGGCTTCTTCATACTGAGATCTGCAGGTTGTCAAAAGAGATTTTATGAGCTGAGAAAAGAAGATTTAGGTACACTATACCTGCCAATGTTTATCATCATTATCATTGAAAAGCCAGACTCAGCAATGGGGAGTGTTAATCAAAGTTAGCCTACTTGACTGTCATTTTCCACAATGTAAATTAGCTAAACAAGAGTATGTCAGGAAAATGTACTGACTTCAAGTGATAAACTCGCTGGGTTCTTAAGAAAACAAAAATATCCTTAACAATAAAACAATGCTACAGTAATTTAAACAATTGACTGTTTTGTTTTTTACATAATTCACATTTTTGGTTTATAAATACAAATTGAATTATAGTTATTGTATCCATGACTACAGATACCAGCTCATGATAGCATACCTAAACATACCAATAGCACATCTTTAGGAATGTTAAAGGAACATACAGTAAAACACTCACTATCTCAGACTTGTTTGTACCAAGACATGAGAACTGTTTCACAGCTTACAGTAACAGCTGACATCCTTGCAATGCCATCAGTAAATTTTTAGTAACTTGAATGGGAATTACAGGTATTATCTGAGTAGGGTAATTACACCTAACTACACTCCTCCTACCACACCTATTACAACCTCCTACACTACTTACCACTATCGTGTCGACTGTATATTAAATAAATATTTTAGTAGCACTTCAGGGGAGGAGTAATAGACACTCTGCTTTAAGAAAGGGTGGTCATCATATTTACCACCATAGGGAACTTTGTGACTTACCCATGGGAATTTTGGTGAAGATAGCATTAATGAATACAAGTCTCACAGCAATGAGTAGCTATCTCTGAAGGGTTGGGCAGTTGCTGGGACAGCAGCACTCTTATCATGTCAGCTGACATCACTTTTTCACTTCCACACATACTTAATTTGCTACCAATGAAAAAATGTTTCTGGTATACAGTACCTATTTGCCTTACTTTCCTGAGGATGTAACTAACGCCAAGTCCCATCTAAATGGGTTTATTGGTAACTACACACTGTTTGATTACCACAAGAGTTTTTCGTTATATCTGTCTAAACTCTCAAACACCTGCACTCACAGTTTAAGATTCCATCAAAAAACACACTAATCTGCGGTTTGGATTTGAACGTAGAAACTCCAATGCTCAAATTAAATATAACACCTGAATGGTTTATTTCAGGAGTTTAGTACATAAAGTAAATTTTCAAATTTCATTTACAGTATGGTTTAACTGGAAACTTTGTTAGTTGTTATTAAATTGTCACTGGATTTTATACCTTTGACGATCATTAAGTGTTGGTAATCTGTTCCTTCCAACAACTGCATCAAGTTCTCGCTGAGCACGGGCTTGTACATGAGGATAGTGTAACAAGTAGAGCACTGCAAAGCACAGTGTATTGGTAGTTGAATCAGATCCTGCCATGAACAAGTCCATTAACAAAACCAGCAGCTGTTGTTCTGTCACAGAGTGTAATTCCATCAATTAGTATCACTATAAGCAGTGCATTTTTTTTTATATTCTATACATACAAAACATTAATATAAAAATAAAAATTTAGTTACTGGCAGTTTATTGATAATACGGATAAAGAAAAAAATATTGTGTAAGTAATGTGATGGTAGTATTATTGGTGAAACTCAAAGTTAATATTTTATTGGTTGTATTAGTTGTATTTATTATGACTACAGATTACTTATATATTGTATATTATTAGAAGCAACAATGAACTCACCCAAAGAAAGATCAGTATTGATTTTTGTTACTGTATCAATCTGTCACTACTTTTCTTCCTAGGATGGCTGGGTCAAATTATTGTTCAGACACATATCAGAATGCTGAAGTTTATGGAGATATATTGCTGTGGAGACAAAAAGGAAATCTAACGTGGGATATCTAATGTAGTTATCTAATGTAGGGTATCTAATGTGGTTATCTAATGTAGATTGGTAAGGATAGGAAATTAAAACAATGTTAGAAAGTCAGCTTGTTGATTTTTGCTAAGACACGACATAGTGTCTTAACAGTGTCACAAACAGTGTTTGTGATGTAATAACACTAAAGTTGATATAATTTAATAATATATACTGTAGTACAAATAATGAAGTAAATAATAATACAAAAAAGTCAAAGGTTGTGGAACTTTTTAATTTTGGCAGGAAAAATCAGTTTCTACAGATAAATTAATATATTGTAAGCTAAGATTGTAATAGATATGATGATTGTTTTTTAATATAGTGGCATAGCCAAGATTTTCCCTACTGACCAAGATTTGTCCATAGGGGGGGTGTAGACTAGGATTTTTCCAGGTGGCTGGTGTTACAAGGGTCAAGTGCTGATGGTAGGAGATTTTTCTACTGTGTGCCAAGACACTAACAAGTTGGTATTGTCTGCTTCCAGATTTTACCTGTAAGACTGTATTTGCAATCTACCTAATAGGGGGTTGTAACCTCCAGAATCCCTCCTTGGCTATACCACTGTTCTTATACAATAAAAACTGTTACTATCTAATTTACCACTGAATTGAGAATCCTTGTTGCCTTTGTCTTTTTCAATCTCTGTGAGAAATGAATCAATAAAGTCTCTGCTTTCGTTAGGATTCCAAGTTCTGTGGTGTTCATCAACTGTTTCCTGCAGTACATATACAGTACAGCCTCATCAGTGAACAAATTCTCATCAACTATTAAATGTAATAATGAATTTCAGAAATCTTAAAATATGAATTGTTAACAAACTTACCTTAAGAAATCCAGAGAGATTTTTAATAATTGTCATTGTTTTGTTATAATTAGAAAGCTCAGGTGCAACATAGCGAATGAACGGCATCTGATTGAGAAGGCCTCCAGACATGTCCTGAAGACAAAAACTTTCATGTATGTACCCCAACAACCGTGTGAGACGAGCGTCTTGTATGTCAAACCGTTTGCCTGCTGTCAATCCCCACATATAATTCAGGATACAGATATTAACAACACTGTGCAGGGATATAGGACCTTCCTGTAATAATTGAACAGCTGATGCTCAAAGATCTAAATATTAAAATAATATTGTAAAATTGGTCACAACAGGAGAAAGATATCTATCTGAAAAAAAATATTTTGTAGGATCAATCAACAGGCTTGATCTTCAGGATATTAGAATCTATAATTATGTAACTTATATCCTTAACATTACAGTTATAACTAGACGTTCTGTTGTGTCGGTTTAGAATTATTATTATGAAGATTTAATTTATTCAAGTTGTTTCAAAAAAGGTTTAAATGCTGAAAAATGTTTAAGTTCTTTTTTCGAAGCACTGGTTGGTTTAGATTTTAATTACCACTTATTTACCGATGTCTTCTAATGTAGATCTTCTCTTTCTGTAATATATTGAAAACAGCACAACACAATTCATATAATATTTACCACTTCTTTGTATGTTAAAATTGTGTAAATAAAGTTAATCTGTAAATAAGACTGTTTTGAAATTATTCAAAATCTTGGCTGCTTACTTGCTTTACTGCCAATCTGTGAAATAAATGCTCTGTTGTGTTGTTATTAGTCTACCTTTAAATAATGGACTGACTCGATTATATATTAAATGGTAATTTATTAACAATGTAATTCAATTAAAGTTCAATTTAAAACACTCACAAAAGTTTTTTAAAACATTAAAACAATTCAAAATACTTACAGATTTTCTTGGAACTCAGGGCTGGTAACACTGATTTCTATGTTGTGATTCTCTAACATGATTTGGTTAGATTTCTTATTTATAATTAATAAAATCATGAGTTCTTTGAGTATACAAGATACTTACTACAAAAAAAAGACTTAAATTACTTAAATACGATAATGACGTATTGTGGAGTGTGGTTACATAAATAGAAAAAGGTTAATTATAATTGTAAACAATTGTACAAGACATGCTTGCATTTAACTTTGCAGATTATGGTATCGCATGTGCAATACGATTATTATTTCTGTATATCGGAATAAAATTCCGTTAATGGTTATAAAAATTAAAATATAATGACTGATTTATAATTTCAGTGCAATTAAAAATAGTTATGCTTTCTTGAATTGAAAGCATTGCACTGTATCAATTGTGTACATTTAAACAACAGGTAGGTTAGAATGAAAATTTTTCTAAGTTAATTGATAAAAATATCTGAATTAAATTCATAAAATCTCATCGTTATACATAATATTAGTTAATGACATATTTATTAATCATTAACTTTATTGACAGTTCTCAAATATTATTAAGAATCGAATTGTCTTTCGTTATCATTAAAGTCAAATCATAATCTATGTTCAAATACATTTGTGTTAATTAATTAGTAGTTTTTCATTTTGATTCTTTTTAAAATTTATAATATTTTATTTAAAAAAAATATTATTGAGAACTTTTATTCAATAATACGTTAATTCATAATTATTAGTTATGTTAGTCACGTGTGATCACATTTGACTAACGTAGTATCAACACAAAATTTATTATTTCAAAATCATTTAAAAGTCAGTTAAATATTGTTAATTCAACATACTCCCTTATTATCACTTTTCATTGCTGGGATTATACACTAGCAATGATAATACACTAAGTCTGGTAGCACTATTTACACTTCACACGTTTTGGAGGTATGATGTTAGGTTAGTTATGTGTCTACTAGGGGGGGTGGGAAACGCACACATTGTTATAAATATACTATCAGCGGAGAGACGTTCTGTTGGTGTCGATGTCCAGTTTTTTAGTGAGGCCACGCTTAGCTCCTTTGGCCAGCGTCTGCTTGGAATCAGCGTCTCTAATTGGCTGAAAGTCATTTAATCTTGTCCCCGTATACCACAAGAAATTAATAATTTTTATTTCTCGGCGTCTGTTTTTGGGGTTGAGAGTATAAAAAGGAAGCCATCAATTCTTTTGTAATTGACTGAATAATTATGATTGCTCATAACCTTCTTAATGTACCTCCGATTCGAAAACTAATAGTATCGTGTTATTTCGGCTTCTTTGCTCTTTATTTTGAGTCAACACAAACACTATTTTCGTTCATGATTAAACTATTTAGACTTTTGCTGATGCACTTTTAGTGTTTCTTATTTAAACATAAGTTTTTTCACTTTTATTGTATGACATGATACATATATCACTTATTGATTATGTTTCAAGTCATTTTTTCTCATTAATTATTTCTTAAATGCTAAATATTTACAAAATTCAATAATACACTTTTCAGGCGAGTAGGCCTTAAATGTCCATGCATTATTTCTTATTTTTTACAATATATATTTCACTTTCACACAATTCTATTGTGTTTAGTTTATACCTCAAACGATTCTACACATTTGGTGCAGTTTTGTAGTTACTAACATATCTTAGTTTATTTACAATAAATGGTTTTATCACACCATGTCAGGTGTCCTGTTATTCTGATACTCTTATTTTACAAATAGTTTTGTATTATGGATGTATTTTCTTCTATTAACTGGTATTTAATGTTCGTTTACATCTTATTTTGGATATTTAGTATTCCCTGCTGGGCTAATTACTCACAAGTTTCTGTTGGACTGTTACTTTCATCTAGCTTCATCTGACATGTACTATTGTTTTTCATGATTATTACATAAATTTATGCATTACACATAAAGACAAAAAAACACATATATTATTACGTAAAACTATCATATGTAACCTAATTTTACGTAAAGAATCATTGAAAAATTAATAAAGTATGTACAAGTATTGCTACTTACGTAAAACAGGATTGAAATGTAAAAAATATTGGAATTAACACTGTATAAAAACAACAACGTCATACAGCATTTCATTAACATCAGAGCTGAATGGCCAAGGAAAAACACAAAAGAAACACGTACAAACACTACACTACATTTTTTCACTTAAAATCAGTGATCTCCATCTGGCGAAGTGACATAAACCTTCCCGAGGATGCGATGTTGCACCACCGTCGCATAAACATGACATCATTGGGTGTAGCAGCTGCGTGTTGTTCTACGCAGCGCAACGCGATGTCGAGAGCGACGGCAGCGTCAGAATGAGTCACGTTTGTTGAGGCATCTTCTCCCTCGCTATCGCTACCTGATACATTGTCATGTTGATCCTGGACCACAGACACTATATCATGCTCGGTGCATTCTTCATTGTCGTCTAGTGCTGCCCACTCCTCCAGACAAGCTTTTTCAGCATCCTCACATCCTGGTACTTTTTGAAAGAGATGAAGGAGCTCAGTTTCATCATCTCGTGTTGTAAGTGGTGTTTCCACAAATTCGAGGCTGGGCCAAAGCTTCGGCCAAGATCTTTGCAGTAAATTTTTACTGGTATTGTTCCAGGATTCTGCAACCCAGTAAATCACATCTTTTATTGTTATCTTCTTTAGCTTCTCAAGAATAGAAAGAGAACAATCTTCTTCAATAAGAGTTTGCAGAAGCATTTTTCTGTAGCTTAGTTTTATGTTCTGTAGCACACCTTGATCCATAGGCTGCAGCAGCGATGTCACGTTAGGTGGTAGAAAAATTGCTTTTATGTCTCTGCACACCAACTGCATGTCTGAAGGATGTGACGGAGCGTTGTCTATCAAAAGTAGAGCTCGAGGTGGCAGTCTATTTTCTTCGTTAAATCTTGTTACCGAAGGAACAAATTTTTTTTCAAACCACTCCTTAAAAAGATTACCAGTCATCCACGCCTTAGTCTGATTTCTGTAATAAACAGGGAGAGAATTCATGTTCATATTTTTAAGGGCTCGTGGCTTGGCAGATTTTCCAATCACCATTAATGGTAGCTTGTTTGTTCCCGCGGCGTTACTGCAGGCCAAAACTGTGAGACGCTGTTTGTTCATTTTAAAGCCTGGCGCAGAAGATTCCTCTTTAGAAGCAAGACTTTTAGTGGGAAGTGCTTTAAAATTCAATCTAGTCTCGTCCGCATTATACACTTGCTGGGGCGAGTAATTTTCCGACGAAATCATCTAAATATTCTTTTGCAGCAGTATTATCAGCTGATAACTTCTCTCCGCTTATCGTCAGTTGTCTGATTCCATGCCTTCTCTTCCATCGATCCAACCACCCATTGCTAGTAGTAAATGCCAAATCTCCGTTCATTAGTTTGTTCAGCCGCAATGCCTTTTCTTGAATTAATGGACCACTAATAGGAACTCCTTTCTGCCCCTCTTGTGTAAACCACAAAAACACTGCTTCGTCAATTTCTTCATTTACAGAAACTTTTGCGTGATGGCGTTGTTTCAAAGTTTTTTCACTTGTTGCACTGCAAAACTGTTCAATTTTCGCACGATTCTTTTTCCAGTCACTGATTGTTGCCTTACCAACACCAAATTCAACAGCCAACTTCGTCAAACTTTCCCCTTTGTCTAGTCGCATTAACACTTCCGAGTTTTTCTTTTAAAGTACAAGAACTATGTTTTCGTTTGCTTGCCATAATTTAAGAAAACTAAAAAACCCGATCTACACTGCTCACTTCAAATGCAAAAACAATAAACCTTAAACGAAAACTCGAACAAACTATGTACACTGGATGGAAACAGTAACAGCAGACAAACGCACAGGACAACAAACGCCAGAGGACTAACTGGAATACAAAGATTTCTAGACCTATTGTAGTAGGACTGGGCTATTTTTAGCGCACTTTCGCCTGACAGCAACAGTGATTCACGGGCAGTCAAGGTCAGCAACCTCCGGCGGCTTCGTCTCACCCCTACGCAACATTACCGGGCGGCGCGTACACCGTAACTAGTGTTGAGTACTATGTATGCAGTTTTTTTGGCTAATCCGAACTTTTCCGAATCCGAACAGGCTACAGCCCCAATTAGTTCGGATTTGAGGGGTTCCACTGTATTTTTAAAACAGTCAAAAACGCATGTAGGTAAAAAAACCATACTTCTTAATTTTAAAATTTTTTAAATTTTAAATTCTTTTTGTGTTCTTAATATGAATAATTTTTTGTTAATAAATGTTGATTACGTTAAAGATGTGACGTCTCGCAGAAAATTCGAAGTGCTGAATAAAATTTTTTAGTATTACACAACAGTATTCCCTTCTAGACAGAAAGACATTAAAAAAAGAAATTTTACATAGTAATATTAGGGATAATAAGAGGACATGGTGTGAATACTTGGACCGCATGCCAAGTAACAGATATACAGAAAGTTGAAGTCACTTGGCTATGACAAGATATTGGTAGATCGAAGAGGAGACAGTTACGGAACAGGCCAACTAGCGCCTAATACTTGAAGAAGAAGAAGAAGAAGAAGAAGAAGAAGAAGAAGAAGATGATGATATTGAGATACAGCATCTCCAAATTACTTTGGAGATTGGCACTGTAAAATTATGCACAACATCGTAAGGTAGTCTATATCACGATCGCCACTAGTCTGCGATCCCTAGGAGATTCCTACTCATCTACTTCAAACTACTTTTCTGTTGCTTCTCGCTGAAAGCCAAAAGGATTTTGTGAAACACTTTATTAGTCTTGTTGTATTATTGAATTCGCACATGGAGCTAAATACATACGAATTTCATTATATGAATTTTCAAGAGCGTTTTATTTACTTGCCTAAATCTAGGTGTATCTAGATAGGTCTACTGTATACCACAAATACATGCACTTATTACACATATTTTCCTAACAATTTTGAAACAAACTTTGTATTACTATAATACTGTACTTTGTTTATACTACGTTACCTTATTATCACTGTAATACTACATTACCTTGCACTTCTTTTGAAGACAAGAAATGAACTCGTTGGCTTCTACTGCAATCCTTTCTTGCATTTCTGTCTTTCCTAAACCATATTTCCGCAGCTGTTTCAGACAGTACTTTCTCTGGTCGGCACCAAACATTCCCTCGACGAACACTACTCCTGAAATCAGCAGGACAAAATGAATTAGGCTCATGTTAAATTCTTAGCGTGCAGGTCGTTTGCGGAAAGCGTGTAAGAAAAACTCTATTTCATTTTACAACAAAGTAGCATGATCCAAGTAAAATGAAAAAAGTAGATACAGTGGTGCTCCCAAGGCCTATGGTGCAGTTCCCCTCCAAATTCTCTCCCCCCCAAGTTTCACCTTCGCACCTTCGCCTTACGCCTCAAAAGTAATTCACATATATGTCGTGAGTCACCAGAATACTTGAAATATTTATTTTTATTAACTGAAAAACTAACCTGAATTTTTCATCAGAATTAATAACGTATAATAACGTAATTAATACTGTATTAGAATTTAATAAAAGCTGTGTAATAGAATTCAATGAAATTTGAAAATAAAAACGGCTTGATTACTTAGTTCATCTTTCAGTGCCAAATTTTATTTTTCTGTAACAATATTTAACATTGTTTTATAAAAACATTTGATATTTTAATATTGTATAAAAAAGATTTTAACTAGGTCTGAAGAAAATAAGATCAAAATAAATAAAAATAAAAATTTACTTTTAATTTGACATGTAAGTAAAATTAAATAGCATTAATATAAACGAACACATCTGCGCTGATTGGAACAAACTCACCTAGTTTGTGTTTAAAATATGAAATAACACTAAAAAAAAATTTCGACGAAACCGAAACATCGAAGCATGATAATGATTTTAGGTTTTTGAAACGTATAATGTGCATAAACTGCAGACTCTCCTGTTCAGCGATGTTCGTACGGATTTCTGACCGATTCACGACTACAAACCAGACACGTTGTTGGAGATCCTGTGCTGGTGCCTGAAGCATTACCTTCCAACAAGATATACAGAGCCCCGAACCAAATTTTGAAAGTGGGAAATCGAAAGTGTGGAAAAAATATAGTGTTAACATCACCTGGAGCGTTACATTTTTCGATGATGTTACACATCACGCATTTTGTGGAATGACCCCCAGCCTAAAAACATTATCATGTTAACATATTCACTTTACTTATCAGCAAAGTATCATCCGTATGGCGAAAGGACTGGAATTATTTTTTTCTTGTACACCGGAAATGGCAAATTTGTTGTCATTTGGCATTTTTAATTCACCTTATAATGTCGCCGCTTTCACACTAATGAATAAGTAAACTGGAGAACCAGTCGCTCTGCAAGCTGATTCTCAAATGGTTCTTGATCAGTCTTAAACGGACCATAGTTTTTGTGCAGAGCAGCTAGTTACGGGAAGGGGCTAACAAGATTCTATACGCTAATGTGAGATGAGAGAATCCTGACAAGTTCAGACCAGCAGAAATGTAAATGTAAATTAGGTTTAAAGGCGGATAAACGAATTTTTAATTTTTTAAACACAATTTTATTTGTTTTGAATTTTTTGGGGTCTAAATCTTGACCCAAAAACTCTATAATACCTCCAAAATACCATCAAAATTCTGATAGCACATTCTTGCGCTATACATTGTAATACTTTCTCCTCACTTAACGGGTTTTGCATAGCGTCTCCTGTCTCTCCGTTCTCAAGGACCATCTTCATCCATCCAGAGCACTATCCACTACAAATCCTGATTGCGCATCCTTGCATTGTACATTATAATACTGTCTTTTCTCTTAACGGGTTTTATACAGCGTGTCCCTTCTAAAGCACCGTTCTCAAGCACCACCTACATCCATCCAGAGCATCGTCCACTATCAATCCGCGTGCTTCCTTGCTAGTTTTGCACACCATCATTCCGTGGTCTCTTCCGCTCGCATCCGTCTCTTTATCTCCTCATTACAGATTCTTTGCCATCTCGGTAACTCGAGATATAATTGAGAAGCTCCTATTGTCTAAAAAAGTGTGCTCTAGAGGTCAGTGTAAGGAGGCGGTAGTTCTCTCATTGCGTTTATGCGTGGGATATACAGTTTTGTCCCATGACACGATGGGATGTTTACAATTTGTTCACAAGCAAGAGAGGTGCAATCAATCCCATCGTATCAATTTGGCGTATAGCACTGGAAAGTACAAATCTTTTGTTACACCTATTAGGGCAATTATGAATATTAGGTCTATTTGGATCCAGACACATTGTAAGAGATTTAGGGTGAATGTGAGTTAAGAAATGTTACATTTTATCAGTACATCCTGGAACTTGCAGACAACTGAATTTTATAGTGCTATGTGCACACTTGGGAATTTGAATGGACGCTAACCTATAATAACTATCAGTAACTGGAATAAGTAACCGACTTACTGGATTACTGGATGACTGTTTTACATGTAACACACTGTGTTTCACATTATGATAAATATAACATGTAGTGTTAACTTGTTTACGAAAATATTTGGAGGGTGCGCACGAACACACACAAACACTGTAACATCACAAATGTTCCATAATAATAATAATGAACACCAGAAGGGTGAATAATACTAAAAGAACTACAAATGAGTAACCAGAAAGAATGTAACAGTAAAAATAATAAACCAACAAAGAAGAAAAGGAGAGAAGGAATTCAAGTAAACAGTGGTGAATCCACTACATGTACTAAATGACACTACAACATAAATAAACTGAATGACAAAGACGAAATGACAAGACAAGTTTCCCACATAAACTGTCAAGTGAACTCAATAAAAAACATTTGATAAATAAAATCAAACAGAATAAATAAAATAACAAATGACTTGAATAGTATTGTACTATATATTATGAATAAAAAACATTAGCTGATCTAAGTCAAAACAATGATATAAAAAAGGCAAATATAATGAACTATGCTAGGAATAGTCACAAACTGTAAAAGATAATGTGAAAGCCAAATATGTATTATCATAAATTAAGAATAACTATAAATGTAAGCACTGTGTGTGTTTAGGTAACTTCATAAGTAAGTAAAATGTGTACAGAAAGATAATAATTGTCAGGGAACAAAACATTGTAACATGATGATAACAGACCCTGAATGACCAATTTAAATCAAGGAAATAAGAATTAAATAGAAACCCTACTAAGCATAATGAAGTAGAATCATGACAATGATGAAAAGAATGTAAAGCACCACCACATGTGTGATATTATAAAAATAAGAGATGAGGAGGGACATGTTAAAATAAAAATAGTAAAATATGGAAGTTTATGTTAGTAAACCAACAAATGTAGACAGATAATTAATATTGTTCAGCTGAATGCAGCATTTATATATAATAAGATATTCTTTTTAATCAATTAATCATGTTCAAAGTAGAAATTAAGAATAATTAAACAAATATTAGAAAAAAAGTTAATAGTCGGATTTGCAACATTTAGCAGACGACGCATGTAAACAATGTATTAGTAAGTTTAAAGTAACGAAATATGAATGAAAACTATGACCAAACTGGCATCAAGCCATGTCAAAATAAAGATAAATAAATAAGCTGTACAATGATAGTAATAGAACCCGAATTGAAATTGTAATAATTGAGAAATAAATGTTAGCATCATAAATTTGGTGAATATCGAATAAATACAGGGAATACCAAGACAATCGACAACGGCTAGCAAAATACAAATATGTAATGCCTATTACTAGAATTACGTCATCATGACATAATTTCGGACCAATCACGGGCGATTTTAGTAAGACTCCTAGAGCGCCTAGCGGCTTTCTGAAAAAAGTATATAAACGAGGGTCATTGTAAACAGAGAAGCATTTTGTCTAAATTCACTCAACCAGCAACAACAAATCCAGGCCAACTAATCATCAAAAATTTAATAAATCAACGAGGAAGAAGAAGTATAATTCAATCAGTGCATCGACAATAGTAGTGAAACTTTAACCAGAAGTGCGTGTAAACGAACGAGGTTAGGTATCAACATAACCAAAGCAGTAGCTTATTCAAGAAGAAAATTAACCCGTTCAAGTACGAAAATCAGTGAAGTGTAAACACGATCATTGAATAAGATCGTTAGAAGTGTTAATAAATTAATCATTGCGATTAATCACCAGGGAGTACAGTGCTCATACTTACTTTGTTTACATTTTAGCCGATAACAGTATAGAATAATACACAATTGTACTGACGCAACAAACAATAATACTATAAGCAACTAACACTGTTTTAAAGTTATTTAGAGGAATTAACAGATTCCGATGTAAGATTTCATATGTTAACGTTTTTATAACTAACCTAAAATTTATTCAGAACAAACGAACTTTTCGTTTATTAACTTTCAATAACTAAAGGTGTCTAACCTAACAATATGATATATCATAATATCATTGTAAAATAAGGTCGTGGCATTCGATTCTGTAACTTAAAAGAAGACCCTTGAGATAAATAACCATTATAAATAATCTATCGATTATAATTAGAGTTTTCATGTTAACTAAACTGAGCTAGATAAAAGTAAAGAAACCGGATGATCTGTGATCCGTTTGTTATTTCCAAATGAATGTAGTTAATTGAATTTGTTCCATAATGAATAATAAATAACAGAATTGTAAAGTAACAACACTTGTCAACAATTATTTCAACTAAAAATTAATCAGTATTACTCATTACTGAGGTGCATTTTAGTAGTAAACAAATAAACGGAAATTTAATGCATGATCTTGATCTAACCATTTGATCAATTATTGATTTATAAAATATCAGAATTAACTATTAATTTATTCCGAAGAATTCTTTTTATGGGACATTTCTCTCGAATACCCATATGGCGCCCAAGTAAAATTTAAAAGTGTTTACAAAAAGCTTTTACAGCATTAATATACTGTTCAATCAAAAGCTTGACAGTTTATTAACCACCTGTGGCCAACTGAACGTCTAGTACTACATCACAGGTACGTGAAGGTTTGATTTATGTAAAATAACTTTGTCAAGACTATACACTGACACACAGACGACACTATTCAACAGGAGAGTGAACTAACGTCAAGAGATCTACGCAACTGTTTACATTCATCAACGGATCTACAACAAATAATTACTCAAATATAAATAAACAAAAACTTCAAAATCGAATTAAACCATTAAATAAAAAAATAAAAAAATAATTGAAGAATATATTTAATGAACGCGAGTGTTAAATTCAACAAACAGTAAAAGTTATAATATAAACCAAAACAAGTAAAAATAAAAGATACGTAAGCGGTATATTAGTTGTTATAACACACACACACACACACACACACGTTATAAATTAGATACAACTTATTTTTCTGTACGCGATTAAAAGATCAATTAGAACGAACCTAGTCGTTTCCCAAAAGCTCTAAGACGAAACAGGAATCCGTCAGGACGACCCTCGAATTCATCTCTGGTGAGTACTTCCCGTACGAGTTCGATGCCGGAGACGACCACAATGATATCCCTTCCCATACGGACACCAAAAATGGGACCATAGCGCTTGGAAAGCTCCTCCCAGACCAAGTGGCTGAGTCCAGACAACTTTCGCCGAAGGGAATAAAATAAAAATATATTGCCAACAATAGGCAGCCAAAACGGTCCTGTAACAAGCAAATGACATTAATACACGTCTTAATACTATACTAAACCATAGTTTTTAGATGTTTAAAACATGCGAGAGGAGGTAAACACTGCAAATTATAAATAGGATGCAGTTTTTATAGGGATTTAAAAATAATTTAAGATACTGTATTAAGGTAGTGAAAAGGACAATTGCTCCATGAACAAAACAATTTTATATAGCCTCAAATTATACCTTTTTTCAATGTATTAAAATTTTTTTTCATCTGGACAGATAAAATTGTTTACTGATGCGCAAGTAAATTTTAATGAAATCTTATATAAATAATTATAGAGAATCTGTATTTTTGTCATATTGCTTCTTTATTTATGTAGCGAGTTTAAGCTTTTTACTAATAGATTTGACTCGTTTAAATTAGTTATAAGAAAATCTTGACGATTTTAGGTAGTGTTTAAATTAGCAGCCATCCTTACTATTTCTTTTATGAATTTGCTAACTGCTATAATTTTTATTGTTCGACTAAGCTTTTCGTCATCACTGACATCATCAGGCCTTAAACAACCTGATGATGTTTGTTTAAGACCTGATGATGTCAGTGATGACGAAAAGCTTAGTCGAACAATAAAAATTATAGCAGTTAGCAAATTCATAAAAGAAATAGATTTTAGGTAGATTTAAATAATTTAAAAATTAAATTTGACTGCATTGTTGTTGATGAGGTGTATCGCGGTGTCAGGGTGGTGGAAGCGATTTTTGAGGCCTTTTTTATGTCGTAGGTATCTTTTGTCAGAAAGGAAAGCATGATAACAGGAGTAATGCAAAGTACAGGAGTAACAGGAATAAGAGAAATACTGTGTACGAGCAAACGCGAGCTGGGGCTGGGTACTGTGAGCGCGCGTGTCTTACGTTTTGGCTTTATGTATAATGGGAGTTGTATAATTTGTTAGTAGTCTACCGCATTCATAACCGTGATCTGGATATATTTCTACTACCCTTGATCAACAATACTGTAATATTAATTGAATACTTCATACAGGGGCGTAGCCAAGGGGGGGCAGCTGCCCCCCTAGATCAAGTTACAAAGTAAAAAATATAAAATAAAAGTAAGATAAAAAACGCATGCGAGCAGTGAATGGACAGGAGCAGTGATGGACAGTTATCCTTACTTTACTTTAAAGAATTAAAGAAACATATATAGTTAATTTACAGTTTTGAACTTCTCGCTTTTGTAACTCCCTAATTTTAAAGCATCCGCCATTTTCCTGGTGAACAGACCAGTCGCGTTATAGCTCAACTCGGCTTTGCAAGCTTCTTTTTAGTTTCCGTCTTTATTTAAATATAGTCTAACCTCATCAGAGACCTCACTTCATCCACAGTACCTACAGGACACATCAATAGTTAGTAGTAAAATGGATATACGAAAGTTTTATAAAGGTAAATTAGCCATTAATTTTTTATGTCGATTTCTAAAATTTCAGGATATTTCTACAACGTTGAATAGTATTAAAATATATTGGTCACGTAATAGTATTTATAATTATACCTATAGTGGTTACGTTATTTTGTTTGTCTCAAAAAAGTCAAGACTACAGAACTCTCCCTGAGTGAAGAAAGTTAGGTTAAGTTTCGATTATTCGGACGCTTCCAATTTCCAAAACTAAAATTTCGGATAGGCCTACACTAATTACAAGCAGATGTGTATTTTATGATTTCAAAATACCTCTCGTAATAACAAGATATAAAAAAAGAAAAAAATTACATTTTGATCGGCCATTTCGTCTCGTTCCACTTTTCGAATATTCACTTACTTGGCGTAATAACCAGGGTTATGAAATTTTCGAAAAAAGATGGCAGATATAATTTTTTCACAACGCTTGTGATCAGGGTTGTAGCAGAGTAAGCATGATAGTATAAGTCTAGTCTTGGGATAGTAGTGCTGATGCCTTAAGATTGCTGATAGGGATGGGTATCGATATATTGATATATCAAAATATCGATATTGTCCCTTCGATTATCGATGTTTTTCTTATCGATATTTTGTCTCAGATATCGGCTATATCGGCACTCCAAAAATAATAAAGTACCGTAAACTTACTATTTTATATATTCTGTGGAAAGTGCTCTGCCGCTCTCGTGGGACCCCAAGTGAATGCTGTATGGACTATGAAGTACCGACTATTGACGAACAAATTGATGGAAAATTATCAATGACGTCAAACCTAATCAACAACGTCATGCCTTAACTCTATTCCTGATTTTTACTAAGCATTGTGGACCACAACGTTCCTCCTTACTTCATCTAGTTTTATTGAATGAGGACACACCTTCCTGTATGCGGTAATGTAAAAATAAATTTGTTTAATTTTTCCTGCATAATCTTCTTTATTTGGGAATTCTCTTCTTTATTTTAGGGAGCAAAAAAAGGGATTTAGATGACGGCGATAAACGTGAAAGCAAGAAGAAAGTTAAAACCTCACCAGCACCTTGCCCTGTTGAGCTTCAACCAGGGCCTTCTTCCATTCCAACACTCAGCGAGTCACCTAAACCTGATGTTGAAGACTGCTGTGAGTGTGAGAATGATTTGGGTCGGTGGATCGGACGGACGTCTCAGATGACAGCGCCAAAAAAAAAGGAACTGTTGACGAACTGTCGGGTTCCACCCACTACTTATGACTTTGCTAAAGATGTCGGCCTCTCAAGCAGGAAGTTTAATCACGGTTGGCTTCAAACTTACTCCCCTTGGTTAGCATATTCGAAAAAAGGAGCAATTGGAGAAGGAAGTGCTGAAAAGGTTTTCTGAAAATCCAAGAAAACTTATTTTAGTTTAATATTTTTTAGTTTTTTGATTTAGTTTTTATTTTGTTTAACTTATTTTAGTAAGTTATTTTAGTAACATGTTTTAGTTTAATACTTTGTGATAATATATCCTTTGCTAGTTTGCATACGAAAAACTAATATTGTTTTAAAAATATATAATTGTATAAAATTATACTGTACTATACTAATTTTATATCATACTATAAAACTTTAATTTTTTCATTCATCACGGTATTTGTACGTAATTCTGTTTTTTCATTGTTGCCACGTTTTAATTAAAATCACATTATTATTTGTGACTTTTGGTGATTATTTAATTAACACTTAAAGCATCTTGGGGTCTCAGACACCCCAGAACATCTTTTCTTGGATCAAGTAATACCCCTTGAATTAAAATATTTTTGAACTTCTTGCGGTATATATTGACAATCTATGGTACCCTCTTAACGACCAAATAGAAGTAATCGCCCAAGAATATAACAGTACCTAGTACAGCCACGAAAGTAAAATATATCAAAACTAAGTGTGCACTACTATGGTTAAATCTAAAACATTTCTTCGTAGTATTCTTCATCCCAGAGAAAAAATTCCTAAAGTTTTTAAATAAAGGAAAAATTTAATTTTTAACTCGATAATGGTGCGTGTTACTAAAAAGTAGCTAAAAAAAAAAAATTATGTCAGAGGTAACTCACAAATAAAGTAACATAAAAGTCTTTTAAATAGATCCGACAATTACTGCTTTGGATCAATAGAGTAAAACTTTTTAAATTCCCTTTTGGATTAATTTTAAAAATTTCTTTTTAGCTTAGATTCCTATAATAGGTATGCCATAGTTATACTGACGAGCCTTAATAACATACCGAGATGAAACAATTTGCTTATTCCCCCCCCACCGGCGCTTTTTAGGTAACCCTTTAGTCCTCTGCCCCCCCTATCCAAAATCCTGGCTACGTCCATGACTTCATACATATGTAATGTCATGTACTTCAGATCATGTACATATATAAGTAATGGAATACTTTATACATACATACTATATTAATTGTAATGTCACTAAACCCGCTGCTAAGGTCTATATATCCTTTACGAAATACAAATGAAAAAGTGAAACCTGTATTGTAACAGGACAAACAGCCTGTTTTCATAATTATGGTGTTTAAGGATTCTGCATTGTATTTTTTATTGTAATCAAGCTTATAAAACATGGTTAGGTCAACTTCCCCTATGTCTGCATAAACGACGCA
The DNA here is from genome assembly GCA_034769895.1 of Magicicada septendecula. NCBI lineage: Eukaryota > Metazoa > Arthropoda > Insecta > Hemiptera > Cicadidae > Magicicada > Magicicada septendecula. Next base: position 491,719,988 of record CM068367.1, read on the forward strand.
TTTTCGCATTTTCATCGATACGAGTTGTCTCAAGGCCGAGAGCGTACGTGCAAAATGAAATGTATTCAATGGCTGTCCTGATCGACACAAGCAAATTGGTATGACAAATATTGACACACGTCATAGCGATGACGAGGAACAATGCCGTCAGCTGATGCGGACAAAGAGTTGATCACAATTGATCCCCTCCACCTGTCGACAATACGACACAATGTCTGCCCACTCTGAAGAACTTTGTCATGGCGACAACACGTAAAATTTTCTCTGGTCCAAAATAACCAGTTAAAGTGTGCATCTAAATTAAAATGTAATCATCAGTCAATAGTAAACAATTAACAGTGACAGTCATGTAAATTCAGTGCAATAACAGACGAAAAACAGACAGTACGACCAACAACTAAGTACGCCAACCAACGGCCAGATCATGGAGAACGTCTGAACGGCAGAACAACAACCTTGAGGAAAGTCCTAATTATTATTATTTTTTCAAAATTAGAGCTCTAAAAAATCACGAATAAAATTTTAAATGAACCAAAATTAGTATCTGTAATAATAGTATGTGAGAGAGAGAGCGAAAGTGAATGCCGGCTACCATTAGACTAGGCATTGGTTTATGGTATAAAAAGGGTTATACAAAATAAATGAATCAATAAGATAGCAATTGCAAGGTAAAAAAAATGTTTCTTTTATACTATTATGTTCAAGTACATGATCTAGAAAATTAATAACGATAATTGATGAGGAAGTGCGGAAGTGCATAGCCGCCATTTTGTGTAATACGACTCCAATTTGATATAACCATTTGTAATGTAACTGAACGACTATAGAGATTATTAAACCAGTGTGTTATTCTTAAACCAATGTGTGTAAATCGTTATTTCAATAACCTAGACTGCTTCCGTCTCTCGTTTAACGATACTTTGGGACCCTTAGGTGTAAATAAAATATCCAATGTTGACGATTTGAGCACGTGGCAACCGGAAGTATGGTACTTCACACACGAAGTATGGAAATAAAATATATTTTTATTGTAGGTATTTATTGTATGTATTTATCCGTAAGGAGGGAGGTAGTAACAATGGCGCACGAACAGGGACTTTATAGAATAAATTATTTTATATAAATGAACCAGAGTACGGAAGCAGACGGGTAGCGAAATACATAACACAGAAGCAACATAGGTTACCAGTGTAGGTTATGTTATTGTTTGAGTAAAATACAAAACAACAACTGAAAATATATGGCAGATAACGAAAGCATAAATATGAATAGTACGGCAACAGAATCTTTATTAATGAGCGAACCCAGAGCAAACTCAACGCCTATAGTAAACAATAAAGTATCATTAGAGGACCTTTTTCAATTAATGAAAATACAAAATAATAAATTTGATGAACAGAGTATTAAGTTTGATGTAAAATTAGATGAGATGAAAAATGAAATTAAAGAACGAAACGATAATTTTGATAAACATTTTGAGAAGTTAAACATGAAAATGAACAAAGTAGATGACAATTCTAAGAGTAGGGAAATAGACAAATTAAACAAAGACGACAAGGTAAGTAGGGGAAAGAATTATGATAAAATAAATAAAAATATGATATTAGAAAATGATTATGTAAACATGGGTAGTGATAATGAGAGTTTAATGGGAATTGAATATGATAATGATGAAATGTTAATGTATAGCAATAAATCAGAGAGAAGGAGGGAAAGTATAATTGTAAGGGAATTGCAGGGGGTAAGTTTTTCCCTTAATGATAGAGTAGGGGGTGAAGTAAAAACTTCACATGTTTTTAGGAAGGACGAGAGTGCCTTCAATGTATATTTGGGAGACGATAGGTCTACAAATAAAGTTGTCCCTGGTTTTTTTAGTGCACTTCACAGGTGGTGCAGTAATTGTGAATTAGTGTCCCCTGCAAATATTGAAAGAGAGAATGTAGCTTGGTGTGACAGAGAGAGAGAGTGTAGAGAGGTATTGTGAGAAATATGGTGAGAGAAAGAGAGAAATAGAGATTTTTAAGATGAGTAGAACTTATGAAGAATTTATGGAAAGGTTAGGAGTAGAGATGATTGATAATAAAAGTAAATACTTACCTTGTAATGAAGCTGATATAGCAGTAGGAGAAGATAATGGAAATAATGACTTTATAACGTACCTAGTGGTGACTAATTATACTGGAGGTGACAGGACAATAACCAATCGTGACAGGTTGTATGATGAATTGATAGGTAATAACCCTATTAATGATGACAGTTTTGTAAAATATAAGAATTTAAATAAGTGTTATATTAATGATGTTAATATAATGTATTTAATAAAAAATAAATTGTACAGACCAAAGATAAGACTATTGTTTGACGATGGAGGATAATTATTTTATTGTGTTATGAACATTTAAAAATGTGATAGTGTTTTTTGAAATGGACTGTTTATGAACTGAATTTTGGTAAATGATTAAAGGATAATTTTGGATTGTATATTTTTGTGTGTATTAATGTCAATGTATTTTTGATATTATGTATTTTATGAATATGTATTTTATGAATTTTTTATGTAAACCATGTACTGTAGAATTTTAAATAATTGAAGGAAGTTTGATAATGATTTAAAATAATTATGAGATTTAGATTCTAATGGATAATAAATGATTAAACAGGTAATATATTTGGATATTGAGATGTATTGTTATTAGTAGGTGAGGGATGAATTTTCTAATGCAATTGTCAATGATCACAGTAATGTAAAATGTTAACAAGGGATAGAGCTTGGGTGATAATTATTAAAAATAGAGGCATGGGAGTTAGTTAAATAGAGTAAATGGGAGTTAGAGAAAATAAGAATGTAGAGATACAGATAATACATAAAGAGGTGTTAGATATTTTAGGGACACAGTAGTTAGTGATTATATGTAGAGAGGTGAGTAATGTGAATGGTATATATGTTTGTTGATGATGATATTTTGTAGTAAAGGATGAGGTGGTAAGGTGTGATCAGTGTGCGACGTGGCAAGAGACCAGCGTGCAGCGTTGTGGCAGGCGGAGCAATTTAGTTTAAGGGAGTGTTTGCCGATATTTGGTGGAGGGCAAATGGTTAGGTATGTGTATGGCCAGGTAGGGAACACACATCCTAGTACAAAGACGAGCGGTGCCAGAGGATTTAAATGGGATTAGTGAAAGGGGTTGTTATGGAGTTATTGGTGTCATAATATATTAATTGTTGTTAGTAGCGGTTGTTAGTAGAAAAAGAGGGGTAGTAAGGTTAGATGGACAAATGCCAAAATGAGATATAGATAATAGTGGATAACGGTGTCACCCAAATGAATTGATGAAAAGATTAGAAAAGGAAAATTCATAGTAGAAAGGTAATGTAGTAGAAAGGTAAATGATAAATTTGAAATTTTTTTTGTAGAATCTAATGATAAATGAATGTTAAATAATAAAAGTTGAATAGAGAGTTGATAAAAATGAAAATGTTATAGAATTTTAATACAAGTTATTTAAATGTGAACTATGTAATGTAAATGTAACAATGCTAATGTTTGATGTACAATGTTTATTATGTTTTATTATGGTGATAGACCCGCAGTAAGGGCGCATAACTATATAACTCTTAGATATTATGATATCTCATTATTTTTTTTTGATGTAATGCTGAAGCAAAGACAAGGAGATGACCAAATTCCTCCACCAGTTCAGTCTTTGTGAAGGCACCTGGGCGCTACAGTCCAGTGGGGGTACAATAGTGTGTGTGGCTGGGAGGTTGCTACAGGGGTAGCAATGACAACAAATATTAAATGTTAAAGAAATAATAGTGATATTGGTGTTGGTTATCAAATATATAATTATGATTCTGTTGTAAGGAAATATAAGTATAAAGAAAAATGAGTAAAGAAAATATAAAGAGTTTTGAAGTGTTTGCCATAATAGGTATATGTTTCGATTTTACATAAAGTAAAATAATAGAGATAGTAGTTGTTGCTTTGGAAAATTGGAAAATTGCTTTAGGTGTTATGCTTAGTATAATAATATGTTTTCTTGTGGTGAGAGAAGTAAGTTAATGTTGACTGGAGTCAGAGAATTTTTTAATAAATGCAGGAATGTTGAAAAGTGGAAGTGGAATTTTCTGTCTTAAATCGTGTCTTTTGTTATTTGAAAAAACTTATTAATTAAGAGAACCAATGTCTAGTAACATAAACCAATGCATCTAAGGGGAAACATATCAGTTGTGGATATGGAGATAGATAAGGCCACTATTTTAAAATTTTGTATTGCATGTTTCAGAGTTTTGTGGTGTTGTGACAGCGGTCCTGAGCTGGCCGGTGCGTCAGAGCAGGAGCGTTAGGTGCCTCATGGCCTTATGGTGTTGGGATCTCTCCTAAGAAGTCCAGTAAGGTCAGACAGGTACGACCCGCATCATCGGACCAAGGGTAAGTGATTGTATTTCTTTTATATTAACACTACAGGGGGTTGTGGCAACATATCTGGGCTGATCCCTTTAGAACGTGTGAATGAGTCAATGAAAGTTTTTATGCTTCGGCATCAAACCTTTCATTGAGGGGGTTTTGTAACAGGACAAAAAGCCTGTTTTCATAATTATGGTATTCAAGGATTCTGCATTGTATTTTTTATTGTATTCAAGCTTATAAAACATGGTTAGGTCAACTTCCCCTATGTCTGCATAAACGACGCATTTTCATCGATACGAGTCGTCTCAAGGCCGAGAGCGTACGTGCAAAATGAAATGTATTCAATGGCTGTCCTGATCGACACAAGCAAATTGGTATGACAAATATTGACACACGTCATAGCGATGACGAGGAACAATGCCGTCAGCTGATGCGGACAAAGAGTTGATCACAATTGATCCCCTCCACCTGTCGACAATACGACACAATGTCTGCCCACTCTGAAGAACTTTGTCATGGCGACAACACGTAAAATTTTCTCTGGTCCAAAATAACCAGTTAAAGTGTGCATCTAAATTAAAATGTAATCATCAGTCAATAGTAAACAATTAACAGTGACAGTCATGTAAATTCAGTGCAATAACAGACGAAAAACAGACAGTACGACCAACAACTAAGTACGCCAACCAACGGCCAGATCATGGAGAACGTCTGAACGGCAGAACAACAACCTTGAGGAAAGTCCTAATTATTATTATTATTTTTTCAAAATTAGAGCTCTAAAAAATCACGAATAAAATTTTAAATGAACCAAAATTAGTATCTGTAATAATAGTATGTGAGAGAGAGAGCGAAAGTGAATGCCGGCTACCATTAGACTAGGCATTGGTTTATGGTATAAAAAGGGTTATACAAAATAAATGAATCAATAAGATAGCAATTGCAAGGTAAAAAAAATGTTTCTTTTATACTATTATGTTCAAGTACATGATCTAGAAAATTAATAACGATAATTGATGAGGAAGTGCGGAAGTGCATAGCCGCCATTTTGTGTAATACGACTCCAATTTGATATAACCATTTGTAATGTAACTGAACGACTATAGAGATTATTAAACCAGTGTGTTATTCTTAAACCAATGTGTGTAAATCGTTATTTCAATAACCCAGACTGCTTCCGTCTCTCGTTTAACGATACTTTGGGACCCTTAGGTGTAAATAAAATATCCAATGTTGACGATTTGAGCACGTGGCAACCGGAAGTATGGTACTTCACACACGAGGTATGGAAATAAAATATATTTTTATTGTAGGTATTTATTGTATGTATTTATCCGTAAGGAGGGAGGTAGTAAACAGTATTAGATATCAGCATTTATACTGTGGATGAACTAAAAGTGTTATCAAAAAATTGGCGGGATGGGGTCAAAGGAAGGACAGCTTTTATCATTAGTGTTTGTAATGAACTGTAATGGTCCATTGTTTTGTTCAAAAACAGACGTTCGGCAGTACCATCGACTGGCATTTCAGTGTAAAAATCGAGCTGCACTAACGTAGGGCGGTACACGTTAGAGACCACAGTACTGTGGTTAAGGCTGTAAGTCGTAATCTAATACAGTCTAATAGAGTACTGTGATCTCTAACGTGTACCGCCCTACGTTACTTACTCTAACGTGTATCTATCCTACCCTACGTTAGTGCAGCTCGATTTTTACACTGATGTGGCAGTCGATGGTACTACCGAAACGTCTGTTTTTGAATAAAACAATGGACCACGGCCAACAGCCCGGGAATGGATTTTAATAACAATGGGTTTTCATTCTGTAATTGGCGCTCTACGCTGTTGTATTTCTTCTGAAGGAAGTGTTAAAGTCTGAAGGAATTTTTAGTCTCTTTGGATTACTCGGTTGGGCGTTTATTATTCTTTGGAAGCGCTGGAGTATTCTAGTATGGAATTACTGGCTGTTCCCCACAGGTGTATATCATAAGTTCAGGCAAGCTTAATGAATGCTTGGGCAGTCTACTGACTTGTCAGTAATGGACTGGACAAGTGATGATTTGCCAAACAGGAGGCAGAAGATTTTTATTGTTGCTTGTTTCAATTAAGATACAATTTGGCAAAGCAAGTAGACTTTTCTGGCCTATTACCAGTGGCGTAGCTAGGCTTTTTGGCGCCCGAGGGAAGGAGATTGTCGCCCGCCTCGCCCTCACAATTAAAAGTGGACAAAAGAGCAAAAATGAAGGCCCATACAGTGAACAAAGTACTTAATAAATGCAAATGTGTAGATTTTTGTATGAAAGCACATCCAGCAAATGTCAAGAATATTTGTTAGGCCTAAGTCAAAATTAAGAAAATACATATTATAATACTACCGATATTCAGTTTCTATACATTTATTAATAACAAATTTAGACTATACAAAATTTATAATATAAAAAAATTTATAACATAAAAACGTTCTAATACACATGCAAATTCCTTGTAGGTCTAAACCGCATCATCAAAACAATATCCTAATGGAACATAAATTTAAACAAAGAACTACCTTAAAAGTAATACAATAAATCACTTACCATTTATGTTAATGGTTCTATTGATAAACACTTAATATTTATTTTTAATATTTAATAACTATTTAAAACGAGACATTTTAAAATGTAACTTTCCTGGTCTTAATTGCTGCAAAGTCGGTTATTAAATCACTGTAGTCTAAAGACGATGCAATGTCGTTTTCAGTTAAAAGTATCGCTAGATACGTACCTTGTCTTGAGATATTGTTGATCGTAGGTACGATTTAAGTTTACTAAACGATCCTTCACAAGAAGGCACAGACATTGGTAAAGTAAAAAAAAATTTAAGTGTTTTGTAGGCTTCTAATCCCATTGAATAAATGTATTATATCAGTCCCTGAGGTGGAAAGTCCAATAATTGTTCTCCGTTAACTTTGTCCCTTTTTAATAAAAGTATGGCGTCTTTTAAGTCACCGAGCAATTCTTCACTATTTAGGTCATGTGGATACAGTTTTGCAAGCACTGTGCACTTAATATTGATTTGGGACAGCTTTTCCTTAAAATGTACGCTGTTCCCCATCATTTATGTACGCCTCAAATTTACAGAGGAACCCAAAGCGTTTTTCTAACTCTTTTATGTTAGAGAAACGGCTTGAAATTTTAACTGACAGTTTAACCAGAATTTCTATTAGAGAAGGTCGCATTTCTTGACACACGGTTAATGCAGAATCGTGTGCATACTCCCTTGGCATCGTGCGCTTCCTTCTTATCCTTTTAGTGATACTGACACCCCATTCATTACTTACCTGCTCTGCCTTAGTAGTGACATTGTCACACAGCTCATTCCTCCAAACTTTTAATTTGTCCGTTAGCATCTCCAAAAGTGTCAATGCTTGAATAAAGCTTATTCCTTTGGTGTGCAAATTTTCTGGATTTTGTCCATAGAAGAAAGAATATCTGTCCAGAAAAAGAGCAAGGTCACAAAATTAAAGTTTTATATCGAATATATATTCATTATTAATGCTACATCTTCCGACGTATCAATTGTTTCAGTCGGAGTATCCCTCAGTTTCTTCAGCGGAGTGATCATTTCATCCAACTGAGTGTATATTGCATCTGCTTTTGAACTCCACCTGGTATCATAATGTCCTTTTAGAGTAATATTTACGAAGTCTTTAAGAACACTCCATCTATGAGTGGAACAGGGAAAGAAGGTGAATAGACGTTCTATTGTCCCAAACAAAGTCACTGCCTGAACATTTACATGAGTTGCATGAACTCCAACAAAGTTAAGTGAATGGTTGTCACAGGGAACAAACAGAGCTAGTTGATTCAAATCTAATATTCTCTTCTGAACTCCTGAATGAATACCAGCCATTGTTGCTTGATTGTTCATACGACTGACCTCTGCAATAGCTAAGATTCAATCCATCTCTCTCAAGTTTACTTGTAATAGCTTGTGTGAATCCTCCGCTGTTTTGACATAGATTAAAGTTTATGAAAGCTTCCTTGATATCAAAAGAATTGCGTTTAAATTCAACAAATCCTATAATCTGAGACATTTGTACAGCATCTGGTGTTGTGTCAAATATAATACTAAAGTACAGTATTAATACGTACTTTACGTGTGTAATAATATATTTGCGCACTCTTTTTTCTAACAGGCTTATTATTTCGTTTTGAATAGTTGCCGAAAGATACGATATACACCCAGATTTACGAGAGACTGAATCCAAATGAGACCTCATGACAAGGTCAAATTTAGTCAAGTATTTTAACAAAGCCAGAAAGTTTCCATGATTTGGATTGTTAGTAATTGATTCTCGATGTCCTCTCAGTTCTAGATTTTGTTGTGCAAGAGTTTGTACTGTGGTAATAACCCGTTCGAGGATTCCGTTCCATGTCTTAGCTGCTTTACTCATTTGTTCCTGAAGTAGATCATCAATAAGGCCCCCTTTGTTTAAAGAACGTTCCAGTTCCTTCCATTCCAAAAACACAGAGCGATGAGCAGGACTATTTTCATGATCCTGAATACGCAGATTAAATTTCGCCACGACGATAACCTATTGTCACTGTTGAAATAGCTTCTTTGATAGTTTTTTTTTGTGGAAATAAAGTGCAACAAAAGCAAAATAGAGATTTTTAAGTTGGAGAAAAATACAGCCAAATGCGATTTACCTTTTTGCCATTCTGTAAGTAAACCTAAACGCAAACCAATACTTGTTTAAGGATTTAAGGATTGCCAAGCTTCATCTTCAGGAAAATGGCTGTTCTTGTTCTGCAACTGACATGTTCCTCTATTCACCATTATCTCGGAAGGACTGAGATGTCTCGCTTGGCCAAGCATAAACCAGAGAAGCAGGCTGGTTATGCTTCTTTTATGAAAGGAATGGTCATATCAAAGAAACAAGTTGTTTGTAGTTTTATAAACTAAAAACATTTTTTTCAAGTCTATTCTCATTTTGCCGTCCTCCTGGCAAGTGCCCCCTTGCGCCCCCCCCCAGCCTCTGTATACGACTGAGGCGTCGCATAAGCTGATTTGCTCAGCAACTATAGTCATCATCTATGGTTCTGAAACTTTGAAGATAAATCAAAGAATCTCCCGAAGGATGCAAGCAGTGAAAATAGACTTGGCGAAGAAGGTCTTGTGGGGTGTCCAGGCTCCAGTGCATTAGAAAAGATGATATCAGTAGGCAACGTGTTGTTGACAAGACAATTTTAGACATCGTAAATACAAAGCGTCTCGTACGGTACGGCCGCGTGTGGAACGGATGTCTCACGATCGTTAGACAAAAAAGTTGCTAGACTGGATTGTATTTTGACGACTGAAACGGGGTAGACCCCATAGATCATGGAAAGAGAACTTGGAGGAGAACGGATGAGAGGGGGGGAATGAGACTTGCAAAGTGGTAGTTGGTACAACAGACGCTCTGGTGTGTAGTATATGAGGGAATACAGTAGATTTAGAAGACTTGGAATTGGTAGATGGTGACTCGTATAATATCTGCTGTCCCAGCTGCTTGGGATTATTTAAGTTTCCGAAAGACGTTCCCATGTTCTCACGTTGTTCAATACTTCTTGGAAACATTCGGAAACATTTTCTTTAGTAAATTTGTACTATTTTTCTTTTCGTTTTGTAATAAAAAAAAGAAAATCGCTGAAACTATGGTGAAGATGAAAGCGATGAGTGTCGAAAGTATGAAAAAACGATGGAGAACCGGCGATGGAAGAAAATGACTTGAGGAATAAGCAGAAACGGACGTTAGGGTACGAGACAGACGCGCTCTATAGAATCCGCTGGATGAGCCGTATAGTATTTTCAGTACCTTTTTTAAAATAATTTGTTTTCAACATTCCCAAAAGGTCGTTGTTTTATCTTACTGACATTTTGACAGATTACAATCAAACCATTTCCTTAGCCAAAACAAAAGTTATGGCTTTTTCTGGCGCAAATCATATTAGAACAAAGACTGTAATACAGGAGTCGCCAATAGAACAGGTGCCATATTTCAAGTATTTCAAGGGTGCAGCATCACATATCAAGATGATTCAGAGATTGAAAGCAAAATTAGTCTTTTCCAGTCGCTTTGTGGCTGTATCATTAAACATTTAAAAGTAAGAAAAGAAGGAAAGAGAAGCTATTGAAATATTATAATGTAATATAATACAGTACCTCAACTACTGTATGGTAGTGAGACTTGGCTTAGAAAGGCCAAAGATATATCTAGAATACAAGGAGCGGAAATGACGTTTTTCAGGGCTGTAAAGAGTTGTACTAGGGGAGATCTTATAAGAAATGATCATATAAGAATGAAGCTAGGCATAGCTGAAAGCTTAAATGAGAAAATCTCCCTGTGCAAAACGGAGTGGCGGTTTCACGTAGAGAGAATGGATCCAACTAGATTTTCAAGAAGAGCCCTTGAATATTATGCAAGGGGGGAGAGAAGTGTGGTAAGACCCCGTAAGTGATGGTTGGATGACTTCCAACTACTACTAATGTACCATTACTTCAAATGTACGTATGTATATACTTATGAGAGTTTATGTAACTATAAAAACATATAACAACACGAGGACGCGAGGTGTTAACAAAATTTGCATTATGTATTTAGTATAGGCCTATTATATAACATTTAAAAAACATCAATACATTATTGGTTGACAGCCAAGTTTCGTTGATATTGGTGTTAAACACAAAACATTTCGCCCATTCTATGATGTGGCATCTTCAGTCGTAAAGCTACATCGTAGAATGGACAAAAAGTTTGACTGACAAAAATGAAACCTAGCTTGACGACTAACTAAGTGCGTTTCGTTCAGCCCCGTCTAAAAAACTATTACATTTCTGTTTTTAATTTCTGTTTTCCAGACTTTTAATGTAAATTTATTGGACTTATTTTGACTCTATTCTTCAAATATTTTTATACCGATTCATCATTCTTTAAAAACGCTCAAATAAATAGTGATTTTGTAAACTAAATCCTGTATTGCTTTTGGTATATGATTCTAAATTATAAACTCGAAGAAAAAATAATGAAAAGAAATAAATATATTCATTTGGTCCAAAGTATGAATGTGGCTTCAACATTTTTAACTTTTCATTACCATCGCCAACGGCAATCATTGTCGAAACGACAGCCATAGGAGTTTTAAAGAAATAACTTTAAGACTAACTTTACTATCGATTATAGGTAACTGTAGTAACTTTACTAACAAATGTTTTACGTCATACTTTTTGTTTTTAATTTACAGAAAGTTATGAACAGACGTGGTAGAATAACATTAAAATTAACCAACGTTCATCGGCCAAACAACGTGGTATAGTGAAAACGAAATGGTTTCTCTCGGGTGAGACAAAGGGTTTGTGGGAACTTTCTCGTAATCCTTTTCTACAATTTATTGGGCGGCTGAGGAATGTGGATAATTGAAAGTGGGGAACGCGGGTTAGATTGTGTAGGTCATGGTTGCAACCCGGTAGCGACCGACTTTCCTGTTCTTGTTCTGCCAGTCGCTCTCACGACTTTATTCCAATTAATGAGAAATTCTGTTTAATATTTAAAAAAAAACTTATTATCTAAGTATAAGTGTGTGTGTGTACATGTTGTTGTAGGTTTTTTGATACAAACGCGTTTGTAGTTTTTAGAATGCCGACTTTCGTTCCTTAAGACGGAAACATATTTTTCACCGACGTAATAAATATTTTATATAACATAATTATAGTGACAAAATTATGTTATTATAAGACACTGTAATGATATGAATGTGATCAATCTAGATATGCTTTTAATGAATGATTTTTAATAATAGAGATTTTTAAGTACTTTTAGTAATTAATTAATTATCTTATTTAACTTTTGTCAACATATTACAAGAAAACAAGTTACATGTCTTTACACGATGTTTTCATAACAGTTATGTATCTCACAATAATGCACCGTTTCCTAAATTCTTATCCTCATAGCTCATAGCTTATCCTCATACTTTCTTATCCTCATAGTTACGGGTAGAAGGAAAGGAAAATTCGTTTCATCTTCGTGCCACTTGAATAAATGCGTGTTTATGAAAATAAACTGAGAGAGACAGAGTTAGAGCAACGAAGAAAGAAAAGGGTTTTACAAAAGAAGACTGCAATTTAACAATGAAGTTTATACAAAATAGATTTAGGTTTAATTTATATTTCAATATTACTGTAGATTTATAGTGGACGGTAGGGGATATCCATGGAAACCAAGGATTTACTTCATTAATTAAGATCATAATTTAGGTTATGATTGAAGATTATAGAAAAAGAATCTATCGGTATTATAGAACCGAAACCATCGGTTTTCGCTATACATTTCAGTGAGTTAATGTACAACGGACTGTAAGGTCTAAGGCCTGAAGGAGAAGAAGAAGAAGAAGAAGGAGGAGAAGAAGAAGAAGAAGAAGAAGAAGAAGAAGAAGAAGGAAGAAGAAGAAGATGATGATGAAGATGATTTGTGAATAACGTTTTTATGGATATAATAAACTCCTAATAACTGACAAAATACGTAGACTATAACCGAAATTAAAAAAAACGAAACATTTTGTGTTTTTACAGATTAAGACCTTTAACATAAACACATTTAATATTACTATATATTATAATATTAAATCTCTCTCTCGCTCGCGCGCACACACACACACCATTTACATATTGATCATGGAAGGAACATTTTCCTATTCAGCGTTCTTTTACAAGTCATATGTGTTCGAGAATCGTATTTTGAATACACTTAGAGTTTTTTAATTTATTTTTGTGTTACACCCGATTTATTCCTTTATTTATTATCACGATGTAACGAAATAATGCATTTTAATGTAAATTTGTTTATATAAAATCTTCATTAAACTTTTACAGATGTTCATTTTTGTTGAATGTGACCACATTCCTTTTAATTAACTCAAATCACTAAAGAGAGAAGAAATCATAAAATAATGTAATAATAAACTTTTTGTGATGCCAATCATAACTATGAGATTACGGTCTATAAGTAAAGGAAGTCGGCAGTTTCAGTCGTTTAACTCACAACATAAAGAAAATCAGATAATTTTTGTATTTCGACCTTGTTTATCCATTATCTACTATATTACAGCGCGTGGTTGGAATGCATCTTCTCTTAGATTTAAGTAAGAGTTTGCTTCCGAAACAGGGACGTGTGGCAGCTGTGTGATCCAACAGTTTGTGAAACCCTTAGCTTTGATTGTCACACACACACACACACACACACACACACACACACACACACACACACACACACACACACACACACACACACACACACACACACACACACACACACACACACACACACACACACACACACACACACACACACACACACACACACACACACACACACACACACACACACACACACACACACACACACACACACACACACACACACACACACACACACACACGCACGCACGCACGCACGCACGCACACGCGCACGCACGCACGCACGCACGCACGCACGCGCGCACACACACACACACACACACACACATCAAACGAAGCAATTAATTAATTAATTAATTACGCCTTTTTCCACTGTGTCCTAATGATTAGTGTATTAATTATATATGAACTGCATCAAAAAGACACTTTTTGACACAAAACTATTTTTATTTCTTACCGGCTAGGCGATGGCGGTTCAAAAGTTATCTTGAAATTTCTTTAAAACTTTATATGAAAACAAAACATTAGTCTTTTTGGAAAAAGTAAATTAAAAATATAATGGGCTGAATTAGGTCTGTGATTTTTTACATAGGCATTTTTCTGTCACAGCAGATAATTTGTTCGTTTACTCGTAATTATAATAAATGTAAGATTTCACGCGAATGAGACGCATCTGTCTAAAAATAATTTGTCAAATCTTGTTATTTCAACAAGATTAAATGCTTCTCATAAAACAGTTAAATTTACAGAATTCCTATAATTTCGATTATAAAGTATTTTCTTAAAGCAATTTCAACTCTACGGAAAAGCACATTTAAATAAATCCCAATCGTGTGCGTTGAATTCATCTGACCAGGCGTAATATAAAGTTAATTACGTTAATCACCTGACCAGATAAATAAAATTAACAAACAACAATCGTGGTGTGATTACTCATAATAACGATTTAATTGGGGAACGATAAAACTGCTAAACGATGGTTTCGGTGTTCAAATAATATTCAGTTTCATGTTTTAACTAATTATATAGGCACTAGACCATTCAACGCCGTTTTATAATTTCAGTAGACATTCAGCTTTTGAAATCTAAGGAAATCTTCACAATTACTTTGTGTAATTACTAAAGAGCAACTGTCATCCGCTAATTTTCGTTTATTAAACAGTGTAATTTTGAAGATGACCTTAGATTTCGAAGGCTGAATTATTCAGTGAAATTATAGGAATGTTAATTTTGTGTGATTATTTTGTTTTTTGTTTAGAGAAATGAAATGCTCAGTTTTCGATTTGTCGCTTGTATACATTATGTTTATGTTAATATAGGTAAATAAGATTATAGTATAGAATGCCATATTAAATCGTATATATACAGTATATATAATACAATCTGTTTTACAAAATAATTTGTTCAGTTCTACTGAAATAAATAAAGGCGCGCGTTAAAGATTTACACAAACAATGGCAATATTTTGTTTACAAAACGAGCGAATTTTCTGCCTTTAGTAAAAAGTTCTATCGACTAAAATAATAAATTAGTATGTTTTACTATTATGTTTCACACTGTGATAAATGATTAAATTTCATGGCGTTTCGACACATTAGTGCTACATTTTTTCGATAAAGTTTGATTCGAGTTGTGGAATACTTCATTTTTAGATTTTGTGATTAAGTTAAACAAAATTTTGTTTAAACGATGGAATTGCACATTTAATCGATCGTACCTTTAATTTAAACTGTACATTAAACTAACCAATTAACATTACATTAACCAATTAATGTACATTAACACTACTCTAATGTTTGTACAGAAATCATGATCCAGTAATTTAAATCTTAACATATTAAATACTGTTATATTAAAATAAAATGATATGTTGTAACTATACAAATCGCAAATCCTCAAATTTACTTTCATGACAATGGTTCACACTTTATGCGTAAATATATTTTTGTTTTTGAGGTTTAAAGATATCATACATTTAGAAAATTAAAATTCAATTTATTTGTTTTATAGTAGGCTATACATTTAACGTAAGTATACTATACTTAAAAATAAAAATTAGTTTAATTTGGATAAAAAGTATAATAAAAACAAATTGAAATAAGCTTTACGTTGAAATTTATTGTAAAACTCCTGTAATGGAAAAATAGTTTTATTCTGAGGCATTATATGTTAAAATTAAAAATTTAGGCATTACCTTTTTAATTACAAAATTTGGTAATCAGTATGAAAATTCGAAAGTCAGAACACTCTGTTTTACAAAATAATTTGTTCAGTTCTGAAATAAATAAAGGCGGACCTTAAAGATTGATATAAACAATGGCAATATTTTGTTTACAAAAGAGCGAATTTTGGCCTTTAGTAAAAGACTTAGTCCTATCGACTAAGATAATAAAGTAGTTATGTTTTACTGTTATGTTTCACACTGTGATAAATGATTAAATTTCATGGCGTTTCGACAAATTAGTGATACATTTTTTCGATAAAGTTTGATTCGAGTTGTGGAATACTTCACTTTTAGATTTTTTAACTAAACCAAATTTTGTTTAAACGACAAAATTAATCGATCGTACCTTTAATTTAAACTGTACATTTAAACTAACCAACACAATGCTCTAATGTTTGTACAGAAATCATAATCTAATAAAACGTGCGAAATAGTTATATTGTAATAGTTTGCGTTTACCTGGAGGAAACTTAGCCGGCCGTATGGTATCCGCAATCAGGTAGGTGATAAGAAAACACGCGACACATGACGCGAGGAACAACAATAGTTCCATGGCCGAGTACGGTAGCACTATCCCAATGAATGTGAGCCTCCTACATCTGACACTATCGTTTTTCAACTGATATATCTGTGGCATCTATTCTGGTTGACCTACATCCTTTTTACGTTGAGGATGGGTAAATATTGGTCTATCGATATGTTTATGTGTTGAAGCAATTAAAATCTTCAGTGATTGGTACTTTCTATTGAAGAACGGGTTGATATTAAAAAAAAAAAAAAAACTAGTTTCTTTCAACTTGACTCAAATTTCGTTTACATGTATTTGTTATACTCACAATTTCAAACGTGATCTGGCTAGAAACAGTTACTATAAATAACTAAGTTATTCAGAAAATTGTAATGTATATGTATCATACGATAAATTGAGTTTACAAAATTTTTAGTATAATTAAAGTTGCAATTTATTTTAACTCTTATTATTTCTTCTTCTTTATCGAACCATTCTGCCTCTCGGTACGAGGTTGTACTCTACTCTGTCCAAGTTCTCCGTCTGTTCTTTCTTCTTTAGTAAAACTGTCTTTTGACAGGTTGAAACCAGACGGTCTCCATTTACCTCGGTCCTATCTCAGTCTATAGCTCCTTTCTGTTTCTGATGTCATCAAGTATTTCAGACTTTCTTCTTCACCGTTCTTTCTTTCCTTGTAGCTTTTCCATATGATCCTTAGCTGCAGACAGTTTCCAATATGTACCCCAATCACGACGTTTTTCTTTGTTATTACTTCCATCAGTTTTCGTTCCTCTCTTATTAGCCACAACCACATTTCGAAGTACAGTACTTTAGGTACCTTTTTTCTTTTTGATGATCCGTGTTTCACTGCCGTGTAAAATCGCATTCCAAATGAATCATTTAAAAATCTCTTTCCAGTCCATTTCTATCCATCCACAAAACCTTCGATTCCTGTAAATTATTCCCATAGTCCCTCAATATATGCCTGATACGTCATCTTTGGCCTTCGACCCTCATCAAGCTTTACCCAGGAAACGTTTTACTTGTTCTGCCTACTTGGATGTACTGCCCTGCCTTGTCTTCTGTAAATCCATCACAGTTCCCATCTGGTCGTCCCATCTCTAATAAGATCTTCCCTCGTCTTTACCCGTTATTCTCCTGAGAAACCGTATCTCTCTGATGTTAGTCTGCTTGCGTTTGTGTCAAGTATTACTGATTAATTTCTTCTTCACACATTATTTTTGGTAGCTATACTCAAATATCTGGAGTTTTGTTTCCTTTTTTTTTTCGTTTACAAGTGTGCTGTAGAGATCTTTTACGTCATATAGGACGTAGTATATCCTCAAATGTTTAAAATAAATTCCTCCAGGAACACTTTCCAAAAACGGAGGACTTTTACCTCGGTGTTCCTATTTGAGGATGTTTGAGGATCTTTGACAGTATAAGAACTACGTAGTTTGAATTAAAGAGAAATTAATATGAAAAACAAGCCATTCTCTCAGGGATGTAATTAACGGGCTTAGTTTAATGAGAACCACTTAAGATGATTCGAAGTTTAATGGTATACATAATCTGCTTGTTTTAATTTTTCATATCACTTAAGGCTTTACATTAGGATATGCTGATAATAATATGCATGTACTATAGACTAAACTCTATCGTATTATTTTGATCCGACTAAAAATTAAACAAAGTTTCAAACGGTACTGCAATTCAGTTAAAAACGGAAACAAACTTTTAATTACGCCTACAACATGTTTTAACCTGAATGTTCTCTTTCCTTTAAGTATTAAGGCGCCCGATGTCTGTTTATCCTGACTAAGTTATTCAGAAAATTGTAATGTATATGTATCATACGATAAATTGAGTTTACAAAATTTTTAGTATAATTAAAGTTGCAATTTATTTTAACTCTTATTATTTCTTCTTCTTTATCGAACCATTCTGCCTCTCGGTACGAGGTTGTACTCTACTCTGTCCAAGTTCTCCGTCTGTTCTTTCTTCTTTAGTAAAACTGTCTTTTGACAGGTTGAAACCAGACGGTCTCCATTTATCTCGGTCCTATCTCAGTCTATAGCTCCTTTCTGTTTCTGATGTCATCAAGTATTTCAGACTTTCTTCTTCACCGTTCTTTCTTTCCTTGTAGCTTTTCCATATGATCCTTAGCTGCAGACAGTTTCCAATATGTACCCCAATCACGACGTTTTTTCTTTGTTATTACTTCCATCAGTTTTCGTTCCTCTCTTATTAGCCACAACCACATTTCGAAGTACAGTACTTTAGGTACCTTTTTTCTTTTTGATGATCCGTGTTTCACTGCCGTGTAAAATCGCATTCCAAATGAATCATTTAAAAATCTCTTTCCAGTCCATTTCTATCCATCCACAAAACCTTCGATTCCTGTAAATTATTCCCATAGTCCCTCAATATATGCCTGATACGTCATCTTTGGCCTTCGACCCTCATCAAGCTTTACCCAGGAAACGTTTTACTTGTTCTGCCTACTTGGATGTACTGCCCTGCCTTGTCTTCTGTAAATCCATCACAGTTCCCATCTGGTCGTCCCATCTCTAATAAGATCTTCCCTCGTCTTTACCCGTTATTCTCCTGAGAAACCGTATCTCTCTGATGTTAGTCTGCTTGCGTTTGTGTCAAGTATTACTGATTAATTTCTTCTTCACACATTATTTTTGGTAGCTATACTCAAATATCTGGAGTTTTGTTTCCTTTTTTTTTTCGTTTACAAGTGTGCTGTAGAGATCTTTTACGTCATATAGGACGTAGTATATCCTCAAATGTTCAAAATAAATTCCTCCAGGAACACTTTCCAAAAACGGAGGACTTTTACCTCGGTGTTCCTATTTGAGGATGTTTGAGGATCTTTGACAGTATAAGAACTACGTAGTTTGAATTAAAGAGAAATTAATATGAAAAACAAGCCATTCTCTCAGGGATGTAATTAACGGGCTTAGTTTAATGAGAACCACTTAAGATGATTCGAAGTTTAATGGTATACATAATCTGCTTGTTTTAATTTTTCATATCACTTAAGGCTTTACATTAGGATATGCTGATAATAATATGCATGTACTATAGACTAAACTCTATCGTATTATTTTGATCCGACTAAAAATTAAACAAAGTTTCAAACGGTACTGCAATTCAGTTAAAAACGGAAACAAACTTTTAATTACGCCTACAACATGTTTTAACCTGAATGTCCTCTTTCCTTTAAGTATTAAGGCGCCCGATGTCTGTTTATCCTCCTACCAAGAGGTTTAACAAGTTGTTTTGAAAATGTCGTCAATATTGAATGCCCAACTAGAGATTAGTAGTGGTTAATCTTAAATTTACTAAGCCAAAACGGGTGTATTTATAGTATAAATATTTACTATTTCCATGAAGTCAGTTATAGTCGGGCCATTAACATTTTTTCCTACAAAGTTGTGGTATTTTCATGGCTGTTTGTACGCGAGGTAGTTACCCTACTGCACGCTTACTGTGGAATGTACAAATACATATATTATTTGCAAAAATTCTCTGACAAACCAAAGACCTAACATTATCTGTACAATATTAGAAAAACGCCTCATCACACTAACGCTTCTCAAATTAGAATGTCTGATAACAATCAAGTTTAATAACAAAGAAACGATCATCGAGTTTGAAACAATTCAAGTGACAGTCCAAGAAAGAAAATGAAGATTTAACGCCTTATTTTAAAAGAATATAATTAATGTAATTTTTAAAATATCTGATTGTGGTTAATAACAAATCTTTTTTCACAAACAATGTTGCACACCACTATAGAAAAATTATTCCGATTAGCGCTTTCAAGCTTCTCAGTAGTATCTTCGCGGTAGTTTCCAAAGTCGCGGTATTGGGAGAAGCGTCTTTGCAATACACGTCTTTGTAATCGACATCCCGGAGGAAGCCTCCAGAATTTTGAAGCTGGAGTAACTCTCATTGATACTGGACAATCCGTTAGATTATCCTAAAACAATGGTGGACTTTCGAATTCAGTTTTAAGCCCAAACATTTGTAGATGGAATTAGAAAAAAAAATTAAATGTTCGAAAAGAAAATTATAGCTAATTAGTTTTAAATCTTTACAAAATTTAAGAGAGTCGGCTTTGGTTGGTGAGCCTTTAATACATAAGGAAATTAATCTGTTTAATGAAAATATTTGCATTGAATAAAAAAATGACTACTTACACGGAAATGTACAGAAAGTATTTAATTACATGTTATGTTAGGTTTTAAGTGTAATGAGCTGCACGAGTAAAGGAAATTTGATAACTAATTGACGAAACTTTTTGGCGTGTTTCAGTGTAAAATGCTTCTAAAGGAATAAATCCAATTTGTACATGTTTAATACATAATTTTTCATTTAAGTTTATCTTCAACTGAAAACACGAGATAGTTAAAGATATAGTAAATTATTGGACCTATCGCAGACAGATATATGATAAATATTTATATGATAAATACAGCTGGCAATTAAAAAGATTGATAGGTAAATAAAAGGCTAAAAATACGTTGAGGTTTCCTGTGCCTATTGTAAATCTAAAAGAACTCATATTTTTTATACTGATATCTGAATTAGTTTTAAGTTAGGGTCTTTGTGATTTTATCATTAAGGTAGGTTTCAACTTTGTTGTATACGTAAATAGATTTAAAACTACGTCTGAGAATTTAGTAAGCAAAGCAGTTAATGTGACCAAATTTCTAATGCAAATTAGACTACAAACCGACAATGTTCATAAATAGAATTCTGCATTTTGCATAAATGGAACAAAGAATTTGCTCTGAAAGAATTCATTTTGGTCTTCGCTATATTCCATTAGTCTAAAGGTATCTGACACAATGTCCGTTTGGTTTTGTAAGTTCTAAACAAGCAACTACACTGTTTATTCGTTATCTGTAAAATCGGACTGTGCAAGGCCCATTTCTGAATTGTAGATTAAGTTGTAAAATTAAAGCGCGAGACCCGTATACAAACAACTGGAAGTAACGTAGGCCTACATTGTTATGTTAAAACGATGTTCTCGCTTTCAAAATAATAAGAATTTAACCCCATTCTATTTGTAGTGGCACTACTTCCTTTTGACCTAGTTGTCCTACGTTTTGTCATCATTAGTAAAACTTTTCTCTTTATGTCGATCAAGATTACGGCACGCAACACTCACATCTTTAGGATCAAATCAACTTACCACGTGATCATTGTTCCACCCACCCTATTAAATTTTCCATAATTTTTGCAAAGGGCTTACCTTGTGCTGTATGTATTAAGTTATAACAGATTTAAAACAAACAATTAACGTAAATGAGTTTTGTTAATATTGATCAGTTTTTCTTTTTTACTTAACTATTAGAAGGTATTTGTTTACATAACTGAACAATGAATTAACTACTGGTCCAGATGGAAAACAATGTACGACAGGCTAATCAAACGTGAATTTAAAATGAAAAACGATTCGTTTTGTACTACGTGGATATCAAATGTTCAAGAAAGTTCATGTTGTACGAAACAAAAACCTGATTCTTGAATTAAATCCCTTATAGCATGTATGTGTTATTTGCTATTAAAGTATTCAACTCATGGGCGTATTTACTGCGGAGGGGGACGAACTGGACGAAGTCGAAAAAAGTTGGCGAATTTTGTTACTTTCTTAACTTTAAGGCTACATTGTTAGTACTTTCTAGCTGTGAACTGGTACGCTCCCTTGTAAATATACAAACAGGATTAGTACACAGCATTTGTGTATACGTTTGAAATATGAAATATAGGAAAATCAATTCATTCAACAAGTATATTATAAACAATGTTTCAGTTATGCGTACTGTTATTGTGTTATTACCGTTTACTTTAATGGAATTGATTTCAGAATGTTATCACACGTTTTTCAACCACTTTAAACATAGGTCTAGTAATGTTGATTAGTCTCAACTTGTTTTTCCTTTTGTATGAAGCCGAACCCCCCTCCGCCAGGGTCAAATTCTAGATACGCCCCTGTGTTTCAACTGCAACTAAAAAATTCTAATTTTTACTGTTACTCTGCTACGGGTTACCTTGTGTGTTATACATAACAAGACTGTCTTTATATTTAGCAAGTGACGGAGCTTTTCCCTATATGTCTGTCTCTTAATTCTTTTATGCTACACTCACTTGTTGCACACACCACTAGTCACTGTGACACCGATCAGCGCTTTCGAACGTACCCGTTCATCATCAGATCGTAACTGCCACACAGATCGTGCTTTGGTGGCAGTTACAATCTGATGATGAACGGGTACGTTCGAAAGCGCTGATCGGTGTCACAGTGACTAGTGGTGTGTGCAAAAAGTGACTGTAGCATAAATTTATTTAACCACTAATAAAATTTGTAGTTTAATCTTAATTCTTTTAATAGATAATTTATTATTTGTTATAAGACAATTTTTATATTGCGATGCAGTAGAATTTAATATTGTGTCGTGTGCTCTTATGTACAAAATAAAACTTTACAAACAATGAAATGCTGAAACTTCATAGAAATCAATTTAAACTAATTCCCCTTCAAAGCGAGATAAAAAAGAACGTAATTATAATATATTGTTACGACATTATAGAACAGTTTACGTGTTTGTCGAATGTTCCAGAGGAATCTCGCTCTAATGCGTGTGGCGTACGTGATTCTCGACGCATTAGCTAGACTGTGCAGAAGCCGCGCGAACTATGTCAAAGCCGCAATGAATTACGCTCTAATGTTTTCCTTTATTGTTAATGCGCAGTATGGAATATACTAGTATTTGGGGGGGGGGTATAAATACCAGTACTCAACGACATTCAGTTTCAGTTATAGTTGCGATATATTACAGTGCGGTTCGAGTTTATGGTCGGGCGATACTGTGTGCGTTCAAGTGATCATTTGTTGTGTTTTTTAATCGGGCGGTATATTTTAATACAATTGTGTTTAATATTAGTTGACATTTTATTGCGTGTGAACAATTTTAATTTGATTTGTTGTAAGAGACTGTGTTGTTAATTACGAACTGTTTAACTGTGAAAATTAAAGCTGGTGATTAGTGACTTGTATTTTGTTTTCCACTGTACCTACGACCAGTGGCGGATTACCAATTGGCCCGATGAGCTCGGGCCCAGTGGCCGCAGGCTTAAGGGGGCCGCAGGGCCAATTTTTTTTCGAATGAGAAAACCTGTAAGTCAAACACGCAGTTTACTACCACCAATAATTAATTAACAGTGCAAGGCAGTGACTAATATCAGGTTGATAGTCCTAGAGGTTATCACAGATATCTCCATTTCCTTGAATGAGGCCTGTTTTGTAATGGTTGTAGTTTATAATTCATGGTGAGCGGGAGGAGGGGTGGGGAAGGGGGCCGCTGAGAAAATAGGGTCCAGGGGCCAAAGAGTTGCTAATCCCCCACTACCTACGACGATCAAGTAGACCGTCGTAACAGTGGTGTCAGAAGTGGGATAGAACTGTTAACAGTGTAAACAGTGGACACTTCTACAAGACTGTGTAATTTCTAATTAATCGGTAAACATGGATGCCAGTCAGATGATGGAAGCTTTCCAAACGCTGCTGCGGCAGACACAGGAAGAAGAAGAAAGACGACAAAAAGAAGAACGAAGACAAGAAAGAGAAAAAGCAGAAAAACGACAGGATGAAAAACGTAAGCAAGAAGCAGATAAAACGGAAGCTCTCTTTGAAGCTACGCAAAAACAGTTGCAATAATACAGTACCGCAGAATTGCGTTTCCTACGAGGTGAGCTTAATAAGCAAGTTACTAAAATATCGGAGGTACAAGAATCAATGACATTAAAAATAGCTGAAGTAGAAAAATTTGTTTCGATTGTTGAAGAATCGAAGTCTAAAAAAATATCTGACGTAGGAAAATCCATGTCAAATAAAATAGTTTCTTCCATGTTTACTGTGGAAGAAGCTATGTCAACAAAAATATCTGCAGTAGAAAACTCAATGGCAAACATAAGAGAACAAATTAAAATTGAAATTGAGCACTTCATAAAGATACAACCAAAACAAATTTCTGAACATACTGTCTGTACCCATGATAAAAGACAGAAAAAGACACTGAAAATAAGTCAGTAGAGAAAGTAACTTTGCCTGCAGTAGGGACAGTTCATGTCAAAGCTATAGCGATCGAAAATTTAAAAATTTAAAATTTTCCTTCTCGACCAGTTTGTTCACACGCAGCTGTGCCAACGACTCCGAGTAAGGGCAATAAATAAAGTTAATTGGAAATACGACAACCCAACGCCAATATTAGACAATAGAGATATGCTCAAATCGACGCAAAAAAAGGGACGACGGTTTGAGTTGACAGGAGAAGCTCGACTGAAAATTATGACACCACAACAAACCAGACAATGTACGACAGTTCACTCACACGGTTACGTAGAACTGAAGCGAGCATCCGCTTGGGGTTCAGCCAGGATGCGAGAGTACGGCAAAAACGAGTAGAAATCACAAAAGATTTGAGAGTGATGCACTCTACAGAAACAATATGAGAAATAACCAGTGAATAGAATCGACTATGTTACACAGCGGGAAGTAACGTTTACGTGACGCGCTGAAATTTACGACGAGAAAGCGAGGTGGCTGCACCAACTGACACTTGACAGAAAATTATTAATAGCCAGAAAAACGGGTTGCAAGTAAGAACAATACTCCAGGATGTACGAGGAGGCGACAGATGAGGGTGTTAGGACAGCCTTGAGTAAAGTTCAAGACAATACATTGATTGACAGGCGCTTTACGACATGCATTTCTTCGAACGAGATCAACGTCCGGACATAAGATTCTTGGGTATGTCCAACCACCTATCAGAGTAAAGCATCTTACGGAGAGACCGATGGAGAGGCTAGTTTCCATGGTAACCAGACGAAGAGCAAATCAGAGGGTAGAAACCAGAGGACTTCGAAGTAGTGGGACAAGATTTTCGAGAGAGGGTAGTTGTTTGGCCTATCATGTGTAACCAAAGGCGTGGACAAGCTTTAGACCAAATTTTAGTAGGGAGAAGTTAATAAAACTGATTGTCCACCACGGGACGCAGCTCAGTCTTATAATTTTATAGTTAGTCTCATAATTTTGGTGCTCAGTCTTATAGTTTTTCGAACGTATATTTTGCTTAGTGCGGACTACAGTGCGCGGTATGGAGAACTTTATCGGACTTAGTAAATTTGTCTATTGAACTTTATCGAACTTAGTAAAATATAAACTGTCTCGAGCCATAGTGAAAACGATATAAACGAACACTGCTATACGATATGCGTGAATAGACTTAATAATGTGTTAACAATATTCAATAATCTTGAATGAATTATCACGACAATTTAAAAGAACTACTATGCAATCGTACACTATTAAATAGTATTGAACACATAAAAGAATCACGTTGAACATTTGATATGATATAACGAACCAAACATTATTTCGAATAAACATTTACTTTACGATCACAAAGAACACACAACTAACTAATAATGGTTGTATTCGAGAATGAACTGAACTGTACAAATTGCCTTTAATAACCATATCACACCCACACTATTCTGTAGACGACGCGAGTGTACAAGTGTGATGACCAGTGAAAGTGATTTCAACATTATCCAACGGAATGCCGTCATCAGAACTCACCAACACAAGGAGCTTAGCACCGCTGGATTATAATGGATAATCAATTTCCAAGTAAAACTTTATGATTCTATTAGTATAATTATAACTACTGACCTGACTCTTTCAAAGGATCTATACCCTGGGAAATTGTAGTAAAATTTGTCAAAAAGATTAAATTCAAAGTATTATAATGATTAAATAAAGCTAAACCATCTGGAGGGTAATGAACGCATTATATAAATAAATTATTATTTGACTTTGTTGTAAGTGACATTTTATGTATGTTTGTATGTCTTTTCAGCTATTGAATAAGATGGAACTCATTTTATGATATGTATGTGTTTTTTTGGATGTATTTTACAGGTGCTATGAATTTATATATGTTATGAATACAATTTATTTAAATCTCGTATAATAAATTATCATTTTAGCACATTCAATAATGCGTTCATTATTACTAAAAACCTTAATGTTAGATTGTAACGTAATATGCAAATTAGTTAAACAATTCTAATTGAATAAATTTTATATGTATTGATTGAATACACTTAAGTATCAGTGAGTCTCATGTCAATTATGCTAACGAGTATTTAAAAATTTGATAACTAATTTAATTAATTAATCCAACTCATTATTAGCATAATTATCACTATATTAAATGACGCTTCCAACGTGTGGCATGACATATTAAAAGTACTGTCGTATATTAAATGGCGTCCCAACACACGGGGCATAGATAATTAAAGTAAGAAACAAAATTTAATTATACACATTTATTGTAAACAACAAAGGATTACCTTTATTGTTATATTAAATGGCGCCCAACCGCACGGCCTGATACGCAATAGAAGTATTACATACAAGTTTGGGTAAAGAGGTGGCAGTAGAATAAATTAGCTTAAAGTAAAAATAGAAATAATTAGTAGTGTAAGACTAGCTTGAATGATCACACGTAGTAGGGCAAAAATGGCTAGTAACTCTGACAGTATGGAGTTCGAGATCAATAATCAGCTAGGTATACCTAATACCGAGGTTAGGTTCAAACTACCCTTTCCTTTTAACCGATCTTCACCAAAATCAACAGACATTGAGATCTCTGTAGCTCAGGAAGGTATGCAAAATATTATTTGATTCTGTTTGAATTTGCGGCTGTTATAGTTTGCCATAGAAAATACCCTGTTAAAACATAAAATGTTCCTGGTAAACTACCCCTTTCCCTTAACCGATCTTCACCAAAAACAATAGGTCTTGAGAACTGTATAATTTAGGGCTGTATGCAAAACTTTATTTGATTCTGTTTGAATTTGCGGCTGTTATCGTTTGCCATAGAAAAAAATTACCCTTGATTAAAAAAAAAAGTTGCATGTAAACTACCCCTTTCCCTTAACCGATCTTCACCAAAAACCATAGGTCTGGAGTACTCTACAAATCAGGGCTGTATGCAAAAGATTATTTGATTCTGTTTGAATTTGCGGCTGTTATCGTTTGCCATATAAAAAAATTTACAGACGACAGATAGACATATAGACACACAGACACACACACAGAGACTTTTCGAAAAATGACTTTTAAATTCTGGCGTTTTTTCATTCTAATTCTGATTCTGATTATTATAAAGTAAATATAAAGTTGCAAGTAAATTACTGTAATAAATAACTGTAACCAAATATAAATAATCTTATGTACGCTACGTATAATAATAATAGTAATAAAATAATTGTAAAATATAGAGTTTTCAAAGTAATTATTTAGCTTCTTTGTGTTAATTTATTGTGTTAGCTGAGCGCGCGCGCACGCGCGCGCACACACACACACACACACCGGAATAGTAGGAAAATTCTTGGATTGGAAAAGTGTAAGTGTAAACAAATAATTAGTCGGAGAATTATCGTTGGTATCACACTCCAGTAGAAATCATCACTGATTTAAACACAATTTTTAGTCTTCCATCTTCCATTTATTAAACATTCTTGCTTGTGAACTCTTGAAGTACTGAAATACGAATAAATATAAAAAATGGACTAAAGTTATGTGGTTACGAGCCCGTTGTATTTACTGTAGATGTCCGAGTACAAAAGATTTCTTAAGCCATTGAACATTAACATTTGTATTTTTTGTATTATTTTTTTAATGAATATTCTTCAGGAAAGAAGTTTCAGTGGAAGTAGTTTATATAAAGAATTTATTAAATTTATATAATTTATATATTCGTCCAATGAGCGAAATGATGTTGGTGTATTTTTTTAAATTAATTTTGTTATTTACAGAATTCACTCTAAGCCAATTTAAAATGTCGGTATGGAGAAACATACATGACTTCCATGTTCTAAGATTTATATTTAAAATCATTTACGAAATGAAATGTTTCCATAGAAGCTACTTCTTTGACTTATTGCTTCAGCCTTAACCACAGTACTGTGGTCACTAACGTATACCACCACACGTTATCGCACTCGATTTTCACTGATGATGGCAGTCGACGGCACTGCCGAAACGTCTGGTATTGCAGAAAACATTGGACTACGACCAAACAGCCCGGGAAGGAATTTTAACAACAAACTACTACTATGTTGCCGATAACGTAGTACACATATAAAATATCGGTATGGAGAACCATACATGACTTCCATGTTCTAAGATTTATATTTAAAATCATTTTCGAAATGAAATTTTCCATACAAGCTACTTCTTGTTACTTACTGTTTCAGCCTTAACCACAGTACTGTGGTCACTAACGTATACCACCTCACGTTATCGCACTCAATTTTCACTGATGATGGAAGTCGATGGCACTGGCAAAACGTCTGCTATTGCGGAAAACTTTGGTCTACGGCCAAACAGGACGGGAAGGAATTTTAACAACAAACTACTTCTTTGATGCCGATAACGTAGTACCTATATAATACACAGCCTGGGAAGGAATTTTAACAAAGAACTACTTCTTTGTCGCCAATAACACATTAAAAACTTCTCCCCTCCCCCTACAACTATAATTTTCATTTATAGAAAATTACCCCCACCCCGTTCACCTAACCTCTTCACTTATAGATACTTCATCTACGTTTCTACAGTGGATTATTATGAGCTTCTTATCAGGATACTTTATTTATCAAAATTAAGTACTTTACTCTTGTTAAAACATAAAACGTTGAAGGTAAACTACCCCTTTCTCTTATCCGATCTTCACCAAAATCAATAGACCTTCAGCCTCTATAATTCAGGGATGCATGCAAAAAAAAAAAATTTGATTCTGTTTGAATGTACGGCAGTTATCGTTCGTCATGAAAACATTTCCCTTGTTACAACATAAAATGTTGCTGGTAAAGTACCCCTTTCCCTTAACCGATCTTCACCAAACTCAACAGGCCTTGAGTTTTCTACACCTCAGGAACGTATGCAAAAATTATTTGATTCTCTTTGAATTTACGGCAGTTATCTTTCGTCATAAATAATTAACATTGTTAAAACATAAAATGTTGCTGGTAAACTACCCCTTTCCCTTAACTGATCTTCAAAAAATCAACAGACCTTGAGATCTCTATAATTCAAAAAGGTATGCAAAATCGTAGTTCATTCTGATTGAATTTACGGCAGTTATCTTTCGTCATATAAAAAAAATTACCCTTGTTAAAACATAAAATGTTGCAGGTAAACTACCCCTTTCCCTTAATCGATCTTCACCAACACCAATAGATCATGAGAACTCTACAATACAGGCCTGTATGCAAAACATTATTTGATTCCGTTTGAATTTGTGGCTGTTATCGTTTGCCATAAAAAAAAAATAACATTGATAAGAAAATGTTGATGGTAAACTACCCCTTTCCTTTAACCGATCTTGACGAAAAACAAAAGGTCTTGAGTACTCTACAATTCAGGGCTGTATGCAAAAAATTATTTGAATCTGTTTGAATTTGCGGCTCTTATCGTTTGCCATAGAAAATACCCTTGTTAAAATATAAAACGTTGCAGGTAAACTACTCCTTTCCCTTAACCGATCTTCAACAAAATCAAATGTCCTTGAGTTCTATACAATTCAAAAGGGTATGCAAAAGAGTAGTTGATTCTGTTTGAATTTACGGGAGTTATCTTACGTCATAGAAAAAATTACCCTTGTTAAAACATAAAATGTTGCAGGTAAACTTCCCTATTCCCTAAACCGATCTTCACCAAAACCAACAGGTCTTGAGAACCCTACAATTCAGAGTTGAATGCAAAACATTATTTGATTCTGTATGAATTTGCGGCTGTTATCGTTTGCCATAGAAAATACCCTTGTTAAAACATAAAACGTTGCAGGTTAACTACCCCTTTCCCTTAACTGATCTTTACCAAAAACAAAAGGTCTTGAGCACTCTACAAATCAGGGCTCTATGCAAACAATTATTCGATTCTGTTTGAATTTGCGGCTGTTATCGTTTGCCACAGAAAAAACATCTACAGACAAACACACACACAGACGCTTTTCGAAAAATGACTTTTTTACTTCCATATTCCTTAAGGAATGGAAGTATGGTGATGGCAAAAAAAATCGTGTTCGAGATTATTGCAGATTCTGATTCTACTACACTCAAAACATGAAAAAAAGTCGTTTTCCGAAAAGTGTCTGTGTGTCTGTCTGTCTGTCTGTCTGTCTGTCTGTCTGTGTGTCTGTGTGTCTATGTGTCTGTCTGTCTGTAGATTTTTTTCTATGGCAAACGATAACTGCCGCAAATTCAAACAGAATCAAATAATTTTTTGCATACAGCCCGGTTTTGCAGAGTTCTCGCGACCTATTGTTTTTGGTGAAGATCGGTTGAGGGAAAGGGGTAGTTTACCTGCAACGGTTTTTTTTTAGCAAGGGTAATTTTGTTTGTTTGGCAAACGATAACAGCCGCAAATTCAAACAGAATCAAATAATGTTTCGCATACAGCCCTGAATTGTAGAGTTCTCAAGACCTATTGTTTTTGGTGAAGATCGGTTAAGGGAAAGGGGTAGTTTACCTGTAACGTTTTATGTTTTAACAAGGGTATTTCCTATGGCAAACGATAACAGCCGCAAATTCAAACAGAATGAAAAGATTATTTGCATACAGCCCTAAATTGTAGAGTTCTCAAGACCTTTTGTTTTTGGTGAAGATCGGTTAAGGGAAAGGGGTAGTTTACCAACAACGTTTTTTTAACAAGGGTATTTTCTATGGCAAACGATAACAGCCGCAAATTCAAACAGAATCAAATAATTTTCTGCATACAGCCCTGATTTGTAGAGTACTCAAGACCTATTGTTTTTGGTGAAGATCGGTTGAGGGGAAGGGGTAGTTTACCAGCAACGTTTTTTATCATGCGTATTTTCTATGGCAAACGACAACTGCCGCAAATTCAAACAGAATCAAATAATTTTTTGCATACAGCCCTGATTTGTAGAGTACTCGCGACGTATTGTTTTTGGTGAAGATCGGTTGAGGGGAAGGGGTAGTTTACCTGCAACGGTTTTTTTTATCAAGGGAAATTTTTTTTTTTTGGCAAACGATAACAGCCGCAAATTCAAACAGAATCAAATAATGTTTCGCATACAGCCCTGAATTGTAGATTTCTCAAGACCTATTGTTTTTGGTGAAGATCGGTTGAGGGAAAGGGGTAGTTTACCGGCAACGTTTTTTTAACAAGGGTATTTTCTATGGCAAACGATAACAGCCGCAAATTCAAACAGAATCAAATAATGTTTTGCATACAGCCCTGATTTGTAGAGTACTCAAGACCTATTGTTTTTGGTGAATATCGGTTAAGGGGAAGGGGTAGTTTACCTGCAACGTTTTTTTATCAAGCGTCTTTTCTATGGCAAACGATAACAGCCGCAAATTCAAACAGAATGAAATAATTTTTTGCATACGTCCCTGAATTGTAGAGGTCTCAATGACTTTCGATTTTGGTGAAGATCGGTTAAGGGGAAGGGGTAGTTTACCTGCAGTCTTTTACGTTTTAACAAGAGTAAAGTACTTGAAAATTTATTTAAACTTTTTGAAACAATGGTAATTGTTAAAAATAAAATAATTTTGTTGCCAGGCAATAAAATTATAATTTTTTCATTTTAATGTAATATAATATTTTTCATTTAATACAGCAATAAAAAGGCAGGTAAGACACAGCCTGGTTGTTTGGCTGAAAATGATTTTAAATATAAATCTTAGAATATGGAAGTCATGTATGGTTCTCCATACCGATATTTTCATAATTTGAGTGTAGTACAATCAGAATCTGCAATGATCTCGAACACGATTTTTTTTGTCATCTCCATTTCCTTAAGGAACATAGAAGCAAAATATCGGTATGGAGAACCTTACAGGACTTCCATGTTCTAAGACTTTAATTAAAAACATATTCGAAACGAAATATTTTCATAGAAACTACTTCTTTCTACTTATTGCTTCAGCCTTAAACCACAGTACTGTGGCACTAACGTATACCACCTCACGTTTTCGCACTCGATTTTCACTGAGATGGAAGTCGATGGCACTGCCGAAAAGTCTGGTTTTGCAGAAAACATTGGACTACGGCTAAACAGCCCGGGAAGGAATTTTAACAAAGAACTACTTCTTTGTTGCCGATAACGTAGTACATATACAAAAAACTCCCCTCCCCCTTCAACTATAATTTTCGTTTATAGAAAAATACCCCCGTTCACCTAACCTCTTCATTTATAGATATTTCATCTACGTTTCTACAGTGGATTATTATGAGCTTCTTATCAAGATTCTTTATTTATCAAAATTAAGTACTTTACTCTTGTTAAAACATTAAACGTCGCCGGTAAACAACCACTTCCTCTAAACCGATCTTCACCAAAATCAACAGACCTTCAGTCCTCTACATTTCAGGGCTGTATGCAAAACATTATTTGATTCTGTTTGAATTTGCGGCTGTTATCGTTTGCCATAGAAAAAATATTGCCCTTGATATAAAACGTTGCTGGTAAACTACCCCTTTCCCTTAACCGATCTTCACCAAAAACAATAGGTCTTGAGTACTCTACAATTCAGGGCTGTATGCAAAAGAGTAGTTGATTCTGTTTGAATTTGAGGCTTTTATCGCTTGCCATAATAAATACCCTTGTTAAAATATAAAACGTTGCAGGTAAACTACCCCTTTCCCTTAACCGATCTTCAACAAAATCAACAGACCTTGAGCTCTCTTTAGTTGAAAAAGGTATGCAAAAAGGTAATTGATTCTGTTTGAATTTACGGCAGTTAACGTTCGTCATGGCAAACATTACCCTTGTTAAAACATAAAATGTTGCAGGTAAGCTACCCCATTCCCTTAACCGATCTTCAACAAAACCAACAGATCTTGAGAACTCTACAATTCAGGGCTGTATGCAAAAGAGTAGTTGATTCTGTTTGAATTTGAGGCTTTTATCGTTTGCCATAGAAAATACTCTTGTTAAAATATAAAATGTTGCAGGTAAACTACCCCTTTCCCTTAACCGATCTTCACCAAAACCAATAGGTCTTGTGTACTCTACAAATTAATGCTGTATGCAAAAAATAATTTGATTCAGTTTGAATTTGCGGCCATCGTTTGCCATAGAAAAAAATTACCCTTGATAAGAAAAACATTGCCGGTAAACTACCCCCTCCCGTTAACCGATCTTCACCAAAAACAACAGATCTTGAGTACTCTACAATTAAGGGCAGTATGCAAAAAATTGTTTGAATCTGTTTTAATTTGCGGCTCTTATCGTTTGCCATTAAAAATACCCTTTTAAAACATTAAACGTTACCGGTAAACTACCCCTTTCCCTTAACCGATCTTCACCAAAAACAATAGATCATGAGAACTCTACAATTCAGGGCTGTATGCAAAACATTATTTGATTCTGTTTACATTTGGGGCTTTCATCGTTTGCCATAGGAAAGACCCTTGTTAAAATATAAAATGTTGCCTGTAAACTACCCCTTTCCCTTAACCGATCTTCACCAAAACCAACAGGTCTTGAGAACTCTATAACTCAGGGCTGTATGCAAAAGAGTAGTTGATTCTGTTTGAATTTGAGGCTTTTATCGTTAGTTATAAAAATTCCCTTGTTAAAATATAAAATGTTGCTGGTAAACTACCCCTTTCCCTTAACCGATCTTCACCAAAACCAATAGGTCTTGTGTACTCTACAAATCAATGCTGTATGGAAAAAATTCTGTTTGAATTTGCGGCCATCGTTTGCCATAGAAAAATATCGGTATGGAGAACCATACATGACTTCCATGTTCTAAGATTTATATTTAAAATCATATTCGAAATGAAATATTTCCATAGAAACTACGTCTTTCTACTTATTGCTTCAGCATTAACCACAGCACTGTGGTCACTAACGTATACCACCTCACGTTTTCGCACTCGATTTTCACCGATGATGGCAGTCGATGGCACTGCCGAAAAGTCTGGTTTTGCAGAAAACATTGGACTACGGCTAAAGAGCCCGGGAAACAATTTTAACAAAAAACTACTTCTTTGTTGCCGATAACGTAGTACACATATAAAAAATTCTCCCGTCTACCTTCAACTATAATTTTTAATAATAGAAAATTACCCCCACCCCGTTCACTTAACCTCTTCAATTATAGATATTTCATCTACGTTTCTACAGTGGATTACTATGTGCTTCTTATCAGGATACTTTATTTATAAAAATTAAGTACTTTTCTCTTATTTAATCATAAAATGTTTCTGGTAAACAACCCCTTCCTCTTATCCGATCTTCACCAAAATCAACAGACCTTCCGTCCTCTACAATTCAGGGAAGCATGCAAAAAAAATATTTGATTCTGTTTGAATGTGCGGCAGTTATCGTTCGTCATGGAAACATTCCTCTTATTACAACATAAAATATTGCTGGTAAACTACCCCTTTCCCTTAACTGATCTTCACTAAAATCAAAATCAATAGACCTTGAGCTCTCTGCAACTCAGGAAAGGGTGCAAAAAATTATTTCATTCTCATTGAATTTTCGGCAGTTATCGTTCGTAAAAAAAAATACCCTTTTTAAAACATAAAACGTTGCTGATAAACTACCCCTTCCCTTAACCGATCTTCACCAAAATCAACAGACCTTGAGTTGTCTTTAGTTCCTAACGTATGAAAAACCTAGTTGATTCTGTTTGAGTTTACGGCAGTTATCGTTCGTCATATAAAAAATTACCCTTGATAAAACATAAAATGTTGCTGGTAAACAACCCTAATCCCTTAACCGATCTTCACCAAAACCAACAGGTCTTGAGAACCCTACAATACAGGGCTGTATGCAAAACATCATTTGATTCTGTTTGAATTTGCGGCTGTTATCGTTTACTATAGAAAAAAATTACCCTTGATAAAAAATCGTGGCAGGTAAACTACCCCTTTCCCTTAACCGATCTTCACCAAAAACGACAGGTCTTGATTTATCAACAAAACAGGCCTGTATGCAAAAACGTATTTGATTCTGTTTGAATTTGCGGCTCTTATCGTTTGCCATATAAAATACCCTTTTAAAACATAAGACGTTGCTGCTAAACTACCCCTTTCCCTTAACCGATCTTCACCAAAAACAACAGATCTTTAGTACTCAAGAAATCAGTGCAGTATGCAAAAACGTATTTAATTATGTTTGAATTTGCGGCTGTTATCGTTTGCCATAGAAAATACCCTTGTTAAAACATAAAACGTTGCTGGTAAACTACCCCTTTACCTTAACCGATCTTTACCAAAATCACCAGATCTTGTGAACTCTACAATTCAGGGCTGTATGCACAACATTATTTGATTCTGTTTGAATTTGCGGCTGTTATCGTTTGCCAAATAAACAAAATTACCCTTGATAAAAAAAAAACTGTTGCCGGTAAACTACCCCTTTACCTCAACCGATCTTCACCAAAAACAATAGGTCGCGAGTACTCTACAAATCAGGACTGTATGCAAAAAATTATTTGATTCTGTTTGAATTTGCGGCTGTTATCGTTTGCCATAAAAAAAAATCTACAGGCAGACAGACACACAGACACACACACCTACACTTTTCAAAAAATGACTTTTTTTCATGTTTTGAGTGTAGTACAATCATATTTTGCAATAATCTCGAACACGATTTTTTTTGCCATCACCATACTTCCATTTCCTTAAGGAACATTTGGAAGTAAAAATTACCCTTGATAAGAAAAACGTTGCTGGTAAACTACCCCTTTACCATAACCGATCTTCACCAAAACCAATAGGTTTTGAGAACTCTATTATTCAGGGCTGTATGCAAAAGAGTAGTTGATCCTGTTTGAATTTGCGGCTGTTATCGTTTGCCATAGTAAAAAAATACCCTTGATTAAAAAAAACCGTTGCAGGTAAACTACCCTTTCCCTTAACCGATCTTCACCAAAAACAATAGGTCCTGAGTACTCTACAGATCAGGGCTGTATGCTAACAATTATTTGATTCTGTTTGAATTTGCGGCTGTTATCGTTTGCAATAGTAAAAAATTACCCTTGATTAAAACAAACCGTTGCAGATAAACTACCCTTTCCCTTAACCGATCTTTACCAAAATCACCAGATCTTGTGAACTCTACAATTCAGGGCTGTATGCACAACATTATTTGATTCTGTTTGAATTTGCGGCTGTTATCGTTTGCCAAATAAACAAAATTACCCTTGATAAAAAAAAAACTGTTGCAGGTAAACTACCCCTTTACCTCAACCGATCTTCACCAAAAACAATAGGTCGCGAGTACTCTACAAATCAGGACTGTATGCAAAAAATTATTTGATTCTGTTTGAATTTGCGGCTGTTATCGTTTGCCATAAAAAAAATCTACAGGCAGACAGACACACAGACACACAGACACACACACCTACACTTCAAAAATGACTTTTTTTCATGTTTTGAGTGTAGTACAATCATATTTTGCAATAATCTCGAACACGATTTTTTTTGCCATCACCATACTTCCATTTCCTTAAGGAACATTTGGAAGTAAAAATTACCCTTGATAAGAAAAACGTTGCAGGTAAACTACCCCTTTCCCTTAACCGATCTTTACCAAAATCAATAAGTCTTGAGTACTGTACAATTCAGGACTGTTTGAAAAAAATTCTTTAATTGTGCTTGAATTTGCGACTCTTATCGTTTGCCATATAAAATACCCTTTTAAAAAAAAAACGTTGCAGGTCACTACTCCTTTACTATAACCGATCTTCACCAAAAACAATAGGTCATGAGAACACTACTATTGAGCGCTGTATGTAAAACATTATTTGATTCTGTTTACATTAGCGGCTTTTATCATTTGCCACAGAAAATATCCTTGTTAAATATATAAAATGTTGCTGGTAAACTACCCCTTTACCATAACCGATCTTCACCAAAACCAATAGGTTTAGAGAACTCTATAATTCAGGGCTGTATGCAAAAGAGTAGTTGATCCTGTTTGAATTTGCGGCTGTTATCGTTTGCCATAGTAAAAAAATACCCTTGATTAAAAAAAACCGTTGCAGGTAAACTACCCTTTCCCTTAACCGATCTTCACCAAAAACAATAGGTCCTGAGTACTCTACAGATCAGGGCTGTATGCTAACAATTATTTGATTCTGTTTGAATTTGCGGCTGTTATCGTTTGCAATAGTAAAAAATTACCCTTGATTAAAACAAACCGTTGCAGATAAACTACCCTTTCCCTTAACCGATCTTCACCAAAAACAATAGGTGTTGAGTACTCTACAGATCAGGGCTGTATGCTAACAATTATTGGATTCTGTTTGAATTTGCGGCTGTTATCGTTTGCCAAAAAAATCTACAGACACACAGACAGACAGACACACAGACACTTTTCGAAAAATGACTTTTTTTCATGTTTTGAGTGTAGTACAATCAGAATATGCAATAATCTCGAACACAATTTTTTTGCCATCACCATACTTCCATTTCCTTAAGGAACATGGAAGTAAAATATCGGTATGGAGAACCATACATGACTTCCATGTTCTAAGATTTATATTTAAAATCATATTCGAAATGAAATATTTTCATAGAAACTACTTCTTTCTACGTATTGCTTCAGCCTTTAACCACAGTACTCTGGCACTAACGTATACCACCTCACGTTTTCGCACTCGATTTTCACTGAGATGGAAGTCGATGGCACTGCCGAAAAGTCTGGTTTTGCAGAAAACATTGGACTATGGCTAAACAGCCCGGGAAGGAATTTTAACAAAGAACTACTTCTTTGGTGCCGATAACGTAGTACACATATAAAAAATTCTCGCCTCCCCAATCAACTATAATTTTCATTAATAAAAAATTACCCCCACCCCGATCACTTAACCTCTTCATTTATAGATATTTCACCTACGTCTCTACAGTGGATTATTATGAGCTTCTTATTAGGATACTTTATTTATCAAAATTAAGTACTTTACTCTTGTTAAAACATAAAACGTTGCTGGTAAACTACCCCTTTCTCTTAACCGATCTTCACCATAATCAATAGGCCTTCAGTCCTCTACAATTCAGGGAAGAATGCAAAAAAATATTTGATTCTCTTTGAATGAGCGGCAGTTATCGTTCGTCAAGAAAACATTTCTCTTGTTACAACATAAAATGTTGCAGGTAAACTACCCCTTTCCCTGAACCGATCTTCACGAAAAATTGCGTTCTCTACAATTCAGGAACTTCTGCAAAAAATTATTTGATTCTCTTTGAATGATCGGCAGTTATCGTTCGTCATATAAAAAATTACCCTTGTTAAAACATAACATTTGCCGGTAAACTACGTTATTCGCTTAACCGATATCCACCAAAACCAACAGGTCTTGAGAACTCTACAATTCAGGCCTGTATGCGAAAAATTATTTGATTCTGTTTGAATTTGCAGCCTATATCGTTTGCCATAGAAAATACCCTTGTTAAAACATAAAACGTTGCCGGTAAACTACCCCTTTCCCTTAACGGATCTTCACCAACACCAATAGGTATTGAGCACTCTAAAATACAGGGCTGTATGGAAAACATCATTTGATTCTGTTTGAAATTGCGGCTGTTATCGATTGCCATAGAAAATATCGGTATGGAGAACCATACATGACTTCCATATTCTAAGATTTATATTTAAAATCATTTTCAGCCAAACAGCCAGGCTGTGTCTTACCTGCCTTTTTATTGCTGTATTAAATGAAAAATATTATATTACATTAAAATGAAAAAATTATAATTTTATTGCCTGGCAACAAAATTATTTTATTTTTAACAATTACCATTGTTTCAAAATGTTTAAATAAATTTTCAAGTACTTTACTCTTGTTAAAACGTAAAAGGTTGCAGGTAAACTACCCCTTCCCCTTAACCGATCTTCACCAAAATCGAAAGTCATTGAGGCCTCTACAATTCAGGGACGTATGCAAAAAAGTATTTGATTCTGTTTGAATTTGCGGCTGTTATCGTTTGCCATAGAAAATACGCTTGATAAAAAAACGTTGCAGGTAAACTACCCCTTCCCCTTAACCGATCTTCACCAAAAACAATAGGTCTTGAGTACTCTGCAAATCAGAGCAGTATGCAAAACATTATTTGATTCTGTTTGAATTTGCGGCTGTTATCGTTTGCCATAGAAAATACCCTTGTTAAAAAAACGTTGCTGGTAAACTACCCCTTTCCCTCAACCTATCTTCACCAAAAACAATAGGTCTTGAGAACTCTACAATTTAGGGCTGTATGCAAATAATCTTTTGATTCTGTTTGAATTTGCGGCTGTTATCGTTTGCCATAGGAAAAACCCTTGTTAAAACATAAAACGTTACTGGTAAACTACCCCTTTCCCTTAACCGATCTTCACCAAAAACAACAGGTCTTGAGTACTGTACAAGTCAGGGCTGTATGCAAAACATTATTTGATTCTGTTTGAATTTGCGGCTGTTATCGTTTGCCGTATAAAATACCCTTGTTAAAAAAACGTTGCAGGTACACTACCCCTTCCCCTTAACCGATCTTCACCAAAAACAACAGGCCTTGAGTACTCTACAAATCAGGGCTGTATGCAAAACATTATTTGATTCTGTTTGAATTTGCGGCTGTTATCGTTTGCCATAGAAAATACCCTTGTTAAAAAAACGTTGCTGGTAAACTACCCCTTTCCCTCAACCGATCTTCACCAAAAACAATAGGTCTTGAGAACTCTATAATTTAGGGCTGTATGCAAATAATCTTTTGATTCTGTTTGAATTTGCGGCTGTTATCGTTTGCCATAGGAAATACCCTTGTTAAAACATAAAACGTTACAGGTAAACTACCCCTTTCCCTTAACCGATCTTCACCAAAAACAATAAGTCTTGAGTACTCTACAAATCGGGGCTGTATGCAAAACATTATTTGATTCTGTTTGAATTTGCGGCTGTTATCGTTTGCCATATAAAATACACTTGTTAAAAAAACGTTGCAGGTAAACTACCCCTTTCCCTCAACCGAACTTCACCAAAAACAATAGGTCTTGAGAACTCTACAATTTAGGGCTGTCTGCAAATAATCTTTTGATTCTGTTTGAATTTCCGGCTGTTATCGTTTGCCATAGGAAATACCCTTGTTAAAACATAAAACGTTACAGGTAAACTACCCCTTTCCCTTAACCGATCTTCACCAAAATCAACAGATCTTGAGAACTCTACAATTCAGGGCTGTATGCGAAACATTATTTGATTCTGTTTGAATTTGCGGCTGTTATCGTTTGCCATAAAAAATAAAAAAAAATTACCCTTGATTTAAAACAACAGTTGCAGGTAAACTACCCCTTTCCCTTAACCGATCTTCATCAAAATCAATAGGTCTTGAGTACTCTACAAATCAGGGCTGTATGCAAAATATTATTTGATTTTGTTTCAATTTGCGACTCTTATCTTTTGCCATAAAAAATACCCTTTTAAAACATAAAACGTTGCAGGTAAACTACCCCTTTCCCTTAACCGATCTTCACCAAAAACAATAGGTCTTGGGTACTCTACAAATCAGGGCTGTATGCAAAACATTATTTGTTTCTGTTTGAATTTGCGTCTCTTATCGTTTGCCATAGAAAATACCCTTTTAAAACATAAAACGTTGCTGGTAAACTACCCCTTTCCCTTACCCGATCTTCACCAAAAACAATAAGTCTTGGGTACTCTACAAATCAGGGCTGTGTGCAAAACATTGTTTGATTCTGTTTACATTTGCGGCTTTTATCGTTTGCCATAGGAAATACCCTTGTTAAAACATAAAACGTTGCCGGTAAACTACCCCTTTCCCTTAACCGATCTGTACCAAAATCGACAGATCTTGAGAACTCTACAATTTAGGGCTGTATGCGAAACATTATTTGATTCTGTTTGAATTGGCGGCTGTTATCGTTTGCCAAACAAACAAAGTTACCCTTGATTAAAAAAAAACCGTTGCTGGTACACTACCCCTTCCCCTTAACCGATCTTCACCAAAATCGAAAGCCATTGAGACCTCTTCAATTCATGGACGTATGCAAACAATTATTTGATTCTGTTTGAATTTGCAGCTGTTATCGTTTGCCATAGAAAATACGCTTGATAAAAAAACGTTGCAGGTAAACTACCCCTTCCCCTTAACTGATCTTCACCAAAAACAATAGGTCTTGAGTACTCTACAAATCAGGGCTGTATGCAAAACATTATCTGATTCTGTTTGAATTTGCGGCTGTTATCGTTTACCATAGAAAATACCCTTGTTAAAGGTAAACTACCCCTTTACCTCAACCGATCTTCACTAAAAACAATACACCTTGAGAACTCTATAATTTAGGGCTGTATGCAAATAATCTTTTGATTCTGTTTGAATTTGCGGCTGTTATCGTTTGCCATAGGAAATA
Organism: Magicicada septendecula; assembly: GCA_034769895.1. NCBI lineage: Eukaryota > Metazoa > Arthropoda > Insecta > Hemiptera > Cicadidae > Magicicada > Magicicada septendecula. The sequence goes on from CM068367.1 coordinate 491,761,834, forward strand.
CCCTTGTTAAAACATAAAACGTTACAGGTAAACTACCCCTTTCCCTTAACCGATCTTCACCAAAATCAATAGATCTTGAGAACTCTACAATTTAGGGCTGTATGCAAAACATTATTTGATTCTGTTTGAATTTGCGGCTGTTATCGTTAGCCATATAAAATACCCTTGTTAAAAAAACGTTGCTGGTAAACTACCCCTTCCCCTTAACCGATCTTCACCAAAAACAATAGGTCTTGAGTACTCTACAAATCAGGGCTGTATGCAAAACATTATTTGATTCTGTTTGAATTTGCGGCTGTTATCGTTTGCCAAACAAACAAAATTACCCTTGCTAAAAAAAAACCGTTGCCGGTAAACTACCCCTTTCCCTCAACCGATCTTCACCAAAAACAATAGGTCGCGAGTACTCTGCAAATCCGGGCTGCATGCAAAAAATTATATGATTCTGTTTGAAGTTGCGGCAGTTATCGTTTGCCAAAAAAAAAATCTACAGATAGACAGACAGACAGACAGACAGACAGACAGACAGACAGACAGACAGACAGACACACACACAGACACTTTTCGGAAAACGATTTTTTTTCATGTTTTGAGTGTAGTACAATCAGAATCTGCAATAATCTCGAACACGATTTTGTTTGCCATCACCATACTTCCATTTCCTTAAGGAACATGGAAGTAAATATCGGTATGGAGAACCATACATGACTTCCATATTCTAAGATTTATATTTAAAATCATTTTCAGCCAAACAGCCAGGCTGTGTCTTACCTGCCTTTTTATTGCTGTATTAAATGAAAAATATTATATTACATTAAAATGAAAAAATTATAATTTTATTGCCTGGCAACAAAATTATTTTATTTTTAACAATTACCATTGTTTCAAAAAGTTTAAATAAATTTTCAAGTACTTTACTCTTGTTAAAACGTAAAAGGTTGCTGGTAAACTACCCCTTCCCCTTAACCGATCTTCACCAAAATCGAAAGTCATTGAGACCTCTACAATTCAGGGACATATGCAAAAAATTATTTGATTCTTTTTGAATTTGCGGCTGTTATCGTTTGCCATAGAAAATACGCTTGATAAAAAAACGTTGCAGGTAAACTACCCTTCCCCTTAACCGATCTTCACCAAAAACAATAGGTCTTGAGTACTCTACAAATCAGGGCTGTATGCAAAACATTATTTGATTCTGTTTGAATTTGCGGCTGTTATCGTTTGCCATAGAAAATAAAACGTAAAAGGTTGCAGGTAAACTACCCCTTCCCCTTAACCGATCTTCACCAAAAACAATAGGTCTTGAGTACTCTACAAATCAGGACTGTATGCAAAACATTATTTGATTCTGTTTGAATTTGCGGCTGTTATCGTTTGCCATATAAAATACCCTTGTTAAAAAAACGTTGCAGGTAAACTACCCCTTTCCCTCAACCGATCTTCACCAAAAACAATAGGTCTTGAGAAATCTACAATTCAGGGCTGTATGCGAAACATTATTTGATTCTGTTTGAATTTGCGGCTGTTATCGTTTGCCAAAAAAAAAAAATTTCCCTTGATAAAAAAAACCGTTGCAGGTAAACTACCCCTTCCCCTCAACCGATCTTCACCAAAAACAATAGTTCGCGAGTACTCTACAAATCAGGGCTGTATGCAAAAAATTATTTGATTCTGTTTGAATTTGCGGCAGTTGTCGTTTGCCATAGAAAATACGCATGATAAAAAACGTTGCTGGTAAACTACCCCTTCCCCTCAACCGATCTTCACCAAAAACAATAGGTCTTGAGTACTCTACAAATCAGGGCTGTATGCAGAAAATTATTTGATTCTGTTTGAATTTGCGGCTGTTATCGTTTGCCATAGAAAATACCCTTGTTAAAAAAACGTTTGTAGGTAAACTACCCCTTTCCCTTAACCGATCTTCACCAAAAACAAAAGGTATTGAGAACTCTACAATTTAGGGCTGTATGCAAATAATCTTTTCATTCTGTTTGAATTTGCGGCTGTTATCGTTTGCCATAGGAAATACCCTTGTTAAAACATAAAACGTTACAGGTAAACTACCCCTTTCCCTTAACCGATCTTCACCAAAAACAATAGGTCTTGATAACTCTACAATTCAGGGCTGTATGCGAAACATTATTTGATTCTGTTTGAATTTGCGGCTGTTATCGTTTGCCAAACAAACAAAATTTCCCTTGCTAAAAAAAAACCGTTGCAGGTAAACTACCCCTTTCCCTCAACCGATCTTCACCAAAAACAATAGGTCGCGAGAACTCTGCAAAACCGGGCTGTATGCAAAAAATTATTTCATTCTGTTTGAATTTGCGGCAGTTATCGTTTGCCATAGAAAAAAAATCTACAGACAGACAGACACACAGACACACAGACAGACACACAGACACTTTTCGGAAAACGACTTTTTTTCATGTTTTGAGTGTAGTAGAATCAGAATCTGCAATAATCTCGAACACGATTTTTTTTGCCATCACCATACTTCCATTCCTTAAGGAATATGGAAGTAAAATATCGGTATGGAGAACCATACATGACTTCCATATTCTAAGATTTATATTTAAAATCATTTTCAGCCAAACAGCCAGGCTGTGTCTTACCTGCCTTTTTATTGCTGTATTAAATGAAAAATATTATATTACATTAAAATGAAAAAATTATAATTTTATTGCCTGGCAACAAAATTATTTTATTTTTAACAATTACCATTGTTTCAAAAAGTTTAAATAAATTTTCAAGTACTTTACTCTTGTTAAAACGTAAAAGGTTGCAGGTAAACTACCCCTTCCCCTTAACCGATCTTCACCAAAATCGAAAGTCATTGAGACCTCTACAATTCAGGGACGTATGCAAAACATTATTTGATTCTGTTTGAATTTGCGGCTGTTATCGTTTGCCATAGAAAATACGCTTGATAAAAAAACGTTGCAGGTAAACTACCCCTTCCCCTTAACCGATCTTCACCAAAAACAGTAGGTCTTGAGTACTCTACAAATCAGGGCTGTATGCAAAACATTATTTGATTCTGTTTGAATTTGCGGCTGTTATCGTTTGCCATAGAAAATAAAACGTAAAAGGTTGCTGGTAAACTACCCCTTCCCCTTAACCGATCTTCACCAAAAACAATAGGTCTTGAGTACTCTACAAATCAGGACTGTATGCAAAACATTATTTGATTCTGTTTGAATTTGCGGCTGTTATCGTTTGCCATATAAAATACCCTTGTTAAAAAAACGTTGCTGGTAAACTACCCCTTTCCCTCAACCGATCTTCACCAAAAACAATAGGTCTTGAGAAATCTACAATTCAGGGCTGTATGCGAAACATTATTTGATTCTGTTTGAATTTGCGGCTGTTATCGTTTGCCAAAAAAAAAAAAATTTCCCTTGATAAAAAAAACCGTTGCCGGTAAACTACCCCTTCCCCTCAACCGATCTTCACCAAAAACAATAGGTCGCGAGTACTCTACAAATCAGGGCTGTATGCAAAAAATTATTTGATTCTGTTTGAATTTGCGGCAGTTGTCGTTTGCCATAGAAAATACGCATGATAAAAAACGTTGCTGGTAAACTACCCCTTCCCCTCAACCGATCTTCACCAAAAACAATAGGTCTTGAGTACTCTACAAATCAGGGCTGTATGCAGAAAATTATTTGATTCTGTTTGAATTTGCGGCTGTTATCGTTTGCCATAGAAAATACCCTTGTTAAAAAAACGTTGTTGGTAAACTACCCCTTTCCCTTAACCGATCTTCACCAAAAACAAAAGGTATTGAGAACTCTACAATTTAGGGCTGTATGCAAATAATCTTTTCATTCTGTTTGAATTTGCGGCTGTTATCGTTTGCCATAGGAAATACCCTTGTTAAAACATAAAACGTTACAGGTAAACTACCCCTTTCCCTTAACCGATCTTCACCAAAAACAATAGGTCTTGAGAACTCTACAATTCAGGGCTGTATGCGAAACATTATTTGATTCTGTTTGAATTTGCGGCTGTTATCGTTTGCCAAACAAACAAAATTTCCCTTGCTAAAAAAAAACCGTTGCAGGTAAACTACCCCTTTCCCTCAACCGATCTTCACCAAAAACAATAGGTCGCGAGAACTCTGCAAAACCGGACTGTATGCAAAAAATTATTTGATTCTGTTTGAATTTGCGGCAGTTATCGTTTGCCATAGAAAAAAAATCTACAGACAGACGGACACACAGACACACAGACACACAGACACACAGACAGACACACAGACACTTTTCGGAAAACGACTTTTTTTCATGTTTTGAGTGTAGTAGAATCAGAATCTGCAATAATCTCGAACACGATTTTTTTTGCCATCACCATACTTCCATTCCTTAAGGAATATGGAAGTAAAATTACCCTTGATAAAAAACCGTTATAGGTAAACTACCCTTTTCCCTTAACCGATCTTCACCAAAAACAACAGGTCTTGAGTACTCTATAAATCAGGCCTGTATGCAAAAAATTATTTGATTCTGTTTTAATTTGCAGCCTATATCGTTTGCCATAGAAAATACCCTTGTTAAACATAAAACGTTGCCGGTAAACTACCCGTTTCCCTTAACCGATCTCCACCAAAATCAATAGGTCTTGAGAACTCTACAATTTAGGGCTGTATGCAAATAATCATTTGATTCAGTTTGAATTTGCGGGTGTTATCGTTTGCCATATAAAATACCCTTGTTAAAACATAAAACGTTGCCGGTAAACTACCCCTTTCCCTTAACCGAACTTCACCAAAAACAATAGGTCTTGAGAACTCCACACTTCAGTGCTGTATGCAAAACATTATTTGATTCTCTTTGAATTTACGGCAGTTATCGTTCGTCATATAAAAAATTACCCTTGTTAAAACATAAAACGTTACCGCTAAATTACCCCTATCCCTTAACCGATGTTCAACAAAATCAACCGACCTTGAGATCAGTATAATTGAAAAAGGTATGTAGAAGAGTAGTTGATTCTGTTTTAATGTACGGCAGTTATCGTTCGTCATAAAACAAATTACCCTCGTTAAAACATAAAATGTTGCTGGTAAACTACCCTATTCCCTTAACCGATCGTCACCAAAACCAACAGGTCTTGAAAACTCTACAATTGGGGGCAGTATGCAAAATATTATATGATTCTGTTTGAATTTGCGGATGTTATCGTTTGCCATAGAAAATACCCTTGATAAAACAAAAAACGTGGCCGGTAAACTACCCCTTTCCCTTAACCGATCTTCACCAAAAACAAAAGATCTTTAGTACTCAACAAATCAGGGCTGTATGCAAAAACTTATTTGATTCTGTTTGAATTTGCGGCTCTTATCGTTTGCCATATAAAATACCCTTGTTAAAACATAAAACGTTGCTGGTAAACTACCCCTTTCCCTTAACCGATCTTTACCAAAATCAACAGATCTTGCGAACGCTACAATTCAGGGCTGCATGCGAAACATTTTTTGATTCTGTTTGACTTTGCGGCTATCGTTTGCAAAAAAATTAACTTTGATAAAAAAAACCGTTGCCGGTAAACTACCCCTTTCCCTCAACCGATCTTCACCAAAAACAATAGCTCGTAAGTACTCTACAAATCAGGGCTGTATGCAAAAATTATTTGATTCTGTTTGAATTTGCGGCTGTTATCGTTTGCCATAAAAAAAATCTTCAGACACACACACAGACACTTTTCGAAAAACGACTTTTTTTCATGTTTTGAGTGTAGTCAATCAGAATCTGCAATAATCTCGAACCCGATTTTTTTGCCATCACCATACTTCCATTTCCTTAAGGAACATGGAAGTAAAAATGACTGTTTTTCATGTTTTGAGTGTAGTACAATGAGAATCTGCAGTAATCTCGAACACGATTTTTTTTGCCATCACCATACTTCCATTTCCTTAAGGAACATGGAAGTAAAAATTACCCTTGATAAAAAAGCGTTGCAGGTAAACTACCCCTTTCCCTTAACCGATCTTCACCAAAAACTATAGGTCTTGAGTACTCTAGAAGTCAGGGCTGCATGCAAAAATTATTTGATTCTGTTTGAATTTGCGGCTGTTATCGTATGCCATACGAAAAAATTACCTTTGATTAAAAAAAAACCGTTGCAGGTAAACTACCCCTTTCCCTTAACCGAACTTCACCAAAAACAACAGGTCGTGAGATATAATTCAGGGCTGTATGCAAAAGAGTAGTTGATACTGTTTGAATTTGCGGCTGTTATCGTTAGCCATAGAAAACAATTACCCTTGATTAAAAAAAACAACCGTTGCCGGTAAACTACCCCTTTCCCTCAACCGATCTTCACCAAAAACAATAGGTCGTGAGTACTCTACAAATCAGGACTGTATGCAAAAAATGATTTGATTCTGTTTGAATTTGCGGCTGTTATCGTTTGCCATAAAAAAATATCGGTATGGAGAACTATACATAACTTCCATGTTCTAAGATTTATATTTAAAATCATTTTCGAAATGAATTACCATAGAAACTACTTCTTTCTACTTACTGCTTCAGCCTTAACCACAGTACTGTGGTCACTAACGTATACCATCTCACGTTATCGGACTCGATTTTCACTGATGATGGAAGTCGATGGTATTGCCGAAACGTCTGGTGTTATAGAAACTTTGGACTACGGCCATACATCCCGTGAAGGAATTTTAACAAAAACTACTTCTTTGTTGCCGATAACGTTGTACACATATATATAAAAATATGCATAAAATTAATGGCTTGTATAAGTTAATGTTTGATCTCCATTAAGTAGTGCTCAAGTTTCCAAAGTTTTAATATTACGATGTCCCTAATTAAAACATCAGAGCAGGTTTAGTGTGTATGAGGCTACACCGTGGACAAAAATTTTCAACATTTCCTATTGAGCGTTGCTTAGAGTAAAGCTGCGAATCTACAGTGTACGTTTCACAGAACAAACACACGGAAAAGAAGGAGCGCTCTGAAGTCACTGAATCGTTCCTCTGTAAACACGTGCAGTTACACTGCCCAGCGATCCACAGGAAGCAAATCGCTATCCACGCTGGACAATTTTTCGGCTTGCACGCGTTATGTTGGTGTGGGTTTCGGCACTTTCCATTTAAAAAGCGTGCAAATGTAAGAAAATAAACATGAGTGAGGCCAGAAATAACGCGCATTTTGTGTGTGTGTGTTCCCTGCCTTTTTATTGCAGTAATCATAATAATAAAATGGTAACGTAAACATTTCATAATTCAGATATGCTTGCCTGCCACGAACGATATATTTTCTCTCATACATGATTTACACTAAAATGAAAAAATTATAATTTTATTCTTCGTATTGTTTAAATTAGCAGCCATCCTTACTATAAGAAATATAGAAATAAATTAATGAATATAAAAGTGGATTTTACAAATGAAGAAATATTTTATTATATATTAAACAATAAACAAAAATAAATTAAAATAATAAGTATAACACACTAAAAACTGACGAATGTAAAAGGTTACAAAAAAAATTATAAGTCAAGAATGAAGAAATTAACGGGAGATTCTTAAAACAATTTGACGGTCGTTAGAACAATGCCTAACGGAAAAAGGTAGACAAAGTTCCCGTGAAGAGCGGTAGCAGCTAGAACCAATAGGAGGGGCGATGACATAAGGGGAGGGGCCTAAAGTATAAAAGCCTACAACGTACAGTTGATAGACGTTGTTTAAGACCTGAAGATGTCAGTAATGACGAAAAGCTTAGTCGAACAATACAAAATTATAGCAGTTAGCAAATTCATAAAAGAAATAGTATAATTTTATTGCCTGGCAACAAAATTATTTTATTTTTAACAATTACCACTGTTTGAAAAAGTTTAAATGAATTTTCAAGTACTTTACTGTTGTTAAAACGTAAAAGGTTGCAGGTAAACTACCCCTTCCCCTTAACCGATCTTCACTAAAATCAAAACGCCTTGAGATCACTACAATTCAGGGATGTATGCAAACAATTATTTGATTCTGTTTGAATATGAGGCAGTTACCATTCGTCATAAGAAAAATTACCCTTGTTAAAACATAAAATGTTGCTGGTAACCTACCCTATTCCCTTAACCGATCTTCACCAAAACCAAAAGGTCTTGAGAACTCTACAATTCAGGGCTGTATGCAAAACATTATTTTATTCTGTTTGAATTTTCGGCTGTTATCGTTTGCCAAAAAATTACCCTTGATAAAAAAACGCTGCAGGTAAACTACCCCTTCCCATTAATCGATCTTCTCCGAAAACAACAGGTCTTGAGTACTCTACAATTCAGGGCTGTATGTAAAACATTAGTTGATTCTCTTTGAATTTACGGCAGTTATCGTTCGTCATAGAAAAAATACCTTTGTTAAAACATAAAACGTTGCCGGTAAACTACCCCTTTACCTTACCCGATCTTCAACAAAATCAACAGACCTTGAGTTCTGTATAATTCAAAAAAGTATGCAGAAGAGTAGTTGATTCTGTTTTAATGTACGGCAGTTATCGTTCGTCAAACAAAAAAAATTACCCTTGATAAAATATAAAATGTTGCTGGTAAACAACCCTATTCCCTTAACCGATTTTCACCAAAACCAACTGGTCTTGAGAACTCTACATTTCAGGGCTGTATGCAAAATATTATATGATTTTGTTTGAATTTGCGGCTGTTATTGTTTGCCATATAAAAAACCCTAGATAAAACAAAAAACGTGGCTGGTAAACAACCCCTTTTCCTTAACCGATCTTCACTAAAAACAATAGGTCTTTAGTACTCAAGAAATCAGGGCTGTATGCAAAAACGTATTTGATTGTGTTTGAATTTGCGGCTCTTATCGTTTGCCATAGGAAATACCCTATTAAAATATAAAATGTTACTGGTAAACTATCCCTTTCCCTTAACCGATCTTCACCAAAACCAATAAGTCTTGTGTACTCTACAAATCAATGCTGTATGCAAAAAATTCTGTTTAAATTTGCGGCCATCGTTTGCCATAGAAAAATATCGGTATGGAGAACCATACATGACTTCCATGTTCTAAGATTTATATTTAAAATCATATTCGAAATGAAATATTTCCATAGAAACTACGTCTTTCTACTTATTGCTTCAGCATTAACCACAGCACTGTGGTCACTAACGTATACCACCTCACGTTTTCGCACTCGATTTTCACCGATGATGGCAGTCGATGGCACTGCCGAAAAGTCTGGTTTTGCAGAAAACATTGGACTACGGCTAAAGAGCCGGGAAACAATTTTAACAAAAAACTACTTCTTTGTTGCCGATAACGTAGTACACATATAAAAAATTCTCCCCTCCACCTTCAACTATAATTTTTAATAATAGAAAATTACCCCCACCCCGTTCACTTAACCTCTTCAATTATAGATATTTCATCTACGTTTCTACAGTGGATTACTATGAGCTTCTTATCAGGATACTTTATTTATAAAAATTAAGTACTTTTCTCTTATTTAATCATAAAATGTTTCTGGTAAACAACCCCTTCCTCTTAACCGATCTTCACCAAAATCAACAGACCTTCCGTCCTCTACAATTCAGGGAAGCATGCAAAAAAATATTTGACTCTGTTTGAATGTGCGGCAGTTATCGTTCGTCATGGAAACATTTCTCTTGTTACAACATAAAATATTGCTGGTAAACTACCCCTTTCCCTTAACTGATCTTCACTAAAATCAAAATCAATAGACCTTGAGATCTCTGCAACTCAGGAAAGGTTGCAAAAAATTATTTCATTCTCATTGAATTTTCGGCAGTTATCGTTCGTAAAAAAAAAACCCTTTTTGAAACATAAAACGTTGCTGATAAACTACCCCTTCCCTTAACCGATCTTCAACAAAATCAACAGACCTTGAGTTGTCTTTAGTTCAAAAACGTATGAAAAACCTAGTTGATTCTGTTTGAGTTTACGGCAGTTATCGTTCGCCATATAAAAAATTACCCTTGATAAAACATAAATTGTTGCTGGTAAACAACCCTAATCCCTTAACCGATCTTCACCAAAACCAACAGGTCTTGAGAACCCTACAATACAGGGCTGTATGCAAACCATCATTTGATTCTGTTTGAATTTGCGGCTGTTATCGTTTACTATAGAAAAAAATTACCCTTGATAAAAAATCGTGGCAGGTAAACTACCCCTTTCCCTTAACCGATCTTCACCAAAAACGACAGGTCTTGATTACTCAACAAAACAGGCCTGTATGCAAAAACGTATTTGATTCTGTTTGAATTTGCGGCTCTTATCGTTTGCCATATAAAATACCCTTTTAAAACATAAGACGTTGCAGCTAAACTACCCCTTTCCCTTTACCGATCTTCACCAACACCAATAGGTATTGAGAACTCTACAATACAGGGCTGTATGCAAAACATCATTTGATTCTGTTTGAATTTGCGGCTGTTATCGTTTACCAAAGAAAAAAATTACCATTGATAAAAAACCGTTGCTGGTAAACTACCCCTTTCCCTTAACCGATCTTCACCAAAAACGAAAGGTCTTGAGAACTCTGCAATTCAGGGCTGTATGAAAAATATTATATGATTTTGTTTGAAGTTGTGGCTGTTATCGTTTGCCGTACAAAATACCCTTGATAAAACAAAAACGTTGATGGTAAACTACCCCTTTCCCTTAAACGATCTTCACCAAAAACAACAGATCTTTAGTACTCAAGAAATTAGTGCTGTATGCAAAAACGTATTTAATTATGTTTGAATTTGCGGCTGTTATCGTTTGCCATAGAAAATACCCTTGTTAAAACATAAAACGTTGCTGGTAAACTACCCCTTTACGTTAACCGATCTTTACCAAAATCAACAGATCTTGTGAACTCTACAATTCAGGGCTGTATGCACAATATTATTTGATTCTGGTTGAATTTGCGGCTGTTATCGTTTGCCAAACAAAGAAAATTACCCTTGATAAAAAAAAAAAAAACTGTTGCTGGTAAACTACCCCTTTACCTCAACCGATCTTCACCAAAAACAATAGGTCGCGAGTACTCTACAAATGAGGACTGTATGCAAAAAATTATTTGATTCTGTTTGAATTTGCGGCTGTTATCATTTGCCATAAAAAAGAATCTACAGGCAGACAGACACACAGACACACAGACACACAGACACACACACAGACACTTTTCAAAAAATGACTTTTTTTCATGTTTTGAGTGTAGTACAATCATATTTTGCAATAATCTCGAACACGATTTCTTTTGCAATCACCTTAGTTCCATTTCCTTAAGGAACATTTGGAAGTAAAAATTACCCTTGATAAGAAAAAACGTTGCTGGTAAACTACCCCTTTCCCTTAACCGATCTTTACCAAAATCAATAAGTCTTGAGTACTGTACAATTCAGGACTGTATGCAAAAAATTATTTGATTGTGTTTGAATTTGCGACTCTTATCGTTTGCCATATAAAATACCCTTTTAAAACATAAAACGTTGCAGGTACACTACTCCTTTCCTATAACCGATCTTCACCAAAAACAATAGGTCATGAGAACACTACTATTGAGCATTGTATGTAAAACATTATTTGATTCTGTTTACATTTGCGGCTTTTATCATTTGCCATAGAAAATATCCTTGTTAAATATATAAAATGTTGCTGGTAAACTACCCCTTTACCAAAACCGATCTTCACCAAAACCAATAGGTTTTGAGAACTCTATAATTCAGGGCTGTATGCAAAAGAGTAGTTGATTCTGTTTGAATTTGCGGCTGTTATCGTTTGCCATATTAAAAAAATACCCTTGATTAAAAAAAACCGTTGCAGGTAAACTACCCTTTCCCTTAACCGATCTTCACCAAAAACAATAGGTCCTGAGTACTCTACAGATCAGGGCCGTATGCTAACAATTATTTGATTCTGTTTGAATTTGCGGCTGTTATCGTTTGCCATAGTAAAAAATTACCCTTGATTAAAACAAACCGTTGCAGATAAACTACCCTTTCCCTTAACCGATCTTCACCAAAAACAATAGGTGTTGAGTTGTTACAGTTGACAACAGGGTTGTCATACATACATACATACATAGTTGACAGATCAGGGCTGTATGCTAACAATTATTGGATTCTGTTTGAATTAGCGGCTGTTATCGTTTGCCAAAAAAATCTACAGACACACAAACAGGCAGACACACAGACACTTTTCGAAAAATGACTTTTTTTCATGTTTTGAGTTTAGTACAATCAGAATATGCAATAATCTCGAACACAATTTTTTTGCTATCACCATACTTCCATTCCCTTAAGGAACATGGAAGTAAAATATCGGTATGGAGAACCATACATGACTTCCATGTTCTAAGATTTATATTTAAAATCATATTCGAAATGAAATATTTTCATAGAAACTACTTCTTTCTACTTATTGCTTCAGCCTTAAACCACAGTACTCTGGCACTAACGTATACCACCTCACGTTTTCGCACTCGATTTTCACTGAGATGGAAGTCGATGGCACTGCCGAAAAGTCTGGTTTTGCAGAAAACATTGGACTATGGCTAAACAGCCCGGGAAGGAATTTTAACAAAGAACTACTGCTTTGGTGCCGATAACGTAGTACACATATAAAAAATTCTCGCCTCCCCAATCAACTATAATTTTCATTAATAAAAAATTACCCCCACCCCGTTCACTTAACCTCTTCATTTATAGATATTTCATCTACGTCTCTACAGTGGATTATTATGAGGTTCTTATTAGGATACTTTATTTATCAAAATTAAGTACTTTACTCTTGTTAAAACATAAAACGTTGCAGGTAAACTACCCCTTTCTCTTAACCGATCTTCACCATAATCAATAGGCCTTCAGTCCTCTACAATTCAGGGAAGAATGCAAAAAAATATTTGATTCTCTTTGAATGAGCGGCAGTTATCGTTCGGCAAGAAAACATTTCTCTTGTTACAACATAAAATGTTGCAGGTAAACTACCCCTTTCCCTGAACCGATCTTCACGAAAAATTGCGTTCTCTACAATTCAGGAACTTCTGCAAAAAATTGTTTGATTCTCTTTGAATGATCGGCAGTTATCGTTCGTCATATAAAAAATTACCCTTGTTAAAACATAAAATTTGCCGATAAACTACGCTATTCACTTAACCGATATCCACCAAAACCAACAGGTCTTGAGAACTCTACAATTCAGGCCTGTATGCGAAAAATTATTTGATTCTGTTTGAATTTGCAGCCTATATCGTTTGCGATAGAAAATACCCTTGTTAAAACATAAAACGTTGCCGGTAAACTACCCCTTTCCCTTAACGGATCTTCACCAACACCAATAGGTATTGAGAACTCTAAAATACAGGGCTGTATGGAAAACATGATTTGATTCTGTTTGAAATTGCGGCTGTTATCGATTGCCATAGAAAAAATTACCCTTGATAAAAAACCGTTATAGGTAAACTACTCTTTTCCCTTAACCGATCTTCACCAAAAACAATAGGTCTTGAGTACTCTACAAATCAGGGCTGTATGCAAAACATTATTTTATTCTGTTTGAATTTTCGGCTGTTAAAGTTTGCCAAAAAATTACCCTTGATAAAAAAACGCTGCCGGTAAACTACCCCTTCCCCTTAATCGATCTTCTCCGAAAACAACAGGTCTTGAGTACTCTACAATTCAGGGCTATATGTAAAACATTAGTTGATTCTCTTTGAATTTACGTTAGTTATCGTTCGTCATAGAAAAAATACCTTTGTTAAAACATAAAACGTTGCCGGTAAACTACCCCTTTACCTTAACCGATCTTCAACAAAATCAACAGACCTTGAGTTCTGTATAATTCAAAAGGTATGCAGAAGAGTAGTTGATTCTGTTTTAATGTACGGCAGTTATCGTTCGTCAAAAAAAAAATTACCCTTGATAAAACATAAAATGTTGCTGGTAAACAACCCTATTCCCTTAACCGATCTTCACCAAAACCAACTGGTCTTGAGAACTCTACATTTCAGGGCTGTATGCAAAATATTATATGATTCTGTTTGAATTTGCGGCTGTTATTGTTTGCCATATAAAATACCCTTGATAAAACAAAAAACGTAGCTGGTAAACTACCCCTTTTCCTTAACCGATCTTCACTAAAAACAATAGGTCTTTAGTACTCAAGAAATCAGGGCTGTATGCAAAAACGTATTTGATTGTGTTTGAATTTGCGGCTCTTATCGTTTGCCATAGGAAATACCCTATTAAAATATAAAATGTTACTGGTAAACTATCCCTTTCCCTTAACCGATCTTCACCAAAACCAATAAGTCTTGTGTACTCTACAAATCAATGCTGTATGCAAAAAATTCTGTTTGAATTTGCGGCCATCGTTTGCCATAGAAAAATATCGGTATGGAGAACCATACATGACTTCCATGTTCTAAGATTTATATTTAAAATCATACTCGAAATGAAATATTTCCATAGAAACTACGTCTTTCTACTTATTGCTTCAGCATTAACCACAGCACTGTGGTCACTAACGTATACCACCTCACGTTTTCGCACTCGATTTTCACCGATGATGGCAGTCGATGGCACTGCCGAAAAATCTGGTTTTGCAGAAAACATTGGACTACGGCTAAAGAGCCCGGGAAACAATTTTAACAAAAAACTACTTCTTTGTTGCCGATAACGTAGTACACATATAAAAAATTCTCCCCTCCACCTTCAACTATAATTTTTAATAATTGAAAATTACCCCCACCCCGTTCACTTAACCTCTTCAATTATAGATATTTCATCTACGTTTCTACAGTGGATTACTATGAGCTTCTTATCAGGATACTTTATTTATAAAAATTAAGTACTTTTCTCTTATTTAATCATAAAATGTTTCTGGTAAACAACCCCTTCCTCTTAACCGATCTTCACCAAAATCAACAGACCTTCCGTCCTCTACAATTCAGGGAAGCATGCAAAAAAATATTTGACTCTGTTTGAATGTGCGGCAGTTATCGTTCGTCATGGAAACATTTCTCTTGTTACAACATAAAATATTGCTGGTAAACTACCCCTTTCCCTTAACTGATCTTCACTAAAATCAAAATCAATAGACCTTGAGATCTCTGCAACTCAGGAAAGGTTGCAAAAAATTATTTCATTCTCATTGAATTTTCGGCAGTTATCGTTCGTAAAAAAAAACCCTTTTTGAAACATAAAACGTTGCTGATAAACTACCCCTTCCCTTAACCGATCTTCAACAAAATCAACAGACCTTGAGTTGTCTTTAGTTCAAAAACGTATGAAAAACCTAGTTGATTATGTTTGAGTTTACGGCAGTTATCGTTCGTCATATAAAAAATTACCCTTGATAAAACATAAATTGTTGCTGGTAAACAACCCTAATCCCTTAACCGATCTTCACCAAAACCAACAGGTCTTGAGAACCCTACAATACAGGGCTGTATGCAAACCATCATTTGATTCTGTTTGAATTTGCGGCTGTTATCGTTTACTATAGAAAAAAATAACCCTTGATAAAAAATCGTGGCAGGTAAACTACCCCTTTCCCTTAACCGATCTTCACCAAAAACGACAGGTCTTGATTACTCAACAAAACAGGCCTGTATGCAAAAACGTATTTGATTCTGTTTGAATTTGCGGCTCTTATCGTTTGCCATATAAAATACCCTTTTAAAACATAAGACGTTGCAGCTAAACTACCCCTTTCCCTTTACCGATCTTCACCAACACCAATAGGTATTGAGAACTCTACAATACAGGGCTGTATGCAAAACATCATTTGATTCTGTTTGAATTTGCGGCTGTTATCGTTTACCAAAGAAAAAAATTACCATTGATAAAAAACCGTTGCTGGTAAACTACCCCTTTCCCTTAACCGATCTTCACCAAAAACGATAGGTCTTGAGAACTCTGCAATTCAGGGCTGTATGAAAAATATTATATGATTTTGTTTGAAGTTGTGGCTGTTATCGTTTGCCGTACAAAATACCCTTGATAAAACAAAAACGTTGATGGTAAACTACCCCTTTCCCTTAAACGATCTTCACCAAAAACAACAGATCTTTAGTACTCAAGAAATCAGTGCTGTATGCAAAAACGTATTTAATTATGTTTGAATTTGCGGCTGTTATCGTTTGCCATAGAAAATACCCTTGTTAAAACATAAAACGTTGCTGGTAAACTACCCCTTTACGTTAACCGATCTTTACCAAAATCAACAGATCTTGTGAACTCTACAATTCAGGGCTGTATGCACAATATTATTTGATTCTGGTTGAATTTGCGGCTGTTATCGTTTGCCAAACAAAGAAAATTACCCTTGATAAAAAAAAAAAAAACTGTTGCTGGTAAACTACCCCTTTACCTCAACCGATCTTCACCAAAAACAATAGGTCGCGAGTACTCTACAAATGAGGACTGTATGCAAAAAATTATTTGATTCTGTTTGAATTTGCGGCTGTTATCATTTGCCATAAAAAAGAATCTACAGGCAGACAGACACACAGACACACAGACACACAGACACACACACAGACACTTTTCAAAAAATGACTTTTTTTCATGTTTTGAGTGTAGTACAATCATATTTTGCAATAATCTCGAACACGATTTCTTTTGCAATCACCTTAGTTCCATTTCCTTAAGGAACATTTGGAAGTAAAAATTACCCTTGATAAGAAAAAACGTTGCTGGTAAACTACCCCTTTCCCTTAACCGATCTTTACCAAAATCAATAAGTCTTGAGTACTGTACAATTCAGGACTGTATGCAAAAAATTATTTGATTGTGTTTGAATTTGCGACTCTTATCGTTTGCCATATAAAATACCCTTTTAAAACATAAAACGTTGCAGGTACACTACTCCTTTCCTATAACCGATCTTCACCAAAAACAATAGGTCATGAGAACACTACTATTGAGCATTGTATGTAAAACATTATTTGATTCTGTTTACATTTGCGGCTTTTATCATTTGCCATAGAAAATATCCTTGTTAAATATATAAAATGTTGCTGGTAAACTACCCCTTTACCAAAACCGATCTTCACCAAAACCAATAGGTTTTGAGAACTCTATAATTCAGGGCTGTATGCAAAAGAGTAGTTGATTCTGTTTGAATTTGCGGCTGTTATCGTTTGCCATATTAAAAAAATACCCTTGATTAAAAAAAACCGTTGCAGGTAAACTACCCTTTCCCTTAACCGATCTTCACCAAAAACAATAGGTCCTGAGTACTCTACAGATCAGGGCCGTATGCTAACAATTATTTGATTCTGTTTGAATTTGCGG
The DNA here is from genome assembly GCA_034769895.1 of Magicicada septendecula. Lineage (NCBI taxonomy): Eukaryota > Metazoa > Arthropoda > Insecta > Hemiptera > Cicadidae > Magicicada > Magicicada septendecula. The sequence goes on from CM068367.1 coordinate 491,779,117, forward strand.
CTGTTATCGTTTGCCATAGTAAAAAATTACCCTTGATTAAAACAAACCGTTGCAGATAAACTACCCTTTCCCTTAACCGATCTTCACCAAAAACAATAGGTGTTGAGTTGTTACAGTTGACAACAGGGTTGTCATACATACATACATACATAGTTGACAGATCAGGGCTGTATGCTAACAATTATTGGATTCTGTTTGAATTAGCGGCTGTTATCGTTTGCCAAAAAAATCTACAGACACACAAACAGGCAGACACACAGACACTTTTCGAAAAATGACTTTTTTTCATGTTTTGAGTTTAGTACAATCAGAATATGCAATAATCTCGAACACAATTTTTTTGCTATCACCATACTTCCATTCCCTTAAGGAACATGGAAGTAAAATATCGGTATGGAGAACCATACATGACTTCCATGTTCTAAGATTTATATTTAAAATCATATTCGAAATGAAATATTTTCATAGAAACTACTTCTTTCTACTTATTGCTTCAGCCTTAAACCACAGTACTCTGGCACTAACGTATACCACCTCACGTTTTCGCACTCGATTTTCACTGAGATGGAAGTCGATGGCACTGCCGAAAAGTCTGGTTTTGCAGAAAACATTGGACTATGGCTAAACAGCCCGGGAAGGAATTTTAACAAAGAACTACTGCTTTGGTGCCGATAACGTAGTACACATATAAAAAATTCTCGCCTCCCCAATCAACTATAATTTTCATTAATAAAAAATTACCCCCACCCCGTTCACTTAACCTCTTCATTTATAGATATTTCATCTACGTCTCTACAGTGGATTATTATGAGGTTCTTATTAGGATACTTTATTTATCAAAATTAAGTACTTTACTCTTGTTAAAACATAAAACGTTGCAGGTAAACTACCCCTTTCTCTTAACCGATCTTCACCATAATCAATAGGCCTTCAGTCCTCTACAATTCAGGGAAGAATGCAAAAAAATATTTGATTCTCTTTGAATGAGCGGCAGTTATCGTTCGGCAAGAAAACATTTCTCTTGTTACAACATAAAATGTTGCAGGTAAACTACCCCTTTCCCTGAACCGATCTTCACGAAAAATTGCGTTCTCTACAATTCAGGAACTTCTGCAAAAAATTGTTTGATTCTCTTTGAATGATCGGCAGTTATCGTTCGTCATATAAAAAATTACCCTTGTTAAAACATAAAATTTGCCGATAAACTACGCTATTCACTTAACCGATATCCACCAAAACCAACAGGTCTTGAGAACTCTACAATTCAGGCCTGTATGCGAAAAATTATTTGATTCTGTTTGAATTTGCAGCCTATATCGTTTGCGATAGAAAATACCCTTGTTAAAACATAAAACGTTGCCGGTAAACTACCCCTTTCCCTTAACGGATCTTCACCAACACCAATAGGTATTGAGAACTCTAAAATACAGGGCTGTATGGAAAACATGATTTGATTCTGTTTGAAATTGCGGCTGTTATCGATTGCCATAGAAAAAATTACCCTTGATAAAAAACCGTTATAGGTAAACTACTCTTTTCCCTTAACCGATCTTCACCAAAAACAATAGGTCTTGAGTACTCTACAAATCAGGGCTGTATGCAAAACATTATTTTATTCTGTTTGAATTTTCGGCTGTTAAAGTTTGCCAAAAAATTACCCTTGATAAAAAAACGCTGCCGGTAAACTACCCCTTCCCCTTAATCGATCTTCTCCGAAAACAACAGGTCTTGAGTACTCTACAATTCAGGGCTATATGTAAAACGTTAGTTGATTCTCTTTGAATTTACGTTAGTTATCGTTCGTCATAGAAAAAATACCTTTGTTAAAACATAAAACGTTGCCGGTAAACTACCCCTTTACCTTAACCGATCTTCAACAAAATCAACAGACCTTGAGTTCTGTATAATTCAAAAGGTATGCAGAAGAGTAGTTGATTCTGTTTTAATGTACGGCAGTTATCGTCCGTCAAAAAAAAAATTACCCTTGATAAAACATAAAATGTTGCTGGTAAACAACCCTATTCCCTTAACCGATCTTCACCAAAACCAACTGGTCTTGAGAACTCTACATTTCAGGGCTGTATGCAAAATATTATATGATTCTGTTTGAATTTGCGGCTGTTATTGTTTGCCATATAAAATACCCTTGATAAAACAAAAAACGTAGCTGGTAAACTACCCCTTTTCCTTAACCGATCTTCACTAAAAACAATAGGTCTTTAGTACTCAAGAAATCAGGGCTGTATGCAAAAACGTATTTGATTGTGTTTGAATTTGCGGCTCTTATCGTTTGCCATAGGAAATACCCTATTAAAATATAAAATGTTACTGGTAAACTATCCCTTTCCCTTAACCGATCTTCACCAAAACCAATAAGTCTTGTGTACTCTACAAATCAATGCTGTATGCAAAAAATTCTGTTTGAATTTGCGGCCATCGTTTGCCATAGAAAAATATCGGTATGGAGAACCATACATGACTTCCATGTTCTAAGATTTATATTTAAAATCATACTCGAAATGAAATATTTCCATAGAAACTACGTCTTTCTACTTATTGCTTCAGCATTAACCACAGCACTGTGGTCACTAACGTATACCACCTCACGTTTTCGCACTCGATTTTCACCGATGATGGCAGTCGATGGCACTGCCGAAAAATCTGGTTTTGCAGAAAACATTGGACTACGGCTAAAGAGCCCGGGAAACAATTTTAACAAAAAACTACTTCTTTGTTGCCGATAACGTAGTACACATATAAAAAATTCTCCCCTCCACCTTCAACTATAATTTTTAATAATTGAAAATTACCCCCACCCCGTTCACTTAACCTCTTCAATTATAGATATTTCATCTACGTTTCTACAGTGGATTACTATGAGCTTCTTATCAGGATACTTTATTTATAAAAATTAAGTACTTTTCTCTTATTTAATCATAAAATGTTTCTGGTAAACAACCCCTTCCTCTTAACCGATCTTCACCAAAATCAACAGACCTTCCGTCCTCTACAATTCAGGGAAGCATGCAAAAAAATATTTGACTCTGTTTGAATGTGCGGCAGTTATCGTTCGTCATGGAAACATTTCTCTTGTTACAACATAAAATATTGCTGGTAAACTACCCCTTTCCCTTAACTGATCTTCACTAAAATCAAAATCAATAGACCTTGAGATCTCTGCAACTCAGGAAAGGTTGCAAAAAATTATTTCATTCTCATTGAATTTTCGGCAGTTATCGTTCGTAAAAAAAAAACCCTTTTTGAAACATAAAACGTTGCTGATAAACTACCCCTTCCCTTAACCGATCTTCAACAAAATCAACAGACCTTGAGTTGTCTTTAGTTCAAAAACGTATGAAAAACCTAGTTGATTATGTTTGAGTTTACGGCAGTTATCGTTCGTCATATAAAAAATTACCCTTGATAAAACATAAATTGTTGCTGGTAAACAACCCTAATCCCTTAACCGATCTTCACCAAAACCAACAGGTCTTGAGAACCCTACAATACAGGGCTGTATGCAAACCATCATTTGATTCTGTTTGAATTTGCGGCTGTTATCGTTTACTATAGAAAAAAATAACCCTTGATAAAAAATCGTGGCAGGTAAACTACCCCTTTCCCTTAACCGATCTTCACCAAAAACGACAGGTCTTGATTACTCAACAAAACAGGCCTGTATGCAAAAACGTATTTGATTCTGTTTGAATTTGCGGCTCTTATCGTTTGCCATATAAAATACCCTTTTAAAACATAAGACGTTGCAGCTAAACTACCCCTTTCCCTTTACCGATCTTCACCAACACCAATAGGTATTGAGAACTCTACAATACAGGGCTGTATGCAAAACATCATTTGATTCTGTTTGAATTTGCGGCTGTTATCGTTTACCAAAGAAAAAAATTACCATTGATAAAAAACCGTTGCTGGTAAACTACCCCTTTCCCTTAACCGATCTTCACCAAAAACGATAGGTCTTGAGAACTCTGCAATTCAGGGCTGTATGAAAAATATTATATGATTTTGTTTGAAGTTGTGGCTGTTATCGTTTGCCGTACAAAATACCCTTGATAAAACAAAAACGTTGATGGTAAACTACCCCTTTCCCTTAAACGATCTTCACCAAAAACAACAGATCTTTAGTACTCAAGAAATCAGTGCTGTATGCAAAAACGTATTTAATTATGTTTGAATTTGCGGCTGTTATCGTTTGCCATAGAAAATACCCTTGTTAAAACATAAAACGTTGCTGGTAAACTACCCCTTTACGTTAACCGATCTTTACCAAAATCAACAGATCTTGTGAACTCTACAATTCAGGGCTGTATGCACAATATTATTTGATTCTGGTTGAATTTGCGGCTGTTATCGTTTGCCAAACAAAGAAAATTACCCTTGATAAAAAAAAAAAAAACTGTTGCTGGTAAACTACCCCTTTACCTCAACCGATCTTCACCAAAAACAATAGGTCGCGAGTACTCTACAAATGAGGACTGTATGCAAAAAATTATTTGATTCTGTTTGAATTTGCGGCTGTTATCATTTGCCATAAAAAAGAATCTACAGGCAGACAGACACACAGACACACAGACACACACACAGACACGTTTCAAAAAATGACTTTTTTTCATGTTTTGAGTGTAGTACAATCATATTTTGCAATAATCTCGAACACGATTTCTTTTGCAATCACCTTACTTCCATTTCCTTAAGGGACATTTGGAAGTAAAAATTACCCTTGATAAGAAAAAACGTTGCTGGTAAACTACCCCTTTCCCTTAACCGATCTTTACCAAAATCAATAAGTCTTGAGTACTGTACAATTCAGGACTGTATGCAAAAAATTATTTGATTGTGTTTGAATTTGCGACTCTTATCGTTTGCCATATAAAATACCCTTTTAAAACATAAAACGTTGCAGGTACACTACTCCTTTCCTATAACCGATCTTCACCAAAAACAATAGGTCATGAGAACACTACTATTGAGCATTGTATGTAAAACATTATTTGATTCTGTTTACATTTGCGGCTTTTATCATTTGCCATAGAAAATATCCTTGTTAAATATATAAAATGTTGCTGGTAAACTACCCCTTTACCATAACCGATCTTCACCAAAACCAATAGGTTTTGAGAACTCTATAATTCAGGGCTGTATGCAAAAGAGTAGTTGATTCTGTTTGAATTTGCGGCTGTTATCGTTTGCCATATTAAAAAAATACCCTTTATTAAAAAAAACCGTTGCAGGTAAACTACCCTTTCCCTTAACCGATCTTCACCAAAAACAATAGGTCCTGAGTACTCTACAGATCAGGGCCGTATGCTAACAATTATTTGATTCTGTTTAAATTTGCGGCTGTTATCGTTTGCCATAGTAAAAAATTACCCTTGATTAAAACAAACCGTTGCAGATAAACTACCCTTTCCCTTAACCGATCTTCACCAAAAACAATAGGTGTTGAGTTGTTACAGTTGACAACAGGGTTGTCATACATGCATACATACATAGTTGACAGATCAGGGCTGTATGCTAACAATTATTGGATTCTGTTTGAATTAGCGGCTGTTATCGTTTGCCAAAAAAATCTACAGACACACAAACAGGCAGACACACAGACACTTTTCGAAAAATGACTTTTTTTCATGTTTTGAGTTTAGTACAATCAGAATATGCAATAATCTCGAACACAATTTTTTTGCTATCACCATACTTCCATTCCCTTAAGGAACATGGAAGTAAAATATCGGTATGGAGAACCATACATGACTTCCATGTTCTAAGATTTATATTTAAAATCATATTCGAAATGAAATATTTTCATAGAAACTACTTCTTTCTACTTATTGCTTCAGCCTTAAACCACAGTACTCTGGCACTAACGTATACCACCTCACGTTTTCGCACTCGATTTTCACTGAGATGGAAGTCGATGGCACTGCCGAAAAGTCTGGTTTTGCAGAAAACATTGGACTATGGCTAAACAGCCCGGGAAGGAATTTTAACAAAGAACTACTGCTTTGGTGCCGATAACGTAGTACACATATAAAAAATTCTCGCCTCCCCAATCAACTATAATTTTCATTAATAAAAAATTACCCCCACCCCGTTCACTTAACCTCTTCATTTATAGATATTTCATCTACGTCTCTACAGTGGATTATTATGAGGTTCTTATTAGGATACTTTATTTATCAAAATTAAGTACTTTACTCTTGTTAAAACATAAAACGTTGCAGGTAAACTACCCCTTTCTCTTAACCGATCTTCACCATAATCAATAGGCCTTCAGTCCTCTACAATTCAGGGAAGAATGCAAAAAAATATTTGATTCTCTTTGAATGAGCGGCAGTTATCGTTCGTCAAGAAAACATTTCTCTTGTTACAACATAAAATGTTGCAGGTAAACTACCCCTTTCCCTGAACCGATCTTCACGAAAAATTGCGTTCTCTACAATTCAGGAACTTCTGCAAAAATTATTTGATTCTCTTTGAATGATCGGCAGTTATCGTTCGTCATATAAAAAATTACCCTTGTTAAAACATAAAATTTGCCGATAAACTACGCTATTCACTTAACCGATATCCACCAAAACCAACAGGTCTTGAGAACTCTACAATTCAGGCCTGTATGCGAAAAATTATTTGATTCTGTTTGAATTTGCAGCCTATATCGTTTGCGATAGAAAATACCCTTGTTAAAACATAAAACGTTGCCGGTAAACTACCCCTTTCCCTTAACGGATCTTCACCAACACCAATAGGTATTGAGAACTCTAAAATACAGGGCTGTATGGAAAACATCATTTGATTCTGTTTGAAATTGCGGCTGTTATCGATTGCCATAGAAAAAATTACCCTTGATAAAAAACCGTTATAGGTAAACTACTCTTTTCCCTTAACCGATCTTCACCAAAAACAATAGGTCTTGAGTACTCTACAAATCAGGGCTGTATGCAAAACATTATTTTATTCTGTTTGAATTTTCGGCTGTTAAAGTTTGCCAAAAAATTACCCTTGATAAAAAAACGCTGCCGGTAAACTACCCCTTCCCCTTAATCGATCTTCTCCGAAAACAACAGGTCTTGAGTACTCTACAATTCAGGGCTGTATGTAAAACATTAGTTGATTCTCTTTGAATTTACGTTAGTTATCGTTCGTCATAGAAAAAATACCTTTGTTAAAACATAAAACGTTGCCGGTAAACTACCCCTTTACCTTAACCGATCTTCAACAAAATCAACAGACCTTGAGTTCTGTATAATTCAAAAGGTATGCAGAAGAGTAGTTGATTCTGTTTTAATGTACGGCAGTTATCGTTCGTCAAAAAAAAAATTACCCTTGATAAAACATAAAATGTTGCTGGTAAACAACCCTATTCCCTTAACCAATCTTCACCAAAACCAACTGGTCTTGAGAACTCTACATTTCAGGGCTGTATGCAAAATATTATATGATTCTGTTTGAATTTGCGGCTGTTATTGTTTGCCATATAAAATACCCTTGATAAAACAAAAAACGTGGCTGGTAAACTACCCCTTTTCCTTAACCGATCTTCACTAAAAACAATAGGTCTTTAGTACTCAAGAAATCAGGGCTGTATGCAAAAACGTATTTGATTGTGTTTGAATTTGCGGCTCTTATCGTTTGCCATAGGAAATACCCTATTAAAATATAAAATGTTACTGGTAAACTATCCCTTTCCCTTAACCGATCTTCACCAAAACCAATAAGTCTTGTGTACTCTACAAATCAATGCTGTATGCAAAAAATTCTGTTTGAATTTGCGGCCATCGTTTGCCATAGAAAAATATCGGTATGGAGAACCATACATGACTTCCATGTTCTAAGATTTATATTTAAAATCATATTCGAAATGAAATATTTCCATAGAAACTACGTCTTTCTACTTATTGCTTCAGCATTAACCACAGCACTGTGGTCACTAACGTATACCACCTCACGTTTTCGCACTCGATTTTCACCGATGATGGCAGTCGATGGCACTGCCGAAAAGTCTGGTTTTGCAGAAAACATTGGACTACGGCTAAAGAGCCCGGGAAACAATTTTAACAAAAAACTACTTCTTTGTTGCCGATAACGTAGTACACATATAAAAAATTCTCCCCTCCACCTTCAACTATAATTTTTAATAATTGAAAATTACCCCCACCCCGTTCACTTAACCTCTTCAATTATAGATATTTCATCTACGTTTCTACAGTGGATTACTATGAGCTTCTTATCAGGATACTTTATTTATAAAAATTAAGTACTTTTCTCTTATTTAATCATAAAATGTTTCTGGTAAACAACCCCTTCCTCTTAACCGATCTTCACCAAAATCAACAGACCTTCCGTCCTCTACAATTCAGGGAAGCATGCAAAAAAATATTTGACTCTGTTTGAATGTGCGGCAGTTATCGTTCGTCATGGAAACATTTCTCTTGTTACAACATAAAATATTGCTGGTAAACTACCCCTTTCCCTTAACTGATCTTCACTAAAATCAAAATCAATAGACCTTGAGATCTCTGCAACTCAGGAAAGGGTGCAAAAAATTATTTGATTCTCATTGAATTTTCGGCAGTTATCGTTCGTAAAAAAAAACCCTTTTTGAAACATAAAACGTTGCTGATAAACTACCCCTTCCCTTAACCGATCTTCAACAAAATCAACAGACCTTGAGTTGTCTTTAGCTCAAAAACGTATGAAAAACCTAGTTGATTCTGTTTGAGTTTACGGCAGTTATCGTTCGTCATATAAAAAATTACCCTTGATAAAACATAAAATGTTGATGGTAAACAACCCTAATCCCTTAACCGATCTTCACCAAAACCAACAGGTCTTGAGAACCCTACAATACAGGGCTGTATGCAAAACATCATTTGATTCTGTTTGAATTTGCGGCTGTTATCGTTTACTATAGAAAAAAATTACCCTTGATAAAAAATCGTGGCAGGTAAACTACCCCTTTCCCTTAACCGATCTTCACCAAAAACGACAGGTCTTGATTGCTCAACAAAACAGGCCTGTATGCAAAAACGTATTTGATTCTGTTTGAATTTGCGGCTCTTATCGTTTGCCATATAAAATACCCTTTTAAAACATAAGACGTTGCTGCTAAACTACCCCTTTCCCTTTACCGATCTTCACCAACACCAATAGGTATTGAGAACTCTACAATACAGGGCTGTATGCAAAACATCATTTGATTCTGTTTGAATTTGCGGCTGTTATCGTTTACGATAGAAAAAAATTACCATTGATAAAAAACCGTTGCTGGTAAACTACCCCTTTCCCTTAACCGATCTTCACCAAAAACGAAAGGTCTTGAGAACTCTGCAATTCAGGGCTGTATGAAAAATATTATATGATTTTGTTTGAAGTTGTGGCTGTTATCGTTTGCCGTACAAATTATCCTTGATAAAACAAAAACGTTGATGGTAAACTACCCCTTTCCCTTAAACGATCTTCACCAAAAACAACAGATCTTTAGTACTCAAGAAATCAGTGCTGTATGCAAAAACGTATTTAATTATGTTTGAATTTGCGGCTGTTATCGTTTGCCATAGAAAATACCCTTGTTAAAACATAAAACGTTGCTGGTAAACTACCCCTTTACGTTAACCGATCTTTACCAAAATCAACAGATCTTGTGAACTCTACAATTCAGGGCTGTATGCACAACATTATTTGATTCTGGTTGAATTTGCGGCTGTTATCGTTTACCAAACAAACAAAATTACCCTTGATAAAAAAAAACTGTTGCAGGTAAACTACCCCTTTACCTCAACCGATCTTCACCGAAAACAATAGGTCGCGAGTACTCTACAAATGAGGACTGTATGCAAAAAATTATTTGATTCTGTTTGAATTTGCGGCTGTTATCGTTTGCCATAAAAAAGAATCTTCAGGCAGACAGACACACAGACACACAGACACACAGACACACACACAGACACTTTTCAAAAAATGACTTTTTTTCATGTTTTGAGTGTAGTACAATCATATTTTGCAATAATCTCGAACACGATTTCTTTTGCAATCACCTTAGTTCCATTTCCTTAAGGAACATTTGGAAGTAAAAATTACCCTTGATAAGAAAAAACGTTGCTGGTAAACTACCCCTTTCCCTTAACCGATCTTTACCAAAATCAATAAGTCTTGAGTACTGTACAATTCAGGACTGTATGCAAAAAATTATTTGATTGTGTTTGAATTTGCGACTCTTATCGTTTGCCATATAAAATACCCTTTTAAAACATAAAACGTTGCAGGTACACTACTCCTTTCCTATAACCGATCTTCACCAAAAACAATAGGTCATGAGAACACTACTATTGAGCATTGTATGTAAAACATTATTTGATTCTGTTTACATTTGCGGCTTTTATCATTTGCCATAGAAAATATCCTTGTTAAATATATAAAATGTTGCTGGTAAACTACCCCTTTACCATAACCGATCTTCACCAAAACCAATAGGTTTTGAGAACTCTACAATTCAGGGCTGTATGCAAAAGAGTAGTTGATTCTGTTTGAATTTGCGGCTGTTATCGTTTGCCATATTAAAAAAATACCCTTGATTAAAAAAAACCGTTGCAGGTAAACTACCCTTTCCCTTAACCGATCTTCACCAAAAACAATAGGTCCTGAGTACTCTACAGATCAGGGCCGTATGCTAACAATTATTTGATTCTGTTTGAATTTGCGGCTGTTATCGTTTGCCATAGTAAAAAATTACCCTTGATTAAAACAAACCGTTGCAGATAAACTACCCTTTCCCTTAACCGATCTTCACCAAAAACAATAGGTGTTGAGTTGTTACAGTTGACAACAGGGTTGTCATACATGCATACATACATAGTTGACAGATCAGGGCTGTATGCTAACAATTATTGGATTCTGTTTGAATTAGCGGCTGTTATCGTTTGCCAAAAAAATCTACAGACACACAAACAGGCAGACACACAGACACTTTTCGAAAAATGACTTTTTTTCATGTTTTGAGTTTAGTACAATCAGAATATGCAATAATCTCGAACACAATTTTTTTGCTATCACCATACTTCCATTCCCTTAAGGAACATGGAAGTAAAATATCGGTATGGAGAACCATACATGACTTCCATGTTCTAAGATTTATATTTAAAATCATATTCGAAATGAAATATTTTCATAGAAACTACTTCTTTCTACTTATTGCTTCAGCCTTAAACCACAGTACTCTGGCACTAACGTATACCACCTCACGTTTTCGCACTCGATTTTCACTGAGATGGAAGTCGATGGCACTGCCGAAAAGTCTGGTTTTGCAGAAAACATTGGACTATGGCTAAACAGCCCGGGAAGGAATTTTAACAAAGAACTACTTCTTTGGTGCCGATAACGTAGTACACATATAAAAAATTCTCGCCTCCCCAATCAACTATAATTTTCATTAATAAAAAATTACCCCCACCCCGTTCACTTAACCTCTTCATTTATAGATATTTCATCTACGTCTCTACAGTGGATTATTATGAGGTTCTTATTAGGATACTTTATTTATCAAAATTAAGTACTTTACTCTTGTTAAAACATAAAACGTTGCAGGTAAACTACCCCTTTCTCTTAACCGATCTTCACCATAATCAATAGGCCTTCAGTCCTCTACAATTCAGGGAAGAATGCAAAAAAATATTTGATTCTCTTTGAATGAGCGGCAGTTATCGTTCGGCAAGAAAACATTTCTCTTGTTACAACATAAAATGTTGCAGGTAAACTACCCCTTTCCCTGAACCGATCTTCACGAAAAATTGCGTTCTCTACAATTCAGGAACTTCTGCAAAAAATTATTTGATTCTCTTTGAATGATCGGCAGTTATCGTTCGTCATATAAAAAATTACCCTTGTTAAAACATAAAATTTGCCGATAAACTACGCTATTCACTTAACCGATATCCACCAAAACCAACAGGTCTTGAGAACTCTACAATTCAGGCCTGTATGCGAAAAATTATTTGATTCTGTTTGAATTTGCAGCCTATATCGTTTGCGATAGAAAATACCCTTGTTAAAACATAAAACGTTGCCGGTAAACTACCCCTTTCCCTTAACGGATCTTCACCAACACCAATAGGTATTGAGAACTCTAAAATACAGGGCTGTATGGAAAACATCATTTGATTCTGTTTGAAATTGCGGCTGTTATCGATTGCCATAGAAAAAATTACCCTTGATAAAAAACCGTTATAGGTAAACTACTCTTTTCCCTTAACCGATCTTCACCAAAAACAATAGGTCTTGAGTACTCTACAAATCAGGGCTGTATGCAAAACATTATTTTATTCTGTTTGAATTTTCGGCTGTTAAAGTTTGCCAAAAAATTACCCTTGATAAAAAAACGCTGCCGGTAAACTACCCCTTCCCCTTAATCGATCTTCTCCGAAAACAACAGGTCTTGAGTACTCTACAATTCAGGGCTATATGTAAAACATTAGTTGATTCTCTTTGAATTTACGTTAGTTATCGTTCGTCATAGAAAAAATACCTTTGTTAAAACATAAAACGTTGCCGGTAAACTACCCCTTTACCTTAACCGATCTTCAACAAAATCAACAGACCTTGAGTTCTGTATAATTCAAAAGGTATGCAGAAGAGTAGTTGATTCTGTTTTAATGTACGGCAGTTATCGTTCGTCAAAAAAAAAATTACCCTTGATAAAACATAAAATGTTGCTGGTAAACAACCCTATTCCCTTAACCAATCTTCACCAAAACCAACTGGTCTTGAGAACTCTACATTTCAGGGCTGTATGCAAAATATTATATGATTCTGTTTGAATTTGCGGCTGTTATTGTTTGCCATATAAAATACCCTTGATAAAACAAAAAACGTGGCTGGTAAACTACCCCTTTTCCTTAACCGATCTTCACTAAAAACAATAGGTCTTTAGTACTCAAGAAATCAGGGCTGTATGCAAAAACGTATTTGATTGTGTTTGAATTTGCGGCTCTTATCGTTTGCCATAGGAAATACCCTATTAAAATATAAAATGTTACTGGTAAACTATCCCTTTCCCTTAACCGATCTTCACCAAAACCAATAAGTCTTGTGTACTCTACAAATCAATGCTGTATGCAAAAAATTCTGTTTGAATTTGCGGCCATCGTTTGCCATAGAAAAATATCGGTATGGAGAACCATACATGACTTCCATGTTCTAAGATTTATATTTAAAATCATACTCGAAATGAAATATTTCCATAGAAACTACGTCTTTCTACTTATTGCTTCAGCATTAACCACAGCACTGTGGTCACTAACGTATACCACCTCACGTTTTCGCACTCGATTTTCACCGATGATGGCAGTCGATGGCACTGCCGAAAAATCTGGTTTTGCAGAAAACATTGGACTACGGCTAAAGAGCCCGGGAAACAATTTTAACAAAAAACTACTTCTTTGTTGCCGATAACGTAGTACACATATAAAAAATTCTCCCCTCCACCTTCAACTATAATTTTTAATAATTGAAAATTACCCCCACCCCGTTCACTTAACCTCTTCAATTATAGATATTTCATCTACGTTTCTACAGTGGATTACTATGAGCTTCTTATCAGGATACTTTATTTATAAAAATTAAGTACTTTTCTCTTATTTAATCATAAAATGTTTCTGGTAAACAACCCCTTCCTCTTAACCGATCTTCACCAAAATCAACAGACCTTCCGTCCTCTACAATTCAGGGAAGCATGCAAAAAAATATTTGACTCTGTTTGAATGTGCGGCAGTTATCGTTCGTCATGGAAACATTTCTCTTGTTACAACATAAAATATTGCTGGTAAACTACCCCTTTCCCTTAACTGATCTTCACTAAAATCAAAATCAATAGACCTTGAGATCTCTGCAACTCAGGAAAGTTTGCAAAAAATTATTTCATTCTCATTGAATTTTCGGCAGTTATCGTTCGTAAAAAAAAAACCCTTTTTGAAACATAAAACGTTGCTGATAAACTACCCCTTCCCTTAACCGATCTTCAACAAAATCAACAGACCTTGAGTTGTCTTTAGTTCAAAAACGTATGAAAAACCTAGTTGATTATGTTTGAGTTTACGGCAGTTATCGTTCGTCATATAAAAAATTACCCTTGATAAAACATAAATTGTTGCTGGTAAACAACCCTAATCCCTTAACCGATCTTCACCAAAACCAACAGGTCTTGAGAACCCTACAATACAGGGCTGTATGCAAACCATCATTTGATTCTGTTTGAATTTGCGGCTGTTATCGTTTACTATAGAAAAAAATAACCCTTGATAAAAAATCGTGGCAGGTAAACTACCCCTTTCCCTTAACCGATCTTCACCAAAAACGACAGGTCTTGATTACTCAACAAAACAGGCCTGTATGCAAAAACGTATTTGATTCTGTTTGAATTTGCGGCTCTTATCGTTTGCCATATAAAATACCCTTTTAAAACATAAGACGTTGCAGCTAAACTACCCCTTTCCCTTTACCGATCTTCACCAACACCAATAGGTATTGAGAACTCTACAATACAGGGCTGTATGCAAAACATCATTTGATTCTGTTTGAATTTGCGGCTGTTATCGTTTACCAAAGAAAAAAATTACCATTGATAAAAAACCGTTGCTGGTAAACTACCCCTTTCCCTTAACCGATCTTCACCAAAAACGATAGGTCTTGAGAACTCTGCAATTCAGGGCTGTATGAAAAATATTATATGATTTTGTTTGAAGTTGTGGCTGTTATCGTTTGCCGTACAAAATACCCTTGATAAAACAAAAACGTTGATGGTAAACTACCCCTTTCCCTTAAACGATCTTCACCAAAAACAACAGATCTTTAGTACTCAAGAAATCAGTGCTGTATGCAAAAACGTATTTAATTATGTTTGAATTTGCGGCTGTTATCGTTTGCCATAGAAAATACCCTTGTTAAAACATAAAACGTTGCTGGTAAACTACCCCTTTACGTTAACCGATCTTTACCAAAATCAACAGATCTTGTGAACTCTACAATTCAGGGCTGTATGCACAATATTATTTGATTCTGGTTGAATTTGCGGCTGTTATCGTTTGCCAAACAAAGAAAATTACCCTTGATAAAAAAAAAAAAAACTGTTGCTGGTAAACTACCCCTTTACCTCAACCGATCTTCACCAAAAACAATAGGTCGCGAGTACTCTACAAATGAGGACTGTATGCAAAAAATTATTTGATTCTGTTTGAATTTGCGGCTGTTATCATTTGCCATAAAAAAGAATCTACAGGCAGACAGACACACAGACACACAGACACACAGACACACACACAGACACGTTTCAAAAAATGACTTTTTTTCATGTTTTGAGTGTAGTACAATCATATTTTGCAATAATCTCGAACACGATTTCTTTTGCAATCACCTTACTTCCATTTCCTTAAGGGACATTTGGAAGTAAAAATTACCCTTGATAAGAAAAAACGTTGCTGGTAAACTACCCCTTTCCCTTAACCGATCTTTACCAAAATCAATAAGTCTTGAGTACTGTACAATTCAGGACTGTATGCAAAAAATTATTTGATTGTGTTTGAATTTGCGACTCTTATCGTTTGCCATATAAAATACCCTTTTAAAACATAAAACGTTGCAGGTACACTACTCCTTTCCTATAACCGATCTTCACCAAAAACAATAGGTCATGAGAACACTACTATTGAGCATTGTATGTAAAACATTATTTGATTCTGTTTACATTTGCGGCTTTTATCATTTGCCATAGAAAATATCCTTGTTAAATATATAAAATGTTGCTGGTAAACTACCCCTTTACCATAACCGATCTTCACCAAAACCAATAGGTTTTGAGAACTCTACAATTCAGGGCTGTATGCAAAAGAGTAGTTGATTCTGTTTGAATTTGCGGCTGTTATCGTTTGCCATATTAAAAAAATACCCTTGATTAAAAAAAACCGTTGCAGGTAAACTACCCTTTCCCTTAACCGATCTTCACCAAAAACAATAGGTCCTGAGTACTCTACAGATCAGGGCCGTATGCTAACAATTATTTGATTCTGTTTGAATTTGCGGCTGTTATCGTTTGCCATAGTAAAAAATTACCCTTGATTAAAACAAACCGTTGCAGATAAACTACCCTTTCCCTTAACCGATCTTCACCAAAAACAATAGGTGTTGAGTTGTTACAGTTGACAACAGGGTTGTCATACATGCATACATACATAGTTGACAGATCAGGGCTGTATGCTAACAATTATTGGATTCTGTTTGAATTAGCGGCTGTTATCGTTTGCCAAAAAAATCTACAGACACACAAACAGGCAGACACACAGACACTTTTCGAAAAATGACTTTTTTTCATGTTTTGAGTTTAGTACAATCAGAATATGCAATAATCTCGAACACAATTTTTTTGCTATCACCATACTTCCATTCCCTTAAGGAACATGGAAGTAAAATATCGGTATGGAGAACCATACATGACTTCCATGTTCTAAGATTTATATTTAAAATCATATTCGAAATGAAATATTTTCATAGAAACTACTTCTTTCTACTTATTGCTTCAGCCTTAAACCACAGTACTCTGGCACTAACGTATACCACCTCACGTTTTCGCACTCGATTTTCACTGAGATGGAAGTCGATGGCACTGCCGAAAAGTCTGGTTTTGCAGAAAACATTGGACTATGGCTAAACAGCCCGGGAAGGAATTTTAACAAAGAACTACTTCTTTGGTGCCGATAACGTAGTACACATATAAAAAATTCTCGCCTCCCCAATCAACTATAATTTTCATTAATAAAAAATTACCCCCACCCCGTTCACTTAACCTCTTCATTTATAGATATTTCATCTACGTCTCTACAGTGGATTATTATGAGGTTCTTATTAGGATACTTTATTTATCAAAATTAAGTACTTTACTCTTGTTAAAACATAAAACGTTGCAGGTAAACTACCCCTTTCTCTTAACCGATCTTCACCATAATCAATAGGCCTTCAGTCCTCTACAATTCAGGGAAGAATGCAAAAAAATATTTGATTCTCTTTGAATGAGCGGCAGTTATCGTTCGGCAAGAAAACATTTCTCTTGTTACAACATAAAATGTTGCAGGTAAACTACCCCTTTCCCTGAACCGATCTTCACGAAAAATTGCGTTCTCTACAATTCAGGAACTTCTGCAAAAAATTATTTGATTCTCTTTGAATGATCGGCAGTTATCGTTCGTCATATAAAAAATTACCCTTGTTAAAACATAAAATTTGCCGATAAACTACGCTATTCACTTAACCGATATCCACCAAAACCAACAGGTCTTGAGAACTCTACAATTCAGGCCTGTATGCGAAAAATTATTTGATTCTGTTTGAATTTGCAGCCTATATCGTTTGCGATAGAAAATACCATTGTTAAAACATAAAACGTTGCCGGTAAACTACCCCTTTCCCTTAACGGATCTTCACCAACACCAATAGGTATTGAGAACTCTAAAATACAGGGCTGTATGGAAAACATCATTTGATTCTGTTTGAAATTGCGGCTGTTATCGATTGCCATAGAAAAAATTACCCTTGATAAAAAACCGTTATAGGTAAACTACTCTTTTCCCTTAACCGATCTTCACCAAAAACAATAGGTCTTGAGTACTCTACAAATCAGGGCTGTATGCAAAACATTATTTTATTCTGTTTGAATTTTCGGCTGTTAAAGTTTGCCAAAAAATTACCCTTGATAAAAAAACGCTGCCGGTAAACTACCCCTTCCCCTTAATCGATCTTCTCCGAAAACAACAGGTCTTGAGTACTCTACAATTCAGGGCTATATGTAAAACATTAGTTGATTCTCTTTGAATTTACGTTAGTTATCGTTCGTCATAGAAAAAATACCTTTGTTAAAACATAAAACGTTGCCGGTAAACTACCCCTTTACCTTAACCGATCTTCAACAAAATCAACAGACCTTGAGTTCTGTATAATTCAAAAGGTATGCAGAAGAGTAGTTGATTCTGTTTTAATGTACGGCAGTTATCGTTCGTCAAAAAAAAAATTACCCTTGATAAAACATAAAATGTTGCTGGTAAACAACCCTATTCCCTTAACCAATCTTCACCAAAACCAACTGGTCTTGAGAACTCTACATTTCAGGGCTGTATGCAAAATATTATATGATTCTGTTTGAATTTGCGGCTGTTATTGTTTGCCATATAAAATACCCTTGATAAAACAAAAAACGTGGCTGGTAAACTACCCCTTTTCCTTAACCGATCTTCACTAAAAACAATAGGTCTTTAGTACTCAAGAAATCAGGGCTGTATGCAAAAACGTATTTGATTGTGTTTGAATTTGCGGCTCTTATCGTTTGCCATAGGAAATACCCTATTAAAATATAAAATGTTACTGGTAAACTATCCCTTTCCCTTAACCGATCTTCACCAAAACCAATAAGTCTTGTGTACTCTACAAATCAATGCTGTATGCAAAAAATTCTGTTTGAATTTGCGGCCATCGTTTGCCATAGAAAAATATCGGTATGGAGAACCATACATGACTTCCATGTTCTAAGATTTATATTTAAAATCATATTCGAAATGAAATATTTCCATAGAAACTACGTCTTTCTACTTATTGCTTCAGCATTAACCACAGCACTGTGGTCACTAACGTATACCACCTCACGTTTTCGCACTCGATTTTCACCGATGATGGCAGTCGATGGCACTGCCGAAAAGTCTGGTTTTGCAGAAAACATTGGACTACGGCTAAAGAGCCCGGGAAACAATTTTAACAAAAAACTACTTCTTTGTTGCCGATAACGTAGTACACATATAAAAAATTCTCCCCTCCACCTTCAACTATAATTTTTAATAATTGAAAATTACCCCCACCCCGTTCACTTAACCTCTTCAATTATAGATATTTCATCTACGTTTCTACAGTGGATTACTATGAGCTTCTTATCAGGATACTTTATTTATAAACATTAAGTACTTTTCTCTTATTTAATCATAAAATGTTTCTGGTAAACAACCCCTTCCTCTTAACCGATCTTCACCAAAATCAACAGACCTTCCGTCCTCTACAATTCAGGGAAGCATGCAAAAAAATATTTGACTCTGTTTGAATGTGCGGCAGTTATCGTTCGTCATGGAAACATTTCTCTTGTTACAACATAAAATATTGCTGGTAAACTACCCCTTTCCCTTAACTGATCTTCACTAAAATCAAAATCAATAGACCTTGAGATCTCTGCAACTCAGGAAAGGGTGCAGAAAATTATTTGATTCTCATTGAATTTTCGGCAGTTATCGTTCGTAAAAAAAAACCCTTTTTGAAACATAAAACGTTGCTGATAAACTACCCCTTCCCTTAACCGATCTTCAACAAAATCAACAGACCTTGAGTTGTCTTTAGCTCAAAAACGTATGAAAAACCTAGTTGATTCTGTTTGAGTTTACGGCAGTTATCGTTCGTCATATAAAAAATTACCCTTGATAAAACATAAAATGTTGCTGGTAAACAACCCTAATCCCTTAACCGATCTTCACCAAAACCAACAGGTCTTGAGAACCCTACAATACAGGGCTGTATGCAAAACATCATTTGATTCTGTTTGAATTTGCGGCTGTTATCGTTTACTATAGAAAAAAATTACCCTTGATAAAAAATCGTGGCAGGTAAACTACCCCTTTCCCTTAACCGATCTTCACCAAAAACGACAGGTCTTGATTGCTCAACAAAACAGGCCTGTATGCAAAAACGTATTTGATTCTGTTTGAATTTGCGGCTCTTATCGTTTGCCATATAAAATACCCTTTTAAAACATAAGACGTTGCTGCTAAACTACCCCTTTCCCTTTACCGATCTTCACCAACACCAATAGGTATTGAGAACTCTACAATACAGGGCTGTATGCAAAACATCATTTGATTCTGTTTGAATTTGCGGCTGTTATCGTTTACGATAGAAAAAAATTACCATTGATAAAAAACCGTTGCTGGTAAACTACCCCTTTCCCTTAACCGATCTTCACCAAAAACGAAAGGTCTTGAGAACTCTGCAATTCAGGGCTGTATGAAAAATATTATATGATTTTGTTTGAAGTTGTGGCTGTTATCGTTTGCCGTACAAATTACCCTTGATAAAACAAAAACGTTGATGGTAAACTACCCCTTTCCCTTAAACGATCTTCACCAAAAACAACAGATCTTTAGTACTCAAGAAATCAGTGCTGTATGCAAAAACGTATTTAATTATGTTTGAATTTGCGGCTGTTATCGTTTGCCATAGAAAATACCCTTGTTAAAACATAAAACGTTGCTGGTAAACTACCCCTTTACGTTAACCGATCTTTACCAAAATCAACAGATCTTGTGAACTCTACAATTCAGGGCTGTATGCACAACATTATTTGATTCTGGTTGAATTTGCGGCTGTTATCGTTTACCAAACAAACAAAATTACCCTTGATAAAAAAAAACTGTTGCAGGTAAACTACCCCTTTACCTCAACCGATCTTCACCGAAAACAATAGGTCGCGAGTACTCTACAAATGAGGACTGTATGCAAAAAATTATTTGATTCTGTTTGAATTTGCGGCTGTTATCGTTTGCCATAAAAAAGAATCTTCAGGCAGACAGACACACAGACACACAGACACACACACAGACACTTTTCAAAAAATGACTTTTTTTCATGTTTTGAGTGTAGTACAATCATATTTTGCAATAATCTCGAACACGATTTCTTTTGCAATCACCTTAGTTCCATTTCCTTAAGGAACATTTGGAAGTAAAAATTACCCTTGATAAGAAAAAACGTTGCTGGTAAACTACCCCTTTCCCTTAACCGATCTTTACCAAAATCAATAAGTCTTGAGTACTGTACAATTCAGGACTGTATGCAAAAAATTATTTGATTGTGTTTGAATTTGCGACTCTTATCGTTTGCCATATAAAATACCCTTTTAAAACATAAAACGTTGCAGGTACACTACTCCTTTCCTATAACCGATCTTCACCAAAAACAATAGGTCATGAGAACACTACTATTGAGCATTGTATGTAAAACATTATTTGATTCTGTTTACATTTGCGGCTTTTATCATTTGCCATAGAAAATATCCTTGTTAAATATATAAAATGTTGCTGGTAAACTACCCCTTTACCATAACCGATCTTCACCAAAACCAATAGGTTTTGAGAACTCTATAATTCAGGGCTGTATGCAAAAGAGTAGTTGATTCTGTTTGAATTTGCGGCTGTTATCGTTTGCCATATTAAAAAAATACCCTTTATTAAAAAAAACCGTTGCAGGTAAACTACCCTTTCCCTTAACCGATCTTCACCAAAAACAATAGGTCCTGAGTACTCTACAGATCAGGGCCGTATGCTAACAATTATTTGATTCTGTTTGAATTTGCGGCTGTTATCGTTTGCCAAAAAATTACCCTTGATAAAAAAACGCTGCCGGTAAACTACCCCTTCCCCTTAATCGATCTTCTCCGAAAACAACAGGTCTTGAGTACTCTACAATTCAGGGCTATATGTAAAACATTAGTTGATTCTCTTTGAATTTACGTTAGTTATCGTTCGTCATAGAAAAAATACCTTTGTTAAAACATAAAACGTTGCCGGTAAACTACCCCTTTACCTTAACCGATCTTCAACAAAATCAACAGACCTTGAGTTCTGTATAATTCAAAAGGTATGCAGAAGAGTAGTTGATTCTGTTTTAATGTACGGCAGTTATCGTTCGTCAAAAAAAAAATTACCCTTGATAAAACATAAAATGTTGCTGGTAAACAACCCTATTCCCTTAACCAATCTTCACCAAAACCAACTGGTCTTGAGAACTCTACATTTCAGGGCTGTATGCAAAATATTATATGATTCTGTTTGAATTTGCGGCTGTTATTGTTTGCCATATAAAATACCCTTGATAAAACAAAAAACGTGGCTGGTAAACTACCCCTTTTCCTTAACCGATCTTCACTAAAAACAATAGGTCTTTAGTACTCAAGAAATCAGGGCTGTATGCAAAAACGTATTTGATTGTGTTTGAATTTGCGGCTCTTATCGTTTGCCATAGGAAATACCCTATTAAAATATAAAATGTTACTGGTAAACTATCCCTTTCCCTTAACCGATCTTCACCAAAACCAATAAGTCTTGTGTACTCTACAAATCAATGCTGTATGCAAAAAATTCTGTTTGAATTTGCGGCCATCGTTTGCCATAGAAAAATATCGGTATGGAGAACCATACATGACTTCCATGTTCTAAGATTTATATTTAAAATCATATTCGAAATGAAATATTTCCATAGAAACTACGTCTTTCTACTTATTGCTTCAGCATTAACCACAGCACTGTGGTCACTAACGTATACCACCTCACGTTTTCGCACTCGATTTTCACCGATGATGGCAGTCGATGGCACTGCCGAAAAGTCTGGTTTTGCAGAAAACATTGGACTACGGCTAAAGAGCCCGGGAAACAATTTTAACAAAAAACTACTTCTTTGTTGCCGATAACGTAGTACACATATAAAAAATTCTCCCCTCCACCTTCAACTATAATTTTTAATAATTGAAAATTACCCCCACCCCGTTCACTTAACCTCTTCAATTATAGATATTTCATCTACGTTTCTACAGTGGATTACTATGAGCTTCTTATCAGGATACTTTATTTATAAAAATTAAGTACTTTTCTCTTATTTAATCATAAAATGTTTCTGGTAAACAACCCCTTCCTCTTAACCGATCTTCACCAAAATCAACAGACCTTCCGTCCTCTACAATTCAGGGAAGCATGCAAAAAAATATTTGACTCTGTTTGAATGTGCGGCAGTTATCGTTCGTCATGGAAACATTTCTCTTGTTACAACATAAAATATTGCTGGTAAACTACCCCTTTCCCTTAACTGATCTTCACTAAAATCAAAATCAATAGACCTTGAGATCTCTGCAACTCAGGAAAGGGTGCAGAAAATTATTTGATTCTCATTGAATTTTCGGCAGTTATCGTTCGTAAAAAAAAACCCTTTTTGAAACATAAAACGTTGCTGATAAACTACCCCTTCCCTTAACCGATCTTCAACAAAATCAACAGACCTTGAGTTGTCTTTAGCTCAAAAACGTATGAAAAACCTAGTTGATTCTGTTTGAGTTTACGGCAGTTATCGTTCGTCATATAAAAAATTACCCTTGATAAAACATAAAATGTTGCTGGTAAACAACCCTAATCCCTTAACCGATCTTCACCAAAACCAACAGGTCTTGAGAACCCTACAATACAGGGCTGTATGCAAAACATCATTTGATTCTGTTTGAATTTGCGGCTGTTATCGTTTACTATAGAAAAAAATTACCCTTGATAAAAAATCGTGGCAGGTAAACTACCCCTTTCCCTTAACCGATCTTCACCAAAAACGACAGGTCTTGATTGCTCAACAAAACAGGCCTGTATGCAAAAACGTATTTGATTCTGTTTGAATTTGCGGCTCTTATCGTTTGCCATATAAAATACCCTTTTAAAACATAAGACGTTGCTGCTAAACTACCCCTTTCCCTTTACCGATCTTCACCAACACCAATAGGTATTGAGAACTCTACAATACAGGGCTGTATGCAAAACATCATTTGATTCTGTTTGAATTTGCGGCTGTTATCGTTTACGATAGAAAAAAATTACCATTGATAAAAAACCGTTGCTGGTAAACTACCCCTTTCCCTTAACCGATCTTCACCAAAAACGAAAGGTCTTGAGAACTCTGCAATTCAGGGCTGTATGAAAAATATTATATGATTTTGTTTGAAGTTGTGGCTGTTATCGTTTGCCGTACAAATTATCCTTGATAAAACAAAAACGTTGATGGTAAACTACCCCTTTCCCTTAAACGATCTTCACCAAAAACAACAGATCTTTAGTACTCAAGAAATCAGTGCTGTATGCAAAAACGTATTTAATTATGTTTGAATTTGCGGCTGTTATCGTTTGCCATAGAAAATACCCTTGTTAAAACATAAAACGTTGCTGGTAAACTACCCCTTTACGTTAACCGATCTTTACCAAAATCAACAGATCTTGTGAACTCTACAATTCAGGGCTGTATGCACAACATTATTTGATTCTGGTTGAATTTGCGGCTGTTATCGTTTACCAAACAAACAAAATTACCCTTGATAAAAAAAAACTGTTGCAGGTAAACTACCCCTTTACCTCAACCGATCTTCACCGAAAACAATAGGTCGCGAGTACTCTACAAATGAGGACTGTATGCAAAAAATTATTTGATTCTGTTTGAATTTGCGGCTGTTATCGTTTGCCATAAAAAAGAATCTTCAGGCAGACAGACACACAGACACACAGACACACACACAGACACTTTTCAAAAAATGACTTTTTTTCATGTTTTGAGTGTAGTACAATCATATTTTGCAATAATCTCGAACACGATTTCTTTTGCAATCACCTTAGTTCCATTTCCTTAAGGAACATTTGGAAGTAAAAATTACCCTTGATAAGAAAAAACGTTGCTGGTAAACTACCCCTTTCCCTTAACCGATCTTTACCAAAATCAATAAGTCTTGAGTACTGTACAATTCAGGACTGTATGCAAAAAATTATTTGATTGTGTTTGAATTTGCGACTCTTATCGTTTGCCATATAAAATACCCTTTTAAAACATAAAACGTTGCAGGTACACTACTCCTTTCCTATAACCAACCGATCTTCACCAAAAACAATAGGTCATGAGAACACTACTATTGAGCATTGTATGTAAAACATTATTTGATTCTGTTTACATTTGCGGCTTTTATCATTTGCCATAGAAAATATCCTTGTTAAATATATAAAATGTTGCTGGTAAACTACCCCTTTACCATAACCGATCTTCACCAAAACCAATAGGTTTTGAGAACTCTACAATTCAGGGCTGTATGCAAAAGAGTAGTTGATTCTGTTTGAATTTGCGGCTGTTATCGTTTGCCATATTAAAAAAATACCCTTGATTAAAAAAAACCGTTGCAGGTAAACTACCCTTTCCCTTAACCGATCTTCACCAAAAACAATAGGTCCTGAGTACTCTACAGATCAGGGCCGTATGCTAACAATTATTTGATTCTGTTTGAATTTGCGGCTGTTATCGTTTGCCATAGTAAAAAATTACCCTTGATTAAAACAAACCGTTGCAGATAAACTACCCTTTCCCTTAACCGATCTTCACCAAAAACAATAGGTGTTGAGTTGTTACAGTTGACAACAGGGTTGTCATACAAAGATACATACATAGTTGACAGATCAGGGCTGTATGCTAACAATTATTGGATTCTGTTTGAATTAGCGGCTGTTATCGTTTGCCAAAAAAATCTACAGACACACAAACAGGCAGACACACAGACACTTTTCGAAAAATGACTTTTTTTCATGTTTTGAGTTTAGTACAATCAGAATATGCAATAATCTCGAACACAATTTTTTTGCTATCACCATACTTCCATTCCCTTAAGGAACATGGAAGTAAAATATCGGTATGGAGAACCATACATGACTTCCATGTTCTAAGATTTATATTTAAAATCATATTCGAAATGAAATATTTTCATAGAAACTACTTCTTTCTACTTATTGCTTCAGCCTTAAACCACAGTACTCTGGCACTAACGTATACCACCTCACGTTTTCGCACTCGATTTTCACTGAGATGGAAGTCGATGGCACTGCCGAAAAGTCTGGTTTTGCAGAAAACATTGGACTATGGCTAAACAGCCCGGGAAGGAATTTTAACAAAGAACTACTTCTTTGGTGCCGATAACGTAGTACACATATAAAAAATTCTCGCCTCCCCAATCAACTATAATTTTCATTAATAAAAAATTACCCCCACCCCGTTCACTTAACCTCTTCATTTATAGATATTTCATCTACGTCTCTACAGTGGATTATTATGAGGTTCTTATTAGGATACTTTATTTATCAAAATTAAGTACTTTACTCTTGTTAAAACATAAAACGTTGCAGGTAAACTACCCCTTTCTCTTAACCGATCTTCACCATAATCAATAGGCCTTCAGTCCTCTACAATTCAGGGAAGAATGCAAAAAAATATTTGATTCTCTTTGAATGAGCGGCAGTTATCGTTCGGCAAGAAAACATTTCTCTTGTTACAACATAAAATGTTGCAGGTAAACTACCCCTTTCCCTGAACCGATCTTCACGAAAAATTGCGTTCTCTACAATTCAGGAACTTCTGCAAAAAATTATTTGATTCTCTTTGAATGATCGGCAGTTATCGTTCGTCATATAAAAAATTACCCTTGTTAAAACATAAAATTTGCCGATAAACTACGCTATTCACTTAACCGATATCCACCAAAACCAACAGGTCTTGAGAACTCTACAATTCAGGCCTGTATGCGAAAAATTATTTGATTCTGTTTGAATTTGCAGCCTATATCGTTTGCGATAGAAAATACCCTTGTTAAAACATAAAACGTTGCCGGTAAACTACCCCTTTCCCTTAACGGATCTTCACCAACACCAATAGGTATTGAGAACTCTAAAATACAGGGCTGTATGGAAAACATCATTTGATTCTGTTTGAAATTGCGGCTGTTATCGATTGCCATAGAAAAAATTACCCTTGATAAAAAACCGTTATAGGTAAACTACTCTTTTCCCTTAACCGATCTTCACCAAAAACAATAGGTCTTGAGTACTCTACAAATCAGGACTGTATGCAAAACATTATTTTATTCTGTTTGAATTTTCGGCTGTTAAAGTTTGCCAAAAAATTACCCTTGATAAAAAAACGCTGCCGGTAAACTACCCCTTCCCCTTAATCGATCTTCTCCGAAAACAACAGGTCTTGAGTACTCTACAATTCAGGGCTGTATGTAAAACATTAGTTGATTCTCTTTGAATTTACGTTAGTTATCGTTCGTCATAGAAAAAATACCTTTGTTAAAACATAAAACGTTGCCGGTAAACTACCCCTTTACCTTAACCGATCTTCAACAAAATCAACAGACCTTGAGTTCTGTATAATTCAAAAGGTATGCAGAAGAGTAGTTGATTCTGTTTTAATGTACGGCAGTTATCGTTCGTCAAAAAAAAAATTACCCCTGATAAAACATAAAATGTTGCTGGTAAACAACCCTATTCCCTTAACCGATCTTCACCAAAACCAACTGGTCTTGAGAACTCTACATTTCAGGGCTGTATGCAAAATATTATATGATTCTGTTTGAATTTGCGGCTGTTATTGTTTGCCATATAAAATACCCTTGATAAAACAAAAAACGTGGCTGGTAAACTACCCCTTTTCCTTAACCGATCTTCACTAAAAACAATAGGTCTTTAGTACTCAAGAAATCAGGGCTGTATGCAAAAACGTATTTGATTGTGTTTGAATTTGCGGCTCTTATCGTTTGCCATAGGAAATACCCTATTAAAATATAAAATGTTACTGGTAAACTATCCCTTTCCCTTAACCGATCTTCACCAAAACCAATAAGTCTTGTGTACTCTACAAATCAATGCTGTATGCAAAAAATTCTGTTTGAATTTGCGGCCATCGTTTGCCATAGAAAAATATCGGTATGGAGAACCATACATGACTTCCATGTTCTGAGATTTATATTTAAAATCATATTCTAAATGAAATATTTCCATAGAAACTACGTCTTTCTACTTATTGCTTCAGCATTAACCACAGCACTGTGGTCACTAACGTATACCACCTCACGTTTTCGCACTCGATTTTCACCGATGATGGCAGTCGATGGCACTGCCGAAAAGTCTGGTTTTGCAGAAAACATTGGACTACGGCTAAAGAGCCCGGGAAACAATTTTAACAAAAAACTACTTCTTTGTTGCCGATAACGTAGTACACATATAAAAAATTCTCCCCTCCACCTTCAACTATAATTTTTAATAATTGAAAATTACCCCCACCCCGTTCACTTAACCTCTTCAATTATAGATATTTCATCTACGTTTCTACAGTGGATTACTATGAGCTTCTTATCAGGATACTTTATTTATAAAAATTAAGTACTTTTCTCTTATTTAATCATAAAATGTTTCTGGTAAACAACCCCTTCCTCTTAACCGATCTTCACCAAAATCAACAGACCTTCCGTCCTCTACAATTCAGGGAAGCATGCAAAAAAATATTTGACTCTGTTTGAATGTGCGGCAGTTATCGTTCGTCATGGAAACATTTCTCTTGTTACAACATAAAATATTGCTGGTAAACTACCCCTTTCCTTAACTGATCTTCACTAAAATCAAAATCAATAGACCTTGAGATCTCTGCAACTCAGGAAAGGGTGCAAAAAATTATTTGATTCTCATTGAATTTTCGGCAGTTATCGTTCGTAAAAAAAAACCCTTTTTGAAACATAAAACGTTGCTGATAAACTACCCCTTCCCTTAACCGATCTTCAACAAAATCAACAGACCTTGAGTTGTCTTTAGCTCAAAAACGTATGAAAAACCTAGTTGATTCTGTTTGAGTTTACGGCAGTTATCGTTCGTCATATAAAAAATTACCCTTGATAAAACATAAAATGTTGCTGGTAAACAACCCTAATCCCTTAACCGATCTTCACCAAAACCAACAGGTCTTGAGAACCCTACAATACAGGGCTGTATGCAAAACATCATTTGATTCTGTTTGAATTTGCGGCTGTTATCGTTTACTATAGAAAAAAATTACCCTTGATAAAAAATCGTGGCAGGTAAACTACCCCTTTCCCTTAACCGATCTTCACCAAAAACGACAGGTCTTGATTGCTCAACAAAACAGGCCTGTATGCAAAAACGTATTTGATTCTGTTTGAATTTGCGGCTCTTATCGTTTGCCATATAAAATACCCTTTTAAAACATAAGACATTGCTGCTAAACTACCCCTTTCCCTTTACCGATCTTCACCAACACCAATAGGTATTGAGAACTCTACAATACAGGGCTGTATGCAAAACATCATTTGATTCTGTTTGAATTTGCGGCTGTTATCGTTTACGATAGAAAAAAATTACCATTGATAAAAAACCGTTGCTGGTAAACTACCCCTTTCCCTTAACCGATCTTCACCAAAAACGAAAGGTCTTGAGAACTCTGCAATTCAGGGCTGTATGAAAAATATTATATGATTTTGTTTGAAGTTGTGGCTGTTATCGTTTGCCGTACAAATTACCCTTGATAAAACAAAAACGTTGATGGTAAACTACCCCTTTCCCTTAAACGATCTTCACCAAAAACAACAGATCTTTAGTACTCAAGAAATCAGTGCTGTATGCAAAAACGTATTTAATTATGTTTGAATTTGCGGCTGTTATCGTTTGCCATAGAAAATACCCTTGTTAAAACATAAAACGTTGCTGGTAAACTACCCCTTTACGTTAACCGATCTTTACCAAAATCAACATATCTTGTGAACTCTACAATTCAGGGCTGTATGCACAACATTATTTGATTCTGGTTGAATTTGCGGCTGTTATCGTTTACCAAACAAACAAAATTACCCTTGATAAAAAAAAAACTGTTGCAGGTAAACTACCCCTTTACCTCAACCGATCTTCACCGAAAACAATAGGTCGCGAGTACTCTACAAATGAGGACTGTATGCAAAAAATTATTTGATTCTGTTTGAATTTGCGGCTGTTATCGTTTGCCATAAAAAAGAATCTACAGGCAGACAGACACACAGACACACAGACACACACACAGACACTTTTCAAAAAATGACTTTTTTTCATGTTTTGAGTGTAGTACAATCATATTTTGCAATAATCTCGAACACGATTTCTTTTGCAATCACCTTAGTTCCATTTCCTTAAGGAACATTTGGAAGTAAAAATAACCCTTGATAAGAAAAAACGTTGCTGGTAAACTATCCCTTTCCCTTAACCGATCTTTACCAAAATCAATAAGTCTTGAGTACTGTACAATTCAGGACTGTATGCAAAAAATTATTTGATTGTGTTTGAATTTGCGACTCTTATCGTTTGCCATATAAAATACCCTTTTAAAACATAAAACGGTGCAGGTACACTACTCCTTTCCTATAACCGATCTTCACCAAAAACAATAGGTCATGAGAACACTACTATTGAGCATTGTATGTAAAACATTATTTGATTCTGTTTACATTTGGGGCTTTTATCATTTGCCATAGAAAATATCCTTGTTAAATATATAAAATGTTGCTGGTAAACTACCCCTTTACTATAACCGATCTTCACCAAAACCAATAGGTTTTGAGAACTCTATAATTCAGGGCTGTATGCAAAAGAGTAGTTGATTCTGTTTGAGTTTGCGGCTGTTATCGTTTGCCATATTAAAAAAATACACTTGATTAAAAAAAACCGTTGCAGGTAAACTACCCTTTCCCTTAACCGATCTTCACCAAAAACAATAGGTCCTGAGTACTCTACAGATCAGGGCCGTATGCTAACAATTATTTGATTCTGTTTGAATTTGCGGCTGTTATCGTTTGCCATAGTAAAAAATTACCCTTGATTAAAACAAACCGTTGCAGATAAACTACCCTTTCCCTTAACCGATCTTCACCAAAAACAATAGGTGTTGAGTTGTTACAGTTGACAACAGGGTTGTCATACATACATACATACATAGTTGACAGATCAGGGCTGTATGCTAACAATTATTGGATTCTGTTTGAATTAGCGGCTGTTATCATGCCAAAAAAATCTACAGACACACAAACAGGTAGACACACAGACACTTTTCGAAAAATGACTTTTTTTCATGTTTTGAGTTTAGTACAATCAGAATATGCAATAATCTCGAACACAATTTTTTTGCTATCACCATACTTCCATTCCCTTAAGGAACATGGAAGTAAAATATCGGTATGGAGAACCATACATGACTTCCATGTTCTAAGATTTATATTTAAAATCATATTCGAAATGAAATATTTTCATAGAAACTACTTCTTTCTACTTATTGCTTCAGCCTTAAACGACAGTACTCTGGCACTAACGTATACCACCTCACGTTTTCGCACTCGATTTTCACTGAGATGGAAGTCGATGGCACTGCCGAAAAGTCTGGTTTTGCAGAAAACATTGGACTATGGCTAAACAGCCCGGGAAGGAATTTTAACAAAGAACTACTTCTTTGGTGCCGATAACGTAGTACACATTTAAAAAATTCTCGCCTCCCCAATCAACTATAATTTTCATTAATAAAAAATTACCCCCACCCCGTTCACTTAACCTCTTCATTTATAGATATTTCATCTACGTCTCTACAGTGGATTATTATGAGGTTCTTATTAGGATACTTTATTTATCAAAATTAAGTACTTTACTCTTGTTAAAACATAAAATGTTGCAGGTAAACTACCCCTTTCTCTTAACCGATCTTCACCATAATCAATAGGCCTTCAGTCCTCTACAATTCAGGGAAGAATGCAAAAAAATATTTGATTCTCTTTGAATGAGCGGCAGTTATCGTTCGTCAAGAAAACATTTCTCTTGTTACAACATAAAATGTTGCAGGTAAACTACCCGTTTCCCTGAACCGATCTTCACGAAAAATTGCGTTCTCTACAATTCAGGAACTTCTGCAAAAAATTATTTGATTCTCTTTGAATGATCGGCAGTTATCGTTCGTCATATAAAAAATTACCCTTGTTAAAACATAAAATTTGCCGATAAACTACGCTATTCGCTTAACCGATATCCACCAAAACCAACAGGTCTTGAGAACTCTACAATTCAGGCCTGTATGCGAAAAATTATTTGATTCTGTTTGAATTTGCAGCCTATATCGTTTGCGATAGAAAATACCCTTGTTAAAACATAAAACGTTGCCGGTAAACTACCCCTTTCCCTTAACGGATCTTCACCAACACCAATAGGTATTGAGAACTCTAAAATACAGGGCTGTATGGAAAACATCATTTGATTCTGTTTGAAATTGCGGCTGTTATCGATTGCCATAGAAAAAATTACCCTTGATAAAAAACCGTTATAGGTAAACTACTCTTTTCCCTTATCCGATCTTCACCAAAAACAATAGGTCTTGAGTACTCTACAAATCAGGGCTGTATGCAAAACGTTATTTTATTCTGTTTGAATTTTCGGCTGTTATCGTTTGCCAAAAAATTACCCTTGATAAAAAAACGCTGCAGGTAAACTACCCCTTCCCCTTAATCGATCTTCTCCGAAAACAACAGGTCTTGAGTACTCTACAATTCAGGGCTGTATGTAAAACATTAGTTGATTCTCTTTGAATTTACGTTAGTTATCGTTCGTCATAGAAAAAATACCTTTGTTAAAACATAAAACGTTGCCGGTAAACTACCCCTTTACCTTAACCGATCTTCAACAAAATCAACAGACCTTGAGTTCTGTATAATTCAAAAGGTATGCAGAAGAGTAGTTGATTCTGTTTTAATGTACGGCAGTTATCGTTCGTCAAAAAAAAATATTACCCTTGATAAAACATAAAATTTTGCTGGTAAACAACCCTATTCCCTTAACTGATCTTCACCAAAAACAACTGGTCTTGAGAACTCTACATTTCAGGGCTGTATGCAAAATATTATATGATTCTGTTTGAATTTGCGGCTGTTATTGTTTGCCATATAAAATACCCTTGATAAAACAAAAAACGTGGCTGGTAAACTACCCCTTTTCCTTAACCGATCTTCACTAAAAACAATAGGTCTTTAGTACTCAAGAAATCAGGGCTGTATGCAAAAGCGTATTTGATTGTGTTTGAATTTGCGGCGCTTATCGTTTGCCATAGGAAATACCCCATTAAAATATAAAATGTTACTGGTAAACTATCCCTTTCCCTTAACCGATCTTCACCAAAACCAATAAGTCTTGTGTACTCTACAAATCAATGCTGTATGCAAAAAATTCTGTTTGAATTTGCAGCCATCGTTTGCCATAGAAAAAAATCGGTATGGAGAACCATACATGACTTCCATGTTCTAAGTTTTATATTTAAAATCATATTCGAAATGAAATATTTCCATAGAAACTACGTCTTTCTACTTATTGCTTCAGCATTAACCACAGCACTGTGGTCACTAACGTATACCACCTCACGTTTTCGCACTCGATTTTCACCGATGATGGCAGTCGATGGCACTGCCGAAAAGTCTGGTTTTGCAGAAAACATTGGACTACGGCTAAAGAGCCCGGGAAACAATTTTAACAAAAAACTACTTCTTTGTTGCCGATAACGTAGTACACATATAAAAAATTCTCCCCTCCACCTTCAACTATAATTTTTAATAATTGAAAATTACCCCCACCCCGTTCACTTAACCTCTTCAATTATAGATATTTCATCTACGTTTCTACAGTGGATTACTATGAGCTACTTATCAGGATACTTTATTTATAAAAATTAAGTACTTTTCTCTTATTTAATCATAAAATGTTTCTGGTAAACAACCCCTTCCTCTTAACCGATCTTCACCAAAATCAACAGACCTTCCGTCCTCTACAATTCAGGGAAGCATGCAAAAAAATATTTGACTCTGTTTGAATGTGCGGCAGTTATCGTTCGTCATGGAAACATTTCTCTTGTTACAACATAAAATATTGCTGGTAAACTACCCCTTTCCCTTAACTGATCTTCACTAAAATCAAAATCAATAGACCTTGAGATATCTGCAACTCAGGAAAGGGTGCAAAAATTATTTGATTCTCATTGAATTTTCGGCAGTTATCGTTCGTAAAAAAAAACCCTTTTTGAAACATAAAACGTTGCTGATAAACTACCCCTTCCCTTAACCGATCTTCAACAAAATCAACAGACCTTGAGTTGTCTTTAGCTCAAAAACGTATGAAAAACCTAGTTGATTCTGTTTGAGTTTACGGCAGTTATCGTTCGTCATATAAAAAATTACCCTTGATAAAACATAAAATGTTGCTGGTAAACAACCCTAATCCCTTAACCGATCTTCACCAAAACCAACAGGTCTTGAGAACCCTACAATACAGGGCTGTATGCAAAACATCATTTGATTCTGTTTGAATTTGCGGCTGTTATCGTTTACTATAGAAAAAAATTACCCTTGATAAAAAATCGTGGCTGGTAAACTACCCCTTTCCCTTAACCGATCTTCACCAAAAACGACAGGTCTTGATTACTCAACAAAACAGGCCTGTATGCAAAAACGTATTTGATTCTGTTTGAATTTGCGGCTGTTATCGTTTGCCATATAAAATACCCTTTTAAAACATAAGACGTTGCTGCTAAACTACCCCTTTCCCTTAACCGATCTTCACCAAAAACGAAAGGTCTTGAGAACTCTGCAATTCAGGGCTGTATGAAAAATATTATATGATTTTGTTTGAAGTTGTGGCTGTTATCGTTTGCCGTACAAATTACCCTTGATAAAACAAAAACGTTGATGGTAAACTACCCCTTTCCCTTAAACGATCTTCACCAAAAACAACAGATCTTTAGTACTCAAGAAATCAGTGCTGTATGCAAAAACGTATTTAATTATGTTTGAATTTGCGGCTGTTATCGTTTGCCATAGAAAATACCCTTGTTAAAACATAAAACGTTGCTGGTAAACTACCCCTTTACGTTAACCGATCTTTACCAAAATCAACAGATCTTGTGAACTCTACAATTCAGCGCTGTATGCACAACATTATTTGATTCTGGTTGAATTTGCGGCTGTTATCGTTTACCAAACAAACAAAATTACCCTTGATAAAAAAAAAACTGTTGCAGGTAAACTACCCCTTTACCTCAACCGATCTTCACCGAAAACAATAGGTCGCGAGTACTCTACAAATGAGGACTGTATGCAAAAAATTATTTGTTTCTGTTTGAATTTGCGGCTGTTATCGTTTGCCATAAAAAAAAATCTACAGGCAGACAGACACACAGACACACAGACACACAGACACACACACAGACACTTTTCAAAAAATGACTTTTTTTCATGTTTTGAGTGTAGTACAATCATATTTTGCAATAATCTCGAACACGATTTTTTTTGCCATCACCTTAATTCCATTTCCTTAAGGAACATTTGGAAGTAAAAATTACCCTTGATAAGAAAAACGTTGCAGGTAAACTACCCCTTTCCCTTAACCGATCTTTACCAAAATCAATAAGTCTTGAGTACTGTGCAATTCAGGACTGTATGCAAAAAATTATTTGATCGTGTTTGAATTTGCGACTCTTATCGTTTGCCATATAAAATACCCTTTTAAAACATAAAACGTTGCTGGTACACTACTCCTTTCCTGTAACCGATCTTCACCAAAAACAATAGGTCATGAGAACACTACTATTGAGCATTGTATGTAAAACATTATTTGATTCTGTTTACATTTGCCGCTTTTATCATTTGCCATAGAAAATATCCTTGTTAAATATATAAAATGTTGCTGGTAAACTACCCCTTTACCATAACCGATCTTCACCAAAACCAATAGGTTTTGAGAACTCTATAATTCAGGGCAGTATGCAAAAGAGGAGTTGATTCTGTTTGAATTTGCTGCTGTTATCGTTTGTCATATTAAAAAATACCCTTGATTAAAAAAAACCGTTGCAGGTAAACTACCCTTTCCCTTAACCGATCTTCACCAAAAACAATAGGTCCTGAGTACTCTACAGATCAGGGCTGTATGCTAACAATTATTTGATTCTGTTTGAATTTGCGGCTGTTATCGTTTGCCATAGTAAAAAATTACCCTTGATTAAAACAAACCGTTGCAGATAAACTACCCTTTCCCTTAACCGATCTTCACCAAAAACAATAGGTGTTGAGTACTCTACAGATCAGGGCTGTATGCTAACAATTATTGGATTCTGTTTGAATTTGCGGCTGTTATCGTTTGCCAAAAAAATCTACAGACACACAGACAGGCAGACACACAGACACTTTTCGAAAAATGACTTTTTTTCATTTTTTGAGTGTAGTACAATCAGAATATGCAATAATCTCGAACACAATTTTTTTGCCATGACCATACTTCCATTTCCTTAAGGAACATGGAAGTAAAATATCGGTATGGAGAACCATACATGACTTCCATGTTCCAAGATTTATATTTAAAATCATATTCGAAATGAAATATTTTCATAGAAACTACTTCTTTCTACTTATTGCTTCAGCCTTAAACCACAGTACTCTGGCACTAACGTATACCACCTCACGTTTTCGCACTCGATTTTCACTGAGATGGAAGTCGATGGCACTGCCGAAAAGTCTGGTTTTGCAGAAAACATTGGACTATGGCTACACAGCCCGGGAAGGAGTTTTAACAAAGAACTACTTCTTTGGTGCCGATAACGTAGTACACATATAAAAAATTCTCGCCTCCCCAATCAACTATAATTTTCATTAATAAAAAATTACCCCCACCCCGTTCACTTAACCTCTTCATTTATAGATATTTCATCTACGTCTCTACAGTGGATTATTATGAGCTTCTTATTAGGATACTTTATTTATCAAAATTAAGTACTTTACTCTTGTTAAAACATAAAACGTTGAAGGTAAACTACCCCTTTCTCTTAACCGATCTTCACCATAATCAATAGGCCTTCAGTCCTCTACAATTCAGGGAAGAATGCAAAAAAATATTTGATTCTCTTTGAATGAGCGGCAGTTATCGTTCGGCAAGAAAACATTTCTCTTGTTACAACATAAAATGTTGCAGGTAAACTACCCCTTTCCCTGAACCGATCTTCACGAAAAATTGCGTTCTCTACAATTCAGGAACTTCTGCCAACAATTATTTGATTCTCTTTGAATGATCGGCAGTTATCGTTCGTCATATAAAAAATTACCCTTGTTAAAACATAAAATTTGCCGGTAAACTACGCTATTCGCTTAACCGATATCCACCAAAACCAACAGGTCTTGAGAACTCTACAATTCAGTCCTGTATGCGAAAAATTATTTGATTCTGTTTGAATTTGCAGCCTATATCGTTTGCGATAAAAAATACCCTTGTTAAAACATAAAACGTTGCCGGTAAACTACCCCTTTCCCTTAACGGATCTTCACCAACACCAATAGGTATTGAGAACTCTAAAATACAGGGCTGTATGGAAAACATCATTTGATTCTGTTTGAAATTGCGGCTGTTATCGATTGCCATAGAAAAAATTACCCTTGATAAAAAACCGTTATAGGTAAACTACTCTTTTCCCTTAACCGATCTTCACCAAAAACAATAGGTCTTGAGTACTCTACAAATCAGGCCTTTATGCAAAAAATTATTTGATTCTGTTTTAATTTGCAGCCTATATCGTTTGCCATAGAAAATACCCTTGTTAAAACATAAAACGTTGCCAGTAAACTACCCGTTTCCATTAACCGATCTCCACAAAAATCAATAGGTCTTGAGAACTCTACAATTTATGGCTGCATGCAAATAATCATTTGATTCAGTTTGAATTTGCGGGTGTTATCGTTTGCCATATAAAATACCCTTGTTAAAACATAAAACGTTGCCGGTAAACTACCCCTTTCCCTTAACCGAACTTCACCAAAAACAATAGGTCTTGAGAACTCCACACTTCAGTGCTGTATGCAAAACATTATTTGATTCTCTTTGAATTTACGGCCGTTATCGTTCGTCATATAAAAAATTACCCTTGTTAAAACATAAAACGTTACCGCTAAACTACCCCTATCCCTTAACCGATCTTCAACAAAATCAACAGACCTTGAGATCAGTATAATTGAAAAAGGTATACAGAAGAGTAGTTGATTCTGTTTTAATGTACGGCAGTTATCGTTCGTCATAAAACAAATTACTCTCGTTAAAACATAAAATGTTGCAGGTAAACTACCCTATTCCCTTAACCGATCGTCACCAAAACCAACAAGTCTTGAGAACTCTAAAATTGGGGGCAGTATGCAAAATATTATATGATTCTGTTTGAATTTGCGGCTGTTATCGTTTGCCATAGAAAATACCCTTGATAAAACAAAAAACGTGGCCGGTAAACTACCCCTTTCCATTAACCGATCTTCACCAAAAACAAAAGGTCTTTAGTACTCAACAAATCAGGGCTGTATGCAAAAACTTATTTGATTCTGTTTGAATTTGCGGCTCTTATCGTTTGCCATATAAAATACCCTTGTTAAAACATAAAACGTTGCTGGTAAACTACCCCTCCCCCTTAACCGATCTTTACCAAAATCAACAGATCTTGTGAACGCTACAATTCAGGGCTGCATGCGAAACATTTTTTGATTCTGTTTGACTTTGCGGCTGTTATCGTTTGCAAAATATTACCTTTGATAAAAAAACCGTTGCCGGTAAACTACCCCTTTCCCTCAACCGATCTTCCCCAAAAACAATAGCTCGTAAGTACTCTACAAATCAGGGCTGTATGCAAAAAATTATTTGATTCTGTTTGAATTTGCGGCTGTAATCGTTTGCCATAGAAAAAAAATCTACACACACACACAGACACTATTCGAAAATCGACTTTTTCATGTTTTGAGTGTAGTACAATCAGAATCTGCAATAATCTCGAACCCGATTTTTTTGCCATCACCATACTTCCATTTCCTTAAGGAACATGGAAGTAAAAATGACTGTTTTTCATGTTTTGAGTGTAGTACAATGAGAAACTGCAGTAATCTCGATCACGATTTTTACTTCCATATTTCCTTAAGGAATGGAAGTATGGTGATGGCAAAAAAAATCGTGTTCGAGATTATTGCAGATTCTGATTCTACTACACTCAAAACATGAAAAAAAGTCGTTTTCCGAAAAGTGTCTGTGTGTGTGTCTGTTTGTCTGTGTGTCTGTGTGTCTGTGTGTCTGTAGATTTTTTTTCTATGGCAAACGATAACTGCCGCAAATTCAAACAGAATCAAATAATTTTTTGCATATCGCCCTGATTTTTAGAGTACTCGCGACCTGTTGTTTTTGGTGAAGATCGGTTAATGGAAAGGGGTAGTTTACCTGCAACGGTTTTTTTTTATCAAGGGAAAATTTTTTTTTTTGGCAAACGATAACAGCCGCAAATTCAAACAGAATCAAACAATGTTTCGTATACAGCCCTGAATTGTAGAGTTCTCAAGACCTGTTGTTTTTGGTGAAGATCGGTTAAGGGAAAGGGGTAGTTTACTTGTAACGTTTTATGTTTTAACAAGGGTATTTCCTATGGCAAACGATAACAGCCGCAAATTCAAACAGAATCGAACGATTATTTGCATGCAGCACTAAATTGTAGAGTACTCAAGACCTATTGTTTTTGGTGAAGATCGGTTAAGGGGAAGGGGTAGTTTACCTGCAACGTTTTTTTAACAAGGGTATTTTTTATGGCAAACGATAACAGCCGCAAATTCAAACAGAATCAAATAATGTTTTGCATACAGCCCTGATTTGTAGGGGTCTCAAGGACTTTCGATTTTGGTGAAGATCGTATAAGGGGAAGGGATAGTTTACCTGCAACATTTTACGTTTTAACAAGAGTAAAGTACTTGAAAATTTATTTAAACTTTTTGAAACAATGGTAATTGTTAAAAATAAAATAATTTTGTTGCCAGGCAATAAAATTAAAATTTTTTCATTTTAATGTAAATCATGTATAAGAGAAAATATATCGCGCTTGGCAGGCGATATTAAGATTTAAATATAAATCTTAGAATATGGAAGTCATGTATGGTTTTCCATACCGATATTTATTGCCATCACCATACTTCCATTTCCTTAAGGAACATGGAAGTAAAAATTACCCTTGATAAAAAAGCGTTGCAGGTAAACTACCCCTTTCCCTTAACCGATCTTCACCAAAAACTATAGGTCTTGAGTACTCTGGAAGTCAGGGCTGCATGCAAAATATTATTTGATTCTGTTTGAATTTGCGGCTGTTATAGTATGCCATACGAAAAAATTATCTTTGATTAAAAAAAAACCGTTGCAGGTAAACTACCACTTTCCCTTAAACGAACTTCACCAAAAACAACAGGTCGTGAGATATAATTCAGGGCTGTATGCAAAAGAGTAGTTGATTCTGTTTGAATTTGCGGCTGTTATCGTTTGCCATAGAAAACAATTACCCTTGATTAAAAAAAAACAATCGTTGCCGGTAAACTACCCCTTTCCCTCAACCGATCGTCACCAGAAACAATAGGTCGCGAGTACTCTACAAATCAGGACTGTATGCAAAAAATTATTTGATTCTGTTTGAATTTGCGGCTGTTATCGTTTGCATAGAAAAAAATCTACAGACAGACAGACAGACAGACAGACAGACAGACAGACAGACAGACAGACAGACAGACAGACAGACAGACAGACAGACACAGACAGACAGACAGACAGACAGCCAGACAGACAGACAGACACACAGACACCCAGACACACACACAGACACTTTTCGAAAAATTACTTTTTTTCATGTTTTGAGTGTAGTACAATCATATTTTGCAATAATCTCGAACACGATTTTTTTTGCCATCACCATACTTCCATTTCCTTAAGGAACATTTGGAAGTAAAAATTACCCTTGATAAGAAAAACGTTGCAGGTAAACTACCCCTTTCCCTTAACCGATCTTTACCAAAATCAATAAGTCTTGAGTACTGTACAATTCAGGACTGTATGCAAAAAATTATTTGATTGTGTTTGAATTTGCGACTCTTATCGTTTGCCATATAAAATACCCTTTTAAAACATAAAACGTTGCTGGTACACTACTCCTTTCCTGTAACCGATCTTCACCAAAAAACAATAGGTCATGAGAACACTACTATTGAGCGCTGTATGTAAAACATTATTTGATTCTGTTTACATTTGCGGCTTTTATCGTTTGCCATAGAAAATATCCTTGTTAAATATATAAAATGTTGCTGGTAAACTACCCCTTTACCATTACCGGACTTCACCAAAACCAATAGGTTTTGAGAACTCTATAATTCAGGGCAGTATGCAAAAGAGGAGTTGATTCTGTTTGAATTTGCTGCTGTTATCGTTTGTCATATTAAAAAATACCCTTGATTAAAAAAAACCGTTGCAGGTAAACTACCCTTTCCCTTAACCGATCTTCACCAAAAACAATAGGTCCTGAGTACTCTACAGATCAGGGCTGTATGCTAACAATTATTTGATTCTGTTTGAATTTGCGGCTGTTATCGTTTGCCATAGTAAAAAATTACCCTTGATTAAAACAAACCGTTGCAGATAAACTACCCTTTCCCTTAACCGATCTTCACCAAAAACAATAGGTGTTGAGTACTCTACAGATCAGGGCTGTATGCTAACAATTATTGGATTCTGTTTGAATTTGCGGCTGTTATCGTTTGCCAAAAAAATCTACAGACACACAGACAGGCAGACACACAGACACTTTTCGAAAAAGTGACTTTTTTTCATTTTTTGAGTGTAGTACAATCAGAATATGCAATAATCTCGAACACAATTTTTTTGCCATGACCATACTTCCATTTCCTTAAGGAACATGGAAGTAAAATATCGGTATGGAGAACCATACATGACTTCCATGTTCCAAGATTTATATTTAAAATCATATTCGAAATGAAATATTTTCATAGAAACTACTTCTTTCTACTTATTGCTTCAGCCTTAAACCACAGTACTCTGGCACTAACGTATACCACCTCACGTTTTCGCACTCGATTTTCACTGAGATGGAAGTCGATGGCACTGCCGAAAAGTCTGGTTTTGCAGAAAACATTGGACTATGGCTACACAGCCCGGGAAGGAGTTTTAACAAAGAACTACTTCTTTGGTGCCGATAACGTAGTACACATATAAAAAATTCTCGCCTCCCCAATCAACTATAATTTTCATTAATAAAAAATTACCCCCACCCCGTTCACTTAACCTCTTCATTTATAGATATTTCATCTACGTCTCTACAGTGGATTATTATGAGCTTCTTATTAGGATACTTTATTTATCAAAATTAAGTACTTTACTCTTGTTAAAACATAAAACGTTGAAGGTAAACTACCCCTTTCTCTTAACCGATCTTCACCATAATCAATAGGCCTTCAGTCCTCTACAATTCAGGGAAGAATGCAAAAAAATATTTGATTCTCTTTGAATGAGCGGCAGTTATCGTTCGTCAAGAAAACATTTCTCTTGTTACAACATAAAATGTTGCAGGTAAACTACCCCTTTCCCTGAACCGATCTTCACGAAAAATTGCGTTCTCTACAATTCAGGAATTTCTGCAAAAAATTATTTGATTCTCTTTGAATGATTTGCAGTTATCGTTCGTCATATAAAAAATTACCCTTGTTAAAACATAAAATTTGCCGGTAAACTACGCTATTCGCTTAACCGATATCCACCAAAACCAACAGGTCTTGAGAACTCTACAATTCAGTCCTGTATGCGAAAAATTATTTGATTCTGTTTGAATTTGCAGCCTATATCGTTTGCGATAGAAAATACCCTTGTTAAAACATAAAACGTTGCCGGTAAACTACCCCTTTCCCTTAACGGATCTTCACCAACACCAATAGGTATTGAGAACTCTAAAATACAGGGCTGTATGGAAAACATCATTTGATTCTGTTTGAAATTGCGGCTGTTATCGATTGCCATAGAAAAAATTACCCTTGATAAAAAACCGTTATAG
Source organism: Magicicada septendecula (assembly GCA_034769895.1). Taxonomy (NCBI): domain Eukaryota; kingdom Metazoa; phylum Arthropoda; class Insecta; order Hemiptera; family Cicadidae; genus Magicicada; species Magicicada septendecula. Next base: position 491,821,741 of record CM068367.1, read on the forward strand.
GTAAACTACTCTTTTCCCTTAACCGATCTTCACCAAAAACAATAGGTCTTGAGTACTCTACAAATCAGGCCTTTATGCAAAAAATTATTTGATTCTGTTTTAATTTGCAGCCTATATCGTTTGCCATAGAAAATACCCTTGTTAAAACATAAAACGTTGCCAGTAAACTACCCGTTTCCAATAACCGATCTCCACCAAAATCAATAGGTCTTGAGAACTCTACAATTTATGGCTGTATGCAAATAATCATTTGATTCAGTTTGAATTTGCGGGTGTTATCGTTTGCCATATAAAATACCCTTGTTAAAACATAAAACGTTACCGCTAAACTACCCCTATCCCTTAACCGATCTTCAACAAAATCAACAGACCTTGAGATCAGTATATTTGAAAAAGGTATGCAGAAGAGTAGTTGATTCTGTTTTAATGTACGGCAGTTATCGTTCGTCATAAAACAAATTACTCTCGTTAAAACATAAAATGTTGCAGGTAAACTACCCTATTCCCTTAACCGATCGTCACCAAAACCAACAAGTCTTGAGAACTCTACAATTGGGGGCAGTATGCAAAATATTATATGATTCTGTTTGAATTTGCGGCTGTTATCGTTTGCCATAGAAAATACCCTTGATAAAACAAAAAACGTGGCCGGTAAACTACCCCTTTCCATTAACCGATCTTCACCAAAAACAAAAGGTCTTTAGTACTCAACAAATCAGGGCTGTATGCAAAAACTTATTTGATTCTGTTTGAATTTGCGGCTCTTATCGTTTGCCATATAAAATACCCTTGTTAAAACATAAAACGTTGCTGGTAAACTACCCCTCCCCCCTAACCGATCTTTACCAAAATCAACAGATCTTGCGAACGCTACAATTCAGGGCTGCATGCGAAACATTTTTTGATTCTGTTTGACTTTGCGGCTGTTATCGTTTGCAAAAAATTACCTTTGATAAAAAAACCGTTGCCGGTAAACTACCCCTTTCCCTCAACCGATCTTCACCAAAAACAATAGCTCGTAAGTACTCTACAAATCAGGGCTGTATGCAAAAAATTGTTTGATTCTGTTTGAATTTGCGGCTGTAATCGTTTGCCATAGAAAAAAAATCTACACACACACACAGACACTATTCGAAAATCGACTTTTTTCATGTTTTGAGTGTAGTACAATCAGAATCTGCAATAATCTCGAACCCGATTTTTTTGCCATCACCATACTTCCATTTCCTTAAGGAACATGGAAGTAAAAATGACTGTTTTTCATGTTTTGAGTGTAGTACAATGAGAATCTGCAGTAATCTCGAACACGATTTTTACTTCCATATTTCCTTAAGGAATGGAAGTATGGTGATGGCAAAAAAAATCGTGTTCGAGATTACTGCAGATTCTGATTCTACTACACTCAAAACATGAAAAAAAGTCGTTTTCCGAAAAGTGTCTGTGTGTGTGTCTGTGTGTCTGTGTGTCTGTGTGTCTATAGATTTTTTTCTATGGCAAACGATAACTGCCGCAAATTCAAACAGAATCAAATAATTTTTTGCATATAGCCCTGATTTTTAGAGGACTCGCGACCTGTTGTTTTTGGTGAAGATCGGTTAATGGAAAGGGGTAGTTTACCTGCAACGGTTTTTTTTTATCAAAGGAAAATTTTTTTTTTTGGCAAACGATAACAGCCGCAAATTCAAACAGACTTAAATAATGTTTCGTATACAGCCCTGAATTGTAGAGTTTTCACGACCTATTGTTTTTGGTGAAGATCGGTTAAGGGAAAGGGGTAGTTTACCTGTAACATTTTATGTTTTAACAAGGGTATTTCTTATGGCAAACGATAACAGCCGCAAATTCAAACAGAATCAAACGATTATTTGCATACAGCCCTAAATTCTACAGTTCTCAAGACCTATTGTTTTTGGTGAAGATCGGTTGAGGGAAAGGGGTAGTTTACTTGCAACATTTTTTTGACAAGGGTATTTTCTATGGCAAACGATAACAGCCGCAAATTCAAACAGAATCAAATAATGTTTTGCATACAGCCCTGATTTGTAGAGTACTCAAGACCTATGGTTTTTGGTGAAGATCTGTTAAGGGGAAGGGGTAGTTTACCTGCACCGTTTTTTTATCAAGCGTGTTTTATATGGCAAACGATAACAGCCGCAAATTCAAACAGAATCAAATAATTTTTTGCATACATCCCTGAATTGTAGAGGTCTCAAGGACTTTCGATTTTTTTGAAGATCGGTTAAGGGGAAGGGGTAGTTTACCGGCAACCTTTTACGTTTTAACAAGAGTAAAGTACTTGCAAATTTATTTAAACTTTTTGAAACAATGGTAATTGTTAAAAATAAAATAATATTGTTGCCAGGCAATAAAATTAAAATTTTTTAATTTTAATGTAATATAATATTTTTCATTTAATACGGCAATAAAAAGGCAGGTAAGACACAAACACACAATTCACGTTATTTCTGGCCTCACTCATGTTTATTTTCTTACGTTTGCACGTTTTTTAAATGGAAAGTGCCGAAACCCACACCAACATAACGCGTGCAAGCCGAAAAAATGGACATCAATTTGCTTACTGGCGAAGCTAGTAGTTAATGAATGGGTAGGCAAAAATCTTATCTTAAATTTTTTTTAAGGAATCACTAAAAGGACGGTGGGTCAAATCGGACGCTGAGGTAGAGTTGCTGTAACCGAATGGTTCCACAAACAGCCGTAAGAATTTTACTAGCAGGGAATCTACAGGTTAGCGCAACAGTGGAACTCATGACTTAATGTTATTGGAGACTTCTTTTAAAATCGTTGAATAAAAAATGCTTTACAGCTCTATACGTGTGTCTATTGAACAATCCTTGTATTAGTCATACACAATAATACAACTGATTGAACTTCAAATTTTTAAACTTGGTTAGTTTCTATATATATGTTTAATGTTACAAATAATTCAAATAACAATCTTGATCATCTTATAGTTGAGCGGAATAACAGTGACACTTTTAATAACCGCATAAAATAAACACTTAGAAACAACACAGGCGCTTTAACTTAACTGTTTGGACCACAGAAGTGAGGCATGCCTCAACGCTCTATGTGTACAGCGCGGGACAATCCCCCCTCCCTACACTTCCCTATCACACCACTACATTGCTTACATACGATGTATACAAAAAACGCTGAGGCAAGTTCAGGTTGCCTCATTCGCTTTAAACGAACTATGCCGAATCTCACCTGTCACCATCTAGCGGTCGCTCAATAAAGCACGTTTCGGTTTAATAAATTTGACAGTCCCAGTAACAATGTATAATCTTTACGTTATGTAGTTCATACGTATTTATAATTTTTATTCTACAGAATTTGTTATGGTAGGCATTGCCTCAATTGCCTCCATGTAACTTCGCCACTGATATATATGTGTACAACGTTATCGGCAACAAAGAAGTAGTTTTTGTTAAAATTCCTTCCCGGGATATTTGGCCGTAGTCCAATGTTTTCTACAAAACCAGACATTTCGGCAATGCCATCGACTTTCATCATCAGTGAAAATCGAGTGCGATAACGTGAGGTGGTATACGTTAGTGACCACAGTACTGTGGTTAAGGCTGAAGCAGTAAGTAGAAAGAAGTAGTTTCTATGGTAATATTTCATTTCGAAAATGATTTTAAATATAAATCTTAGAATATGGAAGTCATGTATGGTTCTCCATACCGATATTTACTTCCATATTCCTTAAGGAATGGAAGTATGGTGATGGCAAAAAAAATCGTGTTCGAGATTATTGCAGATTCTGATTCTACTACACTCAAAACATGAAAAAAAGTCGTTTTCCGAAAAGTGTCTGTGTGTCTGTCTGTCTGTCTGTCTGTGTGTGTGTCTGTGTGTCTATAGATTTTTTTTCTATGGCAAACGATAACTGCCGCAAATTCAAACAGAATCAAATAATTTTGCATGCAGCCCTGATTTGTAGAGTACTCACGACCTATTGTTTTTGGTGCAGATCGGATGAGGGAAAGGGGTAGTTTACCTGCAACGGTTTTTTTTTATCAAGGGTAATTTTGTTTGTTTGGCAAACGATAACAGCCGCAAATTCAAACAGAATCAAATAATGTTTCGCACACAGACCTGAATTGTTGAGGTCTCAAGAGCTATTGTTTTTGGTGAAGATCGGTTAAGGGAAAGGGGTAGTTTACCTGTAACGTTTTATGTCTTAACAAGGGTATTTCCTATGGCAAACGATAACAGCCGCAAATTCAAACAGAATCGAACGATTATTTGCATACAGCACTAAATTGTAGAGTACTCAAGACCTATTGTTTTTGGTGAAGATCGGTTAAGGGGAAGGGGTAGTTTACCTGCAACGTTTTTTTTAACAAGGTTATTTTTTATGGCAAACGATAACAGCCGCAAATTCAAACAAAATCAAATAATGTTTTGTATACAGCCCTGATTTGTAGAGGTCTCAAGGACTTTCGATTTTGGTGAAGATCGTATAAGGGGAAGGTATAGTTTACCTGCAACCTTTTACGTTTTAACAAGAGTAATGTACTTGAAAATTTATATAAACTTTTTGAAACAATGGTAATTGTTAAAAATAAAATAATTTTGTTGCCAGGCAATAAAATTAAAATTTTTTCATTTTAATGTAAATCATGTATAAGAGGAAATATATCGCGCTTGGCAGGCGATATTAAGATTTAAATATAAATCTTAGAATATGGAAGTCATGTATGGTTCTCCATACCGATATTTATTGCCATCACCATACTTCCATTTCCTTAAGGAACATGGAAGTAAAAATTACCCTTGATAAAAAAGCGTTGCAGGTAAACTACGCCTTTCCCTTAACCGATCTTCACCAAAAACTATAGGTCTTGAGTACTCTGGAAGTCAGGGCTGCATGCAAAATATTATTTGATTCTGTTTGAATTTGCGGCTGTTATAGTATGCCATACGAAAAAATTATCTTTGATTAAAAAAAAACCGTTGCAGGTAAACTACCACTTTCCCTTAAACGAACTTCACCAAAAACAACAGGTCGTGAGATATAATTCAGGGCTGTATGCAAAAGAGTAGTTGATTCTGTTTGAATTTGCGGCTGTTATCGTTTGCCATAGAAAACAATTACCCTTGATTAAAAAAAAACAATCGTTGCCGGTAAACTACCCCTTTCCCTCAACCGATCGTCACCAGAAACAATAGGTTGCGAGTACTCTACAAATCAGGACTGTATGCAAAAAATTATTTGATTCTGTTTGAATTTGCGGCTGTTATCGTTTGCATAGAAAAAAATCTACAGACAGACAGACAGACAGACAGACAGACAGACAGACAGACAGACAGACAGACAGACAGACACACAGACACACACACAGACACTTTTCGAAAAATGACTTTTTTTCATGTTTTGAGTGTAGTACAATCATATTTTGCAATAATCTCGAACACGATTTTTTTTTGCCATCACCATACTTCCATTTCCTTAAGGAACATTTGGAAGTAAAAATTACCCTTGATAAGAAAAGCGTTGCAGGTAAACTACCCCTTTCCCTTAACCGATCGTTACCAAAATCAATAAGTTATAAAATCATAATAAGTATAAAATCAATATAATCAATAAGTAAAAAATTATAAATACGTATGAACTACATAACGTAAAGATTATACATTGTTACTGGGACTGTCAAATTTATTAAACCGAAACGTGCTTTATTGAGCGACCGCTAGATGGTGACAGGTGAGATTCGGCATAGTTCGTTTAAAGCGAATGAGGCAACCTGAACTTGCCTCAGCGTTTTTTGTATATATCGTATGTAAGCAATGTAGTGGTGTGATAGGGAAGTGTAGGGAGGGGGGATTGTCCCGCGCTGTACACATAGAGCGTTGAGGCATGCCTCACTTCTGTGGTCCAAACAGTTAAGTTAAAGCGCCTGTGTTGTTTCTAAGTGTTTATTTTATGCGGTTATTAAAAGTGTCACTGTTATTCCGCTCAACTATAAGATGATCAAGATTGTTATTTGAATTATTTGTAACATTAAACATATATATAGAAACTAACCAAGTTTAAAAATTTGAAGTTCAATCAGTTGTATTATTGTGTATGACTAATACAAGGATTGTTCAATAGACACACGTATAGAGCTGTAAAGCATTTTTTATTCAACGATTTTAAAAGAAGTCTCCAATAACATTAAGACATGAGTTCCACTGTTGCGCTAAGCTGTAGATTCCCTGCTAGTAAAATTCTTACGGCTGTTTGTGGAACCATTCGGTTACAGCAACTCTACCTCAGCGTCCGATTTGACCCACCGTCCTTTTAGTGATTCCTTAAAAAAAATTTAAGATAAGATTTTTGCCTACCCATTCATTAACTACTAGCTTCGCCAGTAAGCAAATTGATGTCCATTTTTTCGGCTTGCACGCGTTATGTTGGTGTGGGTTTCGGCACTTTCCATTTAAAAAGCGTGCAAACGTAAGAAAATAAACATGAGTGAGGCCAGAAATAACGTGAATTGTGTGTTTGTGTCTTACCTGCCTTTTTATTGCCGTATTAAATGAAAAATATTATATTACATTAAAATTAAAAAAATTTAATTTTATTGCCTGGCAACAAAATTATTTTATTTTTAACAATTACCATTGTTTCAAAAAGTTTAAATAAATTTGCAAGTACTTTACTCTTGTTAAAACGTAAAAGGTTGCAGGTAAACTACCCCTTCCCCTTCACCGATCTTCACCAAAATCGAAAGTCCTTGAGACCTCTACAATTCAGGGATGTATGCAAAGAATTATTTGATTCTGTTTGAATTTGCGGCTGTTATCGTTTGCCATAGAAAATACGCTTGATAAAAAAACGTTGCTGGTAAACTACCCCTTCCCCTTAACCGATCTTCACCAAAAACAATAGGTCTTGAGTACTCTACAATTTAGTGCTGTATGCAAATAATCGTTCGATTCTGTTTGAATTTGCGGCTGTTATCGTTTGCCATAGGAAATACCCTTGTTAAAACATAAAACGTTACCGGTAAACTACCCCTTTCCTTAACCGATCTTCACCAAAAACAAAAGGTCTTGAGAACTCTACAATTCAGGGCTGTATACGAAACATTATTTAAGTCTGTTTGAATTTGCGGCTGTTATCGTTTGCCATAGAAAATACGCTTGATAAAAAAACGTTGCAGGTAAACTACCCCTTCCCCTTAACCGATCTTCACCAATAACAATAGGTCTTGAGCACTCTACAAATCAGGGCTGTATGCAAAACATTATTTGATTCTGTTTGAATTTGCGGCTGTTATCGTTTGCCATAGAAAATACCCTTGTTAAAAAAACGTTGCAGTAAACTACCCCTTTCCCTCAACCGACCTTCACCAAAAACAATAGGTCTTGAGAACTCTACAATTTAGGGCTGTATGCATATAATCGTTTGATTCTGTTTGAATTTGCGGCTGTTATCTTTTGCCATAGGAAATACCCTTGTTAAAACATAAAACGTTACCGCTAAACTACCCCTTTCCCTTAACCGATCTTCACCAAAAACAAAAGGTCTTGAGAACTCTACAATTCAGGGCTGTATACGAAACATTATTTAAGTCTGTTTGAATTTGCGGATGTTATCGTTTGCCAAAAAAAAAATTTCACTTGATAAAAAAAACCGTTGCCGGTAAACTACCCCTTCCCCTCAACCGATCTTCACCAAAAACAATAGGTCGCGAGTATTCTACAAATTAGGGCTGTATGCAAAAAATTATTTGATTCTGTTTGAATTTGCGGCAGTTATCGTTTGCCATAGAAAATACGCTTGATAAAAAACGTTGCTGGTAAACTACCCCTTCCCCTCAACCGATCTTCACCAAAAACAATACGTCTTGAGTACTCCACAAATCAGGGCTGTATGCAGAAAATTATTTGATTCTGTTTGAATTTGCGGCTGTTATCGTTTGCCATATAAAATACCCTTGTTAAAAAAACGTTGTAGGTAAACTACCCCTTTCCCTTAACTGATCTTCACCAAAAACAATATGTCTTGAGAACTCTACAATATAGGGCTGTATGCAAATAATCTTTTGATTCTGTTTGAATTTGCGGCTGTTATCGTTTGCCATAGGAAATACCCTTGTTAAAACATAAAACGTTACAAGTAAACTGCCCCTTTCCCTTAACCGATCTTCACCAAAAACAAAAGGTCTTGAGAACTCTACAATTCAGGGCTGTATACGAAACATTATTTGATTCTGTTTGAATTTGCGGCTGTTATCGTTTGCCAAAAAAAAAAATTTCCCTTGATAAAAATAACCGTTGCAGGTAAACTACCCCTTTGCATCAACCGATCTTCACCAAAAACAATAGGTCGCGAGTCCTCTACAAATCAGGGCTGTATGCAAAAAATTATTTGATTCTGTTTGAATTTGCGGCAGTTATCGTTTGCCATAGAAAAAAAATCTACAGCACACACAGACAGACACACAGACACACAGACACACAGACACACACACAGACACTTTTCGGAAAACGACTTTTTTTCATGTTTTGAGTGTAGTAGAATCAGAATCTGCAATAATCTCGAACACGATTTTTTTTGCCTTCACCATACTTCCATTCCTTAAGGAAATATGGAAGTAAATATCGGTATGGAGAACCATACATGACTTCCATATTCTAAGATTTATATTTAAAATCATTTTCAGCCAAACAGCCAGGCTGTGTCTTACCTGCCTTTTTATTGCTGTATTAAATGAAAAATATTATATTACATTAAAATGAAAAAATTATAATTTTATTGCCTGGCAACAAAATTATTTTATTTTTAACAATTACCATTGTTTCAAAAAGTTTAAATAAATTTTCAAGTACTTTACTCTTGTTAAAACGTAAAAGGTTGCAGGTAAACTACCCTTTCCCCTTAACCGATCTTCACAAAAATCGAAAGTCATTGAGACCTCTACAATTCAGGGACGTATGCAAAAAATTATTTGATTCTGTTTGAATTTGCGGCTGTTATCGTTTGCCATAGAAAATACGCTTGATAAAAAAACGTTGCAGGTAAACTACCCCTTCCCCTTAACCGATCTTCACCAAAAACAATAGGTCTTGAGAACTCTACAAATCAGGGCTGCATGCAAAACATTATTTGATTCTGTTTGCATTTGCGGCTGTTATCGTTTGCTATAGAAAATACCCTTGTTAAAAAAACGTTGCTGGTAAACTACCCCTTTCCCTCAACCGATCTTCACCAAAAACCACAAGTCTTGAGAACTCTACAATTTAGGGCTGTATGCAAATAATCTTTTGATTCTGTTTGAATTTGCGGTTGTTATCGTTTGCCACAGGAAATACCCTTGTTAAAACATAAAACGTTACTGGTAAACTACCCCTTTCCCTTAACCGATCTTCACCAAAAACAATAGTTCTTGAGTACTCTACAAATCAGGGCTGTATGCAAAACATTATTTGATTCTGTTTGAATTTGCGGCTGTTATCGTATGCCATAGAAAATACCCTTGTTAAAAAAACGTTGCTGGTAAACTACCCCTTTCCCTCAACCGATCTTCACCAATAACCACAAGTCTTGAGAACTCTACAATTTAGGGCTGTATGCAAATAATCTTTTGATTCTGTTTGAATTTGCGGCTGTTATCTTTTGCCATAGGAAATACCCTTGTTAAAACATAAAACGTTACAGGTAAACTACCCCTTTCCCTTAACCGATCTTCACCAAAAACAATAGGTCTTGAGTACTCTACAAATCAGGGCTGTATACAAAACATTATTTGATTCTGTTTGAATTTGCGGCTGTTATCGTTTGCCATAAAAAATACCCTTGATAAAACAAAAAACGTTGCTGGTAAACTACCCCTTTCCCTCAACCGAACTTCACCAAAAACAATAGGTCTTGAGAACTCTACAATTTAGGGCTGTATGCAAATAATCTTTTGATTCTGTTTGAATTTGCGGCTGTTATCGTTTGCCATAGAAAAAAAATCTACAGACAGACAGACACACACACAGACACTTTTCGGAAAACGTCTTTTTTTCATGTTTTGAGTGTAGTAGAATCTGAATCTGCAATAATCTCGAACACGATTTTTTTTGCCATCACCATACTTCCATTCCTTAAGGAATATGGAAGTAAAAATTACCCTTGATAAAAAAGCGTTGCTGGTAAACTACCCCTTTCCCTTAACCGATCTTCACCAAAAACTATAGGTCTTGAGTACTCTAGAAGTCAGGGCTGCATGCGAAAAATTATTTGATTCTGTTTGAATTTGCGGCTGTTATCGTATGCCATACGAAAAAATTAACTTTGATTAAAAAAAAACCGTTGCAGGTAAACTACCCCTTTGCCTTAACCGAACTTCACCAAAAACAACAGGTCGTGAGATATAATTCAGGGCTGTATGCAAAAGAGTAGTTGATTCTGTTTGAATTTGCGGCTGTTATCGTTTGCCATAGAAAACAATTACCCTTGATTAAAAAAAAAAACAATCGTTGCCGGTAAACTACCCCTTTCCCTCAACCGATCTTCACCAAAAACAATAGGTCGCGAGTACTCTGCAAATCAGGACTGTATGCAAAAAATTATTTGATTCTGTTTGAATTTCCGGCTGTTATCGTTTGCCATAGAAAAAATCTACAGACAGACAGACAGACAGACAGACAGACAGACAGACAAACAGACAGACAGACACACAGACACACAGACACACACACAGACACTTTTCGAAAAATGACTTTTTTTCATGTTTTGAGTGTAGTACAATCATATTTTGCAATAATCTCGAACACGATTTTTATTGCCATCACCATACTTCAATTTCCTTAAGGAAAATTTGGAAGTAAAAATTACCCTTGATAAGAAAAACGTTGCAGGTAAACTACCCCTTTCCCTTAACCGATCGTTACCAAAATCAATAAGTCTTGAGTACTGTACAATTCAGGACTGTATGCAAAAAATTATTTGATTGTGTTTGAATTTGCGACTCTTATCGTTTGCCATATAAAATACCCTTTTAAAACATAAAACGTTGCTGGTACACTACTCCTTTCCTGTAACCGATCTTCACCAAAAACAATAGGTCATGAGAACACTACTATTGAGCGCTGTATGTAAAACATTATTTGATTCTGTTTACATTTGCGGCTTTTATCGTTTGCCATAGAAAATATCCTTGTTAAATATATAAAATGTTGCTGGTAAACTACCCCTTTACCATAACCGATCTTCACCAAAACCAACAGGTTTTGAGAACTCTATAATTCAGGGCAGTATGCAAAAGAGTAGTTGATTCTGTTTGAATTTGCGGCTGTTATCGTTTGCCATAGTAAAAAAATACCCTTGATTAAAAAAAACCGATGCAGGTAAACTACCCTTTCCCTTAACCGATCTTCACCAAAAACAATAGGTCCTGAGTACTCTACAGATCAGGGCTGTATGCTAACATTTATTTGATTCTGTTTGAATTTGCGGCTGTTATCGTTTGCCATAGTAAAAAATTACCCTTGATTAAAACAAACCGTTGCAGATAAACTACCCTTTCCCTTAACCGATCTTCACCAAAACCAATAGGTGTTGAGTACTCTACAGTTTAGGGCTGTATGCTAACAATTATTGGATTCTGTTTGAATTTGCGGCTGTTATCGTTTGCCATAGTAAAAAATTACCCTTGATTAAAACAAACCGTTGCAGATAAACTACCCTTTCCCTTAACCGATCTTCACCAAAAAGAATAGGTGTTGAGTACTCTACAGATCAGGGCTGTATGCTAACAATTATTGGATTCTGTTTGAATTTGCGGCTGTTATCGTTTGCCAAAAAAATCTACAGACACACAGACAGATAGACATACAGACACTTTTCGAAAAATGACTTTTTTTCATGTTTTGAGTGTAGTACAATCAGAATATGCAATAATCTCGAACACAATTTTTTTGCCATCACCATACTTCCATTTCCTTAAGGAACATGGAAGTAAAATATCGGTATGGAGAACCATACATGACTTCCATGTTCTAAGATTTATATTTAAAATCATATTCGAAATGAAATATTTTCATAGAAACTACTTCTTTCTACTAATTTCTTCAGCCTTAAACCACAGTACTGTGGCACTAACGTATACCACCTCACGTTTTCGCACTCGATTTTCACTGAGATGGAATTCGATGGCACTGCCGAAAAGTCTGGTTTTGCAGAAAACATTGGACTATGGCTAAACAGCCCGGGAAGGAATTTTAACAAAGAACTACTTCTTTGGTGCCGATAACGTAGTACACATATAAAAAATTCTCGCCTCCCCAATCAACTATAATTTTCATTAATAAAAAATTACCCCCACCCCGTTCACTGGACCTCTTCATTTACAGATATTTCATCTACGTCTCTACAGTGGATTATTATGAGCTTCTTAGTAGGATACGTTATTTATCAAAATTAAGTACTTTACTCTTGTTAAAACATAAAACGTTGCTGGTAAACTACCCCTTTCTCTTAACCGATCTTCACCATAATCAATAGGCCTTCAGTCCTCTACAATTCAGGGAAGAATGCAAAAAAATATTTGATTATCTTTGAATGAGCGGCAGTTATCGTTCGTCAAGAAAACATTTCTCTTGTTACAACATAAAATGTTGCAGGTAAACTACCCCTTTCCCTGAACCGATCTTCACGAAAAATTGCGTTCTCTACAATTCAGGAACATCTGCAAAAATTTATTTGATTCTCTTTGGATGATCGGCAGTTATCGTTCGTCATATAAAAAATTACCCTTGTTAAAAAATAAAATTTGCCGGTAAACTACGCTATTCGCTTAACCGATATCCACCAAAACCAACAGGTCTTGAGAACTCTACAATTCAGGCCTGTATGCGAAAAATTATTTGATTCTGTTTGAATTTTCAGCCTATATCGTTTGCCATAGAAAATACCCTTGTTAAAACATAAAACGTTGCCGGTAAACTACCCCTTTCCCTTAACGGATCTTCACCAACACCAATAGGTATTGAGAACTCTAAAAAAAACAGGGCTGTATGGAAAACATCATTTGATTCTGTTTGAAATTGCGGCTGTTATCGATTGCCATAGAAAAAAATTACCCTTGATAAAAAACCGTTATTGGTAAACTACCCTTTTCCCTTAACCGATCTTCACCAACACCAATAGGTATTGAGAACTCTAAAATACAGGGCTGTATGGAAAACATCATTTGATTCTGTTTGAAATTGCGGCTGTTATCGATTGCCATAGAAAATACCCTTGTTAAAACATAAAACGTTGCCGGTAAACTACCCGTTTCCCTTAACCGATCTCCACCAAAATCAATAGGTCTTGAGAACTCTACAATTTATGGCTGTATGCAAATAATCATTTGATTCAGTTTGAATTTGCGGGTGTAATCGTTTGCCATATAAAATACCCTTGTTAAAACATAAAACGTTGCAGGTAAACTACCCCTTTCCCTTAACCGAACTTCACCAAAAACGATAGGTCTTGAGAACTCCACACTTCAGTGCTGTATGCAAAACATTATTTGATTCTCTTTGAATTTACGGCAGTTATCGTTCGTCATATAAAAAATTACCCTTGTAAACATAAAACGTTGCCGCTAAACTACCCCTATCCCTTAACCGATCTTCAACAAAATCAACAGACCTTGAGATCAGTATAATTGAAATAGGTATGCAGAAGAGTAGTTGATTCTGTTTTAATGTACGGCAGTTATCGTTCGTCATAAAACAAATTACTCTCGTTAAAACATAAAATGTTGCAGGTAAACTACCCTATTCCCTTAACCGATCGTCACCAAAACCAATAGATATTGAGAACACTACAATTCGGGGCAGTATGCAAAATATTATAAGATTCTGTTTGAATTTGCGGCTGTTATCGTTTGCCATAGAAAATACCCTTGATAAAACAAAAAACGTGGCCGGTAAACTACCCCTTTCCCTTAACCGACCTTCTCCAAAAACAAAAGGTCTTTAGTACTCAACAAATCAGGGCTGTATGCAAAAACTTATTTGATTCTGTTTGAATTTGCGGCTCTTATCGTTTGCCATATAAAATACCCTTGTTAAAACATAAAACGTTGCTGGTAAACTACCCCTTTCCCTTAACCGATCTTTACCAAAATCAACAGATCTTGCGAACGCTACAATTCAGGGCTGCATGCGAAACATTTTTTGATTCTGTTTGACTGTGCGGCTGTTATCGTTTGCAAAAAAAAATTACCTTTGATAAAAAAAACCGTTGCCGGTAAACTACCCCTTTCCCTCGACCGATCTTCACCAAAAACAATAGTTCGTAAATACTCGACAAATCAGGGCTGTATGCAAAAAATTATTTGATTCTGTTTGAAATTGCGGCTGTTATCGTTTGCCATAGAAAAAAAATCTACACACACACACACACAGACACTTTTCGAAAAACGACTTTTTTTCATGTTTTGAGTGTAGTACAATCAGAATCTGCAATAATCTGGAACACGATTTTTTTGCCATCACCATCGTGTTCGCAAAGGTTCCATGTTCCTTAAGGAAATGGAAGTAAAAATGACTGTTTTTCATGTTTTGAGTGTAGTACAATGAGAATCTGCAGTAATATCGAACACGATTTTTTTTGCCATCACTATACTTCCATTTCCTTAAGGAACATGGAAGTAAAATATCGGTATGGAGAACCATACATGACTTCCATGTTCTAAGATTTATATTTAAAATCATATTTGAAATGAAATATTACCATAGAAACTACTTCTTTCTACTTATTGCTTCAGCCTTAACCATGGTACTGTGGTCACTAACGTATACCACCTGACTTTTTCACACTCGGTTTTCACTGATGATGGCAGTCGATGGACTGCCAAAAAGTCTGGTTTTGCAGAAAACATTGGACTACGGCTAAACAGCCCGGGAAGGAATTTTAACAAAGAACTACTTCTTTGGTGCCGATAACGTAGTACACATATAAAAAATTCTCCCCTCCCCAATCAACTATAATTTTCATTAATAGAAAATTATCCCCACCCCGTTCACCTAACCTCTTCATTTATAGATATTTCATTTACGTTTCTACAGTGGATTATTATGAGCTTCTTAATAGGATACATTATTAATCAAAATTAAGTACTTTACTCTTGTTAAAACATAAAACGTTGCAGGTAAACTACCCCTTTCTCTTAACTGATCTTCACCAAAATCAATAGGCCTTCAGTCCTCTACAATTCAGGGATGCATGCAAAAAATATTTGATTCTGTTTGAATGTGTGACAGTTATCGTTCGTCAAGAAAACATTTCTCTTGTTACAACATAAAATGTTGCAGGTAAACTACCCCTTTCCCTTAACCGATCTTCACGAAAAATTGCCATCTCTACAATTCAGGAACTTATGCAAAAATTATTTGATTCTCTTTGAATTTACGGCAGTTATCTTTCGTCAAAAAAATTACCCTTCTTAAAACATAAAATGCTGCTGGTAAACTACCCCTTTCCCTTAACCGATCTTCAACAAAATCAACAGACCTTGAGTTCTCTTTAATTAAAAAAGGTATGCAAAAACGTAGTCGATTCTGTTTGAATTTGCGGCAGTTATCATTCGTCATATAAAAATTATCCTTGTTAAAACATAAAATGTTGCAGGTAAACTACCCCTTTACATTAACCGATCTTCACCAACACCAACAGGACATGAGAACTCTACAATTCAGGGTTGTATGCAAAACATTATTTGATTCTGTTTGAATTTGCGGCTGTTATTGTTTGCCATAGAAAAAATTACCCCCGATAAAAAAACGTTGCTGGTAAACTACCCCTTCCCTTCAACCGATCTTCACCAAAACCAATAGATCTTGAGAACTCTATAATTCAGGGCTGTATGCAGAAGAGTAGTTGATTCTGTTTGAATTTGCGGGTGTTATCGTTTGCCATAGAAAATACGCTTGATAAAAAAACGTTGCCGGTAAACTACCCCTTCCCCTTAACCGATCTTCACCAAAAACAATAGGTCTTGAGAACTCTACAAATCAGGGCTGTATGCAAAACATTATTTGATTCTGTTTGCATTTGCGGCTGTTATCGTTTGCCATAGTAAATACCCTTGTTAAAAACACGTTGCTGGTAAACTACCCCTTTCCCTCAACCGATCTTCACCAAAAACAATAGGTCTTGATAACTCTACAATTTAGGGCTGTATGCAAATAATCTTTTGATTCTGTTTGAATTTGCGGCTGTTATCGTTTGCCATAGGAAATACCCTTGTTATAACATAAAATGTTACAGGTAAACTACCCCTTTCCCTTAACCGATCTTCACCAAAATCATCAGATCTTGAGAACTCTATAACTCAGGGCTGTATGCGAAACATTATTTGATTCTGTTTGAATTTGCGGCTGTTATCGTTTGCCAAACAAACAAAATTACCCTTGCTAAAAAAAAACCGTTGCTGGTAAACTACCCCTTTCCCTCAACCGATCTTCACCAAAAACAAAAGGTCGCGAGTACTCTGCAAATCAGGGCTGTATGCAAAAAATTATTTGATTCTGTTTGAATTTGCGGCAGTTATCGTTTGCCATAGAAAAAAAATCTACAGACAGACAGACAGACAGACAGACAGACAGACAGACAGACAGACACACAGACACTTTTCGGAAAACGACTTTTTTTCATGTTTTGAGTGTAGTAGAATCAGAATCTGCAATAATCTCGAACACGATTTTTTTTGCCATCACCATACTTCCATTCCTTAAGGAATATGGAAGTAAAATTACCCTTGATAAAAAAGCGTTGCAGGTAAACTACCCCTTTCCCTTAACCGATCTTCACCAAAAACTATAGGTCTTGAGTACTCTAGAAGTCAGGGCTGCATGCAAAAAATTATTTGATTCTATTTGAATTTGCGGCTGTTATCGTATGCCATACGAAAAAATTACCTTTGATTAAGAAAAAACCGTTGCAGGTAAACTACCCCTTTCCCTTAACCGAACTTCACCAAAAACAACAGGTCGTGAGATATAATTCAGGGCTGTATGCAAAAGAGTAGTTGATTCTGTTTGAATTTGCGGCTGTTATCGTTTGCCATAGAAAACAATTACCCTTGATTAAAAAAAAACAATCGTTGCCGGTAAACTACCCCTTTCCCTCAACCGATCTTCACCAAAAACAATAGGTCGCGAGTACTCTACAAATCAGGACTGTATGCAAAAAATTATTTGATTCTGTTTGAATTTGCGGCTGTTATCGTTTGCCATAGAAAAAAATCTACACACAGACAGACAGACAGACAGACAGACAGACAGACAGACAGACAGACAGACAGACAGACAGACAGACAGACAGACAGATAGACAGACAGACAGACAGACAGACAGACAGACACAGACACACAGACACACACACAGACACTTTTCGAAAAATGACTTTTTTTCATGTTTTGAGTGTAGTACAATCATATTTTGCAATATTCTCGAACACGATTTTTTTTGCCATCACCATACTTCCATTTCCTTAAGGAACATTTGGAAGTAAAAATTACCCTTGATAAGAAAAACGTTGCAGGTAAACTACCCCTTTCCCTTAACCGATCGTTACCAAAATCAATAAGTCTTGAGTACTGTACAATTCAGGACTGTATGCAAAAAATTATTTGATTGTGTTTGAATTTGCGACTCTTATCGTTTGCCATATAAAATACCCTTTTAAAACATAAAACGTTGCTGGTACACTACTCCTTTCCTGTAACCGATCTTCACCAAAAACAATAGGTCATGAGAACACTACTATTGAGCGCTGTATGTAAAACATTATTTGATTCTGTTTACATTTGCGGCTTTTATCGTTGCCATAGAAAATATCCTTGTTAAATATATAAAATGTTGCTGGTAAACTACCCCTTTACCATAACCGATCTTCACCAAAACCAACAGGTTTTGAGAACTCTATAATTCAGGGCAGTATGCAAAAAAGTATTTGATTCTGTTTGAATTTGCGGCTGTTATCGTTTGCCATAGTAAAAAAATACCCTTGATTAAAAAAAACCGTTGCAGGTAAACTACCCTTTCCCTTAACCGATCTTCACCAAAAACAATAGGTCCTGAGTACTCTACAGATCAGGGCTGTATGCTAACAATTATTTGATTCTGTTTGAATTTGCGGCTGTTATCGTTTGCCATAGTAAAAAATTACCCTTGATTAAAACAAACCGTTGCAGATAAACTACCCTTTCCCTTAACCGATCTTCACCAAAAACAATAGGTGTTGAGTACTCTACAGATCAGGGCTGTATGCTAACAATTATTGGATTATGTTTGAATTTGCGGCTGTTATCGTTTGCCATAGTAAAAAATTACCCTTGATTAAAACAAACCGTTGCAGATAAACTACCCTTTCCCTTAACCGATCTTCACCAAAAACAATAGGTGTTGAGTACTCTACAGATCAGGGCTGTATGCTAACAATTATTGGATTCTGTTTGAATTTGCGGATGTTATCGTTTGCCAAAAAAATCTACAGACACACAGACAGACAGACACACAGACACTTTTCGAAAAATGACTTTTTTTCATGTTTTGAGTGTAGTACAATCAGAATATGCAATAATCTCGAACACAATTTTTTTGCCATCACCATACTTCCATTTCCTTAAGGAACATGGAAGTAAAATATCGGTATGGAGAACCATACATGACTTCCATGTTCTAAGATTTATATTTAAAATCATATTCGAAATGAAATATTTTCATAGAAACTACTTCTTTCTACTAATTTCTTCAGCCTTAAACCACAGTACTGTGGCACTAACGTATACCACCTCACGTTTTTGCACTCGATTTTCACTGAGTTGGAATTCGATGGCACAGCCGAAAAGTCTGGTTTTGCAGAAAACATTGGACTATGGCTAAACAGCCCGGGAAGGAATTTTAATAAAGAACTACTTCTTTGGTGCCGATAACGTAGTACACATATAAAAAATTCTCGCCTCCCCAATCAACTATAATTTTCATTAATAAAAAATTACCCCCACCCCGTTCACTAAACCTCTTCTTTTATAGATATTTCATCTACGTCTCTACAGTGGATTATTATGAGCTTCTTATTAGGATACGTTATTTATCAAAATTAAGTACTTTATTCTTGTTAAAACATAAAACGTTGCTGGTAAACTACCCCTTTCTCTTAACCGATTTTCACCATAATCAATAGGCCTTCAGTCCTCTACAATTCAGGGAAGAATGCAAAAAAATATTTTATTCTCTTTGAATGAGCGGCAGTTATCGTTCGTCAAGAAAACATTTCTCTTGTTACAACATAAAATGTTGCAGGTAAACTACCCCTTTCCCTGAACCGATCTTCACGAAAAATTGCGTTCTCTACAATTCAGGAACATCTGCAAAAATTTATTTGATTCTCTTTGGATGATCGGCAGTTATCGTTCGTCATATAAAAAATTAACCTTGTTAATACATAAAATTTGCTGGTAAACTACGCTATTCGCTTAACCGATATCCACCAAAACCAACAGGTCTTGAGAACTCTACAATTCAGGCCTGTATGCGAAAAATTATTTGATTCTGTTTGAAATTGCAGCCTATATCGTTTGCCATAGAAAATACCCTTGTTAAAACATAAAACGTTGCCGGTAAACTACCCCTTTCCCTTAACGGATCTTCACCAACACCAATAGGTATTGAGAACTCTAAAATACAGGGCTGTATGGAAAACATCATTTGATGCGGTTTGAAATTGCGGCTGTTATCGATTGCCATAGAAAAAAATTACCCTTGATAAAAAACCGTTATAGGTAAACTACCCTTTTCCCTTAACCGATCTTCACCAACACCAATAGGTATTGAGAACTCTAAAATACAGGGCTGTATGGAAAACATCATTTGATTCTGTTTGAAATTGCGGCTGTAATCGATTGCCGTAGAAAAAAATTACTCTTGATAAAAAACCGTTATAGGTAAACTACCCTTTTCCCTTAACCGATCTTCACCAAAAACAACAGGTCTTGAGTACTCTACAAATCAGGCCTGTATGCAAAAAATTATTTGATTCTGTTTTAATTTGCAGCCTATATCGTTTGCCATAGGAAATACCCTTGTTAAAACATAAAACGTTGCCGGTAAACTACCTGTTTCCCTTAACCGATCTCCACCAAAATCAATAGGTCTTGAGAACTCTACAATTTAGGGCTGTATGCAAATAATCATTTGATTCAGTTTGAATTTGCGGGTGTTATTGTTTGCCATATAAAATACCCTTGTTAAAACATAAAACGTTGCAGGTAAACTACCCCTTTCCCTTAACCGAACTTCACCAAAAACAATAGGTCTTGAGAACTCCACACTTCAGTGCTGTATGCAAAACATTATTTGATTCTCTTTGAATTTACGGCAGTTATCGTTCGTCATATAAAAAATTACCCTTGTTAAAACATAAACGTTACCGCTAAACTACCCCTATCCCTTAACCGATCTTCAACAAATTCATCAGACCTTGAGATCAGTATAATTGAAAAAGGTATGCAGAAGAGTAGTTGCTTCTGTTTTAATGTACGGCAGTTATCGTTCGTCATAAAACAAATTACCCTCGTTAAATCATGCCGGTAAACTACCCTATTCCCTTAACCGATCGTCACCAAAACCAACAGATCTTGAGAACTCTACAATTCGGTGCAGTATGCAAAATATTATAAGATTCTGTTTGAATTTGCGGCTGTTATCGTTTGCCATAGAAAATACCCTTGATAAAACAAAAAACGTGGCCGGTAAACTACCCCTTTCCCTTAACCGATCTTCTCCAAAAACAAAAGGTCTTTAGTACTCAACAAATCAGGGCTGTATGCAAAAATTTATTTGATTCTGTTTGAATTTGCGGCTCTTATCGTTTGCCATATAAAATACCCTTGTTAAAACATAAAACGTTGCTGGTAAACTACCCCTTTCCCTTAACCGATCTTTACCAAAATCAACAGAACTTGCGATCGCTACAATTCAGGGCTGCATGCTAAATATTTTTTGATTCTGTTTGACTTTGCGGCTGTTATCGTGGGGAAAAAAAATTATCTTTGATAAAAAAAACTGTTGCCGGTAAACTACCCCTTTCCGTCAACCGATCTTCACCAAAAACAATAGTTCGTAAATACTCTACATATCAGGGCTGTATGCAAAAAATGATTTGATTCTGTTTGAATTTGCGGCTGTTATCGTTTGCCATAGAAAAATATCGGTATGGAGAACCATACATAACTTCCATGATGTAAGATTTATATTTAAAATCATTTTCGAAATGAATTACCATAGAAACTACTTCTTTCTACTTACTGCTTCAGCCTTAACCACAGTACTGTGGTCACTAACGTATACCACCTCACGTTATCGCACTCGATTTTCACTGATGATGGAAGTCGATGGTATTGCCGAAACGTCTGGTGTTATAGAAAACATTGGACTACGGCCAAACATCCCGTGAAGGAATTTTAACAAAAACTACTTCTTTGTTGCCGATAACGTTGTACACATA
This sequence comes from Magicicada septendecula, assembly GCA_034769895.1. Taxonomy (NCBI): domain Eukaryota; kingdom Metazoa; phylum Arthropoda; class Insecta; order Hemiptera; family Cicadidae; genus Magicicada; species Magicicada septendecula. The sequence continues at coordinate 491,843,249 of CM068367.1, forward strand.
TATATAAAAAATATGCATAAAATTAATGGCTTGTATAAGTTAATGTTTGATCTCCATTAAGTAGTGCTCAAGTTTCCAAAGTTTTAATATTACGATGTCCCTAATTAAAACATCAGAGCAGGTTTAGTGTGTATGAGGTTACACCGTGGACAAAAATTTTCAACATTTCCTATTGAGCGTTGCTTAGAGTAAAGCTGCGAATCTACAGTGTACGTTTCACAGAACAAACACACGGTAAAGAAGGAGCGCTCTGAAGTCACTGAATCGTTCCTCTGTAAACACGTGCAGTTACACTGCCCAGCGATCCACAGGAAGCAAATCGCTATCCACGCTGGACAATTTTTCGGCTTGCACGCGTTATGTTGGTGTGGGTTTCGGCACTTTCCATTTAAAAAGCGTGCAAATGTAAGAAAATAAACATGAGTGAGGCCAGAAATAACGCGAATTTTGTGTGTGTGTGTTCCCTGCCTTTTTATTGCAGTAATCATAATAATAAAATGGAACGTAAACATTTCATAATTCAGATATGCTTGCCTGCCACGAACGATATATTTTCTCTCATACATGATTTACACTAAAATGAAAAAATTATAATTTTATTCTTCGTATTGTTTAAATTAGCAGCCATCCTTACTATAAGAAATATAGAAATAAATTGATGAATATAAAAGTGGATTTTACAAATGAAGAAATATTTTATTATATATTAAACAATAAACAAAAATAAAAATTAAAATAATAAGAATAACACACTAAAAAATGACGAAATGTAAAAGGTTACAAAAAAAATTATAAGTCAAGAATGAAGAAATTAACGGGAGATTCTTAAAACTATTTGAAGGTCGTTAGAACAATGCCTAACGGAAAAAGGTAGACAAAGTTCCCGTGAAGAGCGGTAGCAGCTAGAACCAATAGGAGGGGCGATGACATAAGGGGAGGGGCCTAAAGTATAAAAGCCTACAACGTACAGTTGATAGACGTTGTTTAAGACCTGAAAATGTCAGTAATGACGAAAAGCTTAGTCGAACAATACAAAATTATAGCAGTTAGCAAATTCATAAAAGAAATAGTATAATTTTATTGCCTGGCAACAAAATTATTTTATTTTTAACAATTACAATTGTTTGAAAAAGTTTAAATGAATTTTCAAGTACTTTACTGTTGTTAAAACGTAAAAGGTTGAAGGTAAACTACCCCTTCCCCTTAACCGATCTTCACTAAAATCAAAACGCCTTGAGATCACTAAAATTAAGGGTGTATGCAAACAATTATTTGATTCTGTTTGAATATGAGGCAGTTACCGTTCGTCATAGGAAAAATTACCCTTGTTAAAAGATAAAATGTTGCTGGTAAACTACCCTATTCCCTTAACCGATCTTCACCAAAACCAAAAGGTCTTGAGAACTCTACAATTCAGGGCTGTATGCAAAACATTATTTTATTCTGTTTGAATTTTCGGCTGTTATCGTTTGCCAAAAAATTACCCTTGATAAAAAAAACGCTGCAGGTAAACTACCCCTTTCCCTTAATAGATCTTCTCCGAAAACAACAGGTCTTGAGTACTCTACAATTCAGGGCTGTATGTAAAACATTAGTTGATTCTCTTTGAATTTACGGCAGTTATCGTTCGTCATAGGAAAAATACCTCTGTTAAAACATAAAACGTTACCGGTAAACTACCCCTTTCCCTTAACCGATCTTCACCAAAAACAAAAGGTCTTGAGAACTCTACAATTCAGGGCAGTATGCACAACATTATTTGATTATGTTTGAATTTGCGGCTCTTATCGTTTGCCATATAAAATACCCTTGTTAAAACAGAAAACGTTGCTGGTAAACTACCCCTTTCCCTTAACCGATCTTTACCAAAATCAACAGATCTTGCTATCGCTACAAATCAGGGCTGAATGCGAAACATTTTTTGATTCTGTGTGACTTTGCGGCTGTTATCGTTTGCAAAAAAAAATTACCTTTGATAAAAAAAACCGTTGCCGGTAAACTACCCCTTTCCCTCAACCGATCTTCACCAAAAACAATAGCTCGTAAGTACTCTACAAATCAGGGCTGTATGCAAAAAATTATTTGATTCTGTTTGAATTTGCGGCTGTTATCGTTTGCCATAGAAAAAAAATCTACAGACACACACACAGACACTTTTCGAAAAACGACTTTTTTTCATGTTTTGAGTGTAGTACAATCAGAATCTGCAATAATCTCGAACCCGATTTTTTTGCCATCACCATACTTCCATTTCCTTAAGGAACATGGAAGTAAAAATGACTGTTTTTCATGTTTTGAGTGTAGTACAATGAGAATCTGCAGTAATCTCGAACAAGATTTTTTTTGCCATCACCATACTTCCATTTCCTTAAGGAACATGGAAGTAAAAATTACCCTTGATAAAAAACCATTGCTGGTAAACTACCCCTTTCCCTTAACCGATCTTCACCAAAAACTATAGGTCTTGAGCACTCTAGAAGTCAGGGCTGCATGCAAAAATTATTTGATTCTGTTTGAATTTGCGGCTGTTATCGTATGCCATACGAAAAAATTACCTTTGATTAAAAAAAAACCGTTGCAGGTAAACTACCCCTTTCCCTTAACCGAACTTCACCAAAAACAACAGGTCGTGAGATATAATTCAGGGCTGTATGCAAAAGAGTAGTTGATTCTGTTTGAATTTGCGGCTGTTATCGTTTGCCATAGAAAACAATTACCCTTGATTAAAAAAAACAACCGTTGCCGGTAAACTACCCCTTTCCCTCAACCGATCTTCACCAAAAACAATAGGTCGCGAGTACTCTACAAATCAGGACTGTATGCAAAAAATTATTTGATTCTGTTTGAATTTGCGGCTGTTATCGTTTGCCATAGAAAAAAATCTACAGAAAGACAGACAGACAGACACACAGACACACACACACACTTTTCGAAAAATGACTTTTTTTCATGTTTTGAGTGTAGTACAATCATATTTTGCAATAATCACGAACACGATTTTTTTGGCCATCACCATACTTCCATTTCCTTAAGGAACATTTGCAAGTAAAAATTACCCTTGATAAGAAAAACGTTGCTGGTAAACTACCCCTTTCCCTTAACCGATCTTTACCAAAATCAACAAGTCTTGAGTACTGTACAATTCAGGACTGTATGCAAAAAATTATTTGATTGTGTTTGAATTTGCGACTCTTATCGTTTGCCATATAAAATACCCTTTTAAAACATAAAACGTTGCTGGTACACTACTCCTTTCCTATAACCGATCTTCACCAAAAACAATAGGTCATGAGAACACTACTATTGAGCGCTGTATGTAAAACATTATTTGATTCTGTTTGAATTTGCGACTCTTATCGTTTGCCATATAAAATACCCTTGTTAAAACATAAAACGTTGCAGGTAAACTACCCCTTTCCCTTAACCGAACTTCACCAAAAACAATAGGTCTTGAGAACTCCACACTTCAGTGCTGTATGCAAAACATTATTTGATTCTCTTTGAATTTACGGCAGTTATCGTTCGTCATATAAAAAATTACCCTTGTTAAAACATAAAACGTTACCGCTAAACTACCCCTATCCCTTAACCGATCTTCAACAAAATCAACAGACCTTGAGATCAGTATAATTGAAAAAGGTATGCAGAAGAGTAGTTGATTCTGTTTTAATGTACGGCAGTTATCGTTCGTCATAAAACAAATTACCCTCGTTAAAACATAAAATGTTGCTGGTAAACTACCCTATTTCCTTAACCGATCGTCACCAAAACCAACATGTCTTGAGAACTCTACAATTCGGGGCAGTATGCAAAATATTATAAGATTCTGTTTGAATTTGCGGCTCTTATCGTTTGCCATAGAAAATACCCTTGATAAAACAAAAAACGTGGCCGGTAAACTACCCCTTTCCCTTAACCGATCTTCACCAAAAACAAAAGGTGTTTAGTACTCAACAAATCAGGGCTGTATGCAAAAACTTATTTGATTCTGTTTGAATTTGCGGCTCTTATCGTTTGCCATATAAAATACCCTTGTTAAAACATAAATCGTTGCTGGTAAACTACCCCTTTCCCTTAACCGATATTTACCAAAATCAACAGATCTTGCGAACGCTACAATTCACGGCTGCATGCGAAACATTTTTTGATTCTGTTTGACTTTGCGGCTGTTATCGTTTGCAAAAAAAAATTGCCTTTGATAAAAAAACCGTTGCCGGTAAACTACCCCTTTCCCTCAACCGATCTTCACCAAAAACAATAGGTCGCGAGTACTCTGCAAATCAGGGCTGTATGCAGAAAATTATTTGATTCTGTTTGAATTTGCGGCAGTTATCGTTTGCCATAGAAAATACCCTTGTTAAAAAAACGTTGCTGGTAAACTACCCCTTTCCATTAACCGATCTTCACCAAAAACAATAGGTCTTGAGAACTCTACAATTTAGGGCCGTATGCAAATAATCTTTTGATTCTGTTTGAATTTGCGGCTGTTATCGTTTGCCATAGGAAATACACTTGTTAAAACATAAAATGTTACAGGTAAACTACCCCTTTCCCTTAACCGATCTTCACCAAAATCAGCAGATCTTGAGAACTCTACAAGGCAGGGCTGTATGCGAAACATTATTTGATTCTGTTTGAATTTGCGGCTGTTATCGTTTGCCAAACAAACAAAATTACCCTTGCTAAAAAAAAACCGTTGCAGGTAAACTACGCCTTTCCCTCAACCGATCTTCACCAAAAACAATAGGTCGCGAGTACTCTGCAAATAAGGGCTGTATGAAAAAAATTATTTGATTCTGTTTGAATTTGCGGCAGTTATCGTTTGCCATAGAAAAAAATTCTACAGACAGATAGACAGACAGACAGACAGACAGACACATAGACACACAGACACTTTTCGGAAAACGACTTTTTTCACGTTTTGAGTGTAGTAGAATCAGAATCTGCAATAATCTCGAACACGATTTTTTTTGCCATCACCATACTTCCATTCCTTAAGGAATATGGAAGTAAAATTACCCTTGATAAGAAAAACGTTGCTGGTAAACTACCCCTTTCCCTTAACCGATCTTTACCAAACTCAATAAGTCTTGAGTACTGTACAATTCAGGACTGTATGCAAAAAATTATTTGATTGTGTTTGAATTTGCGACTCTTATCGTTTGCCATATAAAATACCCTTTTAAAACATAAAACTTTGCTGGTACACTACTCCTTTCCTATAACCGGTCTTCACCAAAAACAATAGGTCATGAGGACACTACTATTGAGCGCTGTATGTAAAACATTATTTGATTCTGTTTACATTTGCGGCTTTTATCGTTTGCCATAGAAAATATCCTTGTTAAATATATAAAATGTTGCTGGTAAACTACCCCTTTACCATAACCGATCTTCACCAAAACCAACAGGTTTTGAGAACTCTATAATTCAGGGCAGTATGCAAAAGAGGAGTTGATTCTGTTTGAATTTGCGGCTGTTATCGTTTGCCATAGTAAAAAAATACCCTTGATTAAAAAAAAACCGTTGTCGGTAAACTACCCTTTCCCTTAACCGATCTTCACCAAAAACAATAGGTCCTGAGTACTCTACAGATCAGGGCTGTATGCTAACAATTATTTGATTCTGTTTGAATTTGCGGCTGTTATCGTTTGCCATAGTAAAAAATTACCCTTGATTAAAACAAACCGTTGCAGATAAACTACCCTTCCCCTTAACCGATCTTCACCAAAAACAATAGGTGTTGAGTACTCTACAGATCAGGGCTGTATGCTAACAATTATTGGATTCTGTTTGAATTTGCGGCTGTTATCGTTTGCCAAAAAAATCTACAGACACACAGACAGATAGACACACAGACACTTTTCGAAAAATGACTTTTTTTCATGTTTTGAGTGTAGTACAATCAGAATATGTAATAATCTCGAACACGTTTTTTTTGCCATCACCATACTTCCATTTCCTTAAGGAACATGGAAGTAAAATATCGGTATGGAGAACCATACATGACTTCCATGTTCTAAGATTTATATTTAAAATCATATTCTAAAAAAATATTTTCATAGAAACTACTTCTTTCTACTTATTGCTTCAGCCTTAAACCACAGTACTCTGGCACTAACGTATACCACCTCACGTTTTCGCACTCGATTTTCACTGAGATGGAAGTCGATGGCACTGCCGAAAAGTCTGGTTTTGCAGAAAACATTGGACTATGGCTAAACAGCCCGGGAAGGAATTTTAACAAAGAACTACTTCTTTGGTGCCGATAACGTAGTACACATATAAAAAATTCTCGCCTCCCCAATCAACTATAATTTTCATTAATAAAAAATTACCCCCACCCCGATCACGTAACCTCTTCATTTATAGATATTTCATCTACGTCTCTACAGTGGATTATTATGAGCTTCTTATTAGGATACGTTGTTTATCAAAATTAAGTACTTTACTCTTGTTAAAACATAAAACGTTGCAGGTAAACTACCCCTTTCTCTTAACCGATCTTCACCATAATCAAAAGGCCTTCAGTCCTCTACAATTCAGGGAAGAATGCAAAAAAATATTTGATTCTCTTTGAATGAGCGGCAGTTACCGTTCGTGAAGAAAACATTTCTCTTGTTACAACATAAAATGTTGCAGGTAAACTACCCCTTTCCCTGAACCGATCTTCACGAACAATTGCGTTCTCTACAATTCAGGAACTTCTGTAAAAAAATATTTGATTCTCTTTGAATGATCGGCAGTTATTGTTAGTCATATAAAAATTTACCCTTGTTAAAACATAAAATTTGCCGGTAAACTACGCTATTCGCTTAACCGATATCCACCAAAACCAACAGGTCTTGAGAACTCTACAATTCAGGTCTGTATGCGAAAAATTATTTGATTCTGTTTGAATTTGCAGCCTATATCGTTTGCCAAAGAAAATACCCTTGTTAAAACATAAAACGTTGCCGGTAAACTACCCCTTTCCCTTAACGGATCTTCACCAACACCAATAGGTATTGAGAACTCTAAAATACAGGGCTGTATGGAAAACATGATTTGATTCTGTTTGAAATTGCGGCTGTTATCGATTGCCATAGAAAAAAATTACCCTTGATAAAAAACCGTTATAGGTAAACTACCCTTTTCCCTTAACCGATCTTCACCAAAAACAATAGGTCTTGAGTACTCTACAAATCAGGCCTGTATGCAAAAAATTATTTGATTCTGTTTTAATTTGCAGCCCATATCGTTTGCCATAGAAAATACCCTTGTTAAAACATAAAACGTTGCCGGGAAACTACCCGTTTCCCTTAACCGATCTCCACCAAAATCAATAGGTCTTGAGAACTCTACAATATAGGGCTGTATGCAAATAATCATTTGATTCAGTTTGAATTTGCGGTTGTTATCGTTTGCCATATAAAATACACTTGTTAAAACATAAGACGTTGCAGGTAAACTACCCCTTTCCCATAACCGAACTTCACCAAAAACAATAGGTCTTGAGAACTCCACACTTCTGTGCTGTATGCAAAACAGTATTTGATTCTCTTTGAATTTACGGCAGTTATCGTTCGTCATATAGAAAATTACCATTGTTAAAACATAAAACGTTACCGCTAAACTACCCCTATCCCTTAACCGATCTTCAACAAAATCAACAGACCTTGAGATCAGTATAATTGAAAAAGGTATGCAGAAGAGTAGTTGATTCTGTTTTAATGTACGGCAGTTATCGTTCTTCATAAAACAAATTACCCTCGTTAAAACATAAAATGTTGCTGGTAAACTACCCTATTTCCTTAACCGATCGTCACCAAAACCAACAGGTCTTGAGAACTCTACATTTCGGGGCAGTATGCAAAATATTATAAGATTCTGTTTGAATTTGCGGCTGTTATCGTTTGCCATAGTAAATACCCTTGATAAAACAAAAAACGTGGCCGGTAAACTACCCCTTTCCCTTAACCGATCTTCACCAAAAACAAAAGGTCTTTAGTACTCAACAAATCAGGGCTGTATGCAAAAACGTATTTGATTCTGTTTGAATTTGCGGCTCTTATCGTTTGCCATATAAAATACCCTTGTTAAAACATAAATTGTTGCTGGTAAACTACCCCTTTCCCTTAACCGATATTTACCAAAATCAACAGATCCTGCGAACGCTACAATTCAGGGCTGCATGCGAAACATTTTTTGATTCTGTTTGACTTTGTGGCTGTTATCGTTTGCAAAAAAAAAATTACCTTTGATAAAAAAAACCGTTGCCGGTAAACTACCCCTTTCCCTCAACCGATCTTCACCAAAACAATAGCTCGTAAGTACTCTCCAAATCAGGGCTGTATGCAAAATATTATTTGAATCTGTTTGAATTTGCGGCTGTTATCGTTTGCCATAGGAAAAAAATCTACAGACACACACACAGACACTTTTCGAAAAACGACTTTTTTTCATGTTTTGAGTGTAGTACAATCAGAATCTGCAATAATCTCGAACACGATTTTTTTGCCATCACCATACTTCCATTTCCTTAAGGAACATGGAAGTAAAAATGACTGTTTTTCATGTTTTGAGTGTAGTACAATGAGAATCTGCAGTAATCTCGAACACGATTTTTTTTGCCATCACCATACTTCCATTTCCTTAAGGAACATGGAAGTAAAAATTACTCTTGATAAAAAAGCGTTGCAGGTAAACTACCCCTTTCCCTTAACCGATCTTCACCAAAAACTATAGATCTTGAGCACTCTAGAAGGCAGGGCTGCATGCAAAAAATTATTTGATTCTGTTTGAATTTGCGGCTGTTATCGTATGCCATACGAAAAAATTACCTTTGATTAAAAAAAAACCGTTGCAGGTAAACTACCCCTTTCCCTTAACCGAACTTCACCAAAAACAACAGGTCGTGAGATATAATTCAGGGCTGTATGGTAAAGAGTAGTTGATTCTGTTTGAATTTGCGGCTGTTATCGTTTGCCATAGAAAACAATTACCCTTGATTAAAAAAAACAACCGTTGCAGGTAAACTACCCGTTTGACTCAACAGATCTTCACCAAAAACAATAGGTCGTGAGTACTCTACAAATCAGGGCTGTATGCAAAAAATGATTTGATTCTGTTTGAATTTGCGGCTGTTATCGTTTGCCATAGAAAAATATCGGTATGGAGAACCATACATAACTTCCATGTTGTAAGATTTATATTTAAAATCATTTTCGAAATGAATTACCATAGAAACTACTTCTTTATACTTACTTCTTCAGCCTTAACCACAGTACTGTGGTCACTAACGTATACCACCTCACGTTATCGCACTCAATTTTCACTGATGATGGAAGTCGATGGTATTGCCGAAACGTCTGGTGTTATAGAAAACATTGGACTACGGCCAAACATCCCGTGAAGGAATTTTAACAAAAACTACTTCTTTGTTGCCGATAACGTTGTACACATATATATAAAAAATATGCATAAAATTAGTGGCTTGTATAAGTTAATGTTTGATCTCCATTAAGTAGTGCTCAAGTTTCCAAAGTTTTAATATTACGATGTCCCTAATTAAAACATCAGAGCAGGTTTAGTGTGTATGAGGCTACACCGTGGACAAAAATTTTCAACATTTCCTATTGAGCGTTGCTTAGAGTAAAGCTGCGAATCTACAGTGTACGTTTCACAGAACAAACACACGGAAAAGAAGGAGCGCTCTGAAGTCACTGAATCGTTCCCCTGTAAACACGTGCAGTTACACTGCCCAGCGATCCACAGGAAGCAAATCGCTATCCACGCTGGACAATTTTTCGGCTTGCACGCGTTACGTTGGTGTGGGTTTCGGCACTTTCCATTAAAAAGCGTGCAAATGTAAGAAAATAAACATGAGTGAGGCCAGAAATAACGCGAATTTTGTGTGTGTGTGTTCCCTGCCTTTTTATTGCAGTAATCATAATAATAAAATGGAACGTAAACATTTCATAATTCAGATATGCTTGCCTGCCACGAACGATATATTTTCTCTCATACATGATTTACACTAAAATGAAAAAATTATAATTTTATTCTTCGTATTGTTTAAATTAGCAGCCATCCTTACTATAAGAAATATAGAAATAAATTAATGAATATAAAAGTGGATTTTACAAATGAAGAAATATTTTATTATATATTAAACAATAAACAAAAATAAATTAAAATAATAAGAATAACACACTAAAAAATGACGAAATGTAAAAGGTTACAAAAAAAATTATAAGTCAAGAATGAAGAAATTAACGGGAGATTCTTAAAACAATTTGAAGGTCGTTAGAACAATGCCTAACGGAAAAAGGTAGACAAAGTTCCCGTGAAGAGCGGTAGCAGCTAGAACCAATAGGAGGGGCGATGACATAAGGGGAGGGGCCTAAAGTATAAAAGCCTACAACGTACAGTTGATAGACGTTGTTTAAGACCTGAAAATGTCAGTAGTGACGAAAAGCTTAGTCGAACAATACAAAATTATAGCAGTTAGCAAATTCATAAAAGAAATAGTATAATTTTATTGCCTGGCAACAAAATTATTTTATTTTTAACAATTACAATTGTTTGAAAAAGTTTAAATGAATTTTCAAGTACTTTACTGTTGTTAAAACGTAAAAGGTTGAAGGTAAACTACCCCTTCCCCTTAACCGATCTTCACTAAAATCAAAACGCCTTGAGATCACTAAAATTCAGGGATGTATGCAAACAATTATTTGATTCTGTTTGAATATGAGGCAGTTACCGTTCGTCATACGAAAAATTACCCTTGTTAAAAGATAAAATGTTGCTGGTAAACTACCCTATTCCCTTAACCGATCTTCACCAAAACCAAAAGGTCTTGAGAACTCTACAATTCAGGGCTGTATGCAAAACATTATTTTATTCTGTTTAAATTTTCGGCTGTTATCGTTTGCCAAAAAATTACCCTTGAAAAAAAAAAACGCTGCTGGTAAACTACCCCTTTCCCTTAATCGATCTTCTCCGAAAACAACAGGTCTTGAGTACTCTACAATTCAGGGCTGTATGTAAAACATTAGTTGATTCTCTTTGAATTTACGGCAGTTATCGTTCGTCATAGGAAAAATACCTCTGTTAAAACATAAAACGTTGCCGGTACTCTACCCCTTTCCCTTAACCGATCTTCACCAAAAACAAAAGGTCTTGAGAACTCTACAATTCAGGGCAGTATGCACAACATTATTTGATTATGTTTGAATTTGCGGCTCTTATCGTTTGCCATATAAAATACCCTTGTTAAAACAGAAAACGATGCTGGTAAACTACCCCTTTCCCTTAACCGATCTTTACCAAAATCAACAGATCTTGCGATCGCTACAAATCAGGGCTGCATGCGAAACATTTTTTGATTCTGTTTGACTTTGCGGCTGTTATCGTTTGCAAAAAAAAATTACCTTTGATAAAAAAATCCGTTGCCGGTAAACTACCCCTTTCCCTCAACCGATCTTCACCAAAAACAATAGCTCGTTAGTACTCTACAAATCAGGGCTGTATGCAAAAAATTATTTGATTCTATTTGAATTTGCGGCTGTTATCGTTTGCCATAGAAAAAAAATCTACAGACACACACACAGACACTTTTCGAAAAACGACTTTTTTTCATGTTTTGAGTGTAGTACAATCAGAATCTGCAATAATCTCGAACCCGATTTTTTTGCCATCACCATACTTCCATTTCCTTAAGGAACATGGAAGTAAAAATGACTGTTTTTCATGTTTTGAGTGTAGTACAATGAGAATCTGCAGTAATCTCGAACAAGATTTTTTTTGCCATCACCATACTTCCATTTCCTTAAGGAACATGGAAGTAAAAATTACCCTTGATAAAAAACCATTGCTGGTAAACTACCCCTTTCCCTTAACCGATCTTCACCAAAAACTATAGGTCTTGAGCACTCTAGAAGTCAGGGCTGCATGCAAAAATTATTTGATTCTGTTTGAATTTGCGGCTGTTATCGTATGCCATACGAAAAAATTACCTTTGATTAAAAAAAAACCGTTGCAGGTAAACTACCCCTTTCCCTTAACCGAACTTCACCAAAAACAACAGGTCGTGAGATATAATTCAGGGCTGTATGCAAAAGAGTAGTTGATTCTGTTTGAATTTGCGGCTGTTATCGTTTGCCATAGAAAAATATCGGTATGGAGAACCATACATAACTTCCATGTTGTAAGATTTATATTTAAAATCATTTTCGAAATGAATTACCATAGAAACTACTTCTTTCTACTTACTTCTTCAGCCTTAACCACAGTACTGTGGTCACTAACGTATACCACCTCACGTTATCGCACTCGATTTTCACTGATGATGGAAGTCGATGGTATTGCCGAAACGTCTGGTGTTATAGAAAACATTGGACTACGGCCAAACATCCCGTGAAGGAATTTTAACAAAAACTACTTCTTTGTTGCCGATAACGTTGTACACATATATATAAAAAATATGCATAAAATTAATGGCTTGTATAAGTTAATGTTTGATCTCCATTAAGTAGTGCTCAAGTTTCCAAAGTTTTAATATTACGATGTCCCTAATTAAAACATCAGAGCAGGTTTAGTGTGTATGAGGCTACACCGTGGACAAAAATTTTCAACATTTCCTATTGAGCGTTGCTTAGAGTAAAGCTGCGAATCTACAGTGTACGTTTCACAGAACAAACACACGGAAAAGAAGGAGCGCTCTGAAGTCACTGAATCGTTCCCCTGTAAACACGTGCAGTTACACTGCCCAGCGATCCACAGGAAGCAAATCGCTATCCACGCTGGACAATTTTTCGGCTTGCACGCGTTATGTTGGTGTGGGTTTCGGCACTTTCCATTAAAAAGCGTGCAAATGTAAGAAAATAAACATGAGTGAGGCCAGAAATAACGCGAATTTTGTGTGTGTGTGTTCCCTGCCTTTTTATTGCAGTAATCATAATAATAAAATGGAACGTAAACATTTCATAATTCAGATATGCTTGCCTGCCACGAACGATATATTTTCTCTCATACATGATTTACACTAAAATGAAAAAATTATAATTTTATTCTTCGTATTGTTTAAATTAGCAGCCATCCTTACTATAAGAAATATAGAAATAAATTAATGAATATAAAAGTGGATTTTACAAATGAAGAAATATTTTATTATATATTAAACAATAAACAAAAATAAATTAAAATAATAAGAATAACACACTAAAAAATGACGAAATGTAAAAGGTTACAAAAAAAATTATAAGTCAAGAATGAAGAAATTAACGGGAGATTCTTAAAACAATTTGAAGGTCGTTAGAACAATGCCTAACGGAAAAAGGTAGACAAAGTTCCCGTGAAGAGCGGTAGCAGCTAGAACCAATAGGAGGGGCGATGACATAAGGGGAGGGGCCTAAAGTATAAAAGCCTACAACGTACAGTTGATAGACGTTGTTTAAGACCTGAAAATGTCAGTAGTGACGAAAAGCTTAGTCGAACAATACAAAATTATAGCAGTTAGCAAATTCATAAAAGAAATAGTATAATTTTATTGCCTGGCAACAAAATTATTTTATTTTTAACAATTACAATTGTTTGAAAAAGTTTAAATGAATTTTCAAGTACTTTACTGTTGTTAAAACGTAAAAGGTTGAAGGTAAACTACCCCTTCCCCTTAACCGATCTTCACTAAAATCAAAACGCCTTGAGATCACTAAAATTCAGGGATGTATGCAAACAATTATTTGATTCTGTTTGAATATGAGGCAGTTACCGTTCGTCATAGGAAAAATTACCCTTGTTAAAAGATAAAATGTTGCTGGTAAACTACCCTATTCCCTTAACCAATCTTCACCAAAACCAAAAGGTCTTGAGAACTCTACAATTCAGGGCTGTATGCAAAACATTATTTTATTCTGTTTAAATTTTCGGCTGTTATCGTTTGCCAAAAAATTACCCTTGAAAAAAAAAAACGCTGCTGGTAAACTACCCCTTTCCCTTAATCGATCTTCTCCGAAAACAACAGGTCTTGAGTACTCTACAATTCAGGGCTGTATGTAAAACATTAGTTGATTCTCTTTGAATTTACGGCAGTTATCGTTCGTCATAGGAAAAATACCTCTGTTAAAACATAAAACGTTGCCGGTACTCTACCCCTTTCCCTTAACCGATCTTCACCAAAAACAAAAGGTCTTGAGAACTCTACAATTCAGGGCAGTATGCACAACATTATTTGATTATGTTTGAATTTGCGGCTCTTATCGTTTGCCATATAAAATACCCTTGTTAAAACAGAAAACGATGCTGGTAAACTACCCCTTTCCCTTAACCGATCTTTACCAAAATCAACAGATCTTGCGATCGCTACAAATCAGGGCTGCATGCGAAACATTTTTTGCTTCTGTTTGACTTTGCGGCTGTTATCGTTTGCAAAAAAAAATTACCTTTGATAAAAAAATCCGTTGCCGGTAAACTACCCCTTTCCCTCAACCGATCTTCACCAAAAACAATAGCTCGTAAGTACTCTACAAATCAGGGCTGTATGCAAAAAATTATTTGATTCTATTTGAATTTGCGGCTGTTATCGTTTGCCATAGAAAAAAAATCTACAGACACACACACAGACACTTTTCGAAAAACGACTTTTTTTCATGTTTTGAGTGTAGTACAATCAGAATCTGCAATAATCTCGAACCCGATTTTTTTGCCATCACCATACTTCCATTTCCTTAAGGAACATGGAAGTAAAAATGACTGTTTTTCATGTTTTGAGTGTAGTACAATGAGAATCTGCAGTAATCTCGAACAAGATTTTTTTTGCCATCACCATACTTCCATTTCCTTAAGGAACATGGAAGTAAAAATTACCCTTGATAATAAACCATTGCTGGTAAACTACCCCTTTCCCTTAACCGATCTTCACCAAAAACTATAGGTCTTGAGCACTCTAGAAGTCAGGGCTGCATGCAAAAAATTATTTGATTCTGTTTGAATTTGCGGCTGTTATCGTATGGCATACGAAAAAATTACCTTTGATTAAAAAAAAACCGTTGCATGTAAACTACCCCTTTCCCTTAACCGAACTTCACCAAAAACAACATGTCGTGAGATATAATTCAGGGCTGTATGCAAAAGAGTAGTTGATTCTGTTTGAATTTGCGGCTGTTATCGTTTGCCATAGAAAACAATTACCCTTGATTAAAAAAAACAACCGTTGCCGGTAAACTACCCCTTTCCCTCAACCGATCTTCACCAAAAACAATAGGTCGCGAGTACTCTACAAATCAGGACTGTATGCAAAAAATTATTTGATTCTGATTGAATTTGCGGCTGTTATCGTTTGCCATAGAAAAAAATCTACAGACAGACAGACACACTGACACACACACACACACACACACACACACACACACACACACACACACACACACACACACACACACACACACACACACACACACACACACACACACACACACACACACACACACACACACACACACACACACACACACACACACACACACACACACACACACACACACACACACACACACACACACACACACACACACACACACACACACACACACACACACACACACACACACACACACACACACACACACACACACACACACTTTTCGAAAAATGACTTTTTTTCATGTTTTGAGTGTAGTACAATCATATTTTGCAATAATCACGAACACGATTTTTTTGGCCATCATCATACTTCCATTTCCTTAAGGAACATTTGGAAGTAAAAATTACCCTTGATAAGAAAAACGTTGCAGGTAAACTACCCCTTTCCCTTAACCGATCTTTACCAAAATCAACAAGTCTTGAGTACTGTACAATTCAGGACTGTATGTAAAACATTATTTGATTCTGTTTGAATCTACGACTCTTATCGTTTGCCATATAAAATACCCTTGTTAAAACATAAAACGTTGCAGGTAAACTACCCCTTTCCCTTAACCGAACTTCACCAAAAACAATAGGTCTTGAGAACTCCACACTTCAGTGCTGTATGCAAAACATTATTTGATTCTCTTTGAATTTACGGCAGTTATCGTTCGTCATATAAAAAATTACCCTTGTTAAAACATAAAACGTTACCGCTAAACTACCCCTATCCCTTAACCGATCTTCAACAAAATCAACAGACCTTGAGATCAGTATAATTGAAAAAGGTATGCAGAAGAGTAGTTGATTCTGTTTTAATGTACGGCAGTTATCGTTCGTCATAAAACAAATTACCCTCGTTAAAACATAAAATGTTGCTGGTAAACTACCCTATTTCCTTAACCGATCGTCACCAAAACCAACATGTCTTGAGAACTCTACAATTCGGGGCAGTATGCAAAATATTATAAGATTCTGTTTAATTTGCGGCTGTTATCGTTTGCCATAGAAAATACCCTTGATAAATCAAAAAACGTGGCCGGTAAACTACCCCTTTCCCTTAACCGATCTTCACCAAAAACAAAAGGTCTTTAGTACTCAACAAATCAGGGCTGTATGCAAAAACGTATTTGATTCTGTTTGAATTTGCGGCTCTTATCGTTTGCCATATAAAATACCCTTGTTAAAACATAAATCGTTGCTGGTAAACTACCCCGTTCCCTTAACCGATATTTACCAAAATCAACAGATCTTGCGAACGCTACAATTCAGGGCTGCATGCGAAACATTTTTTGATTCTGTTTGACTTTGCGGCTGTTATCGTTTGCAAAGGAAATTGCCTTTGATAAAAAAAACCGTTGCCGGTAAACTACCCCTTTCCCTCAACCGATCTTCACCAAAAACCATAGGTCGCGAGTACTCTACAAATCAGGACTGTATGCAAAAAATTATTTGATTCTCTTTGAATTTGCGGCTGTTATCGTTTGCCATAGAAAAAAAATCTACAGACACACACACACAGACACTTTTCGAAAAACGACTTTTTTTTCATGTTTTGAGTGTAGTACAATCAGAATCTGCAATAATCTCGAACCCGATTTTTTTGCCATCACCATACTTCCATTTCCTTAAGGAACATGGAAGTAAAAATGACTGTTTTTCATGTTTTGAGTGTAGTACAATGAGAATCTGCAGTAATCTCGAACAAGATTTTTTTTGCCATCACCATACTTCCATTTCCTTAAGGAACATGGATGTAAAAATTACCCTTGATAAAAAACCGTTGCTGGTAAACTACTCCTTTCCCTTAACCGATCTTCACCAAAACTATAGGTCTTGAGCACTCTAGAAGTCAGGGCTGCATGCAAAAAATTATTTGAATCTGTTTGAATTTGCGGCTCTTATCGTATGCCATACGAAACAATTACCTTTGATTAAAAAAAAACCGATGCAGGTAAAGTACCCCTTTCCCTTAACCGAACTTCACCAAAAACAACAGGTCGTGAGATATAATTCAGGGCTGTATGCAAAAGAGTAGTTGATTCTGTTTGAATTTGCGGCTGTTATCGTTTACCATAGAAAACAATTACCCTTGATTAAAAAAAAACAACCGTTGCCGGTAAACTACCCCTTTCCATCAACCGATCTTCACCAAAAACAATAGGTCGCGAGTACTCTACAAATCAGGACTGTATGCAAAAAATTATTTGATTCTGTTTGAATTTGCGGCTGTTATCGTTTGCCATAGAAAAAAATCTACAGACAGACAGACACACTGACACACAGACACACAGACACACACACTTTTCGAAAAATTACTTTTTTTCATGTTTTGAGTGTAGTACAATCATATTTTGCAATAATCTCGAACACGATTTTTTTTGCCATCACCATACTTCCATTTCCTTAAGGAACATTTGGAAGTATAAATTACCCTTGATAAGAAAAACGTTGCTGGTAAACTACCCCTTTCCCTTAACCGATCTTTACCAAAATCAATAAGTCTTGAGTACTGTACAATTCAGGACTGTATGCAAAAAATTATTTGATTGTGTTTGAATTTGCGACTCTTATCGTTTGCCATATAAAATACCCTTTTAAAACATAAAACGTTGCTGGTACACTACTCCTTTCCTATAACCGATCTTCACCAAAAACAATAGGTCATGAGAACACTACTATTGAGCGCTGTATGTAAAACATTATTTGATTCTGTTTACATTTGCGGCTTTTATCGTTTGCCATAGAAAATATCCTTGTTAAATATATAAAATGTTGCTGGTAAACTACCCCTTTACGATAACCGATCTTCACCAAAACCAATAGGTTTTGAGAACTCTATAATTCAGGGCAGTATGCAAAATAGTAGTTGATTCTGTTTGAATTTGCGGCTGTTATCGTTTGCCATAGTAAAAAAATACCCTTGATTAAAAAAAACCGTTGCCGGTAAACTACCCTTTCCCTTAACCGATCTTCACCAAAAACAATAGGTCCTGAGTACTCTACAGATCAGGGCTGTATGCTAACAATTATTTGATTCTGTTTGAATTTGCGGCTGTTATCGTTTGCCATAGTAAAAAATTACCCTTGATTAAAACAAACCGTTGCAGATAAACTACCCTTTCCCTTAACAGATCTTCACCAAAAACAATAGGTGTTGAGTACTCTACAGATCAGGGCTGTATGCTAACAAATATTGGATTCTGTTTGAATTTGCGGCTGTTATCGTTTGCCAAAAAAATCTACAGACACACAGACAGATAGACACACAGACACTTTTCGAAAAATGACTTTTTTTCATGTTTTGAGTGTAGTACAATCAGAATATGCAATAATCTCGAACACGATTTTTTTGCCATCACCATACTTCCATTTCCTTAAGGAACATGGAAGTAAAATATCGGTATGGAGAACCATACATGACTTCCATGTTCTAAGATTTATATTTAAAATCATATTCGAAATGAAATATTTTCATAGAAACTACTTCTTTCTACTTATTGCTTCTGCCTTAAACCACAGTACTCTGGCACTAACGTATACCACCTCACGTTTTCGCACTCGATTTTCACTGAGATGGAAGTCGATGGCACTGCCGAAAAGTCTGGTTTTGCAGAAAACATTGGACTATGGCTAAACAGCCCGGGAAGGAATTTTAACAAAGAACTACTTCTTTGGTGCCGATAACGTAGTACACATATAAAAAATTCTCGCCTCCCCAATCATCTATAATTTTCATTAATAAAAAATTACCCCCACCCCGATCACTTAACCTCTTCATTTATAGATATTTCATCTACGTCTCTACAGTGGATTATTATGAGCTTCTTATTAGGATACGTTATTTATCAAAATTAAGTACTTTACTCTTGTTAAAACATAAAACGTTGCAGGTAAACTACCCCTTTCTCTTAACCGATCTTCACCATAATCAAAAGGCCTTCAGTCCTCTACAATTCATTGAATAATGCAAGAAAATATTTGATTCTCTTTGAATGAGCGGCAGTTATCGTTCGTCAAGAAAACATTTCTCTTGTTACAACATAAAATGTTGCAGGTAAACTACCCCTTTCCCTGAACCGATCTTCACGAACAATTGCGTTCTCTACAATTCAGGAACTTCTGCAAAAAATTATTTGATTCTCTTTGAATGATCGGCAGTTATTGTTCGTCATATAAAAAATTACCCTTGTTAAAACATAAAATTTGCCGGTAAACTACGCTATTCGCTTAACCGATATCCACCAAAACCAACAGGTCTTGAGAACTCTACAATTCAGGTCTGTATGCGAAAAATTATTTGATTCTGTTTGAATTTGCAGCCTATATCGTTTGCCAAAGAAAATACCCTTGTTAAAACATAAAACGTTGCCGGTAAACTACCCCTTTCCCTTAACGGATCTTCACCAACACCAATAGGTATTGAGAACTCTAAAATACAGGGCTGTATGGAAAACATGATTTGATTCTGTTTGAAATTGCGGCTGTTATCGATTGCCATAGAAAAAAATTACCCTTGATAAAAAACCGTTATTGGTAAACTACCCTTTTCCCTTAACCGATCTTCACCAAAAACAATAGGTCTTGAGTACTCTACAAATCAGGCCTGTATGCAAAAAATTATTTGATTCTGTTTTAATTTGCAGCCTATATCGTTTGCCATAGAAAATACCCTTGTTAAAACATAAAACGTTGCCGGGAAACTACCCGTTTCCCTTAACCGATCTCCACCAAAATCAATAGGTCTTGAGAACTCTACAATTTAGGGCTGTATGCAAATAATCATTTGATTCAGTTTGAATTTGCGGGTGTTATCGTTTGCCATATAAAATACCCTTGTTAAAACATAAAACGTTGCAGGTAAACTACCCCTTTCCCATAACCGAACTTCACCAAAAACAATAGATCTTGAGAACTCCACACTTCAGTGCTGTATGCAAAACAGTATTTGATTCTCTTTGAATTTACGGCAGTTATCGTTCGTCATATAGAAAATTACGATTGTCAAAACATAAAACGTTACCGCTAAACTACCCCTATCCCTTAACCGATCTTCAACAAAATCAACAGACCTTGAGATCAGTATAATTGAAAAAGGTATGCAGAAGAGTAGTTGATTCTGTTTTAATGTACGGCAGTTATCGTTCTTCATAAAACAAATTACCCTCGTTAAAACATAAAATGTTGCTGGTAAACTACCCTATTTCCTTAACCGATCGTCACCAAAACCAACAGGTCTTGAGAACTCTACATTTCGGGGCAGTATGCAAAATATTATAAGATTCTGTTTGAATTTGCGGCTGTTATCGTTTGCCATAAAAAATACCCTTGATAAAACAAAAAACGTGGCCGGTAAACTACCCCTTTCCCTTAACCGATCTTCACCAAAAACAAAAGGTCTTTAGTACTCAACAAATCAGGGCTGTATGCAAAAACGTATTTGATTCTGTTTGAATTTGCGGCTCTTATCGTTTGCCATATAAAATACCCTTGTTAAAACATAAATTGTTGCTGGTAAACTACCCCTTTCCCTTAACCGATATTTACCAAAATCAACAGATCCTGCGAACGCTACAATTCAGGATCCTGCGAACGCTGTTATCGTTTGCCATAGGAAAAAAATCTACAGACACACACACAGACACTTTTCGAAAAACGACTTTTTTCATGTTTTGAGTGTAGTACAATCAGAATCTGCAATAATCTCGAACACGATTTTTTTGCCATCACCATACTTCCATTTCCTTAAGGAACATGGAAGTAAAAATGACTGTTTTTCATGTTTTGGGAGTGTAGTACATTGAGAATCTGCAGTAATCTCGAACACGATTTTTTTTGCCATCACCATACTTCCATTTCCTTAAGGAACATGGAAGTAAAAATTACCCTTGATAAAAAAGCGTTGCAGGTAAACTACCCCTTTCCCTTAACCGATCTTCACCAAAAACTACAGATCTTGAGCACTCTAGAAGTCAGGGCTGCATGCAAAAAATTATTTGATTCTGTTTGAATTTGCGGCTGTTATCGTATGCCATACGGAAAAATTACCTTTGATTAAAAAAAAACCGTTGCAGGTAAACTACCCCTTTCCCTTAACCGAACTTCACCAAAAACAACAGGTCGTGAGATATAATTCAGGGCTGTATGCTAAAGAGTAGTTGATTCTGTTTGAATTTGCGGCTGTTATCGTTTGCCATAGAAAACAATTACCCTTGATTAAAAAAAGCAACCGTTGCTGGTAAACTACCCCTTTCCCTCAACCGATCTTCACCAAAAACAATAGGTCGTGAGTACTCTACAAATCAGGGCTGTATGCAAAAAATGATTTGATTCTGTTTGAATTTGCGGCTGTTATCGTTTGCCATAGAAAAATATCGGTATGGAGAACCATACATAACTTCCATGTTGTAAGATTTATATTTAAAATCATTTTCGAAATGAATTACCATAGAAACTACTTCTTTCTACTTACTGCTTCAGCCTTAACCACAGTACTGTGGTCACTAACGTATACCACCTCACGTTATCGCACTCGATTTTCACTGATAATGGAAGTCGATGGTATTGCCGAAACGTCTGGTGTTATAGAAAACATTGGACTACGGCCAAACATCCCGTGAAGGAATTTTAACAAAAACTACTTCTTTGTTGCCGATAACGTTGTACACATATATATAAAAAATATGCATAAAATTAATGGCTTGTATAAGTTAATGTTTGATCTCCATTAAGTAGTGCTCAAGTTTCCAAAGTTTTAATATTACGATGTCCCTAATTAAAACTTCAGAGCAGGTTTAGTGTGTATGAGGCTACACCGTGGACAAAAATTTTCAACATTTCCTATTGAGCGTTGCTTAGAGTAAAGCTGCGAATCTACAGTGTACGTTTCACAGAACAAACACACGGAAAAGAAGGAGCGCTCTGAAGTCACTGAATCGTTCCTCTGTAAACACGTGCAGTTACACTGCCCAGCGATCCACAGGAAGCAAATCGCTATCCACGCTGGACAATTTTTCGGCTTGCACGCGTTATGTTGGTGTGGGTTTCGGCACTTTCCATTTAAGAAGCGTGCAAATGTAAGAAAATAAACATGAGTGAGGCCAGAAATAACGCGAATTTTTTGTGTGTGTTACCTGCCTTTTTATTGCAGTAATCATAATAATAAAATGGAAACGTAAACATTTCATAATTCAGATATGCTTGCCTGCCACGAACGATATATTTTCTCTCATACATGATTTACACTAAAAAGAAAAAAATTATAATTTTATTTTTCGTATTGTTTAAATTAGCAGCCATCCTTACTATAAGAAATATAGAAATAATTTAATGAATATAAAAGTGGATTTTACAAATGAAGAAATATTTTATTATATATTAAACAATAAACAAAAATAAATTAAAATAATAAGAATAACACACTAAAAAATGACGAAATGTAAAAGGTTACAAAAAAAATTATAAGTCAAGAATGAAGAAATTAACGGGAGAATCTTAAAACAATTTGACGGTCGTTAGAACAATGCCTAACGGAAAAAGGTAGACAAAGTTCCCGTGAAGAGCGGTAGCAGCTAGAACCAATAGGAGGGGCGATGACATAAGGGGAGGGGCCTAAAGTATAAAAGCCTACAACGTACAGTTGATAGACGTTGTTTAAGACCTGAAGATGTCAGTAATGACGAAAAGCTTAGTCGAACAATACAAAATTATAGCAGTTAGCAAATTCATAAAAGAAATAGTATAATTTTATTGCCTGGCAACAAAATTATTTTATTTTTAACAATTACCATTGTTTGAAAAAGTTTAAATGAATTTTCAAGTACTTTACTGTTGTTAAAACGTAAAAGGTTGCTGGTAAACTACCCCTTCCCCTTAACCGATCTTCACTAAAATCAAAACGCCTTGAGATCACTAAAATTCAGGGATGTATGCAAACAATTATTTGATTCTGTTTGAATATGAGGCAGTTACCGTTCGTCATAGGAAAAATTACCCTTGTTAAAAGATAAAATGTTGCTGGTAAACTACCCTATTCCCTTAACCAATCTTCACCAAAACCAAAAGGTCTTGAGAACTCTACAATTCAGGGCTGTATGCAAAACATTATTTTATTCTGTTTAAATTTTCGGCTGTTATCGTTTGCCAAAAAATTACCCTTGAAAAAAAAAACGCTGCTGGTAAACTACCCCTTTCCCTTAATCGATCTTCTCCGAAAACAACAGGTCTTGAGTACTCTACAATTCAGGGCTGTATGTAAAACATTAGTTGATTCTCTTTGAATTTACGGCAGTTATCGTTCGTCATAGGAAAAATACCTCTGTTAAAACATAAAACGTTGCCGGTACTCTACCCCTTTCCCTTAACCGATCTTCACCAAAAACAAAAGGTCTTGAGAACTCTACAATTCAGGGCAGTATGCACAACATTATTTGATTATGTTTGAATTTGCGGCTCTTATCGTTTGCCATATAAAATACCCTTGTTAAAACAGAAAACGATGCTGGTAAACTACCCCTTTCCCTTAACCGATCTTTACCAAAATCAACAGATCTTGCGATCGCTACAAATCAGGGCTGCATGCGAAACATTTTTTGCTTCTGTTTGACTTTGCGGCTGTTATCGTTTGCAAAAAAAAATTACCTTTGATAAAAAAATCCGTTGCCGGTAAACTACCCCTTTCCCTCAACCGATCTTCACCAAAAACAATAGCTCGTAAGTACTCTACAAATCAGGGCTGTATGCAAAAAATTATTTGATTCTATTTGAATTTGCGGCTGTTATCGTTTGCCATAGAAAAAAAATCTACAGACACACACACAGACACTTTTCGAAAAACGACTTTTTTTCATGTTTTGAGTGTAGTACAATCAGAATCTGCAATAATCTCGAACCCGATTTTTTTGCCATCACCATACTTCCATTTCCTTAAGGAACATGGAAGTAAAAATGACTGTTTTTCATGTTTTGAGTGTAGTACAATGAGAATCTGCAGTAATCTCGAACAAGATTTTTTTTGCCATCACCATACTTCCATTTCCTTAAGGAACATGGAAGTAAAAATTACCCTTGATAATAAACCATTGCTGGTAAACTACCCCTTTCCCTTAACCGATCTTCACCAAAAACTATAGGTCTTGAGCACTCTAGAAGTCAGGGCTGTATGCAAAAAATTATTTGATTCTGTTTGAATTTGCGGCTGTTATCGTATGGCATACGAAAAAATTACCTTTGATTAAAAAAAAACCGTTGCATGTAAACTACCCCTTTCCCTTAACCGAACTTCACCAAAAACAACATGTCGTGAGATATAATTCAGGGCTGTATGCAAAAGAGTAGTTGATTCTGTTTGAATTTGCGGCTGTTATCGTTTGCCATAGAAAACAATTACCCTTGATTAAAAAAAACAACCGTTGCCGGTAAACTACCCCTTTCCCTCAACCGATCTTCACCAAAAACAATAGGTCGCGAGTACTCTACAAATCAGGACTGTATGCAAAAAATTATTTGATTCTGTTTGAATTTGCGGCTGTTATCGTTTGCCATAGAAGAAAATCTACAGACAGACAGACACACAGACACACACACACACACACACACACACACACACACACACACACACACACACACACACACACACACACACACTTTTCGAAAAATGACTTTTTTTCATGTTTTGAGTGTAGTACAATCATATTTTGCAATAATCACGAACACGATTTTTTTGGCCATCATCATACTTCCATTTCCTTAAGGAACATTTGGAAGTAAAAATTACCCTTGATAAGAAAAACGTTGCAGGTAAACTACCCCTTTCCCTTAACCGATCTTTACCAAAATCAACAAGTCTTGAGTACTGTACAATTCAGGACTGTATGTAAAACATTATTTGATTCTGTTTGAATCTACGACTCTTATCGTTTGCCATATAAAATACCCTTGTTAAAACATAAAACGTTGCAGGTAAACTACCCCTTTCCCTTAACCGAACTTCACCAAAAACAATAGGTCTTGAGAACTCCACACTTCAGTGCTGTATGCAAAACATTATTTGATTCTCTTTGAATTTACGGCAGTTATCGTTCGTCATATAAAAAATTACCCTTGTTAAAACATAAAACGTTACCGCTAAACTACCCCTATCCCTTAACCGATCTTCAACAAAATCAACAGACCTTGAGATCAGTATAATTGAAAAAGGTATGCAGAAGAGTAGTTGATTCTGTTTTAATGTACGGCAGTTATCGTTCGTCATAAAACAAATTACCCTCGTTAAAACATAAAATGTTGCTGGTAAACTACCCTATTTCCTTAACCGATCGTCACCAAAACCAACATGTCTTGAGAACTCTACAATTCGGGGCAGTATGCAAAATATTATAAGATTCTGTTTAATTTGCGGCTGTTATCGTTTGCCATAGAAAATACCCTTGATAAAACAAAAAACGTGGCCGGTAAACTACCCCTTTCCCTTAACCGATCTTCACCAAAAACAAAAGGTCTTTAGTACTCAACAAATCAGGGCTGTATGCAAAAACGTATTTGATTCTGTTTGAATTTGCGGCTCTTATCGTTTGCCATATAAAATACCCTTGTTAAAACATAAATCGTTGCTGGTAAACTACCCCGTTCCCTTAACCGATATTTACCAAAATCAACAGATCTTGCGAACGCTACAATTCAGGGCTGCATGCGAAACATTTTTTGATTCTGTTTGACTTTGCGGCTGTTATCGTTTGCAAAGGAAATTGCCTTTGATAAAAAAAACCGTTGCCGGTAAACTACCCCTTTCCCTCAACCGATCTTCACCAAAAACCATAGGTCGCGAGTACTCTACAAATCAGGACTGTATGCAAAAAATTATTTGATTCTCTTTGAATTTGCGGCTGTTATCGTTTGCCATAGAAAAAAAATCTACAGACACACACACACAGACACTTTTCGAAAAACGACATTTTTTTCATGTTTTGAGTGTAGTACAATCAGAATCTGCAATAATCTCGAACCCGATTTTTTTGCCATCACCATACTTCCATTTCCTTAAGGAACATGGAAGTAAAAATGACTGTTTTTCATGTTTTGAGTGTAGTACAATGAGAATCTGCAGTAATCTCGAACAAGATTTTTTTTGCCATCACCATACTTCCATTTCCTTAAGGAACATGGAAGTAAAAATTACCCTTGATAAAAAACCGTTGCTGGTAAACTACTCCTTTCCCTTAACCGATCTTCACCAAAACTATAGGTCTTGAGCACTCTAGAAGTCAGGGCTGCATGCAAAAAATTATTTGAATCTGTTTGAATTTGCGGCTCTTATCGTATGCCATACGAAACAATTACCTTTGATTAAAAAAAAACCGTTGCAGGTAAACTACCCTTTTCCCTTAACCGAACTTCACCAAAAACAACAGGTCGTGAGATATAATTCAGGGCTGTATGCAAAAGAGTAGTTGATTCTGTTTGAATTTGCGGCTGTTATCGTTTACCATAGAAAACAATTACCCTTGATTAAAAAAAAACAACCGTTGCCGGTAAACTACCCCTTTCCATCAACCGATCTTCACCAAAAACAATAGGTCGCGAGTACTCTACAAATCAGGACTGTATGCAAAAAATTATTTGATTCTGTTTGAATTTGCGGCTGTTATCGTTTGCCATAGAAAAAAATCTACAGACAGACAGACACACTGACACACAGACACACAGACACACACACTTTTCGAAAAATTACTTTTTTTCATGTTTTGAGTGTAGTACAATCATATTTTGCAATAATCTCGAACACGATTTTTTTTGCCATCACCATACTTCCATTTCCTTAAGGAACATTTGGAAGTATAAATTACCCTTGATAAGAAAAACGTTGCTGGTAAACTACCCCTTTCCCTTAACCGATCTTTACCAAAATCAATAAGTCTTGAGTACTGTACAATTCAGGACTGTATGCAAAAAATTATTTGATTGTGTTTGAATTTGCGACTCTTATCGTTTGCCATATAAAATACCCTTTTAAAACATAAAACGTTGCTGGTACACTACTCCTTTCCTATAACCGATCTTCACCAAAAACAATAGGTCATGAGAACACTACTATTGAGCGCTGTATGTAAAACATTATTTGATTCTGTTTACATTTGCGGCTTTTATCGTTTGCCATAGAAAATATCCTTGTTAAATATATAAAATGTTGCTGGTAAACTACCCCTTTACGATAACCGATCTTCACCAAAACCAATAGGTTTTGAGAACTCTATAATTCAGGGCAGTATGCAAAATAGTAGTTGATTCTGTTTGAATTTGCGGCTGTTATCGTTTGCCATAGTAAAAAAATACCCTTGATTAAAAAAAACCGTTGCCGGTAAACTACCCTTTCCCTTAACCGATCTTCACCAAAAACAATAGGTCCTGAGTACTCTACAGATCAGGGCTGTATGCTAACAATTATTTGATTCTGTTTGAATTTGCGGCTGTTATCGTTTGCCATAGTAAAAAATTACCCTTGATTAAAACAAACCGTTGCAGATAAACTACCCTTTCCCTTAACAGATCTTCACCAAAAACAATAGGTGTTGAGTACTCTACAGATCAGGGCTGTATGCTAACAAATATTGGATTCTGTTTGAATTTGCGGCTGTTATCGTTTGCCAAAAAAATCTACAGACACACAGACAGATAGACACACAGACACTTTTCGAAAAATGACTTTTTTTCATGTTTTGAGTGTAGTACAATCAGAATATGCAATAATCTCGAACACGATTTTTTTGCCATCACCATACTTCCATTTCCTTAAGGAACATGGAAGTAAAATATCGGTATGGAGAACCATACATGACTTCCATGTTCTAAGATTTATATTTAAAATCATATTCGAAATGAAATATTTTCATAGAAACTACTTCTTTCTACTTATTGCTTCAGCCTTAAACCACAGTACTCTGGCACTAACGTATACCACCTCACGTTTTCGCACTCGATTTTCACTGAGATGGAAGTCGATGGCACTGCCGAAAAGTCTGGTTTTGCAGAAAACATTGGACTATGGCTAAACAGCCCGGGAAGGAATTTTAACAAAGAACTACTTCTTTGGTGCCGATAACGTAGTACACATATAAAAAATTCTCGCCTCCCCAATCAACTATAATTTTCATTAATAAAAAATTACCCCCACCCCGATCACTTAACCTCTTCATTTATAGATATTTCATCTACGTCTCTACAGTGGATTATTATGAGCTTCTTATTAGGATACGTTATTTATCAAAATTAAGTACTTTACTCTTGTTAAAACATAAAACGTTGCAGGTAAACTACCCCTTTCTCTTAACCGATCTTCACCATAATCAAAAGGCCTTCAGTCCTCTACAATTCATTGAAGAATGCAAGAAAATATTTGATTCTCTTTGAATGAGCGGCAGTTATCGTTCGTCAAGAAAACATTTCTCTTGTTACAACATAAAATGTTGCAGGTAAACTACCCCTTTCCCTGAACCGATCTTCACGAACAATTGCGTTCTCTACAATTCAGGAACTTCTGCAAAAAATTATTTGATTCTCTTTGAATGATCGGCAGTTATTGTTCGTCATATAAAAAATTACCCTTGTTAAAACATAAAATTTGCCGGTAAACTACGCTATTCGCTTAACCGATATCCACCAAAACCAACAGGTCTTGAGAACTCTACAATTCAGGTCTGTATGCGAAAAATTATTTGATTCTGTTTGAATTTGCAGCCTATATCGTTTGCCAAAGAAAATACCCTTGTTAAAACATAAAACGTTGCCGGTAAACTACCCCTTTCCCTTAACGGATCTTCACCAACACCAATAGGTATTGAGAACTCTAAAATACAGGGCTGTATGGAAAACATGATTTGATTCTGTTTGAAATTGCGGCTGTTATCGATTGCCATAGAAAAAAATTACCCTTGATAAAAAACCGTTATTGGTAAACTACCCTTTTCCCTTAACCGATCTTCACCAAAAACAATAGGTCTTGAGTACTCTACAAATCAGGCCTGTATGCAAAAAATTATTTGATTCTGTTTTAATTTGCAGCCTATATCGTTTGCCATAGAAAATACCCTTGTTAAAACATAAAACGTTGCCGGGAAACTACCCGTTTCCCTTAACCGATCTCCACCAAAATCAATAGGTCTTGAGAACTCTACAATTTAGGGCTGTATGCAAATAATCATTTGATTCAGTTTGAATTTGCGGGTGTTATCGTTTGCCATATAAAATACCCTTGTTAAAACATAAAACGTTGCAGGTAAACTACCCCTTTCCCATAACCGAACTTCACCAAAAACAATAGATCTTGAGAACTCCACACTTCAGTGCTGTATGCAAAACAGTATTTGATTCTCTTTGAATTTACGGCAGTTATCGTTCGTCATATAGAAAATTACGATTGTCAAAACATAAAACGTTACCGCTAAACTACCCCTATCCCTTAACCGATCTTCAACAAAATCAACAGACCTTGAGATCAGTATAATTGAAAAAGGTATGCAGAAGAGTAGTTGATTCTGTTTTAATGTACGGCAGTTATCGTTCTTCATAAAACAAATTACCCTCGTTAAAACATAAAATGTTGCTGGTAAACTACCCTATTTCCTTAACCGATCGTCACCAAAACCAACAGGTCTTGAGAACTCTACATTTCGGGGCAGTATGCAAAATATTATAAGATTCTGTTTGAATTTGCGGCTGTTATCGTTTGCCATAAAAAATACCCTTGATAAAACAAAAAACGTGGCCGGTAAACTACCCCTTTCCCTTAACCGATCTTCACCAAAAACAAAAGGTCTTTAGTACTCAACAAATCAGGGCTGTATGCAAAAACGTATTTGATTCTGTTTGAATTTGCGGCTCTTATCGTTTGCCATATAAAATACCCTTGTTAAAACATAAATTGTTGCTGGTAAACTACCCCTTTCCCTTAACCGATATTTACCAAAATCAACAGATCCTGCGAACGCTACAATTCAGGATCCTGCGAACGCTGTTATCGTTTGCCATAGGAAAAAAATCTACAGACACACACACAGACACTTTTCGAAAAACGACTTTTTTCATGTTTTGAGTGTAGTACAATCAGAATCTGCAATAATCTCGAACACGATTTTTTTGCCATCACCATACTTCCATTTCCTTAAGGAACATGGAAGTAAAAATGACTGTTTTTCATGTTTTGGGAGTGTAGTACAATGAGAATCTGCAGTAATCTCGAACACGATTTTTTTTGCCATCACCATACTTCCATTTCCTTAAGGAACATGGAAGTAAAAATTACCCTTGATAAAAAAGCGTTGCAGGTAAACTACCCCTTTCCCTTAACCGATCTTCACCAAAAACTACAGATCTTGAGCACTCTAGAAGTCAGGGCTGCATGCAAAAAATTATTTGATTCTGTTTGAATTTGCGGCTGTTATCGTATGCCATACGGAAAAATTACCTTTGATTAAAAAAAAACCGTTGCAGGTAAACTACCCCTTTCCCTTAACCGAACTTCACCAAAAACAACAGGTCGTGAGATATAATTCAGGGCTGTATGCTAAAGAGTAGTTGATTCTGTTTGAATTTGCGGCTGTTATCGTTTGCCATAGAAAACAATTACCCTTGATTAAAAAAAGCAACCGTTGCTGGTAAACTACCCCTTTCCCTCAACCGATCTTCACCAAAAACAATAGGTCGTGAGTACTCTACAAATCAGGGCTGTATGCAAAAAATGATTTGATTCTGTTTGAATTTGCGGCTGTTATCGTTTGCCATAGAAAAATATCGGTATGGAGAACCATACATAACTTCCATGTTGTAAGATTTATATTTAAAATCATTTTCGAAATGAATTACCATAGAAACTACTTCTTTCTACTTACTGCTTCAGCCTTAACCACAGTACTGTGGTCACTAACGTATACCACCTCACGTTATCGCACTCGATTTTCACTGATAATGGAAGTCGATGGTATTGCCGAAACGTCTGGTGTTATAGAAAACATTGGACTACGGCCAAACATCCCGTGAAGGAATTTTAACAAAAACTACTTCTTTGTTGCCGATAACGTTGTACACATATATATAAAAAATATGCATAAAATTAATGGCTTGTATAAGTTAATGTTTGATCTCCATTAAGTAGTGCTCAAGTTTCCAAAGTTTTAATATTACGATGTCCCTAATTAAAACTTCAGAGCAGGTTTAGTGTGTATGAGGCTACACCGTGGACAAAAATTTTCAACATTTCCTATTGAGCGTTGCTTAGAGTAAAGCTGCGAATCTACAGTGTACGTTTCACAGAACAAACACACGGAAAAGAAGGAGCGCTCTGAAGTCACTGAATCGTTCCTCTGTAAACACGTGCAGTTACACTGCCCAGCGATCCACAGGAAGCAAATCGCTATCCACGCTGGACAATTTTTCGGCTTGCACGCGTTATGTTGGTGTGGGTTTCGGCACTTTCCATTTAAGAAGCGTGCAAATGTAAGAAAATAAACATGAGTGAGGCCAGAAATAACGCGAATTTTTTGTGTGTGTTACCTGCCTTTTTATTGCAGTAATCATAATAATAAAATGGAAACGTAAACATTTCATAATTCAGATATGCTTGCCTGCCACGAACGATATATTTTCTCTCATACATGATTTACACTAAAAAGAAAAAAATTATAATTTTATTTTTCGTATTGTTTAAATTAGCAGCCATCCTTACTATAAGAAATATAGAAATAATTTAATGAATATAAAAGTGGATTTTACAAATGAAGAAATATTTTATTATATATTAAACAATAAACAAAAATAAATTAAAATAATAAGAATAACACACTAAAAAATGACGAAATGTAAAAGGTTACAAAAAAAATTATAAGTCAAGAAAGAAGAAATTAACGGGAGAATCTTAAAACAATTTGACGGTCGTTAGAACAATGCCTAACGGAAAAAGGTAGACAAAGTTCCCGTGAAGAGCGGTAGCAGCTAGAACCAATAGGAGGGGCGATGACATAAGGGGAGGGGCCTAAAGTATAAAAGCCTACAACGTACAGTTGATAGACGTTGTTTAAGACCTGAAGATGTCAGTAATGACGAAAAGCTTAGTCGAACAATACAAAATTATAGCAGTTAGCAAATTCATAAAAGAAATAGTATAATTTTATTGCCTGGCAACAAAATTATTTTATTTTTAACAATTACCATTGTTTGAAAAAGTTTAAATGAATTTTCAAGTACTTTACTGTTGTTAAAACGTAAAAGGTTGCTGGTAAACTACCCCTTCCCCTTAACCGATCTTCACTAAAATCAAAACGCCTTGAGATCACTAAAATTCAGGGATGTATGCAAACAATTATTTGATTCTGTTTGAATATGAGGCAGTTACCGTTCGTCATAGGAAAAATTACCCTTGTTAAAAGATAAAATGTTGCTGGTAAACTACCCTACTCCCTTAACCGATCTTCACCAAAACCAAAAGGTCTTGAGAACTCTACAATTCAGGGCTGTATGCAAAACATTATTTTATTCTGTTTGAATTTTCGGCTGTTATCGTTTGCCAAAAAATTACCCTTGATAAAAAAAACGCTGCAGGTAAACTACCCCTTTCCCTTAATCGATCTTCTCCGAAAACAACAGGTCTTGAGTACTCTACAATTCAGGGCTGTATGTAAAACATTAGTTGATTCTCTTTGAATTTACGGCAGTTATCGTTCGTCATAGGAAAAATACCTCTGTTAAAACATAAAACGTTGCCGGTAAACTACCCCTTTCCCTTAACCGATCTTCACCAAAAACAAAAGGTCTTGAGAACTCTACAATTCAGGCAGTATGCACAACATTATTTGATTATGTTTGAATTTGCGGCTCTTATCGTTTGCCATAGAGAATACCCTTGTTAAAACAGAAAACGTTGCTGGTAAACTACCCCTTTCCCTTAACCGATCTTTACCAAAATCAACAGATCTTGCGATCGCTACAAATCAGGGCTGCATGCGAAACATTTTTTGATTCTGTTTGACTTTGCGGCTGTTATCGTTTGCAAAAAAAAATTACTTTTGATAAAAAAAACCGTTGCCGGTAAACTACCCCTTTCCCTCAACCGATCTTCACCAAAAACAATAGCTCGTAAGTACTCTACAAATCAGGGCTGTATGCAAAAAATTATTTGATTCTGTTCGAATTTGCGGCTGTTATCGTTTGCCATAGAAAAAAAATCTACAGACACACACACACAGACACTTTTCGAAAAACGACTTTTTTTTCATGTTTTGAGTGTAGTACAATCAGAATCTGCAATAATCTCGAACCCGATTTTTTTGCCATCACCATACTTCCATTTCCTTAAGGAACATGGAAGTAAAAATGACTGTTTTTCATGTTTTGAGTGTAGTACAATGAGAATCTGCAGTAATCTCGAACAAGATTTTTTTTGCCATCACCATACTTCCATTTCCTTAAGGAACATGGAAGTAAAAATTACCCTTGATAAAAAACCGTTGCTGGTAAACTACTCCTTTCCCTTAACCGATCTTCACCAAAACTATAGGTCTTGAGCACTCTAGAAGTCAGGGCTGCATGCAAAAAATTATTTGAATCTGTTTGAATTTGCGGCTCTTATCGTATGCCATACGAAACAATTACCTTTGATTAAAAAAAGCAACCGTTGCTGGTAAACTACCCCTTTCCCTCAACCGATCTTCACCAAAAACAATAGGTCGTGAGTACTCTACAAATCAGGGCTGTATGCAAAAAATGATTTGATTCTGTTTGAATTTGCGGCTGTTATCGTTTGCCATAGAAAAATATCGGTATGGAGAACCATACATAACTTCCATGTTGTAAGATTTATATTTAAAATCATTTTCGAAATGAATTACCATAGAAACTACTTCTTTCTACTTACTGCTTCAGCCTTAACCACAGTACTGTGGTCACTAACGTATACCACCTCACGTTATCGCACTCGATTTTCACTGATAATGGAAGTCGATGGTATTGCCGAAACGTCTGGTGTTATAGAAAACATTGGACTACGGCCAAACATCCCGTGAAGGAATTTTAACAAAAACTACTTCTTTGTTGCCGATAACGTTGTACACATATATATAAAAAATATGCATAAAATTAATGGCTTGTATAAGTTAATGTTTGATCTCCATTAAGTAGTGCTCAAGTTTCCAAAGTTTTAATATTACGATGTCCCTAATTAAAACTTCAGAGCAGGTTTAGTGTGTATGAGGCTACACCGTGGACAAAAATTTTCAACATTTCCTATTGAGCGTTGCTTAGAGTAAAGCTGCGAATCTACAGTGTACGTTTCACAGAACAAACACACGGAAAAGAAGGAGCGCTCTGAAGTCACTGAATCGTTCCTCTGTAAACACGTGCAGTTACACTGCCCAGCGATCCACAGGAAGCAAATCGCTATCCACGCTGGACAATTTTTCGGCTTGCACGCGTTATGTTGGTGTGGGTTTCGGCACTTTCCATTTAAGAAGCGTGCAAATGTAAGAAAATAAACATGAGTGAGGCCAGAAATAACGCGAATTTTTTGTGTGTGTTACCTGCCTTTTTATTGCAGTAATCATAATAATAAAATGGAAACGTAAACATTTCATAATTCAGATATGCTTGCCTGCCACGAACGATATATTTTCTCTCATACATGATTTACACTAAAAAGAAAAAAATTATAATTTTATTTTTCGTATTGTTTAAATTAGCAGCCATCCTTACTATAAGAAATATAGAAATAATTTAATGAATATAAAAGTGGATTTTACAAATGAAGAAATATTTTATTATATATTAAACAATAAACAAAAATAAATTAAAATAATAAGAATAACACACTAAAAAATGACGAAATGTAAAAGGTTACAAAAAAAATTATAAGTCAAGAAAGAAGAAATTAACGGGAGAATCTTAAAACAATTTGACGGTCGTTAGAACAATGCCTAACGGAAAAAGGTAGACAAAGTTCCCGTGAAGAGCGGTAGCAGCTAGAACCAATAGGAGGGGCGATGACATAAGGGGAGGGGCCTAAAGTATAAAAGCCTACAACGTACAGTTGATAGACGTTGTTTAAGACCTGAAGATGTCAGTAATGACGAAAAGCTTAGTCGAACAATACAAAATTATAGCAGTTAGCAAATTCATAAAAGAAATAGTATAATTTTATTGCCTGGCAACAAAATTATTTTATTTTTAACAATTACCATTGTTTGAAAAAGTTTAAATGAATTTTCAAGTACTTTACTGTTGTTAAAACGTAAAAGGTTGCTGGTAAACTACCCCTTCCCCTTAACCGATCTTCACTAAAATCAAAACGCCTTGAGATCACTAAAATTCAGGGATGTATGCAAACAATTATTTGATTCTGTTTGAATATGAGGCAGTTACCGTTCGTCATAGGAAAAATTACCCTTGTTAAAAGATAAAATGTTGCTGGTAAACTACCCTACTCCCTTAACCGATCTTCACCAAAACCAAAAGGTCTTGAGAACTCTACAATTCAGGGCTGTATGCAAAACATTATTTTATTCTGTTTGAATTTTCGGCTGTTATCGTTTGCCAAAAAATTACCCTTGATAAAAAAAACGCTGCAGGTAAACTACCCCTTTCCCTTAATCGATCTTCTCCGAAAACAACAGGTCTTGAGTACTCTACAATTCAGGGCTGTATGTAAAACATTAGTTGATTCTCTTTGAATTTACGGCAGTTATCGTTCGTCATAGGAAAAATACCTCTGTTAAAACATAAAACGTTGCCGGTAAACTACCCCTTTCCCTTAACCGATCTTCACCAAAAACAAAAGGTCTTGAGAACTCTACAATTCAGGCAGTATGCACAACATTATTTGATTATGTTTGAATTTGCGGCTCTTATCGTTTGCCATAGAGAATACCCTTGTTAAAACAGAAAACGTTGCTGGTAAACTACCCCTTTCCCTTAACCGATCTTTACCAAAATCAACAGATCTTGCGATCGCTACAAATCAGGGCTGCATGCGAAACATTTTTTGATTCTGTTTGACTTTGCGGCTGTTATCGTTTGCAAAAAAAAATTACTTTTGATAAAAAAAACCGTTGCCGGTAAACTACCCCTTTCCCTCAACCGATCTTCACCAAAAACAATAGCTCGTAAGTACTCTACAAATCAGGGCTGTATGCAAAAAATTATTTGATTCTGTTCGAATTTGCGGCTGTTATCGTTTGCCATAGAAAAAAAATCTACAGACACACACACACAGACACTTTTCGAAAAACGACTTTTTTTTCATGTTTTGAGTGTAGTACAATCAGAATCTGCAATAATCTCGAACCCGATTTTTTTGCCATCACCATACTTCCATTTCCTTAAGGAACATGGAAGTAAAAATGACTGTTTTTCATGTTTTGAGTGTAGTACAATGAGAATCTGCAGTAATCTCGAACAAGATTTTTTTTGCCATCACCATACTTCCATTTCCTTAAGGAACATGGAAGTAAAAATTACCCTTGATAAAAAACCGTTGCTGGTAAACTACTCCTTTCCCTTAACCGATCTTCACCAAAACTATAGGTCTTGAGCACTCTAGAAGTCAGGGCTGCATGCAAAAAATTATTTGAATCTGTTTGAATTTGCGGCTCTTATCGTATGCCATACGAAACAATTACCTTTGATTAAAAAAAGCAACCGTTGCTGGTAAACTACCCCTTTCCCTCAACCGATCTTCACCAAAAACAATAGGTCGTGAGTACTCTACAAATCAGGGCTGTATGCAAAAAATGATTTGATTCTGTTTGAATTTGCGGCTGTTATCGTTTGCCATAGAAAAATATCGGTATGGAGAACCATACATAACTTCCATGTTGTAAGATTTATATTTAAAATCATTTTCGAAATGAATTACCATAGAAACTACTTCTTTCTACTTACTGCTTCAGCCTTAACCACAGTACTGTGGTCACTAACGTATACCACCTCACGTTATCGCACTCGATTTTCACTGATAATGGAAGTCGATGGTATTGCCGAAACGTCTGGTGTTATAGAAAACATTGGACTACGGCCAAACATCCCGTGAAGGAATTTTAACAAAAACTACTTCTTTGTTGCCGATAACGTTGTACACATATATATAAAAAATATGCATAAAATTAATGGCTTGTATAAGTTAATGTTTGATCTCCATTAAGTAGTGCTCAAGTTTCCAAAGTTTTAATATTACGATGTCCCTAATTAAAACTTCAGAGCAGGTTTAGTGTGTATGAGGCTACACCGTGGACAAAAATTTTCAACATTTCCTATTGAGCGTTGCTTAGAGTAAAGCTGCGAATCTACAGTGTACGTTTCACAGAACAAACACACGGAAAAGAAGGAGCGCTCTGAAGTCACTGAATCGTTCCTCTGTAAACACGTGCAGTTACACTGCCCAGCGATCCACAGGAAGCAAATCGCTATCCACGCTGGACAATTTTTCGGCTTGCACGCGTTATGTTGGTGTGGGTTTCGGCACTTTCCATTTAAGAAGCGTGCAAATGTAAGAAAATAAACATGAGTGAGGCCAGAAATAACGCGAATTTTTTGTGTGTGTTACCTGCCTTTTTATTGCAGTAATCATAATAATAAAATGGAAACGTAAACATTTCATAATTCAGATATGCTTGCCTGCCACGAACGATATATTTTCTCTCATACATGATTTACACTAAA
The DNA here is from genome assembly GCA_034769895.1 of Magicicada septendecula. Classification (NCBI taxonomy): domain Eukaryota; kingdom Metazoa; phylum Arthropoda; class Insecta; order Hemiptera; family Cicadidae; genus Magicicada; species Magicicada septendecula. The sequence goes on from CM068367.1 coordinate 491,881,325, forward strand.
AAGAAAAAAATTATAATTTTATTTTTCGTATTGTTTAAATTAGCAGCCATCCTTACTATAAGAAATATAGAAATAATTTAATGAATATAAAAGTGGATTTTACAAATGAAGAAATATTTTATTATATATTAAACAATAAACAAAAATAAATTAAAATAATAAGAATAACACACTAAAAAATGACGAAATGTAAAAGGTTACAAAAAAAATTATAAGTCAAGAAAGAAGAAATTAACGGGAGAATCTTAAAACAATTTGACGGTCGTTAGAACAATGCCTAACGGAAAAAGGTAGACAAAGTTCCCGTGAAGAGCGGTAGCAGCTAGAACCAATAGGAGGGGCGATGACATAAGGGGAGGGGCCTAAAGTATAAAAGCCTACAACGTACAGTTGATAGACGTTGTTTAAGACCTGAAGATGTCAGTAATGACGAAAAGCTTAGTCGAACAATACAAAATTATAGCAGTTAGCAAATTCATAAAAGAAATAGTATAATTTTATTGCCTGGCAACAAAATTATTTTATTTTTAACAATTACCATTGTTTGAAAAAGTTTAAATGAATTTTCAAGTACTTTACTGTTGTTAAAACGTAAAAGGTTGCTGGTAAACTACCCCTTCCCCTTAACCGATCTTCACTAAAATCAAAACGCCTTGAGATCACTAAAATTCAGGGATGTATGCAAACAATTATTTGATTCTGTTTGAATATGAGGCAGTTACCGTTCGTCATAGGAAAAATTACCCTTGTTAAAAGATAAAATGTTGCTGGTAAACTACCCTACTCCCTTAACCGATCTTCACCAAAACCAAAAGGTCTTGAGAACTCTACAATTCAGGGCTGTATGCAAAACATTATTTTATTCTGTTTGAATTTTCGGCTGTTATCGTTTGCCAAAAAATTACCCTTGATAAAAAAAACGCTGCAGGTAAACTACCCCTTTCCCTTAATCGATCTTCTCCGAAAACAACAGGTCTTGAGTACTCTACAATTCAGGGCTGTATGTAAAACATTAGTTGATTCTCTTTGAATTTACGGCAGTTATCGTTCGTCATAGGAAAAATACCTCTGTTAAAACATAAAACGTTGCCGGTAAACTACCCCTTTCCCTTAACCGATCTTCACCAAAAACAAAAGGTCTTGAGAACTCTACAATTCAGGCAGTATGCACAACATTATTTGATTATGTTTGAATTTGCGGCTCTTATCGTTTGCCATAGAGAATACCCTTGTTAAAACAGAAAACGTTGCTGGTAAACTACCCCTTTCCCTTAACCGATCTTTACCAAAATCAACAGATCTTGCGATCGCTACAAATCAGGGCTGCATGCGAAACATTTTTTGATTCTGTTTGACTTTGCGGCTGTTATCGTTTGCAAAAAAAAATTACTTTTGATAAAAAAAACCGTTGCCGGTAAACTACCCCTTTCCCTCAACCGATCTTCACCAAAAACAATAGCTCGTAAGTACTCTACAAATCAGGGCTGTATGCAAAAAATTATTTGATTCTGTTCGAATTTGCGGCTGTTATCGTTTGCCATAGAAAAAAAATCTACAGACACACACACACAGACACTTTTCGAAAAACGACTTTTTTTTCATGTTTTGAGTGTAGTACAATCAGAATCTGCAATAATCTCGAACCCGATTTTTTTGCCATCACCATACTTCCATTTCCTTAAGGAACATGGAAGTAAAAATGACTGTTTTTCATGTTTTGAGTGTAGTACAATGAGAATCTGCAGTAATCTCGAACAAGATTTTTTTTGCCATCACCATACTTCCATTTCCTTAAGGAACATGGAAGTAAAAATTACCCTTGATAAAAAACCGTTGCTGGTAAACTACTCCTTTCCCTTAACCGATCTTCACCAAAACTATAGGTCTTGAGCACTCTAGAAGTCAGGGCTGCATGCAAAAAATTATTTGAATCTGTTTGAATTTGCGGCTCTTATCGTATGCCATACGAAACAATTACCTTTGATTAAAAAAAAACCGTTGCAGGTAAACTACCCCTTTCCCTTAACCGAACTTCACCAAAAACAACAGGTCGTGAGATATAATTCAGGGCTGTATGCAAAAGAGTAGTTGATTCTGTTTGAATTTGCGGCTGTTATCGTTTACCATAGAAAACAATTACCCTTGATTAAAAAAAAACAACCGTTGCCGGTAAACTACCCCTTTCCATCAACCGATCTTCACCAAAAACAATAGGTCGCGAGTACTCTACAAATCAGGACTGTATGCAAAAAATTATTTGATTCTGTTTGAATTTGCGGCTGTTATCGTTTGCCATAGAAAAAAATCTACAGACAGACAGACACACTGACACACAGACACACAGACACACACACTTTTCGAAAAATTACTTTTTTTCATGTTTTGAGTGTAGTACAATCATATTTTGCAATAATCTCGAACACGATTTTTTTTGCCATCACCATACTTCCATTTCCTTAAGGAACATTTGGAAGTATAAATTACCCTTGATAAGAAAAACGTTGCTGGTAAACTACCCCTTTCCCTTAACCGATCTTTACCAAAATCAATAAGTCTTGAGTACTGTACAATTCAGGACTGTATGCAAAAAATTATTTGATTGTGTTTGAATTTGCGACTCTTATCGTTTGCCATATAAAATACCCTTTTAAAACATAAAACGTTGCTGGTACACTACTCCTTTCCTATAACCGATCTTCACCAAAAACAATAGGTCATGAGAACACTACTATTGAGCGCTGTATGTAAAACATTATTTGATTCTGTTTACATTTGCGGCTTTTATCGTTTGCCATAGAAAATATCCTTGTTAAATATATAAAATGTTGCTGGTAAACTACCCCTTTACGATAACCGATCTTCACCAAAACCAATAGGTTTTGAGAACTCTATAATTCAGGGCAGTATGCAAAATAGTAGTTGATTCTGTTTGAATTTGCGGCTGTTATCGTTTGCCATAGTAAAAAAATACCCTTGATTAAAAAAAACCGTTGCCGGTAAACTACCCTTTCCCTTAACCGATCTTCACCAAAAACAATAGGTCCTGAGTACTCTACAGATCAGGGCTGTATGCTAACAATTATTTGATTCTGTTTGAATTTGCGGCTGTTATCGTTTGCCATAGTAAAAAATTACCCTTGATTAAAACAAACCGTTGCAGATAAACTACCCTTTCCCTTAACAGATCTTCACCAAAAACAATAGGTGTTGAGTACTCTACAGATCAGGGCTGTATGCTAACAAATATTGGATTCTGTTTGAATTTGCGGCTGTTATCGTTTGCCAAAAAAATCTACAGACACACAGACAGATAGACACACAGACACTTTTCGAAAAATGACTTTTTTTCATGTTTTGAGTGTAGTACAATCAGAATATGCAATAATCTCGAACACGATTTTTTTGCCATCACCATACTTCCATTTCCTTAAGGAACATGGAAGTAAAATATCGGTATGGAGAACCATACATGACTTCCATGTTCTAAGATTTATATTTAAAATCATATTCGAAATGAAATATTTTCATAGAAACTACTTCTTTCTACTTATTGCTTCAGCCTTAAACCACAGTACTCTGGCACTAACGTATACCACCTCACGTTTTCGCACTCGATTTTCACTGAGATGGAAGTCGATGGCACTGCCGAAAAGTCTGGTTTTGCAGAAAACATTGGACTATGGCTAAACAGCCCGGGAAGGAATTTTAACAAAGAACTACTTCTTTGGTGCCGATAACGTAGTACACATATAAAAAATTCTCGCCTCCCCAATCAACTATAATTTTCATTAATAAAAAATTACCCCCACCCCGATCACTTAACCTCTTCATTTATAGATATTTCATCTACGTCTCTACAGTGGATTATTATGAGCTTCTTATTAGGATACGTTATTTATCAAAATTAAGTACTTTACTCTTGTTAAAACATAAAACGTTGCAGGTAAACTACCCCTTTCTCTTAACCGATCTTCACCATAATCAAAAGGCCTTCAGTCCTCTACAATTCATTGAAGAATGCAAGAAAATATTTGATTCTCTTTGAATGAGCGGCAGTTATCGTTCGTCAAGAAAACATTTCTCTTGTTACAACATAAAATGTTGCAGGTAAACTACCCCTTTCCCTGAACCGATCTTCACGAACAATTGCGTTCTCTACAATTCAGGAACTTCTGCAAAAAATTATTTGATTCTCTTTGAATGATCGGCAGTTATTGTTCGTCATATAAAAAATTACCCTTGTTAAAACATAAAATTTGCCGGTAAACTACGCTATTCGCTTAACCGATATCCACCAAAACCAACAGGTCTTGAGAACTCTACAATTCAGGTCTGTATGCGAAAAATTATTTGATTCTGTTTGAATTTGCAGCCTATATCGTTTGCCAAAGAAAATACCATTGTTAAAACATAAAACGTTGCCGGTAAACTACCCCTTTCCCTTAGCGGATCTTCACCAACACCAATAGGTATTGAGAACTCTAAAATACAGGGCTGTATGGAAAACATGATTTGATTCTGCTTGAAATTGCGGTTGTTATCGATTGCCATAGAAGAAAATTACACTTGATAAAAAACCGTTATAGGTAAACTACCCTTTTCCCTTAACCGATCTTCACCAAAAACAATAGGTCTTGAGTACTCTACAAATCAGGCCTGTATGCAAAAAATTATTTGATTCTGTTTTAATTTGCAGCCTATATCGTTTGCCATAGGAAATACCCTTGTTAAAACATAAAACGTTGCCGGTAAACTACCCGTTTCCCTTAACCGATCTCCACCAAAATCAATAGGTCTTGAGAAATCTACAATTTAGGGCTGTATGCAAATAATCATTTGATTCAGTTTGAATTTGCGGGTGTTATCGTTTGCCATATAAAATACCCTTGTTAAAACATAAAACGTTGCAGGTAAACTACCCCTTTCCCTTAACCGAACTTCACCAAAAACAATAGGTCTTGAGAACTCCACACTTCAGTGCTGTATGCAAAACATTATTTGATTCTCTTTGAATTTACGGCAGTTATCGTTCGTCATATAAATAATTACCCTTGTTAAAACATAAAACGTTACCGCTAAACTACCCCTATCCCTTAACCGAACTTCAACAAAATCAACAGACCTTCAGATCAGTATAATTGAAAAAGGTATGCAGAAGAGTAGTTGATTCTGTTTGAATGTACGGCAGTTATCGTTCGTCATAGGAAAAGTTACCCTTGTTAAAAGATAAAATGTTGCTGGTAAACTACCCTATTCCCTTAACCGATCTTCACCAAAACCAAAAGGTCTTGAGAACTCTACAATTCAGGGCTGTATGCAAAACATTATTTTATTCTGTTTGAATTTTCGGCTGTTATCGTTTGCCAAATAATTACCCTTGATAAAAAAAACGCTGCAGGTAAACTACCCCTTGAAAAGTTGCGTTCTCTACAATTCAGGAACATCTGCAAAAAATTATTTGATTCTCTTTGAATGAGCGGCAGTTATCGTTCATCACATAAAAAATTACCCTTGTTAAAACATAAAATTTGCCGGTAAACTACCCTATTCGCTTAACCGATATCCACCAAAACCAAAGGTCTTGAGAACTCTACAATTCAGGCCTGTATGCAAAAAATTATTTGATTCTGTTTGAATTTGCAGCCTATATCGTTTGCCATATAAAATACCCTTGTTAAAACATAAAACGTTGCCGCTAAACTACCCCTATCCCTTAACCGATCTTCAACAAAATCAACAGACCTTGAGATCAGTATAATTGAAAAATGTATGCAGAAGAGTAGTTGATTCTGTTTTAATGTACGGCAGTTATCGTTCGTCATAAAACAAATTACCCTCGTTAAAACATAAAATGTTGCAGGTAAACTACCCTATTCCCTTAACCGATCGTCACCAAAACCAACAGGTCTTGAGAAATCTACAATTCGGGGCAGTATGCAAAATATTATATGATTCTGTTTAAATTTGCGGCTGTTATCGTTTGCCATAGAAAATACCCTTAATAAAAGAAAAAACGTGGCCGGTAAACTACCCCTTTCCCTTAACCGATCTTCACCAAAAACAAAAGGTCTTTAGTACTCAACAAATCAGGGCTGTATGCAAAAACGTATTTGATTATGTTTGAATTTGCGGCTCTTATCGTTTGCCATATAAAATACCCTTGTTAAAACATAAAATGTTGCTGGTAAACTACCCCTTTCCCTTAACCGATCTTTACTAAAATCAACAGATCTTGGGAACGCTACAATTCAGGGCTGTATGCGAAACATTTTTTGATTCTGTTTGACTTTGCGGCTGTTATCGTTTGCAAAAAAAAAATTACCTTTGATAAAAAAAACCGTTGCCAGTAAACTACCCCTTTCCATCAACCGATCTTCACCAAAAACAATAGCTCGTGAGTACTCTACAAATCAGGGCTGTATGTAAAAATTTTTTTGATTCTGTTTGAATTTGCGGTTGTTATCGTTTGCCATAGAAAAAAAATCTACAGACATACACACAAAGACACTTTTCGAAAAACGACTTTTTTTCATGTTTTGAGTGTAGTACAATCAGAATCTGCAATAATCTCGAACACGATTTTTTTGCCATCACCATACTTCCATTTCCTTAAGGAACATGGAAGTAAAAATGACTGTTTTTCATGTTTTGAGTGTAGTACAATGAGAATCTGCAGTAATCTCGAACACGATTTTTTTTGCCATCACCATACTTCCATTTCCTAAAGGAACATGGAAGTAAAAATTATCCTTGATAAAAAAGCGTTGCAGGTAATCTACCCCTTTCCCTTAACCGATCTTCACCAAAAACTATAGGTCTTGAGTACTCTGGAAATCAGGGCTGCATGCAAAAAATTATTTGATTCTGTTTGAATTTGCGGCTGTTATCGTATGCCATAAGAAAAAATTACTTTTGTTTAAAAAAACCGTTGCAGGTAAACTACCCCTTTCCCTTAACCGAACTTCACCAGAAACAACAGGTCGTGAGATATAATTCAGGGCTGTATGCAAAAGAGTAGTTGATTCTGTTTGAATTTGCGGCTGTTATCGTTTGCCATAGAAAGCAATTACCCTTGATTAAAAAAAACAACCGTTGCCGGTAAACTACCCCTTTCCCTCAACCGATCTTCACCAAAAACAATAGGTCGTGAGTACTCTACAAATCAGTGCTGTATGCAAAAAATGATTTGATTCTGTTTGAATTTGCGGCTGTTATCGTTTGCCATAGAAAAATATCGGTATGGAGAACCATACATAACTTCCATGTTGTAAGATTTATATTTAAAATCATTTTCGAAATGAATTACCATAGAAACTACTTCTTTCTACTTACTGCTTCAGCCTTAACCACAGTACTGTGGTCACTAACGTATACCACCTCACGTTATCGCACTCGATTTTCACTGATAATGGAAGTCGATGGTATTGCCGAAACGTCTGGTGTTATAGAAAACATTGGACTACGGCCAAACATCCCGTGAAGGAATTTTAACAAAAACTACTTCTTTGTTGCCGATAACGTTGTACACATATATATAAAAAATATGCATAAAATTAATGGCTTGTATAAGTTAATGTTTGATCTCCATTAAGTAGTGCTCAAGTTTCCAAAGTTTTAATATTACGATGTCCCTAATTAAAACATCAGAGCAGGTTTAGTGTGTATGAGGCTACACCGTGGACAAAAATTTTCAACATTTCCTATTGAGCGTTGCTTAGAGTAAAGCTGCGAATCTACAGTGTACGTTTCACAGAACAAACACACGGAAAAGAAGGAGCGCTCTGAAGTCACTGAATCGTTCCTCTGTAAACACGTGCAGTTACACTGCCCAGCGATCCACAGGAAGCAAATCGCTATCCACGCTGGACAATTTTTCGGCTTGCACGCGTTATGTTGGTGTGGGTTTCGGCACTTTCCATTATTAAAAAGCGTGCAAATGTAAGAAAATAAACATGAGTGAGGCCAGAAATAACGCGAATTTTGTGTGTGTGTGTTCCCTGCCTTTTTATTGCAGTAATCATAATAATAAAATGGAAACGTAAACATTTCATAATTCAGATATGCTTGCCTGCCACGAACGATATATTTTCTCTCATACATGATTTACACTAAAAAGAAAAAAATTATAATTTTATTTTTCGTATTGTTTAAATTAGCAGCCATCCTTACTATAAGAAATATAGAAATAAATTAATGAACATAAAAGTGGATTTTACAAATAAAGAAATATTTTATTATATATTAAACAATAAACAAAAATAAATTAAAATAATAAGAATAACACACTAAAAAATGACGAAATGTAAAAGGTTACAAAAAAAATTATAAGTCAAGAATGATGAAATTAACGGGAGATTCTTAAAACAATTTGACGGTCGTTAGAACAATGCCTAACGGAAAAAGGTAGACAAAGTTCCCGTGAAGAGCGGTAGCAGCTAGAACCAATAGGAGGGGCGATGACATAAGGGGAGGGGCCTAAAGTATAAAAGCCTACAACGTACAGTTGATAGACGTTGTTTAAGACCTGAAGATGTCAGTAATGACGAAAAGCTTAGTCGAACAATACAAAATTATAGCAGTTAGCAAATTCATAAAAGAAATAGTATAATTTTATTGCCTGGCAACAAAATTATTTTATTTTTAACAATTACCATTGTTTGAAAAAGTTTAAATGAATTTTCAAGTACTTTACTGTTGCTAAAACGTAAAAGGTTGCTGGTAAACTACCCCTTCCCCTTAACCGGTCTTCACTAAAATCAAAACGCCTTGAGATCACTACAATTCAGGGATGTATGCAAACAATTATTTGATTCTGTTTGAATATGAGGCAGTTACCGTTCGTCATAGGAAAAATTACCCTTGTTAAAACATAAAATGTTGCTGGTAAACTACCCTATTCCCCTAACCCATCTTCACCAAAACCAAAAGGTCTTGAGAACTCTACAATTCAGGGCTGTATGCAAAACATTATTTTATTCTGTTTGAATTTTCGGCTGTTATCGTTTGCCAAAAAATTACCCTTGATAAAAAAAACGCTGCTGGTAAACTACCCCTTTCCCTAAATCGATCTTCTCCGAAAACAACAGGTCTTGAGTACTCTACAATTCAGGGCTGTATGTAAAACATTAGTTGATTCTCTTTGAATTTACGGCAGTTATTGTTCGTCATAAAAAAAATACCTTTGTTAAAACATAAAACGTTGCCAGTAAACTACCCCTTTCCCTTAACCGATCTTCAACAAAATCAACAGACCTTGAGTTCTGTATAATTCAAAAAAGTATGCAGAAGAGTAGTTGATTCTGTTTTAATGTTCGGCAGTTATCGTTCGTCAAAAAAAAATTACCCTTGATAAAATAAAATGTTGCTGGTAAACAACCCTATTCCCTTAACCGATCTTCATCAAAACCAACTGGTCTTGAGAACTCTACATTTCAGGGCTGTATGCAAAATATTATATGATTCTGTTTGAATTTGCGGCTGTTATTGTTTTCCATATAAAATACCCTTGATAAAACAAAAAACGTGGCTGGTAAACTACCCCTTTTCCTTAACCGATCTTCACTAAAAACAATAGGTCTTTAGTACTCAACAAAACAGGACTGTCTGCAAAAAATTATTTGATTCTGTTTGAATTTGCGGCTCTTATCGTTTGCCATAAGAAATACCATTTTAAAAAATAAAACGTTGCAGGTAAAATACCCCTTTCCCTTAACCGATCTTCAGCAACACCAATAGGTACTGAGAACTCTACAATACAGGGCTGTATGCAAAACATCATTTGATTCTGTTTAAATTTGCGGCTGTTATCGTTTACCAAAAAAAAAAATTACCCTTGATAAAAATATAAAATGTTCCTGGTAAACTACCCCTTTCCCTTAACCGATCTTTACCAAAATCAATAGGTCTTGAGTACTCTACAATTCAGGACTGTATGCAAAAAATTGTTTGATTGTGTTTGAATTTGCGACTCTTATCGTTTGCCATAAAAAATACTCTTTTAAAACATAAAACGTTGCTGGTAAACTACTCCTTTCCTATATCCGATCTTCACCAAAAACAATAGGTCGCGAGTACTCTACAAACCAGGACTGTATGCAAAAAATTATTTGATTCTGTTTGAATTTGCGGCTGTTATCGTTTGCCATAGAAAAAAAATCTACAGACAGACAGATAGACACACAGTCACTTTTCGAAAAACGACTTTTTTTCATGTTTTGAGTGTAGTACAATCAGAATCTGCAATAATCTCGAACACGATTTTTTTTTCCAACAACTTACTTCCATTTCCTTAAGGAACATGAAAGTAAAATATCGGTATGGAGAACCATACATGACTTCCATATTCTAAGATTTATATTTAAAATCATTTTCAGCCAAACAGCCAGGGAAGGAATTTTAACAAAAAAATACTTCTTTGTTGCCAATAACATAGTACACATATAAAAAAAAAGTATCCCCTCCCCCTTCAACTATAATTTTGATTTATAGAAATTTACCCCCAGCCCGTTCAACTAGCCTCTTCATTTATAGATATTTCATCTACGTTTCTACAGTGGATTATTAAGATCTTATCAGGATACTTTATCAAAATTAAGTACTTTGCTCATGTTACAACAAAAAATGTTTCAGGTAAACTGCCCTTTCCCCGTAACCGATCTTCACCAAAATCAACAGACATTGAGTTCTCTATAGCTCAGGCACATATGTAAAAAATTATTTGATTCTGTTTGAATTTACGGCAGTTATGGTTCGTCATATAAAAAATTACCCATGTTAAAACATAAAACATGAGATTTATAAAACATATCTAAGATTTATATTTAAAATCATTTTTGAAATAAAATATTTTCATAGAACCTACTAACGCTGGGGAAATCTGAGGAGCCAATCAGAGTTGGGCCTACCTGTCACTCTGCTGAATTTGGTGGAAAGCCCTGTCACTGTCGTCAAAGTATCAGCCTTGACAGGGTCCCCTTTTTCTGCAAAATGGGAGAGGCTTGAGATGGAGTGAGTGACATGGTCCCCACCTCAATGAAGAACCCATTGTTTTATAAAAATATATTTAAATTTTGAAAACTGAAAATTCTTTTCTTGTTGTAAATATTTATATTTTATAATCAAAATGACTTTATTTTTGTTACCTGGCAACAAAATTATTTTATTTTTAACAATTACCATTGTTTCAAAAAGTTTAAATAAATTTTCAAGTACTTTACTCTTGATAAAACGTAAAAGGTTGCAGGTAAACTACCCCTTCCCCTTAACCGATCTTCACCAAAATCTAAAGACCTTGAGACCTCTACAATTCAGGGACGTATGCAAAAACTTATTTGATTTTGTTTGAATTTGCGGCTGTTATCGTTTGCCATAGAAAATACGCTTGATAAAAAAACGTTGATGGTAAACTACCCCTTCCCCTCAACTGATCTTCACCAAAAACAACAGGTCTTGAGTACTCTACAAATCAGGGCTGTATGCAGAAAATTGTTTGATTCTGTTTGAATTTGCGGCTGTTATCGTTTGCCATAGAAAATACCCTTGTCAAAAAAAACGTTGTAGGTAAACTACCCCTTTCCCTTAACCGATCTTTACCAAAAACAATAGGTCTTGAGAACTCCACAATTTAGGGCTGTATGCAAACAATCTTTTGATTCTGTTTGAATTTGCGGCTGTTATCGTTTGCCATAGGAAATACCCTTGTTAAAACATAAAACGTTACAGGTAAACTACCCCTTTCCCTTCACCGATCTACACCAAAAACAATAGGTCTTGAGAAATCTACAATTCAGGGCTGTATGCGAAACATTATTTGATTCTGTTTGAATTTGCGGCTGTTATCGTTCGCCAAAAAAAAAAATTTCCCTTGATAAAAAAAAACCGTTGCAGGTAAACTATCCCTTTCCCTCAACCGATCTTCACCAAAAACAATAGGTCGCGAGTACTCTACAAATCAGGGCCGTATGCAAAAAAGTATTTGATTCTGTTTGAATTTGCGGCAGTTATCGTTTGCCATAGAAAAAAAATCTACACACACACACACACACACACACACACACACACACACACACACACACACACACACACACACACACACACACACACACACACACACACACACACACACACACACACACACACACACACACACACACACACACACACACACACACACACACACACACACACACACACACACACACACACACACACACACACACACACACACACACACACACACACACACACACACACACACACACACACACACACACACACACACACACACACACACACACACTCACACACACACACACACACACACACACACACACACACACACACACACACACACACACACACTTTTCGGAAAACGACTTTTTTTCATGTTTTGAGCGTAGTAGAATCAGAATCTGCAATAATCTCGAACACGATTTTTTTTGCCATCACCATACTTCCATTCCTTAAGGAATATGGAAGTAAAATTACCCTTGATAAGACAAACGTTGCTGGTAAACTACCCCTTTCCCTTAACCGATCTTTACCAAAATCAATAGGTCTTGAGTACTCTACAATTCAGGAGTGTATGCAAAAAATTGTTTGATTGTGTTTGAATTTGCGACTCTTATCGTTTGCCATAAAAAATACCCTTTTAAAACATAAAACGTTGCTGGTAAACTACTCCTTTCCTCTAACCGATCTTCACCAAAAACATTAGGTCGTGAGAACACTACTATTGAGCGCTGTATGCAAGACATTATTTGATTCTGTTTACATTTGCGGCTTTTATCGTTTGCCATAGAAAATATCCTTGTTAAATATATAAAATGTTGCTGGTAAACTACCCCTTTACCTTACCCGATCTTCACCAAAACCAATAGGTTTTGAGAACTCTATAATTCAGGGCTGTATGCTAACAAATATTGGATTCTGTTTGAATTTGCGGCTGTTATCGTTTGCCAAAAAAATCTACAGACACACAGACAGACAGACACACAGACACTTTTCGAAAAATGATTTTTTTTTATGTTTTGAGTGTAGTAGAATCAGAATATGCAATAATCTCGAACACGATTTTTTTTGCCATCACCATACTTCCATCTCCTTAAGGAACATGGAAGTAAAATATCGGTATGGAGAACCATACATGACTTCCATGTTCTAAGATTTATATTTAAAATCATATTCGAAATGAAATATTTCCATAGAAACTACGTCTTTCTACTTATTGCTTCAGCATTAACCACAGCACTGTGGTCACTAACGTATACCAGCTCACGTTTTCGCACTCGATTTTCACTGAGATGGAAGTCGATGGCACTGCCGAAAAGTCTGGTTTTGCAGAAAACATTGGACTGTGGCTAAACAGCCCGGGAAGGAATTTTAACAAAGAACTACTTCATTGGTGCCGATAACGTAGTACACATATAAAAAATTCTCGCCTCCCCAATCAACTATAATTTTCATTAATAAAAAATTACCCCCACCCCGTTCACTGAACCTCTTCATTTATAGATATTTCATCTTCGTCTCTACAGTGGATTATTATGAGCTTCTTATTAGGATACATTATTTATCAAAATTAAGTACTTTACTGTTGTTAAAACATAAAACGTTGCAGGTAAACTACCCCTTTCTCTTAACCGATCTTCACCATAATCAATAGGCCTTCAGTCCTCTACAATTCAGGGAAGCATGCAAAAAAATATTTGATTCTCTTTGAATGAGCGGCAGTTATCGTCCGTCAAGGAACATTTCTCTTGTTACAACATAAAATGTTGCAGGTAAACTACCCTTTTCCCTGAACCGATCTTCACGAAAAATTGCGTTCTCTACAATTCAGGAACATCTGCAAAAAATTATTTGATTCTCTTTGAATGAGCGGCAGTTATCGTTCGTCATATAAAAAATTACCCTTGTTAAAACATAAAATTTGCCGGTAAACTACCCTATTCGCTTAACCGATATCCACCAAAACCAACAGGTCTTGAGAACTCTACAATTCAGGCCTGTATGCAAAAAATTATTTGATTCTGTTTGAATTTGCAGCCTATATCGTTTGCCATAGAAAATACCCTTGTTAAAACATAAAACGTTACCGGTAAACTACCCCTTTCCCTTAACGGATCTTCACCAACACCAATAGGTATTGAGAACTCTAAAATACAGGGCTGTATGGAAAACATCATTTGATTCTGTTTGAATTTGCGGCTGTTATCGTTTGCCATAGAAAATACCCTTGTTAAAAAAACGTTGCAGGTAAACTACCCCTTTCCCTCAACCGAACTTCACCAAAAACAATAGGTCTTGAGAACTCTACAATTTAGGGCTGTATGCAAATAACCTTTTGATTCTGTTTGAATTTGCGGCTGTTATCGTTTGCCATAGGAAATACCCTTGTTAAAACATAAAATGTTACAGGTAAACTACCCCTTTCCCTTAACCGATCTTCACCAAAATCAACAGATCTTGAGAACTCTACAATTCAGGGCTGTGTGCGAAACATTATTTGATTCTGTTTGAATTTGCAGCTGTTATCGTTTGCCAAACAAACAAAATTACCCTTGCTAAAAAAAAACCTACAGACAGACAGACAGACAGACAGACAGACAGACAGACAGACAGACAGACAGACAGACACACACACAGACAGACAGACACACACAGAGACACTTTTCGGAAAACGACTTTTTTTCATATTTTGAGTGTAGTAGAATCAGAATCTGCAATAATCTCGAACACGATTTTTTTTGCCATCACCATACTTCCATTCCTTAAGGAATATGGAAGTAAAAATTACCCTTGATAAAAAACCGTTATAGGTAAACTACCCTTTTCCCTTAACCGATCTCCACTAAAATCAATAGGTCTTGAGTACTCTACAAATCAGGCCTGTATGCAAAAAATTATTTGATTCTGTTTTAATTTGCAGCCTATATCGTTTGCAATAGAGAATACCCTTGTTAAAACATAAAACGTTGCCGGTAAACTACCCCTTTTCCTTAACCGATCTCCACCAAAATCAATAGGTCTTGAGAACTCTACAATTTAGGGCTGTATGCAAATAATCATTTGATTCAGTTTGAATTTGCGGGTGTTATCGTTTGCCATATAAAATACCCTTGTTAAAACATAAAACATTGCTGGTAAACTACCCCTTTCCCTTAACCGAACTTCACCAAAAACAATAGGTCTTGAGAACTCCACAATTCAGTGCTGTATGCAAAACATTATTTGATTCTCTTTGAATTTACGGCAGTTATCGTTCGACATATTAAAAATTACCCTTGTTAAAACATAAAACGTTGCCGCTAAACTACCCCTATCCCTTAACCGATCTTCAACAAAATCAACAAACCTTGAGATCAGTATAATTGAAAAAGGTATGCAGAAGTGTAGTTGATTCTGTTTTAATGTACGGCAGTTATCGTTCGTCATAAAACAAATTACCCTCGTTAAAACATAAAATTTTGCTGGTAAACTACCCTATTCCCTTAACCAATCGTCACCAAAACCAACAGGTCTTGAGAACTCTACAATTCGGGGCAGTATGCAAAATATTATATGATTCTGTTTAAATTTGCGGCTGTTATCGTTTGCCATAGAAAATACCCTTGATAAAACAAAATACGTGGCCGGTAAACTACCCCTTTCCCTTAACCGATCTTCACCAAAAACAAAAGGTCTTTAGTACTCAACAAATCAGGGCTGTATGCAAAAACGTATTTGATTCTGTTTGAATTTGCGGCTCTTATCGTTTGCCGTATTAAATACCCTTGTTAAAACATAAAATGTTGCTGGTAAACTACCCCTTTCCCTTAACCGATGTTTACTAAAATCAACAGGTCTTGCGAACGCTACAATTCAGGGCTGTATGCGAAACATTTTTTGATTCTGTTTGACTTTTGCGGCTGTTATCGTTTGGAAAAAAAAAATTACCTTTGATAAAAAAACCGTTGCCAGTAAACTACCCCTTTTCCTCAACCGATCTTCACTAAAAACAATAGCTCGTGAGTACTCTACAAATCAGGGCTGTATGTAAAAATTTTTTGATTCTGTTTGAATTTGCGGTTGTTATCGTTTGGCATAGAAAAAAAATCTACAGACACACACAAAGACACTTTTCGAAAAACGACTTTTTTTCATGTTTTGAGTGTAGTACAATCAGAATCTGCAATAATCTCGAACACGATTTTTTTGCCATCACCATACTTCCATTTCCTTAAGGAATATGGAAGTAAAAATGACTGTTTTTCATGTTTTGAGTGTAGTACAATGAGAGTCTGCAGTAATCTCGAACACGATTGTTTTTGCCATCACCATACTTCCATTTCCTTAAGGAACATGGAAGTAAAAATTACCCTTGATAAAAAAGCGTTGCAGGTAAACTACCCCTTTCCCTTAACCGATCTTCAACAAAAACTATAGGTCTTGAGTACTCTAGAAATCAGGGCTGCATGCAAAAAATTATTTGATTCTGTTTGAATTTGCGGCTGTTATCGTATGCCATAGGAAAAAATTACCTTTGATTTTTAAAAAATCGTTGCAGGTAAACTACCCCTTTCCCTTAACCGAACTTCACCAAAAACAACAGGTCGTGAGATATAATTCAGGGCTGTATGCTAAAGAGTAGTTGATTCTGTTTGAATTTGCGGCTGTTATCGTTTGCCACAGAAAAATATCAGTATGGAGAACCATACATAACTTCCATGTTCTAAGATTTATATTTAAAATCATTTTCGAAATGAATTACCATAGAAACTACTTCTTTCTACTTACTGCTTCAGCCTTAACCACAGTACTATGGTCACTAACGTATACCACCCCACGTTATCGCACTCGATTTTCACTGATGATGGAAGTCGATGGTATTGCCGAAACGTCTGGTGTTATAGAAAACATTGTACTACGGCCAAACATCCCGTGAAGGAATTTTAACAAAAACTACTTCTTTGTTGCCGATTACGTTGTACACACATATATAAAAAATATGCATAAAATTAATGGCTTGTATAAGTTAATATTTGATCTCCATTAAGTAGTGCTCAAGTTTCCAAAGTTTTAATATTACGATGTCCCTAATTAAAACATCAGAGCAGGTTTAGTGTGTATGAGGCTACACCGTGGACAAAAATTTTCAACATTTCCTATTGAGCGTTGCTTAGAGTAAAGCTGTGAATGTACAGTGTACGTTTCACAGAACAAAAACACGGAAAAGAAGGTGCGCTTTGAAGTCACTGAACGTTCCTCTGTAAACACGTGCAGTTACACTGCCCAGCGATCCACAGGAAGCAAATCGCTATCCACGCTGGACAATTTTTCGGCTTGCACGCGTTATGTTGGTGTGGGTTTCGGCACTTTCCATTTGAAAAGCGTGCAAATGTAAGAAAATAAACATGAGTGAGGCCAGAAATAACGCGAATTTTTTGTGTGTGTTCCCTGCCTTTTTATTGCAGTAATCATAATAATAAAATGGAAACGTAAACATTTCATAATTCAGATATGCTTGCCTGCCACGAACGATATATTTTCTCTCATACACGATTTACACTAAAATGAAAAAATTATAATTTTATTGCCTGGCAACAAAATTATTTTATTTTTAACAATTACCATTGTTTGAAAAAGTTTAAATGAATTTTCAAGTACTTTACTGTTGTTAAAACATAAAATGTTGCTGGTAAACTACCCCTTCCCCTTAACCGATCTTCACTAAAATCAAAACGCCTTGAGACCACTACAATTCAGGGATGTATGCAAACATTTATTTGATTCTGTTTGAATATGCGGCAGTTACCGTTCGTCATAACAAAAATTACCCTTGTTAAAAGATAAAATGTTGCTGGTAAACTACCCTATTCCCTTAACCGATCTTCACCAAAACCAAAAGGTCTTGAGGACTCTACAATTCAGGGCTGTATGCAAAACATTATTTTATTCTGTTTGAATTTTCGCTGTTATCGTTTGCCAAATAATTACCCTTGATAAAAAAACGCTGCCGGTAAACTACCCCTTTCTCTTAATCGATCTTCTCCGAAAACAACAGGTCTTGAGTACTCTACAATTCAGGGCTGTATGTAAAAGATTAGTTGATTCTCTTTGAATTTACGGCAGTTATCGTTCGTCATAGAAAAAATACCTTTGTTAAAACATAAAACGTTGCCAGTAAACTACCCCTTTCCCTTAACCGATCTTCAACAAAATCAACAGACCATGAGTTCTGTATAATTCAAAAAAGTATGCAGAAGAGTGGTTGATTCTGTTTTAATGTACGGCAGTTATCGTTCGTCAAAAAAAAATTACCCTTGATAAAATAAAATTTTGCTGGTAAACAACCCTATTCCCTTAACCGATCTTCACCAAAACCAACTGGTCTTGAGAACTCTACATTTCAGGGCTGTATGCAAAATATTATATGATTCTGTTTGAATTTGCGGCTGTTATTGTTTGCCATATAAAATACCCTTGATAAAACAGAAAACGTGGCTGGTAAACTACCCCTTTTCCTTAACCGATCGTCACTAAAAACAATAGGCCTTTAGTATTCAACAAAATAGGGCTGTATGCAAAAAATTATTTGATTCTGTTTGAATTTGCGGCTCTTATCGTTTGCCATAGGAAATACCATTATAAAAAATAAAACGTTGCCGGTAAAATACCCCTTTCCCTTAACCGATCTTCACCAACACCAATAGGTACTGAGAACTCTACAATACAGGGCTGTATGCAAACATCATTTCATTCTGTTTGAATTTGCGGCTGTTATCGTTTACCATAGAAAAAAATTACCCTTGATAAAAAACCGTTGCTGGTAAACTACCCCTTTCACTTAACCGATCTTCACCAAAAAGAATATGTCGCGAGTACTCTGCAAATCAGGACTGTATGCAAAAAGTATTTGATTCTGTATGAATTTGCGGCTGTTATCGTTTGCCATAAAAATAACCTTGATAAAACAAAAAACGTGGCTGGTAAACTACCCCTTTCCATTCAACGATCTTCACCAAAAACAATAGGTCTTTAGTACTCAAGAAATCAGGGCTGTATGCAAAAACGTATTTGATTGTGTTTTAATTTGCGGCTCTTATCGTTTGCCATATGAAATACCCTATTAAAACGTAAAACGTTGCTGGTAAACTACCCGTTTCCCTTAACCGATCTTCACCAAAAACAAAAGGTCTTGAGAACTCTACAATTCAGGGTAGTATGCACAACATTATTTGATTATGTTTGAATTTGCGGCTATTATCGTTCGCCAAAAAAATACCCTTGTTAAAACATAAAACATTGCCGGTAAACTACCCCTTTCCCTTAATCGATATTTACCAAAATCAACAGATCTTGAGAACTGTACAATTCAGGGCTGTATGCGAAACGTTATTTGATTCAGTTTGAATTTGCGGCTGTTATCATTTGCCAAACAAACAAAATTACCCTTGATAAAAAAAACCGTTGCCGGTAAACTACCTCTTTCCCTCAACCGATCTTCACCAAAAAGAATATGTCGCGAGTACTCTGCAAATCAGGACTGTATGCAAAAAATTATTTGATTCTGTTTGAATTTGCGGCTGTTATCGTTTGCCATAGAAAAAAATCTACAGACAGACAGACAGATAGACAGATAGACACACAGACACACACACAGACACTTTTCGAAAAACGACTTTTTTTCTTGCTTTGAGTGTAGTACAATCAGAATCTGCAATAATCTCGAACACGGTTTTTTTTCCAACAACTTACTTCCATTTCCTTAAGGAACATGGAAGTAAAAATTATCCTTGATAAGAAAAACGTTGCTGGTAAACTACCCCTTTCCCTTAACCGATCTTTACCAAAATCAATAGGTCTTGAGTACTCTACAATTCAGGAGTGTATGCAAAAATTGTTTGATTGTGTTTGAATTTGCGACTCTTATCGTTTGCCATAAAAAATACCCTTTTAAAACATAAAACGTTGCTGGTAAACTACTCCTTTCCTATATCCGATCTTCACCAAAAACAATAGGTCATGAGAACACTACTATTGAGTGCTGTATGCAAAACATTATTTGATTCAGTTTACATTTGCGGCTTTTATCGTTTGACATAGAAAATATCCTTGTTAAAAATATAAAATGTTCCTGGTAAACTACCCCTTTACCTTACCCGATCTTCACCAAAACCAATAGCTTTTGGGAACTCTATAATTCAGGGCAGTATGCAAAAAGTAGTTGATTCTGTTTGAATTTGCGGCTGTTATCGTTTGCCAAACAAACAAAATTATCCTTGATAAAAAAAAACCGTTGCTGGTAAACTACCCCTTTCCCTCAACAGATCTTCACCAAAAACAATAGGTTGCGAGTACTCTACAAATCAGGGCTGTATGCAAAAAATTATTTGATTCTGTTTGAATTTGCGACTGTTATCGTTTGCCATAGAAAAAAATCTACAGACAGACAGACAGATAGACAGATAGACACACAGACACACACACACAGACACTTTTCGAAAAACGCTTTTTTTCCATGTTTTGAGTGTAGTACAATCAGAATCTGCAATAATCTCGAACACGATTTTTTTTCCATCACCTTACTTCCATTTCCTTAAGGAACATGGAAGTAAATAACGGTATGGAGAACCATACATGACTTCCATGTTCTAAGATTTATATTTAAAATCATTTTCGAAATGAAATATTTCCATAGAAACTACGTCTTTCTTCTTATTGCTTCAGCATTAACCACAGCACTGTGGTCACTAACGTATACCACCTCACGTTTTCGCACTCGATTTTCACCGATGATGGCAGTTGATGGCACTGCCGAAAAGTCTGGTTTTGCAGAAAACATTGGACTACGGCTAAAGAGCCCGGGAAGCAATTTTAACAAAAACTACTTCTTTGTTGCCGATAACGTAGTACACATATAAAAAATTCTCCCCTCCACCTTCAACTATAATTTTTAATAATAGAAAATTACCCCCTCCCCGTTCACCTAACCTCTTCATTTATAGATATTTCATCTACGTTTCTACAGTGGATTACTATGAGCTTCTTATCAGGATACTTTATTTATAAAAATTAAGTACTTTCCTCTTGTTAAATTATAAAATGTTGCTGGTAAACTACCCCTTTCCCTTAACTGATCTTCACCAAAATCAATAGACCTTGAGCTCTCTGCAACTCAGGAAAGGGTGCAAAAAATTATTTGATTCGCATTGAATTTTCGGCAGTTACCGTTTGTCAAAAAAAAATACCCTTTTTAAAACATAAAACGTTGCTGATAAACTACCCATTCCCTTAACCGATCTTCAACAAAATCAACAGACCTTGAATTCTCTTTAGGTCAAAAAGGTAAGCAAAAACCTAGTTGATTCTGTTTGAATTTACGGCAGTTATCGTTCGTCATATAAAAAATTACCCTTGATAAAACATAAAATGTTGCTGGCAAACAATCCTATTCCCTTAACCGATCTTCACCAAAACCAACAGGTCTTGAGAACCCTACAATATAGGCTGTATGCAAAACATCATTTGATTCTGTTTGAATTTGCGGCTGTTATCGTTTACTATAGAAAAAAATTGGCCTTGATAAAAAACCGTTTCTAGTAAACTACCCCTTTCCCTTAACCGATCTTCACCAACACCAATAGGTATTGAGAACTCTACAATACAGGGCTGTATGCAAAAACTTATTTGATTATGTTTGAATTTGCAATTGTTATCGTTTGCCATAAAAAATACCCTTGTTAAAACATAAAATGTTGCAGGTAAACTACCCCTTTCCCTTAACCGATCTTTACCAAAATCAACAGATCTTGAGAACTCTACAATTCAGGGCTGTATGCGAAACATTATTTGATCTGTTTGAATTTGTGGCTGTTATCTTTTGCCAAACAAACAAAATTACCCTTGATAAAAAAAAACTGTTGCTGGTAAACTACCCCTTTACCTTAACCGATCTTCACCAAAAACAATAGGTCGCGAGTACTCTACAAATCAGGACTGTATGCAAAAAATTATTTGATTCTGTTTGAATTTTCGTCTGTTATCGTTTGCCATAAAAAAAATCTACAGACAGACACACAGACACACACACACAGACACTTTTCGAAAAATGACTTTTTTTCCAGTTTTGAGAGTAGTACAATCATATTCTGCCATAATCTCGAACACGAATTTTTTTGACATCACCATACTTCCATTTCCTTAAGGAAAATGGAAGTAAAAATTACCCTTGATAAGAAAACCGTTGCTGGTAAACTACCCCTTTCCCTTAACCGATCTTTACCAAAATCAATAGGTCTTGAGTACTCTAAAATTCAGGACTGTATGCAAAAAATTGTTTGATTGTGTTTGAATTTGCGACTCTTATTGTTTGCCATTTACTTACTTACTTTAGCCAACGCCCGTACGTGGTTCTTCAACCATTCGACGTCGAGCCTCCCAGTAGCGATTGGTTATGTCGTCAGTCGGGTACGTGAGTGCTTGGCAGTCCCGTAAGTGTTCTCCGTCCATTCTTCCGGAGTTGCAAAGCGGACAGGTTTCGTTCTCAGCTAGGCCAATGCGGTGTAGATGAGCTTGCAAGTAGTCATGTCCGGTAGTAAGGCGGAAACGGGCGACGGCCTCAGCTCTGTCCAGGTGTCTCGGTATTGGTCCTACAGTGGCAAGACTTTCCCACTTTTTACCAGTACCCAGGGTTTTTAGAGTTCTTTGTGTGGAGGTGTTTATAACTGAGGTGATGAGGTTATTGGCTCTACTGAGAGTAAGCGGCACGTCCGGCTGCTCCGATTCTGCTCCTTCTTTGGCTTTGATGTCGGCTCTTTCGTTGCCAGGAATACCTACATGGCTTGGCACCCACTGTAGGGTAACGATCCATCCGGTTGACATCAGCTCTGCAAGTTTCGCGCGGCATTGAATTGTTCTCAGGAAGTCGGTGGGAGCGTTGCTGGTGAGCGCAAGAATTGTGGACTGGGAGTCGATTAAAAATACCACTTTTCCTGGTGCTAAGGTCTTGGCTAGTAGCTGGCTGGAAGCTTCGTAGACTGCGCACACCTCACCATCGAAGTTACTAGCGTTTCTTCCCACAGCTGTTGAATTCTCAAAGAGGCTACAAAACCATCCCGCGCCTGCTCCCCTCGTTTCAGGCAGGAATGAGCCGTCAGTGTATATGTGGAGCCAATCATTCGAAGGGTACCTAAGGTTGATGGTTTCTATGGCGCCATAAAAAATACTCTTTTAAAACATAAAACGTTGCTGGTAAACTACTCCTTTCCTATAACCGATCTTCACCAAAACAATAGGTCATGAGAACACTACTATTGAGCGCTGTATGCAAAACATTATTTGATTCTGTTTACATTTGCGGCTTTTATCGTTTGCCATAGAAAATACCCTTTTAAAACGTAAAACGTTGCTGGTAAACTACTCCTTTCCTATAACCGATCTTCACCAAAAACAATAGGTCATGAGAACACTACTATTGAGTGCTGTATGCAAAACATTATTTGATTCTGTTTACATTTGCGGCTTTTATCGTTTGCCATAGAAATTATCCTTGTTAAATATTTAAAATGTTCCTGGTAAACTACCCCTTTACCTTACCCGATCTTCACCAAAACCAATAGGTTTTGAAAACTCTATAATATCCGAAATATATATCCGAAACGTTATTTGATTCTGTTTGAATTTGCGGCTGTTATCGTTTGCCAAACAAACAAAATTACCCTTGATAAAAAAAAACCGTTGCTGGTAAACTACCCCTTTCCTTCAACCGATCTTCACCAAAAACAATAGGTTGCGAGTACTCTACAAATCAGGCCTGTATGCAAAAAATTATTTGATTCTGTTTGAATTTGCGGCTGTTATCGTTTGGCATAGAAAAAAATCTACAGACACACAGACACACACAGACACTTTTCGAAAAAACGACTTTTTTCCATATTTTGAGTGTAGTACAATCAGAATCTGCAATAATCTCGAACACAATTTTTTTTCCATCACCTTACTTCCATTTCCTTAAGGAACATGGTAGTAAATAACGGTATGGAGAACCATACATGACTTCCATGTTCTAAGGTTTATATTTAAAATCATATTCGAATTGAAATATTTCCATACAAACTACGTCATTCTAGTTATTGCTTCAGCATTAACCACAGCACTGTGGTCACTAACGTATACCACCTCACGTTTTCGCACTCGATTTTCACCGATGATGGCAGTCGATGGCACTGCCGAAAAGTCTGGTTTTGCAGAAAACATTGGACTACGGCTAAAGAGCCCGGGAAGCAATTTTAACAAAAAACTACTTCTTTGTTGCCGATAACGTAGTACACATATAACAAATTCTCCCCTCCACCTTCAACTATAATTTTTAATAATAGAAAATTACCCCCTCCCCGTTTACCTAACCTCTTCATTTATAGATATTTCATCTACGTTACTACAGTGGATTACTATGAGCTTCTTATCAGGATACTTTATTTGTAAAAATTAAGTACTTTTCTCTTGTTAAATCATAAAATGTTTCTGGTAAACTACCCCTTTCTCTTAACCGATCTTCTCCAAAATCAACAGACCTTCCGTCCTCTACAATTCAGGGAAGCACGCAAAAAAATATTTGATTCCGTTTGAATGTGCGGCAGTTATCGTTCGTCATGGAAACATTTCTCTTGTTACAACATTAAATGTTGCTGGTAAACTACCCCTTTCCCTTAACTGATCTTCACCAAAATCAATAGACCTTGAGCTCTCTGAAACTCAGGAAAGGTTGCAAAAAATTATTTGATTCTCATGGAATTTTCGGCAGTTATCGTTCGTCAAAAAAATACCCTTTTTAAAACATAAATCGTTGCTGATAAACTACTCCTTCCCTTAACGTAGCTTCAACAAAATCAACAGACCTTGAGTTCTCCTTAGTTCAAAAAGGTATGCAAAAACCTAGTTGATTCTGTTGAATTTACGGCAGTTATCATTCGTCATTTAAAAAATTACCCTTGATAAAACATAAAATGTTGCTGGTAAACAACCCTATTCCCTTAACCGATCTTCACCAAAACCAACAGGTCTTGAGAACGCTACAATACAGGGCTGTATGCAAAACATCATTTGATTCTGTTTGAATTTGCGGCTGTTATCGTTTACTATAGAAAAAAATTACCCTTGATAAAAAACCGTTGCAGGTAAACTACCCCTTTCCCTTAACCGATCTTCACCAAAAACGAGAGGTCTTGGGTACTCAACAAATCAGGACTGTATGCAAAAACGTATTTTATTCGGTTTTAATTTGCGGCTCTTATCGTTTGCCATAGAAAATACCCTTTTAAAACATAAAACGTTGCTGGTAAACTACCCCTTTCCCTTAACCGATCTTCACCAACACCAATAGGTATTGAGAACTCTACAATACAGGGCTGTATGCAAAACATCATTTGATTCTGTTTGAATTTGCGGCTGTTATCGTTTACTATAGAAAAAAATTACCCTTGATAAAAAACCGTTGCAGGTAAACTACCCCTTTACCTTAAACGATCTTCACCAAAAACAACAGATCTTTAGTACTCAAGAAATAAGGGCTGTATGCAAAAACTAATTTGATTATGTTTGAATTTGTGGTTGTTATCGTTTGCCATAAAAAATACCCTTGTTAAAACATAAAACGTTGCAGGTAAACTACCCCTTTCCCTTAACCGATCTTTACCAAAATCAACAGATCTTGAGAACGCTACAAGTCAGGGCTGTGTGCGAAACATTATTTGATTCTGTTTGAATTTGCGGCTGTTATCTTTTGCCAAACAAACAAAATTACCCTTGATTAAAAAAACTGTTGTTGGTAAACTACCCCTTTACCTTAACCGATCTTCACCAAAAACAAAAGGTCGCGAGTACTCTACAAATCAGGACTGTATGCAAACAATTATTTGATTCTGCTTGAATTTGCGGCTGTTATCGTTTGCCATAGAAAAAACTACAGACAGACAGACAGACACACAGACACACAGACACTTTCGAAAAATGACTTTTTTTCATGTTTTGAGTGTAGTACAATCATATTCTGCAATAATCTCGAAAACGATTTTTTTTGACATCACCATACTTCCATTTCCTTAAGGAACATGGAAGTAAAAATTACCCTTGATAAGAAAAACTTTGCTGGTAAACTACCCCTTTCCCTTAACCGATCTTTTTTAGCAAAATCAATAGGTCTTGAGTACTCTACAATTCAGGAGTTTATGCAAAAAATTGTTTGATTGTGTTTGAATTTGCGACTCTTATCGTTTGCCATAAAAAATACTCTTTTAAAACATAAAACGTTGCTGGTAAACTACTCCTTTCCTATAACCGATCTTCACGAAAAACAATAGGTCATGAGGACACTACTATTGAACGCTGTATGCAAAACATTATTTGATTCTGTTTACATTTGCCGGTCTTTAGTTCTCAAGAAATCAGGGGTGTATGCAAAAATTTATTTGATTGTGTTTGTATTTGCGGCTCTTATCGTTTGCCGTAGAAAATACCCTATTAAAACATAAAACGTTGCTGGTAAACTACCCCTTTCCCTTAACCGATCTTCACCAAAAACAGAAGGTCTTGAGAACTCTACAATTCAGAGCAGTATGCACAAAATTATTTGATTATGTTTGAATTTGCGGCTGTTATCGTTTGCCATATAAAATACCCTTGTTAAAACATAAAACGTTGCCGGAAAACTACCCCTTTCCCTTAATCGATCTTTACCAAAATCAACAGTTCTTGAGAACTCTACTATTCAGGGCTGTATGCGAAACGTTATTTGATTCTGTTTGAATTTGCGGCTGTTATCGTTTGCCAAACAAACAAAATTACCCTTGATAATAAAAAACCGTTGCCGGTAAACTACCCCTTTCCCTCAACCGATCTTCACCAAAGACAATAGGTCGCGAGTACTCTACAAATCAGGACTGCATGCAAAAATTATTTGATTCTGTTTGAATTTGCGGCTGTTATCGTTTGCCATAAAAAAAAAAATCTACAGACAGATAGACAGATAGACACACAGACGCACACACAGACACTTTCGAAAAACGATTTTTTTTCATGTTTTGAGTGTAGTACAATCAGAATCTGCAATAATTTCGAACACGATTTTTTCCATCACCTTACTTCCATTTCCTTAAGGAACATGGAAGTAATATCGGTATGGAGAACCATACATGAGTTCCATATTCTAAGATTTATATTTAAAATCATTTTCGAAATGAAATATTACCATAGAAACTACTTTCCATGCACTTTCCATTTAAAAACCGTGCAAATGTAAGAAAATAAACATGAATGAGGCCAGAAATAACGCGAATTGTGTGGTGTGTGTGTGTGTGTGTGTGTGTGTGTGTGTGCGTGCGCGCGCGCGTGTCTTCCCTGCCTTTTCATTGCGGTAGTCATAATAATAAAAATCAGGGCTGTATGCAAAACATTATTTGATTCTGTTTGAATTTGCGGATGTTATCGTTTGCCATAGAAAATACCCTTGTTAAAAAAACGTTGCAGGTAAACTACCCCTTTCCCTCAACCGATCTTCACCAAAAACAATAGGTCTTGAGAACTCTACAATTTAGGGCTGTATGCAAATAATCTTTTGATTCTGTTTGAATTTGCGGCTGTTATCGTTTGCCATAGGAAATACCCTTGTTAAAACATAAAACGTTACAGGTAAACTACCCCTTTCCCTCAACCGATCTTCACCAAAAACAATAGGTCTTGAGAACTCTACAATTTAGGGCTGTATGCAAATAATCTTTTGATTCTGTTTGAATTTGCGGCTGTTATCGTTTGCCATAAGAAATACTCTTGTTAAAACATAAAACGTTACAGGTAAACTACCCCTTTCCCTTAACCGATCTTCACCAAAAACAAAAGGTCTTGAGTACTCTACAAATCAGGGCTGTATGCAAAACATTATTTGATTCTGTTTGAATTTGCGGCTGTTATCGTTTGCCATAGAAAATACCCTTGTTAAAAAAGCGTTGCAGGTAAACTACCCCTTTCCCTCAACCGAACTTCACCAAAAACAATAGGTCTTGAGAACTCTACAATTTAGGGCTGTATGCAAATAATCTTTTGATTCTGTTTGAATTTGCGGCTGTTATCGTTTGCCATAGGAAATACCCTTGTTAAAACATAAAACGTTACAGGTAAACTACCCCTTTCCCTTAACCGATCTTCACCAAAATCAACAGATCTTGAGAACTCTACAATTCAGGGTTGTATGCGAAACATTATTTGATTCTGTTTGAATTTACGGCTGTTATCGTTTGCCAAACAAACAAAATTACCCTTGATTAAAAAAACTGTTGTTGGTAAACTACCCCTTTACCTTAACCGATCTTCACCAAAAACAAAAGGTCGCGAGTACTCTACAAATCAGGACTGTATGCAAACAATTATTTGATTCTGCTTGAATTTGCGGCTGTTATCGTTTGCCATAGAAAAAACTACAGACAGACAGACAGATAGACAGACAGACAGACAGATAGACAGACAGACAGACAGACAGACACACAGACACACAGACACACAGACACTTTCGAAAAATGACTTTTTTTCATGTTTTGAGTGTAGTACAATCATATTCTGCAATAATCTCGAAAACGATTTTTTTTGACATCACCATACTTCCATTTCCTTAAGGAACATGGAAGTAAAAATTACCCTTGATAAGAAAAACGTTGCTGGTAAACTACCCCTTTCCCTTAACCGATCTTTTTTAGCAAAATCGATAGGTCTTGAGTACTCTACAATTCAGGAGTTTATGCAAAAAATTGTTTGATTGTGTTTGAATTTGCGACTCTTATCGTTTGCCATAAAAAATACTCTTTTAAAACATAAAACGTTGCTGGTAAACTACTCCTTTCCTATAACCGAACTTCACGAAAAACAATAGGTCATGAGGACACTACTATTGAACGCTGTATGCAAAACATTATTTGATTCTGTTTACTTTTGCCGGTCTTTAGTTCTCAAGAAATCAGGGGTGTATGCAAAAATTTATTTGATTGTGTTTGTATTTGCGGCTCTTATCGTTTGCCGTAGAAAATACCCTATTAAAACATAAAACGTTGCTGGTAAACTACCCCTTTCCCTTAACCGATCTTCACCAAAAACAGAAGGTCTTGAGAACTCTACAATTCAGAGCAGTATGCACAAAATTATTTGATTATGTTTGAATTTGCGGCTGTTATCGTTTGCCATATAAAATACCCTTGTTAAAACATAAAACGTTGCCGGTAAACTACCCCTTTCCCTTAATCGATCTTTACCAAAATCAACAGTTCTTGAGAACTCTACTATTCAGGGCTGTATGCGAAACGTTATTTGATTCTGTTTGAATTTGCGGCTGTTATCGTTTGCCAAACAAACAAAATTACCCTTGATAATAAAAAACCGTTGCCGGTAAACTACCCCTTTCCCTCAACCGATCTTCACCAAAGACAATAGGTCGCGAGTACTCTACAAATCAGGACTGCATGCAAAAAATTATTTGATTCTGTTTGAATTTGCGGCTGTTATCGTTTGCCATAAAAAAAAAAATCTACAGACAGATAGACAGATAGACACACAGACGCACACACAGACACTTTCGAAAAACGATTTTTTTTCATGTTTTGAGTGTAGTACAATCAGAATCTGCAATAATTTCGAACACGATTTTTTTTCCATCACCTTACTTCCATTTCCTTAAGGAACATGGAAGTAATATCGGTATGGAGAACCATACATGACTTCCATATTCTAAGATTTATATTTAAAATCATTTTCGAAATGAAATATTACCATAGAAACTACTTTCCATGCACTTTCCATTTAAAAACCGTGCAAATGTAAGAAAATAAACATGAATGAGGCCAGAAATAACGCGAATTGTGTGGTGTGTGTGTGTGTGTGTGTGTGTGTGTGTGCGTGCGCGCGCGCGTGTCTTCCCTGCCTTTTCATTGCGGTAGTCATAATAATAAAAATCAGGGCTGTATGCAAAACATTATTTGATTCTGTTTGAATTTGCGGATGTTATCGTTTGCCATAGAAAATACCCTTGTTAAAAAAACGTTGCAGGTAAACTACCCCTTTCCCTCAACCGATCTTCACCAAAAACAATAGGTCTTGAGAACTCTACAATTTAGGGCTGTATGCAAATAATCTTTTGATTCTGTTTGAATTTGCGGCTGTTATCGTTTGCCATAGGAAATACCCTTGTTAAAACATAAAACGTTACAGGTAAACTACCCCTTTCCCTCAACCGATCTTCACCAAAAACAATAGGTCTTGAGAACTCTACAATTTAGGGCTGTATGCAAATAATCTTTTGATTCTGTTTGAATTTGCGGCTGTTATCGTTTGCCATAAGAAATACTCTTGTTAAAACATAAAACGTTACAGGTAAACTACCCCTTTCCCTTAACCGATCTTCACCAAAAACAAAAGGTCTTGAGTACTCTACAAATCAGGGCTGTATGCAAAACATTATTTGATTCTGTTTGAATTTGCGGCTGTTATCGTTTGCCATAGAAAATACCCTTGTTAAAAAAGCGTTGCAGGTAAACTACCCCTTTCCCTCAACCGAACTTCACCAAAAACAATAGGTCTTGAGAACTCTACAATTTAGGGCTGTATGCAAATAATCTTTTGATTCTGTTTGAATTTGCGGCTGTTATCGTTTGCCATAGGAAATACCCTTGTTAAAACATAAAACGTTACAGGTAAACTACCCCTTTCCCTTAACCGATCTTCACCAAAATCAACAGATCTTGAGAACTCTACAATTCAGGGTTGTATGCGAAACATTATTTGATTCTGTTTGAATTTACGGCTGTTATCGTTTGCCAAACAAACAAAATTACCCTTGATTAAAAAAACTGTTGTTGGTAAACTACCCCTTTACCTTAACCGATCTTCACCAAAAACAAAAGGTCGCGAGTACTCTACAAATCAGGACTGTATGCAAACAATTATTTGATTCTGCTTGAATTTGCGGCTGTTATCGTTTGCCATAGAAAAAACTACAGACAGACAGACAGACAGACAGACAGATAGACAGACAGACAGACAGACAGACACACAGACACACAGACACACAGACACTTTCGAAAAATGACTTTTTTTCATGTTTTGAGTGTAGTACAATCATATTCTGCAATAATCTCGAAAACGATTTTTTTTGACATCACCATACTTCCATTTCCTTAAGGAACATGGAAGTAAAAATTACCCTTGATAAGAAAAACGTTGCTGGTAAACTACCCCTTTCCCTTAACCGATCTTTTTTAGCAAAATCGATAGGTCTTGAGTACTCTACAATTCAGGAGTTTATGCAAAAAATTGTTTGATTGTGTTTGAATTTGCGACTCTTATCGTTTGCCATAAAAAATACTCTTTTAAAACATAAAACGTTGCTGGTAAACTACTCCTTTCCTATAACCGAACTTCACGAAAAACAATAGGTCATGAGGACACTACTATTGAACGCTGTATGCAAAACATTATTTGATTCTGTTTACTTTTGCCGGTCTTTAGTTCTCAAGAAATCAGGGGTGTATGCAAAAATTTATTTGATTGTGTTTGTATTTGCGGCTCTTATCGTTTGCCGTAGAAAATACCCTATTAAAACATAAAACGTTGCTGGTAAACTACCCCTTTCCCTTAACCGATCTTCACCAAAAACAGAAGGTCTTGAGAACTCTACAATTCAGAGCAGTATGCACAAAATTATTTGATTATGTTTGAATTTGCGGCTGTTATCGTTTGCCATATAAAATACCCTTGTTAAAACATAAAACGTTGCCGGTAAACTACCCCTTTCCCTTAATCGATCTTTACCAAAATCAACAGTTCTTGAGAACTCTACTATTCAGGGCTGTATGCGAAACGTTATTTGATTCTGTTTGAATTTGCGGCTGTTATCGTTTGCCAAACAAACAAAATTACCCTTGATAATAAAAAACCGTTGCCGGTAAACTACCCCTTTCCCTCAACCGATCTTCACCAAAGACAATAGGTCGCGAGTACTCTACAAATCAGGACTGCATGCAAAAAATTATTTGATTCTGTTTGAATTTGCGGCTGTTATCGTTTGCCATAAAAAAAAAAATCTACAGACAGATAGACAGATAGACACACAGACGCACACACAGACACTTTCGAAAAACGATTTTTTTTCATGTTTTGAGTGTAGTACAATCAGAATCTGCAATAATTTCGAACACGATTTTTTTTCCATCACCTTACTTCCATTTCCTTAAGGAACATGGAAGTAATATCGGTATGGAGAACCATACATGACTTCCATATTCTAAGATTTATATTTAAAATCATTTTCGAAATGAAATATTACCATAGAAACTACTTTCCATGCACTTTCCATTTAAAAACCGTGCAAATGTAAGAAAATAAACATGAATGAGGCCAGAAATAACGCGAATTGTGTGGTGTGTGTGTGTGTGTGTGTGTGTGTGTGCGTGCGCGCGCGCGTGTCTTCCCTGCCTTTTCATTGCGGTAGTCATAATAATAAAAATCAGGGCTGTATGCAAAACATTATTTGATTCTGTTTGAATTTGCGGATGTTATCGTTTGCCATAGAAAATACCCTTGTTAAAAAAACGTTGCAGGTAAACTACCCCTTTCCCTCAACCGATCTTCACCAAAAACAATATGTCTTGAGAACTCTACAATTTAGGGCTGTATGCAAATAATCTTTTGATTCTGTTTGAATTTGCGGCTGTTATCGTTTGCCATAGGAAATACCCTTGTTAAAACATAAAACGTTACAGGTAAACTACCCCTTTCCCTCAACCGATCTTCACCAAAAACAATAGGTCTTGAGAACTCTACAATTTAGGGCTGTATGCAAATAATCTTTTGATTCTGTTTGAATTTGCGGCTGTTATCGTTTGCCATAAGAAATACTCTTGTTAAAACATAAAACGTTACAGGTAAACTACCCCTTTCCCTTAACCGATCTTCACCAAAAACAAAAGGTCTTGAGTACTCTACAAATCAGGGCTGTATGCAAAACATTATTTGATTCTGTTTGAATTTGCGGCTGTTATCGTTTGCCATAGAAAATACCCTTGTTAAAAAAGCGTTGCAGGTAAACTACCCCTTTCCCTCAACCGAACTTCACCAAAAACAATAGGTCTTGAGAACTCTACAATTTAGGGCTGTATGCAAATAATCTTTTGATTCTGTTTGAATTTGCGGCTGTTATCGTTTGCCATAGGAAATACCCTTGTTAAAACATAAAACGTTACAGGTAAACTACCCCTTTCCCTTAACCGATCTTCACCAAAATCAACAGATCTTGAGAACTCTACAATTCAGGGTTGTATGCGAAACATTATTTGATTCTGTTTGAATTTACGGCTGTTATCGTTTGCCAAACAAACAAAATTACCCTTGATTAAAAAAACTGTTGTTGGTAAACTACCCCTTTACCTTAACCGATCTTCACCAAAAACAAAAGGTCGCGAGTACTCTACAAATCAGGACTGTATGCAAACAATTATTTGATTCTGCTTGAATTTGCGGCTGTTATCGTTTGCCATAGAAAAAACTACAGACAGACAGACAGATAGACAGACAGACAGACAGATAGACAGACAGACAGACAGACAGACACACAGACACACAGACACACAGACACTTTCGAAAAATGACTTTTTTTCATGTTTTGAGTGTAGTACAATCATATTCTGCAATAATCTCGAAAACGATTTTTTTTGACATCACCATACTTCCATTTCCTTAAGGAACATGGAAGTAAAAATTACCCTTGATAAGAAAAACGTTGCTGGTAAACTACCCCTTTCCCTTAACCGATCTTTTTTAGCAAAATCGATAGGTCTTGAGTACTCTACAATTCAGGAGTTTATGCAAAAAATTGTTTGATTGTGTTTGAATTTGCGACTCTTATCGTTTGCCATAAAAAATACTCTTTTAAAACATAAAACGTTGCTGGTAAACTACTCCTTTCCTATAACCGAACTTCACGAAAAACAATAGGTCATGAGGACACTACTATTGAACGCTGTATGCAAAACATTATTTGATTCTGTTTACTTTTGCCGGTCTTTAGTTCTCAAGAAATCAGGGGTGTATGCAAAAATTTATTTGATTGTGTTTGTATTTGCGGCTCTTATCGTTTGCCGTAGAAAATACCCTATTAAAACATAAAACGTTGCTGGTAAACTACCCCTTTCCCTTAACCGATCTTCACCAAAAACAGAAGGTCTTGAGAACTCTACAATTCAGAGCAGTATGCACAAAATTATTTGATTATGTTTGAATTTGCGGCTGTTATCGTTTGCCATATAAAATACCCTTGTTAAAACATAAAACGTTGCCGGTAAACTACCCCTTTCCCTTAATCGATCTTTACCAAAATCAACAGTTCTTGAGAACTCTACTATTCAGGGCTGTATGCGAAACGTTATTTGATTCTGTTTGAATTTGCGGCTGTTATCGTTTGCCAAACAAACAAAATTACCCTTGATAATAAAAAACCGTTGCCGGTAAACTACCCCTTTCCCTCAACCGATCTTCACCAAAGACAATAGGTCGCGAGTACTCTACAAATCAGGACTGCATGCAAAAAATTATTTGATTCTGTTTGAATTTGCGGCTGTTATCGTTTGCCATAAAAAAAAAATCTACAGACAGATAGACAGATAGACACACAGACGCACACACAGACACTTTCGAAAAACGATTTTTTTTCATGTTTTGAGTGTAGTACAATCAGAATCTGCAATAATTTCGAACACGATTTTTTTTCCATCACCTTACTTCCATTTCCTTAAGGAACATGGAAGTAATATCGGTATGGAGAACCATACATGACTTCCATATTCTAAGATTTATATTTAAAATCATTTTCGAAATGAAATATTACCATAGAAACTACTTTCCATGCACTTTCCATTTAAAAACCGTGCAAATGTAAGAAAATAAACATGAATGAGGCCAGAAATAACGCGAATTGTGTGGTGTGTGTGTGTGTGTGTGTGTGTGTGTGTGTGTGTGCGTGCGCGCGCGCGTGTCTTCCCTGCCTTTTCATTGCGGTAGTCATAATAATAAAAATCAGGGCTGTATGCAAAACATTATTTGATTCTGTTTGAATTTGCGGATGTTATCGTTTGCCATAGAAAATACCCTTGTTAAAAAAACGTTGCAGGTAAACTACCCCTTTCCCTCAACCGATCTTCACCAAAAACAATAGGTCTTGAGAACTCTACAATTTAGGGCTGTATGCAAATAATCTTTTGATTCTGTTTGAATTTGCGGCTGTTATCGTTTGCCATAGGAAATACCCTTGTTAAAACATAAAACGTTACAGGTAAACTACCCCTTTCCCTCAACCGATCTTCACCAAAAACAATAGGTCTTGAGAACTCTACAATTTAGGGCTGTATGCAAATAATCTTTTGATTCTGTTTGAATTTGCGGCTGTTATCGTTTGCCATAAGAAATACCCTTGTTAAAACATAAAACGTTACAGGTAAACTACCCCTTTCCCTTAACCGATCTTCACCAAAAACAACAGGTCTTGAGTACTCTACAAATCAGGGCTGTATGCAAAACATTATTTGATTCTGTTTGAATTTGCGGCTGTTATCGTTTGCCATAGAAAATACCCTTGTTAAAAAAACGTTGCTGGTAAACTACCCCTTTCCCTCAACCGAACTTCACCAAAAACAATAGGTCTTGAGAACTCTACAATTTAGGGCTGTATGCAATTAATCTTTTGATTCTGTTTGAATTTGCGGCTGTTATCGTTTGCCATAGGAAATACCCTTGTTAAAACATAAAACGTTACAGGTAAACTACCCCTTTCCCTTAACCGATCTTCACCAAAATCAACAGATCTTGAGAACTCTACAATTCAGGGTGGTATGCGAAACATTATTTGATTCTGTTTGAATTTACGGCTGTTATCGTTTGCCAAACAAACAAAATTACCCTTGCTAAAAAAAAACCGTTGCTAGTAAACTACCCCTTTCCCTCAATCGATCTTCACCAAAAACAATAGGTCGCGAGTACTCTGCAAATCAGGGCTCCATGCAAAAAATGATTTGATTCTGTTTGAATTTGCGGCAGTTATCGTTTGCCATAGAAAAAAAATCTACAGACACACACACAGACAGACACATAGACAGACAGACACACAGACAGACAGACAGACACACACACACAGACACTTTTCGGAAAACGACTTTTTTTCATGTTTTGAGTGTAGTAGAATCAGAATCTGCAATAATCTCGAACACGATTTTTTTTGCCATCACCATACTTCCATTCCTTAAGGAATATGGAAGTAAAAATATCGGTATGGAGAACCATACATGACTTCCATATTCTAAGATTTATATTTAAAATCATTTTCAGCCAAACAGCCAGGCTGTGTCTTACCTGCCTTTTTATTGCTGTATTAAATGAAAAATATTATATTACATTAAAATGAAAAAATTATAATTTTATTGCCTGGCAACAAAATTATTTTATTTTTAACAATTACCATTGTTTCAAAAAGTTTAAATAAATTTTCAAGTACTTTACTCTTGTTAAAACGTATAAGGTTGCTGGTAAACTACCCCTTCCCCTTAACCGATCTTCACCAAAATCGAAAGTCATTGAGACCTCTACAATTCAGGGACGTATGCAAAAAATTATTTGATTCTGTTTGAATTTGCGGCTGTTATCGTTTGCCATAGAAAATACGCTTGATAAAAAAACGTTGCAGGTAAACTACCCCTTCCCCTTAACCGATCTTCACCAAAAACAATAGGTCTTGAGTACTCTACAAATCAGGGCTGTATGCAAAACATTATTTGATTCTGTTTGAATTTGCGGCTGTTATCGTTTGCCATAGAAAATAAAACGTAAAAGGTTGCAGGTAAACTACCCCTTCCCCTTAACCGATCTTCACCAAAAACAATAGGTCTTGAGTACTCTACAAATCAGGACTATATGCAAAACATTATTTGATTCTGTTTGAATTTGCGGCTGTTATCGTTTGCCATATAAAATACCCTTGTTAAAAAAACGTTGCAGGTAAACTACCCCTTTCCCTCAACCGATCTTCACCAAAAACAATAGGTCTTGAGAAATCTACAATTCAGGGCTGTATGCGAAACATTATTTGATTCTGTTTGAATTTGCGGCTGTTATCGTTTGCCAAAAAAAAAAAAAATTTCCCTTGATAAAAAAAACCGTTGCCGGTAAACTACCCCTTCCCCTCAACCGATCTTCACCAAAAACAATAGGTCGCGAGTACTCTACAAATCAGGGCTGTATGCAGAAAATTATTTGATTCTGTTTGAATTTGCGGCTGTTATCGTTTGCCATAGAAAATACCCTTGTTAAAAAAACGTTGTAGGTAAACTACCCCTTTCCCTTAACCGATCTTCACCAAAAACAAAAAGTATTGAGAACTCTACAATTTAGGGCTGTATGCAAATAATCTTTTCATTCTGTTTGAATTTGCGGCTGTTATCGTTTGCCATAGGAAATACCCTTGTTAAAACATAAAACGTTACAGGTAAACTACCCCTTTCCCTTAACCGATCTTCACCAAAAACAATAGGTCTTGAGAACTCTACAATTCAGGGCTGTATGCGAAACATTATTTGATTCTGTTTGAATTTGCGGCTGTTATCGTTTGCCAAACAAACAAAATTTCCCTTGCTAAAAAAAAACCGTTGCAGGTAAACTACCCCTTTCCCTCAACCGATCTTCACCAAAAACAATAGGTCGCGAGAACTCTGCAAAACCGGGCTGTATGCAAAAAATTATTTGATTCTGTTTGAATTTGCGGCAGTTATCGTTTGCCATAGAAAAAAAATCTACAGACAGACAGACACACAGACAGACAGACACACAGACACACAGACAGACAGACAGACACACAGACACTTTTCGGAAAACGACTTTTTTTCATGTTTTGAGTGTAGTAGAATCAGAATCTGCAATAATCTCGAACACGATTTTTTTTGCCATCACCATACTTCCATTCCTTAAGGAATATGGAAGTAAAATTACCCTTGATAAGAAAAACGTTGCAGGTAAACTACCCCTTCCCTTAACCGATCTTTACCAAAATCAATATGTCTTGAGTACTCTACAATTCAGGACTGTATGCAAAAAATTGTTTGATTGTGTTTGAATTTGCGACTTTTATCGTTTGCCATAAAAAAATACCCTTTTAAAACATAAAACGTTGCTGGTAAACTACTCCTTTCCTATAACTGATCTTCACCAAAAACAATAGGTCATGAGAACACTACTATTTAGCGCTGTATGCAAAACATTATTTGATTCTGTTTACATTTGCGGCTTTTATCGTTTGCCAAAGAAAATATCCTTGTTAAATATATAAATTGTTGCTGGTAAACTACTCCTTTACCTTAACCGATCTTCACCAAAACCAATAGGTTTTGAGAACTCTATAATTCAGGGCTGTATGCAAAGGAGTAGTTGATTCTGTTTGAATTTGCGGCTGTTATCGTTTGCCATAGTAAAAAATTACCCTTGATTAAAAAAAAACCATTGCAGGTAAACTACCCCTTTCCCTTAACCGATCTTCACCAAAAACAATAGGTCTTGAGTACTCTACAATTCAGAGCTGTATGCAAAAGAGTAGTTGATTCTGTTTGAATTTGAGGCTTTTATCGCTTGCCATAATAAATACCCTTGATAAAATATAAAACGTTGCTGGTAAACTACCCCTTTCCCTTAACCGATCTTCAACAAAATAAACAGACCTTGAGCTCTCTTTAGTTGAAAAAGGTATGCAAAAACGTAGTTGATTCTGTTTGAATTTACGGCAGTTATCGTTCGTCATAGAAAACATTACCCTTGTTAAAACATAAAAGGTTGCTGGTAAACTACCCCATTCCCTTAACCGATCTTCAACAAAACCAATAGGTCTTGAGAACTCTACAATTCAGGGCTGTATGCAGAAGAGTAGTTGATTCTGTTTGAATTTGAGGTTTTTTATCGTTTGCCATAGAAAATACCCTTGTTAAAATATAAAATGTTCCCGGTAAACTACCCCCTTTCCCTTAACCGATCTTCAACAAAACCAATAGGTCTTGTGTACTCTACAAATCAATGCTGTATGCAAAAAATTCTGTTTGAATATGCGGCCATCGTTTGCCATAGAAAAAAATTACCCTTGATAAGAAAAACGTTGCTGGTAAACTACCCCCTTTCCCTTAACCGATCTTTACCAAAATCAATAGGTCTTGATTACTGTACAATTCAGGACTGTATGCAAAAAATTATTTGATTGTGTTTGAATTTGCGACTCTTATCGTTTGCCATAAAAAATACCCTTTTAAAACATAAAACGTTGCAGGTAAACTACTCCTTTCCTATAACCGATCTTCACCAATAACAATAAGTCATGAGGACGCTACTATTGAGCGCTGTATGCAAAACATTATTTGATGCAGTTTACATTTGCGGCTTTTATCGTTTGCGATAGAAAATATCTTTTTTTAAATATATAAAATGTTGCTGGTAAACTACCCCTTTACCTAAACCGATCTCCAAAAAAACCAATAGGTTTTGGAGAACCCTATAATTTAGGGCTGTATGCAAAAGAGTAGTTGATTCTGTTTGAATTTGCGGCTGTTATCATTTGCCATAGTAAAAAATTTCCCTTGATTAAAAAAAACCGTTGCTGGTAAACTACTATTTCCCTTAACCGATCTTCACCAAAAACAATAGGTCTTGAGTACTCTACAGATCAGGGCTGTATGCAAAAAATTATTTGATTCTGTTTGAATTTGCGGCTGTTATCGTTTAAAAAAAATCTACAGACACAAGACAGACACACAGACACACAGACAGATATACACACAGACACTTTTCGAAAAATGCCTTTTTTCATGTTTTGCGTGTTGTACAATCAGAATCTTCAATAATCACGAACACGATTTTTTTTTGCCATCACCATACTTCCATTTCCTTAAGGAACATGGAAGTAAAAATTACCCTTGATAAAAAAAGTCGGTAAACTACCCCTTCCCCTTAACCGATCTTCACCAAATATAATAGGTTTTGAGTACTCTACAAATCAGGGCAAAAAATTATTTTATTCTATTTGAATTTGCGGCTATCGTTTGCCATAGAAAAAATCTACAGACACAAGTAGGGTAATAATGCCGGTTCAAACTCAGAAAGGAATTCCCCCAGGGCATATCTGGACCACAGCATCCGCGACTTGTACCACAGCATCCGCGACTTTTTCGTTTATCTGCGTCAAGATCCGCGAACCGCTGGACCCGCAGCATCCCAATGGACCACAGCATCCGCGAATAAATTTTTTTATTTTGTTAATTTGATTTTTTAATTTTTTAATTAAATTGATTTGCATATCAAGGGGGTGGGGATGAAGGTTCAATGGACCACCACCATCCGTGAATATAATTTTTTATTTTTTTAATAAAGCTGATTTGCATATCTAGGTTTTTATTTTTTTAATAAAGCCGATTTGCATATCAGTGGGTGGTGGTGGGTGGGAGGTTCCAACTCGATGCATTATAGTGTATATTAAAATATATGATCAGGTGTACCAACCTTTGCATGAGTTCAAATTTGTCGTGTGTTATAATGTATATTAAATCTATATGATCAGGTGTACCAACCTTTGTATTATTATTATAGTGTATAGATATTTTATATGCGCAGGTTTGCTAACATTTTCTGTGGCGGGGGGAGGGAAATTCAAATATGTGTTATATAGTGTATATATTAAAATATATGATCAGGGTTACCAATCTTACATTATTGTGTATAGAGCAGATCTGCAAACATTTTTTTTTTCTTCTGTGGTGGGAAATTCAAACTATATGATCATGATTGTTACTCTCTCTCTCTCTCTCTCTCTCTCTCTCTCTCTCTCTCTCTCTCTCTCTCTCTCTCTCTCTCTCTCTCTCTCTCTCTCTCTCTCTCTCTCTCTCTCTCTCTCTCTCTCTCTCTCTCTCACTTTGTCTTGTTGTCAAACGGGGAGGGAAGTTCAAACGTGTGATACATTATTAGCAACACGTTATAATGTATATATATATATATACCTATATGTGTGTGCGGTTAGTCGATTGTGACGACGACGAAATCAAGGCGAAAATTTCAAACATTAAGCGGTCTCCCTAAATCATATGTTATGTTCAAACCGTTTCTCTCCTCTCCCTCTCTCTCTCTCTCTCTCTCCTCTCTCCTCTCTCTCTCTCTCTCTCTCTCTCTCTCTCTCTCTCTCTCTCTCTCTCTCTCTCTCTCTCACTGTGTACATTGAGAAGAGTAGTCAGTGTGATGAGTAAATAATTTTAGCTCTCTCTCTCTCCCTCGTTGTGTATGTCTCTCTCTCGTTGTCAAACGTTATGTTCAAACCGTTTCTCCTCTCTGTGGTCATTACCGCGCATGTATATGAAATTAGAAAGTTTATATTTATTCGACAAATATTAACGCCCTCTCTCTCTCTCTCTCTCTCTCCCTCTCTCACTCTCACTCGTTTCAACTGTGCAAGGTTTCATACCGTTTCTCCTCTCTCTCTTACCGTGTACATTGAGTAGTCGGTGTGATGAGTAAATAATTTTAGCTCTCTCTCTCTCTCTCTCTCGTTGTCAAAACGCCGTCTTCATTTTTCAATGTATTAAATAATTAATTAATAGTTTTATAATGCAGTCAGTGTGATTGATCCTTGTTAGAAATATATATACCGGTATTTGGCAAATATTAACTATGTATGTGTGTTGTTGTCAATGAACTACTTACCTGTGTGTGTGTGTGTGTGTGTGTGCTGTTACAGATGACAAATCCATACGTTAACGGCTTAGCAATCTTCAATACGCTCTTCTTCATGTGGTACAATACTTCTGTTTAATGGTTCAGTGGTGTATAGCAAAATAAATTAAAATTATACACACATGAAAACGGTGGTTGAAATTCATACAAAAAACTTCTGATATAACAGTTCCCACAAGTAATACAGTTCACAAAAAAAAAAAAATTAATTGTACACATGTTCAGAGGTGTATAGTGAAATAAAATAAAGCCATAATTTGTTTAAATGATTAAATATATTTTAAAATTCACAATATAAAATTGATTTTTTTTGAAAAGTTTATAAATTTGCAATTCATAAATAAATAAATACATTATAAAATTGATATTTTTTTCGAAAGTTTATATATAATTGTGTCGTACTTGTAGGAGAAGCAACCTGCAACATAACAATCCAAACAGTATAAAAATCATGTTAAATATCACACACACACACATGTATAGTTGGCGGAATCAACGCTTTACGCGAGTAACTTCTTAAATTATGTGTCATTCTCTCTCTCTCATAAGTGAATGTCCATTCATCAAAACTTTGTAAATTAGAATCTGCACTACATTCAAACACATGCACACACAGTGATAAAAATTGTTTATTAGAAGTAGTTTGTTACCTTAACGAGGTACTATTTCCACCTGCGCTGTTTGGTTCCTCATGCCTCGAAACACGAGATGTAGGTCGCTGGGGTTTATATGACGGGGCTCTTCATCTGTAAAGACGCCAGCATATCTCTTAGGTACATATACACGATAGCGGTGCTCACAACCTTCCAACGTTACAAGCACAGACTTCCCATATCTTGTGTCCACATGCACCATGTTAACGATCGGATACTGCTTGTTCACTGTTAATTCTGCACACCGTTTGTACTCAATAGCAGAAACTGCATTGAATTTTTGTGATAAACGACATTATTAGAAGTGAAGACGTCTGTATCAAACGAGGCGGAACTAAACAATGACTACAAAGAAGACCAGTGGAATGTAATGGTGGTGGTAGTTATCAGGAAATTTTTCATCCCCTAACTACATGCAGAATTATGGCTGTTACATAATATATATATTAGGAAAGCCCACAGACTACTAGAAATATTTATCGCCTGTATATACAAGTTTCCTAACGAAATTAACAATGCTATGAGACACTCACATTAAAAATGTTTGTATAACAGACGTCAGAAGAAATTCCTACTTTATAATGTAATTACCTGTGTGTGTGTGCTGTGACAGATGACAAATCCATACGTTAACGGCTTAACAAACTCGCACACACACACACACACACACACACATTTAGCATGAACAGACGCGTCTTCGTTAGTAAAATGTACAAATCACATGACTTTATGTGAACGTCGAAGGGTTCAAATAAAAATATGTAAAACAAAACAAAAAAATACAGAATATATGAATTGCTATATTTACGCATTATTAAATAAACACCACTGTATAGAAAGGTTAACTATGTGCACGCGCACACACACACACACACACACACACACACACACACACACACACACACACACACACACACACACACACACACACACACACACACACACACACACACACACACACACACACACACACACACACACACACACACACACACACACACACAACGATACAGAAGTATTCGCTAACTTAAGCCAAGGTCATTGATTCGGTGCGTCCTACTTTCTAATCCTTGATGGTAAAACCTAAGACAAAAAACATACAATCAGTAGTAATAATACAAAATCACTGTTTTATTAATTTAAAATACTGTATGAAAGAGTGGTGTGTAATTTTCATCCAAAATATGTAAAACAAAAATACAGATTATATGATAAGTAAATTGTATGTATATATCACTGAATAATAATAATATAATCGTTCTAGTGTTAACGTTTGCTGCAACAGGTAACGCAGTTTACAAATAATTACATATAGGTTCAGAGGCGTATAGTGAAATAAATTAAAAATAGAAATTAATTTCCTTATAAGTTAAAGTCCTTTCATCAAAACTTTGTAAATTAGAATCTGCACTACAGTCAAACATACGCACACACAGTGATAAAAATTGTTTATTAAAAGTAGTTTGTTACCTTAACAAGGTACTATTTCCACCTACGCCGTTTGGTTCCTCATGCCTCGAAACACGATATGTAGGTCGCTGGGGTTTTATAAATTGTTTATCAAGTCTTTTATAAATGGTCTTATAGTCGAGCTTGGCCTGTTGACTATTGGTTTTAATTTTGCAATTTCTCCAGGTGTTAACCTTTTCGGCGAAAAAAACCATTTATGGAGAAAAAGGTCCTCCTCCTCCTGTTTTGATGACATGTTTATTCTACGATCCATCAAAGCCATTGATAGAAGTAGGCGTTAACGGTTCAAAAACAGCTGTAAATGTGTTCTATGTAAAATCAAATACGGTTTAAAAATAACATAGGAAAGACTTATAACAAAAACAAATTAATTTTTTGAATAGAGAAATGTAAAACACATTATAATTGTTCTCTAACTACAGCCACAATCGTTCAGTTTCATTAACATTTGAAAATTGATGGATTTGGTACTCGATATATTCTACTCTCACAGTATTTTCATTGATACATTTCA
The DNA here is from genome assembly GCA_034769895.1 of Magicicada septendecula. Classification (NCBI taxonomy): domain Eukaryota; kingdom Metazoa; phylum Arthropoda; class Insecta; order Hemiptera; family Cicadidae; genus Magicicada; species Magicicada septendecula. Next base: position 491,925,767 of record CM068367.1, read on the forward strand.
GAAACTGAGTACAGAATAAAACTACAATCACCCAGGCGGAATCATTAAGTTTTACAAAAGATCTTATTGATCAGACGTATGAGTAATTATATTAATCCTTATGTAGCAAATACGCACGCATTCATAAAATACAGCACTCAGGTGTAGGGCAATTAATCCTTTTTGTATTGAACGTATTTAAGTAGACCTACTCGTGATATCAGTAAATTCTGTCTAAACGTCAACTCAAATGTCTAGTACATAAACGTACCCGGTAATCGCTTCTTGAGTCGTAGTCATTATTAAACTCGACATAACTACTTGTGTTACGCGATTGATGTTCATGTTGAACGATTGATGACTAATGTAATAATACAGATTAACCTCGTATAATAATAATTACAGGACAGCGTATTTAGAACACTTAAAATTGGAAATCTACAAACACATCAAAAATATCTGTCAAACCCCTATCAAACAAAAACCCCGTTCTTATCGAGAGACAACAGTAACTGACCTAAGCACATGTGCTTCATTAGGCAACAGACCAAAAAATCAAATAGACGACTATAAGCTCAATTTAAATAAAATCTGAATATTCAATAAAATTATGTTTACTTATTAACATATGCAAATCTTTTACTTACCTCTTAAATGTTGTTGTTATACACACAATAGTCGATTGTACGATGAGTGTCTCATACAAATGAGAAATAGTGACATGTCGTCTTGTGTGTGTATATATCATACGGCGGTAGGCCCGCGTACACGTTTGAAAGTTGATACACATTAAATTGTCTCTCTCGCACTCTCTCTCTCACTCTCTCTCTCACTCTCTCTCTCTCTCGCTCTCTCTCTCTCTCTCACACACACATTTCTGATTACTATACAAATAATTGCATGTATGTCCAGAGGTTTGGTGTCTAAATCGATGCATTTTACTTTCACTTTCTAATTTGACACATGGCTTACTTTCATACAGAAATAGCTATCGGCCGCGTCCGTCTACAAGTTTTGCTAAACGAAATTAAAAATGCTGTAATACATAACGTCCTGTGAAATAGATATGGTATGTTTTTAGGACAGCCAATGTCATTAAGATGTATTATATGATGATGGATTATTTTCGCGAGCGGAGTCGCCACCAATTAATTTGTCACGTATCCGATAATGACTGTACGCAAGTGTATCACAACCATTGTCTAGTATATAGCGCTTATCATCATACGGTGACAACGCTTGCTTTCAAAGCGTGTAGGTCCGTCTGCATACACGTCAGGTGTTTGAATAGTATACATCAGACCGTCTGTATCTGTCATTAGCAATCTAACGTTACGACCGTACTTGCCGACAGCATAACGATAATACGTTTGACAACGAGAGAGAGAGAGAGAGAGAGAGAGAGAGAGAGAGAGAGAGAGAGAGAGAGAGAGAGAGAGAGAGAGAGAGAGGAGAAACGGTTTGAACATAACGTTTGACATTGTATATTGCAAGCATGAAATTATTATTATTTAAATCTGTTATCTGCTTTGTATGGAAGTCATCTATAAATATCAGGTCAGTGCGACACAACATGTAACAAACGTAATTGGATTTGCTTTCAACCCAAACGTGTGCGCTCGTTGTGTGTGCGTGCGTGTGTGTGCGTGCGCGTCGGATCATGACATAGTACTCGTAATGACCGAGGCACGTCCTTTATTGCATGAGGATATTCAGGTAGAGCAGAGCAGACACGTTTACGCAATATCAAGCGCGCACACACACACACACACACACACACACACACACACACACACACACACACACACACACACACACACACACACACACACACACACACACACACACACACACACAAGAATCAGATTTTTTGTATACGTTCTAGGTGAAAAACTACTGGGGTGTCTCTGACTTTAGTTGGAAATAAATAACATTACAGATATTGATATGGTACTATGAGTAGCCTATACGTGAATACTATACATCAGACTGCACGTATCTGTCATTAGCAATCTAACGTTACGACGGCAGCATAACGATAATGAAAGTCATACATTATCGTTTTGCTAACGTTTGTATTTTGTCTAAGCTATGTTAACTTCACACACACACACACACACACACACACACACACACACACACACACACACACACACACACACACACACACACACACACACACACACACACACACACACACACACACACACACACACACACACACACACACACACATGACTTTCATTATCGTTATGCTGCCGTCGTAACGTTAGATTGCTAATGACAGATACGTGCAGTCTGATGTATAGTATTCACGTATAGGCTACTCATAGTACCATATCAATATCTGTAATGTTATTTATTTCCAACTAAAGTCAGAGACACCCCAGTAGTTTTTCACCTAGAACGTATACAAAAAATCTGATTCTTGTGTGTGTGTGTGTGTGTGTGTGTGCGCGCTTGATATTGCGTAAACGTGTCTGCTCTGCTCTACCTGAATATCCTCATGCAATAAAGGACGTGCCTCGGTCATTACGAGTACTATGTCATGATCCGACGCGCACGCACGCACACACAACGAGCGCACACGTTTGGGTTGAAAGCAAATCCAATTACGTTTGTTACATGTTGTGTCGCACTGACCTGATATTTATAGATGACTTCCATACAAAGCAGATAACAGATTTAAATAATAATAATTTCATGCTTGCAATATACAATGTCAAACGTTATGTTCAAACCGTTTCTCCTCTCTCTCTCTCTCTCTCTCTCTCTCTCTCTCTCTCTCTCTCTCGTTGTCAAACGTATTATCGTTATGCTGTCGGCAAGTACGGTCGTAACGTTAGATTGCTAATGACAGATACAGACGGTCTGATGTATACTATTCAAACACCTGACGTGTATGCAGACGGACCTACACGCTTTGAAAGCAAGCGTTGTCACCGTATGATGATAAGCGCTATATACTAGACAATGGTTGTGATACACTTGCGTACAGTCATTATCGGATACGTGACAAATTAATTGGTGGCGACTCCGCTCGCGAAAATAATCCATCATCATATAATACATCTTAATGACATTGGCTGTCCTAAAAACATACCATATCTATTTCACAGGACGTTATGTATTACAGCATTTTTAATTTCGTTTAGCAAAACTTGTAGACGGACGCGGCCGATAGCTATTTCTGTATGAAAGTAAGCCATGTGTCAAATTAGAAAGTGAAAGTAAAATGCATCGATTTAGACACCAAACCTCTGGACATACATGCAATTATTTGTATAGTAATCAGAAATGTGTGTGTGAGAGAGAGAGAGAGAGCGAGAGAGAGAGAGAGTGAGAGAGAGAGTGAGAGAGAGAGTGCGAGAGAGACAATTTAATGTGTATCAACTTTCAAACGTGTACGCGGGCCTACCGCCGTATGATATATACACACACAAGACGACATGTCACTATTTCTCATTTGTATGAGACACTCATCGTACAATCGACTATTGTGTGTATAACAACAACATTTAAGAGGTAAGTAAAAGATTTGCATATGTTAATAAGTAAACATAATTTTATTGAATATTCAGATTTTATTTAAATTGAGCTTATAGTCGTCTATTTGATTTTTTGGTCTGTTGCCTAATGAAGCACATGTGCTTAGGTCAGTTACTGTTGTCTCTCGATAAGAACGGGGTTTTTGTTTGATAGGGGTTTGACAGATATTTTTGATGTGTTTGTAGATTTCCAATTTTAAGTGTTCTAAATACGCTGTCCTGTAATTATTATTATACGAGGTTAATCTGTATTATTACATTAGTCATCAATCGTTCAACATGAACATCAATCGCGTAACACAAGTAGTTATGTCGAGTTTAATAATGACTACGACTCAAGAAGCGATTACCGGGTACGTTTATGTACTAGACATTTGAGTTGACGTTTAGACAGAATTTACTGATATCACGAGTAGGTCTACTTAAATACGTTCAATACAAAAAGGATTAATTGCCCTACACCTGAGTGCTGTATTTTATGAATGCGTGCGTATTTGCTACATAAGGATTAATATAATTACTCATACGTCTGATCAATAAGATCTTTTGTAAAACTTAATGATTCCGCCTGGGTGATTGTAGTTTTATTCTGTACTCAGTTTCTGAAATGTATCAATGAAAATACTGTGAGAGTAGAATATATCGAGTACCAAATCCATCAATTTTCAAATGTTAATGAAACTGAACGATTGTGGCTGTAGTTAGAGAACAATTATAATGTGTTTTACATTTCTCTATTCAAAATATTAATTTGTTTTTGTTATAAGTCTTTCCTAAGTTATTTTTAAACCGTATTTGATTTTACATAGAACACATTTACAGCTGTTTTTGAACCGTTAACGCCTACTTCTATCAACGGCTTTGATGGATCGTAGAATAAACATGTCATCAAAACAGGAGGAGGAGGACCTTTTTCTCCATAAATGGTTTTTTTTCGCCGAAAAGGTTAACACCTGGAGAAATTGCAAAATTAAAAGCAATAGTCAACAGGCCAAGCTCGACTATAAGACCATTTATAAAAGACTTGATAAACAATTTATAAAACCCCAGCGACTTACATCTCGTGTTTCGAGGCATGAGGAACCAAACGGCGTAGGTGGAAATAGTACCTTGTTAAGGTAACAAACTACTTTTAATAAACAATTTTTATCACTGTGTGTGCGTATGTTTGACTGTAGTGCAGATTCTAATTTACAAAGTTTTGATGAAAGGACTTTAACTTATAAGGAAATTAATTTCTATTTTTAATTTATTTCACTATACGCCTCTGAACCTATATGTAATTATTTGTAAACTGCGTTACCTGTTGCAGCAAACGTTAACACTAGAACGATTATATTATTATTATTCAGTGATATATACATACAATTTACTTATCATATAATCTGTATTTTTGTTTTACATATTTTGGATGAAAATTACACACCACTCTTTCATACAGTATTTTAAATTAATAAAACAGTGATTTTGTATTATTACTACTGATTGTATGTTTTTTGTCTTAGGTTTTACCATCAAGGATTAGAAAGTAGGACGCACCGAATCAATGACCTTGGCTTAAGTTAGCGAATACTTCTGTATCGTTGTGTGTGTGTGTGTGTGTGTGTGTGTGTGCGCGTGCACATAGTTAACCTTTCTATACAGTGGTGTTGATTTAATAATGTGTAAATATAGCAATTCATATATTCTGTATTTTTTTTGTTTTATTTTACATATTTTTATTTGAACCCTTCAACGTTCACATAAAGTCATGTGATTTGTACATTTTACTAACGAAGACGCGTCTGTTCATGCTAAATGTGTGTGTGTGTGTGTGAGTTTGTTAAGCCGTTAACGTATGGATTTGTCATCTGTCACAGCACACACACACAGGTAATTACATTATAAAGTAGGAATTTCTTCTGACGTCTGTTATACAAACATTTTTAATGTGAGTGTCTCATAGCATTGTTAATTTCGTTAGGAAACTTGTATATACAGGCGATAAATATTTCTAGTAGTCTGTGGGCTTTCCTAATATATATATTATGTAACAGCCATAATTCTGCATGTAGTTAGGGGATGAAAAATTTCCTGATAACTATCACCACCATTACATTCCACTGGTCTTCTTTGTAGTCATTGTTTAGTTCCGCCTCGTTTGATACAGACGTCTTCACTTCTAATAATGTCGTTTATCACAAAATTCAATGCAGTTTCTGCTATTGAGTACAAACGGTGTGCAGAATTAACAGTGAACAAGCAGTATCCGATCGTTAACATGGTGCATGTGGACACAAGATATGGGAAGTCTGTGCTTGTAACGTTGGAAGATTGTGAGCACCGCTATCGTGTATATGTACCTAAGAGATTTGCTGGCGTCTTTACAGATGAAGAGCTCCGTCATATAAACCCCAGCGACTTACAACTCGTGTTTCGAGGCATGAGGAACCAAACAGCGCAGGTGGAAATAGTACCTCGTTAAGGTAACAAACTACTTTTAATAAACAATTTTTATCACTGTGTGTGCATGTGTTTGAATGTAGTGCAGATTCTAATTTACAAAGTTTTGATGAATGGACATTCACTTATGAGAGAGAGAGAATGACACATAATTTAAGAAGTTACTCGCGTAAAGCGTTGATTCCGCCAACTATACATGTGTGTGTGTGTGATATTTAACATGATTTTTATACTGTTTGGATTGTTATGTTGCAGGTTGCTTCTCCTACAAGCACGACACAATTATATATAAACTTTCGAAAAAAATATCAATTTTATAATGTATTTATTTATTTATGAATTGCGAATTTATAAACTTTTCAAAAAAAATCAATTTTATATTGTGAATTTTAAAATATATTTAATCATTTAAACAAATTATGGCTTTATTTTATTTCACTATACACCTCTGAACATGTGTACAATTAATTTTTTTTTTTGTGAATTGTATTACTTGTGGGAACTGTTACGTCAGAAGTTTTTTGTATGAATTTCAACCACCGTTTTCATGTGTGTATAATTTTAAATTTATTTCGCTATACACCACTGAACCATTAAACAGAAGTATTGTACCACATGAAGAAGAGCGTATTGAAGATTGCTAAGCCGTTAACGTATGGATTTGTCATCTGTAACAGCACACGCACACACACACACACAGGTATGTAGTTCATTGACAACAACACACATACATAGTTAATATTTGCCAAATATATATATTTCTAACAAGGATCAATCACACTGACTGCATTATAAAACTATTAATTAATTATTTAATACATTGAAAAATGAAGACGGCGTTTTGACAACGAGAGAGAGAGAGAGAGAGCTAAAATTATTTACTCATCACACCGACTACTCAATGTACACGGTAAGAGAGAGAGGAGAAACGGTATGAAACCTTGCACAGTTGAAACGAGTGAGAGTGAGAGAGAGAGAGAGAGAGTGAGAGAGGGCGTTAATATTTGTCGAATAAATATAAACTTTCTAATTTCATATACATGCGCGGTAATGACCACAGAGAGGAGAAACGGTTTGAACATAACGTTTGACAACGAGAGAGAGACATACACAACGAGTGAGAGAGAGAGAGCTAAAATTATTTACTCATCACACCGACTACTCTTCTCAATGTACACAGTGAGAGAGAGAGAGAGAGAGAGAGAGAGAGAGAGAGAGAGAGAGAGAGAGAGAGAGAGAGAGAGAGAGAGAGAGGGAGAGGAGGAACGGTTTGAACATAACATATGATTTAGGGAGACCGCTTAATGTTTGAAATTTTCGCCTTGATTTCGTTGTCGTCACAATCGAATAACCGCACACACATATAGATATATATATATATATATACATTATAACGTGTTGCTAATAATGTATCACACGTTTGAATTTCCCTCCCCGTTTGACAACAAGAGAGAGTGAGAGAGAGAGAGAGAGAGTAACAATCATGATCATATAGTTTGAATTTCCCACCACAGAAGAAAAAAAAAAGTTTGCAGATCTGCTCTATACACAATAATGTAAGTTTCGTAACCCTGATCATATATTTTAATATATACACTATATAACACATATTTGAATTTCCCTCCCCCCGCCACAGAAAATGTTAGCAAACCTGCTCATATAAAATATCTATACACTATAATAATAATACAAAGGTTGGTACACCTGATCATATAGATTTAATATACATTATAATACACGACAAATTTGAACTCATGCAAAGGTTGGTACACCTGATCATATATTTTTATATACACTATAATGCATCAAGTTGGAACCTCCCACCCACCACCACCCACTGATATGCAAATTAGCTTTATTAAAAAAATAAAAAAAACCTAGATATGCAAATCAGCTTTATTAAAAAAATAAAAAATTATATTCACGGATGGTGGTGGTCCATTGAACCTCATCCCACCCCCTTGATATGCAAATCAATTTAATTAAAAATAAAAAAATCAAATTAACAAAATAAAAAAATTTATTCGCGGATGCTGTGGTCCATTGGGTGCTGCGGGTCCAGCGGTTCGCGGATCTTGACGCAGATAAACGAAAAAGTCGCGGATGCTGTGGTCCAAGTCGCGGATGCTGTGGTCCAGATATGGCCTGGGGGGAATTCCTTTCTGAGTTTGAACCGGCATTATTACCCTACTGACACACACAGACACTTTTCGAAAAACGACCTTTTTTCATGTTTTGAGTGTAGTACAATCAGAATCTGCAATAATCTCGAACACGATTTCTTTGCCATCACCATTTCCTTAAGGAACATGGAAGTAAAATTATCCCATCCCTCTTCAACTATAATTTTCATTTATAGAAAATTACCCCTACCCCGTTCAATTAGCATCTTAGCCTCTTCATTTATAGATATTTCATCTACGTTTCTACAGTGGATTATTAAGATCTTCTTATCAGGATACTTTATTTACAAAATTAAGTACTTTACTCTTATTACAACAAAAAATGTTTCTGGTAAACTGCCCTTTCCACGTAACCAATCTTCATCAAAGTCAATAGGCCTTGAGTCTTCTACAACTCAGGCACATATGTAAAAAATTATTTGATTCTGTTTGAATTTACGGAAGTTATCGTTCGTCATGAAAAAATTTCGCTAGTTACAACATAAAATGTTGCAGGTAAACTACCCCTTTCCCTTATCCGATCTTCACCAAAATCAACAGGCCTTGAGTACTCTACAATGTAGGGAAGTATTCAAAACATTATTTGATTATGTTTGAATTTACGGCAGTTATCATTCGTAAAAAAAAAATTACCCATGTTAAAACATAAAACGTTTCTGGTAAACTACCGCTTTCCCTAAACTGATCTTCAAGAAAAACAATAGGTCTTGAGAACTCTACAATTCAAGGATGCATGCAAAACATTATTTGATTCTGTTTGAATGTGCGGCAGTTATTGTTCGTCATAGAAACAATAATTCTTGTTAAAACATTAAATGTGGCAGGTAAACTACCCCTTTCCCTTAACCGATCTTCACCAAAATCAACAGGCCTTCAGTCTTTTACAATTGATGAAAGTATGCAAAAAAAGTATTTGATTCTATTTGAATGTGCGGCAGTTATCGTTCGTCATAGAAAAAATTACCATTGTTAAAACATAAAATGTTGCTGGTAAACTACCCCTTTTCCTTAACCTATCTTCACCAAAATCAACAGACATTGAGGTCTCTTTAGCTCAGAAAGGTATACAAAACATTATTTGATTCTGATTGAATTTACGGCAGTTATCATTCGTCATACAAAAAATTACCCACATTAAACATAAAACGTTGCCGGTAAACTACCGCATTCCCTTAATCGATCTTCACCAACAACAATAGGTCTTGAGAACTCTACAATTCAGGGCTGTATGCAAAAAATTATTTGATTCTGTTTGAATTTGCGGCTGTTATCGTTTGCCATAAAAAATAGCGTTGTTATTTGCGGGTCCAGCGGTTCGCGGATCTTGACGCAGATCAACGAAAAAGTCGCGGATGCTGTCGTCCAAGTCGCGGATGCTGTGGTCCAGATATGGCCTCGGGGGAATTCCTTTCTGAGTTTGAACCGGCATTATTACCCTACTGACACACACAGACACTTTTCGAAAAACGACCTTTTTTCATGTTTTGAGTGTAGTACAATCAGAATCTGCAATAATCTCGAACACGATTTCTTTGCCATCACCATTTCCTTAAGGAACATGGAAGTAAAATTATCCCATCCCTCTTCAACTATAATTTTCATTTATAGAAAATTACCCCTACCCCGTTCAATTAGCCTCTTCATTTATAGATATTTCATCTACGTTTCTACAGTGGATTATTAAGATCTTCATTATTATTTAAGACATAAAACGTTGCAGGTAAACTATCCCTTTCCCTTAACCGATCTTCACCAAGAACTATATGTCTTGAGAACTCTACAATTTAGGTCTGTATGCAAAACATTATTTGATTCTGTTTGAATTTGCGGCTGTTATCGTTTGCCATAGAAAAAAAGCAACTTACAGATAGACAGATAGACACACACACACACACACACACACACACACACACACACACACACACACACACACACACACACACACACACACACACACACACACACACACACACACACACACACACACACACACACACACAATTTTCGAAAAATGATTTTTTTCCTGTTTTGAGGGTAGTACAATCAGAATCTGCAATAATCTCTGAACACAAGTTTTTTTGCCATCACCATACCACAGAATAAGAATCATACAGAATGGAAACTTCGCTAAAATCCGCACGCCAGCTGCTAGCGCGCATGACCAGTGGCCGCCATATTAAGAGCGAGTAAACAGCTGTTATACCTAGCTTCAATTATGCGCTTGTTTTTATGCAGTTTTCGCTTTAATTTTAAAGTAATTAACAGCGGTAGTACGTAACTTCAAGTGAACACGTGTTTTATACATTTGGAATGTTACATTGGTAAATTGATTTATTTTTCAAAGTGAAGAATGAGTGTTTGTAAGAGAAAAGGCGGTCGGTGGTGCTCAGCACCTAATTGCAAGAATAATTCCAACGCAAATAAAGACATAAGTTTTTTCAGCTTCCCAAAAGACGAAGAACGGTAAGTAAAATAAGTTGATTTATTAATATTTTCTTCTTAATAACCTTATTAATAAATTATAAACAGTAGAGTAGTCATTAATGTAAAACTCAAATTAGCTATAGGCCTAATTTAAAATCGTTAATCTTGCATTTTTCCAGTGCAAGGAAATGGACTGTAAACTGTAGAAGAGAGGATTTGTTAAAAAAAGATGCCATATATTTAAATAAAAACTGCAGAATATGTAGTGTACACTTTGAAGATGTGACGTTTTTAAATTTCCTAAGAAACCGGTTGAAACCAGATGCTGATCCGACATTATTCAGGATACCAAATCGACCGAAACAAATATCTCAAAAAAGAAAAGCACCAACAGAGAGAAGCAGTGAAACCAGTAAAATTATTCAAAAGGGTAAAATTGATGTACAGGTAATTATTATTATTCTTTTATTATTATTATTATTATTATTATTGTCGTTGTTGTTTAAACATATTTTATACTATAGTCCTAGGCCTCATTAAAAACTGCTTGTGTCAACGTAACTTAAATGCATAGTTAATTCACTGAGCACATTCTACTTATGTAGGCAGACAAAGGCTAAGGAAGGAGAGCACATGTATTTAATTAATTTTGGCGTGTCTTATGTCCTATTTTTTAGCATGAAAATATGAATGGAAATGCTAGTGCCAGTACTAACATCGTCCCTGAAATTTCTGCAGAGTGTTATAAAACAACTGTTTCTGTTGAAAGTCAAGTTAGTTTATCTTCTCGGAGCCCTAGAAAAGAAAAATTGAGGAGACAATTGAAATTGCTTCGAGGAAAATCCCAGCGTTTACAAAATAAATTATCTTCATCTGTGTCAGAAAACAGTAGTGATTCACAGCTTGCATGTGTAAATAGTGACCAGTTTAAAAGTTTATGTAGTAGGTTTTTAAATGATAGTTTAGCATGACTTGTGAAAATTCAAGTGGAATTGAGTGAGCGTTGCAAGAAAGGAATGCGATATCCAAAAGAATTCAAAACTATGGCTCTAACTCTGTATTTTTTAAGTCCCAATGCTTATAAGTTTATGCAAAATATACTACATTTGCCCTCTACAAGGTGCTTAAGACTGATGACAGAAAAATGGCAGTACCCTCCTGGACCAAATGAATTCGTGTTTTCTAGTTTAAAGTTGAAAGTAAGTAATTTAAGTGAGATGCAGAAATACTGTGTCTTAAGTGCAGATGAAATGTCGTTGAAATCATTTTTTTTTTACTCTATATCGAAGGATGAAATAGTAGGGTTACATAATACAGGTACTGTGCAATTGAAACCTGCAACATCTGTGCTAGTTTTTATGATCCGAAGTATATGTGGTAATTGGAAACAACCAATTACCTACTACTTCACAAACTCTGGTTCTTCTGCAGTGGAATTGAAACGGATTGTTCATGATGTAATTAAAAGACTACATGACATTGACTTAAAAATTTGTTTATTTGTGTCTGACATGGGTTCAAACTTTCTTCAGTTTGCACGTATTGAAGGTGTAACTCATGAAAATCCATATTTTGTGGTTAGAGATCAGAAAATATTTTATATGTTTGATGTGCCACACTTATTTAAGTCTTTGAGAAACAACTTGCTTAAGTATAATTTTTTATTTCAAGGTAAGGTAGCTTCTTGGCAACACATTATTACATTTTATAATAAAGACAAACAACAGAACCTACGACTGGCTAAGAATCTAACAGATGCTCATCTTTTTCCCAATGGTTTTCAAAAAATGAAAGTGAAGTTAGCAGTTCAAACCTTTAGTCGTACTGTTGCAAGTTCATTGTTTACTTATGTCAGTTTAAGTGCTCTTGACTCATCTGCCGTAGGTACAGCAGAATTTCTGGAAAAGTGTAATAATGTCTTTGACATTTTAAATTCTAGTTCTAAGGTTTCAGATAAATTTTATGGTAGAGCATGGATGGGCTCTGAGAAACAGCATGAACTTTTGAATGATTTTTTGCAGTTGATAAAATCAATTTCTGTAAAGAACAAAGAAAACAAAGATATAACAAGTACCATTAAATGTTTTCAGGGATTTGTAATCACTATAAATTCTTTTTTGCAGTTGTGGTCTTACTTAAAGATACAGTCGTTTTCATTCGTCCTCACACGCAGGTTAAATCAGGACTGCCTTGAAAATTTTTTTGGTAGTATACGCCAGCAAGGGGGCAATTCATACAATCCAACTCCAGTTCAATTTACAAGAGCTTTCAAAAAGTTACTTTGTCTCAGTTATTTTCAGCATTCAAGAAGTTCAAACTGTGCTGAAGAGTTTGATGTAATTCTTGATTGCAGTGATTTATTGAATTTAGATGTTAGTCAAAACACAATCTCAAAAAATATTGTTGTAAACTGCATAGATTATAGGGAAAATTTACCTGGTAAAAATGCACTGCAATATGTCTGTGGATACTTAATTAAAAAGTGCTTAACCATTCATGAATGCAATATATGTTTGGCATACTCGCAAGAAGAAGCAAATAATTTAGATAGTACCAGGTTGTATTTACATTTCAAAGCATATGAAAATAAAAATATGGACATCTTTGGAAACCTAAAATGTCCAAGTTCAAGCTTTGTAAGTTACATTGAACACTTGGAGAATATTTTCACTGCCAACTTTCTTGAATTCATGACAGAAAATAATGTTGGAAATAAATTGATTGGGTTAATGGAAAATATAAGTTTCAACCACCTATGTAAGGATTTTCCTCATAGTTATTTGATTAAGTTGTTTGTGAGAATGACAATTTTTTAAGAAAAGTAGAACTAACAAAAATTGCAAACTCATCAAAGTGACACATCTGTGAAGTTTGTAATCTGAGTTTGGTTTGGGCTAGTAGGCCTTCATATACGTAAATGCTTCATAAATAAATAAATATATATATATATTATAACATCGCCAAATTCAGATCATATTTGATATCTATAAGTATGTAAGAAAGGCTAAAAAGTAATATATTTTAATAAATAAATAATGAAGAGAATAAAAATATAAAATGTAATTAAGAAAGAAGGAGGAAGAATAGTAAATAATAGCCATATTGTTAACAATGGCAAGTTAAATAAATAAGCAAATAAATCAATTCAGAAATAATAAACACTAGAAAATCAGTTAGGAAATAATTGACAAGCCAAAATATAGAAAATAATCTTGACACATAATCAGTACACAAACAAATTCAAGACACAATAACCAATAAACGAATCAATTATAAGAACAAAACAAAACATTTTGTAGTAAAATGAAATATAATTTGTATAAAATAGGTAAAAATAATCAATGGCTACTTAGGCCTAGGAAATGCCTAACTGTCAATAACAAATAACTGCAAATTGTATAAAATCCACTAGGAAATCAACAAATTCAAGGCGAGTAAATAGCCAAGAATAATTTGTAAGTCATTTTAAAAGAAATATGTTAGAATAAGGAATTAAATTAAGAGAGAAATGTAATTACCAAATATTAAAATATGTGTACAAACATTAATATTTTGAAGAACCAGACCTTAAGGGATATCAAAATAATCTTTGAAAGGAAATAATAACAGTAGTGATAATATTTAATATGTAGGGAAGAAGACCGAAGAATATAAGCAATTAGAAGAGATACAGCTATTTTGAATAAAAATTCAAATTTGATAACAATGGATATAAGTCAAAATAAACCAATCAGAATTAATTGGTAACCATGACGACAGACGTTTGGTTACTAATTTACCGTTAGATTTCTCTACTCGTAATGTGTCGCTCTTGCTGAATAGACGCCAAATCTTGAACGATCCAATTTCTAATTTAAAACATAAAAATAGTAAACGAAATTACCACCAATGAACAAGAAGGAAGCAGACGATGACTGAAACCATTTAACTGATGTCGAAGACGAATTAAATAAAAAAGAAACGAATAAATCGCCACGATTAATTTGAAAAAGATGCCAGACGCCCTAGACAATTGAAAATTAAATATGATTGCAGCCTAATTCATATTGACCAGATCAACTGGGTACTACCAGGCTACTGACGTGTTAAGTATCATTTAAATTACCCAAATTTCCGAATAAACACACTTTTAAGATTTCTCACAGTAATCTGAACTCTCACTAAACTGCACATAATTTCTTTCAAAGATTAAAATAAAAAACTAAGACACTGAAAATTTGTCAACTTGTGAAGTTAACCTGTTGTTAGTTTACGAAATTTTGAAACACTTTTACTACACTCCAAGAACACGTTATAACTACACATTATATTATTTAAGTATATATGATGTAAGGTTGTGTATTTTTATTGTTGTAATCGCAAATAATCCTTTTAACGTAATCACAAGAATCCAAGACGATTGAACGAAAACATTAATATACGACTTCGACAGACGCCATTATTGTTTGTCTGTTACGTTCAAAGATCGATTTGCCGAACCCAGAGATTTTGTCTTATATAAATTACCGGTGCAACTGTATTACAAAAGAAAACATAATTTGTATTAACTTGAATAATTAATCATCAACAAATAATAAACAAGTAAGTTACTGAGTGTAACCACTGTGTTTTAATTTCATTAGGATGGTGTATAATAATTTGTGTACATTTTAGAGAACAGTTATATTGACGGCAAGCGCTCACATAGCCAGCGCAACGAACTACTGGCCCGATTCAGACGGCCAAGTCAAGGCGGGAACAAATTGAATTCTCCACACCGCCTGAGCTGCGCTTGCCATACATTCATAATTTTTTTAATTGTTTTAAATAAACAATTTGGCGCCACCCGGGATTTTCACACCCCTAGTGAACAACAGGTAAGGACTTCGATACCTGGTTATTCGTACGTTCGCGACGAACACAATCAACGTAAGTTACGTTCCAAAGCGACGACGGATTGGTAAGACACGTTACACCCATTACACATAGACACGTTTACGAAATAGACGGACATCCGAGCTATTACAAATTGGCGACCAACTGGTGAGGCTAGAAGAAAGGGAAATACGAAATTCTAGCGGCGATTACGAAAGGATAACAAGATGCACAACACAAGATACCAAACTAAACTACGTGAGAAGGAGGCTGACAAGGAAGAAAACAGAGGAGAAGAAGAGGAAGGAACATCGGTTGAAGAGGTGGAAAAAATAATGACCACAGAAGAACCAACCCAAGACGAAGAGATGGAACAACAGGAGGATGACGGAGAAGAAGCTAGGGGAGATACAATCGAAAATCCGACGGACAAAGCTACAACAACCGAAGAGACAAAATTAGATAACATGATGAGGATGATGATGGAGCAATTCGGACAAATTAAAGAAAAATCAAAAAAGCAGAAGGAACAAATTAACGAAAAATTTGACAGGAATGAGGAGAGTCTGAAACAGATGAAGGAAGAAACTAAAGAACAAAATGAGGTTTTAAGGGAAACCTTAAAGAAACAAATCAGTGAAAATATAGACACACTGAACGCTAGAATCAAAAGCAACAATGAAACATTAAAACAACAAATTAACAAAAATAATGAAACCTTACAACAGCGATTGACGGAGGACATTCAAAGAAGGAATGAAGAGTTAAAGGAACAATTGAAGGAGGAGTACCGGGAAGAAGCAAAACAGCAGGTAACCGAAACTAATGAGAAATTAGAGGAGACGTTGGAGAGACTGGAAAAAACCAACGAAACTGTTTCAGAAGTCCGTGATATTTTAATCAATAAAATAAACAACCTCGAAGGAGAAACTAAAAGGAGAATTGAGGAATGTCACGAAGAAACGACCAAAAAGTGGGAACAAGTGAAACAGGACATGCATCAAGTCCGGGAAGAGAACCAGAAGGAGACAGCAGTTATACGAACAGACGTGGGAGAAAGAATGGAAGGAGTGTACAGCAATCTAAATAAAATCGATAGCAAGGTGGACAAAAATAAACAAAGAATTGATGAGATGCATAGACGAGAAGAATTATTACAGGAAGAAGTGGACGCCTGGCGTGACCGGCCATGTAATCATAATCATGTACTCAATAATGACAATCGAGATACAATTAACTCCCGCAACTATAAGCGCAATCCGATAGAGTTTCTGAAAAGGGTGGAAGAACTAATTATAAAGAATCGCGAAACCTGATGGACAACTGTAAGGGGAATGTTGGACGAAATGTTCAAGGAAACATATGACAACTGGTGGACCGCCACAAGACCAGACATCCAGAGCATCCAAGAATTCAAAACACAATTTAAAGCAAAATACTGGTCAGAGTCAACCCAGAACATGGTCCGCAACAACTTGAGTAACGGGAGGTATGAAAACCAAAACGGACAATCACTCACATCCTACTTTCTGGGAAAAATCTGCATGGCCAGAAATTTGGAACCACGCATTCCGGAAGAGTGTCTAGTCATACAATTATCATATCACTATGATGACGCGATACAGAAAGCCCGTATGTACAGTCAAGTCAAGACAATTCAGGACATGGCTAGTCTATTAGAGAGCCATGAACACGAATGGCAATACCGCAAGAACCGGTTCACAAGTTTCAGAAATAGTAAATTAAACGAAGGGCCATCACCATCAAACCAACAGGGTGATAACAAGCCACCACCGAACAACACTAATAATTCCCAAGGAAATCAACGTGGGAATAATGCGCCCAGGAACTATAATCAAAACGGTAACAACAACGGTAATTTTGGAAATGATTACAGGGGTAACTACCCACGGAACGGTCCTAACAATTATTATCGTCCAGGAAACGGTAACAACAACAACCGAAGATACCGACCGCAAGTGAATTATGTGAGATGCCAAGCCCAACGAAACCGAAGAAGGCACTATTCAAGACCACCAACAGTCAACATACATGGTAATCAAACACGGAACAGTGACCAACAACAGACGGAGAATAATAATAGGCCGGCACAACGGAATAATAACGAAGAAGAACCCAGATCCGGAAACAGAGACCAAGGACGGGACATAACCTACGGAAATGATTATAGATATGAGGTTCAAAGGGGTAGGAATAACGAGAACGCCCAAACAACGGAGGACCATTCAGCGATGATCCTGTGGAGAATTGGAGAATCGCATATAACAAACGCAACCCACCAGAGCTCTGGATTCCCTCAAGAAGGAATGATAACCAGTCTAACACAAATCAAGTAGAGAGACAGGAGGACCATGAAGAAGAACCCTCGCCAGACAGATGGAATGAATAGGGACACTGAACTATGGGACTGATTTCCTGATAACCAACCGAAATAATTTAAATAAAAAAGAGATAACAAGACAAACGAATAAGTTTGCAAATAAATGATAAAGAAAAAGGTTTAAGATGAATTTCAAAATTCAAAAAGTTATGTAAGAACAACTTACGAAATGATTTAGAGCATATATGAGATAAAAAATAAACAAATCAATGATAAATAATAAATAAAAAAGAACTATGTAAGATCACCTTACCATAATAATCTTTAGCCAACATATGAGGCAAAGAAATAAAAAATAATAAAAGAATGAGCTACAAAAAATTCCTAACAAGTAAGAACGATTAACTTACTATGATAAGTAAAAAAAATTCCACAACAATTTAGAAAATATGGGAAGTAAAATAACCAAACCAATGATCAAAAATGAAATAAATAAAATAAATAATCTAAGAGTTATAATATAAAATGGGATGAAACAAAGAGTAATTGAAAATGAATAAAAAATGTTAATTGTATCAATAAAAAGCAACGCTTCAAGTATTATCAAATGGTATCAATAAAGAAAGATGAAAAATGCATATGACTCGAACTGTAATAATGAAATAAAAAAGTAAAAGATTCCCAAAAAATATTATGATTATTATTATTATTAGTCACAAGATGACTGTATTGAAGATTCATTAATTGAGATTGACTGTTGAATAAGTCCAGCAATCATTTAACTGAGCAGGGATGATGTTCCCCTGATCTCAGAACAAGAGTAGTTTTGAATGACGGAGTTAGTTAAGCCAACAGAGCCCATCCGAATCGATTTCAGCTACAATGTAGGGATAGTTAGAGAAAATAAGATTTATAGGGAATAATTTATAATATAAAAATCAATAAGCCAGATCGTATTAAGAGAAAATAATGAAGAAAAGACTCAAGACAATTGATAATTTCATCAAACTTAGAATCACGTTTTATAAAATGATCAATTTTGGTGGAAGGGCATTATATAACATCGCCAAATTCAGATCATATTTGATATCTATAAGTATGTAAGAAAGGCTAAAAAGTAATATATTTTAATAAATAAATAATGAAGAGAATAAAAATATAAAATGTAATTAAGAAAGAAGGAGGAAGAATAGTAAATAATAGCCATATTGTTGACAATGGCAAATTAAATAAATAAGCAAATAAATCAATTCAGAAATAATAAACACTAGAAAATCAGTTAGGAAATAATTGACAAGCCAAAATATAGAAAATAATCTTGACACATAATCAGTACACAAACAAATTCAAGACACAATAACCAATAAACGAATCAATTATAAGAACAAAACAAAACATTTTGTAGTAAAATGAAATTTAATTTGTATAAAATAGGTAAAAATAATCAATGGCTACTTAGGCCTAGGAAATGCCTAACTGTCAATAACAAATAACTGCAAATTGTATAAAATCCACTAGGAAATCAACAAATTCAAGGCGAGTAAATAGCCAAGAATAATTTGTAAGTCATTTTAAAAGAAATATGTTAGAATAAGGAATTAAATTAAGGGAGAAATGTAATTACCAAATATTAAAATATGTGTAAAAACATTAATATTTTGAAGAACCCGACCTTAAGGGATATCAAAATAATCTTTGAAAGGAAATAATAACAGTAGTGATAATATTTAATATGTAGGGAAGAAGACCGCAGAATATAAGCAATTAGAAGAGATACAGCTATTTTGAATAAAAATTCAAATTTGATAACAATGGATATAAGTCAAAATTAACCAATCAGAATTAATTGGTAACCATGACGACAGTCGTTTGGTTACTAATTTACCGTTAGATTTCTCTACTCGTAATGTGACGCTCTTGCTGAATAGACGCCAAATCTTGAACGATCAAATTTCTAATTTAAAACATAAAAACAGTAAACGAAATTACCA
This sequence comes from Magicicada septendecula, assembly GCA_034769895.1. Classification (NCBI taxonomy): domain Eukaryota; kingdom Metazoa; phylum Arthropoda; class Insecta; order Hemiptera; family Cicadidae; genus Magicicada; species Magicicada septendecula. The sequence goes on from CM068367.1 coordinate 491,945,529, forward strand.
CCAATGAACAAGAAGGAAGCAGCCGATGACTGAAACCATTTAACTGATGTCGAAGACGAATTAAATAAAAAAGAAACGAATAAATCGCCACGATTAATTTGAAAAAGATGCCAGACGCCCTAGACAATTGAAAATTAAATATGATTGCAGCCTAATTCATTTTGACCAGATCAACTGGGTACTACCAGGCTACTGACGTGTTAAGTATCATTTAAATTACCCAAATTTCCGAATAAACTCACTTTTAAGATTTCTCACAGTAATCTGAACTCTCACTAAACTGCACATAATTTCTTTCAAAGATTAAAATGAAAAACTAAGACACTGAAAATTTGTCAACTTGTGAAGTTAACCTGTTGTTAGTTTACGAAATTTTGAAACACTTTTACTACACTCCAAGAACACGTTATCACTACACATTATATTATTTTAGTATATATGATGTAAGGTTGTGTATTTTTATTGTTGTAATCGCAAATAATCCTTTTAACGTAATCACAAGAATCCAAGACGATTGAACGAAAACATTAATATACGACTTCGACAGACGCCATTATTGTTTGTCTGTTACGTTCAAAGATCGATTTGCCAAACCCAGAGATTTTGTCTCATATAAATTACCGGTGCAACTGTATTACAAAAGAAAACATAATTTGTATTAACCTGAATAATTAATCATCAACAAATAATAAACAAGTAAGTTACTGAGTGTAACCACTGTGTTTTAATTTCATTAGGATGGTGTATAATAATTTGTGTACATTTTAGAGAACAGTTAGTATTGACGGCAAGCGCTCACATAGCCAGCGCAACGAACTACTGGCCCGATTCAGACGGCCAAGTCAAGGCGGGAACAAATTGAATTCTCCACACCGCCTGAGCTGCGCTTGCCATACATTCATAATTTTTTTAATTGTTTTAAGTAAACAATTTGGCGCCACCCGGGATTTTCACACCCCTAGTGAACAACAGGTAAGGACTTCGATACCTGGTTATTCGTACGTTCGCGACGAACACAATCAACGTAAGTTACGTTCCAAAGCGACGACGGATTGGTAAGACACGTTACACCCATTACACATAGACACGTTTACGAAATAGACGGACATCCGAGCTATTACAAATTGGCGACCAACTGGTGAGGCTAGAAGAAAGGGAAATACGAAATTCTAGCGGCGATTACGAAAGGATAACAAGATGCACAACACAAGATACCAAACTAAACTACGTGAGAAGGAGGCTGACAAGGAAGAAAACAGAGGAGAAGAAGAAGAAGGAACATCGGTTGAAGAGGTGGAAACAATAATGACCACAGAAGAACCAACCCAAGACGAAGAGATGGAACAACAGTAGGATGACGGAGAAGAAGCTAGGGGAGATACAATCGAAAATCCGACGGACAAAGCTACAACAACCGAAGAGACAAAATTAGATAACATGATGAGGATGATGATGGGGCAATTCGGAAAAATTAAAGAAAAATCAAAAAAGCAGAAGGAACAAATTAACGAAAAATTTGACAGGAATGAGGAGAGTCTGAAACAGATGAAGGAAGAAACTAAAGAACAAAATGAGGTTTTAAGGGAAACCTTAAAGAAACAAATCAGTGAAAATATAGACACACTGAACGCTAGAATCAAAAGCAACAATGAAACATTAAAACAACAAATTAACAAAAATAATGAAACCTTACAACAGCGATTGACGGAGGACATTCAAAGAAGGAATGAAGAGTTAAAGGAACAATTGAAGGAGGACCACGAGAAAACCAAAGAAGAAATGAAGAAGCAAATGGCACGCCAATTAATGGAGTACCGGGAAGAAGCAAAACAGCAGGTAACCGAAACTAATGAGAAATTAGAGGAGATGTTGGAGAGACTGGAAAAAACCAACGAAACTGTTTCAGAAGTCCGTGATATTTTAATCAATAAAATAAACAACCTCGAAGGAGAAACTAAAAGGAGAATTGAGGAATGTCACGAAGAAACGACCAAAAAGTGGGAACAAGTGAACCAGGACATGCATCAAGTCCGGGAAGAGAACCAGAAGGAGACAGCAGTTATACGAACAGACCTGGGAGAAAGAATGGAAGGAGTGTACAGCAATCTAAATAAAATCGATAGCAAGGTGGACAAAAATAAACAAAGAATTGATGAGATGCATAGACGAGAAGAATTATTACAGGAAGAAGTGGACGCCTGGCGTGACCGGCCATGTAATCATAATCATGTACTCAATAATGACAATCGAGATACAATTAACTTCCGCAACTATAAGCGCAATCCGATAGAGTTTCTGAAAAGGGTGGAAGAATTAATTATAAAGAATCGCGAAACCTGATGGACAACTGTAAGGGGAATGTTGGACGAAATGTTCAAGGAAACATATGACAACTGGTGGACCGCTACAAGACCAGACATCCAGAGCATCCAAGAATTCAAAACACAAATTAAAGCAAAATACTGGTCAGAGTCAACCCAGAACACGATCCGCAACAACTTGAGTAACGGGAGGTATGAAAACCAAAACGGACAATCACTCACATCCTACTTTCTGGGAACAATCTGCATGGCCAGCAATTTGGAACCACGCATTCCGGAAGAGTGTCTAGTCATACAATTATCATACCACTATGATGACGCGATACAGAAAGCCCGTATGTACAGTCAAGTGAAGACAATGCAGGACATGGCTAGTCTATTAGAGAGCCATGAACACGAATGGCAATACCGCAAGAACCGGTTCACAAGTTTCAGAAATAGTAAATTAAACGAAGGGCCATCACCATCAAACCAACAGGGTGATAACAAGCCACCACCGAACAACACTAATAATTCCCAAGGAAATCAACGTGGGAATAATGCGCCCAGGAACTATAATCAAAACGGTAACAACAACGGTAATTTTAGAAATGATTACAGGGGTAACTACCCACGGAACGGTCCTAACAATTATTATCGTCCAGGAAACGGTAACAACAGCAACCGAGGATACCGACCGCAAGTAAATTATGTGAGATGCCAAGCCCAACGAAACCGAAGAAGGCACTATTCAAGACCACCAACAGTCAACATACATGGTAATCAAACACGGAACAGTGACCAACAACAGACGGAGAATAATAATAGGCCGGCACAACGGAATAATAACGAAGAAGAACCCAGATCCGGAAACAGAGACCAAGGACGGGACATAACCTACGGAAATGATTATAGATATGAGGTTCAAAGGGGTAGGAATAACGAGAACGCCCAAACAACGGAGGACCATTCAGCGATGATCCTGTGGAGAATTGGAGAATCGCATATAACAAACGCAACCCACCAGAGCTCTGGATTCCCTCAAGAAGGAATGATAACCAGTCTAACACAAATCAAGTAGAGAGACAGGAGGACCATGAAGAAGAACCCTCGCCAGACAGATGGAATGAATAGGGACACTGAACTATGGGACTGATTTCCTGATAACCAACTGAAATAATTTAAATAAAAAAGAGATAACAAGACAAACGAATAAGTTTGCAAATAAATGATAAAGAAAAAGGTGTAAGATGAATTTCAAAATTCAAAAAGTTATGTAAGAACAACTTACGAAATGATTTAGAGCATATATGAGATAAAAAATAAACAAATCAATGATAAATAATAAATAAAAAAGAACTATGTAAGATCACCTTACCATAATAATCTTTAGCCAACATATGAGGCAAAGAAGTAAAAAATACACAAAATAATAAAAGAATGAGCTACAAAAAATTCCTAACAATAAGAACGATTAACTTACTATGATAAGTAAAAAAAATTCCACAACAATTTAGAAAATATGGGAAGTAAAATAACCAAACCAATGATCAAAAATGAAATAAATAAAATAAATATTCTAAGAGTTATAATATAAAATGAGATGAAACAAATAGTAATTGAAAATGAATAAAAAATGCTAATTGTATCAATAAAAAGCAACGCTTCAAGTATTATCAAATGGTATCAATAAAGAAAGATGAAAAATGCATATGACTCGAACTGTAATAATGAAATAAAAAAGTAAAAGATTCCCAAAAAATATTATGATTATTATTATTATTAGTCACAAGATGACTGTATTGAAGATTCATTAATTGAGATTGACTGTTGAATAAGTCCAGCAATCATTTAACTGAGCAGGGATGATGTTCCCCTGATCTCAGAACAAGAGTAGTTTTGAATGACGGAGTTAGGTAAGCCAACAGAGCCCATCCGAATCGATTTCAGCTACAATGTAGGGATAGGTAGAGAAAATAGGATTTATAGGGAATAATTTATAATATAAAAATCAATAAGCCAGATCGTATTAAGAGAAAATAATGAAGAAAAGACTCAGAAGAAAGGAAGTAGAAGATACAGAATTGAACATAAAACTGAATAAGAAGCAGAAGAATTTGAGAAGAAAATGATACAATACAATTGATAATTTCATCAAACTTAGAATCACGTTTTATAAAATGATCAATTTTGATGGAAGGACATTATATAACATCGCCAAATTCAGATCATATTTGGTATCTATAAGTATGTAAGAAAGGCTAAAAAGTAATATATTTTAATAAATAAATAATGAAGAGAATAAAAATATAAAATGTAATTAAGAAAGAAGGAGGAAGCATAGTAAATAATAGCCATATTGTTGACAATGGCAAGTTAAATAAATAAGCAAATAAATCAATTCAGAAATAATAAACACTAGAAAATCAGTTAGGAAATAATTGACAAGCCAAAATATAGAAAATAATCTTGACACATAATCAGTACACAAACAAATTCAAGACACAATAACCAATAAACGAATCAATTATAACAACAAAACAAAACATTTTGTAGTAAAATGAAATATAATTTGTATAAAATAGGTAAAAATAATCAATGGCTACTTAGGCCTAGGAAATGCCTAACTGTCAATAACAAATAACTGCAAATTGTATAAAATCCACTAGGAAATCAACAAATTCAAGGCGAGTAAATAGCCAAGAATAATTTGTAAGTCATTTTAAAAGAAATATGTTAGAATAAGGAATTAAATTAAGAGAGAAGTGTAATTACCAAATATTAAAATATGTGTACAAACATTAATATTTTGAAGAACCCGACCTTAAGGGATATCAAAATAATCTTTGAAAGGAAATAATAACAGTAGTGATAATATTTAATATGTAGGGAAGAAGACCGAAGAATATAAGCAATTAGAAGAGATACAGCTATTTTGAATAAAAATTCAAATTTGATAACAATGGATATAAGTCAAAATTAACCAATCAGAATTAATTGGTAACCATGACGACAGACGTTTGGTTACTAATTTACCGTTAGATTTCTTTACTCGTAATGTGACGCTCTTGCTGAATAGACGCCAAATCTTGAACGATCAAATTTCTAATTTAAAACATAAAAACAGTAAACGAAATTACCACCAATGAACAAGAAGGAAGCAGACGATGACTGAAACCATTTAACTGATGTCGAAGACGAATTAAATAAAAAAGAAACGAATAAATCGCAACGATTAATTTGAAAAAGATGCCAGACGCCCTAGACAATTGAAAATTAAATATGATTGCAGCCTAATTCATATTGACCAGATCAACTGGGTACTACCAGGCTACTGACGTGTTAAGTATTATTTAAATTACCCAAATTTCCGAATAAACTCACTTTTAAGATTTCTCACAGTAATCTGAACTCTCACTAAACTGCACATAATTTCTTTCAAAGATTAAAATAAAAAACTAAGACACTGAAAATTTGTCAACTTGTGAAGTTAACCTGTTGTTAGTTTACGAAATTTTGAAACACTTTTACTACACTCCAAGAACACGTTATAACTACACATTATATTATTTTAGTATATATGATGTATGGTTGTGTATTTTTATTGTTGTAATCGCAAATAATCCTTTTAACGTAATCACAAGAATCCAAGACGATTGAACGAAAACATTAATATACGACTTCGACAGACGCCATTATTGTTTGTCTGTTACGTTCAAAGATCGATTTGCCGAACCCAGAGATTTTGTCTCATATAAATTACCGGTGCAACTGTATTACAAAAGAAAACATAATTTGTATTAACCTGAATAATTAATCATCAACAAATAATAAACAAGTAAGTTACTGAGTGTAACCACTGTGTTTTAATTTCATTAGGATGGTGTATAATAATTTGTGTACATTTTAGAGAACAGTTAGTATTGACGGCAAGCGCTCACATAGCCAGCGCAACGAACTACTGGCCCGATTCAGACGGCCAAGTCAAGGCGGGAACAAATTGAATTCTCCACACCGCCTGAGCTGCGCTTGCCATACATTCATAATTTTTTTAATTGTTTTAAGTAAACAATTTGGCGCCACCCGGGATTTTCACACCCCTAGTGAACAACAGGTAAGGACTTCGATACCTGGTTATTCGTACGTTCGCGACGAACACAATCAACGTAAGTTACGTTCCAAAGCGACGACGGATTGGTAAGACACGTTACACCCATTACACATAGACACGTTTACGAAATAGACGGACATCCGAGCTATTACAAATTGGCGACCAACTGGTGAGGCTAGAAGAAAAAGGAAATACGAAATTCTAGCGGCGATTACGAAAGGATAACAAGATGCACAACACAAGATACCAAACTAAACTACGTGAGAAGGAGGCTGACAAGGAAGAAAACAGAGGAGAAGAAGAAGAAGGAACATCGGTTGAAGAGGTGGAAACAATAATGACCACAGAAGAACCAACCCAAGACGAAGAGATGGAACAACAGGAGGATGACGGAGAAGAAGCTAGGGGAGATACAATCGAAAATCCGACGGACAAAGCTACAACAACCGAAGAGACAAAATTAGATAACATGATGAGGATGATGATGGAACAATTCGGACAAATTAAAGAAAAATCAAAAAAGCAGAAGGAACAAATTAACGAAAAATTTGACAGGAATGAGGAGAGTCTGAAACAGATGAAGGAAGAAACTAAAGAACAAAATGAGGTTTTAAGGGAAACCTTAAAGAAACAAATGAGTGAAAATATAGACACACTGAACGCTAGAATCAAAAGCAACAATGAAACATTAAAACAACAAATTAACAAAAATAATGAAACCTTACAACAGCGATTGACGGAGGACATTCAAAGAAGGAATGAAGTGTTAAAGGAACAATTGAAGGAGGAGTACCGGGAAGAAGCAAAACAGCAGGTAACCGAAACTAATGAGAAATTAGAGGAGATGTTGGAGAGACTGGAAAAAACCAACGAAACTGTTTCAGAAGTCCGTGATATTTTAATCAATAAAATAAACAACCTCGAAGGAGAAACTAAAAGGAGAATTGAGGAATGTCACGAAGAAACGACCAAAAAGTGGGAACAAGTGAACCAGGACATGCATCAAGTCCGGGAAGAGAACCAGAAGGAGACAGCAGTTATACGAACAGACCTGGGAGAAAGAATGGAAGGAGTGTACAGCAATCTAAATAAAATCGATAGCAAGGTGGACAAAAATAAACAAAGAATTGATGAGATGCATAGACGAGAAGAATTATTACAGGAAGAAGTGGACGCCTGGCGTGACCGGCCATGTAATCATAATCATGTACTCAATAATGACAATCGAGATACAATTAACTCCCGCAACTATAAGCGCAATCCGATAGAGTTTCTGAAAAGGGTGGAAGAACTAATTATAAAGAATCGCGAAACCTGATGGACAACTGTAAGGGGAATGTTGGACGAAATGTTCAAGGAAACATATGACAACTGGTGGACCGCCACAAGACCAGACATCCAGAGCATCCAAGAATTCAAAACACAATTTAAAGCAAAATACTGGTCAGAGTCAACCCAGAACATGGTCCGCAACAACTTGAGTAACGGGAGGTATGAAAACCAAAACGGACAATCACTCACATCCTACTTTCTGGGAAAAATCTGCATGGCCAGAAATTTGGAACCACGCATTCCGGAAGAGTGTCTAGTCATACAATTATCATATCACTATGATGACGCGATACAGAAAGCCCGTATGTACAGTCAAGTCAAGACAATTCAGGACATGGCTAGTCTATTAGAGAGCCATGAACACGAATGGCAATACCGCAAGAACCGGTTCACAAGTTTCAGAAATAGTAAATTAAACGAAGGGCCATCACCATCAAACCAACAGGGTGATAACAAGCCACCACCGAACAACACTAATAATTCCCAAGGAAATCAACGTGGGAATAATGCGCCCAGGAACTATAATCAAAACGGTAACAACAACGGTAATTTTGGAAATGATTACAGGGGTAACTACCCACGGAACGGTCCTAACAATTATTATCGTCCAGGAAACGGTAACAACAACAACCGAGGATACCGACCGCAAGTGAATTATGTGAGATGCCAAGCCCAACGAAACCGAAGAAGGCACTATTCAAGACCACCAACAGTCAACATACATGGTAATCAAACACGGAACAGTGACCAACAACAGACGGAGAATAATAATAGGCCGGTACAACGGAATAATAACGAAGAAGAACCCAGATCCGGAAACAGAGACCAAGGACGGGACATAACCTACGGAAATGATTATAGATATGAGGTTCAAAGGGGTAGGAATAACGAGAACGCCCAAACAACGGAGGACCATTCAGCGATGATCCTGTGGAGAATTGGAGAATCGCATATAACAAACGCAACCCACCAGAGCTCTGGATTCCCTCAAGAAGGAATGATAACCAGTCTAACACAAATCAAGTAGAGAGACAGGAGGACCATGAAGAAGAACCCTCGCCAGACAGATGGAATGAATAGGGACACTGAACTATGGGACTGATTTCCTGATAACCAACCGAAATAATTTAAATAAAAAAGAGATAACAAGACAAACGAATAAGTTTGCAAATAAATGATAAAGAAAAAGGTTTAAGATGAATTTCAAAATTCAAAAAGTTATGTAAGAACAACTTACGAAATGATTTAGAGCATATATGAGATAAAAAATAAACAAATCAATGATAAATAATAAATAAAAAAGAACTATGTAAGATCACCTTACCATAATAATCTTTAGCCAACATATGAGGCAAAGAAATAAAAAATACACAAAATAATAAAAGAATGAGCTACAAAAAATTCCTAACAATAAGAACGATTAACTTACTATGATAAGTAAAAAAAATTCCACAACAATTTAGAAAATATGGGAAGTAAAATAACCAAACCAATGATCAAAAATGAAATAAATAAAATAAATATTCTAAGAGTTATAATATAAAATGAGATGAAACAAATAGTAATTGAAAATGAATAAAAAATGCTAATTGTATCAATAAAAAGCAACGCTTCAAGTATTATCAAATGGTATCAATAAAGAAAGATGAAAAATGCATATGACTCGAACTGTAATAATGAAATAAAAAAGTAAAAGATTCCCAAAAAATATTATGATTATTATTATTATTAGTCACAAGATGACTGTATTGAAGATTCATTAATTGAGATTGACTGTTGAATAAGTCCAGCAATCATTTAACTGAGCAGGGATGATGTTCCCCTGATCTCAGAACAAGAGTAGTTTTGAATGACGGAGTTAGGTAAGCCAACAGAGCCCATCCGAATCGATTTCAGCTACAATGTAGGGATAGGTAGAGAAAATAGGATTTATAGGGAATAATTTATAATATAAAAATCAATAAGCCAGATCGTATTAAGAGAAAATAATGAAGAAAAGACTCAGAAGAAAGGAAGTAGAAGATACAGAATTGAACATAAAACTGAATAAGAAGCAGAAGAATTTGAGAAGAAAATGATACAATACAATTGATAATTTCATCAAACTTAGAATCACGTTTTATAAAATGATCAATTTTGATGGAAGGGCATTATATAACATCGCCAAATTCAGATCATATTTGGTATCTATAAGTATGTAAGAAAGGCTAAAAAGTAATATATTTTAATAAATAAATAATGAAGAGAATAAAAATATAAAATGTAATTAAGAAAGAAGGAGGAAGCATAGTAAATAATAGCCATATTGTTGACAATGGCAAGTTAAATAAATAAGCAAATAAATCAATTCAGAAATAATAAACACTAGAAAATCAGTTAGGAAATAATTGACAAGCCAAAATATAGAAAATAATCTTGACACATAATCAGTACACAAACAAATTCAAGACACAATAACCAATAAACGAATCAATTATAACAACAAAACAAAACATTTTGTAGTAAAATGAAATATAATTTGTATAAAATAGGTAAAAATAATCAATGGCTACTTAGGCCTAGGAAATGCCTAACTGTCAATAACAAATAACTGCAAATTGTATAAAATCCACTAGGAAATCAACAAATTCAAGGCGAGTAAATAGCCAAGAATAATTTGTAAGTCATTTTAAAAGAAATATGTTAGAATAAGGAATTAAATTAAGAGAGAAATGTAATTACCAAATATTAAAATATGTGTACAAACATTAATATTTTGAAGAACCCGACCTTAAGGGATATCAAAATAATCTTTGAAAGGAAATAATAACAGTAGTGATAATATTTAATATGTAGGGAAGAAGACCGAAGAATATAAGCAATTAGAAGAGATACAGCTATTTTGAATAAAAATTCAAATTTGATAACAATGGATATAAGTCAAAATTAACCAATCAGAATTAATTGGTAACCATGACGACAGACGTTTGGTTACTAATTTACCGTTAGATTTCTTTACTCGTAATGTGACGCTCTTGCTGAATAGACGCCAAATCTTGAACGATCAAATTTCTAATTTAAAACATAAAAACAGTAAACGAAATTACCACCAATGAACAAGAAGGAAGCAGACGATGACTGAAACCATTTAACTGATGTCGAAGACGAATTAAATAAAAAAGAAACGAATAAATCGCAACGATTAATTTGAAAAAGATGCCAGACGCCCTAGACAATTGAAAATTAAATATGATTGCAGCCTAATTCATATTGACCAGATCAACTGGGTACTACCAGGCTACTGACGTGTTACGTATTATTTAAATTACCCAAATTTCCGAATAAACTCACTTTTAAGATTTCTCACAGTAATCTGAACTCTCACTAAACTGCACATAATTTCTTTCAAAGATTAAAATAAAAAACTAAGACACTGAAAATTTGTCAACTTGTGAAGTTAACCTGTTGTTAGTTTACGAAATTTTGAAACACTTTTACTACACTCCAAGAACACGTTATCACTACACATTATATTATTTTAGTATATATGATGTAAGGTTGTGTATTTTTATTGTTGTAATCGCAAATAATCCTTTTAACGTAATCACAAGAATCCAAGACGATTGAACGAAAACATTAATATACGACTTCGACAGACGCCATTATTGTTTGTCTGTTACGTTCAAAGATCGATTTGCCAAACCCAGAGATTTTGTCTCATATAAATTACCGGTGCAACTGTATTACAAAAGAAAACATAATTTGTATTAACCTGAATAATTAATCATCAACAAATAATAAACAAGTAAGTTACTGAGTGTAACCACTGTGTTTTAATTTCATTAGGATGGTGTATAATAATTTGTGTACATTTTAGAGAACAGTTAGTATTGACGGCAAGCGCTCACATAGCCAGCGCAACGAACTACTGGCCCGATTCAGACGGCCAAGTCAAGGCGGGAACAAATTGAATTCTCCACACCGCCTGAGCTGCGCTTGCCATACATTCATAATTTTTTTAATTGTTTTAAGTAAACAATTTGGCGCCACCCGGGATTTTCACACCCCTAGTGAACAACAGGTAAGGACTTCGATACCTGGTTATTCGTACGTTCGCGACGAACACAATCAACGTAAGTTACGTTCCAAAGCGACGACGGATTGGTAAGACACGTTACACCCATTACACATAGACACGTTTACGAAATAGACGGACATCCGAGCTATTACAAATTGGCGACCAACTGGTGAGGCTAGAAGAAAGGGAAATACGAAATTCTAGCGGCGATTACGAAAGGATAACAAGATGCACAACACAAGATACCAAACTAAACTACGTGAGAAGGAGGCTGACAAGGAAGAAAACAGAGGAGAAGAAGAAGAAGGAACATCGGTTGAAGAGGTGGAAACAATAATGACCACAGAAGAACCAACCCAAGACGAAGAGATGGAACAACAGTAGGATGACGGAGAAGAAGCTAGGGGAGATACAATCGAAAATCCGACGGACAAAGCTACAACAACCGAAGAGACAAAATTAGATAACATGATGAGGATGATGATGGGGCAATTCGGAAAAATTAAAGAAAAATCAAAAAAGCAGAAGGAACAAATTAACGAAAAATTTGACAGGAATGAGTCGAGTCTGAAACAGATGAAGGAAGAAACTAAAGAACAAAATGAGGTTTTAAGGGAAACCTTAAAGAAACAAATCAGTGAAAATATAGACACACTGAACGCTAGAATCAAAAGCAACAATGAAACATTAAAACAACAAATTAACAAAAATAATGAAACCTTACAACAGCGATTGACGGAGGACATTCAAAGAAGGAATGAAGAGTTAAAGGAACAATTGAAGGAGGACCACGAGAAAACCAAAGAAGAAATGAAGAAGCAAATGGCACGCCAATTAATGGAGTACCGGGAAGAAGCAAAACAGCAGGTAACCGAAACTAATGAGAAATTAGAGGAGATGTTGGAGAGACTGGAAAAAACCAACGAAACTGTTTCAGAAGTCCGTGATATTTTAATCAATAAAATAAACAACCTCGAAGGAGAAACTAAAAGGAGAATTGAGGAATGTCACGAAGAAACGACCAAAAAGTGGGAACAAGTGAACCAGGACATGCATCAAGTCCGGGAAGAGAACCAGAAGGAGACAGCAGTTATACGAACAGACCTGGGAGAAAGAATGGAAGGAGTGTACAGCAATCTAAATAAAATCGATAGCAAGGTGGACAAAAATAAACAAAGAATTGATGAGATGCATAGACGAGAAGAATTATTACAAGAAGAAGTGGACGCCTGGCGTGACCGGCCATGTAATCATAATCATGTACTCAATAGTGACAATCGAGATACAATTAACTTCCGCAACTATAAGCGCAATCCGATAGAGTTTCTGAAAAGGGTGGAAGAATTAATTATAAAGAATCGCGATACCTGATGGACAACTGTAAGGGGAATGTTGGACGAAATGTTCAAGGAAACATATGACAACTGGTGGACCGCTACAAGACCAGACATCCAGAGCATCCAAGAATTCAAAACACAAATTAAAGCAAAATACTGGTCAGAGTCAACCCAGAACACGATCCGCAACAACTTGAGTAACGGGAGGTATGAAAACCAAAACGGACAATCACTCACATCCTACTTTCTGGGAAAAATCTGCATGGCCAGCAATTTGGAACCACGCATTCCGGAAGAGTGTCTAGTCATACAATTATCATACCACTATGATGACGCGATACAGAAAGCCCGTATGTACAGTCAAGTGAAGACAATGCAGGACATGGCTAGTCTATTAGAGAGCCATGAATACGAATGGCAATACCGCAAGAACCGGTTCACAAGTTTCAGAAATAGTAAATTAAACGAAGGGCCATCACCATCAAACCAACAGGGTGATAACAAGCCACCACCGAACAACACTAATAATTCCCAAGGAAATCAACGTGGGTATAATGCGCCCAGGAACTATAATCAAAACGGTAACAACAACGGTAATTTTAGAAATGATTACAGGGGTAACTACCCACGGAACGGTCCTAACAATTATTATCGTCCAGGAAACGGTAACAACAGCAACCGAGGATACCGACCGCAAGTAAATTATGTGAGATGCCAAGCCCAACGAAACCGAAGAAGGCACTATTCAAGACCACCAACAGTCAACATACATGGTAATCAAACACGGAACAGTGACCAACAACAGACGGAGAATAATAATAGGCCGGCACAACGGAATAATAACGAAGAAGAACCCAGATCCGGAAACAGAGACCAAGGACGGGACATAACCTACGGAAATAATTATAGATATGAGGTTCAAAGGGGTAGGAATAACGAGAACGCCCAAACAACGGAGGACCATTCAGCGATGATCCTGTGGAGAATTGGAGAATCGCATATAACAAACGCAACCCACCAGAGCTCTGGATTCCCTCAAGAAGGAATGATAACCAGTCTAACACAAATCAAGTAGAGAGACAGGAGGACCATGAAGAAGAACCCTCGCCAGACAGATGGAATGAATAGGGACACTGAACTATGGGACTGATTTCCTGATAACCAACCGAAATAATTTAAATAAAAAAGAGATAAGACAAACGAATAAGTTTGCAAATAAATGATAAAGAAAAAGGTGTAAGATGAATTTCAAAATTCAAAAAGTTATGTAAGAACAACTTACGAAATGATTTAGAGCATATATGAGATAAAAAATAAACAAATCAATGATAAATAATAAATAAAAAAGAACTATGTAAGATCACCTTACCATAATAATCTTTAGCCAACATATGAGGCAAAGAAGTAAAAAATACACAAAATAATAAAAGAATGAGCTACAAAAAATTCCTAACAATAAGAACGATTAACTTACTATGATAAGTAAAAAAAATTCCACAACAATTTAGAAAATATGGGAAGTAAAATAACCAAACCAATGATCAAAAATGAAATAAATAAAATAAATATTCTAAGAGTTATAATATAAAATGAGATGAAACAAATAGTAATTGAAAATGAATAAAAGATGCTAATTGTATCAATAAAAAGCAACGCTTCAAGTATTATCAAATGGTATCAATAAAGAAAGATGAAAAATGCATATGACTCGAACTGTAATAATGAAATAAAAAAGTAAAAGATTCCCAAAAAATATTATGATTATTATTATTATTAGTCACAAGATGACTGTATTGAAGATTCATTAATTGAGATTGACTGTTGAATAAGTCCAGCAATCATTTAACTGAGCAGGGATGATGTTCCCCTGATCTCAGAACAAGAGTAGTTTTGAATGACGGAGTTAGGTAAGCCAACAGAGCCCATCCGAATCGATTTCAGCTACAATGTAGGGATAGGTAGAGAAAATAGGATTTATAGGGAATAATTTATAATATAAAAATCAATAAGCCAGATCGTATTAAGAGAAAATAATGAAGAAAAGACTCAGAAGAAAGGAAGTAGAAGATACAGAATTGAACATAAAACTGAATAAGAAGCAGAAGAATTTGAGAAGAAAATGATACAATACAATTGATAATTTCATCAAACTTAGAATCACGTTTTATAAAATGATCAATTTTGATGGAAGGGCATTATATAACATCGCCAAATTCAGATCATATTTGGTATCTATAAGTATGTAAGAAAGGCTAAAAAGTAATATATTTTAATAAATAAATAATGAAGAGAATAAAAATATAAAATGTAATTAAGAAAGAAGGAGGAAGCATAGTAAATAATAGCCATATTGTTGACAATGGCAAGTTAAATAAATAAGCAAATAAATCAATTCAGAAATAATAAACACTAGAAAATCAGTTAGGAAATAATTGACAAGCCAAAATATAGAAAATAATCTTGACACATAATCAGTAGACAAACAAATTCAAGACACAATAACCAATAAACGAATCAATTATAACAACAAAACAAAACATTTTGTAGTAAAATGAAATATAATTTGTATAAAATAGGTAAAAATAATCAATGGCTACTTAGGCCTAGGAAATGCCTAACTGTCAATAACAAATAACTGCAAATTGTATAAAATCCACTAGGAAATCAACAAATTCAAGGCGAGTAAATAGCCAAGAATAATTTGTAAGTCATTTTAAAAGAAATATGTTAGAATAAGGAATTAAATTAAGAGAGAAATGTAATTACCAAATATTAAAATATGTGTACAAACATTAATATTTTGAAGAACCCGACCTTAAGGGATATCAAAATAATCTTTGAAAGGAAATAATAACAGTAGTGATAATATTTAATATGTAGGGAAGAAGACCGAAGAATATAAGCAATTAGAAGAGATACAGCTATTTTGAATAAAAATTCAAATTTGATAACAGTGGATATAAGTCAAAATTAACCAATCAGAATTAATTGGTAACCATGACGACAGACGTTTGGTTACTAATTTACCGTTAGATTTCTTTACTCGTAATGTGACGCTCTTGCTGAATAGACGCCAAATCTTGAACGATCAAATTTCTAATTTAAAACATAAAAACAGTAAACGAAATTACCACCAATGAACAAGAAGGAAGCAGACGATGACTGAAACCATTTAACTGATGTCGAAGACGAATTAAATAAAAAAGAAACGAAAAAATCGCCACGATTAATTTGAAAAAGATCCCAGACGCCCTAGACAATTGAAAATTATATATGATTGCAGCCTAATTCATTTTGACCAGATCAACTGGGTACTACCAGGCTACTGACGTGTTAAGTATCATTTAAATTACCCAAATTTCCGAATAAACTCACTTTTAAGATTTCTCACAGTAATCTGAACTCTCACTAAACTGCACATAATTTCTTTCAAAGATTAAAATAAAAAACTAAGACACTGAACATTTGTCAACTTGTGAAGTTAACCTGTTGTTAGTTTACGAAATTTTGAAACACTTTTACTACACTCCAAGAACACGTTATAACTACACATTATATTATTTAAGTATATATGATGTAAGGTTGTGTATTTTTATTGTTGTAATCGCAAATAATCCTTTTAACGTAATCACAAGAATCCAAGACGATTGAACGAAAACATTAATATACGACTTCGACAGACGCCAATATTGTTTGTCTGTTACGTTCAAAGATCGATTTGCCAAACCCAGAGATTTTGTCTCATATAAATTACCGGTGCAACTGTATTACAAAAGAAAACATAATTTGTATTAACCTGAATAATTAATCATCAGCAAATAATAAACAAGTATGTTACTGAGTGTAACCACTGTGTTTTAATTTCATTAGGATGGTGTATAATAATTTGTGTACATTTTAGAGAACAGTTAGTATTGACGGCAAGCGCTCACATAGCCAGCGCAACGAACTACTGGCCCGATTCAGACGGCCAAGTCAAGGCGGGAACAAATTGAATTCTCCACACCGCCTGAGCTGCGCTTGCCATACATTCATAATTTTTTTAATTGTTTTAAGTAAACAATTTGGCGCCACCCGGGATTTTCACACCCCTAGTGAACAACAGGTAAGGACTTCGATACCTGGTTATTCGTACGTTCGCGACGAACACAATCAACGTAAGTTACGTTCCAAAGCGACGACGGATTGGTAAGACACTTTACACCCATTACACATACACGTTTACGAAATAGACGGACATCCGAGCTATTACAAATTGGCGACCAACTGGTGAGGCTAGAAGAAAGGGAAATACGAAATTCTAGCGGCGATTACGAAAGGATAACAAGATGCACAGCACAAGATACCAAACTAAACTACGTGAGAAGGAGGCTGACAAGGAAGAAAACAGAGGAGAAGAAGAAGAAGGAACATCGGTTGAAGAGGTGGAAACAATAATGACCACAGAAGAACCAACCCAAGACGAAGAGATGGAACAACAGGAGGATGACGGAGAAGATGTTAGGGGAGATACAATCGAAAATCCGACGGACAAAGCTACAACAACCGAAGAGACAAAATTAGATAACATGATGAGGATGATGATGGAGCAATTCGGACAAATTAAAGAAAAATCAAAAAAGCAGAAGGAACAAATTAACGAAAAATTTTACAGGAATGAGGAGAGTCTGAAACAGATGAAGGAAGGAACTAAAGAACAAAATGAGGTTTTAAGGGAAACCTTAAAGAAACAAATGAGTGAAAATATAGACACACTGAACGCTAGAATCAAAAGCAACAATGAAACATTAAAACAACAAATTAACAAAAATAATGAAACCTTACAACAGCGATTGACGGAGGACATTCAAAGAAGGAATGAAGAGTTAAAGGAACAATTGAAGGAGGACCACGAGAAAACCAAAGAAGAAATGAAGAAGCAAATGGCACACCAATTAATGGAGTACCGGGAAGAAGCAAAACAGCAGGTAACCGAAACTAATGAGAAATTAGAGGAGACTTTGGAGAGACTGGAAAAAACCAACGAAACTGCTTCATAAGTCCGTGATATTTTAATCAATAAAATAAACAACCTCGAAGGAGAAACTAAAAGGAGAATTGAGGAATGTCACGAAGAAACGACCAAAAAGTGGGAACAAGTGAACCAGGACATGCATCAAGTCCGGGAAGAGAACCAGAAGGAGACAGCAGTTATACGAACAGACCTGGGAGAAAGAATGGAAGGAGAGTACAGCAAACTAAATAAAATCGATAGCAAGGTGGACAAAAATAAACAAAGAATTGATGAGATGCATAGACGAGAAGAATTATTACAGGAAGAAGTGGACGCCTGGCGTGACCGGCCATGTAATCATAATCATGTACTCAATAATGACAATCGAGATACAATTAACTTCCGCAACTA
Organism: Magicicada septendecula; assembly: GCA_034769895.1. NCBI lineage: Eukaryota > Metazoa > Arthropoda > Insecta > Hemiptera > Cicadidae > Magicicada > Magicicada septendecula. Next base: position 491,964,070 of record CM068367.1, read on the forward strand.
TAAGCGCAATCCGATAGAGTTTCTGAAAAGGGTGGAAGAATTAATTATAAAGAATCGCGAAACCTGATGGACAACTGTAAGCGGAATGTTGGACGAAATGTTCAAGGAAACATATGACAACTGGTGGACCACCACAAGACCAGACATCCAGAGCATCCAAGAATTCAAAACACAAATTAAAGCAAAATACTGGTCAGAGTCAACCCAGAACACGATCCGCAACAACTTGAGTAACGGGAGGTATGAAAACCAAAACGGACAATCACTCACATCCTACTTTCTGGGAAAAATCTGCATGGCCAGAAATTTGGAACCACGCATTCCGGAAGAGTGTCTAGTCATACAATTGTCATACCACTATGATGACGCGATACAGAAAGCCCGTATGTACAGTCAAGTCAAGACAATTCAGGACATGGCTAGTCTATTAGAGAGCCATGAACACGAATGGCAATACCGCAAGAACCGGTTCACAAGTTTCAGAAATAGTAAATTAAACGAAGGGCCATCACCATCAAACCAACAGGGTGATAACAAGCCACCACCGAACAACACTAATAATTCCCAAGGAAATCAACGTGGGAATAATGCGCCCAGGAACTAGGCCTATAATCAAAACGGTAACAACAACGGTAATTTTAGAAATGATTACAGGGGTAACTACCCACGGAACGGTCCTAACAATTATTATCGTCCAGGAAACGGTAACAACAACAACCGAGGATACCGACCGCAAGTAAATTATGTGAGATGCCAAGCCCAACGAAACCCAAGAAGGCACTATTCAAGACCACCAACAGTCAACATGCAGCAGGGTCAGGGGCTGTGCGGGACGAAGGGCTTGCCCGTCGCCCGCTCGTGCACTACGTTCCGAGCTTCAGAAGAGCTCCTGCCGTAGGGACTACTGATTTTGTGGATTGAGGGTGTGGCCTGCTACCGGCCGTGGGTTTTCAATTAATATTTAATTGAGGGTGAGTGTTCGCCGAGGCCGGGTCCAAGATTCTCCTGGCACAGATTGGTAGCGACCGAGGGCGCTAATGAGATGGTTGCCCTGGAATCGGGCGGAACGACGATAGAATTTTCGGGACAGTGTCCGTATAGTGGCGTCCAGGGAACGGACACGCAGGGAGTCACGGATGGTTGTATTAGATGTCAGATAATGGGCTTTGCATGCCCAGCGTAATCCTCGGTCGAGTAGAGACTGAAGCTTTCGCTTATGGGTCTTGGCCAAGTAGCCCCAAACGGGCATCGCGTAGGTAACCATCGGCGCCACATAAGTGGAGACGATAAGCTTCCCTAGGCGGCGGGTCATGGCGTTGCTACATAGGATGGGACGGAGTTGATAAAGTCGATGGGCGGTCTTTCGGGCTACTTGCGCAGAGTGTGTCCGCCAGGTGAGACGTCGGTCGAGGTGAACCCCGAGGTACCTGACCTCTCGAGACCAGGGCAGAAGTGTGTCGCCTACGTAGAGTCTGTCGGGGAGCCTAAAGCGTCTGGAGAAGACTACTGCTGTGCTCTTGGATGCGTTGATGGCAACTCTCCATTTCTCTGCCCACTCAACGTATTCGTCCAATTGTTCCTGGAGCCAGATAACGGCCGTCTCAGCACGACGATCGACAGCATACACTGCTGTGTCGTCGGCGAACATGGCCAACCTGGTGCCAGGCAACTTGGGCACGTCGTTGACGTACACAGAGAAAAGCAGGGTGCCCAAGACGCTTCCCTGAGGGACACCAGCAGTAATAGCCCTTTCCGAAGAAAGGGTGTTATCAACTCTCACGCGAAAGGTTCTGTTCTGAAGAAAGCTAGCAATCAGATGAAGGTAGCAATCCGGAAGCAGAATCTCCGTGAGTTTGTAAAGTAGGCCTGGATGCCAAACACGATCGAAAGCCTTCTCGACATCAAGGAAAACGGCGACGGTCTGCTCCCGCGAGCAACCGGCCTCGGCCACGGTCTCCACGAAACGCATCAATTGATGCGTCGAGGAGTGCCCAGCACGAAAACCGAATTGCTCGGGGACCAGAATATCGAACCGTTGAAGGTGATCCATTAGCCGCCGCTGGACTAGTCGTTCGAAGACTTTCGAAGTGGACGACAGCAGGCTGATAGGCCGGAGGTTCTCGGCGAACTTGTGGTCTTTTCCCGGCTTCGGGATCATCGTGACCGTAGCCGAACGCCATTTCTTAGGAAAGTAGGCGAATCGGAAGCAGGCATTGAACAAATCGACCAGGAAGCGAACTCCCCGGTCCGGAAGTCTCTGTAGGGCGGCGTTAGTAACACCGTCCGGTCCAGGGCTCTTCCGGGGTCGAAGCGCTAAAAGCCTGTCCGTTACCTCTTCCACCGAAGTGGGTTCAGGTGCGGAGGTGATCGGGCTGCCGAGAGAAGCCTCAACTGCGGCTTCTATCTCCTCGTGGAGATCTTGAGTGGTATCAAGCGGTACCTCCTCGGGAAGCCTGCGACAAAAGGCAGGCCCGAAGCGGTCCCACTCGACCACTCGTCGCGCTGCTCTCCCAATAGTGTGACGGGTAGGTACGTGCACCTCGATGGGATAATGGTCAGAGGACAGTTCCGTTAACACGGACACCTCAATCTGGTTGACAACTCCCTTGACAACTGCAATGTCTAGTATGTCAGGTCGGGCTCCAAGTCGGAGGGGATAGTGCGTCGGTTGTCCGGGTCCGTAGGCTCGTAGGTGGTGGTCGTGGAGGTACCTGCTAAGCGCCTTCCCGGATGGCGTAGTCAATCGACTACCCCAGTCGGGGTGTTTGCAGTTCAGGTCACCTGCAAAAATTACCTTCCTATGCGCACTGAAAATTGCGGACAGGTCGGCGTCTAGAACTGGTTTGGTCGGCGGTTTGTAAGCCGAAACCAGGAGGACACCTCCGAGAACTCCGGAGAGTTCAACGGCTGTGGCCTCGATATTTTGGCGAGGAGGCAAGACCACGCGGTGATGTGCAATCCAACGTTTCACCGCTATGGCCGTACCACCCCCCGCGTTCCGCCCAGGTCTATCGTCCCTGTAAAACGCATAGTTGGGCAATCTCACGTTGTCATGTGCCCTAAGCCAGGTCTCAGAGAGGAGAAGCACGTCGGGCTTGCGACGGGCTAGGAACTCTCTAAGTTCCTCGAGTTTGGGCAGAAGGCTGTTGGCGTTCCACGCTATAATGGAAAGGTCGCGCTTAATGGAGGTAATTCTGTTAGCGTGGAGCATTACAGAAGTCCTATGGCGGCTGCAGCTTCCGCGAGGAGGAGGAACTTTTCAGTCGGGGTCGCCGTGCGAAGGCGATCCCGAATGGAGCGATACAGACGGGCCACTTCTTCGAGGTCATATTCTTCGAAGAAAGATTTTACCTCGGCTAGAGCTGAGGGGGATGTGGACGACGATGAAGCAGATGGGGCAGGGTCCTGCGGGCGGCGGCAGCATAGCTGCGGGCTGAATTCACCCGAGATGTGTTCCTGGGTAGGCGCTCGGTCCTTTCAGCTGCAGGACGGGGCTCTACTTTGGACTGCCGAGCAACCCCAGCGCCGGAGCGCTGCGTCGGTCTGGTTTGCGGTTTCTGGGCAGGGGGAGCGGGAGCAGCGTTTTTCTGTTTCTTCTGCTTCTTCTTCTTCCTAGACTTGGGTTTGTAGCGAGCCGCGGGTTGGGGAGATTCAGACCTCTCAGGGACTGGCTCGTCTACTTCCGGGGCAGGTTCCTCGTCCATTGGAACGGGCTGAGCTAGGGCCGATGCTGGCGTAGCATGCTCTTCCCGAGCAGGTTGGGACGATGCACGTGGCTGAGCACGTGGGCGAGGTCGGGCGGGAGATTGTGGCATAGATGAGCTGACCTTCTCCGGGAGACGGGGAAAGGCAGCACGATCCGGGACGACTGGAAGCTGCTGGCGGGCAGGAGGGTTGTTCCTGTCCGCAGCCTGCCTCAGATGCTGCTGGAAAACCCAGCATCCTCTGTAATTTGCCGAGTAAGGTTCGCCGCAATTAATACAAAAGCGGCGCCCCGCAGCCGGCAATTGACAGGCCTTGGTCGGATGCGGCTTTCCGCATCTGACGCAGACCTCTGCGTTGTGGCAGCTGTCCGAGCCGTGCCCGAACCGTTGGCAACGATGGCACTGCGGGACGTGGCCAGCTTCGCGGCTCCTTTCAACTTTTATGCGAAGCCCGCAAAGACTGGTCAGGCCCAGCAGTCTGTCTGCCTGTTCCCCCTTTAGGAGTATCACCTGGAGGAGGGGTAACTTACGCTTGGGGCCATATGAGGTAAAGAGCCTGATGCACTCTTTAATCGGGAAGCCGAGTTGGCGGCGCTCGTCCGCCACCTCGTCGGGTTCGGTTTCCTCGTCCAGGCCGCGAATAATTAGCCGGACGTGGGCCGCCTTCTCGTAGGAGAAAGAGTGAAATTTTAATCCATTAGCCTGTAAGAACAGGTAGACGGCACGGTACTCCTCGTCCGTCGCGCAGCTAACGCGCAGACTGTCCCTTCCACGAAGAGACATCTGCACGTCCGCCGAGAGACGAACGCCGAGCCGGAGGCGTCTGGAAAAGTCAACGACGTTCTTGACGCCGTTGACGAACAGGGGCGGAGGGCGGCTTCTACGGGAAGGAGCATCTAAATCTAGCTCCGGTTCATCGGGGAGCGGAGTTTCCTCCGCTTTCCGTTTTTTCTTAGATACCACTACAGTAAAGGATGACCCAGGCGTGGGCTGGGACGTAGTGCACGTCGGGGCAGGAGTACCCCCAGAGACAACGTTCGACGCGGCCGAGACCGATTGGCGGCCCTGAGAAGGACCACTGCACGGTCCGACCGAGTCAGGGACAGGGCCGGGGCCTACTGAAGAAGCATTGGATTGGCCCTTAGCAGGACCATTCCGCTGCCCGGCCGCAACGCGACGGTCGCCCATCGCGTTTTGGCAAATGTATTCGGGCCGAAGCCCTCCTACTGGGATACTTAACCCGCTTAGCGCCGGTATTGGAGGCCGCACCACGATTAAGCGAAGCGACCGACCGCTACCGGCAGGGACCTAACTTAGCCTACGCCAAGCTAAGCGGGCGATGCCACCAAAAGCCGCGGGAAAAACAGTAAATTAAGCTAGGCTTACCTGAAGCGATCCCTCGAAGTAATCCCAACAGGTCCACTGGTCCGGAGCTCCTCGAAAGCCACAAACACCACACAGCACTAACACTGGTCCACTGCACAGCACTTAGCCGCCTTTTGGCACCGGGAGGCACACTACACACGGTAAAACACCAGCCGACACCAGACCGCGAACGGCTACTGCCGCCAAGAGATTCGCACACGCGCACACGAAAACTGCCACGAACACAAGCCGAAGCAACCGATTTAACCGGACTAGTCGAGTCGTCTGCTGCCACGCGGCCCTAACAAGGGACGCTGAAGGCGGTCGCACGACCCACTAATGCGTGGCCGCAGCTAGCTTGGCTTCGCTCTTGTCGTTACTGTACCGGCACTGCAGGTGATCCTGTAGTTTTCGACACCTTCAGTCGTCGACGACCTTACTGCCGGCGCAAGCTAGGGCGGGAGCACCAACCGCCAACAACGTTCCAAGGAAGAGTCCACTTGATACTTCAATCTCAGCCTGGAGGAACTCCTGAGCTTCGATGTGTAGCGGTCCACAGTCAGACGTGGGTCTGTCTCAGGTCTCTTCTCAACATGCATGGTAATCAAACACGGAACAGTGACCAACAACAGACGGAGAATAATAATAGGCCGGCACAACGGAATAATAACGAAGAAGAACCCAGATCCGGAAACAGAGACCAAGGACGGGACATAACCTACGGAAATGATTATAGATATGAGGTTCAAAGGGGTAGGAATAACGAGAACGCCCAAACAACGGAGGACCATTCAGCGATGATCCTGTGGAGAATTGGAGAATCGCATATAACAAACGCAACCCACCAGAGCTCTGGATTCCCTCAAGAAGGAATGATAACCAGTCTAACACAAATCAAGTAGAGAGACAGGAGGACCATGAAGAAGAACCCTCGCCAGACAGATGGAATGAATAGGGACACTGAACTATGGGACTGATTTCCTGATAACCAACCGAAATAATTTAAATAAAAAAGAGATAACAAGACAAACGAATAAGTTTGCAAATAAATGATAAAGAAAAAGGTGTAAGATGAATTTCAAAATTCAAAAAGGTATGTAAGACCAACTTACGAAATGATTTAGAGCATATATGAGATAAAAAATAAACAAATCAATGATAAATAATAAATAAAAAAGAACTATGTAAGATCACCTTACCATAATAATCTTTAGCCAACATATGAGGCAAAGAAGTAAAAAATACACAAAATAATAAAAGAATGAGCTACAAAAAATTCCTAACAAGTAAGAACGATTAACTTACTATGATAAGTAAAAAAAATTCCACAACAATTTAGAAAATATGGGAAGTAAAATAACCAAACCAATGATCAAAAATGAAATAAATAAAATAAATATTCTAAGAGTTATAATATAAAATGAGATGAAACAAATAGTAATTGAAAATGAATAAAAAATGCTAATTGTATCAATAAAAAGCAACGCTTCAAGTATTATCAAATGGTATCAATAAAGAAAGATGAAAAATGCATATGACTCGAACTGTAATAATGAAATAAAAAAGTAAAAGATTCCCAAAAAATATTATGATTATTATTATTATTAGTCACAAGATGACTGTATTGAAGATTCATTAATTGAGATTGACTGTTGAATAAGTCCAGCAATCATTTAACTGAGCAGGGATGATGTTCCCCTGATCTCAGAACAAGAGTAGTTTTGAATGACGGAGTTAGGTAAGCCAACAGAGCCCATCCGAATCGATTTCAGCTACAATGTAGGGATAGTTAGAGAAAATAGGATTTATAGGGAATAATTTATAATATAAAAATCAATAAGCCAGATCGTATTAAGAGAAAATAATGAAGAAAAGACTCAGAAGAAAGGAAGTAGAAGATACAGAATTGAACATAAAACTGAATAAGAAGCAGAAGAATTTGAGAAGAAAATGATACAATACAATTGATAATTTCATCAAACTTAGAATCACGTTTTATAAAATGATCAATTTTGATGGAAGGGCATTATATAACATCGCCAAATTCAGATCATATTTGGTATCTATAAGTATGTAAGAAAGGCTAAAAAGTAATATATTTTAATAAATAAATAATGAAGAGAATAAAAATATAAAATGTAATTAAGAAAGAAGGAGGAAGCATAGTAAATAATAGCCATATTGTTGACAATGGCAAGTTAAATAAATAAGCAAATAAATCAATTCAGAAATAATAAACACTAGAAAATCAGTTAGGAAATAATTGACAAGCCAAAATATAGAAAATAATCTTGACACATAATCAGTAGACAAACAAATTCAAGACACAATAACCAATAAACGAATCAATTATAACAACAAAACAAAACATTTTGTAGTAAAATGAAATATAATTTGTATAAAATAGGTAAAAATAATCAATGGCTACTTAGGTCTAGGAAATGCCTAACTGTCAATAACAAATAACTGCAAATTGTATAAAATCCACTAGGAAATCAACAAATTCAAGGCGAGTAAAAAGCCAAGAATAATTTGTAAGTCATTTTAAAAGAAATATGTTAGAATAAGGAATTAAATTAAGAGAGAAATGTAATTACCAAATATTAAAATATGTGTACAAACATTAATATTTTGAAGAACCCGACCTTAAGGGATATCAAAATAATCTTTGAGAGGAAATAATAACAGTAGTGATAATATTTAATATGTAGGGAAGAAGACCGAAGAATATAAGCAATTAGAAGAGATACAGCTATTTTGAATAAAAATTCAAATTTGATAACAATGGATATAAGTCAAAATTAACCAATCAGAATTAATTGGTAACCATGACGACAGACGTTTGGTTACTAATTTACCGTTAGATTTCTTTACTCGTAATGTGACGCTCTTGCTGAATAGACGCCAAATCTTGAACGATCAAATTTCTAATTTAAAACATAAAAACAGTAAACGAAATTACCACCAATGAACAAGAAGGAAGCAGACGATGACTGAAACCATTTAACTGATGTCGAAGACGAATTAAATAAAAAAGAAACGAATAAATCGCCACGATTAATTTGAAAAAGACCCCAGACGCCCTAGACAATTGAAAATTAAATATGATTGCAGCCTAATTCATTTTGACCAGATCAACTGGGTACTACCAGGCTACTGACGTGTTAAGTATCATTTAAATTACCCAAATTTCCGAATAAACTCACTTTTAAGATTTCTCACAGTAATCTGAACTCTCACTAAACTGCACATAATTTCTTTCAAAGATTAAAATTAAAAACTAAGACACTGAACATTTGTCAACTTGTGAAGTTAACCTGTTGTTAGTTTACGAAATTTTGAAACACTTTTACTACACTCCAAGAACACGTTATAACTACACATTATATTATTTAAGTATATATGATGTAAGGTTGTGTATTTTTATTGTTGTAATCGCAAATAATCCTTTTAACGTAATCACAAGAATCCAAGACGATTGAACGAAAACATTAATATACGACTTCGACAGACGCCAATATTGTTTGTCTGTTACGTTCAAAGATCGATTTGCCAAACCCAGAGATTTTGTCTCATATAAATTACCGGTGCAACTGTATTACAAAAGAAAACATAATTTGTATTAACCTGAATAATTAATCATCAACAAATAATAAACAAGTAAGTTACTGAGTGTAACCACTGTGTTTTAATTTCATTAGGATGGTGTATAATAATTTGTGTACATTTTAGAGAACAGTTAGTATTGACGGCAAGCGCTCACATAGCCAGCGCAACGAACTACTGGCCCGATTCAGACGGCCAAGTCAAGGCGGGAACAAATTGAATTCTCCACACCGCCTGAGCTGCGCTTGCCATACATTCATAATTTTTTTAATTGTTTTAAATAAACAATTTGGCGCCACCCGGGATTTTCACACCCCTAGTGAACAACAGGTAAGGACTTCGATACCTGGTTATTCGTACGTTCGCGACGAACACAATCAACGTAAGTTACGTTCCAAAGCGACGACGGATTGGTAAGACACGTTACACCCATTACACATAGACACGTTTACGAAATAGACGGACATCCGAGCTATTACAAATTGGCGACCAACTGGTGAGGCTAGAAGAAAGGGAAATACGAAATTCTAGCGGCGATTACGAAAGGATAACAAGATGCACAGCACAAGATACCAAACTAAACTACGTGAGAAGGAGGCTGACAAGGAAGAAAACAGAGGAGAAGAAGAAGAAGGAACATCGGTTGAAGAGGTGGAAACAATAATGACCACAGAAGAACCAACCCAAGACGAAGAGATGGAACAACAGGAGGATGACGGAGAAGATGTTAGGGGAGATATAATCGAAAATCCGACGGACAAAGCTACAACAACCGAAGAGACAAAATTAGATAACATGATGAGGATGATGATGGAGCAATTCGGACAAATTAAAGAAAAATCAAAAAAGCAGAAGGAACAAATTAACGAAAAATTTTACAGGAATGAGGAAATTCTGAAACAGATGAAGGAAGAAACTAAAGAACAAAATGAGGTTTTAAGGGAAACCTTAAAGAAACAAATGAGTGAAAATATAGACACACTGAACGCTAGAATCAAAAGCAACAATGAAACATTAAAACAACAAATTAACAAAAATAATGAAACCTTACAACAGCGATTGACGGAGGACATTCAAAGAAGGAATGAAGAGTTAAAGGAACAATTGAAGGAGGACCACGAGAAAACCAAAGAAGAAATGAAGAAGCAAATGGCACACCAATTAATGGAGTACCGGGAAGAAGCAAAACAGCAGGTAACCGAAACTAATGAGAAATTAGAGGAGACTTTGGAGAGACTGGAAAAAACCAACGAAACTGCTTCATAAGTCCGTGATATTTTAATCAATAAAATAAACAACCTCGAAGGAGAAACTAAAATTAGAATTGAGGAATGTCACGAAGAAACGACCAAAAAGTGGGAACAAGTGAACCAGGACATGCATCAAGTCCGGGAAGAGAACCAGAAGGAGACAGCAGTTATACGAACAGACCTGGGAGAAAGAATGGAAGGAGAGTACAGCAAACTAAATAAAATCGATAGCAAGGTGGACAAAAATAAACAAAGAATTGATGAGATGCATAGACGAGAAGAATTATTACAGGAAGAAGTGGACGCCTGGCGTGACCGGCCATGTAATCATAATCATGTACTCAATAATGACAATCGAGATACAATTAACTTCCGCAACTATAAGCGCAATCCGATAGAGTTTCTGAAAAGGGTGGAAGAATTAATTATAAAGAATCGCGAAACCTGATGGACAACTGTAAGCGGAATGTTGGACGAAATGTTCAAGGAAACATATGACAACTGGTGGACCACCACAAGACCAGACATCCAGCGCATCCAAGAATTCAAAACACAAATTAAAGCAAAATACTGGTCAGAGTCAACCCAGAACACGATCCGCAACAACTTGAGTAACGGGAGGTATGAAAACCAAAACGGACAATCACTCACATCCTACTTTCTGGGAAAAATCTGCATGGCCAGAAATTTGGAACCACGCATTCCGGAAGAGTGTCTAGTCATACAATTGTCATACCACTATGATGACGCGATACAGAAAGCCCGTATGTACAGTCAAGTCAAGACAATTCAGGACATGGCTAGTCTATTAGAGAGCCATGAACACGAATGGCAATACCGCAAGAACCGGTTCACAAGTTTCAGAAATAGTAAATTAAACGAAGGGCCATCACCATCAAACCAACAGGGTGATAACAAGCCACCACCGAACAACACTAATAATTCCCAAGGAAATCAACGTGGGAATAATGCGCCCAGGAACTATAATCAAAACGGTAACAACAACGGTAATTTTAGAAATGATTACAGGGGTAACTACCCACGGAACGGTCCTAACAATTATTATCGTCCAGGAAACGGTAACAACAACAACCGAGGATACCGACCGCAAGTAAATTATGTGAGATGCCAAGCCCAACGAAACCCAAGAAGGCACTATTCAAGACCACCAACAGTCAACATGCAGCAGGGTCAGGGGCTGTGCGGGACGAAGGGCTTGCCCGTCGCCCGCTCGTGCACTACGTTCCGAGCTTCAGAAGAGCTCCTGCCGTAGGGACTACTGATTTTGTGGATTGAGGGTGTGGCCTGCTACCGGCCGTGGGTTTTCAATTAATATTTAATTGAGGGTGAGTGTTCGCCGAGGCCGGGTCCAAGATTCTCCTGGCACAGATTGGTAGCGACCGAGGGCGCTAATGAGATGGTTGCCCTGGAATCGGGCGGAACGACGATAGAATTTTCGGGACAGTGTCCGTATAGTGGCGTCCAGGGAACGGACACGCAGGGAGTCACGGATGGTTGTATTAGATGTCAGATAATGGGCTTTGCATGCCCAGCGTAATCCTCGGTCGAGTAGAGACTGAAGCTTTCGCTTATGGGTCTTGGCCAAGTAGCCCCAAACGGGCATCGCGTAGGTAACCATCGGCGCCACATAAGTGGAGACGATATGCTTCCCTAGGCGGCGGGTCATGGCGTTGCTACATAGGATGGGACGGAGTTGATAAAGTCGATGGGCGGTCTTTCGGGCTACTTGCGCAGAGTGTGTCCGCCAGGTGAGACGTCGGTCGAGGTGAACCCCGAGGTACCTGACCTCTCGAGACCAGGGCAGAAGTGTGTCGCCTACGTAGAGTCTGTCGGGGAGCCTAAAGCGTCTGGAGAAGACTACTGCTGTGCTCTTGGATGCGTTGATGGCAACTCTCCATTTCTCTGCCCACTCAACGTATTCGTCCAATTGTTCCTGGAGCCAGATAACGGCCGTCTCAGCACGACGATCGACAGCATACACTGCTGTGTCGTCGGCGAACATGGCCAACCTGGTGCCAGGCAACTTGGGCACGTCGTTGACGTACACAGAGAAAAGCAGGGTGCCCAAGACGCTTCCCTGAGGGACACCAGCAGTAATAGCCCTTTCCGAAGAAAGGGTGTTATCAACTCTCACGCGAAAGGTTCTGTTCTGAAGAAAGCTAGCAATCAGATGAAGGTAGCAATCCGGAAGCAGAATCTCCGTGAGTTTGTAAAGTAGGCCTGGATGCCAAACACGATCGAAAGCCTTCTCGACATCAAGGAAAACGGCGACGGTCTGCTCCCGCGAGCAACCGGCCTCGGCCACGGTCTCCACGAAACGCATCAATTGATGCGTCGAGGAGTGCCCAGCACGAAAACCGAATTGCTCGGGGACCAGAATATCGAACCGTTGAAGGTGATCCATTAGCCGCCGCTGGACTAGTCGTTCGAAGACTTTCGAAGTGGACGACAGCAGGCTGATAGGCCGGAGGTTCTCGGCGAACTTGTGGTCTTTTCCCGGCTTCGGGATCATCGTGACCGTAGCCGAACGCCATTTCTTAGGAAAGTAGGCGAATCGGAAGCAGGCATTGAACAAATCGACCAGGAAGCGAACTCCCCGGTCCGGAAGTCTCTGTAGGGCGGCGTTAGTAACACCGTCCGGTCCAGGGCTCTTCCGGGGTCGAAGCGCTAAAAGCCTGTCCGTTACCTCTTCCACCGAAGTGGGTTCAGGTGCGGAGGTGATCGGGCTGCCGAGAGAAGCCTCAACTGCGGCTTCTATCTCCTCGTGGAGATCTTGAGTGGTATCAAGCGGGACCTCCTCGGGAAGCCTGCGACAAAAGGCAGGCCCGAAGCGGTCCCACTCGACCACTCGTCGCGCTGCTCTCCCAATAGTGTGACCACTCGTCGCGCTGCTCTCCCAATAGGGTGCACGTACCTACGTGCACCTCGATGGGATAATGGTCAGAGGACAGTTCCGTTAACACGGACACCTCAATCTGGTTGTCAACTCCCTTGAAAACTGCAATGTCTAGTATGTCAGGTCGGGCTCCAAGTCGGAGGGGATAGTGCGTCGGTTGTCCGGGTCCGTAGGCTCGTAGGTGGTGGTCGTGGAGGTACCTGCTAAGCGCCCTCCCGGATGGCGTAGTCAATCGACTACCCCAGTCGGGGTGTTTGCAGTTCAGGTCACCTGCAAAAATTACCTTCCTATGCGCACTGAAAATTGCGGACAGGTCGGCGTCTAGAACTGGTTTGGTCGGCGGTTTGTAAGCCGAAACCAGGAGGACACCTCCGAGAACTCCGGAGAGTTCAACGGCTGTGGCCTCGATATTTTGGCGAGGAGGCAAGACCACGCGGTGATGTGCAATCCAACGTTTCACCGCTATGGCCGTACCACCCCCCGCGTTCCGCCCAGGTCTATCGTCCCTGTAAAACGCATAGTTGGGCAATCTCACGTTGTCATGTGCCCTAAGCCAGGTCTCAGAGAGGAGAAGCACGTCGGGCTTGCGACGGGCTAGGAACTCTCTAAGTTCCTCGAGTTTGGGCAGAAGGCTGTTGGCGTTCCACGCTATAATGGAAAGGTCGCGCTTAATGGAGGTAATTCTGTTAGCGTGGAGCATTACAGAAGTCCTATGGCGGCTGCAGCTTCCGCGAGGAGGAGGAACTTTTCAGTCGGGGTCGCCGTGCGAAGGCGATCCCGAATGGAGCGATACAGACGGGCCACTTCTTCGAGGTCATATTCTTCGAAGAAAGATTTTACCTCGGCTAGAGCTGAGGGGGATGTGGACGACGATGAAGCAGATGGGGCAGGGTCCTGCGGGCGGCGGCAGCATAGCTGCGGGCTGAATTCACCCGAGATGTGTTCCTGGGTGGGCGCTCGGTCCTTTCAGCTGCAGGACGGGGCTCTACTTTGGACTGCCGAGCAACCCCAGCGCCGGAGCGCTGCGTCGGTCTGGTTTGCGGTTTCTGGGCAGGGGGAGCGGGAGCAGCGTTTTTCTGTTTCTTCTGCTTCTTCTTCTTCCTAGACTTGGGTTTGTAGCGAGCCGCGGGTTGGGGAGATTCAGACCTCTCAGGGACTGGCTCGTCTACTTCCGGGGCAGGTTCCTCGTCCATTGGAACGGGCTGAGCTAGGGCCGATTCTGGCGTAGCATGCTCTTCCCGAGCAGGTTGGGACGATGCACGTGGCTGAGCACGTGGGCGAGGTCGGGCGGGAGATTGTGGCATAGATGAGCTGACCTTCTCCGGGAGACGGGGAAAGGCAGCACGATCCGGGACGACTGGAAGCTGCTGGCGGGCAGGAGGGTTGTTCCTGTCCGCAGCCTGCCTCAGATGCTGCTGGAAAACCCAGCATCCTCTGTAATTTGCCGAGTAAGGTTCGCCGCAATTAATACAAAAGCGGCGCCCCGCAGCCGGCAATTGACAGGCCTTGGTCGGATGCGGCTTTCCGCATCTGACGCAGACCTCTGCGTTGTGGCAGCTGTCCGAGCCGTGCCCGAACCGTTGGCAACGATGGCACTGCGGGACGTGGCCAGCTTCGCGGCTCCTTTCAACTTTTATGCGAAGCCCGCAAAGACTGGTCAGGCCCAGCAGTCTGTCCGCCTGTTCCCCCTTTAGGAGTATCACCTGGAGGAGGGGTAACTTACGCTTGGGGCCATATGAGGTAAAGAGCCTGATGCACTCTTTAATCGGGAAGCCGAGTTGGCGGCGCTCGTCCGCCACCTCGTTGGGTTCGGTTTCCTCGTCCAGGCCGCGAATAATTAGCCGGACGTTGGCCGCCTTCTCGTAGGAGAAAGAGTGAAATTTTAATCCATTAGCCTGTAAGAACAGGTAGACGGCACGGTACTCCTCGTCCGTCGCGCAGCTAACGCGCAGACTGTCCCTTCCACGAAGAGACATCTGCACGTCCGCCGAGAGACGAACGCCGAGCCGGAGGCGTCTGGAAAAGTCAACGACGTTCTTGACGCCGTTGACGAACAGGGGCGGAGGGCGGCTTCTACGGGAAGGAGCATCTAAATCTAGCTCCGGTTCATCGGGGAGCGGAGTTTCCTCCGCTTTCCGTTTTTTCTTAGATACCACTACAGTAAAGGATGACCCAGGCGTGGGCTGGGACGTAGTGCACGTCGGGGCAGGAGTACCCCCAGAGACAACGTTCGACGCGGCCGAGACCGATTGGCGGCCCTGAGAAGGACCACTGCACGGTCCGACCGAGTCAGGGACAGGGCCGGGGCCTACTGAAGAAGCATTGGATTGGCCCTTAGCAGGACCATTCCGCTGCCCGGCCGCAACGCGACGGTCGCCCATCGCGTTTTGGCAAATGTATTCGGGCCGAAGCCCTCCTACTGGGATACTTAACCCGCTTAGCGCCGGTATTGGAGGCCGCACCACGATTAAGCGAAGCGACCGACCGCTACCGGCAGGGACCTAACTTAGCCTACGCCAAGCTAAGCGGGCGATGCCACCAAAAGCCGCGGGAAAAACAGTAAATTAAGCTAGGCTTACCTGAAGCGATCCCTCGAAGTAATCCCAACAGGTCCACTGGTCCGGAGCTCCTCGAAAGCCACAAACACCACACAGCACTAACACTGGTCCACTGCACAGCACTTAGCCGCCTTTTGGCACCGGGAGGCACACTACACACGGTAAAACACCAGCCGACACCAGACCGCGAACGGCTACTGCCGCCAAGAGATTCGCACACGCGCACACGAAAACTGCCACGAACACAAGCCGAAGCAACCGATTTAACCGGACTAGTCGAGTCGTCTGCTGCCACGCGGCCCTAACAAGGGACGCTGAAGGCGGTCGCACGACCCACTAATGCGTGGCCGCAGCTAGCTTGGCTTCGCTCTTGTCGTTACTGTACCGGCACTGCAGGTGATCCTGTAGTTTTCGACACCTTCAGTCGTCGACGACCTTACTGCCGGCGCAAGCTAGGGCGGGAGCACCAACCGCCAACAACGTTCCAAGGAAGAGTCCACTTGATACTTCAATCTCAGCCTGGAGGAACTCCTGAGCTTCGATGTGTAGCGGTCCACAGTCAGACGTGGGTCTGTCTCAGGTCTCTTCTCAACATGCATGGTAATCAAACACGGAACAGTGACCAACAACAGACGGAGAATAATAATAGGCCGGCACAACGGAATAATAACGAAGAAGAACCCAGATCCGGAAACAGAGACCAAGGACGGGACATAACCTACGGAAATGATTATAGATATGAGGTTCAAAGGGGTAGGAATAACGAGAACGCCCAAACAACGGAGGACCATTCAGCGATGATCCTGTGGAGAATTGGAGAATCGCATATAACAAACGCAACCCACCAGAGCTCTGGATTCCCTCAAGAAGGAATGATAACCAGTCTAACACAAATCAAGTAGAGAGACAGGAGGACCATGAAGAAGAACCCTCGCCAGACAGATGGAATGAATAGGGACACTGAACTATGGGACTGATTTCCTGATAACCAACCGAAATAATTTAAATAAAAAAGAGATAACAAGACAAACGAATAAGTTTGCAAATAAATGATAAAGAAAAAGGTGTAAGATGAATTTCAAAATTCAAAAAGGTATGTAAGACCAACTTACGAAATGATTTAGAGCATATATGAGATAAAAAATAAACAAATCAATGATAAATAATAAATAAAAAAGAACTATGTAAGATCACCTTACCATAATAATCTTTAGCCAACATATGAGGCAAAGAAGTAAAAAATACACAAAATAATAAAAGAATGAGCTACAAAAAATTCCTAACAAGTAAGAACGATTAACTTACTATGATAAGTAAAAAAAATTCCACAACAATTTAGAAAATATGGGAAGTAAAATAACCAAACCAATGATCAAAAATGAAATAAATAAAATAAATATTCTAAGAGTTATAATATAAAATGAGATGAAACAAATAGTAATTGAAAATGAATAAAAAATGCTAATTGTATCAATAAAAAGCAACGCTTCAAGTATTATCAAATGGTATCAATAAAGAAAGATGAAAAATGCATATGACTCGAACTGTAATAATGAAATAAAAAAGTAAAAGATTCCCAAAAAATATTATGATTATTATTATTATTAGTCACAAGATGACTGTATTGAAGATTCATTAATTGAGATTGACTGTTGAATAAGTCCAGCAATCATTTAACTGAGCAGGGATGATGTTCCCCTGATCTCAGAACAAGAGTAGTTTTGAATGACGGAGTTAGGTAAGCCAACAGAGCCCATCCGAATCGATTTCAGCTACAATGTAGGGATAGTTAGAGAAAATAGGATTTATAGGGAATAATTTATAATATAAAAATCAATAAGCCAGATCGTATTAAGAGAAAATAATGAAGAAAAGACTCAGAAGAAAGGAAGTAGAAGATACAGAATTGAACATAAAACTGAATAAGAAGCAGAAGAATTTGAGAAGAAAATGATACAATACAATTGATAATTTCATCAAACTTAGAATCACGTTTTATAAAATGATCAATTTTGATGGAAGGGCATTATATAACATCGCCAAATTCAGATCATATTTGGTATCTATAAGTATGTAAGAAAGGCTAAAAAGTAATATATTTTAATAAATAAATAATGAAGAGAATAAAAATATAAAATGTAATTAAGAAAGAAGGAGGAAGCATAGTAAATAATAGCCATATTGTTGACAATGGCAAGTTAAATAAATAAGCAAATAAATCAATTCAGAAATAATAAACACTAGAAAATCAGTTAGGAAATAATTGACAAGCCAAAATATAGAAAATAATCTTGACACATAATCAGTAGACAAACAAATTCAAGACACAATAACCAATAAACGAATCAATTATAACAACAAAACAAAACATTTTGTAGTAAAATGAAATATAATTTGTATAAAATAGGTAAAAATAATCAATGGCTACTTAGGTCTAGGAAATGCCTAACTGTCAATAACAAATAACTGCAAATTGTATAAAATCCACTAGGAAATCAACAAATTCAAGGCGAGTAAAAAGCCAAGAATAATTTGTAAGTCATTTTAAAAGAAATATGTTAGAATAAGGAATTAAATTAAGAGAGAAATGTAATTACCAAATATTAAAATATGTGTACAAACATTAATATTTTGAAGAACCCGACCTTAAGGGATATCAAAATAATCTTTGAGAGGAAATAATAACAGTAGTGATAATATTTAATATGTAGGGAAGAAGACCGAAGAATATAAGCAATTAGAAGAGATACAGCTATTTTGAATAAAAATTCAAATTTGATAACAATGGATATAAGTCAAAATTAACCAATCAGAATTAATTGGTAACCATGACGACAGACGTTTGGTTACTAATTTACCGTTAGATTTCTTTACTCGTAATGTGACGCTCTTGCTGAATAGACGCCAAATCTTGAACGATCAAATTTCTAATTTAAAACATAAAAACAGTAAACGAAATTACCACCAATGAACAAGAAGGAAGCAGACGATGACTGAAACCATTTAACTGATGTCGAAGACGAATTAAATAAAAAAGAAACGAATAAATCGCCACGATTAATTTGAAAAAGACCCCAGACGCCCTAGACAATTGAAAATTAAATATGATTGCAGCCTAATTCATTTTGACCAGATCAACTGGGTACTACCAGTCTACTGACGTGTTAAGTATCATTTAAATTACCCAAATTTCCGAATAAACTTACTTTTAAGATTTCTCACAGTAATCTGAACTCTCACTAAACTGCACATAATTTCTTTCAAAGATTAAAATTAAAAACTAAGACACTGAACACTTGTCAACTTGTGAAGTTAACCTGTTGTTAGTTTACGAAATTTTGAAACACTTTTACTACACTCCAAGAACACGTTATAACTACACATTATATTATTTAAGTATATATGATGTAAGGTTGTGTATTTTTATTGTTGTAATCGCAAATAATCCTTTTAACGTAATCACAAGAATCCAAGACGATTGAACGAAAACATTAATATACGACTTCGACAGACGCCAATATTGTTTGTCTGTTACGTTCAAAGATCGATTTGCCAAACCCAGATATTTTGTCTCATATAAATTACCGGTGCAACTGTATTACAAAAGAAAACATAATTTGTATTAACCTGAATAATTAATCATCAACAAATAATAAACAAGTAAGTTACTGAGTGTAACCACTGTGTTTTAATTTCATTAGGATGGTGTATAATAATTTGTGTACATTTTAGAGAACAGTTAGTATTGACGGCAAGCGCTCACATAGCCAGCGCAACGAACTACTGGCCCGATTCAGACGGCCAAGTCAAGGCGGGAACAAATTGAATTCTCCACACCGCCTGAGCTGCGCTTGCCATACATTCATAATTTTTTTAATTGTTTTAAATAAACAATTTGGCGCCACCCGGGATTTTCACACCCCTAGTGAACAACAGGTAAGGACTTCGATACCTGGTTATTCGTACGTTCGCGACGAACACAATCAACGTAAGTTACGTTCCAAAGCGACGACGGATTGGTAAGACACGTTACACCCATTACACATAGACACGTTTACGAAATAGACGGACATCCGAGCTATTACAAATTGGCGACCAACTGGTGAGGCTAGAAGAAAGGGAAATACGAAATTCTAGCGGCGATTACGAAAGGATAACAAGATGCACAGCACAAGATACCAAACTAAACTACGTGAGAAGGAGGCTGACAAGGAAGAAAACAGAGGAGAAGAAGAAGAAGGAACATCGGTTGAAGAGGTGGAAACAATAATGACCACAGAAGAACCAACCCAAGACGAAGAGATGGAACAACAGGAGGATGACGGAGAAGATGTTAGGGGAGATATAATCGAAAATCCGACGGACAAAGCTACAACAACCGAAGAGACAAAATTAGATAACATGATGAGGATGATGATGGAGCAATTCGGACAAATTAAAGAAAAATCAAAAAAGCAGAAGGAACAAATTAACGAAAAATTTTACAGGAATGAGGAAATTCTGAAACAGATGAAGGAAGAAACTAAAGAACAAAATGAGGTTTTAAGGGAAACCTTAAAGAAACAAATGAGTGAAAATATAGACACACTGAACGCTAGAATCAAAAGCAACAATGAAACATTAAAACAACAAATTAACAAAAATAATGAAACCTTACAACAGCGATTGACGGAGGACATTCAAAGAAGGAATGAAGAGTTAAAGGAACAATTGAAGGAGGACCACGAGAAAACCAAAGAAGAAATGAAGAAGCAAATGGCACACCAATTAATGGAGTACCGGGAAGAAGCAAAACAGCAGGTAACCGAAACTAATGAGAAATTAGAGGAGACTTTGGAGAGACTGGAAAAAACCAACGAAACTGCTTCATAAGTCCGTGATATTTTAATCAATAAAATAAACAACCTCGAAGGAGAAACTAAAATTAGAATTGAAGAATGTCACGAAGAAACGACCAAAAAGTGGGAACAAGTGAACCAGGACATGCATCAAGTCCGGGAAGAGAACCAGAAGGAGACAGCAGTTATACGAACAGACCTGGGAGAAAGAATGGAAGGAGAGTACAGCAAACTAAATAAAATCGATAGCAAGGTGGACAAAAATAAACAAAGAATTGATGAGATGCATAGACGAGAAGAATTATTACAGGAAGAAGTGGACGCCTGGCGTGACCGGCCATGTAATCATAATCATGTACTCAATAATGACAATCGAGATACAATTAACTTCCGCAACTATAAGCGCAATCCGATAGAGTTTCTGAAAAGGGTGGAAGAATTAATTATAAAGAATCGCGAAACCTGATGGACAACTGTAAGCGGAATGTTGGACGAAATGTTCAAGGAAACATATGACAACTGGTGGACCACCACAAGACCAGACATCCAGCGCATCCAAGAATTCAAAACACAAATTAAAGCAAAATACTGGTCAGAGTCAACCCAGAACACGATCCGCAACAACTTGAGTAACGGGAGGTATGAAAACCAAAACGGACAATCACTCACATCCTACTTTCTGGGAAAAATCTGCATGGCCAGAAATTTGGAACCACGCATTCCGGAAGAGTGTCTAGTCATACAATTGTCATACCACTATGATGACGCGATACAGAAAGCCCGTATGTACAGTCAAGTCAAGACAATTCAGGACATGGCTAGTCTATTAGAGAGCCATGAACACGAATGGCAATACCGCAAGAACCGGTTCACAAGTTTCAGAAATAGTAAATTAAACGAAGGGCCATCACCATCAAACCAACAGGGTGATAACAAGCCACCACCGAACAACACTAATAATTCCCAAGGAAATCAACGTGGGAATAATGCGCCCAGGAACTATAATCAAAACGGTAACAACAACGGTAATTTTAGAAATGATTACAGGGGTAACTACCCACGGAACGGTCCTAACAATTATTATCGTCCAGGAAACGGTAACAACAACAACCGAGGATACCGACCGCAAGTAAATTATGTGAGATGCCAAGCCCAACGAAACCCAAGAAGGCACTATTCAAGACCACCAACAGTCAACATGCAGCAGGGTCAGGGGCTGTGCGGGACGAAGGGCTTGCCCGTCGCCCGCTCGTGCACTACGTTCCGAGCTTCAGAAGAGCTCCTGCCGTAGGGACTACTGATTTTGTGGATTGAGGGTGTGGCCTGCTACCGGCCGTGGGTTTTCAATTAATATTTAATTGAGGGTGAGTGTTCGCCGAGGCCGGGTCCAAGATTCTCCTGGCACAGATTGGTAGCGACCGAGGGCGCTAATGAGATGGTTGCCCTGGAATCGGGCGGAACGACGATAGAATTTTCGGGACAGTGTCCGTATAGTGGCGTCCAGGGAACGGACACGCAGGGAGTCACGGATGGTTGTATTAGATGTCAGATAATGGGCTTTGCATGCCCAGCGTAATCCTCGGTCGAGTAGAGACTGAAGCTTTCGCTTATGGGTCTTGGCCAAGTAGCCCCAAACGGGCATCGCGTAGGTAACCATCGGCGCCACATAAGTGGAGACGATATGCTTCCCTAGGCGGCGGGTCATGGCGTTGCTACATAGGATGGGACGGAGTTGATAAAGTCGATGGGCGGTCTTTCGGGCTACTTGCGCAGAGTGTGTCCGCCAGGTGAGACGTCGGTCGAGGTGAACCCCGAGGTACCTGACCTCTCGAGACCAGGGCAGAAGTGTGTCGCCTACGTAGAGTCTGTCGGGGAGCCTAAAGCGTCTGGAGAAGACTACTGCTGTGCTCTTGGATGCGTTGATGGCAACTCTCCATTTCTCTGCCCACTCAACGTATTCGTCCAATTGTTCCTGGAGCCAGATAACGGCCGTCTCAGCACGACGATCGACAGCATACACTGCTGTGTCGTCGGCGAACATGGCCAACCTGGTGCCAGGCAACTTGGGCACGTCGTTGACGTACACAGAGAAAAGCAGGGTGCCCAAGACGCTTCCCTGAGGGACACCAGCAGTAATAGCCCTTTCCGAAGAAAGGGTGTTATCAACTCTCACGCGAAAGGTTCTGTTCTGAAGAAAGCTAGCAATCAGATGAAGGTAGCAATCCGGAAGCAGAATCTCCGTGAGTTTGTAAAGTAGGCCTGGATGCCAAACACGATCGAAAGCCTTCTCGACATCAAGGAAAACGGCGACGGTCTGCTCCCGCGAGCAACCGGCCTCGGCCACGGTCTCCACGAAACGCATCAATTGATGCGTCGAGGAGTGCCCAGCACGAAAACCGAATTGCTCGGGGACCAGAATATCGAACCGTTGAAGGTGATCCATTAGCCGCCGCTGGACTAGTCGTTCGAAGACTTTCGAAGTGGACGACAGCAGGCTGATAGGCCGGAGGTTCTCGGCGAACTTGTGGTCTTTTCCCGGCTTCGGGATCATCGTGACCGTAGCCGAACGCCATTTCTTAGGAAAGTAGGCGAATCGGAAGCAGGCATTGAACAAATCGACCAGGAAGCGAACTCCCCGGTCCGGAAGTCTCTGTAGGGCGGCGTTAGTAACACCGTCCGGTCCAGGGCTCTTCCGGGGTCGAAGCGCTAAAAGCCTGTCCGTTACCTCTTCCACCGAAGTGGGTTCAGGTGCGGAGGTGATCGGGCTGCCGAGAGAAGCCTCAACTGCGGCTTCTATCTCCTCGTGGAGATCTTGAGTGGTATCAAGCGGGACCTCCTCGGGAAGCCTGCGACAAAAGGCAGGCCCGAAGCGGTCCCACTCGACCACTCGTCGCGCTGCTCTCCCAATAGTGTGACGGGTAGGTACGTGCACCTCGATGGGATAATGGTCAGAGGACAGTTCCGTTAACACGGACACCTCAATCTGGTTGACAACTCCCTTGAAAACTGCAATGTCTAGTATGTCAGGTCGGGCTCCAAGTCGGAGGGGATAGTGCGTCGGTTGTCCGGGTCCGTAGGCTCGTAGGTGGTGGTCGTGGAGGTACCTGCTAAGCGCCCTCCCGGATGGCGTAGTCAATCGACTACCCCAGTCGGGGTGTTTGCAGTTCAGGTCACCTGCAAAAATTACCTTCCTATGCGCACTGAAAATTGCGGACAGGTCGGCGTCTAGAACTGGTTTGGTCGGCGGTTTGTAAGCCGAAACCAGGAGGACACCTCCGAGAACTCCGGAGAGTTCAACGGCTGTGGCCTCGATATTTTGGCGAGGAGGCAAGACCACGCGGTGATGTGCAATCCAACGTTTCACCGCTATGGCCGTACCACCCCCCGCGTTCCGCCCAGGTCTATCGTCCCTGTAAAACGCATAGTTGGGCAATCTCACGTTGTCATGTGCCCTAAGCCAGGTCTCAGAGAGGAGAAGCACGTCGGGCTTGCGACGGGCTAGGAACTCTCTAAGTTCCTCGAGTTTGGGCAGAAGGCTGTTGGCGTTCCACGCTATAATGGAAAGGTCGCGCTTAATGGAGGTAATTCTGTTAGCGTGGAGCATTACAGAAGTCCTATGGCGGCTGCAGCTTCCGCGAGGAGGAGGAACTTTTCAGTCGGGGTCGCCGTGCGAAGGCGATCCCGAATGGAGCGATACAGACGGGCCACTTCTTCGAGGTCATATTCTTCGAAGAAAGATTTTACCTCGGCTAGAGCTGAGGGGGATGTGGACGACGATGAAGCAGATGGGGCAGGGTCCTGCGGGCGGCGGCAGCATAGCTGCGGGCTGAATTCACCCGAGATGTGTTCCTGGGTGGGCGCTCGGTCCTTTCAGCTGCAGGACGGGGCTCTACTTTGGACTGCCGAGCAACCCCAGCGCCGGAGCGCTGCGTCGGTCTGGTTTGCGGTTTCTGGGCAGGGGGAGCGGGAGCAGCGTTTTTCTGTTTCTTCTGCTTCTTCTTCTTCCTAGACTTGGGTTTGTAGCGAGCCGCGGGTTGGGGAGATTCAGACCTCTCAGGGACTGGCTCGTCTACTTCCGGGGCAGGTTCCTCGTCCATTGGAACGGGCTGAGCTAGGGCCGATTCTGGCGTAGCATGCTCTTCCCGAGCAGGTTGGGACGATGCACGTGGCTGAGCACGTGGGCGAGGTCGGGCGGGAGATTGTGGCATAGATGAGCTGACCTTCTCCGGGAGACGGGGAAAGGCAGCACGATCCGGGACGACTGGAAGCTGCTGGCGGGCAGGAGGGTTGTTCCTGTCCGCAGCCTGCCTCAGATGCTGCTGGAAAACCCAGCATCCTCTGTAATTTGCCGAGTAAGGTTCGCCGCAATTAATACAAAAGCGGCGCCCCGCAGCCGGCAATTGACAGGCCTTGGTCGGATGCGGCTTTCCGCATCTGACGCAGACCTCTGCGTTGTGGCAGCTGTCCGAGCCGTGCCCGAACCGTTGGCAACGATGGCACTGCGGGACGTGGCCAGCTTCGCGGCTCCTTTCAACTTTTATGCGAAGCCCGCAAAGACTGGTCAGGCCCAGCAGTCTGTCCGCCTGTTCCCCCTTTAGGAGTATCACCTGGAGGAGGGGTAACTTACGCTTGGGGCCATATGAGGTAAAGAGCCTGATGCACTCTTTAATCGGGAAGCCGAGTTGGCGGCGCTCGTCCGCCACCTCGTTGGGTTCGGTTTCCTCGTCCAGGCCGCGAATAATTAGCCGGACGTTGGCCGCCTTCTCGTAGGAGAAAGAGTGAAATTTTAATCCATTAGCCTGTAAGAACAGGTAGACGGCACGGTACTCCTCGTCCGTCGCGCAGCTAACGCGCAGACTGTCCCTTCCACGAAGAGACATCTGCACGTCCGCCGAGAGACGAACGCCGAGCCGGAGGCGTCTGGAAAAGTCAACGACGTTCTTGACGCCGTTGACGAACAGGGGCGGAGGGCGGCTTCTACGGGAAGGAGCATCTAAATCTAGCTCCGGTTCATCGGGGAGCGGAGTTTCCTCCGCTTTCCGTTTTTTCTTAGATACCACTACAGTAAAGGATGACCCAGGCGTGGGCTGGGACGTAGTGCACGTCGGGGCAGGAGTACCCCCAGAGACAACGTTCGACGCGGCCGAGACCGATTGGCGGCCCTGAGAAGGACCACTGCACGGTCCGACCGAGTCAGGGACAGGGCCGGGGTCTACTGAAGAAGCATTGGATTGGCCCTTAGCAGGACCATTCCGCTGCCCGGCCGCAACGCGACGGTCGCCCATCGCGTTTTGGCAAATGTATTCGGGCCGAAGCCCTCCTACTGGGATACTTAACCCGCTTAGCGCCGGTATTGGAGGCCGCACCACGATTAAGCGAAGCGACCGACCGCTACCGGCAGGGACCTAACTTAGCCTACGCCAAGCTAAGCGGGCGATGCCACCAAAAGCCGCGGGAAAAACAGTAAATTAAGCTAGGCTTACCTGAAGCGATCCCTCGAAGTAATCCCAACAGGTCCACTGGTCCGGAGCTCCTCGAAAGCCACAAACACCACACAGCACTAACACTGGTCCACTGCACAGCACTTAGCCGCCTTTTGGCACCGGGAGGCACACTACACACGGTAAAACACCAGCCGACACCAGACCGCGAACGGCTACTGCCGCCAAGAGATTCGCACACGCGCACACGAAAACTGCCACGAACACAAGCCGAAGCAACCGATTTAACCGGACTAGTCGAGTCGTCTGCTGCCACGCGGCCCTAACAAGGGACGCTGAAGGCGGTCGCACGACCCACTAATGCGTGGCCGCAGCTAGCTTGGCTTCGCTCTTGTCGTTACTGTACCGGCACTGCAGGTGATCCTGTAGTTTTCGACACCTTCAGTCGTCGACGACCTTACTGCCGGCGCAAGCTAGGGCGGGAGCACCAACCGCCAACAACGTTCCAAGGAAGAGTCCACTTGATACTTCAATCTCAGCCTGGAGGAACTCCTGAGCTTCGATGTGTAGCGGTCCACAGTCAGACGTGGGTCTGTCTCAGGTCTCTTCTCAACATGCATGGTAATCAAACACGGAACAGTGACCAACAACAGACGGAGAATAATAATAGGCCGGCACAACGGAATAATAACGAAGAAGAACCCAGATCCGGAAACAGAGACCAAGGACGGGACATAACCTACGGAAATGATTATAGATATGAGGTTCAAAGGGGTAGGAATAACGAGAACGCCCAAACAACGGAGGACCATTCAGCGATGATCCTGTGGAGAATTGGAGAATCGCATATAACAAACGCAACCCACCAGAGCTCTGGATTCCCTCAAGAAGGAATGATAACCAGTCTAACACAAATCAAGTAGAGAGACAGGAGGACCATGAAGAAGAACCCTCGCCAGACAGATGGAATGAATAGGGACACTGAACTATGGGACTGATTTCCTGATAACCAACCGAAATAATTTAAATAAAAAAGAGATAACAAGACAAACGAATAAGTTTGCAAATAAATGATAAAGAAAAAGGTGTAAGATGAATTTCAAAATTCAAAAAGGTATGTAAGAACAACTTACGAAATGATTTAGAGCATATATGAGATAAAAAATAAACAAATCAATGATAAATAATAAATAAAAAAGAACTATGTAAGATCACCTTACCATAATAATCTTTAGCCAACATATGAGGCAAAGAAGTAAAAAATACACAAAATAATAAAAGAATGAGCTACAAAAAATTCCTAACAAGTAAGAACGATTAACTTACTATGATAAGTAAAAAAAATTCCACAACAATTTAGAAAATATGGGAAGTAAAATAACCAAACCAATGATCAAAAATG
The DNA here is from genome assembly GCA_034769895.1 of Magicicada septendecula. Classification (NCBI taxonomy): domain Eukaryota; kingdom Metazoa; phylum Arthropoda; class Insecta; order Hemiptera; family Cicadidae; genus Magicicada; species Magicicada septendecula. The sequence goes on from CM068367.1 coordinate 491,991,151, forward strand.
AAATAAATAAAATAAATATTCTAAGAGTTATAATATAAAATGAGATGAAACAAATAGTAATTGAAAATGAATAAAAAATGCTAATTGTATCAATAAAAAGCAACGCTTCAAGTATTATCAAATGGTATCAATAAAGAAAGATGAAAAATGCATATGACTCGAACTGTAATAATGAAATAAAAAAGTAAAAGATTCCCAAAAAATATTATGATTATTATTATTATTAGTCACAAGATGACTGTATTGAAGATTCATTAATTGAGATTGACTGTTGAATAAGTCCAGCAATCATTTAACTGAGCAGGGATGATGTTCCCCTGATCTCAGAACAAGAGTAGTTTTGAATGACGGAGTTAGGTAAGCCAACAGAGCCCATCCGAATCGATTTCAGCTACAATGTAGGGATAGTTAGAGAAAATAGGATTTATAGGGAATAATTTATAATATAAAAATCAATAAGCCAGATCGTATTAAGAGAAAATAATGAAGAAAAGACTCAGAAGAAAGGAAGTAGAAGATACAGAATTGAACATAAAACTGAATAAGAAGCAGAAGAATTTGAGAAGAAAATGATACAATACAATTGATAATTTCATCAAACTTAGAATCACGTTTTATAAAATGATCAATTTTGATGGAAGGGCATTATATAACATCGCCAAATTCAGATCATATTTGGTATCTATAAGTATGTAAGAAAGGCTAAAAAGTAATATATTTTAATAAATAAATAATGAAGAGAATAAAAATATAAAATGTAATTAAGAAAGAAGGAGGAAGCATAGTAAATAATAGCCATATTGTTGACAATGGCAAGTTAAATAAATAAGCAAATAAATCAATTCAGAAATAATAAACACTAGAAAATCAGTTAGGAAATAATTGACAAGCCAAAATATAGAAAATAATCTTGACACATAATCAGTAGACAAACAAATTCAAGACACAATAACCAATAAACGAATCAATTATAACAACAAAACAAAACATTTTGTAGTAAAATGAAATATAATTTGTATAAAATAGGTAAAAATAATCAATGGCTACTTAGGTCTAGGAAATGCCTAACTGGATGGTTGCCCTGGAATCGGGCGGAACGACGATAGAATTTTCGGGACAGTGTCCGTATAGTGGCGTCCAGGGAACGGACACGCAGGGAGTCACGGATGGTTGTATTAGATGTCAGATAATGGGCTTTGCATGCCCAGCGTAATCCTCGGTTCAGTAGAGACTGAAGCTTTCGCTTATGGGTCTTGGCTAAGTAGCCCCAAACGGGCATCGCGTAGGTAACCATCGGCGCCACATAAGTGGAGACGATAAGCTTCCCTAGGCGGCGGGTCATGGCGTTGCTACATAGGATGGGACGGAGTTGATAAAGTCGATGGGCGGTCTTTCGGGCTACTTGCGCAGAGTGTGTCCGCCAGGTGAGACGTCGGTCGAGGTGAACCCCGAGGTACCTGACCTCTCGAGACCAGGGCAGAAGTGTGTCGCCTACGTAGAGTCTGTCGGGGAGCCTAAAGCGTCTGGAGAAGACTACTGCTGTGCTCTTGGATGCGTTGATGGCAACTCTCCATTTCTCTGCCCACTCAACGTATTCGTCCAATTGTTCCTGGAGCCAGATAACGGCCGTCTCAGCACGACGATCGACAGCATACACTGCTGTGTCGTCGGCGAACATGGCCAACCTGGTGCCAGGCAACTTGGGCACGTCGTTGACGTACACAGAGAAAAGCAGGGGGCCCAAGACGCTTCCCTGAGGGACACCAGCAGTAATAGCCCTTTCCGAAGAAAGGGTGTTATCAACTCTCACGCGAAAGGTTCTGTTCTGGAGAAAGGTAGCAATCAGATGAAGGTAGCAATCCGGAAGCAGAATCTCCGTGAGTTTGTAAAGTAGGCCTGGATGCCAAACACGATCGAAAGCCTTCTCGACATCAAGGAAAACGGCGACGGTCTGCTCCCGCGAGCAACCGGCCTCGGCCACGGTCTCCACGAAACGCATCAATTGATGCGTCGAGGAGTGCCCAGCACGAAAACCGAATTGCTCGGGGACCAGAATATCGAACCGTTGAAGGTGATCCATTAGCCGCCGCTGGACTAGTCGTTCGAAGACTTTCGAAGTGGACGACAGCAGGCTGATAGGCCGGAGGTTCTCGGCGAACTTGTGGTCTTTTCCCGGCTTCGGGATCATCGTGACCGTAGCCGAACGCCATTTCTTAGGAAAGTAGGCGAATCGGAAGCAGGCATTGAACAAATCGACCAGGAAGCGAACTCCCCGGTCCGGAAGTCTCTGTAGGGCGGCGTTAGTAACACCGTCCGGTCCAGGGCTCTTCCGGGGTCGAAGCGCTAAAAGCCTGTCCGTTACCTCTTCCACCGAAGTGGGTTCAGGTGCGGAGGTGATCGGGCTGCCGAGAGAAGCCTCAACTGCGGCTTCTATCTCCTCGTCGGAGTCTGGGTCCCCGGACGGGTTAGGAGCAAATTGAAGCTCCAGGTACCCGGCCAGGAACTCTGATTTCTCGTCCGGCTTGGCAAGGGGATGTCCACCAGGCCCGTTGATGGCCGGGAGTGGAGGACGGCGCCTCTTCCCGGTCATCGCGGTAGGTATTCTGTAAACGGAGGAGTCCCCCTCCGGTGCATCATCTGCCATTTTGGCGACCGTAAATTCCCAGCAGCTTCGTCGGAAGGCCTGCAAGTCACGACGTAACCTGCCGGCCGCCCGATTGAAGCTGGCCTTGTCGTCCGAATCTCGCGTCCGCTGCCACCGTCTCCGAAGTCTGTTCTTCTCTAAAGCGAGAAGACGGACTTCTTCTGGGATCCGGTGATAATCGGGCGTGAGATTAGGCTTCATCCGTGAGCACACGCCGACGGAAGAGACCACGGCATCATCGAACAAGGCGACCTCCTCGTCGATGTGCTGAGTGGTATCAAGCGGGACCTCCTCGGGAAGCCTGCGACAAAAGGCAGGCCCGAAGCGGTCCCACTCGACCACTCGTCGCGCTGCTCTCCCAATAGTGTGACGGGTAGGTACGTGCACCTCGATGGGACAATGGTCAGAGGACAGTTCCGTTAACACGGACACCTCAATCTGGTTGACAACTCCCTTGACAACTGCAATGTCTAGTATGTCAGGTCGGGCTCCAAGTCGGAGGGGATAGTGCGTCGGTTGTCCGGGTCCGTAGGCTCGTAGGTGGTGGTCGTGGAGGTACCTGCTAAGCGCCCTCCCGGATGGCGTAGTCAATCGACTACCCCAGTCGGGGTGTTTGCAGTTCAGGTCACCTGCAAAAATTACCTTCCTATGCGCACTGAAAATTGCGGACAGGTCGGCGTCTAGAACTGGTTTGGTCGGCGGTTTGTAAGCCGAAACCAGGAGGACACCTCCGAGAACTCCGGAGAGTTCAACGGCTGTGGCCTCGATATTTTGGCGAGGAGGCAAGACCACGCGGTGATGTGCAATCCAACGTTTCACCGCTATGGCCGTACCACCCCCCGCGTTCCGCCCAGGTCTATCGTCCCTGTAAAACGCATAGTTGGGCAATCTCACGTTGTCATGTGCCCTAAGCCAGGTCTCAGAGAGGAGAAGCACGTCGGGCTTGCGACGGGCTAGGAACTCTCTAAGTTCCTCGAGTTTGGGCAGAAGGCTGTTGGCGTTCCACGCTATAATGGAAAGGTCGCGCTTAATGGAGGTAATTCTGTTAGCGTGGAGCATTACAGAAGTCCTATGGCGGCTGCAGCTTCCGCGAGGAGGAGGAACTTTTCAGTCGGGGTCGCCGTGCGAAGGCGATCCCGAATGGAGCGATACAGACGGGCCACTTCTTCGAGGTCATATTCTTCGAAGAAAGATTTTACCTCGGCTAGAGCTGAGGGGGATGTGGACGACGATGAAGCAGATGGGGCAGGGTCGCTGCGGGCGGCGGCAGCATAGCTGCGGGCTGAATTCACCCGAGATGTGTTCCTGGGTGGGCGCTCGGTCCTTTCAGCTGCAGGACGGGGCTCTACTTTGGACTGCCGAGCAACCCCAGCGCCGGAGCGCTGCGTCGGTCTGGTTTGCGGTTTCTGGGCAGGGGTAGCGGGAGCAGCGTTTTTCTGTTTCTTCTGCTTCTTCTTCTTCCTAGACTTGGGTTTGTAGCGAGCCGCGGGTTGGGGAGATTCAGACCTCTCAGGGACTGGCTCGTCTACTTCCGGGGCAGGTTCCTCGTCCATTGGAACGGGCTGAGCTAGGGCCGATGCTGGCGTAGCATGCTCCTCCCGAGCAGGTTGGGACGATGCACGTGGCTGACCACGTGGGCGAGTTCGGGCGGGAGGTTGTGGCATAGATGAGCTGACCTTCTCCTTTCAACTTTTATGCGAAGCCCGCAAAGACTGGTCAGGCCCAGCAGTCTGTCCGCCTGTTCCCCCTTTAGGAGTATCACCCGGAGGAGGGGTAACTTACGCCTGGGGCCATATGAGGTAAAGAGCCTGATGCACTCTTTAATCGGGAAGCCGAGTTGGCGGAGCTCGTCCGCCACCTCGTCGGGTTCGGTTTCCTCGTCCAGGCCGCGAATAATTAGCCGGACGTGGGCCGCCTTCTCGTAGGAGAAAGAGTGAAATTGTAATCCATTAGCCTGTAAGAACAGGTAGACGGCACGGTACTCCTCGTCCGTCGCGCAGCTAACGCGCAGACTGTCCCTTCCACGAAGAGACATCTGCACGTCCGCCGAGAGACGAACGCCGAGCCGGAGGCGTCTGGAAAAGTCAACGACGTTCTTGACGCCGTTGACGAACAGGGGCGGAGGGCGGCTTCTACGGGAAGGAGCATCTAAATCTAGCTCCGGTTCATCGGGGAGCGGAGTTTCCTCCGCTTTCCGTTTTTTCTTAGATACCACTACAGTAAAGGATGACCCAGGCGTGGGCTGGGACGTAGTGCACGTCGGGGCAGGAGTACCCCCAGAGACAACGTTCGACGCGGCCGAGACCGATTGGCGGCCCTGAGAAGGACCACTGCACGGTCCGACCGAGTCAGGGACAGGGCCGGGGCCTACTGAAGAAGCATTGGATTGGCCCTTAGCAGGACCATTCCGCTGCCCGGCCGCAACGCGACGGTCGCCCATCGCGTTTTGGCAAAGGTATTCAGGCCGAAGCCCTCCTACTGGGATACTTAACCCGCTTAGCGCCGGTATTGGAGGCCGCACCACGATTAAGCGAAGCGACCGACCGCTACCGGCAGGGACCTAACTTAGCCTACGCCAAGCTAAGCGGGCGATGCCACCAAAAGCCGCGGGAAAAACAGTAAATTAAGCTAGGCTTACCTGAAGCGATCCCTCGAAGTAATCCCAACAGGTCCACTGGTCCGGAGCTCCTCGAAAGCCACAAACACCACACAGCACTAACACTGGTCCACTGCACAGCACTTAGCCGCCTTTTGGCACCGGGAGGCACACTACACACGGTAAAACACCAGCCGACACCAGACCGCGAACGGCTACTGCCGCCAAGAGATTCGCACACGCGCACACGAAAACTGCCACGAACACAAGCCGAAGCAACCGATTTAACCGGACTAGTCGAGTCGTCTGCTGCCACGCGGCCCTAACAAGGGACGCTGAAGGCGGTCGCACGACCCACTAATGCGTGGCCGCAGCTAGCTTGGCTTCGCTCTTGTCGTTACTGTACCGGCACTGCAGGTGATCCTGTAGTTTTCGACACCTTCAGTCGTCGACGACCTTACTGCCGGCGCAAGCTAGGGCGGGAGCACCAACCGCCAACAACGTTCCAAGGAAGAGTCCACTTGATACTTCAATCTCAGCCTGGAGGAACTCCTGAGCTTCGATGTGTAGCGGTCCACAGTCAGACGTGGGTCTGTCTCAGGTCTCTTCTCAACATGCATGGTAATCAAACACGGAACAGTGACCAACAACAGACGGAGAATAATAATAGGCCGGCACAACGGAATAATAACGAAGAAGAACCCAGATCCGGAAACAGAGACCAAGGACGGGACATAACCTACGGAAATGATTATAGATATGAGGTTCAAAGGGGTAGGAATAACGAGAACGCCCAAACAACGGAGGACCATTCAGCGATGATCCTGTGGAGAATTGGAGAATCGCATATAACAAACGCAACCCACCAGAGCTCTGGATTCCCTCAAGAAGGAATGATAACCAGTCTAACACAAATCAAGTAGAGAGACAGGAGGACCATGAAGAAGAACCCTCGCCAGACAGATGGAATGAATAGGGACACTGAACTATGGGACTGATTTCCTGATAACCAACCGAAATAATTTAAATAAAAAAGAGATAACAAGACAAACGAATAAGTTTGCAAATAAATGATAAAGAAAAAGGTGTAAGATGAATTTCAAAATTCAAAAAGGTATGTAAGAACAACTTACGAAATGATTTAGAGCATATATGAGATAAAAAATAAACAAATCAATGATAAATAATAAATAAAAAAGAACTATGTAAGATCACCTTACCATAATAATCTTTAGCCAACATATGAGGCAAAGAAGTAAAAAATACACAAAATAATAAAAGAATGAGCTACAAAAAATTCCTAACAAGTAAGAACGATTAACTTACTATGATAAGTAAAAAAAATTCCACAACAATTTAGAAAATATGGGAAGTAAAATAACCAAACCAATGATCAAAAATGAAATAAATAAAATAAATATTCTAAGAGTTATAATATAAAATGAGATGAAACAAATAGTAATTGAAAATGAATAAAAAATGCTAATTGTATCAATAAAAAGCAACGCTTCAAGTATTATCAAATGGTATCAATAAAGAAAGATGAAAAATGCATATGACTCGAACTGTAATAATGAAATAAAAAAGTAAAAGATTCCCAAAAAATATTATGATTATTATTATTATTAGTCACAAGATGACTGTATTGAAGATTCATTAATTGAGATTGACTGTTGAATAAGTCCAGCAATCATTTAACTGAGCAGGGATGATGTTCCCCTGATCTCAGAACAAGAGTAGTTTTGAATGACGGAGTTAGGTAAGCCAACAGAGCCCATCCGAATCGATTTCAGCTACAATGTAGGGATAGTTAGAGAAAATAGGATTTATAGGGAATAATTTATAATATAAAAATCAATAAGCCAGATCGTATTAAGAGAAAATAATGAAGAAAAGACTCAGAAGAAAGGAAGTAGAAGATACAGAATTGAACATAAAACTGAATAAGAAGCAGAAGAATTTGAGAAGAAAATGATACAATACAATTGATAATTTCATCAAACTTAGAATCACGTTTTATAAAATGATCAATTTTGATGGAAGGGCATTATATAACATCGCCAAATTCAGATCATATTTGGTATCTATAAGTATGTAAGAAAGGCTAAAAAGTAATATATTTTAATAAATAAATAATGAAGAGAATAAAAATATAAAATGTAATTAAGAAAGAAGGAGGAAGCATAGTAAATAATAGCCATATTGTTGACAATGGCAAGTTAAATAAATAAGCAAATAAATCAATTCAGAAATAATAAACACTAGAAAATCAGTTAGGAAATAATTGACAAGCCAAAATATAGAAAATAATCTTGACACATAATCAGTAGACAAACAAATTCAAGACACAATAACCAATAAACGAATCAATTATAACAACAAAACAAAACATTTTGTAGTAAAATGAAATATAATTTGTATAAAATAGGTAAAAATAATCAATGGCTACTTAGGTCTAGGAAATGCCTAACTGGATGGTTGCCCTGGAATCGGGCGGAACGACGATAGAATTTTCGGGACAGTGTCCGTATAGTGGCGTCCAGGGAACGGACACGCAGGGAGTCACGGATGGTTGTATTAGATGTCAGATAATGGGCTTTGCATGCCCAGCGTAATCCTCGGTTCAGTAGAGACTGAAGCTTTCGCTTATGGGTCTTGGCTAAGTAGCCCCAAACGGGCATCGCGTAGGTAACCATCGGCGCCACATAAGTGGAGACGATAAGCTTCCCTAGGCGGCGGGTCATGGCGTTGCTACATAGGATGGGACGGAGTTGATAAAGTCGATGGGCGGTCTTTCGGGCTACTTGCGCAGAGTGTGTCCGCCAGGTGAGACGTCGGTCGAGGTGAACCCCGAGGTACCTGACCTCTCGAGACCAGGGCAGAAGTGTGTCGCCTACGTAGAGTCTGTCGGGGAGCCTAAAGCGTCTGGAGAAGACTACTGCTGTGCTCTTGGATGCGTTGATGGCAACTCTCCATTTCTCTGCCCACTCAACGTATTCGTCCAATTGTTCCTGGAGCCAGATAACGGCCGTCTCAGCACGACGATCGACAGCATACACTGCTGTGTCGTCGGCGAACATGGCCAACCTGGTGCCAGGCAACTTGGGCACGTCGTTGACGTACACAGAGAAAAGCAGGGGGCCCAAGACGCTTCCCTGAGGGACACCAGCAGTAATAGCCCTTTCCGAAGAAAGGGTGTTATCAACTCTCACGCGAAAGGTTCTGTTCTGGAGAAAGGTAGCAATCAGATGAAGGTAGCAATCCGGAAGCAGAATCTCCGTGAGTTTGTAAAGTAGGCCTGGATGCCAAACACGATCGAAAGCCTTCTCGACATCAAGGAAAACGGCGACGGTCTGCTCCCGCGAGCAACCGGCCTCGGCCACGGTCTCCACGAAACGCATCAATTGATGCGTCGAGGAGTGCCCAGCACGAAAACCGAATTGCTCGGGGACCAGAATATCGAACCGTTGAAGGTGATCCATTAGCCGCCGCTGGACTAGTCGTTCGAAGACTTTCGAAGTGGACGACAGCAGGCTGATAGGCCGGAGGTTCTCGGCGAACTTGTGGTCTTTTCCCGGCTTCGGGATCATCGTGACCGTAGCCGAACGCCATTTCTTAGGAAAGTAGGCGAATCGGAAGCAGGCATTGAACAAATCGACCAGGAAGCGAACTCCCCGGTCCGGAAGTCTCTGTAGGGCGGCGTTAGTAACACCGTCCGGTCCAGGGCTCTTCCGGGGTCGAAGCGCTAAAAGCCTGTCCGTTACCTCTTCCACCGAAGTGGGTTCAGGTGCGGAGGTGATCGGGCTGCCGAGAGAAGCCTCAACTGCGGCTTCTATCTCCTCGTCGGAGTCTGGGTCCCCGGACGGGTTAGGAGCAAATTGAAGCTCCAGGTACCCGGCCAGGAACTCTGATTTCTCGTCCGGCTTGGCAAGGGGATGTCCACCAGGCCCGTTGATGGCCGGGAGTGGAGGACGGCGCCTCTTCCCGGTCATCGCGGTAGGTATTCTGTAAACGGAGGAGTCCCCCTCCGGTGCATCATCTGCCATTTTGGCGACCGTAAATTCCCAGCAGCTTCGTCGGAAGGCCTGCAAGTCACGACGTAACCTGCCGGCCGCCCGATTGAAGCTGGCCTTGTCGTCCGAATCTCGCGTCCGCTGCCACCGTCTCCGAAGTCTGTTCTTCTCTAAAGCGAGAAGACGGACTTCTTCTGGGATCCGGTGATAATCGGGCGTGAGATTAGGCTTCATCCGTGAGCACACGCCGACGGAAGAGACCACGGCATCATCGAACAAGGCGACCTCCTCGTCGATGTGCTGAGTGGTATCAAGCGGGACCTCCTCGGGAAGCCTGCGACAAAAGGCAGGCCCGAAGCGGTCCCACTCGACCACTCGTCGCGCTGCTCTCCCAATAGTGTGACGGGTAGGTACGTGCACCTCGATGGGACAATGGTCAGAGGACAGTTCCGTTAACACGGACACCTCAATCTGGTTGACAACTCCCTTGACAACTGCAATGTCTAGTATGTCAGGTCGGGCTCCAAGTCGGAGGGGATAGTGCGTCGGTTGTCCGGGTCCGTAGGCTCGTAGGTGGTGGTCGTGGAGGTACCTGCTAAGCGCCCTCCCGGATGGCGTAGTCAATCGACTACCCCAGTCGGGGTGTTTGCAGTTCAGGTCACCTGCAAAAATTACCTTCCTATGCGCACTGAAAATTGCGGACAGGTCGGCGTCTAGAACTGGTTTGGTCGGCGGTTTGTAAGCCGAAACCAGGAGGACACCTCCGAGAACTCCGGAGAGTTCAACGGCTGTGGCCTCGATATTTTGGCGAGGAGGCAAGACCACGCGGTGATGTGCAATCCAACGTTTCACCGCTATGGCCGTACCACCCCCCGCGTTCCGCCCAGGTCTATCGTCCCTGTAAAACGCATAGTTGGGCAATCTCACGTTGTCATGTGCCCTAAGCCAGGTCTCAGAGAGGAGAAGCACGTCGGGCTTGCGACGGGCTAGGAACTCTCTAAGTTCCTCGAGTTTGGGCAGAAGGCTGTTGGCGTTCCACGCTATAATGGAAAGGTCGCGCTTAATGGAGGTAATTCTGTTAGCGTGGAGCATTACAGAAGTCCTATGGCGGCTGCAGCTTCCGCGAGGAGGAGGAACTTTTCAGTCGGGGTCGCCGTGCGAAGGCGATCCCGAATGGAGCGATACAGACGGGCCACTTCTTCGAGGTCATATTCTTCGAAGAAAGATTTTACCTCGGCTAGAGCTGAGGGGGATGTGGACGACGATGAAGCAGATGGGGCAGGGTCGCTGCGGGCGGCGGCAGCATAGCTGCGGGCTGAATTCACCCGAGATGTGTTCCTGGGTGGGCGCTCGGTCCTTTCAGCTGCAGGACGGGGCTCTACTTTGGACTGCCGAGCAACCCCAGCGCCGGAGCGCTGCGTCGGTCTGGTTTGCGGTTTCTGGGCAGGGGTAGCGGGAGCAGCGTTTTTCTGTTTCTTCTGCTTCTTCTTCTTCCTAGACTTGGGTTTGTAGCGAGCCGCGGGTTGGGGAGATTCAGACCTCTCAGGGACTGGCTCGTCTACTTCCGGGGCAGGTTCCTCGTCCATTGGAACGGGCTGAGCTAGGGCCGATGCTGGCGTAGCATGCTCTTCCCGAGCAGGTTGGGACGATGCACGTGGCTGACCACGTGGGCGAGGTCGGGCGGGAGGTTGTGGCATAGATGAGCTGACCTTCTCCTTTCAACTTTTATGCGAAGCCCGCAAAGACTGGTCAGGCCCAGCAGTCTGTCCGCCTGTTCCCCCTTTAGGAGTATCACCCGGAGGAGGGGTAACTTACGCCTGGGGCCATATGAGGTAAAGAGCCTGATGCACTCTTTAATCGGGAAGCCGAGTTGGCGGAGCTCGTCCGCCACCTCGTCGGGTTCGGTTTCCTCGTCCAGGCCGCGAATAATTAGCCGGACGTGGGCCGCCTTCTCGTAGGAGAAAGAGTGAAATTGTAATCCATTAGCCTGTAAGAACAGGTAGACGGCACGGTACTCCTCGTCCGACGCGCAGCTAACGCGCAGACTGTCCCTTCCACGAAGAGACATCTGCACGTCCGCCGAGAGACGAACGCCGAGCCGGAGGCGTCTGGAAAAGTCAACGACGTTCTTGACGCCGTTGACGAACAGGGGCGGAGGGCGGCTTCTACGGGAAGGAGCATCTAAATCTAGCTCCGGTTCATCGGGGAGCGGAGTTTCCTCCGCTTTCCGTTTTTTCTTAGATACCACTACAGTAAAGGATGACCCAGGCGTGGGCTGGGACGTAGTGCACGTCGGGGCAGGAGTACCCCCAGAGACAACGTTCGACGCGGCCGAGACCGATTGGCGGCCCTGAGAAGGACCACTGCACGGTCCGACCGAGTCAGGGACAGGGCCGGGGCCTACTGAAGAAGCATTGGATTGGCCCTTAGCAGGACCATTCCGCTGCCCGGCCGCAACGCGACGGTCGCCCATCGCGTTTTGGCAAAGGTATTCGGGCCGAAGCCCTCCTACTGGGATACTTAACCCGCTTAGCGCCGGTATTGGAGGCCGCACCACGATTAAGCGAAGCGACCGACCGCTACCGGCAGGGACCTAACTTAGCCTACGCCAAGCTAAGCGGGCGATGCCACCAAAAGCCGCGGGAAAAACAGTAAATTAAGCTAGGCTTACCTGAAGCGATCCCTCGAAGTAATCCCAACAGGTCCACTGGTCCGGAGCTCCTCGAAAGCCACAAACACCACACAGCACTAACACTGGTCCACTGCACAGCACTTAGCCGCCTTTTGGCACCGGGAGGCACACTACACACGGTAAAACACCAGCCGACACCAGACCGCGAACGGCTACTGCCGCCAAGAGATTCGCACACGCGCACACGAAAACTGCCACGAACACAAGCCGAAGCAACCGATTTAACCGGACTAGTCGAGTCGTCTGCTGCCACGCGGCCCTAACAAGGGACGCTGAAGGCGGTCGCACGACCCACTAATGCGTGGCCGCAGCTAGCTTGGCTTCGCTCTTGTCGTTACTGTACCGGCACTGCAGGTGATCCTGTAGTTTTCGACACCTTCAGTCGTCGACGACCTTACTGCCGGCGCAAGCTAGGGCGGGAGCACCAACCGCCAACAACGTTCCAAGGAAGAGTCCACTTGATACTTCAATCTCAGCCTGGAGGAACTCCTGAGCTTCGATGTGTAGCGGTCCACAGTCAGACGTGGGTCTGTCTCAGGTCTCTTCTCAACATGCATGGTAATCAAACACGGAACAGTGACCAACAACAGACGGAGAATAATAATAGGCCGGCACAACGGAATAATAACGAAGAAGAACCCAGATCCGGAAACAGAGACCAAGGACGGGACATAACCTACGGAAATGATTATAGATATGAGGTTCAAAGGGGTAGGAATAACGAGAACGCCCAAACAACGGAGGACCATTCAGCGATGATCCTGTGGAGAATTGGAGAATCGCATATAACAAACGCAACCCACCAGAGCTCTGGATTCCCTCAAGAAGGAATGATAACCAGTCTAACACAAATCAAGTAGAGAGACAGGAGGACCATGAAGAAGAACCCTCGCCAGACAGATGGAATGAATAGGGACACTGAACTATGGGACTGATTTCCTGATAACCAACCGAAATAATTTAAATAAAAAAGAGATAACAAGACAAACGAATAAGTTTGCAAATAAATGATAAAGAAAAAGGTGTAAGATGAATTTCAAAATTCAAAAAGGTATGTAAGAACAACTTACGAAATGATTTAGAGCATATATGAGATAAAAAATAAACAAATCAATGATAAATAATAAATAAAAAAGAACTATGTAAGATCACCTTACCATAATAATCTTTAGCCAACATATGAGGCAAAGAAGTAAAAAATACACAAAATAATAAAAGAATGAGCTACAAAAAATTCCTAACAAGTAAGAACGATTAACTTACTATGATAAGTAAAAAAAATTCCACAACAATTTAGAAAATATGGGAAGTAAAATAACCAAACCAATGATCAAAAATGAAATAAATAAAATAAATATTCTAAGAGTTATAATATAAAATGAGATGAAACAAATAGTAATTGAAAATGAATAAAAAATGCTAATTGTATCAATAAAAAGCAACGCTTCAAGTATTATCAAATGGTATCAATAAAGAAAGATGAAAAATGCATATGACTCGAACTGTAATAATGAAATAAAAAAGTAAAAGATTCCCAAAAAATATTATGATTATTATTATTATTAGTCACAAGATGACTGTATTGAAGATTCATTAATTGAGATTGACTGTTGAATAAGTCCAGCAATCATTTAACTGAGCAGGGATGATGTTCCCCTGATCTCAGAACAAGAGTAGTTTTGAATGACGGAGTTAGGTAAGCCAACAGAGCCCATCCGAATCGATTTCAGCTACAATGTAGGGATAGTTAGAGAAAATAGGATTTATAGGGAATAATTTATAATATAAAAATCAATAAGCCAGATCGTATTAAGAGAAAATAATGAAGAAAAGACTCAGAAGAAAGGAAGTAGAAGATACAGAATTGAACATAAAACTGAATAAGAAGCAGAAGAATTTGAGAAGAAAATGATACAATACAATTGATAATTTCATCAAACTTAGAATCACGTTTTATAAAATGATCAATTTTGATGGAAGGGCATTATATAACATCGCCAAATTCAGATCATATTTGGTATCTATAAGTATGTAAGAAAGGCTAAAAAGTAATATATTTTAATAAATAAATAATGAAGAGAATAAAAATATAAAATGTAATTAAGAAAGAAGGAGGAAGCATAGTAAATAATAGCCATATTGTTGACAATGGCAAGTTAAATAAATAAGCAAATAAATCAATTCAGAAATAATAAACACTAGAAAATCAGTTAGGAAATAATTGACAAGCCAAAATATAGAAAATAATCTTGACACATAATCAGTACACAAACAAATTCAAGACACAATAACCAATAAACGAATCAATTATAACAACAAAACAAAACATTTTGTAGTAAAATGAAATATAATTTGTATAAAATAGGTAAAAATAATCAATGGCTACTTAGGCCTAGGAAATGCCTAACTGTCAATAACAAATAACTGCAAATTGTATAAAATCCACTAGGAAATCAACAAATTCAAGGCGAGTAAATAGCCAAGAATAATTTGTAAGTCATTTTAAAAGAAATATGTTAGAATAAGGAATTAAATTAAGAGAGAAATGTAATTACCAAATATTAAAATATGTGTACAAACATTAATATTTTGAAGAACCCGACCTTAAGGGATATCAAAATAATCTTTGAAAGGAAATAATAACAGTAGTGATAATATTTAATATGTAGGGAAGAAGACCGAAGAATATAAGCAATTAGAAGAGATACAGCTATTTTGAATAAAAATTCAAATTTGATAACAATGGATATAAGTCAAAATTAACCAATCAGAATTAATTGGTAACCATGACGACAGACGTTTGGTTACTAATTTACCGTTAGATTTCTTTACTCGTAATGTGACGCTCTTGTTGAATAGACGCCAAATCTTGAACGATCAAATTTCTAATTTAAAACATAAAAACAGTAAACGAAATTACCACCAATGAACAAGAAGGAAGCAGACGATGACTGAAACCATTTAACTGATGTCGAAGACGAATTAAATAAAAAAGAAACGAATAAATCGCCACGATTAATTTGAAAATGATGCCAGACGCCCTAGACAATTGAAAATTAAATATGATTGCAGCCTAATTCATTTTGACCAGATCAACTGGGTACTACCAGGCTACTGACGTGTTAAGTATCATTTAAATTACCCAAATTTCCGAATAAACTCACTTTTAAGATTTCTCACAGTAATCTGAACTCTCACTAAACTGCACATAATTTCTTTCAAAGATTAAAATAAAAAACTAAGACACTGAACATTTGTCAACTTGTGAAGTTAACCTGTTGTTAGTTTACGAAATTTTGAAACACTTTTACTACACTCCAAGAACACGTTATAACTACACATTATATTATTTAAGTATATATGATGTAAGGTTGTGTATTTTTATTGTTGTAATCGCAAATAATCCTTTTAACGTAATCACAAGAATCCAAGACGATTGAACGAAAACATTAATATACGACTTCGACAGACGCCAATATTGTTTGTCTGTTATGTTCAAAGATCGATTTGCCGAACCCAGAGATTTTGTCTCATATAAATTACCGGTGCAACTGTATTACAAAAGAAAACATAATTTGTATTAACCTGAATAATTAATCATCAACAAATAATAAACAAGTATGTTACTGAGTGTAACCACTGTGTTTTAATTTCATTAGGATGGTGTATAATAATTTGTGTACATTTTAGAGAACAGTTAGTATTGACGGCAAGCGCTCACATAGCCAGCGCAACGAACTACTGGCCCGATTCAGACGGCCAAGTCAAGGCGGGAACAAATTGAATTCTCCACACCGCCTGAGCTGCGCTTGCCATACATTCATAATTTTTTTAATTGTTTTAAATAAACAATTTGGCGCCACCCGGGATTTTCACACCCCTAGTGAACAACAGGTAAGGACTTCGATACCTGGTTATTCGTACGTTCGCGACGAACACAATCAACGTAAGTTACGTTCCAAAGCGACGACGGATTGGTAAGACACGTTACACCCATTACACATAGACACGTTTACGAAATAGACGGACATCCGAGCTATTACAAATTGGCGACCAACTGGTGAGGCTAGAAGAAAGGGAAATACGAAATTCTAGCGGCGATTACGAAAGGATACCAAGATGCACAGCACAAGATACCAAACTAAACTACGTGAGAAGGAGGCTGACAAGGAAGAAAACAGAGGAGAAGAAGAAGAAGGAACATCGGTTGAAGAGGTGGAAACAATAATGACCACAGAAGAACCAACCCAAGACGAAGAGATGGAACAACAGGAGGATGACGGAGAAGATGTTAGGGGAGATACAATCGAAAATCCGACGGACAAAGCTACAACAACCGAAGAGACAAAATTAGATAACATGATGAGGATGATGATGGAGCAATTCGGACAAATTAAAGAAAAATCAAAAAAGCAGAAGGAACAAATTAACGAAAAATTTTACAGGAATGAGGAGATTCTGAAACAGATGAAGGAAGAAACTAAAGAACAAAATGAGGTTTTTAAGGGAAACCTTAAAGAAACAAATGAGTGAAAATATAGACACACTGAACGCTAGAATCAAAAGCAACAATGAAACATTAAAACAACAAATTAACAAAAATAATGAAACCTTACAACAGCGATTGACGGAGGACATTCAAAGAAGGAATGAAGAGTTAAAGGAACAATTGAAGGAGGACCACGAGGAAACCAAAGAAGAAATGAAGAAGCAAATGGCACACCAATTAATGGAGTACCGGGAAGAAGCAAAACAGCAGGTAACCGAAACTAATGAGAAATTAGAGGAGACTTTGGAGAGACTGGAAAAAACCAACGAAACTGTTTCAGAAGTCCGTGATATTTTAATCAATAAAATAAACAACCTCGAAAAAGAAACTAAAAGGAGAATTGAGGAATGTCACGAAGAAACGACCAAAAAGTGGGAACAAGTGAACCAGGACATGCATCAAGTCCGGGAAGAGAACCAGAAGGAGACAGCAGTTATACGAACAGACCTGGGAGAAAGAATGGAAGGAGAGTACAGCAATCTAAATAAAATCGATAGCAAGGTGGACAAAAATAAAACAAAGAATTGATGAGATGCATAGACGAGAAGAATTATTACAGGAAGAAGTGGACGCCTGGCGTGACCGGCCATGTAATCATAATCATATACTCAATAATGACAATCGAGCTACAATTAACTTCCGCAAATATAAGCGCAATCCGATAGAGTTTCTGAAAAGGGTGGAAGAATTAATTATAAAGAATCGCGAAACCTGTTGGACAACTGTAAGCGGAATGTTGGACGAAATGTTCAAGGAAACATATGACAACTGGTGGACCACCACAAGACCAGACATCCAGAGCATCCAAGAATTCAAAACACAATTTAAAGCAAAATACTGGTCAGAGTCAACCCAGAACATGGTCCGCAACAACTTGAGTAACGGGAGGTATGAAAACCAAAACGGACAATCACTCACATCCTACTTTCTGGGAAAAATCTGCATGGCCAGAAATTTGGAACCACGCATTCCGGAAGAGTGTCTAGTCATACAATTATCATACCACTATGATGACGCGATACAGAAAGCCCGTATGTACAGTCAAGTCAAGACAATTCAGGACATGGCTAGTCTATTAGAGAGCCATGAACACGAATGGCAATACCGCAAGAACCGGTTCACAAGTTTCAGAAATAGTAAATTAAACGAAGGGCCATCACCATCAAACCAACAGGGTGATAACAAGCCACCACCGAACAACACTAATAATTCCCAAGGAAATCAACGTGGGAATAATGCGCCCAGGAACTATAATCAAAACGGTAACAACAACGGTAATTTTAGAAATGATTACAGGGGTAACTACCCACGGAACGGTCCTAACAATTATTATCGTCCAGGAAACGGTAACAACAACAACCGAGGATACCGACCGCAAGTAAATTATGTGAGATGCCAAGCCCAACGAAACCCAAGAAGGCACTATTCAAGACCACCAACAGTCAACATGCATGGTAATCAAACACGGAACAGTGACCAACAACAGACGGAGAATAATAATAGGCCGGCACAACGGAATAATAACGAAGAAGAACCCAGATCCGGAAACAGAGACCAAGGACGGGACATAACCTACGGAAATGATTATAGATATGAGGTTCAAAGTGGTAGGAATAACGAGAACGCCCAAACAACGGAGGATTATGATTGTATACCATTCAGCGATGATCCTGTGGAGAATTGGAGAATCGCATATAACAAACGCAACCCACCAGAGCTCTGGATTCCCTCAAGAAGGAATGATAACCATTCCAACACAAATCAAGTAGAGAGACAGGAGGACCATGAAGAAGAACCCTCGCCAGACAGATGGAATGAATAGGGACACTGAACTATGGGACTGATTTCCTGATAACCAACCGAAATAATTTAAATAAAAAAGAGATAACAAGACAAACGAATAAGTTTGCAAATAAATGATAAAGAAAAAGGTGTAAGATGAATTTCAAAATTCAAAAAGTTATGTAAGACCAACTTACGAAATGATTTAGAGCATATATGAGATAAAAAATAAACAAATCAATGATAAATAATAAATAAAAAAGAACTATGTAAGATCACCTTACCATAATAATCTTTAGCCAACATATGAGGCAAAGAAGTAAAAAATAATAAAGGAATGAGCTACAAAAAATTCCTAACAAGTAAGAACGATTAACTTACTATGATAAGTAAAAAAAATTCCACAACAATTTAGAAAATATGGGAAGTAAAATAACCAAACCAATGATCAAAAATGAAATAAATAAAATAAATATTCTAAGAGTTATAATATAAAATGAGATGAAACAAAGAGTAATTGAAAATGAATAAAAATTGTTAATTGTATCAATAAAAAGCAACGCTTCAAGTATTATCAAATGGTATCAATAAAGAAAGATGAAAAATGCATATGACTCGAACTGAGCAATAATGAAATAAAAAAGTAAAAGATTCCCAAAAAATATTATGATTATTATTATTATTATTAGTCACAATATGACTGTATTGAAGGTTCATTAATTGAGATTGACTGTTGAATAAGTCCAGCAGTCATTTAACTGAGCAGGGATGATGTTCCCCTGATCTCAGAACAAGAGTAGTTTTGAATGACGGAGTTAGGTAAGCCAACAGAGCCCATCCGAATCGATTTCAGCTACAATGTAGGGATAGTTAGAGAAAATAGGATTTATAGGGAATAATTTATAATATAAAAATCAATAAGCCAGATCGTATTAAGAGAAAATAATGAAGAAAAGACTCAGAAGAAAGGAAGTAGAAGATACAGAATTGAACATAAAACTGAATAAGAAGCAGGAGAATTTGAGAAGAAAATGATACAATACAATTGATAATTTCATCAAACTTAGAATCACGTTTTATAAAATGATCAATTTTGGTGGGAGGGCATTATATAACATCGCCAAATTC
Source organism: Magicicada septendecula (assembly GCA_034769895.1). Classification (NCBI taxonomy): domain Eukaryota; kingdom Metazoa; phylum Arthropoda; class Insecta; order Hemiptera; family Cicadidae; genus Magicicada; species Magicicada septendecula. The sequence goes on from CM068367.1 coordinate 492,010,555, forward strand.
AGATCATATTTGATATCTATAAGTATGTAAGAAAGGCTAAAAAGTAACATATTTTAATAAATAAATAATGAAGAGAATAAAAATATAAAATGTAATTAAGAAAGAAGGAGGAAGAATAGTAAATAATAGCCATATTGTTGACAATGGCAAGTTAAATAAATAAGCAAATAAATCAATTCAGAAATAATAAACACTAGAAAATCAGTTAGGGAATAATTGACAAGCCAAAATATAGAAAATAATCTTGACACATAATCAGTACACAAACAAATTCAAGACACAATAACCAATAAACGAATCAATTATAACAACAAAACAAAACATTTTGTAGTAAAATGAAATATAATTTGTATAAAATAGGTAAAAATAATCAATGGCTACTTAGGTCTAGGAAATGCCTAACTGTCAATAACAAATAACTGAAAATTGTATAAAATCCACTAGGAAATCAACAAATTCAAGGCGAGTAAATAGCCAAGAATAATTTGTAAGTCATTTTAAAAGAAATGTGTTAGAATAAGGAATTAAATTAAGAGAGAAATGTAAGTACCAAATATTAAAATATGTGTACAAACATTAATATTTTGAAGAACCCGACCTTAAGGGATATCAAAATAATCTTTGAAAGGAAATAATAACAGTAGTGATAATATTTAATATGTAGGGAAGAAGACCGAAGAATATAAGCAATTAGAAGAGATACAGCTATTTTGAATAAAAATTCAAATTTGATAACAATGGATATAAGTCAAAATTAACCAATCAGAATTAATTGGTACCATGACGACAGACGTTTGGTTACTAATTTACCGTTAAATTTCTTTACTCGTAATGTGACGCTCTTGCTGAATAGACGCCAAATCTTGAACGATCCAATTTCTAATTTAAAACATAAAAATAGTAAACGAAATTACCACCAATGAACAAGAAGGAAGCAGACGATGACTGAAACCATTTAACTGATGTCGAAGACGAATTAAATAAAAAAGAAACGAATAAATCGCCACGATTAATTTGAAAATGATGCCAGACGCCCTAGACAATTGAAAATTAAATATGATTGCAGCCTAATTCATTTTGACCAGATCAATTGGGTACTACCAGTCTACTGACGTGTTAAGTATCATTTAAATTACCCAAATTTCCGAATAAACTCACATTTAAGATTTCTCACAGTAATCTGAACTCTCACTAAACTGCACATAATTTCTTTCAAAGATTAAAATAAAAAACTAAGACACTGAAAATTTGTCAACTTGTGAAGTTAACCTGTTGTTAGTTTACGAAATTTTGAAACACATTTACTACCCTCCAAGAACACGTTATAACTACACATTATATTATTTAAGTATATATGATGTAAGGTTGTGTATTTTTATTGTTGTAATCGCAAATAATCCTTTTAACGTAATCACAAGAATCCAAGACGATTGAACGAAAACATTTATATACGACTTCGACAGACGCCATTATTGTTTGTCTGTTACGTTCAAAGATCGATTTGCCAAACCCAGAGATTTTGTCTCATATAAATTACCGGTGCAACTGTATTACAAAAGAAAACATAATTTGTATTAACCTGAATAATTAACCATCAACAAATAATAAACAAGTACTGAGTGTAACCACTGTGTTGTAATTTCATTAGGATGGTGTATAATAATTTGTGTACATTTTAGAGAAGAGTTAGTATTGACGGCAAGCGCTCACATAGCCAGCGCAACGAACTACTGGTCCGATTCAGACGGCCAAGTCAAGGCGGGAACAAATTGAATTCTCCACACCGCCTGAGCTGCGCTTGCCATACATTCATAATTTTTTTAATTGTTTTAAATAAACAATTTGGCGCCACCCGGGATTTTCCCACCCCTAGTGAACAACAGGTAAGGACTTCGATACCTGGTTATTCGTACGTTCGCGACGAACACAATCAACGTAAGTTACGTTCCAAAGCGACGACGGATTGGTAAGACACGTTACACCCATTACACATAGACACGTTTACGAAATAGACGGACATCCGAGCTATTACAAATTGGCGACCAACTGGTGAGGCTAGAAGAAAGGGAAATACGAAATTCTAGCGGCGATTACGAAAGGATAACAAGATGCACAACACAAGATACCAAACTAAACTACGTGAGAAGGAGGCTGACAAGGAAGAAAACAGAGGAGAAGAAGAAGAAGGAACATCGGTTGAAGAGGTGGAAACAATAATGACCACAGAAGAACCAACCCAAGACGAAGAGATGGAACAACAGGAGGATGACGGAGAAGAAGCTAGGGGAGATACAATCGAAAATCCGACGGACAAAGCTACAACAACCGAAGAGACAAAATTAGATAACATGATGAGGATGATGATGGAGCAATTCGGACAAATTAAAGAAAAATAAAAAAAGCAGAAGGAACAAATTAACGAAAAATTTGACAAGAATGAGGAGAGTCTGAAACAGATGAAGGAAGAAACTAAAGAACAAAATGAGGTTTTAAGGGAAACCTTAAAGACACAAATCAGTGAAAATGTAGACACACTGAACGCTAGAATCAAAAGCAACAATGTAACATTAAAACAACAAATTAACAAAAATAATGAAACCTTACAACAGCGATTGACGGAGGACATTCAAAGAAGGAATGAAGAGTTAAAGGAACAAATGAAGGAGGACCACGAGAAAACCAAAGAAAAAATTAAGTAGCAAATGGCACACCAATTAATGGAGTACCGGGAAGAAGCAAAACAGCAGGTAACCGAAACTAATGAGAAATTAGAGGAGACGTTGGAGAGACTGGAAAAAACCAACGAAACTGTTTCAGACGTCCGTGATATTTTAGTCAATAAAATAAACAACCTCGAAGGAGAAACTAAAAGGAGAATTGAGGAATGTCACGAAGAAACAACCAAAAAGTGGGAACAAGTGAACCAGGACATGCATCAAGTCCGGGAAGAGAACCAGAAGGAGACAGCAGTTATACGAACAGACTTGGGAGAAAGAATGGAAGGAGTGTACAGCAATCTAAATAAAATCGATAGCAAGGTGGACAAAAATAAAACAAAGAATTGATGAGATGCATAGACGAGAAGAATTATTACAGGAAGAAGTGGACGCCTGGCGTGACCGGCCAGATAATCATAATCATGTACTCAATAATGACAATCGAGATACAATTAACTTCCGCAACTATAAGCGCAATCCGATAGATTTTCTGAAAAGGGTGGAAGAATTAATTATAAAGAATCGCGAAACCTGCTGGACAACTGTAAGGGGAATGTTGGACGAAATGTTCAAGGAAACATATGACAACTGGTGGACCGCCACAAGACCAGACATCCAGAGCATCCAAGAATTCAGAACACAATTTAAAGCAAAATACTGGTCAGAGTCAACCCAGAACATGGTCCGCAACAACTTGAGTAACGGGAGGTATGAAAACCAAAACGGACAATCACTCATATCCTACTTTCTGGGAAAAATCTGTATGGCCAGAAATTTGGAACCACGCATTCCGGAAGAGTGTCTAGTCATACAATTATCATACCACTATGATGACGCGATACAGAAAGCCCGTATGTACAGTCAAGTGAAGGCAATTCAGGACATGGCTAGTCTATAAGAGAGCCATGAACACGATGGCAATACCGCAAGAACCGGTTCACAAGTTTCAGAAATACTAAATTAAACGAAGGGCCATCACCATCAAACCAACAGGGTGATAACAAGCCACCACCGAACAACACTAATAATTACCAAGGAAATCAACGTGGGAATAATGCGCCCAGGAACTATAATCAAATCGGTAACAACAACGGTAATTTTAGAAATGATTACAGGGGTAACTACCCACGGAACGTTCCTAACAATTATTATCGTCCAGGAAACGGTAACAACAACAACCGAGGATACCGACCGCAAGTGAATTATGTGAGATGCCAAGCCCAACAAAACCCAAGAAGGCACTATTCAAGACCACCAACAGTCAACATGCATGGTAATCAAACACGGAACAGTGACCAACAACAGACGGAGAATAATAATAGGCCGGCACAACGGAATAATAACGAAGAAGAACCCAGATCCGGAAACAGAGACCAAGGACGGGACATAACCTACGGAAATGATTATAGATATGAGGTTCAAAGGGGTAGGAATAACGAGAACGCCCAAACAACGGAGGACCATTCAGCGATGATCCTGTGGAGAATTGGAGAATCGCATATAACAAACGCAACCCACCAGAGCTCTGGATTCCCTCAAGAAGAATGATAACCAGTCTAACACAAATCAAGTAGAGAGACAGGAGGACCATGAAGAAGAACCCTCGCCAGACAGATGGAATGAATAGGGACACTGAACTATGGGACTGATTTCCTGATAACCAACCGAAATAATTTAAATAAAAAAGAGATAACAAGACAAACGAATAAGTTTGCAAATAAATGATAAACAAAAGGTGTAAGATGAATTTCAAAATTCAAAAAGTTATGTAAGACCAACTTACGAAATGATTTAGAGCATATATGAGATAAAAAATAAACAAATCAATGATAAATAATAAATAAAAAAGAACTATGTAAGATCACCTTACCATAATAATCTTTAGCCAACATATGAGGCAAAGAAGTAAAAAATAATAAAGGAATGAGCTACAAAAAATTCCTAACAAGTAAGAACGATTAACTTACTATGATAAGTAAAAAAAATTCCACAACAATTTAGAAAATATGGGAAGTAAAATAACCAAACCAATGATCATAAATGAAATAAATAAAATAAATATTCTAAGAGTTATAATATAAAATGAGATGAAACAAAGAGTACTTGAAAATGAATAAAAATTGTTAATTGTATCAATAAAAAGCAACGCTTCAAGTATTAACAAATGGTATCTATAAAGAAAGATGAAAAATACATATGACTCGAACTGAGCAATAATGTAATAAAAAAGTAAAAGATTCCCAAAAAATATTATGATTATTATTATTAGTCACAATATGACTGTATTGAAGATTCATTAATTGAGATTGACTGTTGAATAAGTCCAGCAGTCATTTAACTGAGCAGGGATGATGTTCCCCTGATCTCAGAACAAGAGTAGTTTTGAATGACGGAGTTAGGTAAGCCAACAGAGCCCATCCGAATCGATTTCAGCTACAAAGTAGGATAGTTAGAGAAAATAGGATTTATAGGGAATAATTTATAATATAAAAATCAATAAGCTAGATCGTATTAAGAGAAAATAATGAAGAAAAGACTCAGAAGAAAGGAAGTAGAAGATACAGAATTGAACATAAAACTGAATAAGAAGCAGGAGAATTTGAGAAGAAAATGATACAATACAATTGATAATTTCATCAAACTTAGAATCACGTTTTATAAAATGATCAATTTTGGTGGAAGGGCATTATATAACATCGCCAAATTCAGATCATATTTGATATCTATAAGTATGTAAGAAAGGCTAAAAAGTAATATATTTTAATAAATAAATAATGAAGAGAATAAAAATATAAAATGTAATTAAGAAAGAAGGAGGAAGAATAGTAAATAATAGCCATATTGTTGACAATGGCAAGTTAAATAAATAAGCAAATAAATCAATTCAGAAATAATAAACACTAGAAAATCAGTTAGGAAATAATTGACAAGCCAAAATATAGAAAATAATCTTGACACATAATCAGTACACAAACAAATTCAAGACACAATAACCAATAAACGAATCAATTATAACAACAAAACAAAACATTTTGTAGTAAAATGAACTATAATTTGTATAAAATAGGTAAAAATAATCAATGGCTACTTAGGTCTAGGAAATGCCTAACTGTCAATAACAAATAACTGCAAATTGTATAAAATCCACTAGGATATCAACAAATTCAAGGCGAGTAAATAGCCAAGAATAATTTGTAAGTCATTTTAAAAGAAATATGTTAGAATAAGGAATTAAATTAAGAGAGAAATGTAAGTACCAAATATTAAAATATGTGTACAAACATTAATATTTTGAAGAACCCGACCTTAAGGGATATCAAAATAATCTTTGAAAGGAAATAATAACAGTAGTGATAATATTTAATATGTAGGGAAGAAGACCGAAGAATATAAGCAATTAGAAGAGATACAGCTATTTTGAATAAAAATTCAAATTTGATAACAATGGATATAAGTCAAAATTAACCAATCAGAATTAATTGGTAACCATGACGACAGACGTTTGGTTACTAATTTACCGTTAAATTTCTTTACTCGTAATGTGACGCTCTTGCTGAATAGACGCCAAATCTTGAACGATCCAATTTCTAATTTAAAACATAAAAATAGTAAACGAAATTACCACCAATGAACAAGAAGGAAGCAGACGATGACTGAAACCATTTAACTGATGTCGAAGACGAATTAAATAAACAAGAAACGAATAAATCACCACGATTAATTTGAAAATGATGCCAGACGCCCTAGACAATTGAAAATTAAATATGATTGCAGCCTAATTCATTTTGACCAGATCAACTGGGTACTACCAGTCTACTGACGTGTTAAGTATCATTTAAATTACCCAAATTTCCGAATAAACTCACTTTTAAGATTTCTCATAGTAATCTGAACTCTCACTAAACTGCACATAATTTCTTTCAAAGATTAAAATAAAAAACTAAGACACTGAAAATTTGTCAACTTGTGAAGTTAACCTGTTGTTAGTTTACGAAATTTTGAAACACATTTACTACACTCCAAGAACACGTTATAACTACACATTATATTATTTAAGTATATATGATGTAAGGTTGTGTATTTTTATTGTTGTAATCGCAAATAATCCTTTTAACGTAATCACAAGAATCCAAGACGATTGAACGAAAACATTTATATACGACTTCGACAGACGCCATTATTGTTTGTCTGTTACGTTCAAAGATCGATTTGCCAAACCCAGAGATTTTGTCTCATATAAATTACCGGTGCAACTGTATTACAAAAGAAAACATAATTTGTATTAACCTGAATAATTAACCATCAACAAATAATAAACAAGTACTGAGTGTAACCACTGTGTTGTAATTTCATTAGGATGGTGTATAATAATTTGTGTACATTTTAGAGAACAGTTAGTATTGACGGCAAGCGCTCACATAGCCAGCGCAACGAACTACTGGTCCGATTCAGACGGCCAAGTCAAGGCGGGAACAAATTGAATTCTCCACACCGCCTGAGCTGCGCTTGCCATACATTCATAATTTTTTTAATTGTTTTAAATAAACAATTTGGCGCCACCCGGGATTTTCACACCCCTAGTGAACAACAGGTAAGGACTTCGATACCTGGTTATTCGTACGTTCGCGACGAACACAATCAACGTAAGTTACTTTCTAAAGCGACGACGGATTGGTAAGACACGTTACACCCATTACACATAGACACGTTTACGAAATAGACGGACATCCGAGCTATTACAAATTGGCGACCAACTGGTGAGGCTAGAAGAAAGGGAAATACGAAATTCTAGCGGCGATTACGAAAGGATAACAAGATGCACAAAACACAAGATACCAAACTAAACTACGTGAGAAGGAGGCTGACAAGGAAGAAAACAGAGGAGAAGAAGAAGAAGGAACATCGGTTGAAGAGGTGGAAACAATAATGACCACAGAAGAACCAACCCAAGACGAAGAGATGGAACAACAGGAGGATGACGGAGAAGAAGCTAGGGGAGATACAATCGAAAATCCGACGGACAAAGCTACAACAACCGAAGAGACAAATTAAATAACATGATGAGGATGATGATGGAGCAATTCGGACAAATTAAAGAAAAATCAAAAAAGCAGAAGGAACAAATTAACGAAAAATTTGACAGGAATGAGGAGAGTCTGAAACAGATGAAGGAAGAAACTAAAGAACAAAATGAGGTTTTAAGGGAAACCTTAAAGAGACAAATCAGTGAAAATGTAGACACACTGAACGCTAGAATCAAAAGCAACAATGTAACATTAAAACAACAAATTAACAAAAATAATGAAACCTTACAACAGCGATTGACGGAGGACATTCAAAGAAGGAATGAAGAGTTAAAGGAACAATTGAAGGAGGACCACGAGAAAACCAAAGAAAAAATTAAGAAGCAAATGGCACACCAATTAATGGAGTACCGGGAAGAAGCAATACAGCAGGTAACCGAAACTAATGAGAAATTAGAGGAGACGTTGGAGAGACTGGAAAAAACCAACGAAACTGTTTCAGACGTCCGTGATATTTTAGTCAATAAAATAAACGACCTCGAAGGAGAAACTAAAAGGAGAATTGAGGAATGTCACGAAGAAACAACCAAAAAGTGGGAACAAGTGAACCAGGACATGCATCAAGTCCGGGAAGAGAACCAGAAGGAGACAGCAGTTATACGAACAGACTTGGGAGAAAGAATGGAAGGAGTGTACAGCAATCTAAATAAAATCGATAGCAAGGTGGACAAAAATAAAACAAAGAATTGATGAGATGCATAGACGAGAAGAATTATTACAGGAAGAAGTGGACGCCTGGCGTGACCGGCCAGATAATCATAATCATGTACTCAATAATGACAATCGAGATACAATTAACTTCCGCAACTATAAGCGCAATCCGATAGATTTTCTGAAAAGGGTGGAAGAATTAATTATAAAGAATCGCGAAACCTGATGGACAACTGTAAGGGGAATGTTGGACGAAATGTTCAAGGAAACATATGACAACTGGTGGACCGCCACAAGACCAGACATCCAGAGCATCCAAGAATTCAGAACACAATTTAAAGCAAAATACTGGTCAGAGTCAACCCAGAACATGGTCCGCAACAACTTGAGTAAGGGGAGGTATGAAAACCAAAACGGACAATCACTCATATCCTACTTTCTGGGAAAAATCTGTATGGCCAGAAATTTGGAACCACGCATTCCGGAAGAGTGTCTAGTCATACAATTATCATACCACTATGATGACGCGATACAGAAAGCCCGTATGTACAGTCAAGTGAAGGCAATTCAGGACATGGCTAGTCTATAAGAGAGCCATGAACACGATGGCAATACCGCAAGAACCGGTTCACAAGTTTCAGAAATACTAAATTAAACGAAGGGCCATCACCATCAAACCAACAGGGTGATAACAAGCCACCACCGAACAACACTAATAATTACCAAGGAAATCAACGTGGGAATAATGCGCCCAGGAACTATAATCAAATCGGTAACAACAACGGTAATTTTAGAAATGATTACAGGGGTAACTACCCACGGAACGTTCCTAACAATTATTATCGTCCAGGAAACGGTAACAACAACAACCGAGGATACCGACCGCAAGTGAATTATGTGAGATGCCAAGCCCAACAAAACCCAAGAAGGCACTATTCAAGACCACCAACAGTCAACATGCATGGTAATCAAACACGGAACAGTGACCAACAACAGACGGAGAATAATAATAGGCCGGCACAACGGAATAATAACGAAGAAGAACCCAGATCCGGAAACAGAGACCAAGGACGGGACATAACCTACGGAAATGATTATAGATATGAGGTTCAAAGGGGTAGGAATAACGAGAACGCCCAAACAACGGAGGACCATACAGCGATGATCCTGTGGAGAATTGGAGAATCGCATATAACAAACGCAACCCACCAGAGCTCTGGATTCCCTCAAGAAGGAATGATAACCAGTCTAACACAAATCAAGTAGAGAGACAGGAGGACCATGAAGAAGAACCCTCGCCAGACAGATGGAATGAATAGGGACACTGAACTATGGGACTGATTTCCTGATAACCAACCGAAATAATTTAAATAAAAAAGAGATAACAAGACAAACGAATAAGTTTGCAAATAAATGATAAAGAAAAAGGTGTAAGATGAATTTCAAAATTCAAAAAGTTATGTAAGACCAACTTACGAAATGATTTAGAGCATATATGAGGTAAAAAATAAACAAATCAATGATAAATAATAAATAAAAAAGAACCATGTAAGATCACCTTACCATAATAATCTTTAGCCAACATATGAGGCAAAGAAGTAAAAAATAATAAAGGAATGAGCTACAAAAAATTCCTAACAAGTAAGAACGATTAACTTACTATGATAAGTAAAAAAAATTCCACAAAAATTTAGAAAATATGAGAAGTAAAATAACCAAACCAATGATCAAAAATGAAATAAATAAAATAAATATTCTAAGAGTTATAATATAAAATGAGATGAAACAAAGAGTAATTGAAAATGAATAAAAATTGTTAATTGTATCAATAAAAAGCAACGCTTCAAGTATTAACAAATGGTATCTATAAAGAAAGATGAAAAATGCATATGACTCGAACTGAGCAATAATGTAATAAAAAAGTAAAAGATTGCCAAAAAATATTATGATTATTATTATTATTATTAGTCACAATATGACTGTATTGAAGGTTCATTAATTGAGATTGACTGTTGAATAAGTCCAGCAGTCATTTAACTGAGCAGGGATGATGTTCCCCTGATCTCAGAACAAGAGTAGTTTTGAATGACGGAGTTAGGTAAGCCAACAGAGCCCATCCGAATCGATTTCAGCTACAAAGTAGGATAGTTAGAGAAAATAGGATTTATAGGGAATAATTTATAATATAAAAATCAATAAGCCAGATCGTATTAAGAGAAAATAATGAAGAAAAGTCTCAGAAGAAAGGAAGTAGAAGATACAGAATTGAACATAAAACTGAAGAAGAAGCAGGAGAATTTGAGAAGAAAATGATACAATACAATTGATAATTTCATCAAACTTAGAATCACGTTTTATAAAATGATCAATTTTGGTGGAAGGGCATTATATAACATCGCCAAATTCAGATCATATTTGATATCTATAAGTATGTAAGAAAGGTTAAAAAGTAATATATTTTAATAAATAAATAATGAAGAGAATAAAAATATAAAATGTAATTAAGAAAGAAGGAGGAAGAATAGTAAATAATAGCCATATTGTTGACAATGGCAAGTTAAATAAATAAGCAAATAAATCAATTCAGAAATAATAAACACTAGAAAATCAGTTAGGAAATAATTGACAAGCCAAAATATAGAAAATAATCTTGACACATAATCAGTACACAAACAAATTCAAGACACAATAACCAATAAACGAATCAATTATAACAACAAAACAAAACATTTTGTAGTAAAATGAAATATAATTTGTATAAAATAGGTAAAAATAATCAATGGCTACTTAGGTCTAGGAAATGCCTAACTGTCAATAACAAATAACTGCAAATTGTATAAAATCCACTAGGAAATCAACAAATTCAAGGCGAGTAAATAGCCAAGAATAATTTGTAAGTCATTTTAAAAGAAATATGTTAGAATAAGGAATTAAATTAAGAGAGAAATGTAAGTACCAAATATTAAAATATGTGTACAAACATTAATATTTTGAAGAACCCGACCTTAAGGGATATCAAAATAATCTTTGAAAGGAAATAATAACAGTAGTGATAATATTTAATATGTAGGGAAGAAGACCGAAGAATATAAGCAATTAGAAGAGATACAGCTATTTTGAATAAAAATTCAAATTTGATAACATTTAAGTCAAAATTAACCAATCAGAATTAATTGGTAACCATGACGGCAGACGTTTGGTTACTAATTTACCGTTAAATTTCTTTACTCGTAATGTGACGCTCTTGCTGAATAGACGCCAAATCTTGAACGATCCAATTTCTAATTTAAAACATAAAAATAGTAAACGAATTACCACCAATGAACAAGAAGGAAGCAGACGATGACTGAAACCATTTAACTGATGTCGAAGACGAATTAAATAAAAAAGAAACGAATAAATCGCCACGATTAATTTGAAAATGATGCCAGACGCCCTAGACAATTGAAAATTAAATATGATTGCAGCCTAATTCATTTTGACCAGATCAACTGGGTACTACCAGTCTACTGACGTGTTAAGTATCATTTAAATTACCCAAATTTCCGAATAAACTTACTTTTAAGATTTCTCACAGTAATCTGAACTCTCACTAAACTGCACATAATTTCTTTCAAAGATTAAAATAAAAAACTAAGACACTGAAAATTTGTCAACTTGTGAAGTTAACCTGTTGTTAGTTTACGAAATTTTGAAACACATTTACTACACTCCAAGAACACGTTATAACTACACATTATATTATTTAAGTATATATGATGTAAGGTTGTGTATTTTTATTGTTGTAATCGCAAATAATCCTTTTAACGTAATCACAAGAATCCAAGACGATTGAACGAAAACATTTATATACGACTTCGACAGACGCCATTATTGTTTGTCTGTTACGTTCAAAGATCGATTTGCCAAACCCAGAGATTTTGTCTCATATAAATTACCGGTGCAACTGTATTACAAAAGAAAACATAATTTGTATTAACCTGAATAATTAACCATCAACAAATAATAAACAAGTACTGAGTGTAACCACTGTGTTGTAATTTCATTAGGATGGTGTATAATAATTTGTGTACATTTTAGAGAACAGTTAGTATTGACGGCAAGCGCTCACATAGCCAGCGCAACGAACTACTGGTCCGATTCAGACGGCCAAGTCAAGGCGGGAACAAATTGAATTCTCCACACCGCCTGAGCTGCGCTTGCCATACATTCATAATTTTTTTAATTGTTTTAAATAAACAATTTGGCGCCACCCGGGATTTTCACACCCCTAGTGAACAACAGGTAAGGACTTCGATACCTGGTTATTCGTACGTTCGCGACGAACACAATCAACGTAAGTTACGTTCCAAAGCGACGACGGATTGGTAAGACACGTTACACCCATTACACATAGACACGTTTACGAAATAGACGGACATCCGAGCTATTACAAATTGGCGACCAACTGGTGAGGCTAGAAGAAAGGGAAATACGAAATTCTAGCGGCGATCACGTAAGGATAACAAGATGCACAACACAAGATACCAAACTAAACTACGTGAGAAGGAGGCTGACAAGGAAGAAAACAGAGGAGAAGAAGAAGAAGGAACATCGGTTGAAGAGGTGGAAACAATAATGACCACAGAAGAACCAACCCAAGACGAAGAGATGGAACAACAGGAGGATGACGGAGAAGAAGCTAGGGGAGATACAATCGAAAATCCGACGGACAAAGCTACAACAACCGAAGAGACAAAATTAGATAACATGATGGAGCAATTCGGACAAATTAAAGAAGAATCAAAAAAGCGAAGGAACAAATTAACGAAAAATTTGACAGGAATGAGGAGAGTCTGAAACAGATGAAGGAAGAAACTAAAGAACAAAATGAGGTTTTAAGGGAAACCTTAAAGAAACAAATCAGTGAAAATGTAGACACACTGAACGCTAGAATCAAAAGCAACAATGTAACATTAAAACAACAAATTAACAAAAATAATGAAACCTTACAACAGCGATTGACGGAGGACATTCAAAGAAGGAATGAAGAGTTAAAGGAACAATTGAAGGAGGACCACGAGAAAACCAAAGAAAAAATTAAGAAGCAAATGGCACACCAATTAATGGAGTACCGGGAAGAAGCAAAACAGCAGGTAACCGAAACTAATGAGAAATTAGAGGAGACGTTGGAGAGACTGGAAAAAACCAACGAAACTGTTTCAGACGTCCGTGATATTTTAGTCAATAAAATAAACAACCTCGAAGGAGAAACTAAAAGGAGAATTGAGGAATGTCACGAAGAAACAACCAAAAAGTGGGAACAAGTGAACCAGGACATGCATCAAGTCCGGGAAGAGAACCAGAAGGAGACAGCAGTTATACGAACAGACCTGGGAGAAAGAATGGAAGGAGTGTACAGCAATCTAAATAAAATCGATAGCAAGGTGGACAAAAATAAACAAAGACTTGATGAGATGCATAGACGAGAAGAATTATTACAGGAAGAAGTGGACGCCTGGCGTGACCGGCCATGTAATCATAATCATGTACTCAATAATGACAATCGAGATACAATTAACTTCCGCAACTATAAGCGCAATCCGATAGATTTTCTGAAAAGGGTGGAAGAATTAATTATAAAGAATCGCGAAACCTGATGGACAACTGTAAGAGGAATGTTGGACGAAATGTTCAAGGAAACATATGACAACTGGTGGACCGCCACAAGACCAGACATCCAGAGCATCCAAGAATTCAGAACACAATTTAAAGCAAAATACTGGTCAGAGTCAACCCAGAACATGGTCCGCAACAACTTGAGTAACGGGAGGTATGAAAACCAAAACGGACAATCACTCATATCCTACTTTCTGGGAAAAATCTGTATGGCCAGAAATTTGGAACCACGCATTCCGGAAGAGTGTCTAGTCATACAATTATCATACCACTATGATGACGCGATACAGAAAGCCCGTATGTACAGTCAAGTCAAGACAATTCAGGACATGGCTAGTCTATAAGAGAGCCATGAACACGAATGGCAATACCGCAAGAACCGGTTCACAAGTTTCAGAAATAGTAAATTAAACGAAGGGCCATCACCATCAAACCAACAGGGTGATAACAAGCCACCACCGAACAACACTAATAATTACCAAGGAAATCAACGTGGGAATAATGCGCCCAGGAACTATAATCAAAACGGTAACAACAACGGTAATTTTAGAAATGGTTACAGGGGTAACCCACGGAACGTTCCTAACAATTATTATCGTCCAGGAAACGGTAACAACAACAACCGAGGATACCGACCGCAAGTGAATTATGTGAGATGCCAAGCCCAACAAAACCCAAGAAGGCACTATGCAAGACCACCAACAGTCAACATGCATGGTAATCAAACACGGAACAGTGACCAACAACAGACGGAGAATAATAATAGGCCGGCACAACGGAATAATAACGAAGAAGAACCCAGATCCGGAAACAGAGACCAAGGACGGGACATAACCTACGGAAATGATTATAGATATGAGGTTCAAAGGGGTAGGAATAACGAGAACGCCCAAACAACGGAGGATTATGATTGTATACCATTCAGCGATGATCCTGTGGAGAATTGGAGAATCGCATATAACAAACGCAACCCACCAGAGCTCTGGATTCCCTCAAGAAGGAATGATAACCAGTCTAACACAAATCAAGTAGAGAGACAGGAGGACCATGAAGAAGAACCCTCGCCAGACAGATGGAATGAATAGGGACACTGAACTATGGGACTGATTTCCTGATAACCAACCGAAATAATTTAAATAAAAAAGAGATAACAAGACAAACGAATAAGTTTGCAAATAAATGATAAAGAAAAAGGTGTAAGATGAATTTCAAAATTCAAAAAGTTATGTAAGACCAACTTACGAAATGATTTAGAGCATATATGAGGTAAAAAATAAACAAATCAATGATAAATAATAAATAAAAAAGAACTATGTAAGATCACCTTACCATAATAATCTTTAGCCAACATATGAGGCAAAGAAGTAAAAAATAATAAAGGAATGAGCTACAAAAAATTCCTAACAAGTAAGAACGATTAACTTACTATGATAAGTAAAAAAAATTCCACAACAATTTAGAAAATATGGGAAGTAAAATAACCAAACCAATGATCAAAAATGAAATAAATAAAATAAATATTCTAAGAGTTATAATATAAAATGAGATGAAACAAAGAGTAATTGAAAATGAATAAAAATTGTTAATTGTATCAATAAAAAGCAACGCTTCAAGTATTATCAAATGGTATCAATAAAGAAAGATGAAAAATGCATATGACTCGAACTGAGCAATAATGAAATAAAAAAGTAAAAGATTCCCAAAAAATATTATGATTATTATTATTATTATTAGTCACAAGATGACTGTATTGAAGATTCATCAATTGAGATTGACTGTTGAATAAGTCCAACAGTCATTTAACTGAGCAGGGATGATGTTCCCCTGATCTCAGAACAAGAGTAGTTTTGAATGACGGAGTTAGGTAAGCCAACAGAGCCCATCCGAATCGATTTCAGCTACAAAGTAGGATAGTTAGAGAAAATAGGATTTATAGGGAATAATTTATAATATAAAAATCAATAAGCCAGATCGTATTAAGAGAAAATAATGAAGAAAAGACTCAGAAGAAAGGAAGTAGAAGATACAGAATTGAACATAAAACTGAATAAGAAGCAGGAGAATTTGAGAAGAAAATGATACAATACAATTGATAATTTCATCAAACTTAGAATCACGTTTTATAAAATGATCAATTTTGGTGGAAGGGCATTATATAACATCGCCAAATTCAGATCATATTTGATATCTATAAGTATGTAAGAAAGGCTAAAAAGTAATATATTTTAATAAATAAATAATGAAGAGAATAAAAATATAAAATGTAATTAAGAAAGAAGGAGGAAGAATAGTAAATAATAGCCATATTGTTGACAATGGCAAGTTAAATAAATAAGCAAATAAATCAATTCAGAAATAATAAACACTAGAAAATCAGTTAGGAAATAATTGACAAGCCAAAATATAGAAACTAATCTTGACACATAATCAGTACACAAACAAATTCAAGACACAATAACCAATAAACGAATCAATTATAACAACAAAACAAAACATTTTGTAGTAAAATGAAATATAATTTGTATAAAATAGGTAAAAATAATCAATGGCTACTTAGGTCTAGGAAATGCCTAACTGTCAATAACAAATAACTGCAAATTGTATAAAATCCACTAGGAAATCAACAAATTCAAGGCGAGTAAATAGCCAAGAATAATTTGTAAGTCATTTTAAAAGAAATATGTTAGAATAAGGAATTAAATTAAGAGAGAAATGTAAGTACCAAATATTAAAATATGTGTACAAACATTAATATTTTGAAGAACCCGACCTTAAGGGATATCAAAATAATCTTTGAAAGGAAATAATAACAGTAGTGATAATATTTAATATGTAGGGAAGAAGACAGAAGAATATAAGCAATTAGAAGAGATACAGCTATTTTGAATAAAAATTCAAATTTGATAACAATGGATATAAGTCAAAATTAACCAATCAGAATTAATTGGTAACCATGACGACAGACGTTTGGTTACTAATTTACCGTTAAATTTCTTTACTCGTAATGTGACGCTCTTGCTGAATAGACGCCAAATCTTGAACGATCCAATTTCTAATTTAAAACATAAAAATAGTAAACGAAATTACCACCAATGAACAAGAAGGAAGCAGACGATGACTGAAACCATTTAACTGATGTCGAAGACGAATTAAATAAAAAAGAAACGAATAAATCGCCACGATTAATTTGAAAATGATGCCAGACGCCCTAGACAATTGAAAATTAAATATGATTGCAGCCTAATTCATTTTGACCAGATCAACTGGGTACTACCAGTCTACTGACGTGTTAAGTATCATTTAAATTACCCAAATTTCCGAATAAACTCACTTTTAAGATTTCTCACAGTAATCTGAACTCTCACTAAACTGCACATAATTTCTTTCAAAGATTAAAATAAAAAACTAAGACACTGAAAATTTGTCAACTTGTGAAGTTAACCTGTTGTTAGTTTACGAAATTTTGAAACACATTTACTACACTCCAAGAACACGTTATAACTACACATTATATTATTAAGTATATATGATGTAAGGTTGTGTATTTTTATTGTTGTAATCACAAATAATCCTTTTAACGTAATCACAAGAATCCAAGACGACTGAACGAAAACATTAATATACGACTTCGACAGACGCCATTATTGTTTGTCTGTTACGTTCAAAGATCGATTTGCCAAACCCAGAGATTTTGTCTCATATAAATTACCGGTGCAACTGTATTACAAAAGAAAACATAATTTGTATTAACCTGAATAATTAATCATCAACAAATAATAAACAAGTAAGTTACTGAGTGTAACCACTGTGTTTTAATTTCATTAGGATGGTGTATAATAATTTAATAATATATATATACTTTCACTTATGAACTTACTTTTGTCACTTCCCAAACGTTTCGAGATGTTGTTTCTCTTCTTCAGTGGGTTTAGTACTAACTGTCGTTTACAGAATAACCGTTACGGAATGGAGTGTGTGGTGGGGGTTGATGGTGGGAAGGGATTGGCGCTGAGGTTCGAATTATGTGTGTGGATCAGTGTGTCAAATAGTGTATGTGATTTGTAATGTATCTGTTCATTTAATATGTTGTTTGGTTGTAGTGTGTGATATCTGTATATTTCAAATTGTTCAGCTGTGTTTAGTTTTCTACTTTTAGGTAAGTAGTGTAATATTTCCATGTTGTGTTCTATGTTTGTGTAACTGTGGTTTTCGTTATGTAAATGTGTGGCAAATGTGGAATGTATGTAGTTTGTGGTGAGGGCTTTTAAATGTTCAGAAAACCTGGAAGAAAAAGATCTTCCCGTCTGGCCGATGTAGAATTGTGGGCAATCGTTACAATTTAATTTATAAACCCCTGTTTTGTTGTATGTATCAATGTCTTTGTTATATTGTTTATGTGTTTTCTAATAGTGTTGTTGGTTCTGTAGGCTACTTTATAATTTTGTTTCCTAAATGTGTTTGCAATTTTATGTGTATTGGAATTGTAGTATGTAAGTGTTATGTATTTACTGGGTTGTGTGCTGTTGGTTAGATGTGTTTTACTTTTTGTGTTGAGGATTCGTTTGTGTAGTTTATTTATTAATTCGGGGGTGTATCCGTTTTTGACTGCTATGTATTTAATTTTGTTTTATTCATCTTGGTATTCATGTGTGTTTAGGGGTATTGACGTGAGCCTATGGGGCATGTAGTTGAAAGCTGCATGTTTGTGTTGAGTTGGGTGGTTGGATGTGTTGTGTATGACCATGTCTGATGTGGTGGGTTTTCTGTATATTTTGTATGTGTGTTTGTTGTTTGTTTTGGTGATTGTAAGGTCTAAAAAGTTTATGCTGTTATTTAATTCTATTTCAAGTGTGAATTTTAATTTATGGTGTATAGTGTTAATGTATTTGTGGAAATTTCCTATTTGTCTTTTGTTGCCGTTGTAAAGGTGTAAAATGTCGTCGACATACCTGTGCCAATATATTATTTTATCGGTGTATTTGTTGTTGTTCAGTATGTGTTTCTGTTCTATGGTGTGTATGAATATTTCTGCTAGTATACCTGATATAGGGGAGCCCATGGGTAGTCCATCTGTTTGTGTGTAATACATGCTATTGTGTGCGAAATAATTTTGATCTGTGATAATTTTAGTTAGATGGATGATCTCGTTTATGTTTGTTTCGGGTGTGTTATTTATTTTTAGTAATTGTTCTAATGTAATTATGGTTTCTTTTATGGGAACATTGGTGTATAGGTTTGTTATGTCGAATGAAGCAAGTGTGGAATTGTGGGGAATGTGTACATGTTGAGTTTTATTCACTAGATCTAAATTATTTTTGACAGTGGTGTTGTTTGTTAAATTTATGCTATTTCTGATCAATTTATTTAAATGTCTAGCTATTTTGTGTGCAGGTGCTTGTGTGTTGTTTATAAGTGGTCTGATGGGAATATTGGGTTTGTGTAATTTCGGTAGTGCATTTAGTGTAGGGGCTTTTGGTTTAATTTGTTTTAGATATTTGATGTTGTCAGGTGATACTATGTGTTTTGTGTTATTTAGGGATTTGTTTATTTGTTTGTGATATTTAGGGGTGGTGTCTTTATTTAATTTAGTGATGTTGTTTTCATAAAAAAATGTTTCAATTTTGTTATTTAAAGCCTGTTTTTCTATTATGACATTTATATTACCTTTGTCTGCTTTAAGTATGGTTAGGTTGTGTTCATGTAATTTATGTTTTATGTTTTTTAGTGTTTGGAACTCATTATTGTGTTGTTTATTTTCGTATTGTTGTGTGTGTTGTAATTTACGCTTTATTTCATAACGTATGGTATCATGGTCTTGGTTTAGTGTGTGTTGTATGGCTGTTTCAGCGTCTAGGACTATGTCACGTGTATGTTTACTATTAACGTTATTAGTTGTATTGATACCTAAATTGTGTTTTAGACCTTTGTATAAGAGGTTTATTTCTGCGTTAGTGAAATTGGTTGTCGTTGTATTTACAGTACGTGTGTGAAATTTATGTTTCGGTGTAAGGACGGTTACGTTCCTGCGTGTTAATAAGTTATTGATTTTTCTGTTATGTACTTCCTGTATTTTTATTTGGATTTTTTCTATGATATTTCGTGTATGTTGTATTATGTGTTCAAATTCAATGTGGTGTAATATTTGTGTGAGTTTTACGTGTAGGTTATATGCCGTTTTGTTTAGTGTATCTTTTTTATGGTATAAATCATTGATGATATTGTCTAGGTGTATTATTTCGGCTTTACGTTTTGTTTTTGTTGCTGCATATGTATTATTTTTTATTATGATTTGTGCATGTGTGGGTATAATGTTGTGTTTACGGCAAGTTTTGTTGTAAGCGATGTTCAAGGAGGTTTTCGTTATCTATAATCTAACATTTCTGTACTTGTGGATGTAATAGGCTGTGTTGGCGGTATTAAAATTATCTTGTTGTTGCATCCTCTTCGTTCACTTTATTAATTTAATAATATATATATACTTTCACTTATGAACTTACTTTTGTCACTTCCCAAACGTTTCGAGATGTTGTTTCTCTTCTTCAGTGGGTTTAGTACTAACTGTCGATTACAGAATAACCGTTACGGAATGGAGTGTGTGGTGGGGGTTGATGGTGGGAAGGGATTGGCGCTGAGGTTCGAATTATAATAAATTATAATAATTTGTGTACATTTTAGAGAACAGTTAGTATTGACGGCAAGCGCTCACATAGCCAGCGCAACGAACTACTGGCCCGATTCAGACGGCCAAGTCAAGGCGGGAACAAATTGAATTCTCCACACCGCCTGAGCTGCGCTTGCCATACATTCATAATTTTTTTAATTGTTTTAAATAAACAATTTGGCGCCACCCGGGATTTTCACACCCCTAGTGAACAACAGGTAAGGACTTCGATACCTGGTTATTCGTACGTTCGCGACGAACACAATCAACGTAAGTTACTTTCCAAAGCGACGACGGATTGGTAAGACACGTTACACCCATTACACATAGACACGTTTACGAAATAGACGGACATCCGAGCTATTACAAATTGGCGACCAACTGGTGAGCTAGAAGAAAGGGAAATACGAAATTCTAGCGGCGATTACGAAAGGATAACAAGATGCACAACACAAGATACCAAACTAAACTACGTGAGAAGGAGGCTGACAAGGAAGAAAACAGAGGAGAAGAAGAAGAAGGAACATCGGTTGAAGAGGTGGAAACAATAATGACCACAGAAGAACCAACCCAAGACGAAGAGATGGAACAACAGGAGGATGACGGAGAAGAAGCTAGGGGAGATACAATCGAAAATCCGACGGACAAAGCTACAACAACCGAAGAGACAAAATTAGATAACATGATGGAGCAATTCGGACAAATTAAAGAAGAATCAAAAAAGCGAAGGAACAAATTAACGAAAAATTTGACAGGAATGAGGAGAGTCTGAAACAGATGAAGGAAGAAACTAAAGAACAAAATGAGGTTTTAAGGGAAACCTTAAAGAAACAAATCAGTGAAAATGTAGACACACTGAACGCTAGAATCAAAAGCAACAATGTAACATTAAAACAACAAATTAAAAAAAATAATGAAACCTTACAACAGCGATTGACGGAGGACATTCAAAGAAGGAATGAAGAGTTAAAGGAACAATTGAAGGAGGACCACGAGAAAACCAAAGAAAAAATTAAGAAGCAAATGGCACACCAATTAATGGAGTACCGGGAAGAAGCAAAACAGCAGGTAACCGAAACTAATGAGAAATTAGAGGAGACGTTGGGGAGAGAGTGGAAAAAACCAACGAAACTGTTTCAGACGTCCGTGATATTTTAGTCAATAAAATAAACAACCTCGAAGGAGAAACTAAAAGGAGAATTGAGGAATGTCACGAAGAAACAACCAAAAAGTGGGAACAAGTGAAACAGGACATGCATCAAGTCCGGGAAGAGAACCAGAAGGAGACAGCAGTTATACGAACAGACCTGGGAGAAAGAATGGAAGGAGTGTACAGCAATCTAAATAAAATCGATAGCAAGGTGGACAAAAATAAAACAAAGAATTGAGGAGATGCATAGACGAAAAGAATTATTACAGGAAGAAGTGGAAGCCTGGCGTGACCGGCCAGGTAATCATAATCATGTACTCAATAATGACAATCGAGATACAATTAACTTCCGCAACTATAAGCGCAATCCGATAGAGTTTCTGAAAAGAGTGGAAGAATTAATTATAAAGAATCGCGAAACCTGATGGACAACTGTAAGGGGAATGTTGGACGAAATGTTCAAGGAAACATATGACAACTGGTGGACCGCCACAAGACCAGACATCCAGAGCATCCAAGAATTCAGAACACAATTTAAAGCAAAATACTGGTCAGAGTCAACCCAGAACATGGTCCGCAACAACTTGAGTAACGGGAGGTATGAAAACCAAAACGGACAATCACTCATATCCTACTTTCTGGGAAAAATCTGTATGGCCAGAAATTTGGAACCACGCATTCCGGAAGAGTGTCTAGTCATACAATTATCATACCACTATGATGACGCGATACAGAAAGCCCGTATGTACAGTCAAGTGAAGGCAATTCAGGACATGGCTAGTCTATAAGAGAGCCATGAACACGAATGGCAATACCGCAAGAACCGGTTCACAAGTTTCAGAAATAGTAAATTAAACGAAGGGCCATCACCATCAAACCAACAGGGTGATAACAAGCCACCACCGAACAACACTAATAATTACCAAGGAAATCAACGTGGGAATAATGCGCCCAGGAACTATAATCAAAACGGTAACAACAACGGTAACTTTAGAAATGGTTACAGGGGTAACCCACGGAACGTTCCTAACAATTATTATCGTCCAGGAAACGGTAACAACAACAACCGAGGATACCGACCGCAAGTGAATTATGTGAGATGCCAAGCCCAACAAAACCCAAGAAGGCACTATGCAAGACCACCAACAGTCAACATGCATGGTAATCAAACACGGAACAGTGACCAACAACAGACGGAGAATAATAATAGGCCGGCACAACGGAATAATAACGAAGAAGAACCCAGATCCGGAAACAGAGACCAAGGACGGGACATAACCTACGGAAATGATTATAGATATGAGGTTCAAAGGGGTAGGAATAACGAGAACGCCCAAACAACGGAGGATTATGATTGTATACCATTCAGCGATGATCCTGTGGAGAATTGGAGAATCGCATATAACAAACGCAACCCACCAGAGCTCTGGATTCCCTCAAGAAGGAATGATAACCAGTCTAACACAAATCAAGTAGAGAGACAGGAGGACCATGAAGAAGAACCCTCGCCAGACAGATGGAATGAATAGGGACACTGAACTATGGGACTGATTTCCTGATAACCAACCGAAATAATTTAAATAAAAAAGAGATAACAAGACAAACGAATAAGTTTGCAAATAAATGATAAAGAAAAAGGTGTAAGATGAATTTCAAAATTCAAAAAGTTATTAAAGACCAACTTACGAAATGATTTAGAGCATATATGAGGTAAAAAATAAACAAATCAATGATAAATAATAAATAAAAAAGAACTATGTAAGATCACCTTACCATAATAATCTTTAGCCAACATATGAGGCAAAGAAGTAAAAAATAATAAAGGAATGAGCTACAAAAAATTCCTAACAAGTAAGAACGATTAACTTACTATGATAAGTAAAAAAAATTCCACAACAATTTAGAAAATATGGGAAGTAAAATAACCAAACCAATGATCAAAAATGAAATAAATAAATTAAATATTCTAAGAGTTATAATATAAAATGAGATGAAACAAAGAGTAATTGAAATTGAATAAAAATTGTTAATTGTATCAATAAAAAGCAACGCTTCAAGTATTAACAAATGGTATCTATAAAGAAAGATGAAAAATGCATATGACTCGAACTGAGCAATAATGTAATAAAAAAGTAAAAGATTCCCAAAAAATATTATGATTATTATTATTATTAGTCACAATATGACTGTATTGAAGGTTCATTAATTGAGATTGACTGTTGAATAAGTCCAGCAGTCATTTAACTGAGCAGGGATGATGTTCCCCTGATCTCAGAACAAGAGTAGTTTTGAATGACGGAGTTAGGTAAGCCAACAGAGCCCATCCGAATCGATTTCAGCTACAAAGTAGGATAGTTAGAGAAAATAGGATTTATAGGGAATAATTTATAATATAAAAATCAATAAGCCAGATCGTATTAAGAGAAAATAATGAAGAAAAGACTCAGAAGAAAGGAAGTAGAATATACAGAATTGAACATAAAACTGAATAAGAAGCAGGAGAATTTGAGAAGAAAATGATACAATACAATTGATAATTTCATCAAACTTAGAATCACGTTTTATAAAATGATCAATTTTGGTGGAAGGGCATTATATAACATCGCCAAATTCAGATCATATTTGATATCTATAAGTATGTAAGAAAGGCTAAAAAGTAATATATTTTAATAAATAAATAATGAAGAGAATAAAAATATAAAATGTAATTAAGAAAGGAGGAAGAATAGTAAATAATAGCCATATTGTTGACAATGGCAAGTTAAATAAATAAGCAAATAAATCAATTCAGAAATAATAAACACTAGAAAATCAGTTAGGAAATAATTGACAAGCCAAAATATAGAAACTAATCTTGACACATAATCAGTACACAAACAAATTCAAGACACAATAACCAATAAACGAATCAATTATAACAACAAAACAAAACATTTTGTAGTAAAATGAAATATAATTTGTATAAAATAGGTAAAAATAATCAATGGCTACTTAGGTCTAGGAAATGCCTAACTGTCAATAACAAATAACTGCAAATTGTATAAAATCCACTAGGAAATCAACAAATTCAAGGCGAGTAAATAGCCAAGAATAATTTGTAAGTCATTTTAAAAGAAATATGTTAGAATAAGGAATTAAATTAAGAGAGAAATGTAAGTACCAAATATTAAAATATGTGTACAAACATTAATATTTTGAAGAACCCGACCTTAAGGGATATCAAAATAATCTTTGAAAGGAAATAATAACAGTAGTGATAATATTTAATATGTAGGGAAGAAGACAGAAGAATATAAGCAATTAGAAGAGATACAGCTATTTTGAATAAAAATTCAAATTTGATAACAATGGATATAAGTCAAAATTAACCAATCAGAATTAATTGGTAACCATGACGACAGACGTTTGGTTACTAATTTACCGTTAGATTTCTTTACTCGTAATGTGACGCTCTTGCTGAATAGACGCCAAATCTTGAACGATCAAATTTATAATTTAAAACATAAAAACAGTAAACGAAATTACCACCAATGAACAAGAAGGAAGCAGACGATGACTGAAACCATTTAACTGATGTCGAAGACGAATTAAATAAAAAAGAAACGAATAAATCGCCACGATTAATTTGAAAAAGATGCCAGACGCCCTAGACAATTGAAAATTAAATATGATTGCAGCCTAATTCATTTTGACCATATCAACTGGGTACTACCAGTCTACTGACGTGTTAAGTATCATTTAATTTACCCAAATTTCCGAATAAACTCACTTTTAAGATTTCTCACAGTAATCTGAACTCTCACTAAACTGCACATAATTTCTTTCAAAGATTAAAATAAAAAACTAAGACACTGAAAATTTGTCAACTTGTGAAGTTAACCTGTTGTTAGTTTACGAAATTTTGAAACACTTTTACTACACTCCAAGAACACGTTATAACTACACATTATATTATTTAAGTATATATGATGTAAGGTTGTGTATTTTTATTGTTGTAATCGCAAATAATCCTTTTAACGTAATCACAAGAATCCAAGAAGATTGAACGAAAACATTTATATACGACTTCGACAGACGCCATTATTGTTTGTCTGTTACGTTCAAAGATCGATTTGCCAAACCCAGAGATTTTGTCTCATATAAATTACCGGTGCAACTGTATTACAAAAGAAAACATAATTTGTATTAACCTGAATAATTAATCATCAACAAATAATAAACAAGTACTGAGTGTAACCACTGTGTTGTAATTTCATTAGGATGGTGTATAATAATTTGTGTACATTTTAGAGAACAGTTAGTATTGACGGCAAGCGCTCACATAGCCAGCGCAACGAACTACTGGCCCGATTCAGACGGCCAAGTCAAGGCGGGAACAAATTGAATTCTCCACACCGCCTGAGCTGCGCTTGTCATACATTCATAATTTTTTTAATTGTTTTAAATAAACAATTTGGCGCCACCCGGGATTTTCACACCCCTAGTGAACAACAGGTAAGGACTTCGATACCTGGTTATTCGTACGTTCGCGACGAACACAATCAACGTAAGTTACGTTCCAAAGCGACGACGGATTGGTAAGACATGTTACACACATTATACATAGACACGTTTACGATATAGACGGACATCCGAGCTATTACAATATATATATATGTGTGAGAATTATAATTATTATTACTGTACTCCTCTATTGCTGACGTAATTAAGAATGTATCCTATTGCATTTCATTTTTGCATTTTTGTAAGTACCGTACCCTATTGAAGGCCTGATTTATTATATATTCAATCCTGAATGTTAATTGTATTAATCTCACCTTCGTTTTACCTTGTGCGTTTTGGATAAATTAAATAAATTCTTACGGTAAACTTCATAACCTATGGTATTATTTGTTTACATATTTTTCCATTTTCTTTTTGCTACGTATATTTTATTATAGGAAGCAGACAAGAACCTTATGCTACTTTTAGGGGGTAAGTTGAATTTTTTAATGTACATTAATGTTATTTTGTTATTAGTTTTTTCGCGTATAACTTGCTTGACCGTGAAACAGCTGTGGTATTACATTTACTATTTCTCAACATGGCGGCCAGCGCCTGGCTCGAGCTCGCTGTTATGAAAGGTGCCGCCTTCTACTTTCCTGTCTGTATGTTTCTTATTCTGTGACCATACTTTCATTTCCTTATGGAACATGGAAGTAAAATTACCCTTTTAAAACATAAAAAGTTGCAGGTAAGCTACCCTTTCCTCTTAACCGATCTTCATAAAAATCAACAAGCCTTGAGTACTCTATAATTCAGGAAGATTGCAAAAAAGTATTTGATTCTATTTGAATGTGCGCAAGTTATCGTTTGCCAATTAAAAAAATTACCCTTGATAAAAAAAAGCGTTGCAGGTAAACTACTCCTTTCTCTTAACCGATCTTCACCAAAAACAATTGGTCTTGAGCACTGTACAGGACTGTATGCAAAAAATTATTTGATTCTGTTTGAATTTGCGGCTGTTATCGTTTGCCATAGAAAACACCCTTGTTAAAACATAAAACGTTCCTGGTAAACTACCCCTTTCCCTTAATCGATCTTCACCAAAAACAATAGGTCTTGAGAACTCTACAATTTAGGGCTGTATGCAAAACATTATTTGATTCTGTTTGAATTTGCGGCTGTTATCGTTTGCCATTAAAAAAATTACCCTTGATTAAAAAAAAAGTTGCATGTAAACTACCCCTTTCCCTTAACCGATCTTCACCAAAAACCATAGGTCTTGAGTACTCTACAAATCAGGGCTGTATGCAAAAGATTATTTGATTCTGTTTGAATTTGCGACTATCGTTTGCCATAAAAAAATCTACACACACACACACACACACACACACACACACTTTTCGAAAAATGACTTTTTTTCATGTTTTGAGGTAGTACAATCAGAATCTGCAATAATCTCGACCAAGATTTTTTTTGCTATCACCATACTTCTTCCATTTCCTTATGGAACATGGAAGTAAAAATCAATGGACGTGATCAATCAAGTGGCCGTAACTCCTCCGCCAAACTCCAAAAAGATCATCATGGTTAGAACCGAGGTAGATACTAGGGGCAACCAGTGCTCCTACATTCGAACCCCAGGTAGTCAGCACACCGGACATTCTAATTGCCAGAAGTTTATTAAAACCTGACAAAACCGGAAATGTACCTTTTAGAGTGGTGAATATTTTGGATCATGCTGTCACTTTACAAAGCAATTAGGCTTGACCCCTGTTGCTTGGGTAGAAGCGGAATGACGCAAAGAAGATGGAGTACTACGGACACTTCCGAATTACCAGAGGAACTGCAGGAATTATTAAATTGATCTTCTAACGACCTCTCAAGTGGTGAGGAAAAAAATTCAAACGGTTTTTACATGAATTTTAAGATTCTTTTGCAGTTCGGGGCCAGTCATTGGGAAGAACCTCTCTTGTACAACATCGCATCAATACCGGGGACACAACACCGATACGCCAACCTCCTCGAAGGCCTCCATTATCTAAGCAAGAGGAAATGTCTCGGTTGGTACAGGACATGTTGACAGAGGGAGTAATCGAGCCTTCGTCAAGTGCTTGGTCTTCACCGGTAGTGCTGGTAGTGAAGAAGGATGGTGGATTGCGTTTCTGCGTAGACTACCGGAGGTTAAATGACGTTACAAAGAAAGATTGCTACCCATTACCTCGCGTTGACGATACACTCGATACGCTGTCTGGAGCACAGTGGTTTTCCATATTGGACCTGAAGAGTGGATATTGGCAAGTTGGTCTTCATCAAGAATACAAGGAAAAGACCGCTTTCTTAACCCCAAGTGGCTTATTACAATTTAACGTCATGCCATTTGGAGCCTGTAATGGACCGGCAACATTCGAAAGATTGATGGATCTGGTACTCCGAGGCCTGACATGGAAAACTTGCCTTGTTTACTTAGACGATGTCATAGTGATCGGGAAGACTTTCAAAGACCATTTGGAAAGCCTTAAGGAGGTTCTAACTAGAATTCACGGTGTCCAACTGAAGCTGAGCCCGAAGAAGTGTTCTCTATTCCAGAAGGAAGTATAGTATCTGGGCCATCTGGTTTCGGTAGCGGGTGTTATCATGGATCCTAATAAAGTAGACAGTTTCGAAGAGTAAACACGAAGTTCGGAATTTTCCTTTGGTTATGCTCATATTACCAACGTTTTGTGAAAGGCTTCGCTAGTACTTCTAAACCACTACATGAGCTAACGGAAAATAAACGAAACTTCCAGTGGTCAAGAGAGTGTGATCAAGTCTTTAGGACTTTGAAAATTGCATTATGCTCGCAGCCAATTCTCGCTTTCCCAGCTTCCGAAGGGAAGTACATCGTAGACACAGACGTGGTCTCGGAGCAGTTTTGTTTCAATTGCAAAACGGTGAAGAACGAGTAATAGCGCATTACAGCAAGACGCTTTCTAAACCAGAGATATTATTGCGTTACAAGGAGAGAGTTGCTGGCAATCATCCGAGCTTTGGAGTACTTCCATAAATACCTCTATGGAAGGGAGTTTTCAATACGCACCGACCATGCCGCGCTTGCATGGCTCTTGAGATTTAAAAAATCCGGAAGGGCAGTTGGCATGGTAGCTCGAACATCTGCAAGAGTACAACTTCAAGGTGCAACATCGGCGAGGGCGCCTGCATGGTAATGCGGATGGCTTATCACGAAGACCGTGCCCGGAACACTGCCGACATTGCCACAGAAAGGAAGAACAAAACGCCAGCGAAAATGTTCAAGCCATCACTGTAGATTTTCTGGCAGACGGCTGGACGACACAAGATTGTCGACAAGAACAGATGACTGACTGCCATGGTTCGGAAGTGCTGAAGGGCTACTGGGCACAATGGGAATCCCTTACCTTAGAGAACGGATTGCTGAAAAGGGCTTGGGAAAGTGCAGATGGACGAGATGTGGTCATGCAGTTGATAGTTCCCCGAAGTAAAGTGCAGTCTATTTTGAAGGAGATGCATGATGGGACGTCTGGAGGCCATCTTGGCGATAACAAAACCCTTGACAAATTACGGAAGCGATTCTATTGGCTTCATCTTCGCCACGACGTAGAGGAATGGGTTCGGACATGTGAAATATGTGCTGCAAGCAAGGGCCCACAAACCAGAAGCAGGGGAAAAATGAGACAGTATAACGTTGGACTGCCTTTCGAGAGAACGGCCATAGACATTGCTGGACCATTCCCAGTAACTGACGATGGAAACCGGATCATGGTTGTAGGTAACTACTTTACTAAGTGGGTGGAAGCCTACGCAATTCCAATCAGGAGGTTACCACTGTGGCAAAGGAGTCAGTTCAAAACTTCTGTTGCCGTTATGGAGCCCCTATGGAAATCAATACGGATCAAGGGAGAAATTTCGAATCAGGAGTGTTTAAAGAATTATGCCGTCTACTAGGAATTCGAAAGACCAGGACAACGCCTCTGCATCCTCAGTCGGACGGGATGGTTGAGAGATTCAATAGGACACTTGAGCAGCATCTTTCGAAGGTTGTTGACGAGAACCAAACAGACTGGGACAACGTATATTCCTTATGGCGTATAGATCGTCAGTACACGGCACAACCGGCATGACTCCAGCAAAATTGGTATTTGGGCGGGAGATTCGTCTTCCTGGGGACTTGATGTTCGGATCACCTGAGACTCAGACCCAAGAGCCACAGAACTATTCCTCGCAATTAGAAAACCAACTGCGAGAAATGAATCGCTTGATAAGAGGACGGCTGAAGATTGCCAGTGATAAAATGAAAACTCGGTATGACATTCGCAGCAATAGTGTGGGTTTCCAAGAAGGAGATCAGGTCTGGTTATTCAACCCAAAGCGCCTTCGTGGTCGCTCACCTAAGTTGCAAACTAACTGGGAAGGACCCTATACTGTAAAAAAAAAAAGAATCAACGATGTTGTTTATCGGATTCAACAGGAAGGACAGCGAAAGTTCAAAGTCTTCCACCTAGATCGCCTGGCTAAGTATTACTTCAGAGACGATTTGCCAGTTCGGGACGAACAGGCTTAAGGAGGAGGCAGTGTTACGACATTACAGAACAGTCTACGTGTTTGTTGAATGTTCCAGAGGAATCTCGCTCTAATGTGTGTGGCGTACGTGATTCTCAACGCATTAGCTAGACTGTGCCAGAAGCCGCGCGAACTGTGTCAAGGCCGCAATGAATTACCAGTACTCAACAACATTCAGTTTCAGTTATAGTTGCGATATATTACAGTGCGTTCGAGTTTATTGTCGGTCGACACTGTGTGCATTCAAGTGGTTATTAGTGAAGTGTTGTGTTTTTTAATCGGGCGGTATACAATTGTGTTTTAATATTAGTTGACATTTTATTGCGTGTGAACAATTTTTATTTGATTTGTTGTAAGAGACTGTGTTGTTAATTACGAACTGTTTAACTGTGAAAATTAAAGCTGGTGATTAGTGACTTAATTAGTGTCTTGTATTTTGTTTTCCACTGTACCTACGACGATCAAGTAGACCGTCGTAACAATAAGTTTTCATGTATAATTCATGTATATATTACGTACAGTGTGACAGCATAACGATTTTAATTATAATTATAATTTTTTCAGGTTATGCCTGTTTTTATTTTTTCATAAAATTAAAATTTTATGTAAAAATTCGTTTTTAGAGAGAGGAAACATTTAATTTTTAATTTTTACAATAATAATTTGTATTATTAACGTAAATAGTGCATTAGATAATTCATACAAATAAGTTTAAATAAGTATAATCCAAACTATTTCTTTTTAACAAATGATTCAGTTCACGTTGCTTTAATATATTATAACTAAGTTAAGAAATTCTATTTAAATGATTAGAATTTTAAACTTTTTCAAAATGTCTTTCTTAAAGCAATATAATGAATGAATTTAAAATTTTTCTAAAAAAGCAGTTAAAATAATTTCTTTAAGAAACCATGATAATTTCTTTGATGGCTTTAATTTCGAAACCGTTTTGAAAGTATTTTATTAATCTTTATTAATTAAAATTGATATATGAAGTCTGTATTCATAAAATATAACATTATTTGTTATTACGTTCTGTGTTATTTATTATTACTTCCATATTTCCTTAAGGAATGGAAGTATGGTGATGGCAAAAAAAATCGTGTTCGAGATTATTGCAGATTCTGATTCTACTACACTCAAAACATGAAAAAAAGTCGTTTTCCGAAAAGTGTCTGTGTGTGTGTGTGTGTGTGTCTGTGTGTCTGTGTGTCTGTCTGTAGATTTTTTTTCTATGGCAAACGATAACTGCCGCAAATTCAAACAGAATCAAATAATTTTTTGCATACAGCCCTGATTTGTAGAGGACTCGCGACCTATTGTTTTTGGTGAAGATCGGTTGATGGAAAGGGGTAGTTTACCTGCAACGGTTTTTTTTTATCAAGGGAAATTTTTTTTTTTTGGCAAACGATAACAGCCGCAAATTCAAACAGAATCAAATAATGTTTCGTATACAGCCCTGAATTGTAGAGTTCTCAAGACCTTTTGTTTTTGGTGAAGATCGGTTAAGGGAAAGGGGTAGTTTACTTGTAACGTTTTATGTTTTAACAAGGGTATTTCTTATGGCAAACGATAACAGCCGCAAATTCAAACAGAATCAAAAGATTATTTGCATACAGCCCTAAATTGTAGAGTTCTCAAGACCTATTGTTTTTGGTGAAGATCGGTTAAGGGGAAGGGGTAGTTTACGAACAACGTTTTTTTAACAAGGGTATTTTCTATGGCAAACGATAACAGCCGCAAATTCAAACAGAATCAAATAATTTTCTGCATACAGCCCTGATTTGTAGAGTACTCAAGACCTATTGTTTTTGGTGAAGATCGGTTGAGGGGAAGGGGTAGTTTACCTGCAACGTTTTTTTTATCAAGGGTATTTTCTATGGCAAACGATAACAGCCGCAAATTCAAACAGAATCAAATAATGTTTTGCATACAGCCCTGATTTGTAGAGTACTCAAGATCTATTGTTTTTGGTGAAGATCGGTTGAGGGGAAGGGGTAGTTTACCTGCAACGTTTTTTATCAAGCGTATTCTCTATGGCAAACGATAACTGCCGCAAATTCAAACAGAATCAAATAATTTTTTGCATACAGCCCTGATTTGTAGAGTACTCCAGACCTATTGTTTTTGGTGAAGATCGGTTGAGGGGAAGGGGTAGTTTACCGGCAACGTTTTTTATCAAGCGTATTCTCTATGGCAAACGATAACAGCCGCAAATTCAAACAGACTTAAATAATGTTTCGTATACAGCCCTGAATTGTAGAGTTTTCACGACCTATTGTTTTTGGTGAAGATCGGTTAAGGGAAAGGGGTAGTTTACCTGTAACGTTTTATGTTTTAAC
Source organism: Magicicada septendecula (assembly GCA_034769895.1). Taxonomy (NCBI): domain Eukaryota; kingdom Metazoa; phylum Arthropoda; class Insecta; order Hemiptera; family Cicadidae; genus Magicicada; species Magicicada septendecula. The sequence continues at coordinate 492,043,878 of CM068367.1, forward strand.
AAGGGTATTTCCTATGGCAAACGATAACAGCCGCAAATTCAAACAGAATCAAACGATTATTTGCATACAGCCCTAAATTGTAGAGTTCTCAAGACCTATTGTTTTTGGTGAAGATCGGTTGAGGGAAAGGGGTAGTTTACTTGCAACATTTTTTTAACAAGGGTATTTTCTATGGCAAACGATAACAGCCGCAAATTCAAACAGAATCAAATAATGTTTTGCATACAGCCCTGATTTGTAGAGTACTCAAGACCTATTGTTTTTGGTGAAGATCTGTTAAGGGGAAGGGGTAGTTTACCTGCACCGTTTTTTTATCAAGCGTATTTTCTATGGCAAACGATAACAGCCGCAAATTCAAACAGAATCAAATAATTTTTTGCATACATCCCTGAATTGTAGAGGTCTCAAGGACTTTCGATTTTGGTGAAGATCGGTTAAGGGGAAGGGGTAGTTTACCTGCAACCTTTTACGTTTTAACAAGAGTAAAGTACTTGCAAATTTATTTAAACTTTTTGAAACAATGGTAATTGTTAAAAATAAAATAATTTTGTTGCCAGGCAATAAAATTAAAATTTTTTAATTTTAATGTAATATAATATTTTTCATTTAATACGGCAATAAAAAGGCAGGTAAGACACAAACACACAATTCACGTTATTTCTGGCCTCACTCATGTTTATTTTCTTACGTTTGCACGCTTTTTAAATGGAAAGTGCCGAAACCCACACCAACATAACGCGTGCAAGCCGAAAAAATGGACATCAATTTGCTTACTGGCGAAGCTAGTAGTTAATGAATGGGTAGGCAAAAATCTTATCTTAAATTTTTTTTAAGGAATCACTAAAAGGACGGTGGGTCAAATCGGACGCTGAGGTAGAGTTGCTGTAACCGAATGGTTCCACAAACAGCCGTAAGAATTTTACTAGCAGGGAATCTACAGGTTAGCGCAACAGTGGAACTCATGTCTTAATGTTATTGGAGACTTCTTTTAAAATCGTTGAATAAAAAATGCTTTACAGCTCTATACGTGTGTCTATTGAACAATCCTTGTATTAGTCATACACAATAATACAACTGATTGAACTTCAAATTTTTAAACTTGATTAGTTTCTATATATATGTTTAATGTTACAAATAATTCAAATAACAATCTTGATCATCTGTTAGTTCAGCGGAATAACAGTGACACTTTTAATAACCGCATAAAATAAACACTTAGAAACAACACAGGCGCTTTAACTTAACTGTTTGGACCACAGAAGTGAGGAATGCCTCAACGCTCTATGTGTACAGCGCGGGACAATCCCCCCTCCCTACACTTCCCTATCACACCACTACATTGCTTACATACGATGTATACAAAAAACGCTGAGGCAAGTTCAGGTTGCCTCATTCGCTTTAAACGAACTATGCCGAATCTCACCTGTCACCATCTAGCGGTCGCTCAATAAAGCACGTTTCGGTTTAATAAATTTGACAGTCCCAGTAACAATGTATAATCTTTACGTTATGTAGTTCATACGTATTTATAATTTTTATTCTACAGAATTTGTTAGGGTAGGCATTGCCTCAATTGCCTCCATGTAACTTCGCCACTGATATATATGTGTACAACGTTATCGGCAACAAAGAAGTAGTTTTTGTTAAAATTCCTTCCCGGGATATTTGGCCGTAGTCCAATGTTTTCTACAAAACCAGACATTTCGGCAATGCCATCGACTTCCATCATCAGTGAAAATCGAGTGCGATAACGTGAGGTGGTATACGTTAGTGACCACAGTACTGTGGTTAAGGCTGAAGCAGTAAGTAGAAAGAAGTAGTTTCTATGGTAATATTTCATTTCGAAAATGATTTTAAATATAAATCTTAGAATATGGAAGTCATGTATGGTTCTCCATACCGATATTTTTATTGTAGAGAAAACAATGTACAATGCCACTTGTCTTATAATATTGTAAATAAAAGATTGCCGTATATAAAAATTTTGTGAATGAATAATATAAATAAACTTATATAGTCTCGCATATTTCCAGTTATTAATACCTTTTCAACGAAATAGACAATTAAGAAGTTGACGTGATCATTAAAATGATGTTTTCTTGTTTTAGGGAAAGTCAAAAAACGGTTATTCTTATAAATCAAAATTACTAAAGAGAAAATTAGAATGAATCGTTTTGTTGGTTACTTCAGCAAGAACTATTACGAGAATAAATTCATAGCAGCTCGTTTTTTAAATTACAGAACTTTCTATAAAAAGTACAAATTTCAAGTATCTACTGTAGCGGAAAATTAACTACTTAAACGGGATTAACAAAACGATTTTTTGCAGATATATCGACAGTATATGCCACATTTCTTGATGAAATTAGTCATTTAAATTCTGGCGTTTTTTCAATCTGATTCTGATTCTGATTATTATAAAGTGAATATAAAGTTGCAAGTAAATTACCGTAATAAATAACTGTAACCAAATATAAATAAACTTATGTACGCTACGTATAATAATAATAGTAATAAAATAATTGTAAAATATAGAGTTTTCAAAGTAATTATTTAGCTTCTTTGTGTTAATTTATTGTGTTAGCTGCGCGCGCGCGCGCACACACACACACACACTGGAATAGTAGGAAAATTCTTGGATTGGAAAAGTGTAAACAAATAATTAGTCGGAGAATTATCGTTGGTATCACACACCAGTACGAAATCATCACTGATTTAAACACAATTTTTAGTCTTCCATCTTCCATTTGTTAAACATTCTTGCTTGTGAACTCTTGACGTACTGAAATACGAATAAATATAAAAAATGGACTAATGTTATATGGTTACGAGATCGTTGTATTTACTGTAGATGTCCGAGTACAAAAGATTTATTAAGCCATTGAACATTAACATTTGTATTTTTGTATTATTTTTTTAATGAATATTCTTCAAGAAATAAGTTTCAGTGGAAGTAGTTTATATAAAGAATTTATTAAATTTATATATTCGTCCAATGAGCGAAATGATGTTTGTGTATTTTTTTTAAATTACTTTTGTTATTTACAAACAACACCTTTCTCTTAACTGATCTTCATCAAAATCAATACGTCTTGAGTCCTCTACAATCTAGGGACGTATGCAAAACCTTATTTGATTCTGTTTGAATGTGCGGCAGTTATCGTTCGTCATAGAAACAATTACTCTTGTTAAAACATTAAAAGTGGCAGGTAAACTACCCCTTTCCTTTAACCGATCTTCACCAAAATCAACAGGCCTTCACTCTTTTATAATCGAGGAAAGTATGCAAAAAAATATTTGATTCTGTTTGAATGTGCGGCAGTTATCGTTCGTCATAGAAAAAATTACCATTGTTAAAACACAAAATGTTGCCTGTAAACTACCCCTTTCCCTTAACCAATCTTCACCAAAATCAACAAACATTGAGGACTCTATAGATCAAAAAGGCATACAAAACATTATTTGATTCTGATTGAATTTACGGCAGTTATCATTCGTCATAGAAAAAATTACCCATGTTAAAACATAAAACGTTGCAGGTAAACTACCGCTTTCCCTAAACCGATCTTCAACAAAAACAATAGGTCTTGAGAACTCTAAAATTCAGGGCAGCATGCAAAACATTATTTGATTCTGTTTGAATTTGCGGCCGTTATCGTTTGCCATAGAAAATACCCTTGTTAAAACATAAAACGTTGCCGGTAAACTACCACTTTCCCTTAACTGATCTTCACCAAAATCAACAGGCCTTGAACTCTCCATAATTTAGGCATGTATGGAAAACCTTATTTGATTATGTTTGAATTTACGGCAGTTATCGTTCGTCACATAAAAATTAACTTTGTTATCACATAAAACGTTGCCGGTTAACTACCCCTTTCTCTTAACTGATCTTCACCAAAATCAATAAGTCTTGAGTCCTCTACAATTCAGGGATGCATGCAAAACATTATTTGATTCTGTTTGAATGTGCGGCAGTTATCGTTCGTCATAGAAACAATAATTCTTGTTAAAACATTAAAGGTGGCTGGTAAACTACCCCTTTCCCTTAACCGATCTTCACCAAAATCAACAGGGCTTCAGTCTTTTACAATTGAAAAACGTATGCAAAAATATATTTGATTCTATTTGAATGTGCGGCAGTTATCGTTCGTCATAGAAAAAATTACCCTTGTTAAAACATAAAACGTTGCAGGTAAACTACTCCTTCCCCTTAACCGATCTTCGATAAAATCGACAAACCTTGAGGCCACTATAGTTCAGGAAGGTGTACAAAATATTATTTGATTCTGATTGAATTTACGGCAGTTATTATTCGTCATACAAAAAAAAAAAATTTACCCACGTTAAAACATAAAACGTTGCCAGTAAACTACCCCATTCCCTTAATCGATCTTCACCAACAACAATAGGTCTCGAGAACTCTACAATTCAGTGCTGCATGCAAAACATTATTTTATTCTCTTTGAATTTACGGCAGTTATCGTTCGTCATAGAAAAAATTACCCTTGTTAAAACATAAAAAGTTGCAGGTAAACTACTCCTTTCCCTTAACCGATCTTCGACAAAATCGACAAACCTTGAGTTCTGTATAATTCAAAAAGGTATGCAAAACATTATTTTATTCTCTTTGAATTTACGGCAGTTATCGTTCGTCATAGAAAAAATTACCTTTGTTAAAACATAAAACGTTGCAGGTAAACTACTCCTTTCCCTTAACCGATCTTCGATAAAATCGACAAACCTTGAGTTCTGTATAATTCAAAAAGGTATGCAAAAAAGTAGTTGATTCTGTTTGAATATACGGCAGTTATCGTTTGCCATAGAAAAAATTACCCTTGATAAAAAAAAAGTTGCGGGTAAACTACCTCTTTCCCTTAACTGATGTTCACCAAAAACAATAGGTCTTGAGTACTCTACAAATCAGGGCTGTATGCAAATAATTATTTGATTCTGTTTGAATTTGCGGCTGTTATCGTTTGGCATAGAAAATACCCTTGTTAAAACATAAAACGTTGCCGATAAACTACCCCTTTCTCTTAACCGATCTTCACCAAAAACAATAGGTCCTGAGAACTCTACAATTCAGGGCTGTATGCAAACAATTATTTGATTCTGTTTACATTTGCGGCTTTTATCGTTTGCCATAGAAAGTAACCTTGTTAAAATATAAAATGTTGCTGGTAAACTACCCCTTTCCCTTAACCGATCTTCACCAAAAACAATAGGTCTTGAGAATTCTATAATTCAGGGCTGTATGCGAAAGAGTAGTTGTTTCTGTTTGAATTTGCGGCTGTTATCGTTTGCCATAGAAAAAATCTACAGTAAGACAGATAGACACACAGACAGACAGACAGACACTTTTCGAAAAATTACTTTTTTCATGTTTTGAGTGTCGTACTATCAGAATCTACAATAATCTCGAACACGATTTTTTTTGCCACCATACTTTCATTTCCTTAAGGAACATAGAAGTAAAAATTACCCTTTTAAAACACAAAACGTTTCTGGTAAACTACCCTTTCCTCTTAACCGATCTTCACAAAAATCAAAAAACTTTGAGTACTCTTCAATTCAGGAAGATGTGCAAAAACTTATTTGATACTGTTTGAATTTGCGGTTCTTATCGTTTGCCATAGGAAATACCCTTCTAAAACTTAAAACGTTGCCCTTTCCCTTAACCGATCTTCACCAAAAACAATAGGTCCTGAGAACTCTACAATTCAGGGCTGTATGCAAACAACTATTTGATTCTGTTTGAATTTGCGGCTGTTATCGTTTGCCATAGATAAAAAACTACCCTTGATAAAAAAAAAACGTTGCTGCTAAAGTACCCCTTTCCCTTAACCGATCTTCACCAAAAACAATAGGTCTTGAGAACTCTACAATTTAGGGCTGTATGCAAAACATACCCTTGATAAAAAACGTTTCTGGTAAACTACTCCTTTCCCTTAACAGATTTTCACCAAAAACAATAGGTCTTGAGTACTCTACAAATCAGGGCTGTACGCAAAAAAGTATTTGATTCTGTTTGAATTTGCGGCTGTTATCGTTTGCCATAGATAAAAAACTACAGCCACACACACACACACAGACAATTTTCGAAAAATGACTTTTTGTCATGTTTTGAGGGTAGTACAATCAGAATCTGCAATAATCTCGAACATAATTTTTTTGCCATCACCATACTTCATTTCCTTATGGAACATGGAAGTAAAATTACCCTTTTAAAACATAAAACGTTGCCGGTAAACTACCCTTTCCTCTTAACCGATCTTCACCAAAATCAACAAGCCTTGAGTACTCTATAATTCAGAAAGGTGTGCAAAAAAATATTTGATTCTGTTTGAATGTGCGGCAGTTATCGTTCGTCATAGAAAAAATTACCCTGGTTAAAACATAAAATGTGGCTGGTAAACTACCCCTTTCCCTTAACTGATCTTCACCAAAAAAAAATAGGTCTCGAGAACTCTACAATTCAGGGTTGTATGCGAAACATTATTTGATTCTGTTTGAATTTGCGGCGTTTATCGTTTGCCAAATAAAAAATTACCCTTGATAAAAAAACGTTGCTGGTAAACTACCCCTTTCCCTTAGCCGATCTTCACCAAAAACAGTAGGTGTTGAGTACTCTACAAATCAGGGCTGTATGCAAACAATTATTTGAGTCTGTTTGAATTTGCGGCTCTTATCCTTTGCCATATAAAATACCCTTGTTAAAACATAAGACGTTGCTGGTAAACTACCCTTTTCCCTTAACCGATCTTCACCAAAAACAATATGTCTTGAGAACTCTACAATTTAGGGCTGTATGCAAAACATACCCTTGATAAAAAAACGTTGCTGCTAAAGTACCCCTTTCCCTTAACCGATCTTCACCAAAAACAGTAGGTGTTGAGTACTCTACAAATCAGGGCTGTATGCAAACAATTATTTGAGTCTGTTTGAATTTGCGGCTCTTATCGTTTGCCATAAAAAAGTCTACAGACAGACAGATAGACAGATACACACACACACACACACACACACACACACACACACACACACACACACACACACACACACACACACACACACACACACACACACACACAATTTTCGAGAAATGACTTTTTGTCATGTTTTGAGGATAGTACAATCAGAATCTGCAATAATCTCGAACACACATATTTTTGCCATCACCATACTTCCATTTCCTTATCGTACATGGAAGTAAAATTACACTTTTAAAACATAAAATATTGCTGGTAAACTACCCTTTCCTCTTAACCGATCTTCACCAAAATCAACAAAACTTGAGTACTCTATAATTCAGGAAGGTGTTCCAAAAAATGTTTGATTCTGTTTGAATGTGCGGCAGTTATCGTTCGTCATAAAAAAAATTACCCTTGTTAAAGCAAAATGTGGCTGGTAAACTACCCCTTTCCCTTATCTGATCTTCACCAAAAACAATAGGTCTCGAGAACTCTACAATTCAAGGCTGTATGCGAAACATTATTTGATTCTGTTTGAATTTGTGGCTTTTATCGTTTGCCAAATAAAAAAATATCGGTATGGAGAAACATACATGACTTCCATGTTCTAAGATTTATATTTAAAATCATTTTCGAAATGAAATATTACCATAGAAACTACTTCTTTCTACTTACTGCTTCAGCCTTAACCACAGTACTGTGGTCACTAACGTATACCACCTCACGATATCGCACTCGATTTTCACTGATGATGGAAGTCGATGGCATTGCCGAAACGTCTGGTTTTGTAGAAAACATTGGACTACGGCCAAACATCCCGGGAAGGAATTTTAACAAAAACTACTTCTTTGTTGCCGATAACGTTTGTACACATATATATAAAAAATATGCATAAAATGAATGGCTTGTATAAGTTAATGTTTGATCTCCAACAACAAACATCTACATCACATCTACATGTTTGTTAGTAGTGCTCAATTTTCCAAAGTTTTAATATTATGATGTCCGTAATTAAAACATCAGAGCAGGTTTAGTGTATATGAGGGTACACCGTGGACAAAAATTTTCAACATTTCCTATTGAGCGTTGCTTAGAGTAAAGCTGCGAATCTACAGTGTACGTTTCACAGAACAAACACGCGGAAAAGAAGGAGCGCTCCGAAGTCACTCAGGATCTTGCAGAGGGTTCATTCCCTAAAGACGAAAAGTCTGTCTATGAATCGTTTTCTGTAAACACGTGCAGTTACACACCCCAGCGATCCACATGAAGCAAATCGCTATCCACGCTGGACACTTTTTCGGCTTGCACGCGTTATGTTGGTGTGGGTTTCAGCACTTTCCATTTAAAAAGCGTACAAATGTAAGAAAATAAACATGAGTGAGGCCAGAAATAACGCGAATTGTGTGTGTGTGTGTGTGTGTGTGTGTGTGTGTGTGTGTGTGTGTGTGTGTGTGTGTGTGTGTGTGTGTGTGTGTGTTTTCCCTGCCTTTTTATTGCAGTAATCATAATAATAAAATGGAAACGTAAACATTACATAATTGAGATATGCTTGCCTGCCACGAACGATATATTTTCTCTCATACATGATTTACATTAAAATGAAAAAATTATAATTTTATTGCCTGGCAACAAAATTATTTTATTTTTAACAACTACAATTGTTTGAAAAAGTTTAAATGAATTGTCAAGTACTTTACTGTTGTTAAAACGTAAAAGGTTGCCGGCAAACTACCCCTTCCCCTTAACCGATCTTCACCAAAATCGAAAGACCTTGAGATCTCTACAATTCAGGGAAGTATGCAAAAAATTATTTGATTCTGTTTGAATATGCGGCAGTTATCGTTCGTCATAGAAAAAATTACCCTTGTTGAAACATAAAACGTTGCCGGTAAACTACCCCTTTCCTTTAACCGATCTTCACCAAAAACAATAGGTCCTGAGAACTCTACAATTCAGGGCTGTATGCAAACAACTATTTGATTCTGTTTGAATTTGCGGCTGTTATCGTTTGCCATATATAAAAAACTACCCTTGATAAAAAAAACGTTGCTGTTAAACTACCCCTTTCCCTTAACCGATGTTCACCAAAAACAATAGGTCTTGAGTACTCTACAATTCAGGACCGTATGCAAAACATTATTTGATTCTGTTTGAATTTGCGGCTGTTATCGTTTGCCATAGAAAAAAATCTAAGACAGACAGATAGACACAGACAAACACACAGGCACACACACACACACACACACACACACACACACACACACTTTTCGAAAAATGACTTTTTTCATGTTTTGACTGTAGTACAATCAGAATCTGCAATAATCTCGACCACGATTTTTTTTTGCCATCACCATACTTCCATTTCCTTATGGTACATGGAAGTAAAGTTGTACATTTAATTTTACATGTTTCCAATTTATTTTGCTGTTACTGTACAATCAAAATTTTCTATTCCGTGTAATATTTTAAAAATTATCTTTCTTTTAGTCGGATGTTTGTGTTAAACATGAATTTGCTTTATTTCTTTGTTACATTTCTTGTTAAATGATAGTGGTAACTTATCAGCAGATTGTTCTCAAAACATAATTCCTAAGTAAATGTTAAATGTTTATAAATAAATAAATAATAAATGTTTTAAATAAATCTTTAGAACCTTTATTAAACATATATTCAGTTTGATTATTATTGTCTGAATACGTGGAATGATAACGACCATATATTACGAACTACCAACATATATCCATTGTAGAGAATAGGAAACCCTGGATGAGGATATCCGGACTTTTCAGCTTTTTAATGTTCTAACATGATTCTCTTTTCCTTTGGGTTGCTTATTAGCATATGAGAGAAATTGATGGTCGTGGAATCAAGAACTTTCTTACATTTCTCTTCCTTCTGTTTCCATAATTGTATCTCTTTCGATTTTATTTAAATATGTTAGTTATGTAACGAATTGTTAATTAGACCAATTTTCTTCATTTTGCGCGAAAGATATCGTATGCAATTTTAATATGACATAAACGTTTAAAACCCGCTACAGATTCACGGCTTATAGTCACTAAAATAATTTCTTGTCAATTCATAGGGAAGAATATCCCTGAAGTTAAACAAATTTCCTTTTTTTTACGTAAATGTATTTACACTCAATAACAAGATGGAGCTCTGTTAAATTATGTATTCAGGTCAGTGGAGGCGTTTAAAAATAACTATTGGTTTCCTCCCATTACTGTAACGCAAACAAGGTAATAAAGGGTGTCAATTGTAATGTGACAGTGAGTAAGCAACCTGTCAGTGTTCCGGAGACCATGTTACCCGCTGTTATTTTATGCGGCACCTTTGTCGTCCTGCTATTGTTCATCTTCAGTGATATCAAGAAACCTGCGAAGTACCCTCCAGGTATTGTTATTACAGTAAGACGTTCGAATTACTTTAAGAAAAATGTAAATTATGTTCAGAAGAATCCCACGGAAACATAGGTAGACAAGTAGACACACACACACACACACACACACACACACACACACACACACACACACACACACACACACACACACACACACACACACACACACACACACACACACACACAATTATGATATGTATTTTTATAAATAAACATAAAAATTAAAAGTACAATTAAACCTAATAGCACATAGGCTAATTCAATGATAATAATGATAGATTCCTACTCCTTTTTATACATTGAAGATTGTGAAGAATAAATATTCTTATAAACAGCCTAATAAAAATTCGCGCACGCGCAGGCACACACATATCAAAAGGACGACGTTGTATAAACTCGAATTATTTTCAAATCCAACGTAAGTGGGTGAAAACTTCTTGTTTGTTACTTAAAAATAAAACTATAAAAATACCAATTTTATAATCGATTTTATGCTTTACAAAATTAAAATTTAATCTGAATTTTTGTTTGTTGCCATTCTTTAAAAGTAATCAAAATTTCTCAGGCTTTATTGTGTTTTATTCAAAAATGGAAGATCTTACGGAACAGACGTTCAGTATAAAGCCGAAAGCGTGTTCAGTCTGTCAGAAATCAGTCAAGTTATGGGTAGCCAAATTTTGACTAGTAAGAATATTGTTAAATTCAATTGTTCAATTACTAAATTAACTCCAATTGTTCATCGTTTTCTGCAGATGTAAGTACTGTTAAATAAACTGGAAAGAAAAAAACTCACCAATATCAACTATCTCCTGTATTATTGAGTTTACTATACATTGCAATAGTATATGAGTTTTGTTGTCCATTGACCAATCACATTCCTGCGATATAAACTGCTCCTGGTTGGATAGAATTATCCACGCCACGAAATTAATGCCATCTTCGAAACCGTACGTACATATTTGGCAAACGATTTTACAATACGCCATGGCGATTTTGTGTAAAAACAGACATATAGCCTATTATAAAACTTTAAAGTAGGTTTAATCTTTTTAATTGTTTGTCACAAGCGATAGAATTTATCTGGCGTTAATGATAACAGATATTATTAAAATAAATCTAATTTTATTATTCGCCGAGACTATCCGTCACAGCGCAAATTAAATGCACTGAGCCACTGTATCAGCTCTTCGGATATTTTTCTTTGTGTATTTGTCCTGAAAATTACAAAAATGAAGGGAGATATTGGCAAAGAAACATCAGTGCACGAAAATACCATAACGAGTCAATGACCTGACTATTCCAGTTTACTAAATTGTTTTCAGAGTGAATGAGATGGCCACAATCTACCCTTTGGTTTTCTACTTCATCTGTAATTACGCACCAGTAAAAAAAACACACACGCAACGGGAGAGGCCAGTTAATTCATACATTCCGCTGAGCCATTCTATTTACACAGTTTATAAAATTTTCTTTGTTTATTAATGAGAATTATGTATCCAAATACAAGTTTCATCGTGAAGCTCTAAGTAATGAAATACTTCTTATTGCCCCCTTTTCCATTTGTGGCTGGTTTCAGTTGGCGCAGTCTCCTCAAAATTTCTTACTATCCCCCCTAAAAACGTTAACCTTCAGCCTATGCCTCAAGTGGAATTCATAATTCCATTGCAAGTCACTAAAAGACTTGAAATATTTTCTTTTACTCATTGAAAAAATAGGCAAAAATTTTAATCAGAACCAATAAATTATTATTATTATTATTATTATTAGTTGGAACACATATTAGTTATAATTAATACTGTATTAGAAATTAGTAAAAGGCGTTTAACAAAATTAAATGAAACTGTTAAAAATTTTCAGCTGCTTGACCACTTTGTTCAGCCACTTAGTTTTTTCTTTTGCAATCTTTAACATTTTATTCTAAAAACACTTTGATTCTTTAATATTTACCAAAAATTAATTAGATTTAAGGAAAACAAACCATGAACATTAACGTTTTTTCAGGAGATTATGTAAAATTAAATAGCATTTCTGGAAACGAATACGCTACTTGCGCTTATTGAAACAAGCTGTCCAACTTTGTGTTTAAATGTGGAACAAAACAAAACATATCCACTTTACTTATCAGCTAAGAAGCATCTTTATGTTGAACGGACTTAAATAGAACAGTATTTTCTTTTCACACTGGAAAAGGTTCGTCTCGAACTTACTCGAGGATGACGCTTTCACACAAAAGAATAAGTAAACTGGAGAGCCCTACATGCTGCTTCTCAAATGGTTCTTGATCAGTCGTAAATGCTCATTGTCCTTTGCAAAGCAGGTTGTTACGGCAAAAGATAACATCATTCTATGTGTGAAATGTGAAATGAGTGAATCCTGACACATTCAGTGTAAGGGAATGTAACTTTGAATAGGCTGAACGTTCGATAAATACATTTTTCAGTTTTTTTTTCATTTTATACTTTTGTTTCATCTATAATTCCTCTCCCCCAAAAGTCTATAATATAGCCAAATTACCTCCAATGAGGAGGCAACTTGCACCACCCCGTGTGAGCACCGCTACTGGTTTCCAGTTGAGCTATGGTTAATCTAACGCTATAGTTTACGACAGTGGTTCCCAAAGTAGGGTCCGGGGACACTTTTAAGAAAAAATAAAATATACCGTAATTTCCTACGATTTTTTGTGCTCTAAAATCTAAATTTTAGAATCTTAAAACAATTAGTGTAAGACTCCAGCAATTTTTTTTTTTTAGTTCAAACTAATTGTAACTGTAAAAGTAATTTCAAACTAATGGCTTCAAAACGTCTTTAAATCATATCGTTAACAGATTTGTTTGTCAGGCCGAACTGACTAGAGCGCCGCATCAACCCAGAACTGATCGCGCTATTTTAGTCCACGTATAAGCACTGCATCTAAGAAAAAGTTTTCCGTGTAGCTGGTTTTACGCCTAAGTAGCTGGATTCGACACATGTGGCTGGAAATATAGAGCCGAGCTTGGCAAAGTTAAGAAATAAACTTGATGTCGAGAGTGAATTAATATTGAAATTATCAGACATTAAACCTAATATTGTAGAGCTAATAAATAAAATATAAGAGTTTGTGTCATATTTACTGTTGGTTTTATTTCATAACTCAGACGGGATCCGTGAAATTTTTAATTCTCCGCGGACTAAGGGGATTGGAACACTTGCCCGGAATGACACTTGCACGGAGTGACATTTGCCCGGAGCCCTTCCCTCCACATAATGGTATATGGTGAGTCAGAAGTAAGACTGTGACACTTGCCCGGAACTAACATTAGTATCTTAAAACTGTTCAAAACGTATCCTCTTTCAATTTTGGAAGGGTTGAATTCAGTATTATAGTGCAATATTACTTTTATTTTATGAATTTTAAGAGACTAGCCGACTTTGCGTCGTTTCCAGAGAACATCACGGGGAGGTAGTCTCTTATCGTTTCCCATATATTTTTTCACTTTATGTGAGTTCGTCAATTTTTTTATGCTGAATTAGAATATTTACAAATCTTTCCAGGTGAGAGTCTACTTCTCTAACCTATAGGCATTGCCTTTACTTTAACTTCTGGACGTAAGCAACACAAACAAGGAAAGACCTTAGTTTGCCATCTAGTTCCAGTTTTTTCAAGGCCTTTGAAATGGTTTCACCACTCTTCACTGCTGCTTTTTTCCTCTTCTTCCCGTCAATATTCAGGGATATTCTATCAAAAAGTGGCCGTAATCCTCTGCGTCCTCTCGTAGAGTCTTTAGCAGTGAATATACATTTGGATGAGACTTCGAAATTAAACTATTAATTCTTTGGTTCCACCCTTCAGAAACATTGTTGGTCCGGTGCCGTCTTCCGCAACAGTTCCACGCCTTCCTTTGGATATGCTCATTCTCAAGCCACTGATCGACGACGTAGTCATAGAACATCCGCAGTTTCTCGTCTTCAGGTGTGCTTTTCTGGATACTTAGCCAAGCATCATCAATCAGTTCTAGCGGAACATGCGCGAGGGCAGAACACATTCGAATCTCTTCATTTTCTTTGTATGCAGGAGCAAGGCCACAATCTTGTACTCTCCTCCATAAAAATTGATTAAAATGGTAGTTACAACCAAAAATTTCAGCTTCAGGAAACAGAATTTTAGCTGATTGGATGATTGCCATTTCAAAGTCCATTGTAAATGTCACATGATTCCATCCAGGTACATTGTTTTTCACTGCTTTGAAAAGACGATCATATGTTTCTCGTTTCTTATTTGGCAACAATGCGTAGACTGCTGGAATAGTGTTGGTTTCTTTCCAAGAACTTCCCAGATCGGCGTGGATGATAAATAACTGCCCAAACTGTATGCTTGAACTCTTGAAGGTTCCGTCGATGAAGAATGAAGAAGAACTTGTCAATGCAGGTTTTCCTTTTTCGCTGGCAAACACCAATATTCTGTCTTTAGGCCCTCTGTTGTCATCTTCAAGTAGAAATTGTTACTGTCATTCATAAGTAGATCATTATCCTCTAATCGTATTCCTTCAGAGTCGACTGGGTCCTTTGTAGGCCCCACACTTTTTCTTCAAATGCGATGTAATGATCGTTTGGCACTTCCGTGTGATGGTAGTGAAGTCACAAGGTCATATCCTCGGTTAAAGAGCGGGCCTACTTCTTCGGCGTAAATTTTTGAAGTCGTATTATCTGTTTCCCTTCCACGCTTCTTTGCATTAACAACACTTTTTCTCACTTCAGTTGCCGCTTTGTCCGGAATACAAACATGAGTTGCTTCGCCTACAACAGTATTATTTTTCGTTGATATTCTGCCTTTACATTTACTTTTCTTATAATCAACACATCACCAATGAGTCACATCTTCTTTGTTGGTATAGTCAACAACTGATGCCCATTGTAGATCAACAAAAGCTTCCCCTTGGTGGTCTCAGTGATCTCCATCTTCACTTCAACACGAATCACTACACTTATCATTTGCACAGAATACTAAGACTCACAGATGTCAACTAAGGCAACTATTTAGGGGTGAATCTCTCCCCCTCCCTTGCTCCTGCATTCCTATAACCAGTCCGACTCACCCATCTACCGGACTCCGTGCAAGTGTCACTGACAAAAATACTCATGATTAGTCATTTCCTGGAATGCTTAGGGCACTGGGCAAATGTCAACAAATTCCATCTTCGGGCAAATGTCCCTCCGTGCAAGTGTCACAACTTCCTGCGGACTGAAAAGTTTGGGACACACTGGTCAACCATATTCAAACGCGTTCATTACAACGGTAACACTTGTAAGCGTTTCTTTCGACTGGTTAATTTGCGCAGTTATATTTATTATTAAATACTTTTTTTTGTTTTGAAACATTTTGTTTTTGTTTATTTGAAAAAATTAGCCAACTTGTAATCTTATTTTCATAAGAATGTTCTTATACATTATTACAGTTTTATTGATAAAAGATCTGTAAAGATTTGTAAAAGATCTGTAGTAGCAGAGGGCGTAGGCAAAGGAGGTTATAAAGGGTCTAAAACATTATCATATTTCCTACTCGACTAAAAGCCTTAATTTCACTGTTATCCTTTTAAGGAAGGTCTAAATATTATTTATAAGAAGCAATTATATTAAATTATCCATATTTGCAGCTATACTCTTAGAGATCACAAAGTTTATCTATCTCCACTTTTTATAGAGCCCCTTTCGAAACAAAATTCTGTATACGCCCGTGTGTAGAAATCATTACAATGTAATACAGTAAAGCCTGCATTTCACGGACTAAAGACGACGAGGCCAGTCCGTAAAATCGAATAGCCTGTAAAACAGTATAAGAAATTGTAACCTGTTTTCTTATGCTCTTCCAGCATAAAATTAATAAGAAAAACTATTTGAGCAATTAACCTTAATTATGTTTAACTGTATCATAATTTTGTAATAAAATATTATAAGTAAATGTGATAGAAAATAATAATGTGTGTCAAACATTACTTAAATTACGGAAACTCGTTAAAAAATTGTTAAGTCAGCAAGTCGCACAAAATAAAATCGATAATCAAAGAATGATGACAACGTGCAGTTTATGTTTAAAAACGTACGACTTTTTAATTTTAATCGATGTCACTCTAAACTACAAATGTTGACAAACTTATAGAGTTAACGTTTGTTAAAAGATGTTCCTAGTCTTGGTGGAAGACGCTGGTCCGTTTTTAACTGAGGATATTTTTTATGTTCTCCAGAATAATAACTTCCTTCATACGGTACTTTCAATATAATGATAGTGTTCGCTTACCTTCTCATTAATAAAATCCAGTACCTCAGCATTACTAATAATGCACAGAGTTTCTTGCACATGGTAAAGTTTAATGTTTTGATGCTGTGACAATCTCCTGCACCTCATGGGCAAATCTCTGACTGTGTCACACAAGTTCTTGTAAACTATTGTACTAAAATTTGTTTACTTTAAAAAAAAATTGTCCGTAAAATCAAGGTTTTACTGTATTACATATAACAATTTAGGTACAATACAAAATAATCTGAAAAATAAAAGCTACTGAGAATAATTCAGAACAAACGTTCAAGGAATGTAGCATATGCAGCATATAGCATATACAATAGTTAGAGCATTCATAACATAATCATAATAATTTTAGAATTTGTTAATTATAAACTTGCGAAAATTCATCTAACACAACTATTTCATTCTGGTACCAACTGAGATCTTTTAATCTTACAGTTTTGATAAAGAACGGATTAAATTGATTATTACAGAACGAGTGTAACATTTTCGTTTTATAGTATAATTTTCTTCTGGGTAATTATTGAGCTTTGGTTATCGTGAACAATTTTGACAAGAGCAAATTATTATAAGCAAAATAATGTATAATTTCGTACAAAAAAGACTAAATTTACAATCAAAACATAAACATAAAAATACCAGAACGAACGTACAACTTTAGTTTAAATTCAGTACAAGTAACAATTTGTTTGGCAGGACCACCCTGGTTACCTCTAATCGGCAACTGGTTATTGTTTCGCAAATACGTTAAGGAGACCAAGTTTACACACATTGCGTGGCAACGTTTTGCTGAAGATTACGGACATTTAGTAGGACTACGTCTGGGCAGAGATCGGATCGTCATCGTCTCTGAATACAAATTGGCCAAAGACATTCTTTCCAGAGAAGAGTTTGAAGGACGGCCAGATGGTTTCATTTTTAGACTACGATCTATGGGAAAAAGACTAGGTATGAAATAATATTCATAGAGCATTCAAAGTGTATGCAAAAAGTGTTTTATTTAACAAACGTTTGTGTTAATTTTGAAACTACCCTCATAATTAACAACTACCTATATATTCTTGAGTGTTAATTAATATTGTACATTTGTGTTTGATCATTTTAATAAAGGCGTAGCATTTGTTGATGGATCGTACGGTGTGGAGCAAAGAAGATTCTGTTTAAAACATCTTCGAGAATTCAGTTTAGGAAGCAGCGTCATGGAGCACAGAATATCCGAGGAAGCGACTAGTTTAGTCTCTTGGTTGAAACAACAGGTAAAATCTGAAGAGCTTATAATACACGGATTCCAGTAATTGACTCCTGGTTTAAATGTGACCGTTATGTACTTGGAGACTATTACAGATTCGAAACGAATCGAATCATTGTTTTCATTTTAACATTATTCATGTTTGGTTTCAAGTTAATCTAAAGACTTAACTGAAAATTTAAAAGCCTGTTCCTTTTAGTAAGCTACATCAGCTCTCTTGTCATTAAAAATTAACAGTAATATATATTTTTTGTGTTAAAATTTGGAAAACGAACATTTAGCAGTAACTGATTTAATTTTCTAATAAAAGCAACATTTCGGCTATACCAGAAATCGTTAGCCGTCTTCAGCAAGTAATTTTACACTGTGTGTGGGTTTGTGATTTCTGCTTATCGATGAGCTTGGGAACCAGATTCTGCGAGATAAGTAGTTTTCAATAAGGCGGTGCATACACATATTTGTAAAACTTTTAAAGTTCTCATTCACATGTGATTGTCTATCACTTGAATCGCAAATTAGTGCTTATGTAATTGGTATTCTTATGTTTTAGCATTATTTATCTGGGGATGGCTACTGATTCCTAGTGTTGCCGGAACTTTTTCTTTAAAAAATTGTGTAAACAATTAACACATTATGGTTAAGATTAATTTCTTCAAACTCAAACATCAGTCCTTCCGTTGATGGATTTGATAAAACACATTCGTATGAATTTAAATATACGCAAATACGTAAATACCGCTTTAAACATAATCAAATTAATTTTAGAATTTGTAAATTACAAACTCGCGAAGATTCATCTAACACAACTATTGCATTCTGATACCAACTAAGGAGATGTTTTAATCTTCACAATTTTGATAAAGAACGGATTAACTTGGTTATTACAGAAAGAGTGTAGCATTTACGTTTTATAGTATAATTTCCTTCTGGGTAATTATTTTGTTTTGACAAGAGAACACTACTTGTTTGTTTTAATCATTGAGAAGTGATGTACATTTTGATAGAAATTATTTATGGGTCAATTAGAACTTGAAACTTTTTTAGCTATACTGCTTATAATTGCTGTGATGCAATTTCTGTGTTTTAAGTGCATTGTGTTTCATAGTTTTTAGTAGTGTTGAAGTCGTTATTTGTCACTGGCAGTAAATAGTACTTAAATGGGGAATTTTTTTAAGAATTGTTAATGATTAGTATTAGATTTTACACTTAAGATAACACGAAGAGCAAATGACACACGTTTGTGGGCGTAGGATGGCCCAGTTGACCTGCAGCCCATACTGGACATGTGTGTCTTCAACAGCCTGTGGGCAACTCTTACTGGAAACAGATACTCATTATCCGACTGCAGACTGGGCAAACTGATCCACTACATTCACACACTCTTCCAGCTTCGAGATATGTCTGGAGGCCTCCTCAACCAGATGCCTTTCCTGCGTTTTCTCCCTCCTGAAAGGGATGGATACAAGCTGCTACTTCACATTCATAATGAAATATGGAGTTTTTTATGGGTAACTATAGGTAGTTGTTGATGAATTATAGGTTAATAGTTAAAGACAGTGGCAAAATTGACTTGTATGTCAACCACCAAAGTGATTGGCCACCTGCCGCCAAATGTTCTCAAATACATCATAACTTGTGTCTACCTTAAGACCCTTTTTAATTTAAACATATTTAAAGCGGTCCAGGTCACTGTATGATAATTATATATAATTTACCTTAATTTCCGTCCAGTGACGTCAAGCGTAATTTGTATTTGGTTACGCGTTTCAGGCCATGTGGCCCATCCTCAGACCATCACTCCAAGAGGAGCTTGTTAAAAATAAAAAATCCACAATAAAACAAACACATAATAAATAAATACAAAAATATATTAAAACACATAAAGGCGTTCTATTACACGAACACGGTGCACCGCGTGTAACATGCCTGAACTGCGTCAATGGAACCTGTTATCGATCGCAGCGCGGTATCATACAGTGGGTTGAACCTGAAGTTAAGTTTATCATTAAGTATGTCGTCACACACATCTGGGTTATTATGACCTCTATATATCTCGAATTCTTCAAGCGCATCCATATAACGGCCTTTGGCACAATAATGTAGGGGTATGAAGTTCTTGTTGAAATTTGTATAAGAATGATTACATGAAATCAGATGCCTTGTAAAGTTAGATTTAATATTATCTATGGAAAAATTACCCCTGTTAAAATGGCTTTGTGGTTTGTGTTCGCGGAATCTTTTGATGAACGGTCTACCCGTTTGGCCGATACAAAATTGGTCACAATCGTCACATATAAGCTTGTAAATACCAGTTTTGGATTCAATTGTTGTCTGAACGACTGGGCGAACTAAGTTCCGTAGACGGTTATTTGTTTTAAAAATGACAGTATAACCTAATTTATTTAAAGTGGATGTAAGGATCTTGGGCATCAACTCAGTGTAAGTTGTTGTGATGTATTTGTTGTTAGGTGTAATATTATGTGTCTGTTTGGAACGACGGGATTTGTGTTTTCTAAGAATATTGTCGATCATTTGGGATTCATATCCGTTGGCCAGAGCTATGTGTTTAATTATGTTGAGTTCACACTCGAAATCGTCATTATTTAGGGGGATCATCAAAAGTCTGTGAATAAAACTGTTGTAGACCGCTAATTTTTGAGAGAAGGGGTGGTGTGAGTCTGCATGTATGGTCACGTTTGTGGTGGTAGGTTTTCTGTAAATTTTAAAGTTTAAGCTGTTAAGTTGCCTGGTGACAGTAAGATCAAGAAAGTTGAGTTCATTATTGGTTTCAGTTTCCATAGTAAATTGAATATTGTGGGTAACGGTATTCATATGATTTTTAAGATTACTGATTTGGCGTAAAGTACCGTTAAAAATTAGAAAAGTATCATCAACATATCGGCCATAAAAGATAATATTGGCGAAGATATTATTGTTAAGGATATAATTGTTCTCATAAAAGTCAAGATATATATCAGCCAACAGGCCGGATAACGGTGAACCCATGGCCAGGCCGTCTGTTTGAATATAATAATTACCGTTGAAAGTAAAATAGTTTTGCTGAAGGATGAGTCTTAGTATGATAATTAGTTCTTTAATGAGTTGTGTGTCCAATTTGTTAGTATCATGAAGATTGTCATTCAAAATATCTAAAGTTTGGTTCACGGGTATATTTGTGTATAAATTGATGATGTCAAAGGAGGCTAGTTTGTAACTGGCTTGTAATTGCGATCGATTACACTTTAAAATTTACAGAAAACCTACCACCACAAACGTGACCATACATGCAGACTCACACCACCCCTTCTCTCAAAAATTAGCGGTCTACAACAGTTTTATTCACAGACTTTTGATGATCCCCCTAAATAATGACGATTTCGAGTGTGAACTCAACATAATTAAACACATAGCTCTGGCCAACGGATATGAATCCCAAATGATCGACAATATTCTTAGAAAACACAAATCCCGTAGTTCCAAACAGACACATGATATTACACCTAACAACAAATACATCACAACAACTTACACTGAGTTGATGCCCAAGATCCTTACATCCACTTTAAATAAATTAGGTTATACTGTCATTTTTAAAACAAATAACCGTCTACGGAACTTAGTTCGCCCAGTCGTTCAGACAACAATTGAATCCAAAACTGGTATTTACAAGCTTATATGTGACGATTGTGACCGATTTTATATCGGCCAAACGGGTAGACCGTTCATCAAAAGATTCCGCGAACACAAACCACAAAGCCATTTTAACAGGGGTAATTTTTCCATAAATAATATTAAATCTAACTTTACAAGGCATCTGATTTCATGTAATCATTCTTATACAAATTTCAACAAGAACTTCATACCCCTACATTATTGTGCCAAAGGCCGTTATATGGATGCGCTTGAAGAATTCGAGATATATAGAGGTCATAATAACCCAGATGTGTGTGACGACATACTTAATGATAAACTTAACTTCAGGTCCAACCCACTGTATGATACCGCGCTGCGATCGATTACAGATAATAATAGATAACAGGTTCCATTGACGCAGTTCAGGCATGTTACACGCGGTGCACCGTGTTCGTGTAATAGAACGCCTTTATATGTTTTAATATATTTTTGTATTTATTTATTATGTGTTTGTTTTATTGTGGATTTTTTATTTTTTAACGAGCTCCTTTTGGAGTGATGGTCTGAGGATGGGCCACATGGCCTGAAACGCGTAACCCTTTTTAATGTTATAATATTATTAGACTTTCTTTCTGTATTTGTCCTATTTAACATATTTATACTATTAATTTTCCAATGTCTCTTTTTCTTATTTCATACAAACGCAGTTTCTTTAATGGCTGTCATCCTAATTTAATAGTCAAAATGTCACAATCCAACTACCGTGATTACCAATCCAACATGTTGACTATATGCTATTTAATTTTTATTTAACTCTGACAGCTGTTTCGACTTCTTAAGTCAATGTCAAAGAGATGAGTGAACACTAAACAGAGGATGTAAGGGTGGTGGACATATGTTTAGGGCGTGTATCGGAACATGTGTGAGGTGTGAAGATGGGAAGGGGGTTGCAGGAGCTAAGGGAAGGTCAAGTGTCTGTAAAAACTAAATATAATCTGAATGCAAAATATAAAATTAACTAAACTAAATAACAGCTTTTAATAAAGGGGATACACAGAATTCAGTTTGTTCATTTGTTAAATTTTTGTTATTTTTTATTGCTTTTTTTAATTTCTAGAATTTCGAACAAATCCGTTTTTTTACCTTTTTGTATGTTGTGGAGTAGTGTTATGTTTTTTGTATCTATGAAGTCATAGATGCTGAAATATCCATTACTGAACCTTGTAAACTGCGGTCATCTTTATATATAAAAATTCAGTGTACGTCTGCACATGTTCTTAAAACTTTTGAACCACTTATCCGATAGAGCTCATATTCGCACCATATGTTCATTAGATTCAGAGTAAGGTTTACATGTGCCGAGTGTGAGGTTGGCCGTCAGGGGGGGGGGTTAAAAATTGGAAAAAATAAAATACCGCATATGGGGTATAAAATTAAAGGGAATTTCCATGCAAGTAACAATTGTACATGCATGTATGCACTATTGAAAATTTTTGGGCGGTTGGGGGTGTCAGTTTGGCCAAGGGGGTAAAAATTGGAAAAAATGAAAATACCGCATATGGGGTACAAATTAAAGGGAATTTCCATGCAAGTAACAATTTTACATGCATGTATGCACTATTGAAGGTTGGGGGTGTCAGTTTGGCCAAGGGGGGTTAGAAATTGGAAAAAATGAAAATACAGCATATGGGGTATCGAATTAAAGGGAATTTCCATGCAAGTAACAATTCTACATGCGTGTATGCACTATTGAAAATTTTTGGGCCCTTGGGCTTAATAAATGGGCGGTTTGAGGGGGAGTTGTCAAAAATGGAAAATATGAAAAACGGCAGGACCGATTTCAACCAACTTGCCAGAAATATTTTATGCAACGGGAGAAACAACATAGGATAGGTGTTTTGGTCCACGTTGGGAGGTGGGGTGAAAACACAGTGATTAAAAAACACAGTGGTAAATATAATACTGTATTTACATTTTGTTTAGTGGTGAATATAATACTCTATTTACATTTTGTTTAGGAATGTGCTGCAAACAACAAATCAATTACTGGCAATTCAATATAAACTCAATGGTAGGTTCTATTTACATTTTGTTTAGGAATGTGCTGCAAACAACAAATCAATTAAAGGAAATTCAGTATAACCGCAATGCTACGTGATGTATTTATAAAATTGTTACAATTAAAACGTTTTATTTTCATATATACATTTGTGAAATTTGTGATAGAAAAATGACAAGAAGAGGGCGGGCAAACATCGGTCGAAAATCACAACATGCTCAAAACAAGCAGGCGCGACGACAAAGAAGAACGGAGGAACAACACTTGCAGGAGAATGAAAATATTAGGAATTTAAATGTACGTTCATGCGCGCAAGAAAGTGGAGAGCAGCGCAGTCAACATTTAGAAGCAGACAGATTATGACACAGACAGGCACGTCAACGTTTAACAAATGAAAACAGAGGCCTTCATCTATTAGCAGAACGACAACGAATTCAAGTACGACGGGCATTAATAGCAGCATCATTTAACCGCCTTGCATTTGAATACGATCCAGAAATTGAGTACTCATCGCATTTAAAAATAATTATTTGAGGTATGAATAATAAAGTATGTCCATTTTGTCATGCATTAAAATTTAAAAATGAAACTCCTGGAATGTGTTGCGCTGCCAGAAAAGTTGTTTTACCAGAATTGCATCCACCGCCTGAACCATTAAATTCATTACTAATAGGTGATACTGCCGAATCCAAATTGTTTCTACGAAAAATACGAAAATTCAGTTCTTGATTCCAAATGACATCACATTATATTTTTATATAAAATCATTTATATTATTACTCAATTAATATAAAAATACATGAAATAAATTTATTAATTTAAAGACAAAATGTTGTTTCTGTTAATAATAATGCTCCATGTATTTATCACTATGCTGCTTATAATATTCGTCAGTCACATGAAAACGTCCATCATCAGCCACCATCAACTTGCGCGAAGCCAAACATTCATCAATAACTGCCAATGGTCACGGACAGTGAAATGGAACAACCGACGGGTGATTAAGAAGAAACCAAAGTAGTTATGGACACGGAAAAGGAAATAATTAAAGAGGATGCCCAAGGGGACCAACCAGATAAATCCGCCCAAAAAGAAGACATGAGCATGCAGGAGATGTTGAGAATTATATTGGAAAGCAATAAACTACAAAATGAAACCTTAACAAGAAATTTGAAGAAATTAATGAAAATTTTAGGAAACAAGAGGAAAAATTTGATAAAATAGATGAAAACTCAAGGAAACAAAATGAAACCTTGAGCGAGAAATTTGACAGGATAGATGAAAGTTTTAGGAAACAGGAGGAGAACTCAAGGAAGCAAAATGAAACCTTGAGGGACAATTTGAAACAAATTGAGAAAATAAATGAAGAAAATTTAAAACAAATTGAGGGTAAGATGGAGAAGTTCAATAAGGAGTTAAGGGAAACTTTCGAGGGGAAGATTGAAAATGTTAACACACTTAGACAAAGAGTAGATGGATACAAGGAGGAGACAAATAAGCAAATGGACAGTGGTTTCAAGAATTCGGATGAAACACTAGACAGCACTTCAGAAGGTATTAAAGTAAGTCCGAACACAGAAGAGAGCAGGAAGGAAACAGAAATTAGAGAAGACCAAAATGCATTGCTATCTGAAAATAAAAATAGCAAAAACAAAGAGAATATCCAAACCATGGAAAAGAAGACCAAGAAAATAAGAAAAACATGTAGAAAGAAAATAATAAATACAAAAGAAGAATTGGAGATGATTACAGGTGGATTAATTAATGTATTTAACCTTCCAATTAATGAACAAAGGGAGTTAATTAAGTTTAGATCTCAATTAAATATGTCGACGGTTGAAGTGTATCAGACGATATCAGTCATATCTTCAAGACGGAATATACCATTCAAATATTTGGTGAATAATCCAGAGGTAAAAGGGAATGAAATGGTATTAAATATGAGTGACTATGTTATGTTAGAGGAGGTACAATACCTGGTAGTTAAAAAGGAATGAACTATGACGGGAGACCAGTACTTAAATGAAGGTTTCATAGCAGCAAAGTGGGAGAGCCAGATGATAAGGAGATTATAAAGGAGAGAAATAATTCCGAACACCCCAGTAATCCGAGGAAGAGGAGTTACTGAGTTTATGGACCGTGGTTAAACCCAGTGGCGAAGCTAGTAGTTAGTGAATGGGTAGGCAAAATCTTAGCTTACATTTTTTTTAAGGAATCACTAAAAGGACGGTGGTTCAAATTGGACGCTGAGGTAGAGTTTGCTGTTAGCGAATGGTTCCGCAAACAGCCGTAAGAATTTTACTAGCAGGGAATCTACAGATTAGTGCAAGAGCGGGACTAATGTCTTAATGTTAATGGAGACTTCTTTTAAAATCGTTGAATAAAAAATGCTTTACAGCTCTAAACGTGTTTCTATTGAACAATCCTTGTATAAGTCATACACAATAATACAACTGATCGAACTTCAAAATTTTAAACTTGATTAGTGTCTATATATTATATGTTTAATGTTACAAACAATTCAAAAAACAATCTTGATCATCTGTTAGTTCAGCGGAATAACCGGCACACTTTTAATAACCGCATAAAATAAGCAAACTTATAAACAACACAGCGCGCTTTAACTTAACTGTTTGCACCATAGAAGTGAGTGTGAGACATGCCTCAACGCTCTATGTGTACAGCACGGGACAATCCCCCTCCCCCGCACTTCCCATCGCGCAGAACATTGCTTACATACGATGTATACAAAAAACGCTGAGGCAAGTTCACGTTGCCTCATTCGCTTTATGCCGAATCTCACCTGTCACCATCTAGCGGTCGCTCGGTAAAGCACATTTCGGCTTAATAAATTCGACAGTCACAATAACAATGTATAATCTTTACGTTACGTAGTTCATATGTATTTATAATTTTTATTCTACAGAATTTTTAGGGTAGGCATTGCCTCAATTGCCTCCATGTAACTTCGCCACTGGTTAAACCAAATAATAATCAACCAGAAACAAGGGGACTGATTTTCTGTATACCGACCAAGCAACCCATTGGAAAGAAGGAACCAAATAAAATATAATAAAACCCCAAAATTCAAAAAGCATGTAAGGACAACTTACTTAAGATATTTTGAAACAATATAATTTAAGATAAACCCCAAAATTCAAAAAGCATGTAAGGACAGATATAATTTAAGATAAACAACAAAACACCAAGAGAATGTAAGAACAGATTACATAATTTATTTATAAACAATATGATTTAAAATGAAATAATAGGAAAAAATAATATTTTAATGGGAACGAGAAGAAAAAAAAATATATAAAAACAATTAATGGTAATGTGCTCAGACGAGAAGGTAAAATAAGAAGAACAATGGATGATATAATGACTATAATTACAATGAAGGTAAAGAATGATAATAATTAATACAGCTACAATTTAGAATTTCTCAGTGCTGAAAATGATAAAGGAAGAAATGATATGAAGAACATCTGTCACAAGAAGGAAAGTCAAAAGGATTTAAAAATAATGCCAGTCAATAATGTTATCTGAAAGTAGTTACTGAAAAATAAGAAGGAATCAAGAAGAAAAAGAAATATATAATTAAATGCAAACAGCAACAACGTGAAGAATCCTTAAAGTGTTTAGTATTAGTCGCCAATCGACTACTTGTAAGTTTTTTAATATAATGAATTGACTGTAGAAATGTTCCAGCAATCATTTTCCTGAGCAGACGGTACTTCCCTCTGGTCTCAGAAGGTGTAAGGATGGACAGCGGAGTAATGGACCCAAAAGTGGCCACCCGAACTGAACCACCGCACAGGATAGGGGAAAAATGCTAGGGAAATTGAATATTTAAGGGATAATAAAACAGCTGAGAAGATTGATATTAGATTCCAGAAGTATGAAGGAAGAAAACAGAAAGAAGATAGCAGACAGAAGCTCAATTGAAAAAGTACATTTATAGAGGTAAATAGAAATCTGAGAGTGTGAAAACAAGTTTTTACTGATTATTGTGACCTATCCTTGTCAAGTAATGTTTGAAAAAACAAACAAGAGAAATAATATCATTAGAGAATTTTCATCCAGGAGAGAGAGAGTTCAGTAATAGTAAAATATGTTACATTAGGAAAACAAGTCAATTACCATTAACTAAATAAAAGGTATATAACCAAACCAAAATGAAAATATATTATGAAGAATGATGAAAGAAGCCGAAGAATTAGGAATCAAACAATTAATTTTTAAAAGTAAATAAAAAATAAATCTGTTCTAGTGGGGGGGCTTTATGTAACGTTACATAACCCATGCCCAATAACGATGAATAAATAAAGGAGGATTAATATAACCACCAGAGTAAAAAATCAGTAATTACCCATTTTGAAAGTCAGAAATGGGGATTATGTATCAAACTATGAGAACCTTGTACTCTAAAACACTGTAACCATAGAAAACAATACTAAGTGTAATCATAAAAGTGCAGTGTAGAAAGTGAAACATAGTATGTTGTGTGGAAGTGTCAAACATTTTAAAAGGGCATCTCACAAATTTGTGCTGAAGGTGCAAGAAACAGTATTATAGCAATAAACTGTAATCCTATTGATAAGTTGTTGTAGTTTTGTATTGTGTAGGCCACAATGGCATTATAACTATAATTAATATTTGTTTACTATGATTATTTTTGTTTATGTTTAAAAAGAATCCAGGGTTATATTAAACTGATAATATCCAATTAATACTATATTAGAAAGATGGAAGGGAAAATAAAGTATTATAGAGTAAGAATACATTGACCAAAGTATAAGTCATGAATAAACTAAAATAAAAAATTATTAAATTATAAAATGCCAATAGCCAAGCTTAAATAAATTCATGAAGAAAAATCTTATATAAATTAAAATTATTTATAACTAGGATTTGTAAAGGAGTATTTTTGTAAAAAAGAAGAAATGAAGTAATAAAATAATACTAGCCTATTTACCTAAAACGGTACCTAGGTTAGCCAATAAAAAACCATCAACTTCTTGGTTACTAGGAGTAACTAGCTAACAAGAAATTGATTGATTGTTAAATAGTATTCAATGTGAGAAGATGAAAAAGTGTAATGTCCTATAAAACTTTATAAATTTAATAAAGAGTATTCAGAATAAACCACTCCAAAATTAAGAAAACGAGTCAGCACTAGACACTACATTAGAGACGTCCATTGAACTACAATAATTCACACCAGAAAATCGATAAACACCTAAAAATCCTGCTAATCACATTTCAATCAAGACGCCAGCCTTGAGAAATCATTGGGTGAGATTGCTTCCTTTTAAAATTTAACTAAATTACACCTCAACTATAAATGAATCGGGGAATACTAAAATGTTCTAAGTCACGTTTTTTAAGGTTTCGAGTTATTGGCGGGAAGACATTCTCTGAAGGTAAATACAACAGTGTATGCATAAATGTTTCAAGTCTCATGTATTTATAGACTATTGTAGGCTTGCAAAATCTCCAGAGCAGACAAAAACGTTCTTAGTCACTGACTTAGAAGGTTTTTGTTGTCCATGTTGGCAATGCCGTATAACATGTGTTTTGCAGTTGTATCATATGTTTATATTCCTTGTTTGTTTGTATTCAGAGGTTACGCTACGTGTTGTAAGGCTGTTGAATACTACTGAATTTCGTAAAATTTATTAAATTAGTTGTAATTAGTTTAGATCTTTGTTAAATCTATTATAATGGAAGAAGAACCTGGACCAAGTTGTACAAAAAAAGTGAAAGATGAACGTAGTTGGAAACGAAACAAAATAAAATAAGCTAGAGTCCAAGACAAAGAATACATTGATTATAAAAACAGACGTGTACCTGCTGTAACTACTGGACCACATTGTGGGTAAGTAAATTAATTCTGAATCTTTTGAACCTTGTTATTACATAATTAAAATTTACTTAATTCATGAAGAAATATACAAACTATGAAAAAACATATACGCATGGGCCTAGTCATCTATAACATAATGTACAATATTACTTATGCTGTAAGTTACATCAGAAAGTTAAAATTTAACTTTCTGATTTAACTTTAACATAACCTGAAGTCATAATCTCTACAATAGTGGTTTTTGTTGTTCCAGGTGTACAGAACAGTGCACTGCCAGGCTTGAAGGAATGGCTGATGAGATTTTCGTACGACTGCGCACCATGGACACGAAGAATGAGCAAGATATATTTCTGCAGTCCCTAATCAACAGTCAAGATGTTCAGACTCACAGGCCACGGAAAAAAGGGGAAGAGGCAAGACCTCCACGTGAACAGTCATTCACATACCACGTTATGGTAGGAGATCAAAAGGAACGGGTATGTTTAAATGCTTTTAAATCTCTTTTTGGTATCAAAATCAGCCGAATAAGGAGACTGCGCACTCTCCTACTGGCAGGAAAAAGTCCAAAAGACCTTCGTGGTAAAAAACTTGGCACAAATGCAATTCCTGCTGCCACAAGACTCCTCATCAGAGAGCACGTAGAAAGGTTTCCTTTAAAAGAAAGCAAGTACGCAGGAAAAGTGATCAAATACCTTGATGCTAGGTTAAACATAAAGTTAATTTACAATATGTTTATTGAAAAACATCCTGGCATAAAATGCAGCTACAAATTCTTTGTAGGTTTTTTTATGGAAAATTTTAACTACAGATTCGGTAGACCACAAATTGATTGCTGCTGTACATGCAAAGAGTTAGGCCTAAAATTAAGAAGTCCACACCTAAGTGATGGAGCAAAACGAAATGTAGCTGCTGAGTTGATGGTACATCGGCGTGCATCCAAAAAATTTTACAATAAGCTACAAAGTTATGCAAAATATAAACATACTCAAACAGATATCTTATCTGTTGCTTTCGATTACATGCAAAACATACCATTGCCCATTATACCAGTTCAAGAGACCTTCTATTTACGCCAGTTGACAGTGAACGTATTTTGTATATATAATATAATAGAAAATAAAGCGCAGTTGTATATCCACCACGAAGGAACAGCTAGAAAAGCCCTGATGAAGTTTGTTCATTTGTTTATGAGTATTTAATGTCAGATCCAAATCACATTAAAGAAGTTCATGTCTTCTCAGATAACTGTGGAGGGCAAAACAAAAATCATACCCTCAATAGAGTTTTTCTTGCCCTTACAGACTCAGGTAGATTTCGAAAAATTGAGCAATATTACCCTATAAGGGGACACTCTTATCTTCCTTGTGATAGGAATTTTGCACTTATTACAAGAAAACTATGAAAAAAATGATAGGCTCTATACAATACACCAACTGACTGAACTTATAGTCACATCTAGTTCTTCTAACAAATTCACGGTGAAAGAGGTGGACAATTCAGAGATACTTAATTTCAAAAAGTGGTGGCAAGCGTACTATAAGAAAACATGCGTTTCTGAAGAGACGAGAGGGAAACGTGTGCGCAAAGAAGACAAAGTCTTCTTCGGAATAAGTTCTATTATGCATTTCACCTATGTAATTACAGTGAAGGGTTCCATTTTAGCACGGCCCAATATAGATGGATTGGTGGTACATACTTTTAAGCTGTCCCACTCGGCTGACCAAGTAATAGTTTTTCCTTCAGTAGTTGCATATGAGTCAGGAAAAATTTCCATAAAACAACAAAAACTAGATGACGTAAGAGCACTACTGCCTTACATTCCACAAGACAATGAGGGAATCCAGGAGTTCTACAAAGAACTGATGGAATGGCCTACAGGTGAAAAAAGTGATGGAGAAGAAGTGCACGACATTATTTGAAAGGACCGAGACCTGGAATTAAAAGCATTATCTTTAAATTTTTAAAACCAAATTAGTTATTTCTTATTTTGTAATGTTCTTTTTTAAATGCCACATGTCTAATGAATAATAAAACAATTTCTTTTTGCTAAAAGATTGTTTTTTATTTTATAAAACCTGAAGGCACACTAAAAAGTTCTAAGTCATGATGTAAAAAAAATAAATTATAAAAAAACGAAAACATTAAAAAATAAAAAAAAAATTCATTAGGTTTATAATGGTTTCCTAATGATACTGTAAATTTTTAGCATTTTTAAGATGTGTTGTTTAAAAGTTACACAGTTTTTTTTAGTTTCCCGAAAAACTGGTTTACATGACTTCGAATGTTTTAGTATTCCACGATTCAAATCTAGAACACTAGAAACAGCACCATCTCTTTAAATTCATCAGAAAACAATGTGAACATAAACTTTATTTTAATTAACCAAAAAACAGTAAAATGTGGGTTCGCTAATATCATTCCAGCCGCCATTATCCTTAGTGCACGTTTTTCAGTGAAGAAACGTAGTCTGCGCTCTTGAAACATTGCAACTGCTCTTTTAAGTTCCCTGAGGATAACGTAGGAAAGATATGGCATATTACTACAAGTATAAAAATATAAATATATATTAAAGTAAGAATAAATTAATTGAATAACATAGTATAGGTTAAATAACTTATTATTTATGTTATGATGATTTAAAGTCATTCTTGAATAAGTTCTTGATTTTTACTGTTACAGGAAACAATTAATGACCACAAAAGTACTCTTACAGATTATACAAGAGACTATGTAGATGCTTTTCTTCATGAGATGAGACAGAGAAACGGCAGCTCTAATTCCACATTCACAGGTATTCCTTGGCAGCATGCATGTGTATAATATAGTAGTGTTCACTAGTAGTAGAAACTGCTAGGGAATAAACTTTATGTGCCCAGTCTGTAAAGTTACATTGAAGCATGTGCTGTTGAGGCAACAGCAGATAATGTATCACACAGAAACCATCTACCATCTCCCTAAGCTAACCTGAGACAGTGGCAGCTATAGGAAGCAGCAACACTTTTCTGGACTTTGTAACACTAAAATTCTCATTATAACTAAGAGCTATCAAATTATATGAGAGGGTGCATATATCGTTCGTGCTCAGAGCGCCCGTGCTCTGAGCGCCAACGATGAAATCGTGCTCTGAGCGCCGATACTGATAAACCCGTGTTCTGTGCGCCGACCTTATCTATGCATCATTAGACACCTGGCTGCATATCTGTATATCCGCTGTTCGCCAACTTCGTAGTCAACACTAGTGGTCCAACGAAAATTTGTACAAGTCATTACTAAAACCATTATCACAGCACTAGTAAGGTCCCAGAACAAAATACATTTATTATTGTTAGTTAATTCCAGTATTGGGCAATTATTCATATTATCAGAAAAATTACGAAAACCCAACTATTCTACCATTTTATTAGTAACATAACTGTAGAGCAGACAATCAAAAAATAAATACTAAACGTTTTGGACTATTGCGTTAGTTTTTAGTTAAATTTGCAACCATAATACCTAAATGACAAATAATTTAGTCATACTACAGTGTCACAACGATTGGCAAACTACAACTAAGGAAAGGTGCAAGTAACAAGCTCATTTACGAATCATATGGTCAGCAAATTTAAGGTACGCGGCTATCTAAGCCGTATAGACGACCATACTAGCAAGTTTTGCGCTCTTATCAACCCACTTCCGTTGTACATCCCGTGTTTACGCATATATAGGCCTACAGCTCAGGTCTCCGTCTCGTAATCGTATTCTCCTTTATTATTTAGAGTTGGTTTAATCAAATTCTTTTATTTCTTCTCAAATGTTTTCGTCCCAACCAAATGAGAAATTCTGAGATAATAAAGAGGATTATTCGCCAAAGATGCATGTGCAGAGGCACTACTACAGGCATAATAAAAAATTTCAAAGTGAAATTTGCGGACTTCTGAAAAAAGTAAAGGAATAAGATAATAATATTTATCAGTTCCCTTTAAACAGCAGTAAACCTGAAGTATTCAACTACTTTTAAGACTTCCGCGGATATAAGTTATTTTATTTCTCTCTGACTGGCGCGCGAGCGCACACACACACACAAACTCATGTGTATACGACTATAGAGTCGGTTTTAGTATGAAACTAACTGATACTAGACAATATTATCACTGTCTACAACTGTAAGGTGCCTACAATACACACTCTATTTATAAACACAAACCAGAAGACATTTGTACAGGGTCCTTTTGACCTGTAAAGGTAATTAAAAGAACATATGTTTAGAAGGCAGTAGGGTGTTCTGGTTGGTAGTTATGTTATGTGTTTGATTTTTCTCTATTGTCCGTACACAGGTTCTAATGATGACAATAAATATTGTCGAAACGTCGATACAAACAATGTAAAATTTGTGTAATATTTATTGACCGATCCTCACTTTCCATCGTTAATATTTATTGACCGACGGTCACCACTAAAATTAAGAATTTTATTATTTTTTTTATTTAGTATTTTTAATATTATTTAATAATTATAAATCACACTTAACTACAGAGATCTGTGTGTGTGTGTTTTGTGTTTGTACCTGTCAATGAGAAATAAAATAACTTACATCCGCCGAAGTTGAGTATTTCAGGTCTACTGCTGTTTAACGGTAAAGGGTGAATATTGCCTTACACATTTTTCAGAAGCCTGCAAATTTCATTTTGAAAATTTTTATTATGCATGTATTGGTGCCTTTGGACATCGATCATTAGAGAATAATCCTACTTATTATTTCAGGATTTCTCATTTGGTTGGGACGAACAAATCTGAGGAGACAATAAAAAAAAGTGATTAAATACAACTGTAATTAAGAAATTGAAAATACAATTATGAGACAGAGAGCTGAGGTTTATATATGCGTAAACACAGAATGTGCAATGTAAGCGGATTGATAAGGAAGGCAAAACTCACTTGTATGGTCATCTACCAGCATACCTTAAATCAGCTGACCATACGATTCGTAGATGAACTTGTTATTCGCACCTTCCCTTAGTTATGGTTTGACAATCGTTGTGACACAGTAGTATTAAAGACGTGAATTTTGATCTAGATGGAGTCTACTTTTTCACGAGAAATATCAGTACCGGGTTCAAATGAGTATATTACATTCTGAGCGTGTCAAGGGTACATGAAAACAAAAAACTAAGTTTAGAAGCACCAAGGGCCGAAAATAGAACTCAAAATTTAAAAAATTATAAAAGTTTATTTGGGGTTAAAGTTATGAGGAATTTTAGTTAAAATACAAAATCTGTATCTGTAGTCTGTACTTTCAATTTGTAGTACTTAATTTGACAGAATTAGCATGTCTCAACACTCGTTTTGAATCGCTTTCAAAACGATTTGTGAACTAAGTCTCAAAAACCTCATATTTTGTTATCAGTTACAAGTATCTGTGAATAACGTTAGAGGTAGACCTATAGATATCTATAGAAACATACATAAACTGAAAATATATGACTAAATTATTTGTCATTGAGGTATTGTGGTTAAAAATTTAACTAAAAATCTAATACAGAAGTTCGGAAATTTTATTATTTATCTTATAATTGTCTGCTTTAAATTGTTATGTTACTAATAAAATAATAGCGTAGTTGCGTTTTCATAATTTTTCTGATAATATAAGAAACTTTCTAATATTGAAATTTAACTAACTTAATAATAAACGTATTTCGTTCAAAACAGTTAGATAGTTCTGCAGCTCCGGGAGTTTACTAGTGGTATAATAATTCGTTTTACCAATGAATTGTACATAGGACCGCTAATGTTGACTAAGGAGTTGAAGAAGAACGGACAGACAGATATGCAACCACGTGTTACCGCGTCTAATTATGGACAGATAAGCTCGGCGCACAGAACACGGGCTTATCAGTATCGGCGCTCAGAGCACGATTTTAGCGTTGGCGCTCAGAGCACGGGCGCTCTGAGCACGTAGCCGCATATATAATATGTTCCATTATGAGTGGTCAGGCCCAATATGGGGAGGGGGTCCCGATAGCCTCCCTGGGTAAACCGCTGCACATTATTATTCTGGTCCCCTCCTCCATGTCTCTTCTTCATTGACTGTGATAATGAAAGGGAGCATGGTTTTGTAAAATGAATAATATTGTTTGTTGTGGAATGACTAATTAAAAAATACAAATGACTTTCTAAATTGTAAATAAATAAATATATATATATATATATATATATATATATATATATTGCAACAGATCAAACTTTATTGTTCTAATAAGGATATTGTGAGTGTGTAAAAATCGATACAAGTCTATTATGGAGGAGATGAAAAATTATTTATTATATACCAATATTGTTTATAAAGATGTATAATGTATTTTAAATTGTCATGTATTGATAACATATTTAATTGTTTGTATTGTTCGATAATATAAATCGATTTTACTTGTTTGCTGCAACGTCCTCCTCTCGTCTCGTCGGTCCCGTCTTGGTGTCCTCTTCTTCCTGTCCCTCCTTCCTGGTGTCCTCTTCGTCCTGGCGTCCTCTTCGTCTCATCGTCCTCTTCTACAGCAAGCGGCTCCAGCGGCGATATTTCACAGAGTCTCGTAGTTATGTTTGACTGCTAACATTGATTAGTTTCTTGATAAATTGTTCACTCATAATGATTATGAATTTCATTCATTCAGTTTATTATTAATTTATATTTTATAATTTCTTAATCTCAGGATTTAACTGGGTATTTACTAATGCGGTGTGTTTAATGTACACCTTCCAACGATATCTTGTAGTGTCTTAAAGTTCCCTAAGCGGATATCTTAACTTACACGAGACAGCACTGTATTATATTTTAAATTTTATTTATTTATTTACCCTCTCGGTTCTTATCGCAAAACTTCGTTAAGAATTTCAAGGTTATAGTTTATTTTATATAAGATATTCCTCTATTCCTTATTGGTTCTTACCGCAAAACTTCGTTAAGAATTTTAAGGTTTATGGTTTATTTTATATAAGATATTTCTACGTTTGTAAGAGAACAACTCTCTTACCCGGGCACAACTTCCCCTAGCAACGTCGACAGACAGACTGTGTCCATCCTAGCTCTGCAACGTATGAATCTCACTGAATTTGGTGTATTTTGATAGGCCAAGCCCAAGTCACATGATTGATGGAACAACCAGATACACAAATTTCATGAAAAACTTTGTATAATTTAGCATAGTCCTGCATGGAAATTATCTACAATTTTTATTACCCTATCATTGATAAGAATTATTCTTGAGTTTTTCTTTACTTAAAAACCCATATTTCTAAAATAGTTACAAACCTCAGAGTATACATAAATCAAAGCTATTTACTTAAATAATTCCTTGTCAAATTTTCATGTAAATCGGTTAACTACCACTGCCGCTATAGCGATCGCAGATTATCACACCCGCACACGCACACCAATTCATACAAAAAATACATGACAATATAGTACATCTTTTTATGAAGAGTTTGGTGTAACCTATATGCTTATCAATTTTTAAATACAAAACTTATGACTAAAAGACAAAATATTACATAAAACAAATTTAAACAAGAAAATGCTCGTCATTCATGTACTCTGATATAAACAGCATATCTTATCATCCTGTGTTCTGTTGCAATATATATATTCTATCACTTTGTGATATGACATGAATTCCCAGACATAACCAATGTGTCACTAATAAAACACATACCACACAAAGGCACCATAATGAACATTTGGGAAAATTTACAAATATACAAACATAAAACACAAAACAAACTAATACCAGAACAAATACAAATCAATACAAAACATGACACAATACTCAAAGCACGCGACATCGAAAATACACAAAATACAAATACATATACCACATACACACACAATAATACACCTTCAAAATACCAAAGACCAACAAACAACCTTAATAGCATCCAGCAGCCAACACACAAATACTTCACCAGACACAAGATCGCTAAGGCTGAAGATGAGAGAACGGCAAATCTCGAAACATGTTCCAAATAAGGAAAAATAACATCTTGAGGTAAATTTAGTTATAAATATTAAATGTAATATATATATTATAACAAAGAGAATTTTGTTGTCATGTTGTGATGTCGGGTGTTACACTCCGCGCACTTTATACTTACTAATTGCCGGTTTCTCTTCGTAGATGTAGTCCTGCAAACACAACTTATGCTAATATGTGTGTGTGGGCGCCACTTTGGATATTTTGTCCAAGAAATTATTATTATTAAAAATTGATTTTTTAATTGTTAAATTAATTATAGAAAAAATATGAACAAGACAATTTGAGTTGCAAATAACGTATTTTTAATGACTTTTCTTTCATAAAATCGTCTGAAGGACTAACAATCAAATTAAGCAAAATTGTAGAGTTACGAGAATTATTGACAAGATTTTAATTAAGTATCGGCTAATAAATATTTTATTGCTCAGTTGAATCGCATGAATTTAATCTTTGAAAAACTTTATACTCAGGACGTGACTCCTTTGAACTATCAAGACAAATCAGTGGGATGCTTTACTAAACATTCAAGTTCGTAGGCTGAGAACTTCCTTTCTTGCTCCGTCAAGGTACGTGATGCATAGCTGATCGGGAGTCTAGTATTATTGATTTCCTGGTATATTACGGCTCCTAATGCTACACTCGAACTATCGGTCTGTACAACAAATGGTTTACTGAAATCTGCTAACTGCAATACAGGTGGGGATATAATGCTTTTTTAAGTGTTTCAAACGCTTCTTGGTGTTGAGTAGTCCACTCGAATTTCGCTCCTTTCTTTCTTAAAGCATTCAATGGGGCTGCTATATCCGCTAAGTGGGGTATGTACTTATGAAAATAATTAATCATACCTAAAAATCGAGCTATACCTTTGGCGTCTCTCGGTGGTAAGAATTCTCGGATTGCGCGTGTACGTTCGGGATCGATGCTAACCTTACCTTCGGCAGATACTATGTGACCTAAGAAGGAGAATTGTTTTACTGCGAAATTCACTTTACTCGGGTTTACCGTTAGTCCAGCTTTCTTTAACCTGGATAATACTTCACGCAGGTGATCAATATGTTGATCCATTGACTCACTATATACTACTATATCATCAAGATAGTGATATACAAATTTAAATTTAACATCATGAAAAATTTTTTCTAACAGTCTGCTACATACTGAACTTCCTTGTGATATACCGAATGGTACTCTCGTGAATTGATATAGATTAAATGGGACGGCAAAAGCAGTTAGATGTTTAGATTCCTCAGCTAGAGGGATTTGGTGGAATGCTTGGTTGAGGTCCATTATAGTGAAGATTTTCGCTTTTGTAAAATAGTGAAACGCGCTGTGAACGCGCAGTGGTATCGATTCAAATTCTATACTCTTATTTAGCTGTCTATAATCCACGACTAGTCTATGTTTGTCAGTTCCTTTTGGTACTAGGAATTCAGGTGATGAGTATGGAGAAGTTGACGGTTCAATGACGTGCTGATCAAGGAGTTTGTTAATGTGGTTTCTCATTATTTCCATCTTGGGAGGTGATAATTTGTATGGGTGAAGACGTATTACCTTGTTGTCACTAAGATTTATTTTATATTCGATTAAATGGGTTAATCCTAACTTGGGGGTGAGTACAGTAGAAAATTCCCTTATTAACTTTTGAATTCTTAGTCTCTCATTTCCTTTTAAATTACTCAGACTAGATTCTTGATGCTCTGAATGAATAGTTGCGGTTTCACAAATAGCGTCGTTACTTAATTCGGAGTCGAACTGATATTTCGAGTACGATCAAATCTGAAGAAATATTGTCTTGCATATATATCAAGGATTAAGCCAGTTTTACTTATGAAATCAGCACCTAGTATTAAGTTTTGTCCTAACTCTTCAGCTACTAGTAGGGGAACATACCAAGTAAATTTCTTTATTTTTAATTTCACCGTAATACTGCGCGATAAATTTAGGTTTTGTTTATTTGCGGTGGCACACTTTATGTTCACCATTTGGCTACGTTTAATCAGATTATGATTAGCTAATACGGTGGCTAACTGTTGACTAATTATACTACGGGTAGATCCGGAATCAATTAAACCAAGGGTATTCGTTGCTCCAAGGTCTATCTGTACGTAGGGTAGTTGGCATATACTTGTTTTACATGCACCAATAGAGTTGCACTTCTCGATAAATCTTGTTAAGTAAGGGTCTATGCGTTTATTTCTATTTATTTTTATTTTATGATTATTATTGTTTTTACCTTTCCTTTGATTGCTGCGGAAGACGTAGGATTTTTGTTCTTCCAGCTTCACATGTTTTTTTGAATGGTCGGTTTTCGGTTGGTAGCGCTTTTGTTTACAATTCTTGCTAATGTGTCCGGCCTTTCCACAGTTATAACATCTTCTTTTTTCATTGACTTCACTCGCATGTTGTCGGGGTTGTGGTCTAGCGTATGAAACATGGGGGTAGCTTTGGGTTTTTGATGTCCTCACGAATCGCTTATCGTGGTAGGTTCGGGTATCAGTTCCAATTGGTAGGGGTTGGAATGAATCTCTGCGTTGAGTCTGGGACATAGAAACGCGTCTGTTCTGGTCAGAATACCAGACGTTGGACGAATGTATACAACATAGTTCTAGTTCGGTGAAAGTGGTTGGTCGCTTCATGAGTGCTAGGCGAGATCGCTCCTCGGGAGATAGTCCTACTAAGATAGTGTCTACTAACTGTTGTTCACTCCATTTAACTTGTAGCAATAAGGCAGATTCTCTTACCTCAGATATATAATGAGCTAATCTCTCGTATGTTCCTTGTACACGAAGTACTAGGTTTCGCTTCAATTCTTCGTAGATGTTGGGAATGAAATGTCTTATTAGGGTGGTATGAAGTTCTTCTACAGGGTGATTATACCTTAGGGATTCTAACACTCGATCTTTTAAAGGAGGTCTACATTTAGGTAAAATTACTTGTAAAATCTGGTCGTTTCTTAGTTGTTGCAGATCTTTTAATTGCAAAAGATGCTTGAGAAAATCTAGGAGCTTGGTAATATTCAGCCCATCAGTGATTTGTATGTCCGACAAAATATGTTCTACAGGGTGGATTATCTTTCCATAAAGCTCTGTAGTTAAATTAAATAGAGTCGTCATTCTCAGTTTTTCCGGAGACTGATTCGTCAGCAAGTGAGAAAGTAAATCGTAGGTACGAGACATATTCTCTAGTTCATTAGGGAGTAACGTAACGTTTGCTGGTTGGATATTTACTTGACTATCAGTTAACCATTCTTTAAATGGATCTATATTGGATTCCTGCAGAAACTGAAACTTTACAGTACCGGTTTGCTGTTCTTGAGTAGGAGATTGGGTAGGGGAAATATTTAGTTTCGTCATTGCTTCTTCAATCTCTTCTAATCTAAACGATTCGGATCTTCGACGTAATTCGCGCATTATCTCGGGTAATTGTTGTAATGCTTCCTCCGCGAATTTTTGTACATCCGGTGGGGTAACTTTATCACCGGGCCAATTCAACAAATTGGTGATACGGCGGGTCAGATGTTCGATTCTTTGGGTGGTTCGTAAAATTACTGCGGGGGATTTTTCATCACGCAGGGTTTTTGCTATCGAATTTAGTTCTGTATACTTGTGATAGCATGTTTCCTTTTCGCTTTCAAAATCTAAAACACTTAAACGATTTAATAATGAGGGTTTGTCCGGTTTATTTTCACGTAACGTTTTGCGAAGTTCCGCGACAGTTACATTTGAGTATGGAAGACCACGCAATAATGCTTCATAGCTTAATTCGTCTTTCAACAACAAGTCGGGGTTAAACTGAGCCATTTTGTTAATAACGTCGTTTAAATAAACGAAGTATTACGTACAACAAATCTTATATCAGCTTAAACACTTGTAAAGCTCGACTTCATTTAAACACATACATATATCTCCTATTACACATAGAATCTTATATTAATTAATCAAAATAAACTTATCTCACAACAATTCAATTTTCTGTATTGTCATATATAATTAGTCAAAACAAAACGCTAATACCATTGTATAGTAGAGAGAAATTTCATATACGAAAAGTTCATTCCTTTAACAATAGCACAAAGGGTCAGCTGTTTTGGGGAGTCGCATTGTTTGCATAGGGTGGTAACACAGGTAGGACAATTCAGAACAGGAAAGACTCGTGTCTAGGATTGTCTGTTAGGTCAGCGTGGGGAGGTTTTGAATGAGATGCGTGCATACAGAAGGGGAGAGTTTACATTCCTCAACACGTATTTAACATGAACTAGATTGTTCCTACCGACAGGTTTAGAATGGAATATTTACCAGCGATGACTTGTTTATTACGGCAATGTCACGATACTAATATTATTATATCTTAATTAAAATTTTACTCATTTATTTATTTTTTTTCAGAGTGAATAAATTTATGTTTGTCAAAGTTATTGTTAAAGAATTATAACAATATACAATATAATTATTACAACAACACAATACACAATTATTATTATTTTTACAAGGAGCAGTGACGCAATTTTGTAGGCGTCACGATGCTTATAAACCTTTTATATAAATCAGCAGAGTTGCGCAATTTTGTGACGTCTCCCTTGTTAAGACATCACAAAAGTCGGGAACTAGTTCAATTCGTTACCAGTTAATTAAACTAGCTGCCGTTGTTAGTAAAACTTACTTACTAACAAATTATTATACATTATTACATAGGAAATAATCAAGGATTGCATAAATTTATTCACTCGCTAGGTGTTAGCAAAAACATCTCTTTATTATTATTAAAATCTCATGGTTTACTTTGTTTTTTAAAAGAATTTTACTCTAGTAAATTCAGCGTTTAATGCTGTAACAATATTAAATGTCTTATTCCTTTTATCTCAAAAGTATTCATCTAGAAATTGTTTTAAGTACCTCGGATCCGGACTGAACTTTGTTAAGTTTTAATTTATCACAACTTTAACCAAATTATTTGAAGAAGAATGTTGGTTGTAAACTATAGAATTACCTTACATTTAGATATCGTGATTTTACTACTACTTCATTACAGAAATTACAAATCTTATAAGTTATTCTTTACATTATCAAAAGTTCTTTACTGTTCTTTTGTTACTTCTGTTATTGAAACAAATTTTTACAAATGTTATGTTTGGATATCACCTGAATTTAACATGAGGTTGTTGTGGGGTCCATGATGGTCATCTTCTGTCGTCTTCTAGGGTGCAGTATATGGTTCCTCTTGATGCTACATCGGGTTGATTATATCTGGTAGTCTCGACGATCGGATTTTTACTTGAAGTTCATACTGTTGTAGTTTGAGTTTTCCACTTCTGGAGTTTGTAGTTCACATTTTACACCTTAATTATAGTTCTTATTTTGCAGTACTAAAGTCTGGTAAGTTACATATCTTACCACTTACAGTTTTATTTTTTTTTAGAGATGTGTCGGCTAATTTTTCCTTTCTTTTATTTTTATACCACTTCACACACTACATTATATATTTTTGTTATATTCTTCACGCTACATTTTTACATTCTTCACGCCACAAACTGGATATATGTTTTTAACGGCATACACCTACGTGTATGTGGACAACACAAAACTGACATCTTTACATGTCGAAGTTCTACTAGCGACTGTGTGCATAGTTTAGCGGCGAGGGGTCAGTAAGCTGGCGCGTATTTACGCACTGAGAAAATAGTTCGTTCTTATATTTAGTATTAATTATTCATTAATTAGATTGTTAATTATACTTTATGTTAACTTTGTTACGAATTAGAAATATCCTTATTTATATAGTCGTATTTTAAATAATTAACGTAATTATTATTATTATTAATTAACACCTTTCTTTGCGTGTTGGTACGGGACAATTTCAAGTTGATGCAGGAATCTGGGTATAGGTAAGGGGTGGATAATACTCTTACTTATATTGAAAGCAATTTTTTATTTGTGCGATTTAAACCTTTTTTTTTTAAATCGTCACAATCTCATTATCCATGTCTCAATCTTTACCATATCTCCTGTTCCTTTCCTTTACCTTGTTGTTAATTATTTAATCTTTTATACATTATAACTCCCTAACAATCCCTAACTTTTATAGCGGGTTCGGAGTCAGAGGGGCCCCATTGGCAATCCATTCTCCGCCGTTCCCTAACTATAACCACTGAAATCAGAGGAAACACATCTCTGTCCAGAAAATA
This sequence comes from Magicicada septendecula, assembly GCA_034769895.1. Lineage (NCBI taxonomy): Eukaryota > Metazoa > Arthropoda > Insecta > Hemiptera > Cicadidae > Magicicada > Magicicada septendecula. Next base: position 492,087,529 of record CM068367.1, read on the forward strand.
TATAAGACGTACTTATAAATTGCACCTTCGCAACAAATAATAATAATAAAAAAAAATACAATATTCAAAGATCATAGGCTCCTACACATAAATTCTCTTCCTTAATCTCTTCTGATTATTTCTCAGGTATATTAATATACTGTTCTCCGCAGGTAAAATTATCTTTTAAAATCATTCGATGTCAATAGCTATATTTATAAATTCATCATCACCTCCTTATGTAACACACTGTTTCCCTCTTTTTTTTTTTCAATTATCATTTCCTTTTAGTATTAATTATATGACAGTATTTCTCCTCCTTAGTAATATCAATTGCTATTTGATTGTTCAATAATTTGTTTAATTAATTTGAATAACATAGTAAATTATGTCTTTTCCTCCTTTCCTTCTCTCCTTCTCTAAGTACGGGTAAGTTGGTAAATTTACATTGACTTGGCTGTTGGAAATAAATTTATATTTTACATATATATTTTTGCCTTTGGTGGAAGGTGTCCTTCTCGTATTTATATTTATTAATAATATTCTATTCCTTTCTCTCCTTCTCTAAGTATGGGTAAGTTGGTAAATATACGTTGACTTGGCTATTGGAAATAAATTTATATTTTACATATATATTTTTTGCCTTTGGTGGAAGGTGTCCTTCTCGTATTTGTATTTATTAATAATATTCTATTCCTTTCTCTAAGTACGGGTAAGTTGGTTGACTTGTATTTTTATTCATTCATGGTACCTTCTTAACGACGCCTGATTATATGTACCCTTTATTTTATTATTGACAGTGTCGGTTACCTCGTATGTATTGTTTTCTTTATCTTTCGTAATTGTAGAAGGTCCTATATATAAAAGTAATAATTTTTTTGTTATACCTTGTATAGTACTGGGCAATTCTCTATTCCGGATTAACACCTTTTCTCCTACTTTATACTTAATAATGTTGCATCTATTCCATTTATATCTGCCTTAATCTGTACTATCCCATTATTCCCATTATTATTATTTTCGATTATATTATCCCTCTCTTCTAACAATTCCTCCCTAATATCTCTGAGATAATTATTTGTTCTCAATGTCATTGTCCCGTTTTCGTCATGTCTATTTTTTCGTCCAGTTACCCCATAATATTGGATCAGTGAAGGGCTGTTTTCCTTTTTCACTGCCGCGTCTAGTTTAAATGAGTGTTTGTCTCATTTGCCCGGTCTCCCGGAACATCGGGTTGCTGACTTGTTTGTGGTTCCTGTCTGACCTCTGGGTTACCACTAATAGGCCTGCTATTTGTTGAATTATTTTGATTACCTTGTGTTTGCTGTGGGTAATACACATAAGTTGGTAAATTATGTTGGTATGGTCGTTGACTATTGGCCACCGCATAGTTTACCTGGGGTCTGTATTCCTGATTCCTTCTATCACCTCCCCCTTGATTACCTCCGTTCTGATAATTATTTCCTTGATTATAATTATTTCCTATATAATTGTTGCCCCGATAATTATTTCCTTGATAACCATTTCTATGGTAGTTATTTTCGGGGTAATTACTTTGATTTGGTCCCGGATTGTTATGGTTATTCGGACATGATTATTATTATTGCAGTTATTTACTGGGGTGTTATTGTTATGGTTGTTCGGATTGAAATTATTACTTATTTCCGCCTCCATTCCGATTTGGCCCGTTGTTACTATTGTAATAATCTACATTACGACTGGGGGGTTGGTAGTCTTGAAATTTTCCCGCACACTCGCAGTTCTCTAATAACTTCACTAAGTCCGTTATTTTACTGAGTTGCTGGTATAATTGCGCGTCTTTGATACCATAGCTATAGTGTCCAGCCAATTGTCTTACCAAGCACTCTTCTGGGATTGGCGGTATTAATTTTCGCACTAAACATATTTTTCCCAGGAAATGTGATGTTGGGGATTGTCCCTTGGATGCGTCGTGTTTCCCGTAGAATATATCCATTCTCACCTTGTTTTGCGCCGTTTCTGACCAATATTTTTCTTTGAATTGGCGTTTGAATTCATTCAGGGTTTATTTTGGGTCGTACTGCTATCCACCAATTATCCCTTGTATTTCGGAATGTTTCGTCTAACATTTCCCTTATTCTATCCCATCTTGTTTCCCTATTCCTTTCTATGAACTTTTCCATCCTCTCTAAAAATTCCATAGGGTTCCGGCGATAATTTTGGAAGTTAATTACCTCCCTATTTTCGCTATGACACGTATGGGTACTTAAGATCGGTGTGTCCCTTAGCGCTTCTAATCTCTCTTGCAGGTTTTCCTCCCTCTGATCTATTTCCTGTATATTATTTTTATTGGTTCTTATTTGTTCGTCCGACCTATTAGCTATGTCATACATTCTTTCTATTCTCTCGTTAACGTCTTTCCGGACTTCTCCTACCTCCTGCATAATTTCGTCCTGGTTTTGCCTGACTTTATTATCGAGAGTTTGGACACTTTGTTTCGTCTCTACAGTTCGTTCCTCCATGGTTTCAAAACGAGTATTATTTCCTTCCTGCAATCTTTCTAACTGTTTCGCCATTGTTTCAACCCTCCTGTCACTGTCGACTTTATTATCGTCGATTTTTTGGTTTACCGTCTCATAATTTGCACTGATTTCCTTTTTCAGGGACTCTATACTTTTTTTATTTTCCTCCTGAAATAGCTCCAGCTTTTTTCCATTATCATTGATTTTATCGGTTATATATTCCCTTAAAGATTCTATCTTTTTATCTAATTCCTCCTTATCTTCCTGTCTATCTTTTCTCAGGGATTCTATACTTCCTTTTATTTCTGCCTTGTCTTCCTGTCTAATTTTATTATTATCCTCCTTATCTTCCTGTCTATTTTTATTATTATCCTCTCTTAGGGATTCTATTAATGTCTACGTTTTTTCATTACTGTTATTAGTATTTTTGTTTATCGTTTCTTCCATTCTTTGGAACATCATCATTATTACATTCATGTCGATGCTCCCTGTTGCTTTTTCCGGTTCGGGTTTCTCTGTTTCGTCCCTTTTTTGTGTGGGTTTATCTGTTTGGTCTCCCATTTGTATGGGTATTTCTCCCGCTTGTTCCTCTGGTTCATCTCCCGTTTGTATGGGTTTTTCAATTTCTAGTGTGGGCGGCTCTATTTCTATTTCCTCGACTTGGACTGCCTCCCCATCTTCCACACTTAATTCGGGTACTATGTTTTTCTTCCCCTTCTTTCCTTTTGGTTGTGGCATCTTGATTTGTTGATAGTTGCCGGGCTTGTTCCTTTCCTTTCAAGCCCCACGTTGGGTGCCAATTTATAACAAAGAGAATTTTGTTATCGTGTTGTGATGTCGGGTGTTACGCTCCGCGCACTTTATACTTACTAATTGCCGGTTTCTCTTCGTAGATGTAGTCCTGCAAACACAACTTATGCTAATATGTGTGTGTGGGCGCCACTTGGATATTTTGTCCAAGAAATTATTATTATTAAAAATTGAATTTTTAATTGTTAAATTAATTATAGAAAAAATGTGAACAAGACAATTTGAGTTGCAAATAACGTATTTTTAATGACTTTTCTTTCATAAAATCGTCTGAAGGACTAAAAATCAAATTAAGCAAAATTGTAGAGTTACGAGAATTATTGACAAGATTTTAATTAAGTATTGGCTAATAAATATTTTATTGCTCAGTTGAATCGCATGAATTTAATCTTTGAAAAACTTTATACTCAGGACGTGACTCCTTTGAACTATCAAGACAAATCAGTGGGATGCTTTACAAAATTTGTGTGAATTGAAGGTGTTTGACATATGTAGTACAATTGTGTGACAAAGATACCAGGTAAAAGAATTTTAATTTTGGTCAACTCACGTTCCGGTGGGTAAGTACTTCCTTCACTGGACACTGTTCTTGGGGACGATTCCAATCTTGCGCCTCTTTGTATTTACGTTTTCTCACTCACTTGTAACTATTTAAAGATCAGATTACGGTTTGAAAACTCTGCACAATTTAAATAAAAATCGTACTGTTTCTATGCTTTGAATTCTTGGCGGCGGCAAACAGCTGTCTGCGTGGCCTCGAAATACTGCCGTCTCAGCGCTAGTTACGACTCAATGTAGTAGGCTCGTGTCAGTAATATGTTTGGAATTTTGTCAAAGTCTGTCTATTTTCGCAAATACCAGCAAAATTTGATTTCTCTCTATTAAAATCGGTCCTTTTCAGGGCCGCTGGATATTTAGCTGTGTACGTTCTATTAGATATGGCGTGCTGTTGCTCTATTCAACAAACACGTAGAGCGATTTAGTGATATACTCCTTTTTAGGTTAAGTAAGTCTTTTCTCTAGTACGGGAAAAGCCTTTTTTGAGTTTTCGAGTCGGATTCCTCTTCTTCGGGTTTGCCTTGGATTAGATGTTCGGATTCGCATGTGAAGTGTCTCTCGTGGTTTCAAAGCATAAAGTGTTCTTGTGTCGATTTTGGTCTAGCTTATATACTCTTTGTAAGGTGCATTGTTTTAATTTTTATTCATGACTTCCGATATTTTTGAGTAAAATTTTCTTCTTGAACGTTTGAGATATGCAAATAGAACATCATGGAACAAATTCGACTTCCGTAGAAGCTTAAGAACAAAAACTTCTTGTTCTTCCTACTAAAGGATATTACTGAAATTATTCTGGTATTTGTCAAACAATTTTACAGAACTACTTACAATCTGCATGTCATTATTATTTTTAGATTCTCTGCTTTCAACTGAATAAAATGATACCATTCACGATTGGTTTTAAATAAATTAAATCTAATAAATTAACATAAAATACAAATTCTTACCTTGGAGTGTTTACACAAAATTCTAAGTTTCTTATTAATAAAAAGTTATTAAGATCCTTGGCTCTTGCTATAACTTTCATGCATAACATAATTAGCTTTACATAATAAAACAAACAAATATTAAAGCACATAACATACAAATAATTTCATTTTTCTGTAGGCATGACATATGGCCTAGTTTTTTGTCATTGTTATTTATAGTAATTTGTCTTTTCTGGTATTATTTATGGGATTTTTTGGGTATTCACTTAGAGTTTGTTATATTGTTTATCTTTGGGAATACCTGGTTTTTCCTAATACATTTTAATTTTATTGTAATTTTACTTAGCATCTCACTTCTTTGTACAGATGAGCTATTCCATGGGTGTGACAAATTTCACTTTTATATTTAAAAATTCTCTATGAATTAAGCTTGTCTTCAATTGAGCAAGTATTTTTCCATTGTACATTATAGAATTGTATCTTTTTCTGTATTCTTTACAATATTAAACAATTAATTTGTCAAATATGACTACTTTTGTGACTGTTTTTTGATCTCAGCCTAGCATGGTCTATGTAACTATTTATATAACTTGACTGTTAAAGTATTTTAGGTGGTCATACTTATAGGTATAATTACTTTATATTGTGTTTCAACTTTAAAATAAAAATTTGTTGCATTTTGATAACATTAAAGTCATAAATTTTACAATTTTACATGTTCACTAGGTACATGTTTTCAGTTTAACACTGTTTTTGATTATTTTCATTGACTTCTGATCAATTTACAGCTATCTCTATTTGAAGTAATTTGTTTGTCTTTGTCTAATTGACATTTACATCTAGTTTTTTCTTAATTTTATAATAATTAATTTTCACATAAATTCTGAGTGATTGGTCTCAACTCTAAAACTTTGATTTTCTGTTACAAAATTACATATTTTTTATTTTAATTTACATCCTATTTAATGATGTGTTTAAATCATTTAATACATCTATTTTATATATATATATTATAAAGTATTGTAATAGATCTTGTATATTGTTTCACAACAAATTGGTTTTTATGCTCTATTCAGAGTTACATTTCTAATATGTCATGACCTCATTTTGGTCATTTCTGAGATTATTTGTTTCTCTTATTATACATTATCAGTTTCATTCTGTTCTTCACTTAAACAATATACGGAGTTTGAGTCTTGGTCAAAGTCTTTGTCGTTTTTACATGTTAATGATAATAACTATTGGACAATATTACAAAATTTTTTGGATTACTTGGGTTCGATACTGTTCGTTTCACCTTCCTCTTATGATAATTTACTTTGCAATTTTTTCTTTATGGAACGTTTTGTGACATTACAATATTATAATGTATATATTATAACGCTACATATCATCACCATACTTTTGAACCTAATCTCCAACATAACATAACAATTAAATGATACAAGTACTACCAAGGATCAAGAATTGTGTACCAAGTATTAAAATCAGTTAAAGAATTAATAACTAAAGAACGAATCTACAAATAATGAATAAAAGTAGTAATGAGAACAAAAGAAAGAAGAAAATATATTAAATGTGATTAACCCAATGACCCAATAGATTAGGTAAGTGAGTAAACAAAAATATCAGTATGGAGAACCATACATGACTTCCATGTTCTAAGATTTATATTTAAAATCATTTACGAAATGAAATGTTTCCATAGAAACTACTTCTTTCCACTTATTGCTTCAGCCTTAACCACAGTACTGTGGTCACAAACGTATACCACCACACGTTATCGCACTTGATTTTCACTGATGATGGCAGTCGACGGCACTGCCGAAACGTCTTGTTTTGCAGAAAACATTTGACTACGACCAAACAGCCCGGGAAGGAATTTTAACAACAATCTACTACTTTGTTGCTGATAACGTAGTACACATATAAAAATCATCCCCTCCCCTTTCAACTATAATTTTCATTTATAGAAAATTACCCCCACCCTGTTCAACTAACCTCTTCATTTATATATATTTCATCTACGTTTCTACAGTGGATTATTAAGATCCTCTTATCAGGATACTTTATTTATCAAAATTAAGTACTTTACTCTTGTTACAACAAAAAATGTGTCAGGTAAACTGCCCTTACCCCGTACCCGATCTTCACCAAAATCAATAGGCCTTGAGTCTTCTACAACACAGGCACATGTGTAAAAATTATTTGATTCTGTTTGAATTTACGGCAGTTATCGTTCGTCATGAAAAAATTCTCTGTTTACAACATAAAATGTTGCAGGTAAACTACCCCTTTCCCTTAACTGATCTTTACCAAAATTAACAGGCCTTGAGAAATAATTAACCTTGTTATCACATAAAATGTTGCAGGTAAACTACCCCTTTCTCTTAACTGATCTTCACCAAAATTAATAGGTCTTGAGTCCTCTACAATTCAGGGATGCATGCAAAACATTATTTGATTCTCTTTGCATTTACGGCAGTTATCGTTCGTCATAGACAAATTACACTTGTTAAAACATAAAATGTTGCTGGTAAACTACCCCTTTCCCTTAACCAAACTTCACCAAAATCAACCAACCTTGTGTATTTAAAACTTCAGGAATGTATGCAAAAAATTATTTGATTCTCTTTGAATATGCGGCAGTTATCATTCGTCATAAAAATAAAATTACCCTTTTAAAACATAAAACATTGCAGGTAAACTACCCTTTTGTCTTAACCGATCTTCACCAAAATCAACAGACCTTCTTGAGTACTCTATAATTCAGGAAGGTTTGCAAAAAAGTATTTGATTCTGATTTACGGCAGTTATCGTTCGTCATAGAAAAATTACCCTTGTTAAAACATAAAATGGTGCAGGTAAACTACCCCTTCCCCTTAACCGATCTTCACCAAAAAACAATAGGTCTTGAGAACTCTACAATTCAGGGCTGTATGCGAAACATTATTTGATTCTGTTTGAATTTGCGGCTGTTATCATTTGCCATAGAAAAAAAATTACCCTTGATAAAAAAAAAACGTTGCAGGTAAACTACCCTTTCCCTTAACCGATCTTCACCAAAAACAGTAGGTCTTGTTGAGTACTCTACAATTCAGCGCTGTATGCAAAAAATTATTTGATTCTGTTTGAATTTGCAGCTGTTATCATTTGCCATAGAAAAAAATCTCCCTTAATAAAAAAAACGTTACAGGTAAACTACCCCTTTCCCTTAACCGATCTTCACCAAAAACAGTAGGTCTTGTTGAGTACTCTACAATTCAGCGCTGTATGCAAAAAATTATTTGATTCTGTTTGAATTTGCGGCTGTTATCGTTTGCCATAGAAAAAAAATCTACAGACAGACAGACACACACACAAACACTTTTCGAAAAATGACTTTTTCATATTTTGAGGGTAGTACAATCAGAATCTGCAATTATCTCGAACACGATGTTTTGCCATCACCATACTTCCATTTCCTTATGGAACATGGAAGTAAAACAGAGATAATAAAAATGAAAAGAAGTGAATGACATTATGACGGAACCCAAATAAATATCGGTATGGAGAACCATACATGACTTCCATGTCCTAAGATTTATATTTAAAATCATTTTCAAAATGAAATGTTTCCATAGAAACTACTTCTATCCACTTATTGCTTCAGCCTTAACGACAGTACTGTGGTCACTAACGTATACCACCACACGTTATCACACTCGATTTTCACTGATGATGGCAGTCGACGGCACTGCAGAAACGTCTGGTTTTGCAGAAAACATTGGACTATGGCCAAACAGCCCGGGAAGGAATTTTAACAACAAACTACTACTCTGTTGCCAATAACGTAGTACACATATACAAATTATCCCCTCCCCCTTCAACTGTAATTTTCATTTATAGAAAATTACCCCCACCCCGTTCAACTAGCCTCTTCATTTATAGATATTTCATATACGTTTCTACAGTGGATTATTAAGATCTTTTTATTAGGATACTTTATTTATCAAAATTAAGTACTTTACTCTTGTTACAACAAAAAATGTTTCAGATAAACTGGCCTTTCCCCGTAACCGATCTTCACCAAAATCAATAGGCCTTGAGTCTTCTACAACTCAGGCACATATGTAAAACATTATTTGATTTTGTTTGAATTTACAGCAGTTATCGTTCGTCATGAAAAAATTTCTCTTGTTACAACATAAAATGTTGCAGGTAAACTACCCCTTTCCCTTAACTGATCTTCAGCAAAATCAACATGTCTTGAGTACTCTACAATTCAGGACTGTATGCAAAAAATTATTTGATTCTGTTTGAATTTGCGGCTGTTATCGTTTGCCATAGAAAAAAAATCTAGAGACACAGACACACACACACACACACATTTCGAAAAATGACTTTTTTCATGTTTTGAGGGTAGTACAATCAAAATCTGCAATTATCTCGAATACGATTTTTTTGCCATCACCATACTCCCATTTCCTTATGCAACATGGAAGTAAAAAGATAAACAAAGGAAGAGACAAGACATCTCCCACAATCTACAACAAAAGAGGTACAACAGTGAGATAAATAAAATAAAACAAGTGAATTACAGAGTGAAGGACTATTAATGACATCAAACCATTGACAGACTATTTTAGGTGACTTGACTGTGACCATAACACTAATTTAAAATAATGATATAATCAATAATGATCAGGAGAGTGAGATTAAAACTTGTATTAGTATGATTTAATAATGTATAAAAGATAACAACAAGATTGTATCTTAGCTACTATTTATGTAAGTGATATAGACACAGGGATATCAGAAAAACTGATAGGCCCTAATCACCAATAATGTTGTAAATATAATATAAAAGAAACTGGAAAATAAATACCAAACTATAAATAGTAGTTAATGATTTCATGTGCGATCTGATTTTTATTAAAGTTAGGAGGAATACAATAATGCCAAAATGGCGATAACAGCAATCCCAGATCCAAAACTACAAAACAAGGCACGTTACCTAATAAGTAATAAATTTAAGAAAATTATAAAAGCGCGTACTTCACATGATCGTCTGCATCATATGTCAAATAAATACACAAACAGTTTCAAGAAATTCAAGATATTGAAACAGATAAAAACAAAGTTAATCGAGAATAATGCACGTATCACAAAAGCGGTCAAAGGTAAAACCCTTATCATGGACAGTGAATCATATACAATGAAGGTTAACAACTTTATCTCAAATAACAATATAATAAGTCTGAAGTCCGATCCTACACACATTTACGTTAAAAATTTAAACAAGGAAATTAATAAATGCATAAATTTATTTAATGAACGTACACATCGCTACCTAAAACCTTGCAATGCTAAGGCTCCGATGTTTGAGGTCTACCCAAAATTCATAAATGCAACGTACCAATTAGACCCCTTGTTAATTTTACTACAGCACCAGGATTTCATGCAGCCAAAAAACTTGTAAAAGTCATTAGGGACAGTATAGATATAAAAAACAACCACACTATTGCAAATCTCACTGACTTTAGAAATAAGGTTAAGAATGTTAAGTTACCCCCTAATTATAAATTAGCCTCCTTTGACATTATCAACTTGTATACTAACATACCAGTTAGAGAAACGCTGCAGATTCTAAGGAATAACTTGTTTGAAAGTAACAAATTAAACGCCCAAATGATAGAAGAGCTAATGGGCCTACTTGAAGTCATTTTAGGACAAAATTATTTTACTTTCAATGACCAATTTTACAGTCAAAGTGATGGTTTAACAATGGGCTCGCCGCTGTCTGGTTTGCTTGCCGACATTTATTTGAATTTCTATGAAAACACATTTATGTTTTCTAACAACATTCACAAAAATAATGTCATATTTTATGCACGTTATGTTGATGACACATTTATAATATATAAAGGTACTTTGCGACAGATTGAAAATTTTTAAAACTTTATGAATAATATAAATAAAAACATTCAGTTCACTCTTGAGACTGAAACAAATAATAAATTAAACTTTTTGAACTTAACAGTTACTAAACACATTGATAAACTGAAATTCAATATCTAGAGAAAACCAACCACCACCAATGTAACCATACCTGTCGACTCACATCACCCCTTTTCGCAAAAAAATGGCAGCCTTTAATTACTTTATACACAGACACAGACAAAAAAAACATTTTTAATTCAACAACGTACACCAACATAATGCCAAAAATTTTAACTAGCGTGTTAACTAATAACAATAGAACCGTAATATTTAAAACCAACAATAATCTTATGAACATACTCTGTAATAAAATAACTATCCCGTTAGAAAAGAAAACGGGGGTGTATAAAGTATCGTGCTATGATTGTGAATGCTTTTATATCGGCCAGACGGGAAGGGGTTTCCAAAAACGTTTTATTGAACACACACCAAAGCACAATCTGAAGGGTCAGACAACACTATCCAACATAAAATCCAACTATGCACGTCACTTGATAAACGAAAATCATAAATATACAAGCTTTAATTCCAACTTCAAACCCATATATTTTTGTAATAAAGGCACTTACATAAAGGCCTTGGAAGAATTCGAGATATATAGAGCATACAATGACGTACACAGTCGTGACTTCGTGCTAAACGATCATTTAAATTTCAAATCAAACCTGCTCTACGATACTGCAATAAACCTGTTTACACAATTGCTATTAATAGTCAGTGTCTGATCAGTCCGACTCAAGTGCGCACTCATGTAACGCGGATATGTATGGAATCGTTTTCCAATATTTGCAATTTTAATATGTAACGACCTCGCTAAGAGTGAATTTTTATTTATTTCTGAAGACGAAACATATGTTTCGAAACGTGTTAATCAAATCAAATGCAACACGAAGTCACATGACAGAAGAAATAAGGTAAATATTATACAGATTTTGTCAACAAGTGGCTTTGGATACCAATTCAAACATGTCTTTCAAATTAAAAGTAACGTAAGAGTTTTATATCAGTTGGAATGTATTTGCATTATTTTAGATAAAATATTGAGCGTCACTTTTTTAATCTTTACCCCGAAAACCCAAGCGTTCTTATAAAATTAAAAAAGGGGGTAGTCACGCTCAGAGGAATGTCATCAACCTCTCCACCAATCAGAAGAGTTAAATTGAGATTTGGTCAGAAAACCGAAGCCAGATTTAAAAACAATTTTACATTGTCGACGAAGCAAGACAGACGACAGCTCCATAAGCCAAAAAGTCGCGAATTAACCTATAACCAGTGCGGGCATCGAAAAGTAGACATCGGTCAACATAACCAAAATTTTTATAAAATGCTACAAAAATTTTAATTAACGAAGTTTAATGAAAGCGTGATAGTGCAACAACAATTGCAAAGTGTACAATAAATTGTGATTGCGTGAAATAAAGGGAGTATAGTGACAATTAATCATACTTAGAGAAATTATAAACTTATACGATAAAAATTTATTGAGTATAATTAATGAGATGATATAATTTGAACACAAAAAGGGCTTTGGACCTTATTAAATGAATAACTTTGTTTATTATTAAGAGATTTAATGATAGCTAACCTAATTTATAAAAGGTGTTAACTTATTTGATAAAATGCATCAAATATGAGGAAGGAGACGTTTTAATGTGAACACTAAGAGTACATTGAACCTTATTATATCAATTAATTTATTTAAAGTTAAAAAGATTTAACGACAGCTGACTATTCTTTTAAGAGTTATCAATTTATCTAACGAAACTTTACCAGAGATAATGAATAATTTATAATGAACATTAAGAAAGCTTTGGACAGTATTACAATAATTAATTTGTTGTTTGTTAAAAAAAGTGAATAACAAGATAACCAGGCTTAGAAGAGTTATCAATTTACCTGATTAAATTTATCCAATCTAGCGAATCAGATGATTTTTTTTTTATGAACACTAAAGGAACTTATAACCTTATTATACCTGTATTTTGTATGTTGTTAAAAGAGTTATTATTAATTTAAAGTTAACTGGTTACTATTCAGATACGCCAGGTTAACCTACAATGTCGACGCCAGACGTCTTTTGAATTTTTATGTTAGTAATTAAGATTTATTTGTTATGTAATCACTCTCCTACTACTCAATTATTATGGTAGTATAATTATTCAAGTTTTTGTATTTTGCAGTCTAAAAGAACCTACAATTTAGATAAAACATTTTAACCAAAAAACAACTTGCAATGTTATGGTTACTAGAATCAGAATTACAACCCTGAGACAAGAGATTTTTATAAAGTTAATCATTATTGTAAAATGAACGATTATCAATCTAATTATTATTTAACATAGTTTCATGAGTATTATTGATCAATAAACAATATTTTTTACCAGAAAAAGAGTTTACCAAATTATTTCATTAGACTAGACGATTACAGGTTAGGTGAATCGCTCACAACAGTTGGCACCACTCACAGCGGCAATTGAGATAATTTAAATAATGTTAAATTGTCATCTCAACTCTGTCTTGTTAACAGGATGATTAAAAAGTGAGACCTTCACTCAAAGTAAGTGCTGAACTAATAAATAAAATCTAATTTCAGTGAGAAGTCAAATTATAAACTGTTAACCAAAATTACGATGTCTGACAAAATCAACAGGTGCCAATGGTGGAGTCAACTTAGCCGGTTCATCTCAACAACTAAAGGAAAATCGAATTATAAATTACCAAAGAATTTAAACTACAATTAAAACATTCAAGATTAAATAACAAAATAATAATAATATTAAAATTTTAATTCAAACAAGGTAAAATAAATTAATTGCGAGAGGGAGAATCTCGGCTTTCTATAATATATATATATTCACTAAATATACAAATTGACTATCAATTTGTTTACGAACCTCTGATGATACTGATGTGTTTCAGTGAAACGTACATCAGGTGAATTGAAACGATAAAAAAACATAATACAACTACTTGCAGAAGAAACTATATATATATAGTAACTCTACTTAATGCGTGTTGTTGTGTTGTGTGAATGTATGAGCACCTACCTGCTGTCCGATCTTGCGGTTTTCTTCCGACTAGGGCGTGTGGATTTTGGATTTGATTATGCAAGTATGTAATCTCAAATATATGACAACAGCACACTAAATAAGTTATTTTAAAAGTGAAGAGTTTTGTGAGGTTGGTAGGCTCCGTAGTACAGCAATAAAAAAATACAATATGGGGTAATAAAACGGTGTTTATTACTCCAATGACACACAAGAATGAAATATTTATATGATCAGATATTCTTATAAACTAAACAATAAATAGATCTTGAATAATGTTTTCTTAATGGTTGATAATTTTCAGATGTTGAGCTCGTTATTTTAAAAGAGTTAATTTTACTGAAAATTTAATTAATTAATTTACTTTAATTGAATTTAATTTCAATGGCTTTAAAATTTGATTCAAATTAAATAAAAACAAAACTCTAAAGTTAATTGAATATATTCCAAAATAAACTAGGCGTGACAATCTAGTTCACGTCTCTTTATTTACTAGTGATTTGACTCTCGTATACTGCAGTATGAGCAAATTATTTAATTCTTTGTTAAGATTTGTATAGCGCTTTCTATTTTATTTACTTTTATTCTTAACTAAAGCTTATTAATTACTGATACTGGCTATACAGATTATCACACACTAGATTCTTATTTAACTAGAGTCTTTGATTTGTGGCACCTGAATAATTTATGTTACAATGATTTTAATTAAAAAAGATAGAAAAATTGATGGTTGAAAAATGAATAACTTGATTTTGCTTTCCTGATACTGAAGTGGATCGTAGAGATGCTCCAGATGTCCCTCGCTGTCCTTGTCCAATCGGCTAGAGATAGTGATCTACTTGAGCGTCCTGGGTTTCGGCGTTGAGCTCGGAAATCAGCAACACTCTCCTCTCCTGCTATTTGTTGAAGTTTTTATGTCTGCGGCTTTCTGCGAGAACTGCTTCACGTGCCTCGTCGATTCACGTTCCACGTCAGCGTGTGTGTGCGTCGTTTCGAGTTGTAGTTCTGCTCGTCAGCTGATTCACAATGGTTTAGACGGCCTCTCTGTCGTATTCTTGAAGTAATGTCTTGTAGTCTTGTAGATCTCTTGCATGCTTATGACCACAGCTCGTAGTGCACAATAAGCTTGTTTGTTGATGTAGAAAGAGTATCTTGACGTGACGCTGTAATTACGAATCGTTACAGTTGATCTGTGTTATAATGATCGTAATTATGCGTGTTGACCACGTAGAGTCTTCAGATGAGTCTTCACAAAACTATGGTTTTGAGACGATCGAAGCTATACGTCTGTTCTTCTTGAATACTGGCAGTAGAGTGTTTTGGTCAGCCCCAAAACTCCACGCTGGTTGGGATTTCTTGGAATGATTTGATTGGCTGACACACTCTCCCTACCACACAAAATTTGAATCACCTTAGTCCGTGAGAACGAAGTTAGTTTCCCACAGACGGAGAATTTATATTATTATTAATATTCTTAACACAACGGAACTGAATTGTCGTTCCGGATTTCCTGTGACACTTTTATATTGCAATTATCTTGGTTGCAAACCAAGTTGTGCGAATTCCAAAATATACAATTTGTTGTAAATTCTTATAGTTATAACATATTAGAAGCTCATTTATGTAGCTCAATTATTACAGAAGCTATTCACATAAAATTAATTAACTCTGTTATTATTTAATTATATTGCGTAAAATTCGCACACCCCATTATTAATATTTCGGCAAACATTTTGGCTATAATGGATTTCGCCTGAATTTAATGGTTTCCGAAATATTAACAATTGAAAGTTTGGGTGTGGTCGTATGGATTCCACAGCGAGTGATTATGTAACAGCCGCGTGTGCGTCTTTTACAATGCATTATTATGATCGCTACAACATATGAGTGGAGTTTCGACTATTAAAATTTATTCAAACATCAATATAATATACTCTCAACATATAACTCCAAATTAATAATATTTGGTCCTGTTATAATATATATATATATATATAGTAACGTCTCGCATCTCTGTACCATCATTATTATCATTCCATTTTAAATCAGTTCTTTATAAATATTATTTAATCATCTGTTCTCTTTTTCTTGGTGGTTTGTTGTTTGTTAAATCAAATTATATCATTTCGAAATATTTAAAGTAAGTTGTACTTACACCTTGTTTTTGTTAATTCAAATGGTTTTTATTAAATCATATTGTTCCTGAATAAATTGAGTAAGTTGTCCTTACATGCTTTTGGAATTTTGGGGTTTTATTCTTTTTATTTTAAATTATATTGTTTCGAAATAACTTGAGTACGTTGTTCTTATGTGCTTTTGGAATTTTGTGGTTTTTCTTTCCAATGGTCGGTTTTCAAAAATTTAGTCCCCTTTTTCTGGTTGGTTATTATTTAGGTTAACCATGGTCAATTAACTCAGGTACTCCATTTTCTCGGATTACTGGGGTGTTTGGTAGGAACTCTCTCCTAGATAATCTTCTTACCATCCGGCTCTCCCACTTTTCTGCTATGAAACCTTCATTTAAATACCGGTCTTCCGTCATTGTTAGTTCCTTTTTAACTAACAGGTATTGTACCTTCTCTGACATAACATATTCACTCCTTTTTAATATCACGCCATTCTCTTTGACCTCTGTATTATTTACCCAACGTTTTGCTGGTATATTTCGTATTAAAGATATAGCTGATGTTGTCAGATACTCTTCGATCGTGGATATATTTAAGTGATATTTAAATTTATTTAAGTTCTTCTTTATTATTTTATGGTGGTTTACCTTGGCCATTTTTATAAAGTTCTTTCTATAATTCATACTTTTACTTAACGCCCTTCGCTCATTAATGGGGATGTTAAATGCACTAATTAATCCACCCTTCCTCATCTCCAATTCTTCTTTCGTATTCAATATTTTCTTTCTACCTATTTTTCTTATTTTCTTGATATTCTCTTCCATGGTTTGAATATCCTTTTTGTTGTGGTTATTTTTATTTTCAGAGAATATTACATCTTGGTATTCTCTAATTTCTATTTCCTTCCTGCTTTCTTCTGTATTCGGATTTACTTTAAGACCTTCGGAAGTGTTGTCTATTGTTCCTTTCAAATTATTGAAACCACTGTCCATTTTCTTCATAAATGTCTCATGGTGTCTCCTTGAGTTTTCCTCCTGTTTCCTAAAACTTTCATTCATTTTCTTGAAACCACTGTCCATTGTTTCCTCTAACTTTCTGAAACTTTCATCCACTTTGCCAAATTTTTCGCTCAAGGCTTCATTTTGTTTCCTTGAGTTTTCAATTATTTTATCAAATGTTTGTTTATTGCTTTCCTTAATGCTATCCATTTTCTCCATCATTAGCCTCATCATTTCTTGCCAATCTGGTTCTCTTCTGGCTTCCGCTTTATCTGGTTGGTCCCCTTGGGCATCTTCTTCAACTCTTTCCTTTTCCGTGTTTGTGACTACTTCGGTTTCTTCTTTATCACCCATTGGTTGTTCCATTTCACTGTCCGTGACTATTTCTATCTCTCGTTCCTGTCCACTTTCTTCCTTCTCCTTTTCTTCTGCCCTCTTCTTCGATCTACCTCTGGTATTATGCATTTCTTGTTTTCTCATAACTGCCGACGATAATTAGGTTTTTTGTTATATTATTTTGTTGAATATCTCAAAATTCTTTTCTAATTACAGCCCCACGTTGGGCGCCATTTGTAACGTCTCGCGTCTCTGTACCATCTGCGAGTATCGTTTCTTATGATTTCTTATTGTTTATATTTGCTAAGGTTCAAAGCGGTTAAATTTTATGTTTACCAAAAATACTGAAATCGAGCGTGTGTGATTTGGGAGAGATGAATGGAGTTGTTTAATCGTAGTTAGGAGAGAGAGCAGGACCAAGGATATTAACCCCGGAGTATACAATTACTTATTTCATATTCGCCGCTCATAAGACCAGCTGATTTTGACGTTGTCTGCAAATTTTAGGTTAAACCAACACCAATTGTCGATGATACTTCCCGGCGGTTCGTCCTCTTCTTGGCTTCCTGAAACTCTGTAACAACTACCCTCTACAAGAAATAATACACGTTTTATTATTTATAACAAAATATTCAGAGTATTTGTTTATGTAATACACTGATTTTCTCTTCTCCCAGTACAAAAATATTATAATCGATTTTTCTGTCAACAACACATTGGATCGATCTAATTAGGTAAACATTGGTATTATAACAAATTATTTTTTTATCCTTGATTAAACATTAAACAATAAAGAATTCATTTATTAATTTCCCCAGGGTTAAGGGTAAGTTCTTTGTGTTATGAGACGGTCAGAAATGAATAATTATATACTACGCTTTACAAGAGAAAACATAAATTTCTAATTCTTGGTTTTTCGTAGTATGTAGTTCCGAGTTTATCCGCTAGAGTACAGATTATGTCTTTATTATAAACATGAAATCAGTTACTAATTATTGGAACTGCACAAAGATTCGATATGAGGATTTCTTGGTTAACAATTATTAATAAAGTTTATTTTACCTCTTTTCTCGAAGTGTTTACTTGGATGGTGCTGTTTCTAGTGTTGGAGTTATAGTTGTTTTGTAATTTCGTTAAATTTTCATAAGATACAACCTCACCAAAATCTCGAAGTGCCGTTCAACTAGGCCTGATCTGGTAGCTGGGTTATTTCAAATTTTCATCGAATACAGGACGTTAAAGTTGATATTTGAAGGAGTTCTAACATAAGGTGGATACTACTAGTTAATTTCTATTAAATTTAGCACTGTTTCCAAAAGTTTTCATAAGGTTTTATTAAATTTTTTATGGCATTCCACTTTTTCCAAACGAACGGTTTTCAATCGTTTTAACAATTAAATCATATCTTGTTAGGTGGTTACTGTTAGTAACCAATAATTTTTATATCATTTTTTATTGGTGCATCTATATACTTTTGAGTATATAGGCTGTTTTTAATTATTATAAATTTATTTCTTATTTATAGAAAATAATCCTTTTTAACTTTGGTTTATTATCCAATTTGATTTATATAAGGTTTTTCCTTTTATTTTCTCTTAACTTTAGATATAGGTCTTTAATATTTTTATTTCCTTTAATTGTATTTATATATTATTTATTAATTTCTTATAGTATCCTTACACTGAACTATTTTCTTCTGCCATTTTACTCATACAGTATTATTTTATTTTTATTATTATTTTATATTTAACCCTTTCATATTTAACCATTTTATATTTAACCCTGGGTTATCTTATATTCAAACATAATTATTCTATTAAATATAAAATTAGACCTAGGTACAAAATCTTTGTGGCCTACACAATACAAATTATACAATAAAACAAAACACATAATTGGTCAGTAGCATATAGTCTACTATTTTAATCAATTGTTTCTTCATCTACAGCATAAGTCTGTGAGATGCTCCTTTTGAAATCACTTATTTTCTCACTGGGTACACTATAACTCACTTTGTACTCTTTATATCACTTAATTATAGTTTATAATGTTTTGTGATACAAGGTAATCTAGAGCTAGGTATATTATACCCATTTCTGACCTTTATAGTGGGGTGATTATGTTATCATTTTTGGGACTGGGTTATGTAACGTTATGTTATATATATATTGCAACAGTACAAATATGTAGGGTACTGTGCATTGCACAAAGTAATTTGAATAGTAATTGTAGTGATCGAAATTTAAAATAATTTTAATTCCTCGATCAAGTGGCACGTTCCCACACTCGAGTCGACGGACACAAGCCCAGGTCGTAAATAATGACGAATCAGGGACACGTCAAACCCGACGCCAGTGCGAAGACAAAGAAAAAACGTCTGAGTACAGCACACAATAAGAATTTGAGGGCGTCGCTGACAGCTCGCAGTTTGTTACAATTTACAGCACCCAGCAATCGAAAACAAAGACTTCGTCCAGCTGCCAAGTTACGCGGAAACGAGATGAAACGCCTGCTGTGGAGGTGAAGTGTAACGAGCACAAATATGAAAGGCTTCACTCTGTTACAAAGGAGTACAGAGCAATTTTAACGGACAAATAAACAATAGACGTAACTCAGTGAATACTGCCAGTGCACCCTGCACAGCGTGAAAACAAACCTTTGACAGTTTACTGAGATTTACGACTGGAAAGTGTAGAGATCTACGAGAAACGACTCCAGCGAAGGGTTGATAATCGGCGGAACGTACAACGAATAACTTGAACAATTAACCAGGGCTCTGCAGTCCGTTAACAAAAGGTTGGTCAGAACCTTGACAAAGTCTAAACAAAGGTTGACAGACAGCCGGAAAATCGCTCTAGTTTCTTAGAATCCGTACCACGTTCGTCACATGGAATACTCCGGGGATGACGACGACCAACCAGCGTCAAGCATCTTCTAAAAGAGCTCGTGGAGAGAGTAAGAAGGGTTCGGACGACGAATCGGGAAACAGAGGATGAGATCTGCAGAAGAGTAGGAATTTGTACAACCAATCACGAATCCGAGAGGGCGTAGGAATCCAGAATTTAGACTTATGGGTAAGATGTTTTAATAAAACTGTTTGCGAAGACGCGGAGCGGCAGTCGATAGTCGATAGTCTATAGTCTACAGTCTACAGTCTACGAGTGAATCGGTCATAAGTTAATAAGTTAGTACGTACAACAGTCAGACGGTTGATTATAGTCGGAACGGTAATACATTCAGTGATTGAAACAGTTTGCGCTACCTACCGAACTTCCAATTCGGTGAACTCATAAGTGAACTTAGACATACGATTTAGTCTCACTACACACACAAATCTGTTCGACAATCGTATATGTTCTGGTAAACTATAGTGCGCACGGGACTTGAAACTACAACCGACGCGAACATAATAACGCAAGTAATTAACATTCCAAAGTATAACAGTGAGTGACATTTCAAACACTCTCACATTACAATGAATCGCCACATTGAACAATTAACTGAATGAACTATATCGAACAATTAAGCACACAGTACACACTACATCCAGATAGACGGAACAGTTAATCATGTACACGAACACGGCAAACTCTCAGAATAATTCAGCTTAATGACAATATTAACATCTCAATATTTGAACTCCAGACACTCGATATCAGCGGGGTACCACAACACCGTACACATAACGGGAGTGAAGATTTAGTGATGTGAAGTGATTAGTGCTCTTCATAACAGTGATTAAGATGCTCGACGAATCCTCCAGAAGATGTCTTCTCACAACGGCGGAATATTGGATAAACACTCTCACAAGATAAGCTTTTATGTCTATTAAATCTTAGTAATATATACTACTGCTCTGTTTCTCTTTTCAAAGAACAAACCCCAAGAGATTATTTATATAAAGCATATGAATCATAAAATTTATAAAACAACATTAACGTAATTCATCATCTGAGAATAATGAACGCATTTAGGTAGGGATAAATATATTTGTTGATTGTTTATTGTTCGTATATGTTTTGTATATGTATATTATTTACTGCATTTGAATGTACCATATGTTTGTGTTTTCAGGAAACAACGTACAAATTGTATTTTATATCATGTGTTTTAATATGTATGTAATTGCAGGATACAGTCACTTACTTAATTAACAAGTGTAATAAATAAGTAATTATTTTATATTTAATCTTGCGTTCATTATTGAAATTTAACCTCGATTAATAATTTATTTCATTCTAATCATCTCACAAAGAGTCTCAAAAGTTATGCTAAGTATCAATGGACACAACAAACTCGACCATTGAGACGTCCGATTAACAGACTCATAAATCATATTTATTTAACAACTGTGTTGAGTCTAATCTGACGAGTATGAACTACTTTTATATATGTATTAAAATTAACGTCCATCATAACTCTTTTAATTAATATACGAAGTTAATGAGATACAGTTTACTAATTCACATTTGGATAGTCCAATATTAGCATAATTACGCTCAACATAAATGGTACGGCAACCCTAATTTACTTAATTAATTGCCACTCCCATTTATAACCTTAAATGTAAATGGCTCCCAATGACCGTGGGACATACCAAGGTTAATTAGAGTCAAAGTGCATTAAATAATGAGAATAAATAAAATATTGCATTTTTGGTAATAATAATAATTCAGCCAACAATCTGAATTGTAAAAGGAACACCTAATTTTCATGCTGGAACAGGTGAATAAGGCAGCTGCCCTCTGTATGTGTGTACACACATAACAAGCGTGTGTGTGTGCTACCTGTCCGTTCATGAAAGCGCCACCCTTTCAGGAACGATATAAAGTATTTGCATTTTTTTAATTTATAATACTTGTGTGCATAGTAGCGAAAAACTGAATACACCAAATGTGTATTTAAAGAACACGAATAAGTGTATAAAAAATAGTGCAAAACGAATAAAAGTGTAAATCATAGGAAGTTAAAAATCAATAGTAATTATGTTAAGTAAGATAAAGAAAAATGGTTTGTGATTGATAAACACCTATAAATTACCGACCAAGTGAATATCAGGTAATGTGCAAAAGACTTTGCAATTCGCGAAGACGAGCAAATTAAATGTGACAAGAAAGCGTGGGTTAGGAGTGACGCTCTCGACAATATCAAACCTGCAGAATATTGTCGAGACATGATTTTGGCGCCCTGGGTATAAATACGGGGGATGCGCTAACATCATTCTCTTTCTCGTTCAATCATCGTGGCAGCCAGAGGCTATGCCCCGCAACTAAAGCTATTTTCTGAATCAACCATAGTCGCAGCAGGAGACTCTACTCGAAAATAGAACTTCTGTAGCGATCGACTACCATGGCAGCCAGAGAATCTACTTAGAAACAACAACGACAGTAGATCAACCACAAGCAGCAGCCAGGGACTTCAAGACTACACATCCGTTCGAGTGAGCAGTTGGAACCGGAGGCCATGACAAGGAACGAGGGAGCAGCAGAGTACGAGAATCCAGTGATCCAGAGTACGAGAATCCAACAGACGAGGGACTACAGGACTCCAAGAATACAAGACTCCAGGACTACCAGACCTCAGGAATCCAGGACGATAAAGGAGCATCCCATATCAAGGACCGAAGAGGACACGCTACAGATGTACCACAAATAATAAGGTGACAAATAAACATGCATTTTAAAAACTGAGACGTAATCAAAAGACTTTAAATAACAAAGAAAAAGTTGACAATTCAATAAAAATGTGAATCCAGAAATTGTATAGCTGTAAATATGTTTTGGTACAATAAGTAAGGTAATATGTAAGACTGTTTAACGATAATAATTGTTAGCAGTAACTGTAATTTGAAATCTATAAATTTTAGTAGGTAAATTGACGTCATTAGAGAAATTTATAGAAAGCAATGCATATGCAGAAATAAAGAAAAAAAGAGCTTAGATAATTAAAAGATTAGATAATTAATATAATATAAATGAGCTAGCTGAGAGAAATATAAAAAAATTTATAACAATATATTAGAATATAAGATTATATAATATGTTTGTGTGTAATATAAGATTACGAATTACACGTAATAAGTACATGAAAATAATAATCATTTTGAATCGCAAAATAAATAAGAAATGATTTGTAATATAAGATTACGAATTACACGTAATAATTATGTGAAAATAGTAATGATTTTTAATCGCCAACCAAATAAGAAATGCTATTAATAAATAAATTTAAATGAGTTTAAACAATTTTACAGTGTTATGATTATTACGATTACACCCTTCACACACACACACACACGCGCGCGCGATTTTAATGTGTCGTCGTGTTACATAAAGATTTGTCGCACATCAATAAATTAAACACATTAAAATCATTGTAGTGTTGTAATATATATATTGTAAAGTGACAGAAACAAATGAGCCCATAAGAGTAAAAAGAAACTAACATAAGAAGTACAATACATTAGTAAATAAGAAAAAACTTTATGTAAAGTACCTTATAAGAAAACAGTTGTGAACTATATTAAATAAGGAAAAGTGATACCAGAGTAAAATGTAAAAGTGAAGTGTAGAGAAAAAAAAGTGAAGAAACACAAAAGTGGGAATTATAAAGTGAGTACAAACAATCTTGGAAAGATGATAATGTTTAATAACCAAGGGTACTTAACTATTAATACATGAAGCATTAAGCTTATTATTGTTTTTTCATTTGTTCAGAATAATATTATTATCATAATCAACAATCTTGTTGATGACCATAGTTGTCATCTCTATATATATAAGCGGCTTTGTTGACTGACAGAATCAACGTAGAGCAAAAACTACTGAAGATAATGATCTCAAAATTTGAAGGTACATTCTTATGGGGTCATAGATGCTCACTAAGAAACGGTTTTAAAAACTTTCACTCCTAAGGGGCAACCCCCCCCCATTGCATGTATGTATCTATGTATGTATGTTCCACATCTCCTCCTAAACCACTGGACCGATTTCAACCAAACTTGGCACAAATATTTTACGCGACGGGAGAACCAACATAGGATAGGTGTTTTTTTCGATGGGGTCCTTTGGGGTCTTCCACATCTCCTCCTAAACCACTGGACCGATTTCAACACAAATATTTTACGCAACGGGAGAACCAACATAGGATAGGTGTTTTCTTCGATGAGGTCCTTTAGGGTCTTCCACATCTCCTCCTAAACCACTGGACCGATTTCAACCAAACTTGGCACAAATATTTTACGCAACGGGAGAACCAACATAGGATAGGTGTTTTTTTCGATACGATCCTTCGGGGGGTCCTTTGGGGTCTTCCACATCTCCTCCTAAACCACTGGACCGATTTCAACCAAACTTGGCACAAATATTTTACGCAATGGGAGAACCAACATAGGACAAGTGTTTTTTCGATACAATCCTTTGGGGGGGTCCTTTGGGTCTTAAAAACTATTAGATCTGGTTACTATGGCAACCCAATAGAATAGATTCTGGTTACCATAGCATCGGTGGACGTCTCCAGCGTAGGAAATAGCGTGGGAGTCGTCCGACGGGCCTACCCCGGAGTTCATCCACGGAACCCGGGGAGTCTTAGGTCGGATCCCGCGAAAGACGGCGGGACCAGAGTCCACGGTTCTTATAAATAAAGATATAGGTTATGATATCAAAGGTGGTGTATGCATCTTAAGAAACTTCTTAATAGTGTGTGAATTCAGAGTTGTTTCAGTTTGAATTTAAAAGTGGATAAGTTAAGATCGAAGTAAGTTATAAGCGAGTATAAAAAACAAAGTTTTGATAGCGAATGTATTCAGATCATAGTGTTCAGACAATATAAATGCACTTGCTTCAGTTTGAATTTAAAAATTGATAAGCTGAAATCTATAGAGGTATTGTATTGTTAGAATAAGTTTAGGAGACACTAATTTAACAAATGCCTTATTTCAACATTAACACAATGAATTATAAAACGACAGTTAAATACGTAGCGCGTGCAAGTACTGTAGACATTTTATTGAAAACTAATTTAGCTGTTCGCCCTCTCCCAGAGTTAGAAATCGAGCAGGAGCATCACGCGCAACAGAATTCTTCTCCAGATATAAGAATACAGTTTATGACATGTTCTTAAACAGGTGCGCTACAGAGTATTCCTCCAGTGAGAATGCGAACTTAACAATATAAGGAAGATTATACAATATACAAGTAATATAGCGTTAGAACAAGAATAGGTGCCTATGAGCCTATGAATAAATTATGAACCCGAGCAACGCTGGGTAAATCGGCTAGATATAGATATCTATATAAGCCAAATACCACTGACTGACTCACTGATCATGATATCTCTGAAACCACTGAATGGATATCAATGAAACTTTGAACATAGCTTCATCATAGGTCTTAGGTGCTCACTAAGAAATGGTTTTAAAAACTTTCACTCCTAAGGGGCGAAAAACCAAATACTGAATTTTATCGCGGGAATTGCATACTTTGTAAATGAAGTGCTTGACATCTCAGTTTACTGGAAACCCCGAATACATTTAGTCCTGAGTTTTAATCATTGTTTTAAATTGAAAAAAACTTCGTTGTTTGCAGGTTCTTATAGTCGAGAAAATTTCGAAGTTCAATTAATTAATAAATGTATGTCCTTTTTTTTCTCGGAAACGGCTCTAATGATTTTCTCAAAATAAATAGTAAATAGCTGTTGCTATGAATGTAAATAAACAAACTAAGAGTTGAGAATTTGTACAATCTATCTAATCCTATACTATTAAGCGAGCAATAATTGTACAATTACTTACAACGTGAAACTCTGTAGCTAAGCACGGGTATTTTGCTAGTAGGTTATAAGCCAGGTAAATAATTGAATCCCAATTATTTTGGTGATGAACAATGTTATTTCCTTTTAGAGAACACTAATACCTAAGGTTTAGTAACCAATTACTATAGTAAATAACTAGTCAAATTGAATGGAACTAGTAGTTAAATAACATATCAGATGATATGACAAAAATAATTTTAATGTTAATAACCAGTTTTTATGTTATGTTACATGTTTAACTATGTTATAAACTCTATGTTGATGTTAGAAGAACTTTGTTAAAATATGTTAGCCATGGAACATGAAATAGGACTAAATGGTTTGTTAAAAAATGTTAATGTAGAAGGAGGAGAGTAATTTGTAATCTTCAGAGGAATTTGGTATTTAATTGTAAGATTTTTAAATTAACTAAAAAACAAATGATATAATCAGAAGCATACACTAACACGTAAACATAGAAATTAACTTATAAAGATATAAAATCAATTAACCAAAAGTGTAAAACACTAAGGATTAATAGGGATAAACCATAAAATTGCCACTGTTACATTGTTTTCCCTAATAAAACAAAGGTAATGACAAATTCCAGAAATATAATATGATTTTGTGATGGTCAAAAAACCCAAATGGCTTAAACAGCATAATATTGTAAAAACACAGAACATTTATTATGACACACACACACAGGCCATATTTGATCATTTTAATTGTAATAAAACAAAGAATTGCATGCTGTAAATTAAATTAAGATAAACTATTTAACAAATAGAGAGTAATATTTACTAGGGAGAAAAAAATCTGTATTGTAAGAAATATTAGGTCATGTGACCTCAAAATTTAACCAAATTAGCCAATCAGGAATTAGAAAAATTGGTCAAACTATTCAAATTCGAAAGAAAACGGTATCATTGTATTGTTAGCACGAAAGCAGAACGGGTCAGTCCTATGTCTGGCTGAGTGAAAGTGTACAAAAGTATCAAATCTGAGTGTGCAAGGTTATAAAAAATTAAAGTCAAAAATCATAGAAATAATAATAATGAAGATTTAAGACGAGAGAAAACCAATGATAAGAATAAAAGAAGAAACACAATAAGTATACAAGACTAATAGCCGATAATAATATTGGAAGGTGAGAAGTTTGTTGGCTTATAACTAAACATTAACGATCACACCACACTAAGAAAAAACATCACAGACACTATTAATTGACACTCCAGTGAAAGAAAACGAACAAATAACTATTTTTACAGTAGAAAAACTCTATATAATTCCATTCATATTAAGGAAAATGGATGCATAAACTTTAATACAATAACGAACGTCTTAATGGCGGCCATGTTGAAATATGTTTAGGTGACGCCTTCTTGTCAAATCAAACCACGCGGCGTGGTCGAGCTTTGGTAACGAAACAAACATTATTTATACAATATTAATTAAACAAAATTCAGTTTCTAATGTAAAAATTTATAGAATTTGAGATTAATTTGTAAGTATTGTACTTCGCTACGGCATTTCTGACTTTTGCAGTCGTTCAAAGAACCTAAGAATTAATATGTGTTGTACAAAATTCCAACACAACTAACGATTGTAATTCTCGACCCTAGAGACAAAGTCGATGTATTCAATAACATTTCGAATTTAAAACAGAATAATTAAATAAAAACCCAAAAGTTAATGCAGCAAAAGAGTTTTATTTATTAGATAAATATATTTTCATTTTGTTTTAATTGTCTCCAAGTCACGTTACTAAATATTTAGAATTAATATTAGGCAATTACCTGTATTAACTTCCGTCTTGTGACTTATTTGGTTTTTTCTTAAAATGACGCGATTCAAGAATAAATTCTCATCATCAGGTTCCAGTACTATAAAAACATCAAATTCACCCAAAAGGGGTCATCAACTAGTTAAAATACACAAACACAAAAACACCACACATAATTTAACTGTGCCGTGACTGTGTCGGTGTTAAATTATGTGTGGTGTTTTTGTGTTTGTGTATTTTAACTAGTTGACGACCCCTTTTGGGTGAATTTGATGTTTTTATAGTATTGGAACCTGATGATGAGAATTTATTCTCGAAACGCGTCGTTTTAAGAAAAAACCAAATAAGTCACAAGACGGAAGTTAATACAGGTAATTGCCTAATATTAATTCTAAATATTAAATATTTTTAAGGAATTTCAGCATTTTATAACAGGAAGAAGGAATAGTGGGAATTGGAATGACTTATTGAAGAGGGTGACTCACAGCTAACCTACCATTGGGTGAAGCGATTCCACAATCAAACGCAACATTATTTAATAATTGTTCAAAATTAGAATTTTACCGCGTTTGACAGGGATCGTCTAGACCTCAACGAATCCTTAAATTAAGAAGAACAGGGCATTAATTAATGGGGAAACCAAATTTAACCGAATAAAATAATTGAACTAAACAAAAAATAAACATTAAGGAAAAAAGATATACTTTTTTCCTTATTAGGAACATGTTTCGAGAGCTCCCGTGCTCTCATCTTCAGCCTTCGCGATCTTGCGTCTGGTGAAGTATTTGTGTGTTGGCTGAGTGCTATTAAGGTTGTTTGTTGGTCTCTGGTATTTTAAAGTTGTATTATTGTGTGTGATTGTGGTATATGTATTTGTATTTTGTGTATTTTCGATGTTGAGTGCTTTGAATATTGTGTCATGTTTTGTATTGATTTGTATTTGTTCAGGTATTAGTGTGTTTTGCATTTTATGTTCGTATATTTGTAAATTTTCCCAAATGTTCATTATGGTGCCTTTGTATGGTATATGTTTTATTAGTGTCACATTGGTTATGTCTGGGAATTCATGTCCTGTGTTTATTGCATGTGTGGCTAAATTGGATTTATATATTTCTGGTTTTTTGTATGCGTTTAGGTGTTCAAAATTACGTTTTTTCAGCTGTTTTTTTTTGTTTGTCCTATGTAACATTTATTGCAATCTTGGCATTCAATTTTGTATATACCGTTAGTTGTTGTATTATATTTGTTGTGTGAGCTATTTAGATTTTTATTAAACTAATTATTTTTATTAGTTTTGTATGCTATTTTTATATCTGTGTTTTTAAATAGTTTTGTTAGATTTGTCATTTTATTATTTATGTATGTGAATGTGGCCCATTTTGTTGTTGTTATTATTTATGTGTTGTTCATTTTGATTAATTCTTAATTGTTCAGTTTATATTTTATATTTGATTTTATTTTCTATTTTGTTCACAGTATTTTTATTGTGTCCATTTTCATAACCAATTTGGTATATTATATTTCTTTCTTTGTCAGTTTCTTGTTTGTTTAGGGGAATTTTGTACATTCTGTTAAATAGCGAATAGAATGCTGCCATTTTATGTTGTGGTGGGTGGTCAGAATGGTTAGGTATAATGATGTTAGTAGAAGTTGGTTTTCTATATATTGCATATTGTATGTGGTTGTTGTATCTTGTGATGGTTATATCTAAATAGTTGATTTTTTTATGTTTTTCTTTATCTTCTGTGAATTGTATTTTAGGATATATGTTATTGATTTGTTTCAGTATGTTCTCTGCATTTGTGTTTTTGTTATTTGATACATATAGCCCATCATCTACATATCTTGTCCACATGCCATTTGGGTCATATGATTTTATAATATTTTGTATTTTAGTGTCTATGTGTTGTAGGAATATTTCTGCTATTATGCTTGATAATGGTGATCCCATTGCTAAACCTTTTTGCTGTTGATAAATTTTGCTATTAAATTCAAATTAATTTTGTTTTAGTATTAGTTGGAGGCTATTTTTTATTTCAGTTATATATTGTTTGTTTTCATTTTGTTTATTATTATGTCTATTGTTTCTTCTACAGGGATGTTGGTGTACATGTTTGTGATGTCATATGATGTGAAAAATGTATTTTCATTTATATTTATTATTTTTAGTTTGTCTATTAATTCGTATGTATTTTTTATATTATGATGGTTTTTGTTAGATGGTTATTTTTTAGTTTTTGTGCTATTATTTTTGGTATTTTGTATGTCGGAGCTTTTTTGAAGTTGATTAATGGACGTATTGGGTTGTTTAATTTGTGTATTTTTATTAGGCTATTCATTTTAGGTGGTTCTGGATTATTATTTATATATATATATATATATGTCTGTGTTTTTATTGCTGAAAATGTTTTTAGTTGTTTTTATTAGTTTTATTGTTTGTTTAAGATAGTTTTCTGTTGGGTCTTTATTTAGTTGTATGCATTTATTATTGTTGATGAAGTCTTCAGTTTTTTTTTATGTAGTCTGCTTTATCAATGATTACTGTTGCTTGACTTTTGTCTGCTTTAGTTAATATTAAATTATTGTTCTTTACTTTATTTTTAATTTCTTTTATTGTTTTATTGTCTTTCTTTTGTTTATATTTGTTTTTCATTTTGCTAGTGATTATTTTTTTAATTATATATGTTGCTTCTGTTTTTTTTCTTCTTGTATATTGTCTTTTATTAGGTTAATGGCAAATTCTGTTTCTACTATTAAATTTTCTAGATTTTTGTTTGCATTTTGAGTTATGTTAGTTTTTGACATATTGTTTAAATATTCTGTTTCTTTTTTGTTAAGTTCTGTATTGCTAAGTTTAATGGTTCGAGGGTAAAATGTGTGTTTATTTTTGTTTTTTTGTTCTTGATTTTTGTTTTGTTGTTTCAATGCGTTGAGTTTTTTGTTGATTGTAATAGTCTTTCTATTTTTTTAAAATCTTATTGTATTTTCTATGTTATTGTATTTATTATTCCAAGTGATTTGATGTAATAAACTTGTTAGCTCTAGAGCTTAATGCTATTTTCTTACTGTATCAATTCGTACTTAATAATTCGTTTTGTATCCATAATCTTGTGCTTGTATTATTGTTTTTTGTGCAGTCATAGTTTTTGTTGCTTGTGTTTATGTCAATGTATTTAGGTGTTAATTTATGTTTTTGGCATTATCTATTGAAGTATATATTCACTTTACTAAAAATGAACTTTATCTTGTGAAAAACTTACTTTTTTCGTCGGACGCGTTTCGGCTTAAGTATCCGCCTTCTTCAGCTTTTAGTCAGACTGCCATCATTTCGTAACGGTTTTTGTGTGGAAGGTGTAGTGGGGGTGGTGTGTGGAGGAAGGGGATTGGTGCAGGGATTCAACTTGATGTTTGTTTTTTGTAAAATTGTGTCAAAAAGTGTATGTGATTTATATTGTAATTGATCGTTGAGTATGTTGTTTGGTTGTGTTGTGTGGTGTTTATATATTTCGTATTGTTCAGTTGTGTTGAGTTTTCGGCCTTTAGGTAAGTAATGTAAAATTTCGAGATTGGTGTCTATGTTGGTGTAACTGTGGTTTTCTGTGTGTATGTGTGTGGCAAATGCGGAGTGTATATTGTTGTTGGTTAGAGCTTTTAAATGTTCAGAATAACGGGATGAAAAAGATCTTCCTGTCTGGCCGCTGTAGAAACTATTGCAGTCATTACATTTTAATTTGTAAACACCTGTTTTGTTATATTTGTCTATGTCTGTGTTTGTATTATTGATGTGTTTTGTAATGGTATTGGTTGTTCTGTATGCTATTTTGTATTTGTGTTTTCTGAATGTGTTGGCGATTTTGTGTGTGTAGGAGTTGTGGTATGTGAGTGTGATGTATTTATTGTGTTGTGTGCTGATGGTATTTTGTGTTTTGTTGTTTTTGTTTTTGATGCGTTTGTGTAGTGTGTTTATTAAATTAGGGTTGTAACCGTTTTTGATTGCTATGTATTTTATTGTGTTGAGTTCGTCAGTGTAATCTTGTTTATTTAAGGGTATTTTAGTTAGTCTATGGAGCATATGGTTGAAGGCCGCATGTTTATGTTGTGTTGGGTGGTTTGATGTGTTGTGTATAACCATGTCAGTTGTGGTTGGTTTCCTGTATATTTTGTATGTGTGTGTGTTGTTAGTTTTGTTAATTGTTAGGTCTAGAAAATTTATACTATTGTTTTGTTCAATTTCCAGTGTAAATTTTAATTTGTGGTGTATAGTGTTTATGTATTTGTGGAAGTTTTCAACTTGTCTTGTGTTGCCTTTGAATAAAAGTAATATATCATCTACATACCTGTGCCAATATATAATTTTGTTAGTGTATTTGTTGTTGTTTATTATGTGGTTCTGTTCTATGTTGTGTATATATATTTCTGCTAGTATTCCTGATATGGGGGAGCCCATTGGGAGACCTTCTGTTTGTGTGTATATCTTGTTATTGTATGTAAAGTAATTTTGTTCCACATAATAAACTCCTAATTTAATAAACACACTACACAAACGCATCAAAAACAAAAACAACAAAACACAAAATACCATCAGCACACAACACAATAAATACATCACACTCACATACCACAACTCCTACACACACAAAATCGCCAACACATTCAGAAAACACAAATACAAAATAGCATACAGAACAACCAATACCATTACAAAACACATCAATAATACAAACACAGACATAGACAAATATAACAAAACAGGTGTTTACAAATTAAAATGTAATGACTGCAATATTTTCTACATCGGCCAGACAGGAAGATCTTTTTCATCCCGTTATTCTGAACATTTAAAAGCTCTAACCTACAACAATATACACTCCGCATTTGCCACACACATACACACAGAAAACCACAGTTACACCAACATAGACACCAATCTCGAAATTTTACATTACTTACCTAAAGGCCGAAAACTCAACACAACTGAACAATACGAAATATATAAACACCACACAACACAACCAAACAACATACTCAACGATCAATTACAATATAAATCACATACACTTTTTGACACAATTTTACAAAAAACAAACATCAAGTTGAATCCCTGCACCAATCCCCTTCCTCCACACACCACCCCCACTACACCTTCCACACAAAAACCGTTACGAAATGATGGCAGTCTGACTAAAAGCTGAAGAAGGCGGATACTTAAGCCGAAACGCGTCCGACGAAAAAAGTAAGTTTTTCACAAGATAAAGTTCATTTTTAGTAAAGTGATAGTGCTGTGAAAGAAGAGATGAACAATCAAGACAACTATATATTCACATTTGTGTTCAGTAGTTGTTTTTTCGTGTTTGAAATTTATTTAATAATTTGGTAATGTGGTTATATGGAGTTGTGGTTATGTTGTTTGTGTACATGTTAATGTATATTTATGTGAGAGATAACTTGTTATATATTTATTTTCCGTTATTTGGTTGTTGATTTCACTTAATATTGATGTTCACTTCACTATTTTTTTCACAATACACTTTTGTTTTTGAATTTGTTTTGTAATAATTATATGTGTTATATATTATATGTCTGTGTAATATTTCAGGTCGTATATGATTTATGTATGTGTATACTATGTCTTAGAAATATAAGAAATAAGATTTAAACACATTATAATTGCATTATATTCAGATTGAATATAAGGGTTCAAATAATAATTAACCCACACAAAACAATTAATAATATGATAATTTGAATTTTTAAAGAATAAATCAAATGAATATGATTTTATTAAAACAGTCGTACTAATTTCACAACCAGAACTAAATCCTCTGTACTCTTTACTTGTATTAAACTTATATAACGATATTCACGTGCTTATCCACACTCAATCAACGACCAAAGCCTGCGACCCAGCCGGGGAACATCAAGGTAAATACTGCAGAAGAAGAGTATACCTCCGAGATGTGGGTAAGTGCGCACAAATGAGTAAGAGCATATGTGTAAAAGTAAGTGTCTAAAAATAACGTTGTATAAGAATTGGCGTGCCCAACGGTGTGGCCCGACACGTAGAAAAAATAACGTGTTGCAAAATAAATGTTAATTATCATTACAAGTAAATGGCGCCCTGGTAATAAATAAAGTCTAATAAAAAATTAGCAAAAATATTGTAGAAAGAATTAATAGTCAATTTATGTAATAAATAATATTAAAAATTGTTAAATTAAGTACAGAGAGAAAAAGAGTTGTGAAATTAATACTGATAAATAAAATAAAATTTAAATAAAGAAATATAGAGTCACGGTGGACCAATAATTAAAAATATAATTCATATAACGAATCAGTTAGGACACCGTAGTCTGCAATGGACTTCGAAACGATGTTTAAACGACTTCAAGAAGAGTTGAAGATGAATAGTGCAGAACTAAATGAAAAATTAGAAAGTAAATTAGATAGTAGCAATGCAGAAATTAAAACTGAATTAGAAAGTTTAGAAACTCAAGTAGAAGATAGTCGTAGTAGATTAGAAATCACTATTGAAGAAGTAAAAACTCAGTTAGAAATAGGCTGGCCATAATTTAG
Organism: Magicicada septendecula; assembly: GCA_034769895.1. Classification (NCBI taxonomy): domain Eukaryota; kingdom Metazoa; phylum Arthropoda; class Insecta; order Hemiptera; family Cicadidae; genus Magicicada; species Magicicada septendecula. The sequence goes on from CM068367.1 coordinate 492,121,944, forward strand.
TTTACCCAAAACGGGACAGCCGTGACTTAACCGGTGGCATTGGTGGGTGGTGGGGGTCCCATAAATATTTAGAAATCAACTTCATGAAAGTGCACTTTTTTCATTTAAGAAGTTTAAAATGATGAAATAAAAGTAAAATACTCTTTCATTATTTTTTTTTTATTTATGAAACATGTAGTAATCATACATTATGTACAATTAGCAGAAAATGTTTACTACCTATATTTTTTTAATTTGTAATAAACACATTTTAATACACAGTAAACGTAAACATCATATTTTTAATCAAATGTAACATGTATAGTGAATGGCTTGCTCAAATTAACATAAGTTCTTTTTCAGTTGTACTATATGTATTTTAACAAATATTTATGGTTTTGATGGTCCTGCAATTGATGACGATGACGTTGACGCCTCCTCATACCAGAAATACTTTTGGGAACTGCTTATCTATTGTAGAATATTTTTGTTTTTCAATAATATTTGATAAAACTCTTCACATGAGTGGTCAAAGTTTATTTTTACCATCGACAATGCACTTAGAGTTAAAATATGGAGCCGAGATTTTTCTGTTGACCACATGTTGTTCATTATTGAAAAAACTCTACAACCTTCAAAATAACGTCAAATCGAATGTTCTGGCTGTGCATCTTGTGGAAAATCTGTTTCCATCTTTCTTCAACTGGTACGTTTGTCTTGTCAACTGCGACCCGATTCCACTCTGGTAGGTTCTCAGAAACTATTTCTTTTACACACTGCCACTGGTCAAACAGCTTGGTTTCTTCAATGGGGTTTTCTGTAATCTTATGATTTGACTAGCCGAAAATGAAGCTAGGCTATTTTGAACCTCATTCCATGACGGAATTGTTTGCAGCATAACGCATTGAAGTTTTTCAGCTCCACCACAGCTGGTTTCCCAATTTTGAAGATAGTCTACACAGTTTTTAAAAAAGGTTTTCACTGTAGCAATAAAATGTTCTTGTGTGACTTCTCCACTTTCTTGTAAACTAAACAGTTTCTCTTTGACAACAGTAGGGATAAAGCCCTCAGTTTGCCTTCCCTGCAACAGTTTCTTCAGGGAGTCAATACGCCATGCCACTTCAGTTGCGGAGATGTTGTCTTTCTCAATTTTCAGAATGACCTCTTCAAAGGTCTGAATCTGTGCTGAGGAAAACATCAGCCATAACTCAAAACACGGATCCTCGAATAACTGTTTTAGCACAGCAGGACACTTTTCTTGTGATGAAAAGTAAGACTTAAGGCCGCCAAATATCTTTAGAATTCGGTCAATTGCTGGACCAAGAGACAAAAAACGGGTGTTTCCATGTTCCAACAATTTGGCATATTCCACACCGGCAAATTCGCAGAAGTCCTTCAGCTCTTCCGTCCTCACGGTGTAAATATGAAAGTACTTGTACACTTTTACAGCAAAACTCTCGATGTCAAAGGGAAGACAGTCTACAGCAGTTTGTAAACAGTTATGCACAATATGTGCCCCACACCCGATGCCAATTATTTCTTTCCCAAGGCTTGCTTGCATACGATGCCAAACATTATTTTGTCCTCTTCTTTTAACACCCCCAAAGTTAGTGTTAGTATTATCGGCGCACAGTGCTACCACCTTTTCTCCTAATTTCTTTTTCTGATTAATTCCTCAAGTATGTTGCTCTGAATTTCAGAAGTTTCCCCTGGCAAAGATGTGAACTGAATCATTTTGACATGAACACCAGAAAGCGGTAAAAAGTAGCGGACCAGAATGGGAAATAATTTTTCTGCCTTCCTATTAGATGCATCTAAGCTTAAAGAGACGCTACTGCATTGTTTTAAGTCTGCTTCCACTTCACTTAAGGAAAATGGTGCCAAAACACTACACACAATCGCTTCACTTTTAGTTTTGCCTGAAGAGTATTTAGGCTCATACAGTTTTTTTATAAGTTTAGATAAGCAATTATTTGATCTAAAACTATGCCCGTGTGCAATAGAGTGGTAAGCAAATAACCCTTCTTGGGCTGACACTTTATCATTATCTTCCTTCTTTGTAAAAAAAGTTTCCAGATTGGATGAACTACTCTTGGATTTTTCAGCGTCTTTATGTTTCTGAGATCTGGTGTGTTGTGCAATGTCACTTCTTCCTCCATGTGCAACAGAGAAATGGACCCCACATGTCTTGCAAAGAACACGTGATTTGTCTGAAGTTGATGGGTCCGTTTTAAAAAATTTAAATTCCCTTTGAAGGTCTTCATTAAATACGCAGGAACGTTTCTGTGATTTGGCCATTAGTAACAATCTAAACATATACTAAAATAACCTCAAAACAATCCCACTTCACTTAAAATTAACTGAAGTTTTTATAAATATTTCTGCAAAACTTTTCCATTGAAGAATTAAGCACTCTGTGACTTACATTTGTACTTTGTTCGGATATAAATCAAACACACACAACTTCACTTTCACTAACTTAGGGCTGTAATGGTCGGTGTAGCGCTTGTGTACCTGACGAATGGCAACAAACAACTGACAGCGGCGAAGACAGACGAGTGATGAACTGAGCTATTTTTGTCTGCACCAAGCAGAATACAAATACTGTATTATTGTTATTGAATTTAACAACGCTATTTATTTCACCACTGTTATTTGAAGCACTAAATCACGTATTTTAACGTAAAAAGTTTCTTGAAGTGGGGAAAATCTGAAAAAACGGGACAAACAGGCAAACCGACGGGACGCTTTTAAAATCTCACGAAAACGGGACCGTCCCGTTCAAAACGGGACGTATGGCCAGCCTAGTTAGAAAGTAATATAGATAGTAATAATACTAGGTTAGAAGAGAAAATATAACTTGTCAGTAATACTTTGAAAACAGAGCTTACTGCACGCGCTGAAGCAGTCGAACAGCGAGTTTAACAGTCACTTAATGAACAAGCTGTAAGATTGATAGTAAATTTAAAGAACAGCGTGAATATACAACACGTGAAACTAAAGAACACATTCGACAACTGGGTGAACAGTGGAATGAGAAATATAAAATTACTAAGCAGGAGCAAGACCTCAGACACAAAGACGTAAATGAGCGCATCCTGGACAACACCAACAGAACAAAGGAACTCACTGTGAGGACCAAGACTGTAGAAATAGCTGTGGAGGAGGTCACGAGAAAAACTACACACCACTCCATGGAAATTAACAACATTAAAGATGGACTACAAGAGGAGGTAGAAAAACTACGAGCGGAAGTCAAGAGACGACCCAATGCTATAATGATGTGTGCTGCAAAGGTAGACGACCGAGAGAAGATCAGTTTCAAAGGTAATAAATGGGAGAACCCCATAGAGTTTTTACATAAGTGTGAACGAGAAATGGCAACTATAGTAAGCAACTTAAACGACAGAGACCGTATAGAATTTGTAAGTCGACATTTCCAGGAAACAGCATCCAAATGGTATACGATTGTTCAGTACCAAACAGAAACTTATGAACAGTTCAAGGCATCTTTCGAAAATCGATACTGGAATATACATACCCAGAGAGAGGTACGAGACCAGCTGGAGTATGGGTGATATTACGTCAACAGCAAATGTTCCATGGAAGACTACATCATACAACTCGTCGAACGGTGTAAGCATCTTAGACCAAGTTTCACGGAGCACGAATTAGTATTAAAACTAAGTTATCATTTTGACAGACACATTAGACTTGCCATATATACCCAAGGAGTTAAAACCATTGAGGAACTTCTCATTCTTGTAACACAATCATCACAATTTGTTAATAAAGAATACGAAAGAAGAGATAACCAGCCGCAGCAGCAGCAGTACTCTACACAAAATCCGATATAACACAAATCGACACAGTTCGAGAAGAAAGAAGATAAGTGGAAAGAATATAAACAACCCTTTGAAAAATGTAATCCAACTCCCAATAAAGGAGCGTACTCACATCCAGGTACGTCGAAAAAACACTTAAAACCGTACAATGCAAATGTATATAATATTAATGCAAATAATAATCATTTAGGTGAACTTCGTACCACCTAAAATTGATTTGATTGTAACTCTTCATAAGCGATTATCAATCCTAATCAACCTTCCAACTCCAATTCATTGAGATCGATAATATTAGCCGCATCGTGTACGGTTTGAGTTTTGTTTGGTTATTAAATGAAACTCGTTTGTAATTCAAATGAATTCAATGTCTTTTATTTACATGAAAGATAAATGCAGTTAACATTCAATGCAAAGCTTTCTGGTAAACTACGTTTTTCGTTTTGTTTTCCGGCGCGTAAATAAACAAAGATGATGGCTTTCCGACACGCGAACACGCGACATACAGTTGTCCATGCGCGAAACACGGAAACTCCAAGTTAATTCCGCAAACTTCCAACGACTGGCCTTGTGATTTGTTGATGGTCATCGCGAAGGCCAGACGCACGGGGAATTGCAGCCGTTTAAAATCGAATGGCAAGTCCGTTGGAATCATCGGGATGCGCGGAATCAAAACATCCTCTCCTTTGTACTTTCCCTTGATAATCGTCGCCTCGATGACGTTGTTCATAAGCTTTTTCACAGCCAGTCTCGTTCCATTGCATAGTCGAGGTTGATTGATGTTACGCAACATGATGATGACTGAGCCTACTTTCAATTGCAAATTGTGAGGTGGTAATCCAGGCAATTCCAGCGAATTCAAAAATACTGTGGGATAGTTGACTACCTTATCCTGGTTGATAACTGTGTCAACCGATTTGAAGGAAAACAACTGTCCCGGAATGAAATTTTGAATGGACGCGTTGAGATCATCGACATCTTTGTTTTTCGCTGCCAATATGGGTCGTTCGCTCAGCCAATTATGGTTTTTGAAGTTCTGCGCTACGTTCGGAAAAACACGCCCAATGAGCTCCTCCTTCGATTCGGTCAACTGACAGAAATCAGTGGGCAATGTGATGAATCCGGTCGAGATGTCAACTGCGATTTTCCCATTACCAATGTCCAACAATTGCTTCGAAAACACATCTGCATTTCGATCTTGTTGCAAAAACACTCGCATGTTAGTCGTCAATCGGAGTGTCTTCACATGCCGCCACAAATTTGATGATTTTAAGCACGCGTTTAGTTCGTCAGCTACAGTTGATCGTGGAATAACTGGAAGAGTCTGACGAAAATCACCGGACAACAGAATAATGGCTCCACCAAAAATGTTTTTATTGTCACGAAGATCTTTCAACGTTCTGTCCAGCGCCTCCAGTGACCTCTTGTGGGCCATCGTGCATTCGTCCCAAACGATCAATTTGCATATCTGTAGAATCTTCGCCATTGCGCTGTTTTTGGCGATGTTGCAAGCTGGTGTCTCGTTGATTTACATGTTCAGTGGCAATTTCAAGGCAGAATGTGCAGTTCGTCCGCCTTCTAACAAAGTCGCTGCTATTCCAGATGAAGCTAATGCTAGGGCAACTTCATTCTGCGATCGAATCCTCGCCAAAAGCAATGAAATTAGGAACGTTTTTCCAGTCCCTCCGGGAGCATCCAGGAAGTAAATTCCACCAGTTCCATTGTTCACAGCTTCTATCGAAGAGTCGTACGCAGTCTTTTGTTGTTGATTCAATTGCGAAACATTTGTACGAACTGCTTCGGCTAATGCTTCGGTGTCGTATTGTTGTTCTCTTTGTAACTCGTGGTTAAATGCATCGTGCATTGGACGATTGGGTGATATCATGCCCAAATAGGACAACACTTTATTCGCCATCAATAAACACATGTCTTCTATCATGGTCAATGTCTCATTGTGAATTTCTGCAGTCATTTGCAATGTCGGATTTAAAGTTTGGCGACGCACACGATGCAAAACATCTTCAGACATGTCGTCCTTATATTTGACCCACAAATCGTTCGGATTCGAAGGGAAACATGTGGATATGATAATCGCAAACAATGTGCGAATTTGATGCGGTGATGAAGATATGACGGAATCTTTGAGCGTATTGTCCCAATGCGAATCGTTCTCGAGCAAGTGTAAGAGTTGACACGCCTCACGGTAAGTCGCATACAGATGCCCATTAACGTTTCTCAGTTGTTGAAACGACGTCGGACCACGAACATTCACCAACAACAATCGAAGATAGTAACATTCGTCGTTATTTGGATGCACAGTGTAGATGCGACCCAGAGCGTCTGAGGCAAATACGTTTGGATGTCCTTCAACTGGTGTTCCTTGTTTCCGACGCTGAAACGATTTCGATGATGCGTTCAATGTGTAGTAGCGTGGCATTTCAGCATACAGCAAAGTGCGACCAAAAGCATCTGCTTGACAAACCGAGAAGAAGCTTGTCAATGTTGTCGACGGTGGCCGCTCTGTCCGCTGCGTTCTCTGGATTGAAATACACTCGTTGTCCGTTTTCCAGATGTACTGCCAAATGTACAACTGTAGGGTGTCTATCGTGGATCGCAAAGGAAAAGATGCGCCAAATCGCCTCGTTGCTGCTGACATAGCGACCCATCTGATACTGAGATACTTCGTCGTTTGCATTTGTCACAGCGAAAAGAGCCATATCGCTGCCTTTGTTCACATATTTGCATATGTACTTGATCGACTTGACGCAGTTACAGTATTCCACATTGATGTGAGCCTCAAAAGCCTTGGACAATATCGGCGAATATGGCACAATCCAACGATTGTCCACATTAACATCTTGTCCTTTGACCTTCAGAACTGCAGATCGCCCATTGTCCGCAACTGATCGCCGACGATACAATGGGTATCCGTCATTGCCTGTGATGGTGTCAGCAATCAGGTCTCTCGGGTATCGCTTGGAACACTTACCATCGATCATACAGGGCGAGTCGTTGTTGAAAACTCCGCAAGGTCCATGGATCATATTCTTAGTCACCACTGCATGCAATTTCGGATCAACAGCTTCATCCGGGATTTCGGCTGAGATGATTGAATCGATTTCATCCGGCCTGATTTTGTCAACTAACCAAACCAAAATGTTCGCATGAGGCAGACCACGCTTTTGTCATTCAACGGAGTACATCCAACAACGAACTTGGCCATACACATGGTGCTTTATGATGAAATCCATCAGAGATTTTAATTTTTGTTTAAAAACTCTGGCAGTGATGTCATGTCTGTCAACTGGTGTTTGGCTGGGTAGCAGTTCCTTCTTGATTTCGATCCATTGAGGGTTACAGGTGAATGTTATGAATAGGTCTGGGCGGCCATATTGTCTAACATACGACATTGCATCTTGCGCGTACTCGTGCATGTGGCGCGGGCTTCCAATGTAAGTGGCCGGCAAAATTGTCATTCTTCCCACGTTGTTTGCATCGCCGTCGGCATTAATCGCATCGCGGAGATGAATGTATTCTTCAGATCGGAGCTGCTTTTGGTTCAAACGAATATATGTCAATCGCTCAGTCTCAATTTTGACATACATGTCAACCGCGAACTGATGGAAAAGACGGCGACACTTCAAAATGTGATTTATTTCACCTTCACGGATCATAAGTCTGTATGAATAAAAATTCATAGCACTTACTTTTTTATTGGTTTCAGCGCCTGTTAGTTGATTATACATTTTGATGTTGAAATGGTATCCGTCCTCGCCCTGCCAAAAGATCAATGGATATTGTAGCGCATCGTAAGTCCTGTGCGTTTCGGACACGCGTTTCAATTCATTGTTCCGACGATGAATCACGATGCAATCTCTAGATTGCAAATTTTCTCCGACAATAACAACAGCCACTTCGTCGATTGTCGGCGAATTGAACCTTCTTGCGTGCTCACCCGCAGGCGTTTTGTCAGCCCTGATGACGATATTATGGCTGTCGGATGGCATCCGATCCAACGCAATTTTGAACAATTTGATCAATTCGTTGTTCTGATGAAGAAACGTTTGCAATTCTCTGACAATGGCTCGCTTCGTTATCGGATTGTGAGCACAACGCTAATTAACTTCTGCATCCGAATTGCCCATGAAATAAATTTGTAAGAATTGATGGTCCGCATCCGGTGGCGGTAACAGCGCTCCTACTAAATGATATATTTGCCCTTGAATTTTGAAAGTGGGCATGAAATTGTCCCGTACAATATGCGTTGCGCCAAACGACGTCATTTGGAAACAACTGTTGTATTTTTGGATGTTGGCCAGGAAATGGGTAGAATCACTTCCCGTTCCAGAAACTAATGAGCGTAATGGCTCTGGTGGCGGGACCAATTGTGGCAATTTCACTTTTCCACCCGCACAACACAACCCAGGAGATTCACCGCTGAATTTCAACGCCTTACAATGCGGACAAACGACTGACATTTCTCCAATCGTTACTGATCTGTCCGCACCGTAATCGATTTCCGGATCGTAATGGAATGCCGCTCGTTCCAGGTTCACAGGAGCACCGCGTCGGCGCAATCGGTCATGTTCATTGTTCATTGTGTCGTGCTCGCTGGCGTTGTGTTTGATGTGCACGAACTCGTTGCATTCTGAATCTATTCGCTTGTCGTTCATTTTCAGTCGCTCTCGAGCGTAATTCGGACATGCCAATACGACTATTTTCATTTCCGTCGCTGGCTGGTCATCAGTGCGGTTTGCACGTGAAGTAGCTCGCCGCGCATTTGACTGTCTTCGACGACCTATGTCACCTCGTCCTCTCCTTGGCATTGTAATGAACACTGTAAAACGACAGGGAATTGTTTTCACAGTCACTCTGTCGAACTTACCTTGAGAACTTTACAATATTGAAATCCTCAAACTAATTCCTCGAATCTCGCTAAAACACATTTGAATGAATTTGTGGTTATGTCTAAGCCTGCAAAGTCAATTTACCTTAATAGAATGGCTGATCAAAATGAATTTTCGCAAAATGTAATTAAATTCGCTTTAACCAAATCTATTCTCAAAATCCACTACCTTTTTTTACGAAAAAACGATTTGAAATGTAATAGATTTCACACAACCGCACGGAATGAATAACAGTTATGCATAGATTATGCATGGCGCAGCTGTAAAACAATAGGTCCGCCACGAACGCCATCTATTGAAAGTAATCCGAAGTGGCAATTACCAATTTCGATTTTTTCTATTTTTCGGCTGTTCCTTTGGGTTTTTCCTAATGTTTTTTTTTCCTAAACCACCCCAGTATTGAGACGAACAAAACAAAACAAAAATTATTCAAATCGGTCGAGCCATTTTCGAGTTTTTGCGAGACTAACGCACGGCAATTGATTTTTATATATATAGAAGATATATTTTATAACTTACCGGGTACGTACCTCTCTGTCTTTCCTCTCTTTGATTATTTAATATGCCAATTCCTTATATATCTGGGATTATTAAACATAGTAATATAGTTAATTATGACTACCTTATCTCTCTATTTAATCTAAAATTGTTGGTGTGAATGAGACTTATGTATGTAGGGTGTTATTCAAAAATTCCGCTCAAGCCTATTCTGCCTTGCAGAGAATTAGAGAAATTTCGTATGCAATTCTCCTCTCTTTGGTATCTGAGAATTCCGCAACAAGCGGTGCAGTTCCAAGACAAATGAAATTTAGAGGTTAACCCACCGCGTACGGTGATTAGTTGTTGTACACTCTATCTGTTTAATTCTTATTCCCACTTCATTAAATAATACATAAATGATAAGATCTTGAAATTATACAATGGTTCTTTATTAGTTCAAATATTTTAACACCCAATAAGATTGTTTTTACTTGATATACAAAAAGGCTATTCGTCTGAGTTAATCGATTATCGATCGGTACAATATTTTATATTAAATTCAGTTATAGTTGTTTTTATGATTAATTTATATTCAGGGCGTGAAGGTTCTTTCAACTGCTGGGAAGATCAAAAATACATAAATAGGAATGCAAGATATTACAAGATTAAAGTGTTATTTTGTTTAATATTATTTATATAAATGAAGATTACCGTTCGAGGTACCATGTGACTCGGGAAGGCTGTTGCTTCTAACCTTGTTAGTTGTCGCCCCGTATCAAACGCAGATGAGATGATTTTCTTTATTCTTGTCTTCAAAGTTGTAATAAAGTGGAATCCTTGGTCAGGTTTGATGCAGAAATACCGCTCCCTTTGTTCACCAACGGCCAATCTTGTGATTACGTGCTTCGACAAACTCTGGATCCAAATACTTTTTTCTATTATATGATGTAAACTGCGATGTCCAATGTGATTTGATGGTTATTCTATTTTCGTTTGGTTTGTAGGATTAACTCTTTACACAGGTAGTTGTTTATCTGGTTTTATTACTTCATTAAATTAACATCCGTTTCATGATCTGATATTGGGCAATCCAAGTCATTCCTTTGAATTCAATTACTTATTATCGTTTTGTATTATACAATTATACAATTTGATTAATGTTTACTTGGCCCAAATTATGACAATTAGTCATTCATATATTGTGAATGTTACTGGATTTAATAATTTAGATTAATTTAGTTTTTATTGACCATCTCTCTTGGTTTAATCTCTTCTCGTTCATGTCATAAATTACAATAATCAAAATCAACAAATTATATTCATTTTGTCGTCCCTAGCAACAAATTTTTTTATTCTTATTCAATGTTTTGTTATATAGTGATAATTTCATATATTATTCTTCCACTCATCAAAATAATTCCTTATTAAACTTCCATTATATCAAAATATAATCTTATTTATAGCTTGTTTACTAATTTCTATATATTCTGCTGGTTTTTTACTCTTAGTCTGTTTCTTTTAATAATTATTATTTTTCCGATATCAAACATTATCAATAGATATCATTGCACTATGGCATTATCATAATTTGTTTATATTGAGTTTGTTTATTATTTATTATTAATTATTATTGTTTTTTTCTAACTCATTGAATTATATTTAGTATTTATTATTAAATTCTTTACCTAACCTTTCTGCTCTGAGTTATTATACAGTGTTATTGGCTGTTAGGCCTATTATTATATCTTGATCTACGTTTGAATTTAACTTGTTAACAACTATAGCCTTTTTATACAAGTTTACAAACATAATCAACTTTTAACTATGTACATGTACACAAATAATTATCTTTATGATATCTAACAATAACTTTATCTTGACCTATAGATCACACATAAGAAAAATGAAATTAATTAACACTCAATAACTGATTTCCATCACATTTCTACAACAGTAAACAAATAATACATATTGCTTCATTATTTGATATTATATCAACAAGTAAGCTTTCATATGATAACACAAACTTTAACATCATATTTATGATAACAACATAACATTATACAATTCATAATCATTATTTTAGATTAACTTGTAACGTACATTATTGACTCATTTTTATCTATTTTCACCATCAATTACTTTAAAATAGTCAATATTAGTTTTTTTTCTTACAATTTTTTATCAATGTTTTTATTTATTTACCTCTCACTGAACATTGAGATTTCTCACTATTGTCTATATTACATGTTTATTTTTTATTACTATCACTACCTTACATTCTTATTATTTTTATACAATGATAAATTTATTTATCTGACCCTTGTATTAGTATGGGATATAAATATTTACTTCCCTATTCTATTTTTAATATTTGTATTTATGTAACGTTGGGGACCGCATTTCTGTTGCGTTACAATATATATATATATATATATATATATATATATATATATATATTGTGATGTTTCCAATTTGTTTCTTCTGCAAGTAGATAATATTATATATTCTTTTTAACACCTGACGCACGTTTCACTGAAAAATATCAGTATCATCAGAGGTTTCTAAGTGAATTAATAACAATCGAAATAATATATATATATATACAGTGTATATATATACATTAAAAAATTATATATATTATATATATAATATAAAATAATATAATATAAAATATAAATATATATATAAATATAATATATATATAAGATAAATATATATATAAATATAATATATATATAATATAAAATTATGTATATATATACACCATTAAAAACAAGTCCTTAAAAACATATAATTATAAATTACAGAGGAACAGTTACTGATGACATTGTTTGACTTGTTCATGGCTGGGTCTGATACAACAAGTAATACTCTTATGTTTATCATCATATATTTGTTGAGATATCCGGAAGTGCAAGCAAAAGCACAAGCAGAAGTGGACAGTGTGATTGGACATAAGACACAACCAACACTAGCACACAGGCCTAGGTGAGTTCTTCAATAGGAATAATACCTAGACCAGCTAAGTAATATTTAAGTGATTGTGCATATCATTATAGTAATATACCAACATTGTCACTGTGTCACACGAAAAATAAAAAGACAAAAATTCCATCAGTTGGTCTGCTTTCCTAAAATGTTGAATTATTTTATTCTTAAAACAGTACTTTTGTTATCTTTCTAAAATGTAAGCTGTCATTTCAACTCTCATTCTATAACAGCAGAAAATCCTACACTTAAGTAACTTCAGTAGAAGCTCCACGATTGATCAGCTCTGAGACAATAGGAGAAACAAATTGAAGAAAATGATGCATTACTGAAGCTGTAGGTATGATCAGTTCATTTCAAAAAGGTGCTACATTAAATGTTAGTAACATAGTCTAATTATAATCTTGTAACAAACACAGGCTATTCTGGTATATAAGTCTATAATTTCTAAATACAAATAAAATAAAATACTTCTATCAAATTGTAGAAAGTACATAAGTCTATAATTAGAAATTTTAAAAATCTAAACATCTTGAAAACATCTTAAAAAGACTATGTAAAACTAAAAATATAAGAAGGCTAACAGTCTGACAAAAACTTGTTATAATTATAATGTTTTTTTTTCATTTCCTTTTTAAATTTATCAGTTTGCATTTTATAAAGATATCTACTATTTTCTTTTACACTAAAAGTGCTTTTTTACCACAGGCTGGAGAAGAAAAGAAGTCATTAGTATTATTAACATAATCACTTCAGCTTCTTATTGTCTCTCATATCATCTCACACCGATATCATGTGTTTTTTAATATAGAATATTGAAACTTTCACTTGTGAAACTTACTTGTTTTAAATTCTTGGATTTCGTTGTCCATGACGTGTCCGTTACTTAACTAAATATCACTATTGTATTAACGACTCGGAACACTAAGTTTTTTATAAGTAAAATCATAAAGATTTACCTTAAAGCCTAAACCGGTTTTCTCCTTTAAAAGGCTTCTTCAGAGGCTGCCATAGGTAGCGCTCTCCGTCTTGTTGTTGGCGACGGGATAGATTTTCGAAAGATCGATGCTATGTGTGTTGGGTGAGATGTGTTCGAATAATGCGTGCGATTTGAATTGTGTCTGTTTGTTTAGGATGTCGTTTTTATTTGTTTTTGTGTGTTTGTAGATTTCTAATTGTTCTAGAGTGTCTAGTTTTCGGCCTTTTGTGTGTACGTGTAGAATGTTCATGTTATTGTCGATGTTTTTATATGTGTTGTTTGCTTCAATGAGGTGGTTTGCAAAGGTAGATTCTGTAGTGGAGTGGAGTGCCTTTGTGTGTTCAATGTATCTCTGTTTGAAGCTACGTCCTGTCTGGCCTATGTAGAATTTATTGCAATTTGAGCAATTTAGCTTGTAAACACCGGGTAGATCGAATTTGTTTTGTGCTTTGTGCGTGTGTTTTGATAGTGTGTGTTCTGTTTTGTTAGTAGTTTTGTAAGTGATTCTGTATCCTGCTTTTTTGAATTTGTGGGCTATTTTTTCAGTTTGTTTGTTGATGTATGTTAGTGTTATGAATTTGTTGTTTCTGTCTTTGTCTGTTGTTTGTTTTGTGTAGGAGTTTACTGACTATTGTTCTGTCATATCCGTTAGATTCTGCTAGATATTTTATCGTGTTTAGGCATGTCCAGCAAAGAAAGTCTGTTTTGTTATTACTCACGTTGGGGTAGAAGAGTGGAGATACTCATGCATATAGTTGTTTTGATGGTTCATCTTCTTCATTCACAGCACTTAATGAATATTAATTGTTAAACTTTCACTTGTGAATTTACTTTGTTTTTTCTCGTACGCGTTTCGGCGTTATGTGCGCCTTCTTCATCTGTGTGAGACAGAATGTCCGGAACATGTAATGGTTTTTTAGTTGGTAGGTTGAGTGAGGAGAGGTGTGGTGGAAGGGAATTCACGTTACTCTGAATACCTAAAAGCTCTATCCAGCAACAACATACATTCTGCGTTCGCCACACACATACGCACAAAAAACCACAGCTACACCAACATAGATAGTAATCTTGAGATATTACACTACTTGCCTAAAAGTCGGAAATTTAACACAGCAGAACAATATGAAATATACAAACACTACACAACACAACCAAACAACATACTTAACGACCAATTACACTTTAAATCACACGCACTCTTTGACACAATTATGCATAAAACATACAATAATTCGGATCCCCGCACCAATTCCCTTCCACCACACCCCCTCACTCAACCTACCAACTAAAAAACCGTTACAAGTTCCGGACATTCTGTCTCACACCGCTGAAGAAGGCGCACACCACGCCGAAACGTGTACGGGAAAAAACAAAGTAAGTTCACAAGTGAAAGTTTAACAATTAATATTCATCATGCATATACTGTGACTCATTTGAAGTGCTTTGTTGCATTTTGGTTGTGTTATTGTCTCGTGCTGAATGCAAGTGACTTTTAATAACTGCTGTAACAAATCATTTTGCCAGGTGTGAGGTTAATACTGTGATATATGTAGGTTTACTCACAAAATACTGCTGCAGAAATGAATAGCCAATTCTGTAAGAATTATAACTCAATATTATAAGTGGCAGTAAAGTTAGACACTGATGTTAAAGAAGGGCAAAACCAGTACCATGATGACAGCATAGTAAACAGCTGAGCATGGTAACGAATGCCTTAGTAGAAAAAGATTGTGAGAATTATTTATTTATATTTCTAAGCTTTTGATTGCATTTACCTCATGACACTCATTTACTCATGAAATTATGGTTGGCAAGCTGAGCTATCAGAAATTATTAATGGATTTCTGCTTAGACATTGTGATGTATGGAAGCAGACCAACAATTTTCGCAGGTTTCAAAAAGAAGGAGATGAATTTCTTCTCCACTTGATGACTAGACATGAATCATGGATTTCTGATGCAAATGTTGAATCAAAACAAAACCATGGATTCACCATCCCCCAAAACTAAAAACATTTAAGCAAGCACCTTCTCTATATAAAATACAGTGACTACAGTTTTCTGGAACCAAAACAAGTGGTGCTTATATGGTTTCTTGAACATAGAGGCACAATTAATTCGGATTCACACTTTAAACTTACAGAAACTTGGATGCACCATTCAGAACAAAAGATGCAAATGCATCTTTGATTGTGTTTTTGCATGATAATGCATGTCTTCACACTGATCAATCATGTGCTCAGCTTTTTAAGAAATCTGAATGGAATGTCACCACACTCCAGATTTTACATTCAATAACTACTACATGTTGTTTCACTGATAGCAGTGGCTGCAATCTCAGAGTTTTCAAAGTGATGAACTATAACAAGCTGGCTGAAATCACTTTGTAGTTTTTTTCTATTCAGGTTTGAAAATCTGGCACATTAATATTGAAAATGTGTGACACTCATTGACACTTATTAGCAAGGAATATAATGTACATATGTGTGTGTGTAGGTATACTTAGCCACAATTTTTTTTTTTAAATTTATAAATAGATCTTCTATTATGGATGCGTCATATGGGTGTACCTGTGATCTATTCGAGAAAAAATTAATTATTATGATTTAGTAAGTAGCTTATCACATAAATGATTTTTTATTATGCTAAGATTGAAGAACAGGCCTTCTTTTGTTATTTATTCTATGGAGAAAACAGTCTATTATTTCTATACCTAGTTAATGGAATAAACAATAGAGGAAGAATGTCCAGAAATGCCCACAAAATTATGTAATGTAAAGGTAAAAAGCATCTTTTATTATGTGTTTTGGTAAAAAAACACATGTTTTGATAGTTCATCTTCTTTTTTCACAGCACTATTTGACACATCACACACACTTTTTGACACAATCATACATAAAACAAACAATAATTCGGATCCCCGCGCCAATCCCCTTCCACCACACCCCCTCACTCAACCTACCAACTAAAAAACCGTTACAAGTTCCGGACATTCTGTCTCACACCGCTGAAGAAGGCGCACACCACGCCGAAATGTGTACGGGAAAAAACAAAGTAAGTTCACAAGTGAAAGTTTAACAATTAATATTCATCATGCATATACTGTGACTCATTTGAAGTGATGCATATACTGTGACCACCCCCACTCAACCTACCAAATAAAACTGTTACGAGGTACTGGCAGTCTGTTTCAATCCGCTGATGAAGGCGCACACCACGCCGAAATGCGTACGGGAGAAAACAAGTAACTAAATATCACTATTGTATTAACGACTTGGAACACTAAGTTTTTTATAAGTAAAATCATAAAGATTTACCTTAAAGCCTAAACCGGTTTTCTCCTTTAAAAGGCTTCTTCAGAGGCTGCCGTAGGTAGCGCTCTCCGTCTCGTTGTTGGCGACGGGATAGATTTTCGAAAGATCGATGCTGTGTGTGTTGGGTGAGATGTGTTCGAATAATGCGTGCGATTTGAATTGTGTCTGTTCGTTTAGGATGTCGTTTTTATTTGTTTTTGTGTGTTTGTAGATTTCTAATTGTTCTAGAGTTTTATTTTGTTTTTATATAGTATCCAAGTCACTTTTTCACAATAATTTAATTACCTTTTATCCGTCAGTGACTTCGTTCTAGCGTTTTTTATATATTTAAATTCAATAAGAAATGCTTAGAAAATAACCTGATTCCGAAGTACGCCAGGATATACATTAATAATACCTCACCAACTGCAAGAAAAACTAAAGAACATGCAGAACTTTTCTGGGTAAAATCGGAAATTAAATACTTGTATAGGAAGAAATTAATGCTGAATAACCGGTTGTACAAATTACACTTACAATTACTCGATAGCGTCCATCCTGCTATAATCGAAAATATTTTAGATTATGTGAATAAATATACATCAGATATAACTTACAGTACATATATAACCCAGAATAAGAAGTTTTCAAACTTAGCGAACAAAGGACATAGTAAGATCAATATTGAGCACAAACATAAGTTTTACACACGCATATCTAATCAAACTTCGATCGTCTTTGATAAGGAAGAATTGGACGTACTCAACAAGGGTTTAAAATATAACATTCCACCCAACTTACGTAATAATAACCGCTTTATCAATGAGACTGCCAATATGGAAGTAGCCATTAAAACTGTATCCGACCATCAAATACAAAACGAATTACGTGCGTTAATGAATGTCAAACTAAATAAACGTATTAAGCTTAATAAACCACTGACAACATACCGTAAACATGCCACAGAAACCAAAATATTAGGACAAATTAAAGATAAACTTACTTCTAATAATGCCGTGATCACTAAAGCCGATAAGGGGAACACAATTGTCATATTAGATATACAGGTCTATAATAACAAAGTACTTGAATTTATAGATAACAATAACATTCGGACATTGAACAGTGACCCCACCAATGAATACGTCAAACAGCTAAATGGCATTATTAAGCGTTGCGGTAGTTTGTTTGATGATAATGTTCGCCGTTATATAAAACCAATAAATGCACGCGCCCCGCAGCTCACGGGACTACCGAAGATACATAAGGCAAATATTCCTGTCAGACCCCTCATAAATTACACATCTGCACCTGGCTATAAGACGGCAAAGAAATTATATCATATTATTAAAAATAGTATCGTTTTAAAAAATAATCACAGCATAAAAAATAATATTGACTTTATTAAAAGGGTCCAGGATATCGAACTCTTACCTACTTACAAAATCGCTTCATTTGACATAGTTAATTTATACACAAACGTGCTGGTTCATGACACAATTTCAATTGTAAAAGATCTTCTCATTGAAGGTGAGAAGCTGAATCACAAACAAATAGATGAGTTAATTTTATTGTTGAATGTCCTGTTGAAGCAGAATTACTTCACTTTTAATAATAATTTTTACCTACAAGAGTTTGGTCTTGCAATGGGTTCGCCACTTTCAGGACTGCTGGCGGATTTATACTTGCATCATTTTGAAAATACTTACATGTTCTCAGAGAATAACAAATTTTGTAATAATATTAAATTCTATGCACGATATGTAGACGACACCTTTATAATTTTTAATGGCACACTACGGCAGATAGAGAAATTGAAACATTATTTGAACAGCCTTAGCAAGAACATACAATTTACCCTCGAAACAGAGGTTGACAATAAACTCAATTTTTTGGACCTGACTGTTACAAAGTATCTTAATAAATTTCAATATAAAATATATAGGAAACCCACCACCACAGATATTACAATACACGCCGATTCTCATCACCCATATAGTCAGAAAATGGCGGCTTACAACAGTTTTGTTCATAGGTTGGTAACGATTCCACTTAACCAAAAGGACTTTCAGGACGAATTGGATATAATAAGGCACATAGCAATAGCGAATGGGTACAAGAGTTCGATGATAGATAGATTTCTTAAGCGACACCTATATAAAACTAGATCCCACCATAATACTATCGATGATAATAAAGTTAACAATAATAAAAAGTATATAACGACAGTGTACGGTAGCCTTTTACCTAACATTATATCCAATGTGTTCTCTAAATTCAATATAAAAGTCGCGTTTAAAACAAATAATAATATATCTAATTTGTTACGCATAAAACAACCATTCCCGTTAGAAGAGAAAACAGGTGTTTACAGGATGTCATGTGATGATTGTGATTGTTTCTATCTGGGTCAAACTGGCAGGTCTTTCTTGAAAAGATACAAAGAACATCTACCAAGGAATGATTTAGACAAGACCAAATCTAATTATGCGCGCCATCTAATGATGCATATCCATAATTACACAGATTTCAATACTAATTTCAAAGCAATCCATGTATGCGGTAAGGGTAGGTTAAACTCTCGAGGAGTTTGAGATTTATAAATCATTTAAAGACAAGAATATCAACAATAACAGTATACTAAACAAACAATTAAGGTTTCAATCTCACTCACTATATGATACAGCCCTAAATATAATCGCGCGTGACGGTAATGACTGGTGACAAGGATTGACTTAGTTCAATTAGTGGCTCGGCAATTACACGCGCGGTCGGACCGGTCCAACGAAGCCGAAGTTACATCGTGTTATGTGTGTGTCGTTATTGTAATTTAGTAAATATGTGCAAATGTGTTTTTATGTGTGTTATGTGAATTTTAACATTTGACGAGGATTACTGAAGATGTGACACATGTCACGAAACGCGTCTATATAAAAAACGCTAGAACGAAGTCACTGACGGATAAAAGGTAATTAAATTATTGTTCTAGAGTGTCTAGTTTTCGGCCTTTTGTGTGTACATGTAGAATATTCATGTTATTGTCGATGTTTTTATATGTGTGGTTTGCTTCAATGAGGTGGTTTGCAAAGGTAGATTCTGTAGTGGAGTGGAGTGCCTTTGTGTGTTCAATGTATCTCTGTTTGAAGCTACGTCCTGTCTGGCCTATATAGAATTTATTGCAATTTGAGCAATTTAGCTTGTAAACACTGGGTAGATCGAATTTGTTTTGTGCTTTGTGCGTGTGTTTTGATAGTGTGTGTTCTGTTTTGTTAGTAGTTTTGTAAGCGATTCTGTATCCTTTTTTTTTTGAATTTGTGGGCTATTTTTTCAGTTTGTTTGTTGATGTATGTTGGTGTTATGAATTTGTTGTTTTCTGTCTTTGTCTGTTGTTTGTTTTGTGTAGGAGTTTACTGACTATTGTTCTGTCATATCTGTTAGATTCTGCTAGATATTTTATCGTGTTTAGTTCGTCTTTGTAGTCTTTTTCATCTAAGGGGATGTTGTTAAGTCTATGTATCATGGTTCTGAAAGCAGCTAGTTTGTGTTGTATTGGGTGATTGGAGGTGTTGTGTATTAGTGTGTCAGTTGTGGTTGGTTTTCTGTATATACTGAATTTGTGCCTGTGTTCTAGTTTTGTGATGGAGAGGTCTAAGAAGTTTATGGTATTGTTGTGTTCGTATTCGGCAGTAAAGGTTATGTTTTTATGTATTTTGTTTATGTGCGTTAGTAACTGTTCACATTGTCTTTTGTTTCCCCTGTATTGTAATAGAATGTCATCAACGTATCTGTGCCAATATAGTATTTTATGTGAGTGTCTGTCATTGTTTGTGAGTATTTTTGTTTTTTCTAAGTGTTGGAGGAAGACTTCTGCTAGAATGCTGGATATGGGGGAGCCCATGGGTAAGCCATCGTTCTGTGTGTAGTATTTACCATTCCAATGGTTAATTCTTGGGACCTATGGGACTTTGAAAGTGCCCAACCACACAGTACTACAAAGTCTGTGTAACCATTAAAAAAGTTAATTTAAAATTTTAAACTTCATGTAATCTGTGACATACTTGAGACTACTTACTTGAATGTGAAATACCAGTTTCTATTCCTAATTTTATTTAGCTCTTTTAACAATTCACAACTGAATTTTCATATATCAGAACCCATAATAACATATATAATTTCTAAGATATGTTCCAATATTAAAACTATAATGAAATTCCATTGCAACAACAAAAGAAAAAAGAAAAAAAAACGAAAGGCGTAGTCAAGGTCCGCGCCGTAGATTTTCCGTGAAAACGTCGGGATAAACTCATAACAAGTGTTTCGTATTAATATCTAATTTAATTATCAATCTCTTTAATACAATGGTTATACAGAGTAGTATGGTTACAGAATAGATAAATCACAAGTTTATTGCATGTAGCAAGGGTCTGTGGTAGCTAAAGTAACACACGTACACCTCACACTGTATCGAATTCAAGTGTCTAGTGAAAGTCATATCGATGTTGGTGTTGCCGAGTGTTGTAGGGGCAGGAATCGTCACGGGCATCATACCAAATTGCGCGAGCATGAAGTCATTCAGCACTGTCTTATCGCTGTCGGCATTAATATTAAAGTCTCCTGTGAGAATGAGGGGTACATGCGTCAAGTCTTCCAATGTCGGTATAATATTATGAATACTGACCGAGTATCGAGCCAGCGACGAAAGGGTTAGCATCTGTATATCTTGTATTCGCGTGCCAGGGTGAACGTAGATCGATGCAAGCAGGAATTTCAGTTATCCGCCCAGGGTCACGTTGATCATGCAGATATCGCCGACATGTGGCTCTATCAGTCGAACGCCCAATGCGAGTGCTGACCTGGCACATCTATGCACGATTGGACTGTCGGTCACAGATTCGGCATTTCTATAGATAGCAACGCCACCAGCAGATCGTTTGCTACCACCGCACTGATTGACCGATGTGCTGTCGCCAACCAGGAATTCGAAGCCTAAAATCGGCACAGCGTTGCATTTATCATCCATCCAGGTCTCCGAGAGCGCGAGATAGTCCGAATGGCGCATTATTTGGTCCGTAGCTATATCTGTCGAATGAGCGACTAAATTCTGACAGTTGTGAGCGGCCACGATTATACGTACACGTGCGTCACTCACCTCACAATTGTAGCTCGGCGACGCACCGAGAAATTTGCGCTGTAAAGTTATTGTTGGCAGACGGTGTCGATCTAAACGAGTATATTCTTGTCGAATTTCGCGAGATATTTGACTGCCGTCCTCCTTTAAGCCATGATAGAACCGATGATCGCCACGCTTGTTCAGTAAGTATAACCCTTCTATTGAGGTAACACGACTCAGCGCTACGTA
This sequence comes from Magicicada septendecula, assembly GCA_034769895.1. Taxonomy (NCBI): domain Eukaryota; kingdom Metazoa; phylum Arthropoda; class Insecta; order Hemiptera; family Cicadidae; genus Magicicada; species Magicicada septendecula. Next base: position 492,143,773 of record CM068367.1, read on the forward strand.
CACTAGTTGAGTTTCTTGCTTTGAATCGTACTCTACCACTACTTGATCAAATGTCGCGCCTTGAGATTTATGAATAGTGAGAGCACAGGCTGGAGAAACTGGAAACTGCGTTCGCTTACACTTCGGTTTGCCGCGCCCAATAGATATGTTTGCGGTGAGTTTTTCAATGGGAGTCCAGCAGAGCTGTAGCACATCGAGCCTTGATTGCACGTACGGTTTCGCTTTCAGACGCGCCAGTCGTCCTATATTTTTGTTATCGAATTCGAACCAGAGCCGACCTATTCCTTGCTGTGCAGCACTGTCGTCTCTCTGCACGCTGGTGCCCTCACTTAAGCCCTGTTCTATGTACCGAAGTATTCCGATGGCGCCGTTTACTAGTCCATCTTCAACGTTTAGATTGATTGTAATCATGTAAGGATGACCAACCCCTAATCGCAGCACGTACGGCATACCTCCGCTCGCCGTCGTGTTCATCTTGTGCATAGCGAGGCGTGCGTTGGACAATTCCGTGGTATTGCGGTAGCCGCTGTACACATCCACAGCCGTACTCTCGATATCCGTCTGTATAGCCTGACTGTTGAACGCGTCCACAGATGAATTTCTGTGGAACAGCCTTACGACGCCCGTTAAGTTGGCATCGCACCACTCAGCCTTTCGGAATCGACCCTCAATAACGGCCCTTTCTTCAGCAGTTAGACGCACGCCATCGCCGATTTTTGTGAGTATTCCGGAAAACACTATGTCTGCCTGCCGCATAACTTGATCAAGGCCGAAGAACTCAAGCGACTGCCACAAACAGGGTCCGCCTATCGTGTTACGGCTGGACTTGAAGATAGGTGTTGCACACACGGGCGGTAGCTGACGCAGATCACCGCACAGTATTATATCGAGCCCACCGAAACTCATGTCATGTACGCCTGTGATTTGTTTCAGGCGGTTGTCTATTTTATGAAAGATGCTACTGCTGATAATGCTAACCTCATCGATAATGATACTACGCACATCGTTAAACATCCCTCGATACACTTGTTCGACCTCATGAGCCATGGGTTTGTCAGGTTGATTGTTGCTCATCGCTGCGATTTTAAAGGCTGAATGGACGGTGATACCGCCGAGGTTTACAGCCGCCTTCCCAGTGCTGGCACATACCACGTACGCGTTGCGCATGGAGTTATGGTGTGGAGTGAAGCGGTTGTATGTTTCCATGAGCAAACGTAGCACATACGTCTTGCCACTGCCAGCGGGCCCAGTGAAGAAGATCTGTATTGGTTGTCTATCCTGGGTTACATGAAGTCGATGTATGACTTCGAGCAACATTTCGCGCTGTGCATCGTTCGTCAATCGCATGCGCTCGCAGTATTCCTGTTTGCTGAGTACTCCCGTTCTCCGCCCGACTACAGACAGTGCATGTAGCGGCTCCAGTACGTCGATATCATCGGTGTTGTCGTTAACGTCCATCACTTGAACCAAGTCGTTTCGTTCTTCCGTCGGCAGTTCGGCTTCTTCATTTTCGAACGTGCACAGCTATCGCAAGTCATTCATTAGTTTGTCGATGTCAATGATGGCCTCGTATTCCCGACGCTTTTCCATGATTTCCTTCTCGCGTTGCTCGTATGTCTCTAGATAGCGATCACGATCCAACACATCGACAGACTCAATTCTGAACGGCACATAAAGCGTTACTAATTCACGCTTATAATTATGCATGTCTTCTATCGTAGCAACGGCTGCGCACGACTCGTGAGCGAGCGCGTTGCATATATTCCGTTGCGTCGTCGAACTCCGCCTCCAATGCATTCTCACAGTCAACATCAGCCGCTTCGTCATCGTCGTCCTCGCTTCGTCTCGTCCTCCTCTTCTTAGGCGTGTACTTGGCCACGAAGTCGATCAGACATAGTGATTCCATGTGCTCGGGTCGCTCCTCATACTTCTGTATGATGTTCTTGGTCCACACGTCTGTGGAGTCTTGATCGATGCCCTCTTGATCGAGCTGAGCGCGTCGTTTGCGAGACTTGTGGCGCTCATGTGGCCACAAGGTGGGTATGTAAACGACTTCGCGGCTACTCTCACTCATATGTTGGTTAAGCAGATACCAGGCAGCCTCCTGAGACGACATCTCAACTGAGTTGAGCAGCTTGAGGCAAACGCTCTTCAACAGCTCCTGTTCACTTAATTCGGGTCGATCCTCCGTAAGCTGAAGCAGTTGTCTGTGTAGATCGCTGATGCCCCTCGCCGATTTGTTTACATACTCGACAACGTACGCTGCGCAACTGTACTCTTCGAGTATAAACTGAATGTCCATGTTTGATACGAGCACATCAGAGATAAAAGGATTAAAGGTGTTGGTCATAATTTGTGTCATGTCTCGTTTAAAGATGAGCGTTGGCCTGCGCAAGCTAGCTCTGATGATATCCAGATATGCGCGCATATTCAACTTGTTGTCGATCAAGAACTGACCGAGAGAGTCGTACACTTGTGTCTCCAGCTTCAGGCGCAACTTCTTGGCGCGAGTCTGCAGAGCCGAACGACGGCCGTCACTCGATGCCATGGGAAGCAGCACACGCGTCGTATCCATGGGCCAATATGGTATGTTAAAACGGCACGATGTTTCGCCACGTTTGGTGCAGGTAAATGTGTGCCGATGAGTCTGTAGAGTGTAGTTATTTGGCTCCGACATGTCTTCCTTCGCTACGCTAAACAGATCGGTAACGAGTTGTACAGTAAGCGGCATGTTTTCACTTATTGACTCATGTGGATCGTTCTCTAGCCAGAGTAGAATGTGAGCGTGCGGGCTGCCGCGATGTTGAAATTCTATGCGGAGGAAATGATCGACCACACGGTAGCGGCCGAAGGGGTTTCGTGACGCGACGGTCGTTTGTAGTAGCTGTATCACAACACCAACGAGCTTATGGAAGTAGATACAACACGTCACAGGATCTTCGTTCACTAACTCGCATCTTGTAGATCGACTCATGCCTGCGAAGACGTCTGCTACTGCTGCTACAGGATTATCGCCGTCATGTTTTGGATTTAGTCGATTCAATATCTCGAGCAACTTCGGCCAGCGTATTTCGTTGGCGCTCATCGTAAGAAACACAGTCGGCTTACCGAGTTGTCGTAGCATGGCGAAGAGATCCTTCTTACGATTCGACCAATATTGGACGCTGTTCGGTATGGTTTTGAGAAAGGCCAGATTTCTCTCTATACACGATTCGAGATATTGTTTGTCCTCTATCATGCGACGTGTGACGTTTTCTGTATTACTAACGCTTTTGAACGAGGAGTATATGCCTTGTGTGACTCGCAATCGTAGTATCTTCATCGCCATGTAGAGGATGTGATCGGGTGTCACACCTCGACGGTCTCGACGGCGCACCTCGCTGTTAGCTATTTTGTATGGTGTGACGGGTACGTTTGGCTTGAAGGAACGCGCCACACCATAGTAAATGGATGGAAATGACAGCTCCTCTGCATGCACATCGTAGATTATATTCAGCGGTACACTATGCTGCCCTGGTGCTATGTTGAGACACATATCCTCGTTCCATAGAAGCGTTCTCTGTCTGGCTAGTAAACACTCAGACTCGACTACGTTATTGAGCGTCTCTAAAGGAGCATCATTGTTTGCCGGCGCCTGCTCATTGAGCTCTTTCAAAGCCGTCCAGTTGATTGTGATGTTGTAATGTCGATAGAGCGGGGTTTTAATTAAGTATTGTAACCATTTCTTCACAACACCCTTACGAACCACCCCGCTGAGATATGACGACTTGTGTGTAAGCCGCTTCTTTATATTCACGTTAATTGAGTAATCATCGTCCAGGTGGCGAGGCAACTGTCGGACCGTCTCGTCTACATCAATGGGTACGTTGATGACTTGACCGACGATTCCCAATGCACCTTCATGCCGCAAGCGCCTCAGTTGCATAAATGGCAACTGGGCGAAATCAGCCTAGTAGTGACGGTGTCTAACGGTGGTAGGTTATTTGGTCTCGGTGGGTACAAGAAGCCATTTGATCTACTTAGTATGGGCAACCGCCCGCTATCGAGACTCTTAGTACAATTGCTACATGTTACAAATTCCGAGATCGTATCATCAGGGAATGCTTCTTCCAGTACAGTGCGATGTTTAGCCTTAACTTTCTTCAAATCGCGTTGAAACCATAAGCGATCGCACACACTGCACGCATAGCCAAACTCGTTTGCGCTGAAAGTCTTGGCGAAATGAGCACGTGCCGTTCTCCAACGATTATCCATTTGAGGATCTCTGGTGGGTTGTTCAATAACATCACAGTCTACCGTAGCACCCGCCATCGACGCACCCGCATTGATGCCCGACGTTGACAACACGACGATATTTGGTGATCGCAATACATACTCGTCTGGCGCTGTCACGTTGCCATTGATCTCTGTATTATCACTGTTTTCTGTATTGCCTTCCAACGACGTCTGCACATGATCTGTGGACGTTTGGACTGTCGGTGGCCGCTGTACGCCCGATGGGCGTACCGTTACGTTATTGCTTTGCGCCGTTTTTTCATTTTCTTTTCGATGCTGCCGTAGCTCTCGCATTTGCTCGACACTGGACTTTTAGGTTTTTTAAATTCCTTTTGATGCGAGCTTTCCTCTGATTTGCGTTTTCTATAATTCCGCGCATATTTACGACTCATATGAGACATCTTTAATTTTTTTGCAATTTTCAATTTAATACCGATTTTTACATATATTTCGGCGAATATTTTTATTGTTTCACTTTGAGTCCTAGTAGTGCTTCTCAAGCTTTTTACAATGACACCCGAATCAACGTCCTAGCTAAACGCGTTCTCACGCTACACTAATTTATAATTTTACACAAGGCTAATTCACAACAATCACGCGCAGGCGCCTACACTAGCCCGATGACGTCACAGGCAAAACAAACACTGCACAACAAACACGTACAGACATGCTCTATCCATTGTGACCTCAACCGTTGTTATCGCATTATTAGTCTCGTAGTTATTAGCGATTGAAATCTGACGGTATTTTGTAACACAAGAAAGTTTGACCGGCTATCACTGTGCTTAACGAGCGAATAGACGTTTTCACGTCAAAAACATGCTTTATCTGAGGAACCTAATATTGTTAAATAATGGCATTCTAACAAACAAATTAATGTTTATAATATTATATTTGAAGTAAAACATGTTTTACTGGATCCGATGTTACCATTTTTATTAATGTACACTGTATGTATATAAGTAAAATATAATAAACAGTATGCAGATATTTACAATATTATTACAAGAGTCTCACTGATCATTGTATGCTACAGTACAGTGGAACACAAAATAAAGACACCAATTAAGTCAGTAATCACCAGTTTTAATTAATCACAATGAACAGTTTGAAATCAACAAGTTATTCCACAAAATTATACTTGTACAATAATTCAAGTTAAATTTGTACACATGCAATAATAATGTCAAGTAACAGAATCCTGCACAATATCACTTTTCAATAATAAGCACTTGAATGCACTGTGTAATCGCCCGACTTAAACTAAAAACTAAGCGGCAGGTGTGTTGGCTATTTATAGTCTGCAGGGTTCCTAGTATGCATTCTTAACAAGCACTTGGAAATTCTAGAGGATACTTCAGCTTGGTCTTGGAAGAAGCACACACTGGCTGGGCTAGTTTAGAAGCTTGTAGAACAACACTATCGACTGTACGAGAATGTTCTGTATTATGAAACAATATGTTTTTGCTATTTCTATTTATGAAAATATCACTAGTAGATAAATGGCATGAATTGATGTTATTCTTAATAAACGATTATAACTATTTAAGGCTTTTATTGAAGTTACTTATGCATGAAGCACAAATCGTGTTTATTTTTAAATAATACCATTAAAAAAGCAAGTTGGATTTAAGTTTAATTTTTGTATGACAACTACAATTTCACTTGAATGCTTAAGATAAATAAACTTTCCAAACTTCCATTCCTTGAAATAGATTGTACATGCTACAATCTATGTAGGTATGTAAAATTCCAATTAAAAATGATTTGGTGGTACGCACATTCAAAAATGTGTTTTTAATACTATATCCTACATAAACTGAAGTTCGGTACATTAGAATATTAAATATTTTATTATAGTGAACTAAATAGAAACTATTTTTATTTTTTTAATAGGATGTGTTACGTAGATGCAGTAATAATGGAAGTCCAAAGACATGTCAGTGTTGCTCCTATGACTGCAGCACATCGAGCAAAAACTGATGTCATGGTGCAGGAATTTCTTATACCACAGGTGGATAAAAACAAAATTGAATTGACATATTTTGCTTTGAATTGTTTATGAACACAATGTGTGTGTGTGTGTGTGTGTGTGTGTGTGTGTGTGTGTGTGTGTGTGTGTGTGTGTGTGTGTGTGTGTGTGTGTGTGTGTGTGTGTGTGTGTGTGTGTGTGTGTGTGTGTGTGTGTGTGTGTGTTGTAAAGATGGCCTAATAAAATAAACATTAATAATCATATAATATTAATATTGTATCAGAAAATTTATTTGAGTCAAAAGAATTTTCACATTTGATTATGTAAAAATACAAATTATATATAATATTGTGTCTTCCTGGATGTTTAGGATACAGTGGTCCTGATTAGCCTATACAGTATCCACATGAATAAAGATTACTGGGGAGATCCAGAAAGTTTTCGGCCTGAGAGATTCTTGGACAAAGAAGGGCATCTGGTACAGTGTGACAGATTAATACCCTATAGTTTTGGTTAGTATACAAATAATGCAACACTTAATTTCTCAGAACCGATATTGCCACTTTTTCAGTTAACAAGGCTAGTAAACAAATATTGGTTGGTGAGAGAATAGAACTGTGAATTCAGTTAGAGATGTGTTGTATCTCTGTCATTCTATCAAGACCCACTTGTGCAACTGTCATATATCTTGACTTTCAAGTTATATATATAGTTATGGAGTCATGACAGTATACTCCATTTATTTTTGTGGGTGCCATATGTTTCCCTGGACTGTTGCCCACATCTGAGCTTTTTGACCCTGCGAAATGTTTGGTAATGAGCCATCAGAGAATATTGCAGAGGATTTATACAGTCGGAAGATGGTGCACACACACACACACACACACACACACACACACACACACACACACACACACACACACACACACACACACACACACACACACACACACACACGTCTTTGTATTATTTTGTGTACTATTCAAGATTAATTCTCACTTTACTTCAAGATGTTTGGACCATTCAGTTTAATTCCTGGAACACATCTCAAGTAAACGAGGCTATACGAGGGGGTACCCAAAAATAACTGGAATAGCGCTGCGATTGGCGGAGCTTAAGTAGTACGCATTTCTCCCGCTAGGCGAGCGTAGCGCAACTCATTTCGAGTTCAGTGCCGTCATTGTTGTCGCCTGGGAAGGTTGTGTCCGGTCACAGTAATTAATTTTGTAAAAGCAGTTTCGCTTGCTTCTCGTTTTTTGTCATGGCGGATTTAAGTGAACTTTTAGCTGCTGTGAAATTTTGCTTCCTGCTTGGGAAAAATGCCGCAGAAACTATTGTGATGTTGAAAACAGCTTACAAGGATAGTGCTATGGGAAAAACTCAAGTGTACCAATGGTTTTCTCGTTTCAAAGAAGGTGAAATGTCAATTGATGACAAACCTCGTTCTGGACGTCCGTCAACTTCCAGAATTGACGAAAATGTTGAAAAAGTTCATGCAATCGTGCTTGAAGACTGACGACGGACCATTGAAGAGATTAGTAAGTTATCTGGAATAACTTGGAGCTCGGTTCAGCGAACTTTGTCAGAAGATTTGGGGATGAGAAGGGTCACTGCAAAATTTGTGCCTCGAGTACTGACTGAACAGCAAAAAGAGAATCGAGTTGAAACATGCCGTGCATTGAAAGACCAGCTCCGAACCGACCCAGATTTTTTTTCCAAGATCATTACTGGTGACGAGTCATGGTGCTATGGTTACCACCCCGAAACTAAACAACAGTCAACCCAGTGGAAAACTTCGTTGTCGCCTCGCCCAAAAAAAGCTCGTCAAGTGAAATCAAACATCAAGACGATGCTCAATTGTTTTTTCGATGTGAGAGGAGTAGTGCATTCTGATTCGTCCCGCCAGGTCAGACTGTTAATCAGGCTTTCTATTTGGAGGTTTTAAAAAGATTGCGTAACAATGTGCGACAAAAAAGGCCCGATTTGTGGCAGACGAGGGACTGGTTTTTCCACCATGACAATCCACCTGCTCACACAGCCATTTCAGTGCGCCAGTTTTTAGCAAAAAACAACATGACTCCCTTGCCCCACGCCCCTTACTCACCTGACCTCGCTCCGTGCGATTTCTTCTTGTTTCTGTGAATGAAGAGGGACATGAAAGGACAACGATGTAACGACGTGGAAGCGGTAAAGAAAAAAACGAGGCAGGAGCTGTCGGGCATCACAACAGACGAGTTTGAAAAATGTTTCCAGGAATGGGATCGCAGATTGGACAAATGTATTAAGTGTAATGGAGAGTACTTTGAAGGTGATAAGGTTGTTTTGTAAAAAAAATTAAATACATAGCTTTAAAAAAAAAATTCCGGTTATTTTTGGGTACCCCCTCGTACATGTTGATTAGTGTCATAAATCACATTAACAATTAATTAATATGTAAAAAATGTGCCAAATTTTAAGTAAAAATATAGTTATAAATACATAAATAAAATAAGTATGTTTTTTTTATAAACAGGTTTTCTAATTACACACAGTTTTTGATAACTTACTGTTAATAAATAATTATTTTATTATACTTTATTATTTTATGTAATCTACTTTGAATGCAGTTTAAATCATTATGTTTATTACTTGAGTGTATCGCCATCTATGTCGGTCGCATTGAGTTATGTATCCTAGATACCTACGTTTATTTACATTACATGTGCGGTTGTCATGAGTGACTTATTGTATTGTTTAATGTACTAATAAATATCAATTCATTTAAATAGAACATTGTTTTTATCAGAAATTGCTTCCTGGTAAATTTAATAACAAGTTATGGGCCCAAAGAAGTAATAAAACACATTGTTGAATCGAATTGTGGACAGTAAAAATACGCAAGAACCCTTTTTTTGTTGCACGTGTCAGTAAGAATTGAGTGCACAAAGTCAGTTGTAGAGAAGAAACTACAGTAGGAGCCCGATATAGCGCGGTCCGATATACCGCGGATTCGGATATAACGCAGTGAAGAGTATGTCGCCCGTTATTAGTGAAAATTCTTACTTGTAGAGAGTGAGTAAATTATGAATTGTTTATCGTGACTTCCGTAACCACATTGGAATGCGTTGCGTTTATTGTAAACAAAGGCTTGTTGTTGGAAACGGCGTTGTAAACAACAGCCAGAATTGCCAGTTCAAGTGTACCTGTAGACATAAACAATTGCCCCGTATTTACAGTCTCTACGTTTCTAAGAATTCATGCCAAGGCAAGCAGCCAACTAAATCCCTTCTCTCCCTTATACTCTTATATTACAGTATAAGATCATACTCTGATATTATCTTATCAAAGTGTATAGTCTTTGTCATAAATTCGCATAGTGTAGAGTTTTGTGATGTCGCAGAAAAGAAAAGCATATTCTGTGAGTGATAAACTCAAAATAATTGATCGTGTGAAGAACGGAGAGTCAACGGCAAGTTTATCACGTGAGTGTGGCATCCCAGAAGGAACAATTAGAGGGTGGATGAAGGAAGAAGATAAACTTAAAAGTTTTGTGAACACAGTTGAAAGTGAAGTGGGGTTGCAAAGAAAAAAGACTAAAGTAGGTAAGGATAGTGAACTAGATGAGTGTCTGTACAGGTGGTTTTTAATCAAACGAAGTGAAGGTGTGCTACTGTCAGGACCAGTTATTAGAGCTCAAGCTGTGAAATTCCATAGTGATTTACATGGTAACAGTGACTTTAATGCATCTGATGGGTGGTTTTCGCGATGGAAATCTCGTCATGGTATAAGCCAGATAAGCATTGAAGGGGAAGCACGATCATGTGACAGTGAAGCTGCAGCACTTTTTCCTCAGGCATTAAACAAAGTAATGATCGATAACGATTTAAATGACCATCAAGTGTATAGCTGTGATGAAACTGCTCTGTATTTTCGAATGCTTCCTACCAGAACTCTGGATGTGAATAATTCAATAAATAAATCTGGATTAAAAATAAATAAGGATAGAGTTACCCTCCTGTTTGCCACAAATAAATCAGGCAGCCACAAAGTTAAACCTCTCTGTATAGGGAAAAGCCGAAATCCTAGATGCTTTCAACATGTTAACATGACGTCATTACCCATCACATATCGTAATACAAAAAATGCTTGGATGACAAGTGATATTTTCGGTAAATGGTTCCATGAAGAATTTGTTCCATCTGTGAGAAGCCACCTGCGGTCACTCAACCTCGAAGAAAAAGCTGTACTGACCCTTGACCACTGTCCAGCACATCCACCTGCTGATATGCTACAGTCAAGAGATGGAAAAATCGGAGTCATGTTCTTGCCGAAAAACACTACAGCACTGATCCAGCCATTAGATCAAGGCATCATAAAAGCATTTAAAGCGCATTACCGCCGTGAACTTCTGAGTGCTATAGTGAATTCTGATGAGGAAATGAAAATTTACCTTAAGTCAATAAACCTGAAAACAGTTGCGTATTCAATAGGTCTTGCATGGGAAAGTATTAGTATGGCTACGATTCAGAATTGCTGGAATAAATGTTCCTTTGAACAAAACATCGCCGATGGAAATTGCTCTGTTGCTGGATTCACTAATAGTGATGTAAAGTCTGCGAGTAGTGCTCTGCATTGCAACTTCTCTCTAGATGACTTGAATGACTGGGCAGAAGTTGACAACGGTGAGCCTGTTACAGAATGTATAAGAGATAAAGATATCATCGATGCAGTCCGAAATGCAAATTGCGAAGAAAAAGAAGACGATGACGATGATGGAAATGAAAATGGGGTGGAAGTGAAAGAAGTTATTCCAAATGTTAGTGAAGTGATAATACACATAAACAAAGTAATTTCGTGGATGGAGAGGCAAAGTGAATCTAATAATGTTCATCTGCTGCACCTCGCGTTTATAAAACAATACGCGGAAAAGAAACGCTGTGCATTATCCCGTCAAACAACAATTACGGACTTTTTTAAGACCAACAATTAGGCCTACAGTAGGTCGAGTGAGCAATGTATAAATAGTGTATTTTATATTCCATTGGATTAAAATAGATTAAAATATTGGATTAAAATACAGTTTTCTTATTTTTTATTTCTACATTTGGTGACGTAATTTACGTACAGTATATAGTAGTGCATTATGCTGTAGCATTTTCCCGGTCCTCCCTCCCCATCATTGTCACTGTACAGGTCACCTTCCGATATACCGCGGTTATGCCTATAACGCAGGGGAAAGTATGTCACCCGACAACCGCGCTATATCGGGCTTCTACTCTACATTAAACAATAGAAATGGATTTAGTCAGATCAAATTTAGAAATGTTGAAAGATGATTTGCAAGGAGGTTCCAACTATGATTCATGGATATTCAAACTTATAACCTAACCTTAAAATCAAAAGGTATTTATCAAATCGCAACGGCAGTTAAAATTAAGCCTGAAGGAGATGAATCAAGCGCAGCTGTAAAAGAATGGATTGAAAAGGATTTAGAAGCACAAATATTAATTGGATTGAATGTTGACAGTAATATAGCCAAGAAAATTGCAAGGTGCCAGTCCGCAAATGCTATGTTAGAAAAGTTGGAAACCTTATATGGAAAAAATCAAACGTTTCAGTTGAAGGCCTGCAAAGATTATTTTTTAATTATACGTATGATGAGCACAAATCAGTAATAGAAAATTGCATGACAATTCAACAATATGTTGATGAATTGTCTGCACTAGGTGAAAGCGTTAAAGAAAACTGGATTATGCAAAGGATATTAGGTATACTTCCAACAAGACTGCATCATTTTAGAACGTCTTGGGATAATGTTATTTCCACAGACAAAACGTTGAACAACAAGTTTGAGCATTTGAAACTTGAAGAAGACAGGCAAAAAGAAAGTGAACAGGCCAATAATGAGTGTCAGAATCCTTTCATATCAAAGGGTCAGAACAATAATAAAACAAAACAAGTGAACTTAAAGGAATGCTTTAAATGTGGACAAAAAGGGCACATAAAGAAGTACTGCAAGAATAAACCTAGTAAAAGTTATATTGAATATTGTAAGGAAAATTATCCGTGTAATAAGTGCAATGAAAAAGGTCACTTTGCCAAAAATTGTACCAAAAATGTAGATAGTAAGTCAGAAAAATCAGACAAATCTACGTCAAAAAGTAAATTGATGATTAATGTTGGATTGTCTGTTACTAATATACAATATATATCAATGAAGAATGACTATCAAGATCTATGGTACCAAGATTGTGGTGCCATTCAGCACATGACTTTAAGGAATGACTGGTTGAAAAATTATACTGTTTTACAAGAACCAGAAAAAGTCATGATTGGAGATTCAACACTTATAGAAGGTGTTGGTGTCGGAGACAGATTTGTTAGCTTATAATGGTCAAGATTGGTGTAACATAACACTGAAAAATGTTTCGTATACACCAAAGATACCCTTTAACTTATTTTCCGTCACTAGTGCATTGGACAAGGGTTATCATCAGGAAGCAGACATAAATTGCTCGTATTTTTTTGATTCAGACACTGGTGAATTAACAGCCATGGCAAACAGAGATGGAAGATTGTTTAGAATGATGTTTCGCTATGAAAACTTAGAAAAGTGAATTGTTACTATGTCAATTAAAAAGTGGCATGAAAAATTAGCACATCAGAATATTAGTTATGTAAGAGACATTTTGAAGAAAAATAATATAAAGTATGTAGACGATTGGGATGACTATGTGTGTGAAGGATGCGTTTATGGCAAACACCATCGTCTCCCACATCCAAGAGGTACTTGATGTAATTCATGTAGACTTGTGCGGAATGAATATAAATTCTTTTGGAGGAGCAAAATATTTTTTTATGCTCAAAGATGATTTCTCTCATTTTCGCACTGTCTATTTCTTAAAAACTAAAAATGAAACTTTTGAGAAATTGAAAATCTTCATGACTTTAGTTGAGAATCAGTTTAGAAAGAAAATAAAAGTTTTAAAGTCTGATAATGGGAAAGAAATTAAAAATGGAGATACTAAGAAGTTTTGTGAAGAACTTGGAGTTTTCCACATTAAGTCGAACCCATACACTGCACCACAAAATGGTCGAATTGAGAGAGAGATGAGAGCCATTGTAGAATCTGCTAGATAAGCTATACATGCAAGAAATCTAAATGAAAACTTATGGGCCGAAGCAATTAGTTATGCTACATTTACACTGAATCAGACTGGAACAAGTTCTGTGAAAGGTAAAAGTCCTGTGGATTTATGGTTTGGACGCAGAATTGATGTAAATAAGCTTAGAATCTTTGGATGTGATTGTTATGTTTTATTCAGGATTTTAAGAGAGCCAAAACACAGAAGAAATCAGAAAAAGGAATTTCCTTAGGATACAGTTTAGATTCAAGTAGTTACCGAGTTTACTTAAGAGACAAAAATAAAGTTGTAACATCAGGAGATGTGATATTTGATGAAAAAGTAAACAGTAAGTCTAGTTGTACAGAAATTGAAGCTACCTTATCAAATGAAGAAAAGGAATACATAGTGTCAAGTGAAGAAGAAAAATCTGATAGTGAAAGTGTTTAAGAAAGCTCTGTGTCTGACAATAATATGCAAAATGAATGTCACGAAAATCATTGTGTAAAGTGTTTGGAACGAGATCAAACTGTTTGTATTCAACCAGAGAAAAGAAGTCTTCGAAACAGGGCTACTTTAAGGATGGTAGATTATGTAGTTGAAGACAACAGAAACAAAAATGTAAATATGGCCATGATAGGTGAGGTAGAAGATATTTCCATTTTACAAGCACTACAGGATGAAAACTGGAAGAAAGCAATGTTAGAAGAGTATGAATCTTTGATGAAGATGAGAACTTGGAAACTAGTAAGTCTACCAAAAGAAGAAAAAGCTTTGACTTATCGGTGGGTTTTATGCCAAAAACAAGATGGGCGTTACAAAGCCAGGCTAGTTGCAAGAGGGTTTGAGCAAGAACAAGGAATCCATTATACTGTATCAACCGGTAGGCTTTGATGATGGCTCAGGTAGAGTTTGTGAGTTGCTCAAGAGTATATATGGACTTAAACAGTCATCGAAAAATTGGAATGTGAAGTTCACAAACTACCTAAGGAAATTAAATTTTGTTTGTTCTGACGATGATCCTTGTATTTATTATAATGGTGACAGAAGCATTATAATTGTACTTTTTGTAGATGATGGTGATATTATAGGAAAAGAAAAACATAAAATGATAGATAAACTTAACAAAGAATTTGAAATTACTTATAATTCTGGGTCAGACAACAAATTAACTTACCTTGGCATGGAAATTGAAATTAGACATAAGGAAATTTTTGTAAGCCAACATCATTACACTGAAAAGATATTGAAAAGATTTAGAATGGAAGATTAAAATCAAAAGTCAACTCCAATGGAAATAGGTATGTTAACCGAAGAACAACATTTTCATAATGATCAGCCACTCGATAAATCTGTCCCATATCGTGAGGCAATAGGCAGTTTACTTTACTTAGCTACAGTGTCTAGGCCAGATATCAGCTTTGCAGTAAACTACCTAAGTAGATATTCAAACAATCCCATGGTACAGCACTGGAATACGGTAAAACATGTATTTCGATACTTGAAAGGCAGTGTAAACTTTAGAATAAATTTCAATGGAGATTCTGAACTCATTGCTTATTCAGATTCAGATTTTGGAGGAGACATTATCTCAAGACAGTCAACTACTGGAATAATTATTATGAGAGGCGGTCCTATTGTATGGTTCACCCAAAAGCAGGAACTTGTTGCTACATCAACTGCAGAGGCAGAATTTCGAGCTGCTGTTTCATCGCTTTATGAAATTTGCTGGATAAAGAGACTTGGTATCGAACTTAGATATTTCAAGGATATTCCTATAAGGCTCTGTATAGATAATCAATCTGCAATTTTAATGTTACAAAATACTACAGAAGGCAAAATAACAAAAAGGAAGAAACACATTGACATTCCTAGAAAATTTATACACAGCAACACATTGGAAATACTGTTTTTTTGGACAAAGTAAGCAGCGTTGACCAGTTGGCAGATATCTTGACAAAACCATTGTCGAAGAAAGTATTTGAATGACTTAGAAATAAAATTATTATGGAAGAGTGTTAATAAATAATTATTTTATTATACTTTATTATTTTATGTAATCTATTTTGAATGCAGTTTAAATCATTATGTTTGTTACTTGAGTGTGTCGCCATCTATGTCGGTCGCATTGAGTTATGTATCTTAGATACCTACGTTTATTTACATTACATGTGCGGTTGTCATGAGTGATTTATTGTATTGTTTAATGTACTAATAAATATCAATTCATTTAAATAGAACACTGTGTTTTATCAGTAATTGCTTCCTGGTAAATTTAATAACACTTACTTTGTATGTATGGTTACATGGTTATTTGTATTATCTTTCTCACTCTATATTATTTAATGATTACACACCCACTGTAAATAGTCCTGTTTATGACATTGTAAAACAATCCCGTTATACACACCACTATTAATTTAAGTTAAAATAAACCTAATAATATTTTTCCAAAGCATGCCACACGTATGGAAGAATGGCGAATGTGTATAACTGATGATAAACTATGCTAAGTATCTTCCACAATTTCAAGTGTTCTTGGACCCAATTAGATTTAATGCTATTGCAGTTATATTTTTCACAATCAGAATGATCACAGTTGCACACCACTATATAAAAATTATCCCGATTATACACACATTTATATAGTAGTGTGCAACTGTGATCATTCTGATTGTGATTTCAACCACTAACACAAATTTCATCATTAAACGTCAGTTATATTTTTAGTTAAAACACAATGAATATACACAACACACAAATAACATTGAAGGCACACACACATCAATATAACATCATATAATGTAAACACATAAAAATTATATGAAGAATCTCAGGTAGAACTTATTTGTATAAATCTTATACATCATTCACTCACATCTCACCTAAATGGTAATGTATTTGACACAGGAAATGGCACTGTTCATGTTTGGAAGCACACACACACACACACACACACATGCATGCGCGCACACACACAAGTACTAATTTAATACATATAAAATAATAGTTTCCGAGAGTCCATTTGAATAATGAAAACAAAATGTTATCATTATATTCTCATGTTTGTTTTTATAAACTGTGAGTTAGTTATGATATAAACAAAAATATAAATAAATAAAAATATGTTATTATGAACAAAAATAATTAGAATTATAAATACATTTTCAGGAAGAAGGCGCTGCTTGGGAGAAACTTTAGCTCGGGCAAGCCTCTTTTTATTTCTCAGTGCATTGTTACAAAATTTCACCATTTTACTACCACCTGGAGGAAAAATACCAGATCTTCATGTTGTTGATGGTTCTGTACTGGGTCCTGCCAAATTTGGTGGTTGTATTTTTAAAACTAGAGTTTAAAGGTACTTAATAATAAGAGTCAATTGTATTGCTAAAGTCATAAGAGGGACCTGCTAAGGGAAAACATAGAAAGAATAAAATGTTTCTTTTATCAGATTTCTTGTTTTCAAGGAAATCAGCTTTTTCTTTGAAAAGTATTTTACTATTCATGAATGGAATTTTGAAATATTTTAAATTAAATAAAGTTTGTCAGATAAAAATTAATAATAATTTTCCATCAGTTGGATTGTGGGACATTTTTTCCCAAGATTTAAAGGTTTTCCTGCACCACTGTATTCTTTATTAGTAATTCTTTAGTAACTGTCATTCCTTAAACACTGTATTAACATAACAGAATGTTTTTCTATCATATTCTTGAACTACATTGTTTGTTAAAAAATGCTGAACAAAGAAGTTTAAGGAGCAATTTTCTAAGCGTTCACTGGTAAAAATAATTTTATAACAAATTCAGTATATGATCAATGAGACTGTGTTACCATTAATCTCAGAGTTGTGAAATAACACAAATTTACTAAATATTTTATACCGGCTCAAAAACCGTTTGCTATATCATCAATAAAAAACATTTTATTAAAATAATATTAGTATATAACATAATATTTTGTTTCTCAAGAACCTCTTTTATGATATGAATGCTTCTTATGAATGTGTCAAGCATACTGATATGTTGACAGGATAGAAAATGCTAAGCCTAATTAAATTTAAAAAACAATTAGGAAAAGTCAGCAGCCTTACCAAATTCACTTTATTTTAAAAAATTTTACTATTTTACATACAATTTTGTTATATGTGTATGTGCTTTAAAAACAGTGAATTCAGTAAACTTTCTGGATTTCCCTATAATAAATTTTTATATAAATATGAGAGGATGGGGTGTACAAGTTCAAAATATCAAATGTTGATCAAACTGTTACTCCAAATTTAAGTTATGAAATAATGGTTGCAACATCATTATTTTGTGGTTCTGACAGAATCATAATTAGTAATAAAATTATTCTTGGATTTTGTTATCTATGACTTGTCCTAGTATCAATATATGCTTTTCTGATACAAAGCACTGATATTTTAGATTACAAGTTTTATCTATAAATTATCCATTATTCATTCTGGGGTGAAAGTAAATTAAAAAATGTGAGAAAATATTTTTATTTATGGTGAACATGACAACAGTGGTTCTCATCATTCTATAGCTGATCTATTTGTGATATAAAATTTTACATTTATCTATGTACTTATCCTACAGATCAGCATCATAATAATTAAAAGCATATTAGTCCATTAGAGTACATAGTCTCAAACCATTTCACAGCTCTTTATATTGCACTTTTCTGATCCGCTTACTGACAGTACACTGTCGATACAACTATGAATTGATTCTCTCAAACTAACACACAAAAATGATAAGAACAAATCCTGAAAATAAAATTATCCCAGTTGGATAGAACCAGATATATATATATAACCATACTATTATGTGAGACGTATCATAATAAGTTTCGAGGCTACTGGAGTATTGCCATGTCACTTCACTCATCCGCTACACTCACACTCATGGGCATGTTACACTACGAAGACAAACAAACAACGTCAGCGCATTCTCGTACAATAGACATAACACACACACACACACACACACACACCTCATGCTACTACAGCAGTGAGCTACTATGAACAAAGAGAGAAATAAATCCTCTTCTTTCCTCTGTTTTTTATTTCTTTATATAATTTTTGTGTTATGTTTTCAATTTTATAAGTAATTATTTTCTTTTTTCTTTATTAATATGACAGTTCTTTTTACATTTTATTTGTTTTTAAAACAGTCATTTACATTATATGTTATTTAATAAAATACTTCATTTTTAAACAAATTTGGTAAAGAAAAATTATATACATTATAATACAAAATATACACAAAAATTTACACATAACAATTATTTTTAAATTCTTTCAATCAGAACTGGATTCGCTATCTTCTGAATTTTCTTCCGTCACTGTAATCACCATACGTTCTATAGCCAAATCTCTAGGACAGTCTTTCTTGTAGTCATCCTTTTGAAGCTCTTCAGAATGTCAGACACATTTTCTCCAGTCTTCAACCGTTACTTTAGCTGTCGCTTCGTCCATCAGTCTTTCAAGGTCAACCATTTTAAAAGTATTATTTCGATTGGCCACATATCCTTTCACCTGTGCCCACACCAACTCAATTGGGTTGTAATGTGCATGATAAGGTGGAAGGCGTAGGACCTCATGACCCATTTCATATATTTTCAGCGCATTTTTTATTTTGTTTTTGTTTAGCAATTGAGCCCTCATATCTTGCATGGAAAATTCAATTTTATGATTTTTCAGCCATTCTTGAATTTCAGTTTTTCTCCAGTTTGATTTAGGAGCTTTCTAAGCAACTGCAGAATGATAACTCGCGTTATCCATTACTAGGACAGAACTTCCTTGCAGTAAATAGAGGAAGTTGATGAACCACTCTTTAAAAAGTTCCGAATTCATTTTGTTGTGATAATCTGTATTTAATGAAGATTTCTGTGTGTGAAAAATTAATTTGGATTCCTTCACAAAGCCTGTTTCAGCTGACCCTGAATGAAATACAATTAATCTACCACCTTTCCAACTGGCACTTTTAAACCACCCCTTTGCTCTGGGTCCTGCCAAATCATTGATTGCTATGATTTTGGTTCACCCATGTTTCGTCCAAATAAAATATGGGCCTTTTTAAAGTGTCATTCCCAATTTGATGCAGTTTTCTCAGAAAAGTAGTGCGAGCACAAGCAATATCTACTCTTTCCATTAAAAATTTTCGGCCGTCATTACACTTTTTATATTTAAATCCAATCTGTTTCAAAATTTGCTGCACTGATTTCTTGGAGCCCCTAAAATTTATTTGTTCAGCTAACTGCTATTGGATTTTTCCTGATGTTGGGTATTCTCCACTTTCATAAAAACTAAAAACACATCT
The DNA here is from genome assembly GCA_034769895.1 of Magicicada septendecula. Lineage (NCBI taxonomy): Eukaryota > Metazoa > Arthropoda > Insecta > Hemiptera > Cicadidae > Magicicada > Magicicada septendecula. The sequence continues at coordinate 492,163,447 of CM068367.1, forward strand.
TCGCACAACATCTTTGTCGAAGTTATCCAAATTTGTTATTGTCAGCTTCTTTGTAAAATGCTTCTGTGGCATACCAAACTTAGCTTCATTTCCTTCACACTTATCCACGTCTCGCTTTACGCCTTGAATTGTCGATCAACTTACTCCACAAGCTTCGGGAGTCAACTCTTGAACCCTTTTAAAATTCAAATTTTCAACTTTCCTTGGATCGTCATGAGACTCTGTAAAAAGTTGTAAACATTGGCAATGATGTGTTTTCCTTGCTTCCCTAAGTCCTTTTACCAGATCTTCTTCCTTTGTTTGATGACACTGTAGGAGTTTGAGGAGCCTCAACAATTTGTAAATTATTATCATCATTCATCGTGAATAGGCATTATATAATTATCAAATAACAACAATAACACAATGTAATAAAAATAAATAGTAAAAACTTTAAACGCATAATCCTAGAACTACTGAATGTAATATGTACATGGTTAATGTTGAGAAGACGGAGGTGGTTAACCTGTAGCCAGTGGAATGACTTGTCAATTGAATGTGAAGTGTTTGCAACAGACCTCCCCTTTCCGCCGTTGCCTACGCATAACCAAGTGTAATGTGCGACAACGCTGTAGGGCGAGGGGTGGGGAAGGCTAATACTATTGCAAATCTCAATAATCTCAAAGCTTATTATGGTAAGTCCCGTACTATAACCCAGAAGTACACACACACACGCATTTAATTTGAAAAATGCTACATAAACAATGGAGTTATTTAAACGCGTTTTCACAAAATACAAACTTGTTTAAATTCTACAAAATTGAGTTATAAACAGTTCACTTAAATGTGCATTTATAAGAAGTAAATATTATTCACATGTTCTACAAAGTGTCAAGCAACAACGTGATTAGTGTAATGGGAATTATAATTCCTGTGAAGAAAACTAGACAATAACAGCATTTTACAACTCTTAAAAAGCCCATTTAAGTTACCTGTGTCTTCACCAGTACTTTTTCTAGCAAAGCCCTTGTCTTACTATCATATGCTTTAACTTGTTTACTACCTTTGTTTTGAATAGCCTGACATGTATAATGTCTGTCTGGAAAGTATCCAGCAATTTGGAATATCTTGATGATGCACCACATGACCTTCATGAAACTGCGTAGCCAATTGCAGAAGACTTACTGTGCATGCAAGAAACATCCAGCTTCTGTCCCACTCTTCACCTCATTTGGCAATAAGACGCCATTAAGTAATCTTGTGTTTTGTGTGATCATCGTTTGAATTCATATTGTTTGAATGAGTAGATCAGCAAATCTGCATCACACTTTGCTTGATTAATGTGGACATTCATCCACAGAAACCATTAAAGTGATTAACAGAGCCTTAGAGGAGGATTACATAAGTGATGCTCAAATTAAAGTGTGGTATTGATGCTTTCAAGATGGCCAGTAACCTGTAGGAAATGATCCATGTTCTGGAAGCCTGACTTTTAACCATAAACGTGTGAGTTGGTTCTCTAGATAAGCTATAGAGAACGGCACAAAATTTTTAACATGCTGAGGATGCAGTGAGGAGAAATCAGAAGCAGTTGTGGGTAAGTAGTGATTGGCACCTTCACCATGACAATGAACTTGCAAATTATGTGCTTGATACAAAATTTCCTGGCGAACCAATCTAAGCTATTCTACAATCCTGATATGGCTCCCTCCAGATTCTGGCTGTTTCCTAAGTTAAAACTGCTGCTTAAAAGGAGGAGCTTCAGGACACAGTAATTAGAGAACTGATGGTGATTACAAAAGAGGACTTCGCACACTGTTTTGAGAAGTGGAAAAAACAATGGAAGAAGTGTGTGAAATCATAAAGGAGGTGATTTGTAAAGGACTAAATTCCTTTACAAAAATGCTAAATAAGCTCTTTTTCTCAAAATATTACATGGCCGGACATTTTCCTCACATTACAAAGTCCTCATATTTACTTTTGTGTTTTACTTTTTAGTATGAACAGTGTTGCCAACTCAGTCATAGTAAAAGCCTCTAAATGACATTAAAAAAGATTCTATCTTCAAATAAAATTTCCCTAAATTAAATATCGGTATGGAGAACCATACATGACTTCCATGTTCTAAGATTTATATTTAAAATCATTTTCGAAATGAAATATAGGAACTACTTCTTTCTACTTACTGCTTCAGCCTTAACCACAGTACTGTGGTCACTAACGTATACCACCTCACGTTATCGCACTCAATTTTCACTGATGATGGAAGTCGATGGCATTGCAGAAACGTCTGGTTTTGTAGAAAACATTGGACTACGGCCAAACATCCCGGGAAGGAATTTTAACAAAAACTACTTCTTTGTTGCCGATAACGTTGTACAATATATATAAAAAATTGCATAAAATTAATGGCTTGTATAAGTTAATGTTTGATCTCCATTAAGTAGTGCTCAAGTTTCCAAAGTTTTAATATTATGATGTCCGTAATTAAAACATCAGAGCAGGTTTAGTGTGTATGAGGGTACGCCGTGGACAAAAATTTTCAACATTTCCTATTGAGCGTTGCTACAGTGTTCCTAGTTGCAGCATTCCTATCAAGCTGCGAATCTACAGTGTATGTTTCACAGAACAAACACGCGAAAAAGAAGGAGCGCTCCGAAGTCACTCATGGACCCTCAGCATCTTGCAGAGGGTTCATTCCCTAAAGACAAAAAGTCTGTCTATGAATTGTTCCTCTGTAAACACGTGGTTACACTGTCCAGCGATCCACAGGAAGCAAATCGCTATCCACGCTGGACACTTTTTCGGCTTGCACGCGTTATGTTGGTATGTGTTTCAGCACTTACCATTTAAAAAGCATGCAAATGTAAGAAAATAAACATGAGTGAGGCCAGAAATAACGCGAATTTTGTGTGTGTGTGTGTGTGTGTGTGTGTGTGTGTGTGTGTGTGTGTGTGTGTGTGTGTGTGTGTGTGTGTGTGTGTGTGTGTGTGTGTGTGTGTGTGTGTGTGTGTGTGTGTGTGTGTGTGTGTGTGTGTGTGTGTGTGTCTTCCCTGCCTTTTTATTGCGGTAGTCATAATAATAAAATGGAAACGTAAACATTACATAACTGAGATATGCTTGCCTGCCACGAACGATATATTATTTTATACATGTATATTAACTCATACATAATTTACATTAAAATGAAAAAAATTATAATTTTATTGCCTGGCAACAAAATTATTTTATTTTTAACAATTACCATTGTTTGAAAAAGTTTAAATGAATTTTCAAGTACTTCACTGTTGTTAAAACGTAAAAGGTTGCTGGTAAACTACCCCTTCCCTTTAACCGATCTTCACCAAAATTGAAAGTCCTTGAGATCTCTACAATTCAGGATGTATGCAAAAAATTATTTGATTCTGTTTGAATTTGAGGCTGTTATCGTTTGCCATAGAAAATTACCCTTGATAAAAAAAGTTGCAGGTAAACTACCCCTTTCCCTTAACCGATCTTCACCGAAAACAATAGGTCTTGAGAACTCTACAATTTAGGGCTGTATGCAAATAAGCTTTTGATTCTGTTTGAATTTGTGGCTGTTATCGTTTGCCATAGAAAATACCCTTGTTAAAACAAAAAGTTGCAGGTAAACTACCCCTTTCCCTTAACCGATCTTCACCAAAATCAATAGGTCTTGAGAACTCTACAATTCAGGTCTGTATGCGAAACATTATTTAATTCTGTTTGAATTTGCGGCTGTTATCGTTTGCCAAAAAAAAAATTACCCTTGATAAAAAAAAACTGTTGCAGGTAAACTATCCCTTTCCCTCAACCGATCTTCACCAAAAACAATAGGTCATGAGTACTCTACAAATCAGGGCTGTATGCAAAAAATTATTTGATTCTGTTTGAATTTGCGGCTGTTATCGTTTGCCATAGAAAAAAATACAGATAGACACACAGACACTTTTCGAAAAACGACTTTTTTTCCATGTTTTGAGTGTAGTACAATCAGAATCTGCAATAATCTCGAACACGATTTTTTTTGCCATCACCATACTTCTATTTCCTTAAGGAACATGGAAGTAAAATATCGGTATGGAGAACCATACATGACTTCCATATTCTAAGATTTATATGTAAAATCATTTTCGAAATGAAATATTACCATAGAAACTACTTTGTTCTACTTACTGCTTCAGCCTTAACCACAGTACTGTGGTCACTAACGTATACCACCTCACATTATCGCACTCGATTTTCACTGATGATGGAAGTCGATGGCATTGCCGAAACGTCTGGTTTTGTAGAAAACATTGGACTACGACCAAATATCCCGGGAAGGAATTTTAACAAAAACTACTTCTTTGTTGCCGATAACGTTGTACAATATATATAAAAAATTGCATAAAATTAATGGCTTGTATAAGTTAATGATTGATCTCCATTAAGTAGTGCTCAAGTTTCCAAAGTTTCAATATTATGATGTCCGTAATTAAAACATCAGAGCAGGTTAAGTGTGTATGAGGGTACACCGTGGACAAAAATTTTCAACATTTCCTATTGAGCGTTGCTTAGAATAAAGCTGCGAATCTACAGTGTACGTTTCACAGAACAAACACGTGGAAAAGAAGGAGCACTCCGAAGTCACTCATGGACCCTCAGCATCTTGCAGAGGGTTCATTCCCTAAAGACGAAAAGTCTGTCTATGAATCGTTCCTCTGTAAACACGTGCAGTTACACTGCCCAGCGATCCACAGGAAGCAAATCGCTATCCACGCTGGACACTTTTTCGGCTTGCACGCGTTATGTTGGTATGGGTTTCGGCACTTTCCATTTAAAAAGCGTGCAAATGTAAGAAAATAAACATGAATGAGGCCAGAAATAACGCGAATTTTGTGTATGTGTGTGTGTGTGTGTGTCTTCCCTGCCTTTTTATTGCGGTAGTCATAATAATAAAATGGAAACGTAAACAGTACATAACAGATATGCTTGCCTGCCACGCACGATATATTTTCTCTTATACATGATTTACATTAAAATGAAAAAAATTATAATTTTATTGCCTGGCAACAAAATTATTTAATTTTTAACAATTACCATTGTTTGAAAAAGTTTAAATGAATTTTCAAGTACTTTACTCTTTTTAAAACGTAAAAGGTTGCAGGTAAACTACCCCTTCGCCTTAACCGATCTTCACTAAAATCAAAAGGCCTTGAGTTCTCTACAGTTCAGTGACGTATGCAAAAAATTATTTGATTCTGTTTGAATATGCGGCAGTTATCGTTCGTCATAGAAAATTACCCTTGATAAAAAATGTTGCAGGTAAACTACCCCTTCCCCTTAACCGAGCTTCACCAAAAACAATAGGTCTTGAGCACTCTACAAATCAGGGCTGTATGCAAAAAATTATTTGATTCTGTTTGAATTTGCGGCTGTTATCGTTTGCCATAGAAAATACCCTTGATAAAAAAATGCTACAGGTAAACTACCCCTTTCCCTTAACCGATCTTCACCAAAAACAATAGGTCTTGAGAACTCTGCAATTTAGGGCTGTATGCTTATAATCTTTTGATTCTGTTTGAATTTGCGGCTATTATCGTTTGCCATAGAAAATACCCTTGTTAAAACATAAAATGTTGCAGGTAAACTACCCCTTTCCCTTAACCGATCTTCACCAAAAACAATAGGTCTTGAGAACTCCATAATTCAGGGGTGTATGCGAAACATTATTTGATTCTGTTTGAATTTGCGGCTGTTATCGTTTGCCAAAAAAAAAAATTACCCTTGATAAAAAAAAACTGTTACAGGTAAACTACCCCTTTCCCTCAACCGATCTTCACCAAAAACAATAGGTCTTGAGTACTCTACAAATCAGGGCTGTATGCAAAAAATTATTTGATTCTGTTTGAATTTGCGGCTGTTATCATTTGCCATAGAAAAAAATCTAAGACACAGACAGACAGACACACAGACACTTTTTGAAAAACGACTTTTTTTCATGTTTTGAGTGTAGTACAATCAGAATCTGCAATAATCTCGAACACGATTTTTTTTGCCATCACCATACTTCCATTTCCTTAAGGAATATGGAAGTAAAAATGTATTATTAAATGATTTGTTTCCCACAATTCATTATATTCTTTAAAATCTCTGCCATATATTAATAAAATATTAAATTTTCAACAACTATATTCATACAATGATTTGATATTTATGGAACTCAATATAAAGGCTTACACCATGTGATGGATATTTTCTTACTATGATATTTTAACTGTTGTGTATTACAAAACACAGAAGTAGACTTCTAAAACTTAACATTTAAATCATGTTCCTACTATAACTCTTAGGCTTCTATTACACTAGGCAACATGTGGCGGGCAACTAGTTGTCCGACCTCGGACAACTAGTTGACGAGGGCTAAAAATGGTGAGCAACTCTCGGCCACATGTTGATGATTTAAGTCGAGAAAATGGCGTCAAGGAATGAAGAGCTTCTGCTGCTCGCTTTGTTATTAAAGAAAAGAAGACGCAGAGCTCGGAGAAGACGTATGTACATACACCCTATGTCATCAACAAGGATGGATAAAGGATTATACTACACACTGTTCGATGATCTGTGCGTGGACGAAAATAATTTTTTTAACTATTTTCGTACGTCAAAACAATCATTTGATGAATTGTTGGACTTGATCAAAGCAGACATAACTGTCACTGATACCAAAATGAAGAGAGGTTATGTCTTGCGTATTGAATGCGAAATGACAACTGGGCCTGTCGTCTGCCGTCCCGGACACAGTTAAGGTGGTGTCTGTGGCGAAGTGCGCATGCGCGGAAGCGGGAGTGGTGCGCCACATGTTGCCCAGTGTAATAGCTCCCATCTGAAACAATGCCCCACGTCCAGCGTCAGCAACTTCCGAGTGGTCGGGAAGTTGCCGCTCTCGTCCACCGCCATCCACTAGTTGTCGACCCATATCAACAAGTGGCCTAGTATAATAGGCTCCCATATAAACAATGTTACTAGACGACCTCGGCAACAAGTTGCCCGCCACATGTTGCCTAGTGTAATAGAGGGCTTACAAATTAAAAATGCAGAAGTATAGAAACCACTTTCTGAAGTTAATAAAAATTTATTATTCATTTTGCATATCCACAGAAGTCTGGTAGATGGATTTGCAATGTATACATAGGATGTGGGTGTTTGTGAGTGATACAGCAAACAATTACCATGTGATCTCTCTCTGATCACTACATACAACACTAATTAAGTGGGAGTAATTTTTTCATTGGCTCTGTAAAAACTCAATGTGCAGAAAGGATTATCAGGTCCCTAAACTAGTACCGGTGCAGAGATTTTAATTGAACGTTATTATCAAATTATGATTGTAGGCAAAACTAACACTAAATGCCAGCCATAATGTTTGTATCTATTTTCATTTAAATTTGATATATAAAAACAGTCCCCCAGCTTTTCTTCCTATAATGCCTGGACTGACCCCAGAAAAGTCATTAATCCTAAAGTATAAATTTTTGTCACTGAAGGATCTTCAAATCCCCTAGATTTAACATTTTTCCTCCCAAATTGACACCACTGAGGGTGAATTATTACATTGACATGTAAAAAATAAAAATGCAGAGGAAATCCTAAGTGAACATCAAAGTGGATTTTGAGCTGACCGGAGCAGAGCCGATCAAATTTTCGTCATGAGGCAGTCACTCGAAAGATGTTTCGAATATGGTATTGACCTCCATATACTGTTTATAGATTTCAGGCAAGCCTTCGATAGTGTAAATCAAAAAATGTTGCGAATAGCATTGGAACAATTGGGAGTACCTCAAAAGATTGTGAGACTGGTACTGCTCAGTCTGAACGATTTCAAAGGAAGAGTAGTTCTGGGAAGAAACAAAAGCCGAGATTTTACGGTTGGTACTGGAGTAAAGCAGGGTGATGCACTATCTGCAACCCTCTTCAACTTGGCACTACATTATGCTATAAACAAGATAGACTTCAGAGGACACATCTTCAAAAGGACGAGGCAACTAGGAGCATATGCGGATTATATTGTGCTGGTAACCAGGAACGAAAATGTATTAAAAGATACCTTTATTGAAATGGAGAGGGAAGTAAGCAAAATTGGTTTGGAAGTCAATGAGGCTAAAACAAAATACATGAAAGTGTCTGTGAAGGAAAATAGAGAACTGCTAGACCTTCACACAGGCCATTACTGTTTCCAAGGAGTTGCAGAATTTAAGTACCTAGGTGTTATTCTGAATAATGAAAACCGAGTGAGCAGCGAAATAGTAAATAGAATCATAACCGGCAATAGAGCCTACTATGCAAACCAATCATTACTGAAATCAAAGCTTCTAACTCCAAGAACCAAACTGATGTTATATAAAACACTGATCAGACCTGTTGTTACTTACGCATCCGAGACATGGACTCTCGTACATAAGGATATAAGTGCTCTAAGAATTTTTGAAAGAAGAATATTGAGGCAGATATTTGGACCAGTGAAGGAAGGGAATATGTATAGGATCCGAAATAACAGTGAAATAAATGAGTTGATTGGTGGACAAGACCTGGTGAGGCACATAAAATCAGCTAGAATTAGATGGCTGGGACACGTATCCCATATGAATGTTATGAGGATGCCCAAAACTATATTCAGTGGAATGATATTGGGCAAAAGAAGAAGAGGCAGGCTTCGAAGAAGATGGCAGCAGGATGTGGAAGAAGATCTGAGAAAGATGGGCATTAGGAACTGGAGACTGAAGACAATGGACAGAGATGAGTGGAGACGGGTCGTAGCGGAAGCCAAGGCTCACCATGGGCTGTAGTGCTGGAGAGTAGTAGTATTAGTGTAAAAAATAAAAACAGAAATGCATTAGGCATTGTCAAATCTTAGGCATCAAATACTATATCTAGGGACTTTATAATGTCATAGCTCAAAAACATGATATTTTTGCCCCCCAAAATATTTTAGTTACTGGTAACTAAATAAGTACAGGCAAGTCTTTGATCAAATGGAATATTTTTGAAAATTGTTTGAAAATAGCCCTTTTTATTTAGACAGTCACCACTATACTGTACAACAAACACCAATTTATATTTGATTACCCAGAAAATGATGATATTAATTTACATTAATTAAAACAAACTATTATGGATAATATTTATACACTTCATGGAGAGTGTGTCATACTCTTCTCTGGATAAATAAGGATATATATTGAATTAGTATAATTTATGAAAATATTATTCTCTTGACTTCACTATTTATTGATATCAGTATATGTATTTCTGTGGAATAAGAATTAGATAAAACTTGTGGGCACTTGTATAATTTCAATAAATGTATTGCGACAACACAAATTACTAAACTATTGGCGCATAGGATATGATAGTATGTGTAATTCAAATTACAAGTCTATATTGGAGGGTTTAAGATTATTTATTGTACAAACACAAGTTATAGTTTATATGGTATATTTGAAATGTACAGAATGTAATGTTTGATATAGAGTCTTTCTTTTAAAGTGTTAAATAATGTTCATACGCAAGACGTAATACGTTACATAAGAAGACTCCCACGATGATGTTGTTGAAGAGAAGGGCCGGTCTTTGCGGTATAGATGGATCGTCAGGTGTGGCTTACAAATGACAGACGTTTCACCAGAAACGTTTACAGCTGGGCTGGCGTCCTGTAACAGCTTGGCTGATGTCCTGTAATAGCTGGGCTGGTCCTATAACAGCTGGGCTGATGTCCTATAACAGCTGGGCTGATGTCCTGTAACAGCTGGGCTGATGTCCTGTAACAGCTGGGCTGATGTCCTGCAATTCCCACGATGAATCCGACACTTCGCACACACAACGGTACTACGGATTTTATCACTCGCAAAACTTATATAGAGTTTAAGACCAAGTAATATCTCAGGTGACAGTGAGTTAATCTAATAACGGTATATTGAGCTTATACCTCTCCGGCTTCTTCAAGTGTTCTCGCGAATACAAAGGTCTGCCGCGATCAGCAGACCACCCTATGAGGAAATCTTGCACTAGCACGGAAACGTCTTGATGGAACAATTAATGATACTGTCACTGCGGAAAATCTCGCACAGTGATACAGTTGCACTCACTTCTTACACACGTAATACTACAATAATAATATCGTGTGTAAAGATATAAAATCAATTGTTATGCGTCACACGCATTACTATCCCCGAAAAGTCTTAACAGATCCTTGCAAGCGGTAGAATCTTGTACAAGGAATTGAATGTACCGTTCCCGGTAGCAGCAGTGAAGAACTGCTTGTAAATTTTCGCACAATGCGTTAAAACACTGATGTGTGCAAATGTACTACACACACAGTTCTGAGTCTTCCCGTTTCACTAACGACGAATAGTTTTTACAACACCTTGCAAGCGGTAGAATCTTGTACAAGGAGTGCACGTTCCGTTCGCGGTAGATGGCGTAGAAGAACTGTCGTAATTATACGCGTAATGCGTTTAAACACACCTGTGTGCAGATGTACTACATACACAGTTCTGAGCCTTCTCGTTTCACTATCGACGAATAGTCTTTACAACACCTTGCAAGCGGTAGAATTCTTGTACAAGGAGTGCACGACCCGTTCGCGGTAGATGGCGTAGAAGAACTGCCTGTGTAACGACAGGCATAAGAAAATTTCCAACCACCAGTCAGCATTCTATTGGTGGATGGAAGTCACATGGTTAGTAAAAGTGACAATGCACTTTTCATGCATTAGAGTGCATTTACCTTGTAACAGCATGCATAGCGGTAATCAGACTACTCGTATCTCATGCATGCTGCCTACATATTAATAATATACAAGAACGTAAACAATAGTCCGACAGGTATAGGGATTGTAGCGATACACATGTCTAAGTTCAGTTAATGGCCACACAACGATAATACTTCACGCGCCGCCCGGGAAACGTTTTCCACTCGCGCACGCGCGCACATTTCCACTAACACAGTACATGAATCACCATAACTAATAATGCACAGTTTTTCTAAACTAAACCCTTAACCTTACTAAATACAATTGATAACAACCAAACTTAACCATCTACCAATATAATATGAATGTCCATTGTCTGTGTAATATATGACTTGCCCCGCCTATCATGATCCTGTGATTCGTTGCAGGATTAACTCCCTCCCGCATAAAAAAAATTTTTTTTTTTCTTTAGTTAACTAACAAAAAAAAATAAAATTTTTTTTTTTTCAATATAACCAAAACAACTTCCTAATCCTGAAATAATAATAATACCCTCAAACTAAAATCAAATAAACATCCTCAATTAATACTAACATTTCCAACTGTCACTTTGACAGAAGCATCAAATCAAAAGACACGTGGTAACCTTCAAACCAAAACAAACACACATGTTCTTGACACACAGATAACGACATCTAATGCAGGATCATAGCGTACACAGACAACATTCCTTATCAAAACTAGATTATTGTTCATTCACAGAGCCAACTTACATATAACATTTAAACCTGAATTGACATATTTAAATCACTACACATTCTTACCCCTATATCCTGACATTTATTTCTAAGTTTACGGATCCTTTGTATAATACTTCCTCAATGAGGACGCATGGAATTTACCAATCGCACGGTTGGTATTTGGGTTGGTTAAGATAAAAGTATTTTTCCCAACTTGTTCCGACAGGGTATACGGACCATTATACAGCCTAAAAAACTTCGCAGCTGTGTTGTCCTCCCTTCTTCCAACATTTAATGCTCGTAAAAGCACACTCTCTCCAGTCTTGAACTTGACTAGTTTATGTTCCGCATTAAATTTTTCCGTGCGCTCCTCGGCGCACTTTTTAATGCGTCTTCTAGCTTCGATTTTCTTTACCTCAACTGGTATAGGCATATTATGCGTCGCTATCCTTTCAATGTGTTTACCCCAGACCCGGCCTGGCATTTCTCCGGTTTGGAGTTCATTCGGAGTATACCCAGTAGTAGAATTATAATTTCCATTTATGGCATACTCAAAAAATTCTAGGAATTCCGGCCACTTACTCTGGTTAGTATTACAGTACGTACGGAACAACCGTCCCAACTCCTTGTTGACCCGCTCGGCCAAGTTACCTTGCGGTCTCCGGATCGCAGTCAAGACCGTCTGGACCCCGTGTTTCTCAAGCTCGGAGTGCCACTTGGTGTTCGTAAATTGCTTACCTTGATCTGAGAGTATCTTCCTTACGGGACCATTTTTCGGCATGTATTTATTTAGCATAATGTTTATGACAGCCGACGTAGTAGGTCTACCAATAGCATATAGGCTAACATGTTTGGTAAAGGCATCCGTCACAACCACCAGGTTCTTCATTCCACGTGCCGCCCGAGGAAGTGGACCCAAAAAATCAATGCATACAAGGTCATTTTTATTACGGACGACAATGTTACCCATTTCAACCTGTGTATGTTGGTTCGGATATTTCGCTGTTTGGCAGATGTGGCAAGAGCGGAGTATGGCCTTTATTTTCCTGGTCATATTTAGCCACACAAAATCCTCCCGCATTGCCAGGTAACATTTATAAGGCCCCGCATGAGCCAGACTCTCATGACACATCCAGGTGAGGTCTTCCACCATGGCGTCCGGTACCATAATCTTCCATCCGCCATTGATAATTTTATACACTACGTCTTTATATATTCTGTACTTAGGGTTTTCTTGTATCCGGATAGCGTCACATATCCGCTTCAACTTTGTGTCACGCTGCTGTTCCATACCAATATTTCTAAGCTTATTTTTGAGACTGTCTTCTAATTTATATTTGACAGCTAGAATTTGAACCTCCTGGTTATTAGACGCATGACGTTCTTCCACCATTGGAGGGTATCGGCTTAACGTGTCAGCTGCTTGGTTCTCGCTTGCCTTACAGTACTTAATGGTAAAGTCGTACTCTTGGATGGCCATGATCCAACGGGATATGCGAGCATTCGCTAACTTGCAGCGCAACATGAACGATAAGGCCTGGTTGTCCGAAAGGATTTCGAAGTGTTGTCCAACCAGGTAATAACGAAATTTACTAATGCAGTACACAATAGCCAATATTTCTTTTTCCGATGTGAAATAGTTACGTTCGGCCCCTTTTAGTGACCTACTACTGTGCGCAATTATTTTGTTTTCGCCCTTCTCATTCCGTTGGTAGAGTACCCCCCCAATGGCATAATCAGAAGCATCGCAATTCAGGACATATGTGCCCCTTTTCTCAGGATGGAACACGTGCAGGTTTCTACTATACAAATTTTTAGTCGCGTCGAAAGCATGCTGATGACGCTCCTCCCATCTCCATTTATTACTCTTACGAAGTAGTTCTAACAATGGCTCAATTGTCCCAGAATATTCTGGAGTAAAACGTCTGAAGTAACCAGTCAATCCGAGGAACGCTCTGATATCCCTGGGTTTTGTGGGTTTCGGGAACTCCATGATCGCATGTATTTTTTCCGGGTCCGTTGTTATACCTTCCGCTGAGATAATATGACCCAAAAATTTAATTTGCGATTTCCCGAATTCACACTTTTCAAGATTGAGAGTCAGGTTAGCGGCTTGCAATTTCTGAAATACAATCTTGAGATGTTCAAGATGTTCTTCAAATGATTTGGATATGACCAAAATATCATCAACAAATATGCTGACGAAGTCCTCCACCTCGGGTCCCAGAGCTAACTCCAAACATCTGACCATGGCCGCTAAACTGGTAACCAAACCAAATGGAACTACTTTAAACTGATAGCATTTATTTCGATATAGAAATGCTGTGTATCTTCTCGACTCCTTGGCAAGGGGAATCTGCCAGAATCCACTTTTGAGATCAAGGCGAGACATGTATTTAACCCCTTGACATTTTATGAATAAGTTCTCCGCATTCGGAGCACAGTCGTAGCATTTTTTTGTAATAGAATTTAGATTTCTCATGTCGAGACATAATCGAATGTCGTTATTTTTCTTTTTAACAACAACCATAGGATTTAAAAAATTGCTATCAGTTCGTTCAATCACACCATTCTGAAGCATACTCTTAACTTCGGCATCAACCTGTTGTTGATAGTGAAAGGGGATGGGGTACGTCTTCCGTACAAATTTATTTTCATCCGTGACCTGAATACTGTGTTCATAAACATTCGTGACGGTAGGATTTTTGGAAAACACAGATTCAAATTTATCAAGCATACTTTGCAGCTTATCTTGCTCATTGCTCGTTATCTGCCTGCTGTGAGTCCGCAGATTATGTGTTATCTTATCGGCAAGTTGAACCGCCGGGCGAGTTATAGTAATAGGTTCACAATCAGACCCCGTCTTACCCCTCCTGCGTCCTAACCTGATATTGTGTTTACTATTATTTATTGTACATTTTAGTATTTTATTTGGAAAATCAATGGTCGCGTGCAGTTTATTTAATGTGTCCACTCCCAAAATAACATTATACACGAGTTTCTTGACCATAAGCACTGTGACCTCTATTTCCATTCCCTGAATGGATACTGTTATCATAGCTTGACGGTCAACCCTCTGAGATTCACCCGTCGCTGATTTTATGATTTTGTGGGCTGCTGGCAGAATCGGGATTTTTTAAAAATGTTTCCTGTGCCTCTCTAGGAATCGCTCATCCATTAACGAAATTTCTGCGCCGCTGTCAAATAAAACTTCGCCGACACATCCGTTAATTTTCGCGTTGACAATGAGGTCAGTGTCATTTTCAACGCTAATACCTTTCTCATTTTCCTTACTATGGTTATTGCAAATTAAACTATCTCTAATTACGGCAGGATATAGGCCGGACACTACAAAGTTTTTCTTACAATTAACATCTTTCACATTTGATTTATTGAACTGCTTTTTATAGTTACCCCGGGCTTTTGAAACTTCATTCCTACCTTTACGTGTACTAGTTATTTTGTTGCACGGACTCACGCCGTGCAGCCTTACACATTTTTTGACTGTTCTATATCGGAATCCTCTTCCGCTACTACTGCTACTTTATTGGCATTAAATTTTTGATTGGTATTTCTATTAGACATCTTAGGTCGTTGTTGTTGTTGCGACTGTGTTTGCTTGGTTTGATTCTGATATTGAAAACTTTTATGCGGTGTTTCATTACTGTTACCATTTATATTCGGGTTGTCGATACCTTCCCATTTTGCAAGTAATGTGAGTAGCTCATTCCACGACTTAACTCCTTGCGTAAGGACGGCCACCTGTATCCCGCGTCCAAAGTGGTGCGCAAGTTTACTTACCATGTCAGGTTCGGTTAAGCTAGGCTCAAGATATCTAGCTCTGGATATCAACTGCATCACATATTGATCTTTAGGACCTCTGGTATTGGAATATTTTCCAAACTCCAGCTGCGTACGTATCTTCCGCTGGATCTCCTCATTCCAGTATCTAGCTCTGAAATGTCTTACCAGGTCTTCCAACGTATTGATTTTATCCTGGACGATACTAAACCACTCCGCAGCGGTACCCTTAAGTCGCCGCACTATGAAATTAATTCTATCCGCTTCACTTAAGGTATCACCAATTTGCTCCAGATCCCGCTGGCAACTTTGAATGAAATCCATGGGGTTTTCATTCTGCCGTCCATAAAATCTTTGCTGTGAATTAACGTCATCCAAAGTCTTATATACATACGTAGTACAGTTTAGTGGTGACGAGGTACTTTGCAATCGTGACACTTGCTGTTGCAGCTCTTGAATCCGCACGTCTTGCTCAGCCATTAATTCACTCACCGTGGATCTGTGTTGTATTACCTGCTCCTCCACTCCAGCGAGTTTCGCACCATATTCATTAAGTCGTGACTTATTAACCTCCAAACTCGCCTCTATATCAGCTTTCATAGCTTCCACGGTCTCGCTAATACGCTTTTCTGCCGCTTCTATCATTTGTTTGCTTTGTTTAGATTGCTCCTGCACGGCCGCATATATTCTTTTGTTTTCGTCGTGGATCGATTTACTTCTTTTCTCGGCTTCTGCTGAAAGCTTCTGTATACTCACTTTCACCTCCTCTTGACGGGCCTTATTTTCCTCTTTATCAGTTTTCCGCTCTTCTTTATTTTCTGCTGAAATTTTCTCCATCTTTTCTTCCATGGTTTTCATCTTCGCTAATATGGCCGCTAAAGCATTCTCTATCCCTTGTGACTCCGCCATAGTGATTAAAATTTAATTTAAAATTTAATAAATTTAAATTTATTGATTTATACGCAAAGCAAGTTATTATTATCACAACAAGATTAGAACATATGGTAACCAGTTTATACGCACACAGAAAAAGCAGTTCAAAATATCAACATGTAAATACCTTATCTAACATACAACAACTAATAATCTACCTCCAATATACTGATAAAATCTGTTCATATATGATATACAAGAGAATATGCACAATTGAAAAATTATATCCTCAGATTTTCATATGAACAATACACATACAATTATTACGTTAATTATACTTATACGTCGGATTTTTCCAACCAATTTTATAGTCATAGACAAATATGTAATAGCGTAAATTTACCGCTATTTAACGAGCCCTACGTTGCTAAGCGCCAAAATATCTCTATGCGACAACACAAATTACTAAACTATTGGCGCATAGGATATGATAGTATGTGTAATTCAAATTACAAGTCTATATTGGAGGGTTTAAGATTATTTATTGTACAAACACAAGTTATAGTTTATATGGTATATTTGAAATGTACAGAATGTAATGTTTGATATAGAGTCTTTCTTTTAAAGTGTTAAATAATGTTCATACGCAAGACGTAATACGTTACATAAGAAGACTCCCACGATGATGTTGTTGAAGAGAAGGGCCGGTCTTTGCGGTATAGATGGATCGTCAGGTGTGGCTTACAAATGACAGACGTTTCACCAGAAACGTTTACAGCTGGGCTGGCGTCCTGTAACAGCTTGGCTGATGTCCTGTAATAGCTGGGCTGGTCCTATAACAGCTGGGCTGATGTCCTATAACAGCTGGGCTGATGTCCTGTAACAGCTGGGCTGATGTCCTGTAACAGCTGGGCTGATGTCCTGTAACAGCTGGGCTGATGTCCTGTAACAGCTGGGCTGATGTCCTGCAATTCCCACGATGAATCCGACACTTCGCACACACAACGGTACTACGGATTTTATCACTCGCAAAACTTATATAGAGTTTAAGACCAAGTAATATCTCAGGTGACAGTGAGTTAATCTAATAACGGTATATTGAGCTTATACCTCTCCGGCTTCTTCAAGTGTTCTCGCGAATACAAAGGTCTGCCGCGATCAGCAGACCACCCTATGAGGAAATCTTGCACTAGCACGGAAACGTCTTGATGGAACAATTAATGATACTGTCACTGCGGAAAATCTCGCACAGTGATACAGTTGCACTCACTTCTTACACACGTAATACTACAATAATAATATCGTGTGTAAAGATATAAAATCAATTGTTATGCGTCACACGCATTACTATCCCCGAAAAGTCTTAACAGATCCTTGCAAGCGGTAGAATCTTGTACAAGGAATTGAATGTACCGTTCCCGGTAGCAGCAGTGAAGAACTGCTTGTAAATTTTCGCACAATGCGTTAAAACACTGATGTGTGCAAATGTACTACACACACAGTTCTGAGTCTTCCCGTTTCACTAACGACGAATAGTTTTTACAACACCTTGCAAGCGGTAGAATCTTGTACAAGGAGTGCACGTTCCGTTCGCGGTAGATGGCGTAGAAGAACTGTCGTAATTATACGCGTAATGCGTTTAAACACACCTGTGTGCAGATGTACTACATACACAGTTCTGAGCCTTCTCGTTTCACTATCGACGAATAGTCTTTACAACACCTTGCAAGCGGTAGAATTCTTGTACAAGGAGTGCACGACCCGTTCGCGGTAGATGGCGTAGAAGAACTGCCTGTGTAACGACAGGCATAAGAAAATTTCCAACCACCAGTCAGCATTCTATTGGTGGATGGAAGTCACATGGTTAGTAAAAGTGACAATGCACTTTTCATGCATTAGAGTGCATTTACCTTGTAACAGCATGCATAGCGGTAATCAGACTACTCGTATCTCATGCATGCTGCCTACATATTAATAATATACAAGAACGTAAACAATAGTCCGACAGGTATAGGGATTGTAGCGATACACATGTCTAAGTTCAGTTAATGGCCACACAACGATAATACTTCACGCGCCGCCCGGGAAACGTTTTCCACTCGCGCACGCGCGCACATTTCCACTAACACAGTACATGAATCACCATAACTAATAATGCACAGTTTTTCTAAACTAAACCCTTAACCTTACTAAATACAATTGATAACAACCAAACTTAACCATCTACCAATATAATATGAATGTCCATTGTCTGTGTAATATATGACTTGCCCCGCCTATCATGATCCTGTGATTCGTTGCAGGATTAACTCCCTCCCGCATAAAAAAAATTTTTTTTTTTCTTTAGTTAACTAACAAAAAAAAATAAAATTTTTTTTTTTTTCAATATAACCAAAACAACTTCCTAATCCTGAAATAATAATAATACCCTCAAACTAAAATCAAATAAACATCCTCAATTAATACTAACATTTCCAACTGTCACTTTGACAGAAGCATCAAATCAAAAGACACGTGGTAACCTTCAAACCAAAACAAACACACATGTTCTTGACACACAGATAACGACATCTAATGCAGGATCATAGCGTACACAGACAACATTCCTTATCAAAACTAGATTATTGTTCATTCACAGAGCCAACTTACATACAACATTTAAACCTGAATTGACATATTTAAATCACTACACATTCTTACCCCTATATCCTGACATTTATTTCTAAGTTTACGGATCCTTTGTATAATACTTCCTCAATGAGGACGCATGGAATTTACCAATCGCACGGTTGGTATTTGGGTTGGTTAAGATAAAAGTATTTTTCCCAACTTGTTCCGACAGGGTATACGGACCATTATACAGCCTAAAAAACTTCGCAGCTGTGTTGTCCTCCCTTCTTCCAACATTTAATGCTCGTAAAAGCACACTCTCTCCAGTCTTGAACTTGACTAGTTTATGTTCCGCATTAAATTTTTCCGTGCGCTCCTCGGCGCACTTTTTAATGCGTCTTCTAGCTTCGATTTTCTTTACCTCAACTGGTATAGGCATATTATGCGTCGCTATCCTTTCAATGTGTTTACCCCAGACCCGGCCTGGCATTTCTCCGGTTTGGAGTTCATTCGGAGTATACCCAGTAGTAGAATTATAATTTCCATTTATGGCATACTCAAAAAATTCTAGGAATTCCGGCCACTTACTCTGGTTAGTATTACAGTACGTACGGAACAACCGTCCCAACTCCTTGTTGACCCGCTCGGCCAAGTTACCTTGCGGTCTCCGGATCGCAGTCAAGACCGTCTGGACCCCGTGTTTCTCAAGCTCGGAGTGCCACTTGGTGTTCGTAAATTGCTTACCTTGATCTGAGAGTATCTTCCTTACGGGACCATTTTTCGGCATGTATTTATTTAGCATAATGTTTATGACAGCCGACGTAGTAGGTCTACCAATAGCATATAGGCTAACATGTTTGGTAAAGGCATCCGTCACAACCACCAGGTTCTTCATTCCACGTGCCGCCCGAGGAAGTGGACCCAAAAAATCAATGCATACAAGGTCATTTTTATTACGGACGACAATGTTACCCATTTCAACCTGTGTATGTTGGTTCGGATATTTCGCTGTTTGGCAGATGTGGCAAGAGCGGAGTATGGCCTTTATTTTTGTATTGTACACATTTTGAAATTGTACACACTTAAATATTAAGTTTTAAATCTTCACCTACAAATATTGGTCTAGAAAAGATGTTTCACTTTCGAGAAATAAATAAGGACCATCAGAATTAACCTGGGGGGAGGAATGGTGGAGGTGTGAGATGCAATGGTAATGAAAAACTGTTCGACATAATACAAGGGTTCATGCAAGAGAATCCTCATTAGCCACCTCACCTGCAGCCACCTGTTACTCTGGACAGGGGTGCACCTACAAGGGGTGGGGGATTGTGTTACTATTGGTGCCAATTAAATTTTGGGGATGATTTTTTAAAAATCTTTAGTGAAGGTACCACAAGTGAAAAATCCCCTCACCAATTTTTCATAAAAAAGTAAAAAAAACATAATCCCCAAAATGTTTAATTATGCATAGTCACGTAAAAATAATGGAAAAATCAATCCCCTCCCTTTCAAAAATATTTAAAATCCATACTGCATATAATAATATAACAAATGAAGTTAATATAAAAGTATTCCTCAAAAGAGCTATGCACCAGGAGAAGTGGAAATGACCAGTAGACCACAAAACTGTTTTGTTTAGTACATGGTTCTTCTGGTTCCAGACTAGAGCACTGTGATGTGCACAGGGAAACCCAACCTGTTTTTAGAGTCAAGGTCAAACATCATGCCACCAATGAGCAATAGTTTCACATTCCTCTGAGTCATAACCACCACTACAGTAAACAGGTGTTTTTCATAATGTGATGCGTAATCATGTTATTTGTGTCTAATAGAAGTGGTGAGTGGTAATTAGAGTTTGTGAGTATTTATTAAGCCATATAGACAGTGCCGGATCTAGAAATTTTGGGCCCCCCCGCAAAAACCTTAAAAGGCCCCTTTAACAAAAAAAACATTAGTTTGTACCAAATTACGGCATTTTCGGTGGAAACTTGGAATAGGAATAAAAACAGTTAAGATCACTAATAAGTTTATTTACAGCTACATTGAACAGAAGGATCAGTTATGACATAAGTC
The DNA here is from genome assembly GCA_034769895.1 of Magicicada septendecula. Classification (NCBI taxonomy): domain Eukaryota; kingdom Metazoa; phylum Arthropoda; class Insecta; order Hemiptera; family Cicadidae; genus Magicicada; species Magicicada septendecula. The sequence continues at coordinate 492,184,252 of CM068367.1, forward strand.
TTTGCAAGTTTTCAGATTTCAAAAATATCAGTAATATGTTAAACAGTTCAGATATTAGAATCATTTAACTTTACGCAGAGATTGGTACGATCAGTCCAGATTACACCACATCATTCAAAATTAATCAAATAGCTTGAATGTCACAAACCCTTCAAAAGAAATTCTTCCTTCTTGATTTCATTTCTGCAAAGTCCCTTATCAGTGCTCTCTTATCCAAAACTGAGGCTTCTGCGTGGTTGATAGCTAACATTCCAAGCTCACTGACTCTCTCCTGCTCCATCGAGCTCCTTAAGTAGCTTTTAACCCTCTTAAAGACAGAGAATGACCTTTCAGCAGATGCAACAGTTACATGTAGAGTCAGGAATAAAGCCAGAGCAGTTAATACCTCAGGATAACTTGATGCGATGGTGTCAAACTCAATGTAAACAAGAGCTGCCAATTCGGAAACTATATTGAGCTTAGAAATTTGATTTTTTAATCCTGAGTGAAGCTCAGCGGTAGGGATGGACCAATGTCTTTTTCATACTTCTTTTGAAGTTTTTCAGCTCTGGCTAAAATTTCATCTTCTGATAGTTGAAGAAGAACTTTGGGGAACAGTACAGAAAAGCTTTCTACCACGTTTTCCAGGGCAGAAAAACGGTTGTCTATTTGGCTGTTGACAACATCCAAAAGGGCATTAAAAACATTCACCCTGAAGCAAGTTTCCGAGTCATAAAATTATGATCCTCTGCCAGTTCGTCGAAGTGCTTCTTCACTTTTGGATGTCTCTTCTGTAAGAATACAGGCTCCACTTTCCATTTTGCAGCAACAGTTGTGGCTTCCTCTTTCATGCTATCATATTCGTTTCTCATCTGTTTCAGAGTTTCTTTGCTTTCCTGAAGAGTGCTTAACGCCTTCCCAAGGTCTGTCTCTTTTCTCTGGAGAAGCTGTGTAGTTACATTCACTTCAGAAAATATCTTTGACAGGATCACAGTCAGAAAGACAAACTGGAAGCAGTCCATAGTTTTTGCCAGTCGATTTGCTTCCAACATTTCGTCCTTATTTTTACTTACGAGTGAAATTTTTCTGAGGGTCTTCATAACATCAAGATACCTCACCTTGATAGCTACAATGGACTGATGCCTTGATGCCCACCTAGTTGGATTGAGCTTTTTTAGTGTGACAGTAGATTCACCTGTCATGGAAGAGAGAATGTCCCATCTGTTGATACTATGACCAAAGTAAACATACAAATCCTGCAGAGCTGAGAAGTAATTAGCCACTTCTCTTACACTTCTGACTGCATCGTTGATGACTAGGTTTAAGTTGTACTGACTTTTACCTTTTTATTTAATCTTATTACCATCAGAAGATTTCAGAATAATACTTACTGCTCACTGCTGCCAGAATTGTACTTACCGTCCTATTTCCCTGTAAAACTTACCTTATTAAATTACTCAGGTCGCCACGATTTTTTATGGTTCAAAATCGAAACCTTTACACTCTTGCCCTTATAAAAATCCTGCTATCTAACCACCCTTATATATCAGAAAAATCCCAAAGAACGTTAGGCGAGGTTTTCAGCACAGAATAGGAAATGGTTCACGGCGAAATAACTACACTAACACATGTTTATAGAAGAATGGACCTTTTAATTTATTCTATCACTGATTATTATTGTTCTTTATATTTAACTTTTTACTAATTTTATTCCAATAATATTGTTTAGACTACTACTAAATCTTTCTAAGTGAGCCAGTACTTTTTATAACCCCCACACACACACTCACTCAATTTACATTTATTTTTGATAACTTCCTATTTGCTTAATGAACTCATTATGAATTAAAATGTTTTGGCCAAATGAAACTGTCTTTACACGTGTTACCTATTTACGTAATATCCAAATGTAGTACACGATATTGTCCGGAACTGTTTCCACTAATCACTCTCCACTCCGAACACAGTTTATTGTTACCTGACGTCATTTACTTGTCACTTTCTTATTTAATACTGTTTGTACATTTTATAATACTTGGTAGGCCTACTTTTGTATTTTTCGGCCTACCAAGAACTCGTCCGAGGCTACCGTTTTTTGCTGACTTGTAACTGTATGCCGATTGTCTGGCCGCTCGGCCGTGAGTTGCAATGGAACTGAACTCAGTACTGCGCTAAGGCGGTAATGCACGGAGTTGTCTGGTCACGTGATCAAGAGCCTGCGCTCCAATTGGTGCATTTTAAAGGCGCTATAACACTGGCATAAGGTTTAGCAACATTTAGTCGTCTGGTGCAATTCATAACTTGGTGTTATTTTCTCCGTGATCCACGGCGGATGCAAAATTGTGTGTTATTTCACAATCTGTCTGCACTGCTTGAGTGCGGAGACAAAACATAGATGTTTTGTTTTGTAATAAACACTGCATACTTGGTTGACTAACTCGAGGTTCCCAAAAGGTGAACGTTGACTATGTAGGGAATACAAATTTTTTAAGATATTACCTTGGCCCTACAATTCCGTACTGTTACAGTGTGCTGTGCAATGCACATACACAGCTAGTCCCTCCTTTTCACGCAACCTCTTCTGCACTCCTAAGTAAGCACCACACATCACAGCAGCTCCATCATATCCCTGGCCTCTGCACTTTTTAAAGTCTAAACCCAATTTTTGCAAATGATCTAACACTAGCGTTGCGAGTCCAGATGCAGTTGGATCTCTCACTTGTAAAAATCCCAGAAAAACTTCCTCAATCTTGATTTGTCGACAATTCTCTTTTTCCAAGCCCTCTTGTACTTCAGGTTCAGTGAAACTTGCATACCGAATAACAAAACTCATTTGATCTTTTTTTGACAGATCTTGTGTTGTATCAATAATTAATGAAAAAAAAGGTGCATTATTAATTTTCTGCAACAGTTTGCCTTGCAAGTGCGAAGACATGCAATGAATCACTTGATTTTGGATGTCATGACTGAGATACTTGATATGTCCCTTTGGTAAACTGATTACTCGTGCCATCACAGTGTCATATTTGGCTAGTAACTGCACCAATGATAGAAAGTTGCCATCATAGTTTCCACTATGCTCCTTCGAGCCTCTAAATACGAGACCGTTTTTTGCTAACATGAGCATAATATCAAAAAGTCTCTTTAAAACCTGGGCCCAAAACTCACCTTCAGACTTTCTTTCATTTTCCAAGGACTCATCAATTCTTTTACGTACTTCCCATTCATGGAAGACCAAACAGGCTGAAATGTGCTGTTGAGATTTGCTGTGTACTTTGATTTTTTTTGACAAACCTTGCCAGTCTCTGATACCAGTGGCCCATCCACTTTTACTTTCACCACCAGAAAATAGCCAACATGGCAGGCAATACACACAATCCAACTTTTTTGAGTAATTTAACCATTTCACTTGTAAAGACTGTCCTGCTGCTGCAACTGTTTTGTAGTAGACAGTAGAGAATCCTCTTTTCTTTTCATCCTTGGAAAATGGACCATTTGGTTGGCAGCTTCCAGTTTTAACAATAAAATTCTTGAGCTTGTCAGATAAATTAATATTTTCAAAATGAGCTTTATCAGTTGGATTCTCCTGTTTCAACAAACAAGTACTGAAATATTCATCACTCAAATTTGACTTATTCGTGGATATGGTGGCAACGTCTTGGATGTCATCAAAATTAAAGTCTCTAGTGGATGTGGAGGGAGAATCTTCTGTCACACTATCGGTCTTAAAATCAGGATCAAATCTCTGGATAGCTGGTGAGGTTTTGGAGACAGGAACAGAAGTCTCACTGCTAGGATAGAATGTGTCAAGGCCAGATGTCATGTCATAAGCAGTGGAAGTTTCAGTGCCTGAAAAAAACAAAGCCACAGATTGGTTTAATGGAAAATGCAGTTTATGAATATGAATTTCAAATGAATAATGGTCGGTTGGTCAGTAAGAGGATCCTTGCAAAAACCTTCAGTCGGAAAGACAGGACAGTACTATGTTAAAGCACGGTGAGAGAAGCGAAAAAGTGACGGTGTTGCTACCTAGCGAACATGGAGTAATAAAATTTATAAAATAGTTTTAAAGGTTTGGCATATATACCTACGTATATATAATATCATAATAATTATTAATTTTTATTACAGAGGAAGGTTTTTTCCCTTACTATCTTCTCAAGGTTTTCTTTTGGTATTGGTGAACGTGATTGGACAATTTCAATTTTATTTTAGCAATTTTCAATTTTATTTTTTTCTTATTCTACGACTTTTTTTGAGTAAGAATATGTAAGTTTTACGTATGAATTATGTTTTTAACATACTTAAAAGAATATTAAAATGTATACATGCAAGCCGATTTTTTAGTAATAACACTCACAACGCTGCGCCTCTTGGTGTGTTAATGTTATATTTATTAGTTTTACATACATGATTTTCCTAATACAGAGTTAGATGTTATAAAGGTTAAATCGAATAAAGGTAAGATAACCTTCGAATCAAAAAGGCTGAAAAAGCTATATTGGAACTAACAAAGGAGGCTAAACAAAAAAGAAGAGTTCTAAAAAGAAAAAAAGACGAAAGAGATGCAGAAAAAGATACTTCCTATTTCCTATGGTGGTGGACAATTTTAATAAGCATTTATTGCACTTTATTTGGTTTTTTGTTATTTCCCGAAAGTGTTGTTTTTTATATTTAGGAACATTTATCTCCTAAAGTATCTAACATAGAGCATTGGAATTTGGTATGTATATAAAGATATGTTTTCTATAAACTGTACCAAAATAAATAATTTTTGTTCAAAAATAAAATTAAAAAAATTGTTTACCATCATATTTTTTTTGTAAAATTATTTTATTACTTTTCACTGTACGAGATAATTTCTGCAAGGTAAGGTTTTAAAGATAGATCAGTTATTTAGCTACTGAGTATACATATGTATACAGTGAATATGTGGTAAAAATTTCATAGAAAAATTCCATACCATTACTTAGATAAATGTACCTACATATTACATGTATTTCTTATGGAAACGCGTTCATTGACGTCTCCCCTTAGTTTTCTTGGTAAAATTTACATTGCACATACTGGTACTAAGCCAGACATGTTGATGGCATTAAATGCATAGGCACTTAGATTAAATTACACTATTAGCACCTTTAATCACCACCATCACATGAACAATACCGTACGTCGAAATTGGAGTAAAATGAGTTTTCACGTGTTCTGATCAAGCTGGCCAGTCTTCTTCATGAAGGTTTTTGATACTTGTTCAGAAAACTATCAATCTACAAATGACGGAATAAAACGGTTGAATCTCAATCTAACTCACCTGGTGTAGGTCCAGTTTCCGTGATTCCCAATGAGGTTTGACTAGGAACAAGAAACAACGTAATTTTTTTGTTTGTTCTATGTAATGTTTCTGTCTGTAAACGTCGTTTTCGTCTTTTGCCCGCACCACTTGTTTCACTTAGCTCCATCAGTATTTTGTTATTGTTTGTTACGAAACACAAACACTTAAAACCCTTGTTAAGTTACAAAACACTTTTACTTTGTCACAAAACACTAAGGAAGATACACATAACAAACATAACCTAGCGAGTCGCAACTGGAAAAATAACAACCTAAACGGGGACGCCAACTATTCTAAAGTTGCCTCACCCAAACGTACAGCATGAGCCTTCTATTCTAACACGTCTATCTTCTTTGCCTAAACCAGTAACAGTGTAACCACTCGCCAAATATTCCGGAGCAAAATTTCTCTTTCCCAGTCTCCGAGATTGGATCAATTTTCGAAATTCCATATTTGGAAATTTTTTTATTACTGATTGATGTTTACTAATGCAGTGTTTAAATTTTGCTCCGACATGGCCTGGGGTCCCCCGCATTGCGGGGTTTTGCGCCCCATAGATCCGGGCCTGCATATAGATGTTTGTAGCAGCTTTCAGAGTTTCAAATTTAAATGGGCTATATAAAATTCTTTTGTGGCTTTCAGTAACAAGCTGTTCAGCCAAAAAAATTATGTTTTGTTTCAAGATTGTAAAAAATTGCCACAGACAAGCATGGGGGACACTTGGTAGGACAATTTGTTAATTTTGTGTAGTGAACCTGACATACTGAATAAGATTCCCCGTGAGGAAATCACTGACAAGTTCGCCTTTATCACCAAACAAAGACAAAAACTGTTATTAAAAAGTTAAATAATGTTAAGTACACTTTAAGAAAGTAATTTTCATGTGTTATTTGCTTGCCAAATATAGTTGTTCAGCTTTTATTGTCACTAAAACTATACCATTCCTTTTTTATACATTCAAGAAAATACTAGAATTCCCTCACATTCTGTAATCTATTTCATTGGTAAAAAGATATGGGACACTTCATTTTAATCACCTTAGTAGTTAATTAATTATTAAAGGAGAGTATTGATAAATACATTTAAATACGAAACAGTTCTAAAAAAGTGAGAAGTGTCTATTGGTAAAAGTATAGATAAGACCATTTCTCCTTTTTTGAGAAATAAGGATACGTAACTGAAAGGTTTATGGTAAATATAATACATATGCTGCTTAGGCTTCATGTACTTATGTAGAAGTTAGCATTATACAATTATATTAAATTAATTTAAATCAAAGGATATGGTATGTCTAAATGGTAATGTATAACTTTAATTAATAATCACAGAATAAAACAATTAGGATTAACTGAGGAATCACTACTGTGTAGTAATGATACCTACCTGCGCTGTAACATGTTGCAGTGATTGTATTATTGTAACATGGTATTACAATTACTGTAGTGTAACAAAAATTAATATAACTGTATGTCTTTTACATGACGCTGGTAAGAACATTATATCATGTGTAAAGCACAATAACACACAGACAAAACATTTCTTTTATAATGATAATATCTTTTAATTTTACAATTAAAACATTTTATAAAATATACTTAATGTATTTTATAACATAGTATTTAGTTTATAATCTATGGACATATCAAGAGTCATAATATTGAAAACAATTCCACACATATCAGCGTTACATCTATGCCTTTAGAAAAGAAAACGGGCATGTATACAGTAAACGAACGCAACACGAAGTCACACAACGGAAGAAATATGGTAAATATTGTAGCGTGACAGAAAATCCACTACATTTTAAGTCATGTGAAATCATAAAGTTTAATTACACCAACAAATGTTATAATAATATTGAATGACATTTAAATAAATCAGAGGAATGAACCACAATACGATAAAAATCCTCACTACATAATATATAAAAACCACTGTTAACAGAAACCAAAGAAAGTATTGAAGCAACTCATCAACTCATAGTATAATACCAGTAAGTTACCCAGGAAGCTCAGAGCAGTAAACCAGTTATATAAGACTATATCAAAGAAAAAGAGACTCAATTAAAGGGTGGTGAAGACCAAAATACCCCAAAAAACAAGAAGAGGGAAGAATAAAGTTTGTGAACAGGAAGAAAACAATACCCTGAAACCTGTATAGAAGAATAAAGTCAGTTCAGTGAATAAATTAAATACTCCAAACTAAACCTCAGTCGTGATATCACCAAGTACCTTGGTTTACCCAAGAATGAGGAAGGAAGAACAGAAGAGTGAAGACTAGACGAGGGACAAGAATGAAGACTAGAAGAGGGACAAGAATGAATACCAGAAGGAAGATATGAAGAAGAACAAGAAGGAAGACAGGAGGAGAGGAAGAAATAGTATGAAAGAAACACCGTAGTAAAACCTATTATTATATAAACTACTATCAATCCCAAACCCACAAAAACTATGCAAAAGAAAGTATAACATACCCAAAATCTTATAAAATGTAATTATTGAGAAAACTAAAGTGCTGTATAGCGTTATAAGAAGTGCACCGGCTAAAGCTATTGTGTAATAAAGAAATAAACTAGTCTTAACGGTCCATGATTACTAAAGGTCTGGTCTGAGATAATAAGACTCAAAATATCAGAACCAACAGTGAAAGTGAATTTGTGTAAGTGTTTTTAAAAAAAAAAAAAAGCAATAAACTTAAAGTTGGTGATACTATAACTTAGTAGTATGCTATATCACAACTTTAAAATCTAAATAATAAACAGCATAATAAAATAATAAAATGGAAGGTTTCCAGTATTTTATTATTTTAATGTAAATCTTTATTTACAAGACATTTGTAAAAAAAAATGATAATTAATAGAATATGGGAATTAATGTTTGCTGATGTGGGGGATCACAGTAGTAATGGTTTGAACCAGAAAGGACTGGTACTAATATAGTATGAATAAGTGTAACATGTTTAAATAGACTGTTATTTCACAATCCTAAAATCAATGTGTTAAATAAATGTATTTGTAAGGTTTATTAGAAAATAAGATTTATGTTATGTGTTTTAAAAAGAATTATGTTTGATAAATAATAACCTACATACCAGTAATAATGTTCTAAAAGGTATGCTATGTTAGCTCAAAAATAGTTGAAAGATATATGTTCAAACCATATCTGCAATGTGTTCAATTGTGCAGATTGCTGAACCATGTTCATAATTATTTATTTTAAATATGTAGTGTTAATTAACTACTACACAATACAATAAGTTATAAATCATGTTATTTTGATATAATTGTAATTATGTAAAGTCAGAGGAGGAATTAAGTTTAAATTATTTGAGAAAGAAAGAAATATAAAGTTCTAAAATCTAGGCCATTTGGGTGAAATCAGAGAACCAATATAAAATAGTATAATTCACTTATAAATCCTGTAAACTACCCAGATTTATATAAGATAACACAATTAACCACTACTAGGAATGATCCTATGAATTAAAATGACAATAAGGAAATATAACTTAACATTTTGTAAATTGTCAAAATATATAAATTAATTAATTTTAAAGAGCAATGTCAAATTTACAAATTAACACAAAAAACCAGTTCAAAGGTGTAATTTATATGTATTTAAGGAAAGGGAGAGTAATATGACTAATTAAAATTTATTATAATAGTATTAATAATATTTAAAATGGAAGGAATGTTGTATAAAGACGGAAATCCAATTTTGAGCCTATATTTCCAAAGTGTGAACAAAGTTTGTTAATTTCCACAAAATGTCTACAGATATGGACTATAATACATCAATTTAAAGGGAATGAGATGATTAAACCAATAATAAGGTTAGTAATTCATAAAAGTAAGGAATAAAATAGAAAAATTCCATATATAATGTAATATTTTCTAATGTGTATGGAAGTCGAAAAATGTTAACAATACTTTTTCAAGGATTAACTGGGCAAGATTTATGACCAAGTTAATTAGTCTTTTGTTGAATATCAAGCTGAATAGGTGTGTGACAAAAACGTTCTTAAAATCGAGTCGAACATGATGCTAGCGTTTAGCCATTGAAATCAGTGAACGAGAGTTAGACAAGTTAGACACTTTTTGAAGCCAATACTATAAAACATTCACGACAATAGTGAAAACAAACCTCTAACTTCACTATACGAGTGACAGTAAACAGTAAAACATTATATTTCAACTGATTCACTTTACAAACCTAACCGTAACTTGAAAAAACTTAACCCCAGAAGGGAAAACAGACAAAATAACCAAATTAACACAAGTTTACACGGAACACTTCACCAGAATACACCAACTAACTTAACAGACATATTACACCAGTGCGGGAAGATTTTAGACATTCACAAAGGTAATTTTATCGTGATTTTGGGACATGCCGAGTTCACAGTAACTACGCAAGAAATAGTAGCGGCCATCTTTTAATTCTACAGAGACCGCCTTCACGATTTCGCAGTGACGTCATCGTCTGCGTATGGTTTGACAGCATTCATTTACATTACATAGTGGAATTATTTAAATACTATTGAATAGTAATTATTGTATTAATATCTTTAATTGTTAATGTTATACTTTCTCGTCACCCTTCTCTGACTATTAATCCTAATCGCTCAAAGAACCTGTCTTTCAATATAATATAACATAAAATTTTGTTCTGTATGACACAATCGATAATTCCTGAGACAGAGTCGATAATTGCTCTCCATCGATAAAATATCGATTATTTATTTAAAATTGTCAATAAATCTTTATATTTCCATTATTTTGTATCTGTATTTATTTCACAGGGTAATTTAAGGGTATTTATAAGGCAGAGGGAATTAAGTGAGAAGAATATATCCTATTTTGAACAAGATATTGGACCAGTCAGAAAAGTCACCAATCGATTATTACCTGGAGTTAATCTATTTAACTCCAGACTTGGTGCAAATCTTCAAGAAGTGCTCGACAGTCAATAAATACCTACCTGTTATTAAAATTTTACCAGAACCTTTTAAAAAACAGATTTATCTTGTATACATACCTCTATAAACATAAACAAAATTATTTTATTGTTTGAAAATTCTATTATTATTGAATTTTCCATTTTATTTTTATTCTTTTGTAACGACCGGCATACAGCGGTCTGGTGACCAAGTGGCTAGCCCAAACAGTGGGACTTGATTTGATTACAGCCACTACAGGGTCTTCTTACAAAGTGACGAACCCAACGCAGGGCATTAAGGAAGAAGGCAGTACCCTATAAGAAACGTCTAGTTACAATATTATACAGATGTTGTCAATAAGTGACTTGAATACCGATTCAAACATGTTATTAATTTGAGCTGTGTAGTATATGAACAATAACTACACTCAAATTGCTTAAGATACACCATTGTCAAATGGGCTACTGCAAAAGATTGTTTAGTTAACATGTATGTTATTCTTCTATAATGGAATACTGAAGAATGTAAAAGAATACTGTGTAAACTAAAAAGCACTAAACCACTATAATTAAATGGCTTAATACGAAACTAATTAATCAACTCTTATCATGTGCAAATTGATCTAGGTATCAACTGGACATTGTATGGTTCAGGTGTAAGTGTAATTCCAGGAATAGGGTTAGCAGAAGGTAATGCTTCTCCAGGAACACCACTGAATGTGTAATGATGTACCAGACCAGTAAAAAACAGGAAGACGAAATTTCTTCCTAATGCTTCTCCTAAGCACCTTCGTTTGCCTGTAAACAAAAATAACTAAATTTAAAATTATTTGATATATAATATTACATATTCTTATATAAAAAAGTAATGCAATTTTGACAAGTAGTAATTTTTATGTTAAATACTCTCGCTCACCAGTTCTTCTATAGGCTTTTAAATAAACATGAATGTAGTACATTTTATATAACCTATTCTGTTACAAAATTAATGTTATCAGTTTTTTACGGTTTAAAAATGAAATACTATTTAATTTTCATTTAATTATTTAAACAATTCTTTAAATCTGGTGTTGTGGTGTTTAATTCTTTTGAGATCTGCTAGAGAAAAATTTTGCGGCTTCAAAATACACAACTAAAATTAATAGTAGAGGTTTGTGTTGTGTTTTGTGAATTAAAAATATATTCTTTATTCTGAGAATTTTGAAGGAAATTTGTGTTGCCATTGACTTTTAACGTGAATTAAAACTTGTATGGTACTTGTATAGATAATTGGTGCCATCAATAAATTCTAAATTCAATTGGTCCAATTCCTAAGATCACGTATATTCATGTTTTTATTTAAAATTTAGTATTCTAAAATAATTTTAACATTACATACAATTATAGACTAATCTAATGAAACTTCAAAGTGCAGTAATCGCTTGAAGATAGTCATATCATCACTGCCAGTAAGTTCTCCTTTATTGTGTCTTGTGTCATGGGCTTGCAAGATCATAATTTATTGCTTCCTTTTCATTAGTAGCAAAGCCCAAAATTGTTATAATGAAAAACACAAACAAGGGAAACACAACTGTACAATTACAAATGCCATTTAATGATAGTATGTAGAAGTACTATACATGTGTCAGCTTTGCAACCGAGATGCCTGAGGAGTTGAAGAGCTTTTGAATGAATGTGAGTGCTTGTGTTGGTGGTGTATTACTGATTCTGTAAACTTGTTCGGTTGTTCAAAATACATATTTAGTTGTGATTTGATGTGTGTATTATATTGAGTGTTCGTATATTATATCTTGGTGATTATTGATTTTAATGTGTTGAATATTTTTTTAAAGTATGTTTTCGTATTCACTACGAATTTACTATTATCCTAGTGTTTAATTATTTTATTGTTCACTGTCAATTACTAAGCAGTTAAGTTTACCTTAATAATACATTTTTTTGAGTAGTTCCATTAAAAAGTAATATTAAAATGATTTTACAAAAGAGTAACAAAACAATTCATTCCGAAGGACATGAAATTACATTGTCTTTTATTAAAAAGTGTGATGAAGAATCAAGGAAAGGGGCATATTTCTACATAAAAACACTACAGCAAGAGCAGCATATTACACTGGCATTTCAGAATCACAGTTTAAAAAATCTGGTAAGAAAATAATACGCCTTTAAAAAAATGCCCGGATCAGTGTTCCAGGATAACACAGAAAAACCAGACCGTATCACACTGTAGTAAACACAGATGAGTTTGACAGATGTTTAAATCAGAAGAATCATTTATGATTTTTATATGGTGGAAGTTGCGAACAGAGGCAAAACTTCTGCCTGTTAATTAGTTTTTTTTTATTAGTTGCTATTTGTTGCTATTAAATCTATTGAGGTAGTGTATAATTACACTTTATAAACTTGAAATATTTTTGTTAGTAGTTAATAGTGATCTGAAAATTTTAAGCAATGAATGAAACAGGTAAAGATAAAACATAATGGCTATATGCAAATAGAAACAGCGTGTGATAGACAAATACAAGGAATACCAAAACTGTGTTACACGTATTTTATATGTGTATTATTACAATGACATGGTAGTGGAATGATATCACCACACCACATTCCTTGCTCAGTAGCAAAGCTATTATGACAGTAATACCCATCAATCTGAATTATATATCCAAATATATCATAATCTGAATAATATAGCCAAAACAAAAGAAACCCATGACACTTGTTTTATTAACAACTGTATCTTTATACTACTGAATACAAAAATTCATAGTTTTCATTTTGCAATAATTATTTTACCTCTATTGTATCCTCATAAATAAATAAAAATATATATTATAATTAAAAACAAATATACAGTATATTTATGTAAATTTGTATAAATCAAAAACGTCGTTTACTGTATGCCAGCAGTTATCTAAACAAGTGCACTAAAGGTGCTATTTCAAAGCTATTTGTGTCTGAAGCTCACAATTTAAACTGTTACTAAAATATATATTAAGTTGAAGTGACTATGAAATAGATTGCTGTACAAGATATAAACATAACATGAACAGATCAAATATTTTTACTCACTTTGAATACAATTTAATGTCATTATATGGGTTTACACTACTAAACAATTTTCATATTATTGTTAGAAGTATGAGTACACATGTAAACATGTACTTTTAGTTTTAGGTGTTCCATAAACTATACCAGTGAACAAGGTATAGCAAAATTGAAAGTTAGGGCATGGAAATGCGTGAAACGCTTATGGTCAGAGGGGAAAGGCGATGTGGAGGGAGTCGCTGTGAATGTGAGAAGAGAATTGTAGTTATCAGCGACGGTGTTGCCAACCTATGAATATCATTTCTAACAGTAACAAAAACTCGCGACTGTTAAGGTTTGTTTGTAAATGTGTCACCATGAATCTCTATCTGTGTGTGTGTGTGTGTGCCTACAGTCACACAGCAGGCTTTAAAAAAACAATTATAAGTTTACTGTTTCCAACGTAAATCAAATATTAATAATAATAATATTGTAATTGTATTACTGTACAAATCAAGCAAATGATATGTACGTATCAGAATTTGTTGCTGTTACATATCAGAATGTTTTATAAACATCTGAGTGTTGTTTGGTCTGTCATTGTGTACTGAGATGTAAAAAACTACAGCCTTTCTGACCGTTCTTATCGCAATGGAATTTGCAAACTGTACACTTCCACTCCTCAATTACATGCGACTATCTCTACAGTTTCTCATTACATAAAGGAACGCGTTCTTCATATTAATTTAATTGCAAGAATCTTTTTAATCCTGGACAACAAAAAACTGTGTATTATTACTTCCTGTGCTTGACTATGAATAACTTTCCTGTCTTTGCTAGTTGAAGGAAAAGTATCCATTTTAACAAATCTCGTTACTGGATGATAACACAAATAATTACAATAATACGTAATTACAGAATAAAAACTACCAATAGAAATTAACTAAAAAATTAAATAACTAATAAAAATGAGTGACTGTAAAAAAACGATATAATTAATAATAAATTAAAATAATAATAACAAATGCACAACTGAGATAGTATGCCACACAGTAACTAACAATGTACGTGTAACTAAAACATCACACGCAAAGTTGGCGACACCTTCACTTGCATACCAGCTGATTCTCCGGTACCCTCCCACCATTCACAATTTCAAAGTGGACTCTCCATCCATAAATTGGTTTCTGCGCATATGCCCTTAACTTTCAATTTTACTGTACTTGTAAAACATAGGAATTTATTATTGAAAATTATACAGTTTGAGTAAAACATTACAACAAACCTCCAAATATTGAATTATAATTTATGTTGTTTGATTATACCAAATATAATTCATAAATTAATTGTACATGTAAGCATATCTTAATAATAAGCATACTATCATAGGCATTATTGTAATTCTTTTAATTCACAAGTTCATTGAAAATGTTAAATAATTTTCTACTACAATTTCTTCTCTGTTCAACTTCTTTAATCAGTCCACGCATGATGCCTGGGAATCTACCTAACCATTGACATTGTACATCACAAAATAGGCAAAACTTAAATATTAATGAAAACAAATTGAACAGAAATCAGAATAAAGTTAAAATGTTTAGAACACACATATTGTTCTCTCTATGGACATATTATATTTTTAAGGAAGTACAATTCACTGAGCACAAGCTCATTATATGCTGTGTGCATATAGACATTGTTCTACAACATAGTTATTTGATTTTATGTGTTTATATTTACATTGTTTTTATTTAGTTAATGAATTTAATAATGTAATTGTTTTAAACATAATACTTAATTCTTTGATTTAACTGCACACCTCTTTACAGAAACTTGTGTAACTACAATTTGTTACAAGAACCCTATCAAACAGCCTAGAAGATTCCCCCCTCACTAGTCAATCAGGTGTAGCCCCAGTTAAGGCCTCACACATGTATGTTCCAGAGTCCTTTGGAGAACACTTGAATTATGCATTAAGAGGGGTGCAGTTAAGGACGGAAAGATTCTAGAACACATGCGCTACATATATAAGAAACAGAGGCTAGCTTTGAGGATCAGTTGACAGTGAGCGATTTCCTTAGCACGGATCGAGTCTGTGTAGAAGTACTGTATTGTAGCGAAGTGTTGTGTTATAATTAGCATGGGATTCTTTATAGTTGACATTATTATTGTGTGTGTAGACAAATTCAAGTTGAATTACTGTACGAGTTGATTACAAATTGTTATTTGTGATTAATTAAAGCTGGTTATTAGTAACTTCACTGGTGTCTGTATTTTGTTTTCCACCATACTATATGACAATCGGTGAGACCATCATAACAGTGGGTCAGAAGTGTGACAGAACTGTTAACAGTGGAAACAATGGACACTTTGTACAAAACTATGTAATTTGTAATTAATTGGTAAACAATGGATGCCAGTAAGATGATGGAAAATTTTCAGGCACTGCTGTTGCAGACAGAGGAATGACGATGACAAGAAGCAGTAGAAGTAGGAAGACAACAAAAAGAAGAATGCCAACAAGAGGCAGAAGAAGCAGAAATATTACAAAAAGCACTCTTACTCGAGTTGGATGAACAGCAAGATGAGAAATGTAAGAAGGAAGCGGATAAAACAGAAGCTCTTTTTGAAGCTAAGCAAAAACAGATGCAAGAACATACAACCTCAGAACTGAGTCTCCTACATGGTGATGTGGTTGAATTATGAGGTGAGCTTAATAACCAAATTACTAGAATATCTGACATAGAAGAATCGATGTTAATATCTGTTGTCGAAGAAACCATGCCAAATAAAATATCTGAAGTAGAGAAGACCGTAGCAATTGTGAAAGATTCAGTCACAACTATAAAAGAGTTAACTGCAAATATGAAAGAGCAAATTGAAAGTGAAGTAGAGCAGTTAGTGAAAATACAGCCATATGTAAAGACAGAAAAAGTTACTTCGCCTGCAGTTGGGGCGGTTCATGTCAAGGCCCTAACATTAGATGGAAGCACTCACTGGGTGATGTATTGTTGGCAATTTGAAGCCACTGCTAGTGCAACAATACATCGTTGTACACATGTACCAATGTGTAACATGACAAAAGAAGTGAATGGAAAATAATTGCAAATAATTGGATGGAGAAAGACAAGGCAGTTTCACTCGTTCTCACTTTAAAAGGCCTGCTGCAGCTACAGAAAGTGCCACCTGACAGCAGAACATCTATGACGAATTGATTAGAGCTCTAGAATTATGGTATGTCTTCAAGAATTTGAAGCAAACATCAACAGACTGATTAGACTGTCCTATCCTGAAGCACCAGACGATTTTTGAATAAGGTTTGTGGTGCAGACATTTATTGATGACATTTGAGATTGTGAACTTCAGCAAGTGTGCAAGACATTGAAATAGCTCAGAATGTCTTGTTCACGCCCTCAAGTTTGAAGCTGCCAAGTCAGCATCCTGCTACATCAGTGGGTTTATGTCATCACACTGTAGTCAGAAGATCCTAGTAGCACATTGCTGTTATGGTGGATGAAGAAACACAATCTCGCCAGACAAACTATTCAAAAGTTCAAGAGTGCTACAACGATTTGAACAAAGGGGAAAAGACAGAAGACCGAAGTGTTACAACTGTGGGAAACGTGGTCACCTACAGGTAGACTGCTGGGAGAACAAAATACCGAGAGAAGAGAGTGATTGCACCAATTGGAGAATTAAAGCTCCAGAACTGCTCACAGTTTCCACGCTTCCAGTTTACAGTTGACACAGGCGCAACAGTATCCACTGTGTGCCCTGAATTAACCAGCAACTGACAGTCTCAATTTAGCTCTTGTACAGTACAGACTGTGACTGGAAGCCCCATCAAAATATTTGTTCAAATAGACATTCATGTACACATGGGTCTTCTCAACTTTAGCCACCAAATGCTCATTGCAGACATTGTCAATGAAGTGATTCTTGGCACAGACATTATGAATTCCTACGGATTTGTTGTGGACTTGAAAGGCAATGTTCTGAAGGTTGGCCAAGAGAAGATAAAGCTTTGCATGGCTAAAATGACAGGGTTTGCCAACCATTTGATCAAGTGAGTGACACTGGCCGAAGAAGAAGTCACCAGGTGTGGTCAAGAGAAACCCTTCCTATTGCAGGCAGAAATGGAAGAACGAGCAGAAGAAGTACCAATGTGATGTAAGGATTGAACTTAAGTGTTGAACAGGTGTCAATTTTTAGACGAGAATCTATGTAGTCGCTGATGCAACTGCAACTTTCAATACATATTGCAATGAATCACAGTTCAGGTAAATTTTAATCCAAATTATATTTAAATTATTATTCTTATACTTCTTTATTCAATTTTGTACTTTTTATTTAAGTACTTTTTTCTGTTATACACATATTCTATACATGTTTATTCATCAATTTATATATATGTATTATTTATAGTATGCCTCGACGGAGAAGAGGTCCAAATATTGGTCGTTAAACTACAAATCAAAGACGGATGAGACAGCAACAAAATATTGCTACAACAACTGTTGGAGGGCCTGCAGAACATAACATGAATCATGTGTTATATGATCAAAACAACACAGGATATAGGAATCTTCAGAATGAATTTGAAGATAATTTACGATCTCTAGAATTCTATTTGGCTACGATGCAACTCTTTTAATGGGTCCTACTGGTGTGGCAGCTAACAATATTGCTGGATAAACTATTCGTTCAGCTCTAAGAATAAATACTTCAAAGAGGAGGGGAGAAACTTTCAAAGATTTAGAACATGAATCCAAAATTGCTTTTGAAGAAGAATTAAAAGATGTGAGGTTCGTTCTTATTGATGAAGCCAGTAGTATGTTGGGTTTGAATTTGTTTTTCAAAGTGGATATGCGACTCAAACAAGCAAAGCAGCGTTCTTCAGCTGTTCCTTTTGGTGGTCTTTGTGTGTATTTAGTCGGTGATTGGTCCCAATTTCCACCGGTTTGTGACTGGAGTCTTTACAATATTGGTAATAATTATCAGACCATTCAATCGCATCTTTTATATAAACAGTTCAAAAAAGTTTTTTTTTTTTTTTAATGGAAATTATGAGACAGCAAGGTGATGATAAAAAATTTATGAGAGAATTTAAATAGAATCGCGAATGGAACAATCACTGAACAAGATTGTCAGCTCTTATCTAAAAGATTTTATGTAAACAATATTGGGGACAATTTCAAAGATATTGTCTGTATAATGTCAAAAAATTCTGAAATCGAATGCTTTAATTATGAAAAACTAGAAAGCAATAAACAACCCGTGGCTCTAATCAATGCAATCCATAATTGCCCAAAAGCCTCTCTAGCAAAATCTGACGATGCTCAGGGATTATTTGCCCAATTACATTTATGTAAAGGTGCTCAAGTTATCCTCAGAAGAAATCTTTGGGTCACAAAAGGACTAGCCAACGGTTCAGTTGGGACAGTAACTGATATTATTTATGACCCGGCAGTTGAATGCGAATATTATAACAATCACATGCCAATATGTATACTTGTATCTTTTGAAAAATATACATGACCAGTTCTGTATGAGAATTCAATACCCATTGTACCAGTAGTGGCATAATTCAAGAAAAATGAAATTTCTTGCACCCGCAAACAATTTCCGTTAATGTTAGCATATGCTGTTAGTATACACAGATCGCAAGGGATAACATTAGATAAGGCAAATGTTAATTTAGGAGACAATGAATTTCAGGTTGAATTCATTATGTATGAATATGTTGCTCTTTCAAGAGTGAAAACATTAGAAGGATTATTATTAAAACTGGCTTTTAATTTTGATAGATTGCTAAAAATTAATAGACGTCCCATCAATGGTTGATCGTAGAGATGAGTTGTAAAGGTTGTGGAATATGTCTAATGACAATTATAATGTATATTGTACTATAATGTAGTGTATTCAATAAAAAGTGTGTGTCATAAAAGTGTATATATTTTGCTGATTGTAAGAATATTGATAAATTATTACGAATCTATTTATCTAACAGATCAAAGACGGTTGATTGTAAAAATATTGATAAATAAATTATTACAAATATCAAATGCTCCACCCATTTGTGTCAGTGACACTCCTAGTTATTGTGTGTGGACAAATTCAAGTTGAAATACTATACGATTTGATTACGAATTGTTATTTATGATTAATTAAAGCTGGTTATTAGTAACTTCATTAGTGTCTGTATGTTGTTTTCCACTGTACCATACAATGATCAGTGAGTCCGTCATAACAATATATTTTACAAACACACAATTTTATTACGTTAAAAATCAATTAATTAATTGTTTTTCATTAAATGATATTTATTTTTAAAACTTGAACAAGTTATAGCTCTCTCAGAAGTACGGACATGGAAGATAGTGATTTATCTTTGATTCTATCATTGCATATTTATAGAAACCATTTTCATTTATAACTTTTTTATGGGTTTGTAGCAGAAAAGTATGTTTAGTATTAATTATTATAAAGAATTTTTCTTATTTTTATATGCTGCTAACTTGTTTTTTTGTTTTTAATAATCAACATGAAATGTTTGTAATGTACATTGCTCATTCACCAATTACTTATATTAATTATTAAAAAAATAAAAGACAAAAGTTGTTGTCATGCCACTAATTTATCTGTAGAATGATACAATTATTTTAGCCACACGAATCACATCCCTAGCCTGACTTTTTTAGCAATAACACAACACTTAAATAAATTGTAAAAGAAAATATCATATCTGTACATTGACAGTAGTTATATTAAATAAATTTTAATTGGTGTCAAGATGTAATGAGGTACAGTTATTGATTTTAAAATGTATTTGCTATTATTTCACTATTTAATGCTGTCAGAATGAGCATTATGCAGCACTTAAATGGATGTTTGTGTTGCCAATTACATTATTTGGTACTCTACTATTACTGCACCAATGTGTGTACAATCAAAGTAGCTTTCTGTTATTTTAAATTTACTAATATAAAATTTTGTGAATTGGTTTAATATTTTGTAGTTTAATCTACAATCACAATAACAACACTACCTGAAACTCGAAATTGATACAGAGACATTTCTGTAGTACTAACTGCCATGGATTAAAAGATTTATGGATAATACAAAGATACTGTGAAAAATGTGATAAAGTGAAAATACACATTCAGAACACAAACAACTGCATACTGTTATAAGTAAATATTAAATAAGATGTTTACCAGTCCTATATAACCATTGGAATAAAAATAGAAAATGCAGTAGAAAATTAAGGCATAATGATGACAAACTGTCAGTGGTTAGCCAAGGGGGGTTAATGGAGGGGTAGGATTGTACCCCTCCCCCAATGGTAGGTTGCCAAAGAGAGCTTACATATGAAGTATGCACGTGGGTAGTTAAGTAGTTATACTGCTGATGGTCATGGCATGGCTACAACTGGTAAATATCCTACTACTATCAATACCTCCCCCACCCCTCTGTTTGTCATCAACAACCCACTACCTTGAAAAATTCCTGATTTATAGCCCCCCTCCCATGGAAAACCCTGGCTAGGGAACTGCATAATCCAAATAAGTTTTCTAAACAGCCAGTAACATTCTATGCCCCCTCACCCTTTGAGACAAATAACAAGGATTTTGTGCACTGCTTAGAGGCTTCAGTCTCCGAATTCTGTGTTTCCTGTGTACTTCTACATTACCATTTTCTATGTTTTATGCCATGCTACAAGAGGTGTTTGCTAAATCCGTGCAAAGTCAGCAGATGGCATTGCAATATATAAATGACGTCATTTTTTTAGTTTCCCGCATCTCTGCTAGGAACGTACACTATGTTTCAGTAACATGATGAATTACTGATTTGCATTGGTGATGATCACTCATTTGAACTGATGAAGTATTATGATTTGGAAAAAAATGGATGAAAGAGAATTTCGTGTGGTGATGAAACATTACTTTTTGAAAGGCAAAACCACATAGGAAACTAAATCCAAGCTGGATAAATATTATGGTGAGTCAGCTCCATTGACTAGAACAGTTTACAAATGGTTTGGTTATCTTCGTAGTGGTCAAATGAGCAAAAACGACGCTGAACGTTCCGGACGGCCTGTTGAGGTTACAACTGCAGAAAATATAGAAAAAATCCATGATATGGTGATGGAGGACAGAAGATTGAAAGTGCGTGAAATTGCTAAGACAACGGGCATCTAAAATGAAAGGGTGCATCATATTTTACATGAACATTTACATATGCGAAAACTGTCCGCAAGATGGGTGCCGCGTTTGCTCACAATCGATCAAAAGTGTGAACGGCTAAACATTTCTAAACACGGTTTGGAGCTGTTTCAATGCAATCAAGAAGAATTTTTGCAGCGTTTCATAACAGTTAATGAAACCTGGATACATCACTATCAACTTGAAACCAAGGAACAGTCAAAACAGTGGGTTGCAGCAGGAGAACATGCTCCAAAAAAGCAAAAACTGTTACATCAGCAGGAAAGGTGATGGCCACTGTCTTTTGCTAAACTCGAGTCAATATTATGCATCTCTGCTGGATTGCTTAAATGAGGAAATAAAGAAAAAACAACACATTTGACGAAAAAGAAGGTTCTTCTTCACAAAGACAATGCACCAGCTCATTCTTCTGCGATTGTGACAGCCAAAGTGTTTGAATTGCACTATGAAATTCTTCCGCATCCCCCGTACTCACCAGACTTAGCACCTTCAGACTATTATCTGTTTCCAAATTTGAAGAAGTGGCTTGCTGGAAAGAGATTTATGCGAAATGATAAAGATATGCCGAAACATCTGTGTATTTTGAAGACTTCAATAAATCATACTATAATGATGGGATGGAAATGCTTGAGCATCGTTGGACTAAGTGTGTAGTGTTGAAAGGAGATTATGTTGAGAAATAAAAAAGATTTTTCCTGAAAAATTGTGTCTTCTTTATTTTCACACAGACTTATCAAACACCCCTTGTATGTGGCAGTGATTAACTCTTCACAGGCTTCTAGATGGTAAGAATTGTAACAATTATTTGAAAATGCATAACTTCTCCTCTGCATTCTATATTACTCTCTCTACTGCATATCATTCATTACTTCTCCCCCTTTTTTTTATATATGTAGTGGTGAAGTACAAACAATCTTCTTCAGTCCCATTTTTAATTCTTGATCTAAATTATATCTTAATCTTCACTAAATTTCACCCAATTAACAGTTATAGATAATGGTACTGGCATTAAAATTGCTCACACTAATTGCGTGATAAGTAATATTTATGCATTTTTGACAAATATTTTTGATCACTTAAAGTCATAAAATGATTCCTCCTATCTAGGCTAATCTACAAACAGTTATGTCACCCATAACAGTCAAGAATTTCTTTATATTGAAGTTCAGACATTACCTAATCCAAACAAAAACATCTCATCACAGGTCAAGAGACTCCCATTTTTATGTAAGAATCGTTCTGGTTTGAAGGAGTATGGATCCTTCCACTTATGTGGATCATGGTGGACTGATGTTAGACTTATGAGAACTGTTGTACCCTGAAATTTTTCAAAACAAAAATTTATAAATGATTAGTCCATTAATATTTTAATTTTATTTCAAACTAGTGTCACATAAATAATTTAAATTTCATGCACTATCTTAGTAATTAACAGTAATTTTCAGTCTTAATGTTAATTATTATTCACTTTTCAACATTGTTTAAGTCAAATTTGTTTTATGTGAACAAAAACAATTTAAGCTGAACATTTTCCAAAAGAGTCAACCATATTTTCTATTATCTACAATCTACAATTTACCTTTAACAATCTACAAATTATGCTTTATTGATGACTACATTTTGTATTTATCTTCAACATGAGGAGAGGAAAAGGCAGGGTAAAGAAACAGTACATGTTGCATTAAACCAAGTGGAGTGATTGTTTTATTTTGTACTATTTTGGTAAACACTGGACATAAGATTCTAATAAACTTATCGAATTCATCTTCCATAATAGAATTTACAAAAGAAAAACAGGTAATTTGGAATAAAACACTCAGTTCCAACAGTTAGTTACACAAACTCATTTTTTAGAAGGCTTCAAATATTTCTTGAATTTTCTGAGCATAGTAACAGATACTTTGACAATGTATAGTTTAACATTTGTGATTTGCATTTTGTATTAGTGAACATTTTCTTAACCAAAAGAGAGATGCTTTTATGTTTGCTGGTGTTACCAATAGTTTTAATGATGCCAGTTTTCTTAAAGTTAAATGTATTGCTCTTATATCTATGACATGGTTACTGGAAATGAAAATCAGAATACAGTTTACAAATATGATAATGTAACTATTACTATCCAGACCACTTTTAATTTCGACAGCTTATACGATCCAGGGCCGGCTTTGAAATTGCTGCCCCTAGGCACAATTTTTATGGCCCCCCAAATTTCTTTAGAGATTGTTCCTCCATTTTAGATAAGAATGGTAACAGCTGAACATTCTCGTTCCTTGGAATGTCAGTATAGTAGCCTGCATGGAAATAGCACCACCAACGTTACACTGCTTGCTTAAAGCGTTGACACTAAGCAACAGTTTCACTTTCTTCCAAAAATGCTACACAGTAGTAAGTAGGCCTACTTAGTGTAAAGAATACAATGTAATTTTTAAATTAAATATTTACTTTGTTGTTGTCAATGAGCTTCCATTAAAATCAGAATTAAAATTATTTTTAATTTTAATTTTGTACTTTAAACTGTTTAAAATTCTAAAATCAATGACAATAGAAGACTGAAAAAACAATGACACATTTTGAAGGTTCATAGATGCCTACAGCAGATATTTTATAGATAAAATTTAATGTTATTTGAAGTAAAAAACATGTTAAAACTTTTTGTTCTGATTTTGTAAGATAGTGTAATGTAAGATATTTTTGCTGGTTAAATTGTGTTTTACTGTATTTTTTTTTACATAACATTTTATAGTGAAAAAGTTTCTAATACATTATTAACAATTAATTTTCATAACTTATACATAAAAATCAATGCAACACATCAGCTACAGTTTGTTTGAACGAATTTCGTACACATATTGTGTCTTATGCTCGCCCTGTTTAATTATTGAGGAAACACCGCAACACTTGTGACTATGAAATATTCTATTCTTATTTCTTCCATTATTGTCATTAATAATTAAGTAAAAGATCAGCACTATACTATAAGACGTTACATGCACAAGCAGCATAAAAATAATAGTATGTATAAATGCAAAAATGAATTGAATTTCTTAAGAAAATATGGATAATTTTATAAGAAACCATACGAATTCCTTATAAAATAAATAATAAATTCCTTTTATATATATTAATATTTTATAAATATTTAAATGTAGAATTTAAATTTATAATTCTATATTTTATAAATTTTATAATTAATATTTTCCTTATTTTATAAATTATAGAATTTCTTATGACTATTGTAAATAAGCAGTATGTTGAAAAACTCACCTCAAATAGGCTTAGTCACACAATTATCACTTCGAAAAGTGGTTTCGTTATACTATTGAGCACATGCACTCCTGGAGAAAACATTCACACACAGTTTTTTATGTTTCAATAAAAATAAAAAATACTACGCTTTGCTATAGACATGTTTACCACCTATAGACATGTTTACCAACTATATACACTTTTTAAGGCACTTATAGTAATTCATCTTCGGATTCACTAGACTCGGGTTCGCTGTCACTACTCACATGTACGCGTATGATGAAGGGCTCCACTATGGTGTCTCTTGTGCACTGCTTTGAGTAATTGGCTTCTTGTAGTGCCTCTGAATGTCTTTCGCACTTCGCCCAGTCTTACTGAGTTATCCTGTCCAGAGCTTTGTGTGCAAGTTGTTTAATATCAGCTAATATGAAACTCATATTCTTGTTTGCAACATACCGTTTAACTTCGTCCCATGTCAGCGCGATCAGATTCTACTGACAATGATATGGTGGAGGCGTTGCTGTATGTCCCATTTCATTTACCAGTTGATCCAATTTGTACGTCTTCTTGGCCGTTCGGATCTCTTCTTTAGAAAGAGTTCATCCCTGGTTTAAGCTGGGGAAAATGAAATTCCCTCTTACGCAGCCACCCCATGATAACTGCTTTATGGCAGTTTGAACACAGTGGTTTATCTATTTGTACAGAATGATAGCTGGCATTATCCATCAAGATGACAGAGCCTCTTACAAGGAACACTAAACATACCAACAAACCAGGTTTTAAAAACTTTAGCATTCATTTGTAGTAGTCAGATTTAGTAGCAGATTAAGCTGAATGCTTACTGCCATGAAAGATAAGTTTGGCACCTACTATGAAACCTGTACTTGTGGATCCAACATGTGCAACAATCAGCCAGCCACCTCTACCAGTAGGTACTTTCAGCCTACTGTTCCCTCTGGATTCTTGCCAGATGTATTTATCCATAAGATTCTGTGATATCTTGGCTTCATCTAAATAAATTATAGGCCTGTTGTCCTCTGTATGTACTATATGCATAGTTCTCAAAAACTTCGCTCTCAAGGCAGCAATGTCTCTGCGCTCCATTAAATATTTTTGTCCATCCTTGCTCTTCTTAAGCTTAAAACCGAGCACTTTCAGAAGGCAAAGTACGGAGGCTTCTGAACCAGAATAATCAATTTTCTGATAGAGATCAGCTTGAATTTTGTTTGCAGTGGGGTATTCCCATCTGGTTGTAATAGTCTAGTACAGTCCTGCAGACTATTTGTTTATTAAAATCATCCAGTTAAGTGTTTTTGTGTTCCCGTTTATACCCTTTCCTTGGAGAATTGAACACAACACTTACGCCTTGATCATCTGCCAACGTAACGGTATTGCTAATACATTGCACTGACTTTTCAGAAATGCCAAAGCTTCCGTGGTCAATTTTCAAACTTGTGCAAAGTTTATGTTCCTCTTGGCTTCTTCATTATACACACGATTTTTAAAAAACTTGTAAACGTTTGCTACGATGACTTTACTTTGTTTTCTAATGTCCTCTCGGCCCACGCGTATATCGTTGCTTTGTAGCGGGGCATTTCGGGCCTATTTTGGGGAGGATAACGAAATTTGTATTTTTTCATAAATAAATAATAATTAACTTGTTGAGTGATAGGGACAGAAATTATAGACTTGGGTAAATTTGTTATTTTGAAACGATCGCAACGTGGCTGCACTGCTGTTGACCTTATGAATGCAGATTTGTTTAATAATATTGTGTGGACCGTTTTAATAACTGCAACTGTACCAAAGTCAGTTCAAGGACACAACAAAATCTGTCAACAAATTACATAACCGTGTCAGGCGAGCGTTACGTCAGAGCCTATCCTTGATGAGTAAACAAGTTACATAACGATGACATGCAGATGGCGGAGTGATACAAACTGGAAAACAAAGACAATTGAACATACTACAACAGCGCTTCAAAAAATAGCGCTGTTTTCTCTTCCCAGTATAACGCCATCACCACTCGTCAGTGGTCTGTATAAAAGTTTTGAAACGTAAGTGCGGGCCCGCAACAGACCAAAAATGTGATTAACATATAAAAAAAAATGTGAAGTAAAGTCTAGAAAAATACAAAAGTAATTAACAGTTTTATTTCTTCATTATAAAAACAGTTTTCGGCAGTTATTCATTAAAACGGACAATGTGCGTAAAAGTGTGACGCCACCAACTTACTGAACAGCTAAGTAGCCATGCATTCATATTAAAATTTCAACAAAGGTTTTCTTTTAAAATTAATTAAGTAATGGGGAAATAAATTTTAATAACATGTAACACGAGAGCTCTCAAATCATAAAATCATTGTGTGTGTGTGTGTGTGCGTGAATAAGCGTGTAGACAAAGAAGGCTGGTTTGCGTTGTTTGTATTTTAATTTAATTCATACTTCTTAATTTCTTAAAATTTATTTGGAATTTGTATACCATGTTTTCATTCTCATTGTAGCAGAATGATTATATAATTAATAACTTTCGTAAATGTGAATTTCCAGTAGAGAGAGATATGGCAGGAGGTAGTTTGTTAATAATAAAATTATAGTAAAAAATGTCAATAAAACTCTATTCCTGGGAAACAAAATAAAGTTTTTCTTTATTTGTAACAACCAGTTCTGATCTCCTGGGTTCGTCGAAAAGAACCCGAGGAAAAAATGGTAAGTACACATATATTTTTGATACGTAGTTGGTAACGAGATGGCACACCACAGTAAACAGTAAATACAGTAACAGTAATATTAGTTCAAATTATATTTATTAAATATCAATAATATCAAACGTATCAGTGGCGCCCGAAGATGAGGGACAATTTTATATAAATAAATTTATATAAAATACGGCCTACTCGGGAGAACAGAATGGTTGTTTGGAATGTGTATTTACGTATGTACGTAAATTAGACGTAAGAGGTTATGTTTAATATGGGTGAGTAGAATATTTTTCAATAAGTATATGTTACGTAGAATAAGATTATATAAAGAAATATATATAAAAAATTTTTAAGAAAAATGGCAGACAATCATGAAACTGTCAGCGTCACTGACAGTGTAGATGAAAGCCAGATAAGCGTAACTGAATCCCAAATCATGCCTGAAGGTGTTTACTCAACACCAGTCATGAATAAAAAGGCTGAAGATAATGATATGATCAAGATGATGAAATTGCTTTTTAATGAACAGAAAAACGATATGCAAGAGTTCAAAAGTAGTATAAATGAGAAGTTCGATATTCAAAAGAATAGTTTTGAGGAGTTGAAACATGAGATACAAGAAATTAATAAACATTTAGAAAGCACTAACGAAACAATAAGAAACAGTTTAAATAAATTAGAACGGAATGTTGAGAAATTAGGTGACAATGTTTTAAATATGACAAAATGTAAAAATGACGAAATAGTAGACAATTCTGAGAGTATAGTGGGGGTGAAGAATAATGTGGAAGCCAATGATGAAAATATAATAACAAATAGTACTGATGAAGTTTTAGAATGCGATAATGAAATGTTAATGAGTGTTTATGAGGTAGTGAGAGAGTGGAAAAATAATGTTGTAGTTGAATGGGGACAGAGGGCAAATTTTCCCCTTATTGTTTATAATGATGATGATGATTTAATGTTGTTTTTTCAGGGCAAGAGACCCTTATTGTTAAATGAAGTAATGTTGTATAATGTTGTACCCTCTGTCCGTAATAATTGTGAGAATATGATGTGGTGCTATGAAGAAAGAGAGTTATATATTGAGAGTGAAATAGAACTATATAAGTTAGAAAGAAAGTATAATGAATTGAGAAAAATACTAGAAGGGGTGATGATGAATCATGTGAAATACGTATCTGTTGAAAGAGAGATAGAGAATAATTTTGATAATATCTTACCTAACTATAATGACTTACCTGACGTAGTAGTTGAGGAATACAAAAATGAGAAAACAATTTACCTGACGTTAACAAATAACACTGATACAGACTGGACAATTCTAACTGATGTTGACATGATGTATAATGGTATAATGGATGAAATAGAATTGATGGATTATTATGATAGTGATGATAACAAATTGTATGTTGATAAAAATGATGAATGTTACAAATACACTAGATATATATATGACGATGGTGGGTGAGCTAAAAGATCAGTGTTGGGACATTTTTAAATATTGTAAATTATTGGTAATGACCTTGCTGATTTGGACATCTGAAGTGAGATACACTTGAACAATTTTGACGCATATTTTGTAAATAATATTGAATTCATGTGTGTGTATTATGAAATGTTAAGTAAGTAATGTGTATATGTTTTGGAAAATGTTGTGGTAATAATAATAATATTATTAATATTTTGCATTCTAATTAAAGATTACAATAATTATGAAGACAATAATCAGTGATTGGTAGAATGTTGATAATAATTGAAATATGTTATTTTAATAGTCAAATAAATATTTAATTTGAGATGTTTAGATATTGTGATTGAATGTTATATGGTTGAATTTTATAAGGTAATTAAACTGTTTGATGAGATTTTAATTTAATAATAATTAATAAATAAATAAATATTAAATGGTTTATTTTGTGGAATAACATAATGATTAAAAATATATGTTAATAATAAATTTTAAGCAATTTTGAAAATCTGATTGCAACACAGGATAAATAAATAATGATGATAAATAAAAAGAGTTAATGAAAAAATTTTAAATAATAATGTTTATAAATTTTTAGATAAATTATTTAAAAGAGAATTGTTTGTTTGATGTATACTAATAATCATAGTTAATGTCTATTTGTGTATTATGTCATGTGATGTATTATACAAGATGTGTGGCTGGGAGGTTATCCAGGGGATAACGTATTAAAATTTTGCTATATTGTAATTAATAATGATGATTTGCTACTCAATAATTTTGTTTGAATTTAAAAAATAGATGCACTAAATACTTCCTATATTGTGTTTATTATGTCTTATTGTGTTGATTGCATTTAGTATGTTAGGAATAAGAATTATAAAAATATGATAATATGTTTTCAATGTGTTTATAGATTTTAAAATAAAATGAAAAATAGTTGTGATAGGTGAAATTTTCAATGGGTTGCAAAAGATAGAAATGGGTGATAGTAATTATTTGAATAAAATGTTTGAATCAGTTCAAGTTGAATTTTGTGGGACATACAGATCTGTCCAAATTGAAGTCAGAGTTAAAGAAATAGTAGAGATGAAAATAATGCAATGTTGTTTTGAGTTAATGTATGTTATAGAATTTTGAGAAGTATAAGTGGAGACACAGTAGTTATGGAGAATTTATGTAGAATTTTGAGCGATATATTGTTTATTTTGTTGATGTTAATTTGTTGTAATTGTAGTGAGGTAATGAGATTGAGATTTTTTGGGGATGGAAATTTTGTAGTAGGGGTAGTGTAGTGTGGGAGTCCGCAACATAAGGGTTGGGACGGGATTTCGTATAGTTTTAGTGGGAAGGGGTTGCCTTAGGTAAAATCCGGGAACCAGAGAACGGGAATTGAGCTTTTTTTGGGGGGGGGGGGAAACACGTATCCTATGTACAAAGGGTTAGAGAGTGTTTTTTTTATATAAGAGTAGAAGGTGGCGATTGGAGTTAAAATAGTAAGTAGTTAGAGGTAGAGAAGGGTTAGTAGATTTTTTGATAGTGGGGTGTCATACTAGTTAAAGATTTTGTAAGGGGGTGTTAGAGTAATAAAAGGGGTAAGTTTAGGAGTAAATGCCAAGTTGATAAAGTAAATTATAATGAATAACGTAGAATCACCCAAATTAAGGAAATGGAATAATGATTGCCATGAAAAAAAAAAAAAATTTTGTAATTTTGAGAAACGAATTAATAAGAAAGAGTAAATCAAGTTTAAAAGTAATTTTTTGATTTTATATGCCAATTTAATGATGTAAAGTGTGTAAATTTTAGATATAAATTGTTTATTTTAAGATGATAATAACAGTGTGAATTATTAATGTACTATGTTTTCTTATGTTATATTGTGTTTGTTAGTATTTAAGAGAATTTTATGATTTTCAATATTTTAAATGCGTTTTTAAATTGGGGATGAGAGAAATTTAATATGGTAATGGGAAATGTTTGTGAGTCAGTCGTCTGTTTATTTAAATTCTGATGGGAATCAGGGCAATGATTTTGAATTTTGGGATAAAGTTAATAAGGGAAGTAGATGGAATTTTAAGAGGGGTATCATATTGTTGCTAGATATTTTGCTATATATGTTAGTAATAAGTGAGTAAAAACAAAACCAGCGCTTCTTAGCGCAAACCAGCACCGCTAGGGGGAAACAGATCAGTTGGGGATATGGTGTTGTATAAGGCCACTATTTGATATTTTGATTTGTTGTTTCAGTGTTTGGTGGTGCTGTGGCGGCGGACCTGAGCTGGCCTGCGCGTCAGAGCAGGGGCGTTGCGTGTCTGTCTGACTCTACGGTGTTGGGATCTCGAGAGAGAAGTCCAGTATTGTCATGCAGATGCGGTCACAGTCACCGGACCAAGGGTGAGTTGATTATATTTTTTTTTTTTTGTTGTAAACCATACAGGGGGTTGTGGCGACATATCCTGGCTGATCCCTTTAGCAAGTATGAATGTGTCAATGAGATTTTTTATGCTTCGGCATAAAATATCTCATTGAGGGGGTATTGTAGCGGGGCATTTCGGGCCTATTTTGGGGAGGATAACGAAATTTGTATTTTTTCATAAATAAATAATAATTAACTTGTTGAGTGATAGGGACAGAAATTATAGACTTGGGTAAATTTGTTATTTTGAAACGATCGCAACGTGGCTGCACTGCTGTTGACCTTATGAATGCAGATTTGTTTAATAATATTGTGTGGACCGTTTTAATAACTGCAACTGTACCAAAGTCAGTTCAAGGACACAACAAAATCTGTCAACAAATTACATAACCGTGTCAGGCGAGCGTTACGTCAGAGCCTATCCTTGATGAGTAAACAAGTTACATAACGATGACATGCAGCTGGCGGAGTGATACAAACTGGAAAACAAAGACAATTGAACATACTACAACAGCGCTTCAAAAAATAGCGCTGTTTTCTCTTCCCAGTATAACGCCATCACCACTCGTCAGTGGTCTGTATAAAAGTTTTGAAACGTAAGTGCGGGCCCGCAACAGACCAAAAATGTGATTAACATATAAAAAAAAAATGTGAAGTAAAGTCTAGAAAAATACAAAAGTAATTAACAGTTTTATTTCTTCATTATAAAAACAGTTTTCGGCAGTTATTCATTAAAACGGACAATGTGCGTAAAAGTGTGATGCCACCAACTTACTGAACAGCTAAGTAGCCATGCATTCATATTAAAATTTCAACAAAGGTTTTCTTTTAAAATTAATTAAGTAATGGGGAAATAAATTTTAATAACATGTAACACGAGAGCTCTCAAATCATAAAATCATTGTGTGTGTGTGTGTGCGTGAATAAGCGTGTAGACAAAGAAGGCTGGTTTGCGTTGTTTGTATTTTAATTTAATTCATACTTAATTTCTTAAAATTTATTTGGAATTTGTATACCATGTTTTCATTCTCATTGTAGCAGAATGATTATATAATTAATAACTTTCGTAAATGTGAATTTCCAGTAGAGAGAGATATGGCAGGAGGTAGTTTGTTAATAATAAAATTATAGTAAAAAATGTCAATAAAACTCTATTCCTGGGAAACAAAATAAAGTTTTTCTTTATTTGGAACAACCAGTTCTGATCTCCTGGGTTCGTCGAAAAGAACCCGAGGAAAAAATGGTAAGTACACATATATTTTTGATACGTAGTTGGTAACGAGATGGCACACCACAGTAAACAGTAAATACAGTAACAGTAATATTAGTTCAAATTATATTTATTAAATATCAATAATATCAAACGTATCAGCTTGTACCTGAACTAAATGTAGTATACTGTTCCTCAATATCACTCATAATAAATACAAATGAACGAAATAAACTGATACACACTGGCTACACCCAAGAAGTAAAACGATCACATGAAACGCACAAAATGTCTGTCAACAATACTAAGGATGTTAAATATGTTGGATGTTGTTTGTTTTTAATTAGTCTCTTCGTCACCTTGTCCACCCAACTTACTTGGAATGGGGTTCTGTAACTGAAATGGGATTGGCTTTTGCCACAACAGTGACAATTTTGTTTACAGAAATTGCTCATCCTATTTATCTTTGTGCAATGGAAGAAAGTTAGCAGTGCGGCCAGTAAACATTCATACTTTTTAAGGGAGTGTAAAAATGACAAAGACATCCATAAAAATGTCAGACAGCAATATTTTTCAAAAAGACATGCTGAAAGGGTATATGCAATTTGCATGCCAAAAGTGTACCTAACAGAACTTCCGAACCATATGGCTTCGGAACGACTGTGTGGAGAACAAAAGTAGGGCCTTCACCACAGTACTGTGGACCTGACGTTTGACACCCCGAACTCGTTTGACATTCAGGTAGACTCGAATTCTACTGAAGATGGCAGCCAGTGGTGTTGCTGAAACGTTTGGTTTGTTTGTAAACCCTGGACTATGGCCAGACACCCCGGTACATACTCTAATATAAAAAACAGGTTCATTTACAAAAGGGAAAAGACCGTGAGTATGAAAAAATTGAAGTGACAACAGCAGGCATGGTCAGCGTTCTCAGACAAGTGTCAGTCTGTAGGATAACCACCACGAAGAAGACAGTAAAACTTTAATTAAGTACGTAAGTTCACTGCACGAAAAGACATAAAGTAACTGACCTAACAGTACTTTGTAAAGTTAGGGTGTGTATTGCTAAAAGCTATACACATAAGAAAAACCAGCACATTATAAATCGTAGTTTCAGAGGAGTGCAAATTGTAATAAAATAAGACACACAAAGGTCTTATGTGAAGAAAGAGGAGAAACACAAAGATATAAATTCTGTAGATATTTCCACGAAAACAAAAAATATGCTGCCAACTCATAGACATTTTTATAGTTCAAATAATTGGCGTCCAGCATTTAACTGAGTTATGTTACCCACAACTAATTATTTCTGATAAAAAATTCCTTTATGCGATACACATAAATAAATTTTAAATGTGCCATATAAAGTGGATGTATGAAATTTGCTTACGTATCACTGCTAAAATGCTATGGAATGTAGTAGCTGGGAACAGTTCATGGTGAGGAGCACGGAGGAGACAGGGAGAAGCAGTGAAAGTTTGTGACCTTGATGGGACTACTTCCATGCAGGCTACTATAGCTCCTAATAAACTTATGAATCTATTTATTTTTAATGTAAAAAATTTGGTCGTATAATAGAAAAGCCCCCAGATTTATGAGAAAGATTCAGTGTCGGCAATTATGAAAAAATAACTCGCTGTGCATGTAAAGAATTAATAACACCTTGGACTTTAAACACCTATTCACAACACAAAACTTTAATAAGGTCGATAACTTGAAAACAAGGAAACACAAAGTCACCAAAATACAGTTGTAATGTCACTAAATTAAAATAAACTTTGTAAGATAGTGAGCTGAGATGCAACCATGCCTGTATAGACTTGTCATCAGTCACTCAGGTTTGCCACTCGCACATGAATTATTTGTGCTCGGTGATTAGAACAGGCAATAAATTTATCTGTCTGTACTGAAAACACAAAAATTAAATATGTACCATATGTACCACAGTATATTAAATAATAAAGCCTTTACTTTAGTACCATAAATAATTTCTAACATGTAAGCTATGTTTTTAATTATGTCAAAATATTATTTCTTTAACCAATTTTTAAACCAATTTTAGTGAACCAATTTTTAAAGACGAAGAAGCTTTTTAACAGCGAAAACTGGTTAGGCTATAAGGTAAAACCTTTACGTTTTTACCCATAAAAAACTTTGTGTTCCAAGTCGGTACCGATTTAATTACATTTATATAATTTATATAAATTAACAGGCACGTCATGGACAATGAAATCCAAGAAATTATCCTTTATTTTTTGACTTTGTTACCCACTATGCCTCCTGGATTGTTCACTACTATGTTCTTAACAGTAACCATCCACATCAATTTAGGAAAATATTTTTCCAAACACATGGAAAAATCAAGAAACACAATTTAATTAAAACTTGTGCAGCATCACTCTCAGATATATATTATATTTCATAATAACTCAATTGTTCTTGTTTCAATGGCATACAATCTGTGTTTATATGATCTTGTTAATATTTTATTATGAGTATTAATCCTATATTATTCCAAAATAAAACTAAAAACAATATATTTAAGAAAACTTTACGTTTTAAATGTTTTTAAAGCAAATGTATATATAAAACTTTAACTGTTATAGATCTATTATATAAAGCTCAAAAGTTTCTTGTTAAAAGTTTGTTGCAATTTTAACTGTAATCTACTCGAATGAATATTTAAAGAAAACAATTTACATAGTATTTTTTTTTTTAATACGGATTTGGGAAAACATCATACCTTACAAAACATTTCTTGGCATAACTCAATGATTCTTCTAAAACTATTTTACTTATTTACTGAAGAAAATGATGGGGTGAT
This sequence comes from Magicicada septendecula, assembly GCA_034769895.1. Taxonomy (NCBI): domain Eukaryota; kingdom Metazoa; phylum Arthropoda; class Insecta; order Hemiptera; family Cicadidae; genus Magicicada; species Magicicada septendecula. The sequence goes on from CM068367.1 coordinate 492,219,620, forward strand.
GACACTAAGGATGTACACAAAGGTCAAACACATGATTAGTACTATCAGTATGTAATTATGGGTTATTACCTTTGGAATGTAATACCCCCCTAATTCTGTATCCTTTACTACTCGTCTAGGGCCACTCACAGGAATAACATGCATGAATCTCTGAGACTCTAATAATACTGCACCAACATATGGCATTCTGTAAGGTAACAGTAATATAACATCAGTACAATAACAAAAATAATATGAAAAATTAATAACTGTAAAAAAATTAGTTTTGCTCTACATAAAATTGAATAAACTAAAATTGTTACACCATCATATATAATATGATAGCATAATTACAAAACAGTTAGACATAAATATAGTCTGAGTGTCATATGAGGAAACTGATAATTTTAGGAATGATTTTACAGGTTAAAGAAAGTGAAATTTTTATTAAACATATGACCAAAATTTTTTGTTTTCCAATTACAGTTACCAGAAATTTTCACTGTTTCTAGTATAAATTTTTATTAATATGATACTGAATTTCTACAGACAGTTTTTATGGGATATGAAGATTAAAAAAAAACACTGTCTCATATTTTCTCTACTAATTTATCTCTAAATATTGTGTCACTACAAATTTTCAAAATTTTTAATAAAAGTAAATAACTACCATTAATAAAAATATTGGTGTTTGAAGTAAAAAACTTTATTAAATTGCCAGTAAACTTATAAAATTTAAGGTCAAATTCGGAAAAGAATTTAATTATGAACAAGTTAATATTCAATTATATGTTTACCAGTGTTTACCTTAATTGATAAAAAAATATATAGCAAATGAATGACTTTTATTCAAAAAGCTAACAAAAAACTGAGCAATTATTATAGTTATAAACTTAATAAAAATTGTTGAACTCCAGGCTGACGTCTTATAACACCTGACAATCACTCTGCCTGCCACTCACTACTGTGCTCCTGACAATATGGTTGCAATCCTATAGTTCAGTTACTTTGGTTTGGATTATGTACAAGCAACAAAATTTACAGCATGTATAAGTGCTGCAATTGTAAAACTAAAATTTTATAAGCATGAAATTCAGACTTTTTTTTATTAAGTGGTAAAATAAATAAAGGAATTTTCTGGTTATGAAGTTTAGTTTAAGATGTGTGTACATTCAAAGAGAGGATTTTTATTAAGAATTGATTGTATAAAATTGATTCAAAAACTTTTCACTACCTACTCAAGGCTGGAAAACTTCAAACAAAGAAATACACGAATTTCAGATTTTAACAAGAAAGAAATGACAATTTTTATCATCCTCGAACTATCTTTTTCAGAATCAAAAAATTGTGAGAAACAGATAGAAACAGGAATATTTGGGTAAAACTTCAATGCTCTGTTAATACATGACATGAGATATATAAAAATTATAAAATTATTGCATTTAAGTGAAAAATTGTTTTATTCCATTATACAAAATTTGTAGAAAATGAGCTAGTAAACAATTTTGAAGTTCTACAAATTTTGAAATATAATTTTCATATCAATGATGAAAACCTTATTTGACCTCTTGGTGAGTAGCTAACACAAATTATTATTGTTTAGTTTTCACCCTGAAACCTTCTGACCTAATAAATGATTTTAATAAATTTAAGATTTCTTCAATCTAGATGGTTTAGGAAGGGGGATATAAACACATTATGAAGAAATTCCTTTTCATTCCCTTGTAAATTCTAAAAACTGAGCATTATTTGTAAAACTAAAAATCTTCATTCATTCAGAGCTACTCGGATATAAGCGCATGTTGAAGAAATTCCTTTTCATTCCCTTGTAGGTAACTGAATTCTAAAAACTGAGCCATTCAGTCATTATTTGTGAAACTAAAAATTTTCGTTCAGAGTTACTCTTCTTTCAACTTCCTTCACCTTTTATGACAATGGCATTCAAAATTGTATTTACAGTACAGCCTCTCATATCTGGATTTCTCGTGTCTGGAATCTCTCATAACCAGAAAGAAATTAGAAAAAATACAAATTCAAAAAATTTAGTACTGGTTCATTTTAAGATTTGTTAACAGTAATATTGTTGTAAGAAAACCAGTCAAAATAGTCTAAATAGAACCTATGACACAACCTTAGGAAAACTAGGTATGGTTATTTTTGTTTTTACCACTAAACAATGGTTCTTTTAGTGGAATTTGTATAAGAATGGTGTAAACATAATACAGGTACAACAGCCTGACCAGTCCGTCCTAGGCTATTGTACTGTGAAGTTACTTTCATTTGTGTCTGTTATTAAAGTTCTTGTCGGACAGTGAAGTTACTTTTACAGTAGTTTAAAAGTGTTGTGGTTGAGTTCATGACTTTTTTACTGTGTTTGCCACTTACAGTGCATGTAAATCACTTCTGATGTTATCACGAAGAAAACAAGTAGTGATTACAATTGAAAAAGCTGGAAGCCATAAACAGGACTGAAAAGGATGAACTGCTGCGTACTGTGGCAGCTGATTTAGATGTTAATGTTTGGATGAAGTGAAAAGAAAAATTAATAAACCCTGCAAAACCCTGTAGTGGGCAACCACATTGTAAAGTTATGAAGAACATTAAATACGAAATGTTAAATGAAGCTCTATATGTCTGGTTTCTAAGAAAGAGAAAAATCTCTCCATCTGTCAGGACATATTGTACAAGAAAAAGCAAAAATTCTGGCTTCTAAACTAGGTGATAGTTATAAAATGTTCTGTGCTAGTTCCGGTTGGTTAGACAGATGGAAATTTCACTACGGCATTAGACAATCAGCTATAAGAGGAGAATAATTATCAGTCATAAAAGTGGAGCAAGCGAATTTAAAGAAAAGTTTTAAAAAATAGAGGTATACAAAGAATCAAATAATACTGATGAGATGGGCCTTAATTTAAAGATTCTATCTACAAAAAGTCTTGTTAGTAGAGGAAAAAAAGCACCTGTTACAAAAAAAAAAGTAAAAAAAGGTAAGTACTCTCTTGTATAGTAATGCATATGACTATCATCTTCAAATTATGCTTATAGGAAAATATAAAAAAAAACACGGGCAACTAAAAACATTAATCCAAGTGCACTGCCAGTATATTATAGAAGCTAGACTGATTAAGACACTTCTGGTCATCTTGTGGAATTAGTTCATCAGATTGATGGTTGTGAAGACATGACTGAAACTGAGATTTCTGCGTGGATTAGCAGTGACATGGAATGTGACCTCACTGACATAAGTGCTAGAGCTTATAAACATTGCAACCAAAAAATAAGAGGAAGAACCCAGTGATAGCGAAAATGATGATTCAAATTCAACACCAGAGGAAGGATTTAGGCATTAGAGGAAAGTTACTGAAGTCTGTACTAGACTGTATGTTAGCATGATGTAGTGAAAATTTTATCCATAAATATGATAAAAATCTTAAGATTATTTGTAACTTTCTCGAAGGTGACAATGAACTACGTTGGACAACATGAAAATGTAACAGCAACTGACATAATATTGTCAGTCCCCCTCCTTAAGCCTGTTCGTCCCAAACTGGCAAACCGTCTCTGCAATAATACTTGGCCAGGCAATCTAGGTGAATGACCTAGCATTTCTGCTGTCCTTCCTGTTGAACCCAATACACAACATTGTTGATTCTTTTTTCACAATACAAGGCATTTCCTGTTAGTTTGAAGTTTAGGTGAATGACCATGACGGTGTGTTGGGTTGCACAACCAAACCTAATCTCCTTCTTCGAAACCCCACACTATTACTGTGTCATATTGAGTTTTCATTTTACCATTGGCTATCTTCAGCTGTCCTCTTATCAAATAATTAATTTATCACAGTTGCTTTTCTAATTGTGAGAAATAGTTCTGCAGTTCTTGGAACTGAATCTCAGGTGATCTGACTATCAAGTCCCCAGGAAGATGAATCTCCCACCCAAACACCAAATTTTCTGGAGTCATGCTGGTCGTGTCATGTACTGATGACCTATATGCCATTTGGAATAATGGTATACACTGGTCCCAGTCTGTTTGTTTCTCATCAACAGCATTTGACAGATGCTGCTCAAGTGTCCTATTGAACCTCTCAACAATTCCGTGGGACTGAGGATGGAGAGGCATTGTCATTGAATTTGAATTCCAAGTAAATGGCATACTTCTTTAAATCCTCTTGACTCAAAATTCCTTCCTTGATCTATATGGACTTCCATAGGGACTTAAAAATAGCAACAGAAGTTGTGAACTAACACCTTTGTCACAGTGGTAACCCCCTGATTTAGAACTGCATATGATTCCACCCACTTAGTAAAGTAGTCACCTATAACCATGACGTAATGGTTTAAATTGTTAGTAACTGGGAAGAGTCCAGCAATGTCTATGCCATATTTCTTGAATGGTAGTTCAACATAATACTGTTTCATTTTCCCCCTGCTTCTGGATTGTGGGACGTTGCTTGTAGCACATATCTCACATTCCGACACCATTCTTCTACATTGTGGCAAAGATGAAGCCAACAGAATCATTTCTGTATTTTGTCACTTGTTTTATTAACACCAAGATGACATCCAGATGCTCCATCATGCATCTCCTTCAAAACAGACTGCACTTTATTTTGGGGAACTCTCAGCCGCATGTCTCTTCCATCTGCACTTTCCCAACACCTTTTAAGCAATATGTTCTCCAAGTTTAGAGATTCCCATTGTGCCCAGTGGCTCTTCAGCACTTTGGAACCACAGCAGGTGGTGACCAATCCAGGCAGCGACCTCCCAGTTTTGCCGTCAAGATCAGTCCAATGTCTTCATCAGTCATCTGTACTTGTCAAAAAATCTTGTGTCACCCAGCTATCTGCCAGGAAATCTACAATGATGGCTTGAACATGTTCACTTGCATTATGTTCTTCCTTTCTGTAGCAATGTCAGCAATCTTCTGAGCATTGTTTTCAGGACAAGCCATCTGCATTACCATGCAGGTGCCCCCATCAATGTTGTACCTTCAAGCTGTTGGTAGTAATTGATATAGTTAATTCATAACAATAGACATGTTATGGACAACAAATTCCAAGAATTTAATTTAGCATATTACAGTATTATGTATATTTTATAGTAAGATTGGTCATATGATTTAAAATTAAGCGAGAAATTATCCAATTTCATTACAGTACAGTGTATCATAGTGTCCTACTAACATATGTGCACAGTATGCCTACTGTACATACTGTACAGTACTCTACTTTTGGAGAATTTGAGTTTTGAACATGTTTTCGGGAACACATGTTCAAAAGTTGAGGACCTCCTGTATCTGGTTGTAATTTTTGTACCTGCAGAAACTCTAAAACTGCAGGTTAAACTTAGACATAAACTACCAACTGCTTCAAATCTGTAGACATACTAACAAGTATGTTTAGGCAGTTTAGTTCATCAGTTATGCCTCATATATCTTTTACAGATACTGGAAAGTGTAAAAAACAAAAATCATATCTTTGGGGGGGGGGGGGGGTTGAAAACCTCATTTTAGCCTTTAGGCATGGCCAGTAAGAACTGTTTAACGTTGTAGTTTAGCATATGAGGAACATTTTTTCATGATTCAGTTATCTAGAATCTTTGTAAGAGGAAAGAAAGATCCTATGTTTGGGGTTTCTTTCACTCCTTTAATCTTATACAATACAAATGGTTTATTGTTCTTATTTAGAACCTGAGGAACAAGTGAAAAAGTGTGCAGATTTCAATTTTGTCAGGTGTTAGGAAGGATTAAAAACAAAAATCACAATTTAGAGGGGTTGAAAACTTGACTTTACTTCCTTATGTATTGCCAATGATAACTGTTTTGCTTAGAATATTATTTTATAAGTGAAAGATATATAATTTATGTCAAGTTTTAGTTTCCTAGGTATTTTTTTTTTAAGTGAGGAAAATCCCCATTTAACAATAAAATCCCCAACAATAAATTCTTTATTTATGGTTGTAACCTCCACTTCATCCCTTAATGTTAGATAATCAAAATTATATACACCTATTTTTCCTAGTTAGGACCTGCGGAATAATTCTGCTAAATTCATCTCTTGAGGATTTTGGGAAGATACATGAGTGAGGGTTTCACATTTATAAATACAGATTTTGTTACAAAGTTTTATACCTCTCTATTGTTAAAATCTCCACCATTATGATTTACACTGTATTTCTCAACATTTATGCACAGTACATCATATCTACAATTTGCCCTTCATTAATTTCCACATCCAGGGCCATCTTAGGCTATGCAGGGGCCCTTGGGCACAGAGTTTGGGGCCCTTTTAGAAAGTAAAAAAAAAAGTGAATGAAAACATCAGTATGTACTTTTATTTATTGACTTTATTGGTTATTATGGTTAGCTTTATACAAATCAAATATAAGTGAAGTGATTACTGTTTTGAGAATTGGACTATGATATATTATATTCCAATTATTATATTATATTATATTATAAACCAATATTATATGATACATTATATATATTATATTGGTTAATGATAATGGTTTCTTCCGGGATTTCTGTTGTCCAAAATCTTCTATTATGTCCTCAAAGTCTAATTTTTGAAGGATATCACTTTCTATGCACATGATTGACAAATTAGTAAGTCGTTCTTGTAACATAGTCGTTCGTAATTCATTTTTTATTCTTTTTAGCTGTGAAAATGAATGCTCTCCACTACAATTGGTGACCATTAAGCAAAGGAATATCCTTGTAGCAACTTCCACATTCGGGAAAATTTCTTCTAATTTATCTGCTTCTATTAGAGTATGTAAGGCTGAGATACTCAAGTCCGCCGATTAATTTGCAAGGTTTTTCAAGTACTGCCATGAAAACATTCTGATTTGAGCTCATTAGTATTAATATCTTCATGATAGAATTCTGCAAATTCTTTGCATTTATTTGTCAACTGGTCAGAATCGATTGTTTTTAACTGAGAAAGAAAACTAAAACGTTTGTTAACTTCCTTGTATGATTCCGAACGTGGCTTTAAATGAGCATCCAATGTGTCGATTATAGGAAGAAATGTTTCTATACGAAATTTTTCTTTGCCATTCAACTATACAGTCTCTGATGGTCCTTCCAAAAAAGTGATGCGTGTGCTGCGAATTCCTTTTCTTTGAGAATTACCTTTATAGTCAGCATTTGGATTTTTTTCTTTGGCAGCCGATTCGTACTGATCGAAATTACTGCATGCACTACTGATATAATTGGCAAGAGATGCAAAAAGTTTTGTTGCAACGTCCATTGTCATGGTATAATTCTGTAAACTTATGCTTGTTTTATTGATGATTCCCAAAAGGTCATTCCATATCTCCGTTAGGAGAATGGTCTCCAATTTTTCCATTTTTTGGCAAGGCTTTGAGCCTCGTTTCTTGTTTCTGCTGGTTGATTGGTGTTTCTGGCAATTGATGTTAAAGCTTCATAAATATGATTATAACCATTTTGCAAAGCATTAAGAGCATCAGTGCGTGCAGACCATCTGGTTTCAGAGAGAGACTTCAGAACTTTATTTGCACCTAAACATTCTGTCATAATTTTCCATCGATTGGTCGAACCCGAAAAAAAAGTGAACAAATTTTGGATGAATTGGAAGTATGCTACTGCTTCTAAAACACATCCAACCGCCTGAACACCTACTAAATTCAGTGAATGTGTGGCACATGGGACAAAAATAGGAAATTCACATTTTTCTTTTATTCTTGTCTGAAGACCAGAATACTTTCCAGCCATATTTGGTGCATTATCGTAGCTCTGCCCGCGGCAATCCTTTATTGGAATATCAAGGCTTTCCAAAAAGTTTAAAATGGTAGCTGCTATATATTGAGCCTTATGCTCCTCCATAGGTAAAAATTGCAAAAATCTCTCGATAGGCTCTCCGTCTTTTACGTATCGCGCGATGAAAGTCAGTTGGTCAACATGGGAGAGATCTGGTGTGGAATCCACGCTTATTGAGTAGTATTTCGCTGCTTTCAGTTCGTTAACAATCATTGTTAACACTTGCTGTCCCATTATATTAATAAATTCATTGCAAATATTTGCAGACAAATATGATGTACTTCCTTTTCCACGATTTCCGCAGTTTTGCATATGATCAGCAAGAAAAGGGTCAAATTCACTAATTAGTTCTAAGCATCCCAAATAATTCCCGTTATTTTGAGACCTCAAAATTTCATTATCACCACGAAACCCAAGTCCCCTTGAAGCCAAAAATTTCACAACTGCAACAATTCTTTTAAGTACATTCTTCCAATAATTGACCTGTGCATTATATTGGGAAAGCAACCCACCATCAACTCGTCCAGTAGTTTTGCTTCTTGCGACATAATTCATCATTGATTGCCTGTGCTGTAAACTGTTCTCATGCTCCATTAATAAGTTACTTATATGCTTCCAATCTTTATATCCATTTGAAGAACTCAAATTATTACCCGTAGTATTATTAAATAGACGGCAGCAATAACAATATACAGATTTCTTTGACGGCGAATATAGGAGCCATTTTCTTTCTACACACTCACCATTCATCAATTTGCGAGTGAAAACATTTCTAGTCAAGTTTCTAGTTTTTGTTTTACCGATTAGATCAGGAAAACTTGTGGAAGTTTCGGAGAAGTCACAGTTTTTTTATTTTGGAAAAACTCTGGCCCTTTACGAATCCAAATATCGCGTACTTCTTCCGTTAAAATTTCATCACAGTACGTACCAGGGTCGTGACATATATTTTCTAAAATACTTTTAGTTGGTAAGTCGCAGTAGCTTGAACTGGAAGATCCAGGCTGTGATGTGTGTGTGACTGTCTTTATATCTGGAACTGATGAACTCAAAACACTAATATTATCTTCTATGTCAAACGTGGGCCCCGTTTCTGAGCTTTGAAATTTGGAGGCATCTTGAGATGATGAGTTCGAAGAATCTGTCTGCCTGTTAGTTTCTTCAACTGTAAAAAATGAGGTTAGTTTAGGTAGTTTGTTGATATTTTCTTTTTGAGCTGCAAGTTTTTTTCTTTTTTCTGAACCACTTAAATATGTTCTTTTTGACATAATTAAACGAGACTACAAAACTATATACAACACTTTAATAAAGATGTGCCGTACTGGGTTCGGCATCGTATGATAAGTGTTTTTAAAACGAGCGGCGTTGACGTCACACACGGCCACGGCAGTTTGTCGCCGTCCGGTTATGCACACAGTTGTTGTGTAGCTACGAAATTCAGTTGGCGCGTCCAGCTGTTTTTGTGCATTCCTGCATCGAGAGTTTTCTTGGGTGGACAGACACATGGAATCTGTCTCATATCTATTCGAACCCTCAATCTGGTCATCTGCTCTCGACTGGCGGCACTCTTCTGTCCGGGATTTCGTCTGCTTTTCTATGCTTCGCTGAATAAAGTTCTGCTCCAGGTATGTACAAGTTGTCTGGTTCTAAAATATTCTAACCCCAAATATATTTTGTGTTTCAGTCTCTATTATAAACTATACTTGTGTGTGTGCGTGTAGTGCAGTTTTCAATTTGGGCGTTAACGCAATTAAAAATTAATTTAATATGAATGTAAATGTTGTGGGTCAAATTGACCTCAATAAAGAAAATGATAATGCATCTTGCACTCAGCTGTGTTTTGTGTCATTAATAATTATGAAATACGCAGTTAATCAATTTGAACATTTTCAACGAAATACTTAAAAGTAATTGGTAGATGAGTGAGATAAGTCACAGCTGGGGAGTTTAATACTGATTAATATGAATTAGTGGCGATGTGTGTGTGGGCTGTTGATGTTTAAAGTTGGTGTTAGAAATTTAATGCGGACGGCCTATGTGGCGTGATTTTCCTTATGACACCCTCTACAACCTACTACATGTCACAGGTGCTCGAACAAGGGCGAGATGGGTGTCGGGTGTGACGAACAACTGTCCACCCTCCTGGCAGAGACGATCTTTTAGCCACGATTGCCGTCAGTCGAGAACAACTGTTCGGACACTCTTCCAACGCCACGCTGCCCCAGGACTTGTGATACGACCGAGACATTACTGATCAGCGCCAATATTGCCTAAGTATACCGGACAATCCAGGTGGGAACATTCTAATAATCTATTTCTATCCCAACGACATGGTGAATGCACGGAAGCTCCCAGAAGCTCACTCATGAAGTTTTAACCGTTATACCTTGACACAAACTCTCATGTTCAGTTCTGTTACAGCATGTGTGAACATTACAGCATTAGACCTAATGAAATCTATTATAACTGTTTACAATGTGTAAGAAATTACACACACACACACACACACACACACACACACACACACACACACACACACATATCCGCAGTTCGCTGTAAGTTCTACTTTTCATCTAATTAAAACCATTAGGGAGTTAGTTATCTTGTGCCTTCATGTCATACTGTCATGTCTGAGTTTACTCATGTAACGGGGGGGCTGTCTGATGCTTTAGTTGAGAAACTATTTTCCTTTTCACATATACTTAGCGCTTTTATGATTAAAGTCAGGGTTGTTTAGTATGTTGAGTCTCTGGGCAGTCACTTACATTCTCTGGTGCTAATTACCAAGACAAATCTATGCTTAGGAGCTGTGATTATCGGATTACCCTGTCAATTATATTTATACATACAGATATATTGTGGTGCATTCATTTACGGTAGTTGAAATGGGTTTATGAGGGATTTAGTACTGAAATGAGGGATGTTGTGTTATTTATGTTGTGTATGTGCTTGTGTGTGTAATCTTAAAATATTTTGCTGGGGGAATATGTTATGAAATTAAAAAACCATAAATGTGCTTACTAAGTCAAAAGGCTAGCCTATTTGAAATCTATACAACACTTATGGATTAGTGAATTGCTATTTTTATGAATGAGATTATTGCTACCATTGACTCATACATAATCAGGCAGGAATTTTGCAATTTATGTTAATATTCAATTCACTTACATGTTATGCCATTAAGAGTATTAATTGATACATACATATATATATAATCCTGCCGTTAATTTTGTGCTTGTACAATCGATAACTTGTCATCTCATGTAACATTTTGCTGGCTTAATAAAGCATACACTTGTTGGTTAAAAGACTTTTTCATTTGCAAGTCCTGTCATTCACCTGGGGGGACGTGTCTGTAATTGTAATTGGGCCTTGCACACTTTTGCTTCCTCTAGGTTCTCCACCTAGTTCTAAATATGATGTCTCTCCCCTTTACAAAAAAAACTTAATAAAAAAAAAAAATTAAATAAAATAAAAATTCAAAAAAAATTACACAAAAAAAACTTATAAAATAAAAGGGGGGTTTCAAATGGTAGATCAGAGCGTGGTTATGATTCTAGGTAGGTAGTAGGTATTATTTCTGCCTTATTTTTTCTCCTTTTGAACTTGAGAAATTTTAGAATCTGGGGACTTGCATTTATTTTCTTAAATGAAACTTGGTGTGGCTACAGGCATGTCGGCTGGTGTTAGGACTTGCAAATTATTTCAAATTAGTTTAATTGGAATCCAAGTGTTGCAAGAAAAGTTAATGATAGTGTAACGATTTAATAGAATGAATAACCAGAAAAATAGCATGTTTTATAAAATGAATAAGGGGTTGATGAAGTTTAAAATGATTTAATATGTGTTAGTGTTTAAGTAATTATTTTGTGATGTTGAGTGTGAGATGAATTTTGAAAAGGGGTTATAAGCATGTGATTGATTTTTTTTTAATGAATGAGTGCTAATTGATTTCACTTGGGCATACCCTGGAACTCAAACAGATTTTGGACGTGATGAGGGCCGTCAGTACTTGTTGATTTTGATTGTGATTTGTCTCATGGATTAGACAACGTGTTTTATAGCAACCCCGTTATATAGTACTTGTTTATTGAGGGCGTTGCGTTGCGGTATCGGGTATTCTGAATGCGGTTATGGTCCGACCAAGGGTCATGGATGTGATAGTTTTATAATTTCGATTACATTGAATTTTATGTGTGCTTTGTGGATTGTATTTAGTGAGTTAGTTTTGGTTGTTTTGTGTCATGTTCTCTTCTGGGCATTTTGCATGGCTGTTTCTCTGCTTTTATGACACCCATCTCGTCGTATCGCTAGAGCATTCTGGAGCCACTTGTATGATCAAGTTCTTCCTGTCGTTCTCTTTAATTGTTGCTTTTACGTGGTGTGTGTGTGGATTGCGCGGTCATGTCCATTTCTGTGAATGTGGACTTGTTTGTGAAAGATGAGCTCGAGTGGGAGGTCCGGTTCCGGGGACGGAAGCCGCAGGAGACTGTTGTTTCATTAAGGAAGCAACTCCGTGAGGCTCTTGCCTCCGGTGAGGCACCAAGTGGGAGAGTATTACTCACGGATGTCACAGCCGAGGTAGAGCTGTGTACGGAAAAATTTTCTGAACTGCGAGATTTGGCCGAAGGCCTGCAAGTCGGCTGCACCCGCCTCTACGGCTAGACAGAGGGTACGCCAACGTTTACAACATGTTTTATGTCGTTTACAGAACGCTGAGTCACAAGCTACCACCTCGGAATTAGAGAAAAATGTTGTCACTCTTAGGGAGCAAGTGGCGATGTCCTTGCGAGAGTTCTCTCTCGGCCAGCGTCGCCCCGGTGATGCGATTTCCGGTTCTTCTTCTTCTTCTGTTGAGACGGCAGCCAGGGTGGAACCCCCTGCGCATGTTCCTGCCTTTTCGGATATGGCTGCAGCGAGCTATCACAAGCTCCCTAACCCACTGTCAGATGTCATTCAGCGTCTCCCAGTTGTCGATGGTCTGGATCCTGAGGCGCTTTTGAAATTTTTGCGCATATTTTTTCAGTTGGCAGATTTCCCTGGGCTGTCGGAGCGGACTTTGCTTGAGCTCATTTACCCGTACTGTCGGGGATCTATGGCTGAGCGCCTGACAAGCACCCTTAGGGATGGTGGTGGCATTGACCATTTCCATCGGGAAGTCCTGGACGCTTTTATACCGGGAAGGTTGCACGACCGGTTACGACATAAACATTTTTATAGAGTCCAAGCAAGTGGGGAGTCCCTTGCTCATTTCATTTCTAGTGTTAAAGACGCGGCCAGGATCCTGAGGCTGGGGTTGTCTGAATCTGATGTTATTCACACTATTCTGGAGAGCGTAACGCCGGAAGAATGGTCACGCTTGACATTTGCTGTCCGTCCCTAAAGTTTTATCAATTTGGACCGGCTGTGCGCCGAGTCAACCACTATACGAGGTAATGACGATATTAGAGCCCACGAGGCTAGGAGGTGTTCAGATCGCCCTATTTTAGAGTGACGAGTTGGGCAGCCCGGGTCTTGGGATCCTCGGCCTGCGCCGGTTCAGAGCTGTGAGGTGCGAGAATTATTCTGTTCCAGATGTCATAGATCCGGTCACGTTGCGCGTTATTGTTCCGATGCTAGACAGCGTCAGGGGACTTCCCGAAAAGGTAACTATTCAAAAAACGTAAGCTCTCGGGAAAGATAAGTCGGGAGTGGTCTTCCCCGTTAGGTCATTCTGTTCCAGTTTCACTTAACCCCAGGCGGGTAGTAAATCCCGGATCATCTGGCTCCAAGGTCCTGCGAACTGTCCCCAACTACAGTTCAGTATGCCCCTTCCTGTTGATCGAGTTGAAAAAGGGTCAGCTCAGAGCCTTGGTTGACTCTGGATCAGCCCGATCCATAATTTCATCTAGAGTATGTGAGGACCTTGAACAACAGGGCTTACTAATAGGGTCGGATCGGTCTTCAGTGGTATGCTGGACTGCATCGCGGGAAATTCTGCCCATCTCCCGGGTGGTTTCCCTAAAGATTAAAATCGAGTGTTTTTCATGGGTGTGGCGATTTTTGGTTTCTCCGGCTCTGGGAGTCGACTGTATTGTGGGTGCTGATTTCATCTCCAAGAGTGGTCTCATTTTAGACATTCAAGGGCACCACTGTTATTTTAAATTCAATCGGGAAGTTGTCATTCCTTTCCTTGGGTACCAGGGAGCTAAGGAAGGTATCCAGGAGGTTGTGTGTCCCGATTCAGAAAGAGATCATCTCACTCCGTCCCAGAAGCGTGCCTTAGATCATTTGTGTGAGCAGTTCCCCACTGTATTAACTCCCAACTTGGGGCTCGCACATCTTTTGGAGTATAAGATCTGGTTAACGGACTCCGCTGTAGTACGTTCACACCCATACAAGTTCGCTCCTCCAAAGATGGATGTTCTAAGAGAGAAGGTTCAAGAATTGCTTAAACAAGGGGTCATTGAACCTTCCAATTCTAGTTATGCTAGTCCAGCATTTCTGGTGCCCAAGCCTGGGGGTAAACAGCGCATGGTCATAGACTATCGCAAACTAAATGCTAACATTGAGGTGGATTCAGTTCCTTTTCGCGATTTACATTCTGCTTTCGATTGGTTTAGTGGGGCCAGATACTTCACCATCTTTGACCTCAATGCCGCTTATCATCAGATTCCTCTGTCTAAGGAAAGCTGCCCTTATACGGCATTCTGTGTGCCATGGAATCTTTATCAGTATACTAGAGTACCCATGGGTCTAGCTGTGGGGGCCCAAACCCTCACGCGACTACTTGACACTGTATTCCATGACGTGAAATTTAAATTCATCTTCAATTATCTTGATGACCTCTTAGTCTACAGCAAAACGTTCGAGGAGCATCTGTGTCACCTGAGAGAGGTGATGTGCCGGTTGAGGAGTGCTGGCCTCACTATCAATCCAGACAAGGTCAAGTTTGCACAACAGAGTATTTCGTTTTTGGGGCATCTCGTCTCATATGGGGGTGTGACGGTCAACCCGGAGAGGACACAAGGCATCCGAGATTTTCCTCCCCCTAGGGATGCGAAAGGTGTTGCCAGATTTGTTGGCATGGTCAATTTTTATCGTAGATTTATCCCTAATGCCGCGGAGATTGCCGTCCCTTTAAACGAACTCAGAAAAAAGGGTACCAAATTTGTATGGGGAGAGAGGCAACAGCGGGCCTTTGATGTCCTCAAGGAGGCGATCGTCTCTCCCCCTGTGTTGAGGATGCCTGACTTTTCAAAAAAATTCATTTTGCAAACGGACGCGAGTTCTGTTGCGCTCGGGGCGGTTCTGTCCCAGGAAGTTGATGGTGCTAGGCAGCCGGTGGCATTTATATCCCGGACCTTGACCCAACAAGAAAGGAAGTCTTCAGTGTATGAACTAGAGTGTCTTGCTGTCGTGTACGCTCTAGATAAGTTCAGGCGTTTCCTGGAACACGCTGAGTTCCTGCTTGAGACCGATAATCAGGCTCTCTCATGGCTTCTCGCTCATCCCCGGCAGCTGGGTAAAATAGGACGTTGGGTGGTCAAGATCTCATCCTTTAAATTCAAAGTGCAACACATCAGGGGAACACAAAATGTTGTTGCAGACGCCTTGTCACGTATGTTCTCCCAACCCAGCGAAGCCAATTCTGAGCAACCCTGTTCCGTTCTGCTGGATTTTCCTTTAGCTTTTACTGATGTGTTACCCCATCAGTTAAATGATGAAGAGTTGGGTCCTATCATCCAACACCTAAAGGAGGGTAACGTGCAGGCACCATATTTTCTGTCCAAGGGCGTCCTGTGCTGCCGAGAACGAAAAGGACGTGCCCCGAAGGTTGTGCTGCCTAGCAAGCTCGTGCCAATGGTCTTCAGCTACTATCATGATTCCCCAATAGGTGGCCATAAGGGAATTTCGAAGACCATTTCCAGTATTAGGAGACATTTCATCTGGAAGGGCATGGATAGGGACATCGCGGCTCGTGTGAAAGCATGTCATCTCTGTGGCTTGAGTAAGCCTGCTCAAAACACTAAATTGGGTCTATTGTCATCCGATGTGGCGAGCAAACCAATGGAGAAGTTATTCATAGACTACGTGGGACCTTTCCCTCGTAGCAAGTCAGGTAATGCTTACCTACTTGTTTGCGTGGATGCTTTTTCCAAGTTTGTCTGGCTACTGCCCTTATGACAGGCAAACACTCGCTCAACTATCTTTATGCTACAGACCCACGTCTTTCAGCATTTCGGTTTTCCGTCCACCATTGTCTCTGACAATGGACCACAGTTCATTTCGAAAGATTTCCGGCGAATGTGTTTCGCTAACGGCATCAAACATGTGACCACTTCCCCGTACTACCCTCAACCATCCCACGCGGAGAGATTTAACCGGAATCTCCGTTCAGCTCTTATCGCCTACCATGCTGAACAACAAGATTGTTGGGACCTAAATTTAAAGTGGTTGCAATTGGCATTCAACACGGCACTACACGAGAGTCACAAGGCCGTACCCTTTGAAGTCATGTTTGGTTTCTCGCCGAGTTTGCCATTGGACAATTTGTGGCACATTGACGATCTTCTACCTAACGATCCAGAGGTCACGACTGTGGACAGATGGCGGGAGGTCCGGAGGAATTTGCTTCGTGCGCACGAACGCGTCCGTAGTCGCTACAATCAGGGGCGAATTCCGAACCCATTCAAGATTGGCGACTTGGCCTACTGCCAGAGCCATCCGATTAGCTCAGCCATAGATAGGAGGGCCGCTAAACTATGTTATCATTGGTCGGGACCATACCGCATTCTTCGGTTTGTGTCGCCCGTTACAGTGAAATTGGGTGATCCCGGAGGGGATGTTGAAAGAGTAACCACTCATATTTCAAAGCTAAAGTTTTGCCATAGGGCATGAGTTAGTGGTGACAGTTGTGTCCCATAAAAGGGGGGGAATACTATTTGGGTTCCTGGATCTCAGTTATTAGATTTGGGAGGCCTTGGTGGTCAGTACTCAGAGCCGGCCGGCGATTCTTCTCTTTCTCCTGTTCTTTTCTGTCCCTTATATCTGCATGCGGACCAGGGCCCGGCGAGCATGCAGGACTCACACTTACATCTTCTCTTTCAGGCACACATTCACTGACTCACACCTCTTCCTTCTGCTTTTTCGTTTTCCTGTGTTACTGAACTCACCAAGAGCGTTTTAGAATCTGAGATTTTCCAGGTTTCCCGCAGCCGTCGTGCTTGAGGACTGGTTTGTTTTGGGTCAACCATGTTGCCCTTTGGGGTGAGGGTGTGCCGTACTGGGTTCGGCATCGTATGATAAGTGTTTTTAAAATGAGCGGCGTTGACGTCACGCACGGCCACGGCAGTTTGTCACCGTCCGGTTATGCACACAGTTGTTGTGTAGCTACGAAATTCAGTTGGCGCGTCCAGCTGTTTTTGTGCATTCCTGCATCGAGAGTTTTCTTGGGTGGACAGACACATGGAATCTGTCTCATTTCTATTCGAACCCTCAATCTGGTCATCTGCTCTCGACTGGTGGCACTCTTCTGTCCGGGATTTTGTCTGCTTTTCTATGCTTCGCTGAATAAAGTTCTGCTCCAGGTATGTACAAGTTGTCTGGTTCTAAAATATTCTAACCCCAAATATATTTTGTGTTTCAGCCTCTATTATAAACTATACTTGTGTGTGTGCGTGTAGTGCAGTTTTCAATTTGGGCGTTAACGCAATTAAAAATTAATTTAATATGAATGTAAATGTTGTGGGTCAAATTGACCTCAATAAAGAAAATGATAATGCATCTTGCACTCAGCTGTGTTTTGTGTCATTAATAATTATGAAATACGCAGTTAATCAATTTGAACATTTTCAACGAAATACTTAAAAGTAATTGGTAGATGAGTGAGATAAGTCACAGCTGGGGAGTTTAATACTGATTAATATGAATTAGTGGCGATGTGTGTGTGGGCTGTTGATGTTTAAAGTTGGTGTTAGAAATTTAATGCGGACGGCCTATGTGGCGTGATTTTCCTTATGACACCCTCTACAACCTATTACATGTCACAGGTGCTCGAACAAGGGCGAGATGGGTGTCGGGTGTGACGAACAACTGTCCACCCTCCTGGCAGAGACGATCTTTTAGCCACGATTGCCGTCAGTCGAGAACAACTGTTCGGACACTCTTCCAACGCCACGCTGCCCCAGGACTTGTGATACGACCGAGACATTACTGATCAGCGCCAATATTGCCTAAGTACACCGGACAATCCAGGTGGGAACATTCTAATTATCTATTTCTATCCTAACGACATGGTGAATGCACGGAAGCTCCCAGAAGCTCACTCATGAAGTTTTAACCGTTATACCTTGACACAAACTCTCATGTTCAGTTCTGTTACGGCATGTGTGAACATTACAGCATTAGACCTAATGAAATCTATTATAACTGTTTACAATGTGTAAGAAATTACACACACACACACACACACACACACACACACACACACACACACACACACACACACACACACACACACACAGACACACACACACACACACACACACATATCCGCAGTTCGCTGTAAGTTCTACTTTTCATCTAATTAAAACCATTAGTGAGTTAGTTATCTTGTGCCTTCATGTCATACTGTCATGTCTGAGTTTACTCACGTAACGGGGGGGCTGTCTGTTGCTTTAGTTGAGAAACTATTTTCCTTTTCACATATACTTAGCGCTTTTATGATTAAAGTCAGGGTTGTTTAGTATGTTGAGTCTCTGGGCAGTCACTTACATTCTCTGGTGCTAATTACCAAGACAAATCTATGCTTAGGAGCTGTGATTATCGGATTACCCTGTCAATTATATTTATACATACAGATATATTGTGGTGCATTCATTTACGGTAGTTGAAATGGGTTTATGAGGGATTTAGTACTGAAATGAGGGATGTTGTGTTATTTATGTTGTGTATGTGCTTGTGTGTGTAATCTTAAAATATTTTGCTGGGGGAATATGTTATGAAATTAAAAAACCATAAATGTGCTTACTAAGTCAAAAGGCTAGCCTATTTGAAATCTATACAACACTTATGGATTAGTGAATTGCTATTTTTATGAATGAGATTATTGCTACCATTGACTCATACATAATCAGGCAGGAATTTTGCAATTTATGTTAATATTCAATTCACTTACATGTTATGCCATTAAGAGTATTAATTGATACATACATATATATATAATCCTGCCGTTAATTTTGTGCTTGTACAATCGATAACTTGTCATCTCATGTAACATTTTGCTGGCTTAATAAAGCATACGCTTGTTGGTTAAAAGACTTTTTCATTTGCAAGTCCTGTCATTCACCTGGGGGGACATGTCTGTAATTGTAATTGGGCCTTGCACACTTTTGCTTCCTCTAGGTTCTCCACCTAGTTCTAAATATGATGTCTCTCCCCTTTACAAAAAAAACTTAATAAAAAAAAAAATTAAATAAAATAAAATTTCAAAAAAAATTACACAAAAAAAACTTATAAAATAAAAGGGGGGTTTCAAAGATACTTTATAATTTATGATAAATAAGCAAGTAAACAAAACGAATCATTGAAGTTTAAGACATCAATCCCCAACCAATCGACAGCGTCGACATCTATGCGTGCCTACAGGTAGCGCTAACGTAGGTGACCGCTAGATGGCATAGTTTTAGTTTCGCATCTGCCTTGATAATCAAGTTGACAGTAAGTTAACGAAAATCTACTGCCGCAACCGCAACGTGACGTTTAAAAAAATTTCTTTAAAATATTTTAAAGTTATTTATATATTTGTATACATTTTATAGAATTAATTAAGAAATTTTACGCTATGTATTTTTCTGAATTTTTTTAGATTTAGTAAAATTTTGTTCACTGTTTAGAAAATATTTAGAAATCTCATCTCGTTTCCGATTTACATTCAAATTTAGAAATTTTAACGGCAATTCTTAATAAAATTACACTAAAAATTGAGCTCCTCTTTTTTCGGTTTAAACGATGACGTCGGTATTTTGAGGCCCCCATCAAGCCGGGGGCCCTGGGCTCGTGCCCCATGTGCCCTTATGGAAAAGACGGAACTGTCCACATCTAATGATTTCAGCAAATTAACATTTTATGCATATAGTAAAATGAGAAAATGAAATCGGTACAGTGCATCCACCTTATAGGAATTAACTTTAACACTTGGATCCTAATCTAACATAATGGTATAAACAATAATGTAAAACTTCTTTTCTACACAGTGACTAGTTGTAGCTGTTATATATACACATATACACCATGATGATTAAACAAGTTTAACAAGATTTTATTTGTATACATACAAACATACGGTATGTACTATGCATGCACGGGGGAGGGCAACTTTGTATGCTTAAATCTTAAACCCTTTTTCTAATAGTATGTTTGTTTGACAAACCTAGACTTATCCTCCAGGCAAGGATATGAACGAGACCCAAGGACATGATCAATCTCTTCTTGTACTTTCTTCTGAACTTCAGGATTGAGCAACATAGCCAAAAGTGCAAACCCTAAAGTATTACTAGTTGTCTGTGATCCAGCTATGAAAAAGTCCATGCATACCATAACTAACTGCTCATCTGGAATAAAATATTTGTATAAGCCTGTTACAAAAAAATTGTAAAATACTGTCAGTTAAATTTAACTAATATGAATAATTTACTTTATTCAACACACAAAACATATACACATTATGAATGAATATACAAGTAAATTAATACATTTATTTGATTCATTTATTGATTGGGCATTTACCTTTTTTTACCCTGTTTTAAATTCAAACATATATTTCACCAAACAATTTTACCTTCAATAATCAACTCGAGTACTTAATGTTTCTTACTCAACTGCAACCAAACAATCTTTGTTTGGTAATGAAAAGCTGCATTTTCAATAATAGCTAACCACATAAATTGAATTATCTATCCTGTGGCCTATCTATCCTTGTACATACTTATGCTCTAAGTCATACATGTGACAACTCATTTCTAATAGTACTATATTATGCATCTACACCTTTGCAATAATTTCAATATTATAATAATTTTTATGATTACCAACACACACAAAAATAACTGAATTCATTAAAACTTGTTACTTCAGCTACACATTTTCCAATTTTCCTTACAAGCTTTATTCTTCATTCTACAAATTTATAATTTCTTGAACTCCAACTGCTCATCTGTTTTACTGGATGTTCTGTTGAAGAGTGACAAGATTTCCTACACATCATGTCTTGTGTAAGGGAACGCACAATCAATTACATTTTCACATTGTCTTGTTGCTTAAGAATGCATGTATTTGTGTACAATGCTGGGAATGTGAACAAGCAGTGTTTTATTCACATAAGGTTAATGACCACAATTTTCAGTTTGTGAAGGCAGGGGAAGTTTCTTAGTGAGATAGGAAAAGTTTCTTTCATGAAAAAATTTAAAGGACAGAATAGAAAACAGAAAAAATGTTACACAAAGCCAGTTAACAACCAAGAAAATTCAGAGTATATAGCATTCAATATCATAATGCCAAAATACCAACTGTTTGCATAAGTCTGGTTTGTTACACAAACATAAATACAGTATTCAGACACATGCTAATAACCTACAAAAATATTTTATACTCAGCTCCTTCAGTGAGAACTGAGGAGCACCTACAACTGACACATCCTGAAGCAAGTGACACAGTACCTAGATACTGCTACTGATTCACACAGAGGATGTCTTATAATGAGAGCATGGAACATCAAACACAGACACTATTTCTTACTGAATTATCCATAGTTGAAACAACATCTCACTGAATTATCAACTCTCAAACGTTCTTAAATATTTCATGCAAATAAATATCTTGTATTCATTTATGTTACCTGTAAATGAAGTAGGCTGTCCATTCTGTTTGTTCATTTCATGTAGGAATGCATCAATGAAATCTCTTGTTATATCTGACTGTAAACTCTTTTTATGTTCTTCTATTGTTTTCTTGAAAACAAAATCATACACAATTATTATGTCTGGCACTTAACAACAGTATCTTTTAGACACCTAAAAATATCATGAAAATGTTATATTTATATTTAGACCTCATTGTAATGTTTTTCTAATGGGCTGAATGAAAAGATAAGTAAGACATGTCTCTAGTGGCAGGTCATTTTTTTTTTAATTTAGATTTTTGAATAATGTAATAATTTTTAAAATAAATTTAGAATTTAATAATTTTGTAATAATTAATTATTTTTTTAAATTAGATTACTCACTTTGTAAAACAAATCATATGTTATTTCATAGTAGATTGCAATTTTATAAATAAGTATATATTTTTTTTTAATATTTCGTAGTTTATATATATATATATATATATATACTGTACATTATAGTAGATGAACATGTGAATCAATTGATGCTGGACTAATCAGATAGTCAGTCACATTGGGAGCCACTCTGTTGCAATAAGTTCTTTAAATGAATAGTGACTGTTCTCTTTTTTAATCATTATCAAGTATTAGTAGTGATTTCCCCCAGATACCATTTGCAACATCCTTTTGTTACCATTTAGCCTAATATCAATTAAACAGATGTTGTCTATTTCACTTTTCTTTAATTTTAATTTTTCCATTTCTGTATTCATAGAAGATGTTTCTTTTCTTCAGTTTCTCTATATTCGTTTCAGATAATAAATGATATGTAGCGCCACTGATAATGTAAATGCCTTCTCTACCAAGCTGACTCAATGAGACTTTTAAAAAATCTCATATTTTCAGCCACAGAAAACATCTTCAACACTGCTTGTGCCATAGTCATTAACATACCCCAAAATAACATCAATAACTATGTGCCTGCAATAGATCGATTTATACATATGTTGATAAACAACATGTAGCTGACACATATATTGGGTGTCTCTCCATTGTTGAAGCAGATGATTTCCACTTTGCCCCAAAAATATTATTGCAAGACTTATTTATAAATGAATAAGTTTATTATATATGCTACCAAAGTTGCTTTTAAAATGTCAACAAGTCCACATACTTTTGTTTTCATGGCCTAGATAGTGAGGAGTATCAACAAGCCTGTCATCTGTTGAATAGGTCCTAGATTAACTTCCTTGGATTTTTTTTATTAACGACTCTTTATATTTCATAGACATCTGGACTTGAATCAGCATGTTAAACCAGTACCATAGCATTTACCTGTTTGCTGGCATTTAGATTCTGTAACATGAAGTTTTGTAACTCAAATAATTCACATGATTACATCTATGCTTTACTTCAAAATGTTATTTTTTAATCTCAAAGATAGAAAGACTGTATCAAATACATATTGTTACAATGGTCACATGAAACTTCATGTATTAACTGAGGAAACAGAATAATTGAACACAGAGAAGTCAATAATTTCAGCTTTAATTACAGTTTAAATAAACAAAGACAACAGTAAACCAATACATACAAAACTTCTTCAAGTTCATTTTTTTGTCCAATACTAACGTAACAAATGATAAATGTTACGTACATGATAAAGAACACATGCCACTAATTACAAATGCTTTCTGGATAATGTGTCAAGAATAATCACATAGCTGAAGGCACCTAGAAAATATTGGAAGCTTTCATACTACGTCACATTGGAAGGTATACTATGTCATACGTCATGCACACTGTCTATTTCAAATTCCTCCTTAAGCTTGCTCATCCTGAATTAGTAAATTCTCTTATGTTCTTTTCCTTAAGCTTGACTCTGAAAAACATATTTTCCCTCTACCAAAGCACTGTCTCCACCTTTTCTTCAATTTCCTTTGCTTTTGCAATGTCCTGTGTAACTCTTCAGCAATCCTTCCTTTCCTGTAACTACTGTCTTCCCATTTCCAAACTATTCTGGCCCCTGTGTTTACACTACACCATTTCTTTCCCTCTCAAGATTATCTGCAGCAAATTCCTCCTTTCCATTGGTGCCTCCAACGTACCCTTTCTTCAACTCAACTTCAACAAGCATGGGCATCTCTGCAAAGACCATAGTTGGTTTATCAATCAGTTCTTCTGTCATCACACCAATTGGATACTTTATCAACATGTTCTTCTTTTGTTCCTACATCCAACACTAAGGGTTCCTCTTCACCACACCTTTCAACTCTTTCTTTCACCAACATCACCTGCTTGATTGAATGGTTAACTGTCCCTACCATTTCAGCCTAAAAAACTTTATGGCCTCATGGCTATCCCTCAGGACATTCTCTCTTAAATATATTACAAACCATAGGCATTTATAATGTTGGTGTCAATAATCACTTGATTAGCTGTGTCTGCAATGAACATTTGGTGGATAAGGTTGAGAAGACCCAGGCATAAGCATATTTGCCTATGCCTTGGAAAGCTTCCAGGTGAAGTTTGTAATGTGAAGGAACACAGCTGAGTCTGAAGATATCTGACTGTATCACAGCACCCAGTGGACACACTACAAAGCCATTAACAAGCAAGTTCCTTCATATCATCTGAAGCATGGACACTGCATGCTGTTCAGGGCTTTACACCTGTAGTTGGTGTGTTCAGGCCCTTCTACCTGATTTTTCATCTGCCAACAATCTACTGAAGATGGCCACATATCCTACAACCCATTTGTTAAAGGGTATTTTCTTTCATGGCAAAGAATGCAGTCAAAAATACCACTCATGCAATTTATACTTATCGTTGCTTATTAAATATCCTCTTGTTTCAGTATTTTCATTCATATTTCACAACTCGTAAATCTGTATTTACAACGTTCATTAAAAATGTTTACACCTTTAAAAATATATGTTTTAAAAATATATGTTGTTTGCTTTAGTTGGTGGTTTTATTAATGGATTTGTTACTTCAGCTCGCACACTTTTCAATTGCAAATACATGGCCCCTGTTATTTCATACCAGTCCACATCACCAACTCTGTATGTGTGTGTGTGTTCAGGTAAAGAAAGGGGGAGAGAGAGGGGGTAGTCTCCTTGCAAATTAAAGAATTTGCATGTGTATGCATGTTCTTGTTCGTATGCATTTTACAACTTATAAATTAAAAGAATATATAAAGTAAAATATTACTCACCAACAACATTTTCTTCAATTCCTGATTCAAATCGCATGCTACATTGTAACCTGATTTCTTAGGAGCTATATATCTGAGCCAGGGCATCTGACTCAATACTCCACCAGCCATATCAAATGCTTGTGCTCGTAAATCCATAAGATCTAATAAGTAAGTAAGCTGCTTATCAGAACGAGAAAACCTCCTTCCTGCATTGACTGCCCATAATACATTCAGTACTCTGGGTGCTAAATGTTGGCATAAGTTTTCATGCACCCCTCCACTACCAAAAATGTCAATTAAATCCTACAAAATAATATTCTAAATAAATCAGAGAAGCCTTTCAATTTACAGCATAAATAATAATTCTTAAGAATCAGTCCAATTAATTACCACAATTAATTCTGAACATTAGGGTATATGTTGTAATGTTACATATAATTAACCCAATACCAACATAAAATAAACTAATTATAAACAATCGAAAGCAAAATAAACAACAAAATGGGAACATTAAAGAAAAACCTAGGACGATTAGTGACTAATTTAGGGGAATAAAAAAAATTATTATTAACAAATAATGTATTACAGAAGAAATGAAGACACATGACTAAAGACAAGACAACGTTGACCCAAATACCGAATAGATCAGACAGTGAGAAGAAGACAGCAACACCTATAACAAGAGTCTTATTTAGGATGATAATAGAATCAGTGCGACTAGGGAAAATAAAATGGATTCAACTACAAAAAAGAAATAAACAATGACAAGAATAAAATAAATAATGAGAATATAAATTATTGATAATGATGGAGAAAACAGAAGTGATTTAAAAAGCTGAATTAAAACCCTATGCTATAACATGACATTGACATCAAACTATTAATAAACTAACTCCAATGACTTGACAATATAACCAGAACTCAAAGGTAAAACAATGATAGTAGGGAAAATAAAGGGGAGAGTGAATATAAGGATTGTAAATGTATAAATTAAGAATGTATAAAGATAACAACTAAATGATGTCCAAAAGACTAGTTCAATATGTAAGGTAGATTTAAAATTATAAGAGAAAACTATTAGTCAACAATAATGTTGAGATAGTCACAAAAAAGAAACATCTAACTATAAATAATAAAACTAGCACTAATAAATGTGGAGAATTCAGTACAATATGTAAAAACAAAATATAAAGTCAAACCATTGTTAGGAATCCAGGTGGGGACACATAACCTAAACTAACCAGCAAGTTTCAATTAGAATTGCCAAAAACAATAACAGGAATATTCTTAAACTAGAGTGTATTATAATATAAGCAAACTAGAGACTATAAGGAGCATTCCATTAACAAAAATAATTATATAGAAGGACATGTATACATTAGAAGTGTAAAATAACATGCTCAGATGTACAGCATAGTGTTGGCACATTGAACAATATAAATAACACATAAAATGATAATAAAAGAAAAGGGACTAATGTCAGAATGATAATTGAGATGGAATACCACTAATGTAAGGCAACTCAATAATTATTGCCATGAATTTAATACTAATGATGTAAATTAAATATAACTTATATGTGAAACTAGATGCATGAAGTATTAGGGATTTACCAACAAATGTCAAAATACCAAAGCAGAACAAAACACTGCCAAAACTTATCATTATTATAATAAACATTATGCAAACTATATGTAATCAAAAGATGAAGATGTAACGTAGAATAAAAACAAAAAAATGTAACACTCAATGATACTGAAAGATAGGCTGAGGGAAAGTGTAAATACATTAAAATAACAGAATACTAACTAATACTGAGATAATCAGAAGTTGTGATGATTAGTTCAGAATAGTTAGGTCACAGCAAAAATGGTTTAGAAACCAATACTAACATAAAATGAATAAAAATAATTAGCAATGTCATAGACCAGATGTCTAGCCAAAAGAATTAGAATAATTATGAATAATAATTATAATTAGTTAATTATATAAAATACTTGGATTTCGTTGTCCATGACGTGTCCGATACTTAACTAAATATCACTATAGTATTGACGACTCGGAACACTAAGTTTTTTATAAGTAAAAACGTAAAGTTTTACCTTACAGCCAGGGGCGGACTGTGAGTTTGTGGGGCCCTGGGCTAATACTACTAAGGGGCCTGTCTAAATTGTCAACTAACTGCCAATAAAAAAACCATTTTAGATAATGATGTACTAGGTACACAGTATAGAAAAAAAGGACAATATATATAATAAATTATTAGATTTATTTAATATGACTTAGACACATAAACAGCATTGTAAGATATTATTGCAAAAGAAATCAACAGGTTTCGTGCAATCATGTTATATAAATTATAAAGCAACCTTTCTGCATTTTTGTGCCGCAAATTCTTTTATTTGCTCATCACATTGTAACTCCTTAGTTAAATCAAAATTAATGGAAAGAACTGATAAATGATTTAGTCGATCGTTCGACATTGTTGTCCTGTATTTGTTTTCTATATACGACATCCTGGAGAAAGAGCGCTCCGCTTCACAGCTAGTCATTGGCAATGTTAAAAAAATTTTCAAGATAGTATAGCAATTTGGGAAAACATCAACAAGTTGCTTTTCATAAATTAGCATAAAAATTTCACTGCAAGAGGTGTAAGACTCTGGCTTAGACTGTATTAAGTAAGATTTTAACTGAATGCACTCATTCACTAAATGTTCGTCTACGTCATCTGAATAATAATCAACAATATTACGTACACTTTCCAGATCGATGTTTTCCATATTTTTGTCTTGCAAATCCATTAAAAATTTGAATTTCTTGCTATATGTCTCATAGACTTGGCTTCTTCTATTTAAATCCATGATCATCTTATCCAATGCAACGTTTAGCGTGTCTCTTTTAAATTTTTCTGCGCCGTATACTGAGACTTTGTCTGTATATTTATCTGAAAATTTTAAAGTAATGCGTCTCTTGTTTATGTCACTGTATTCTGTTCTCACACTAGTACTTAACTTTTTAGCTTTCTCTTCGTATTCCTTTAGTTTTTGATCTGATTGGTGCCGTATATTACTTACAAACTCTTTTAATGATATAATTAACTTATTGCCTTCACAAATATCTAAACCAGGGCTCTGTAATCTTTTGCTAACTAAATTGAATATCTCTAAAATTTCTTCCCAAAAAATTATTAAAATTGCAGTATCGAGCTTCGTCAGTTTATTAAATAAATTTTCTGCCTCTTTTCGAAAATCAACTTTCTCATCCTCATTTTCACTAAAACTTTTGAAAATTTTCAAAATGTCATCATAATTATTTTTTAAAGCTTTAACTGCATCATAGTGACAAGACCATCTGGTCTGGCTCAAACTTTTTAAAGTAAATTTTAGTTTTGTTTCATGTTGGAACAGTTCCCACCTGTGGGTCGAAGCGGAAAAGAAAACATATACTTTTTGCACAACTCCAAAAAAGTTCACAATTTTAGTTGCAACCTTAACAGATTCTTCACCAACTAGGTTAAGGGAATGCGCAGCACACGACACATAATCTGCGGATTTATTTTTTTGTTTTAGTAGTGCTTGTAGACCATTGTATTGACCCGCCATATTAGCAGCGTTGTCATAAGACTGCCCCCTACAATTATCCAGTAGTAGTCCATTTCTTTCTAAAAACTCTTGTAGAATATTAAATAAATGTAAGCCAGTATGACTACTAATTTTAATGAACGATACGAACCTTTCATACACTTTTCCCTGAAAACAGTATCGTAATACAATAGCAAGTTGATCATTGTGAGACAGATCTGGGGTAGAATCCAACACAATTGAATAGTACTTTGTGTCATCGTTATTTATTTGAGTTATAATTTGCTTAATTACCTGTTTGCCCATAATCTCAATGATTTCTTCATATACTGTTTTTGATAAATACGATATTATCGGTTTTGGTCGCAGTTCTCTTTGTTCGATATTAAAGCAGTACGGGTTTAAAATAAATAGTAACCATCCAAAAATCTGTGCCTATTAAAAGCGGCAACTGAAATTTTGCTTATTTTTTAAAATGAAAAAACTTAAACTGGTATCACTTACCTTCTTCGCGAATTGCCAGGGTGTCGTCTGATGTACTTAGGCAGAGAAAAACAACAGGTAATACAATGACAAATACATATTTTGTGAACACAAATAAAATGTTATTTTATTTGTTTAGCATGACATTTTTTTTCTGTTTACTTTGTTATTAAAATTGTGACAAAACTCCTACTTCGCATCTCGATTATTTTTCTTAATGAATTACTGATATTCTGATTTTTTACTTACATGACCAATACCCTATTAACTAGTTACAACTATAACTTAATTAAATTATTAAGACGGCCCAGCAATGCCCACACTCAACTCCCATTCCGTTTTAATTCCCCATTTTATTTTATTATTAATTTTGTCAAAACTAGAGCTCTTTTACATGAAATTATTTATATAATGAAATTAGGTGTTGTTACTTCACCATCAGCGTCCTCCTCGCCACGTGTTGCACTGATTATATGTCCGAAAAGTTTGTCGATTCACCACATTTTAATCTTCTTTCTACACCACGCTTACTTCATTCCGAAATGTTAGTTCACTTTTTAGTACTGTTCCGGGTTCTCACCGGTTAGATCGGCCTTGGAAAAAACTTTTAGTAAAATTTTATACGGACCGCATGCGGTCTGTAGGTGAGACGAACTGGGGCAGACCGGCGTAGCAGGCGCCACTAACTTGAGTGCGTAGTTTTTGGTGGAAACCAATGCCTGTGGTTTCGTAGCCGTAGCTTCGTCCCATTTAATTCATGCTGTTGGTGTTGTGTTAGTTGTATCAGGATATTGGTTAGGCACTGGCTAACGTCACGAGATGGGCGTGACTTAATTTTTATATCCGTCACCTTAGCAAAGGAGGCGAACAGAAATTAAACTTCTTGGCCATCTTTACGGTTCCCTACCGCGTGGGTCCGCGCCCCTGGTGGTGTAATGCGTATGGGCGCGCTGTCACACTCTTACAAAATTCGTGGAAATGAATGCTGGGTGAATTCTTGGTTACCGCTTGCACAACGTGATATTGTGTCGCCTTTGTTAAAAAGTGTTCTTACAACACGTGGTCTGTCTTCGTTGAAATTAGCCTTCACACATATTTTTATAAATCCCCAAAAAATGCAATAAAATAAAATAACCCATAAATTTGGCCCGTTACAATATGTTCACGGATGAATGGGTCGAATTCTGCCAATAGCTCCAAAGCACCCAAAAATTACCATTATGTGGAGAACCAAATACTTCCTCAGAACCTCTGAATGCTAAGCCCCTTACACTCAAAAATTTGACTACTGCAATAACCCGTTTTAGGACATTGTGATAATATTCTGTTTCTTTCCTTAGTTGCTCCTGAAGCTGCTTGTCTAAAACAGACTTATTTTCTCTTCGTGTCAACCATACTAACATTGAATTCTTATGTTCATCAGAATTTTCGTGATTTTATAAACAAGTTCCTATGTGTTTCCAATCAGAAAATCCGGTTGTGTATTGAGAAGGGGTTTTAGAAAAAAGTTTGCAAGGCAAACAAAATACACTACCGACACTGGTTGAATAACATAACCAAGACCTTTCCAGTAATTGGCCATTTTTCATTTTCTTAACAAAATACCTATTTGAAAATGATCTGTTTTGTTCTTTGTATTTCTTTATTGAAGCTGAATATTGTAACGTAACGACTCTTTATCAAAGGTTTCCGCCTCTCCAAGAGTGTATTGCAATTACGGGTTTAGTTAATTCAGCCCCACTGTTGTAAGCGCCAATCTGTAACGTAACTACTCTATAGTGTGTGTGTGATGTCCGTCTTTTTTACAGTCTCGGATCGGTCAGAACACCTCTTAGCAATCGCCACTTATGAATTATAAAGACTGAAGTTTAAATAAAGTTGGTGGTAATGTTACCCAAACAAAGCAGAAATCGAGTGTGTGTGATTTGGGTCAAGTAGGAAAGTTGTTTAGCCTTCTTTTGAAGAGAGAGCAAGTACCGTTTGTTTACCCTCGGAGTAGACAATTTCTCAATTTTTCAAATATTTGCCGTGAACCGAATCAGCTGATTTTGACATTAGTCTCCAAATATAGGTTAACCAAACGACACTGTTGCTGAATACGACCTGGTGGATCGTCCTCTTCTTTTTTTTTCTGAAATCTACTACAACTACCCACTACAATAAAGGAAACACATTTTATTATTCAATATCATTTCTCAATAATATTTATTTATAATATTATTGGTTTTTCTCTTCCGCCAAAATACAAATATTACAATCGATATTTTCATTAACTAGTACATGATATCGACTTAATTGAGTAAACATGGAATTGTCATCAAATCTGGTTTTGACCGATTTTACAATTTTATCTTTTATTTAAACATCAATCAACATATAATTCTTTCATTTATTTCCCCAGGGTTAAGGGTAAGTTCTTTTTGTTATGAGATGGTCAGAAATGGATAATTATACTACGCTTTACAAATATAGAAAAACTTCAAAAATTTGTTTATTCTCTTAGTACGTAGTTCCGGATTTGTCCGTAAGAGAGCAGATTGTTTTTGTTTTTATTAAAACATGTGATTACACTTGGAAAGTTTTGTACTGAACGACAATTTGATTTGAGTTTTCTTTGTTAACTATTAAAAGAACTGTTTATATTACCTCTCTTCTCGAAGTTCTTACTTGTGTGAAGCTGTTTCTCAGGTGGTGTTCTTAGTTGTTTGTAATTTCATGACCGTCTGTCAGATACTATCTCGTCAAAAAAACTCGAAACGCGGCTAGGCTAGGCCTGGTCTTCCAAATGGTTTTTCACTTTTATTATGGAGTATAGCAAGTTACCTTTGATAATTAAGGTAGTGGTACTTAATGTTTATACTGTTAGTTAAAATTGCAATACTTTTGTGCTGTTCAAAAGATTTCTAAAGTATTTTTTTATACAATTTTTGTCTCATCATTTTGTCAACCGGACGGTTTTCAATCTCAAATTCGATTAAACAATACTTGTTATTTCGTTACTCTTAGTAACCCATAATTTTTATATCCTTTTTTATTGGTGCTGCTATTTACTTTTTAGTATATAGGCGGTTTGTAATTATTATAAATTTATTTTTGATTTCCAGAAAAATAATTCTTTTTAATTTTGGTTTCTTTCCCAATTTGATTTACATAATAGTTTTTTGTTTATTTTCTTATAACTTTAGATATAAGTCTTTAATATTATTATTAACTTTAAATGAATTTATATATTATTTATTAATCTCTTATAGTATTCTTACACTGCACTATTTTCTTCTGCCATTTTCCTCATACAGTATTATTTTATTTTTTATCATCATCTGATATTTAAATCTTTTATTTTTTTAAACAACCCTGGGTTATCTTATATAATAACACAATTATTTTATTAAATATAAAATTAACATAGGTACTAAATCTTGTTGCCTAAACAATATAAATCCTACAATCTAAACAAAATACATAATTAGTTAGTAGCATCATAGTCTACTATTATAGTCTATACTTCTCACTATAAGGGTTGCTGGTAGGCAAGATCTTGCACATTTTCATCACTGGTATTTTTTTCTTGGTATTGCGATTTTCCTTCGGTTAGATTCTCTTCGGATAAGGTCTCTTCCTTTTCACTTGTCAACGGATATGTAGCTATTACATTCTCGTTTTTATCTTCTAATTTAAAAAAAGTTTCAATTTTTGCACATTTATTTCTTTCTTTTTCTCGATCTGATTGTAATTTTCGTTTTTCAGCTCCACTTTTATATTTTCTAGTAAACATGTTGTAAAACAAGATTTTGATATTTTTCTGAAAATAAACAAAGAACTTGATATTTTTCTGAACATAAACATAACAATAGAGATATCGTTGTAATATTATCCCTTTCTTAACATTTTGATACTTTGTAATGAGTGCAGCGATTCACAAAATTTCATTAAAAATTGATTAGAGTTCATTTATTATGGAAAAATAAAGTAAAAACAACAAGTAACAGTTTTTGAAAAAACTTAAAGCTGACTGCGATAAGCAATAAATTTATTAAAGTGTAAAATAGTTTATAAGTGAAAAGTAAACGATTTTGATAAATTACATATTTTGTGATCGCTACTTAAACCCCTTGATTTTGATATCCTACTCGACAGGTTTGGAATAAAAAATAATTTTCAAGACGCCTTGTTTGACGATAAAACACCCTATCAACGCTCAATATTTTTAAATATTTTATAAATATTTTTTGAGAATATTTTGAAAATATTTCTAAGAAATATTTTTTTCCATCTTTTTTCGCGGACATTATAATATTGAAAAAATATTTATAAAATATTTTGAAATATTAAAGAAATATTGCAAATATTTTTTAGTAATATTTTAAAAATATTTCGGTGTTGATAAGGGAACATAATTTTGACTTTTATAGTTTTAATATAAAATAATATTTTTAATATCAGTGAAAAAAAAATATAATTTGTAGTTTTAAGAACATGAAATTCTAATCGCAAGAAAAATACAAAAAAATGAGTAGTATTTTGAAAATTCTAATTCAAAACTTCAAAAGATTCCGTCAAGAAATGGAATCCGTATTTGAATTAATAATTTAATCTAATGAGTTATTCCAATTATTGAAAGTTATTGTACCTACTTACAGTATAATTAAATAATTATATTGCTTAGTAATAAATAATGGTAATACGTACTTACCAAAAACAGGAAATTTTATATAAGATCACTGGATTTGCTGATTACTTTCAGTTATAACTAAAATAAGAGAAAGGTCCGATCTTTATAACCTTTAAGTTTCAACTTATTAGTAAACTAAACACTAAACACAGTACACTATAAACAATAACACTTAGTTTGTCACTTTGACGACGAGTAGAGAAGTGCGAAAAAAAAATTTGTTACCCGCCAACAATTAATGCATGAAGCCTGTTCGACTGCAAATGAGTACGTTTGCAAGAAAATACACCGAAAACAAGTGGCGGGAGTCCCCCGCTATTAAGACACAAGGATATACAACCAAAATAAGCCACGGGGAATCCCCCGTTCCGTTCGATAGGCGCGCACACGGCTTAATTGATCTCTGTGTTGCCAACCTTATGATAGATTTTTTTAATTCACAATATTGTCTGATGTCTTCTATTGGGGCTTGGGGCCCTTTATATCCACGGGGCCCTGGGCTGAAGCCCAATAAGCCTTTATATAGATCCGCCCCTGCTTATAGCCTAAACCGGCTTTCACCTTTAGAAGGCTTCATCAGAGGCTGCCATAGGTAGCGTTGTCCGTCTTGTTGTTGGCGAAAAACTATCTTTCGAAAAACTATCCCGTCGCCAACAACAAGACGGACAACGCTACCTATGGCAGCCTCTGATGAAGCCTTCAAAAGGTGAAAGCCGGTTTAGGCTGTAAGGTAAAACTTTACGTTTTTACTTACAAAAAACTTAGTGTTCCGAGTCGTCAATACTGTAGTGATATTTATATAAAATACAACTGTACAATAGTTATAATATGTCACAGGGAACAATTGTGAACAATAAGAATGTATTAGATGTAAGAAATATCATTATAAGAAAAGGATAAAGACATTGTAAAAAATTTTGAGGTAGGCCTAAACTACCATAGACGATTTTTAACAAATTACCACCTTAAAACTTAATGAGAAGTAATCATAATTGATAATGAAGTAGTAATTATAAAAGTTTATTAAAATTGAACAGAATAAATAAAATAAAATGGAAAATAAGATAGGTAAATAGATAGTAAAAAATAGTAATAAGTTTATTTTGTTAATCATTATCACATTCATACGGTGTGGGTACTCAAAATACTCGTATTAAAAAGACAGAAGCAATGGGAGTAACGAAAAGTTGATTAGAGTACTTATAAGTGAACAATTTGAATTATAAGGAATTAATGATTTACGATTCCGTGGGCGTTGTAATCTAACTTATAATTATCCCTTATATTATATTTCAGCCTCACTGTTGGGATCGCCAATTTGTAATCTAATCTAATATTGAGAGATATAATGTGTTCTTCCAATCGTTATCCACTTTGTTTTGAACAATACTGAAAAAACACGGAACTTGAAAAAACTGGCCAATCAGGGGTCATTATTGAGCATTAGGAACCAGATTTTGACACAGGTGAGTACACAGTTCATCTCGAGGCAACGACGAGGGAGCTACGCAGGTCGCTGCAAACAATAATGCAGAATTGATAGCCGACAGCTGATCAAAATCGTCTTAACCTAGAATAGCGAAGTTGAGGTTAGGTCGGATGTAAACAAGAGTGAAAGTATTTTTATTTCAGTGTCCTAATCCAGAGTACGTGGGCATAGGCAGTGAAATAATTAATAATTATTAATTAATTAAATAAAAATTTAATAGTGATAATACCAGAAATGACATCGAACGCAAGTATAAGTGACAATTACTAAATACTCAGAATAGTAATAAAATTTTTCAATTACGATGTTAGCAAACTTATTAAACATGTTATATCAATTTAAATCCAACAAGGCTTGGAACAGTATTTAAATTAATAGTTCAAATAATTATTATTGAAGAAATTAAGGAACAAAGACAAATGACTTTACGTATTGAATTGATTAAAATGTTTTATTAAATTATAGTAATTATAAAAGAAGAGATTTTATCATATGAACAATTAGCATGCTTTAAGGGTAACGAGAGCTATTAAGCGAATTAAAAAAAAAAAATGAAAAAACAAGTGAATTAATTTTAACCAAACCTTATTTTCATAATTAACTTGATGAACATACCGAGATAGGATGTATCAACTAATTCATGATAAACTTTAAAAACTGAGATTGATCATATACTAATTATTATGTATTGTGTTTAACTTTAAGATTGTTCCAAAATATTTAATAATGTTTAACCTATTAGCGAGGATACCCAATTACCTGTATTTTTTGTGTTATCCAATTTGATGAAGCAGATAATGAATTTTTTCACTAAAATGAATTCCTAACCGTATTGTACGGATATTTTAACGTTGTTAAAAAGGTATTAATAATTTAAAATTGATTTATTACTGTCCCAATGAAAATGGCTTTAACCTCAAAGGTCGGCAAAAGTCACATGTTTACTTTTTATGTTATTCATTAAGAAATTTTAATAATGTTATCACTCTCCTACTACTAAATAATGATAGTAGTACATTGCTTTATGTTTTTTGTATCTTGCAGTCTCAAAGAACCTACCGGTACTTTATTTTTTAAATAATTTAACCAAATACTTAGCGTCCAAGGTGGCAAACGATTTGAGTCAGAATTGTAACCCTGAGATATTATAATTTTAAAGAGTCTACCAGTAAACTTGAAACAAAAGAATGTTAAATAATATTATTGTAATTTAACAACATTTCAAAAATAGTTTCGCAGAATAAACATAATTTTTACCCCATCCAAGAGTTTTGACAAATTATTTCGTTAGACTAAGACGTTACAGCTTAGGTGGACAGCATCAACGGTTGCAGCATTGGTGGGTTTTTATAATTTTAAACTTTATGACCGTCTATGCAAATCAGCTTTGCTATTAGAACACCACTACAAGTAAGTACCTGTATAACCGATCACTTCTAATTTCAGTGAGGAGTCACATAAATAGTTTTATTTTATCAATGAGAGAACGTCGAGAATCAACTACGAACTCATTGAACCCGAACATAAAATAAACTAATTATTTTATTTAAACAAATACTAAACCAACGATCAGAAGCTTCAAGATTTTAAAAATAATTTAAAATATTTAAAAACAATTAATAATAATAAAAGTTTAAACAGAGGCATACTCGTTTTATTAAAATATTCATCTGTGTATATGGTTTACTAATTCAGGTGCCTTCAGATCAGCTTTTAACACATGAGCAAAAATTATGGTAAATGTTTCCATCATTCAATGTTTAACGATAGACATGATGAAGAGGTACATTACAACACAGAAAAATTATGAAATTGGATTTGTAAGTATTAAGGTTTTCAGAATATGTAATTCTGAAATTAAATTAAGAATTTGGGTATAGGTGTATAAAGAAAACAAAAATAACTATAGCCGCAAAAATCAGAAAGCTGACATACAAAACTAACATGTTAAGTATCCAAATGAAATGATCATTAGAAATAATATTAAATGATTTTTAGGTAATAACATTAAACCTATTAGAAAAAAACAATATGGTTTTTTAAAGAGTCATGATTTAATGAACAAATATTTAAAATTTGAAATTTTTATTGTACGTAGCACAATGTATAATAATTGGATAAAGTACAATAAAGTAATGCAACTGGATAAAATATAAGCACCAGTTATTATAGTAAGAGACTGCCTAATATCAATCGCCACTCATCTACCAAAAAATATTACACTGAAAAAAAAAAGAAATTTAACTGAAAGTATGTCTTATATAAACATTTTGGTTTATAAAAATGATGATAATGGATGATGTAGTCATACAAACAAACTATACCAAAATGACTAGTAAGAACTTTATAATCAAAATCTGAGTGAAAATGTACAACAAATTTTTACTCAACAAATATCTTAATTTCAATATATATTGAACTTTTCGTATATATAATAAAACAAATAATAAACATGTACCAAAATTCAAGTTACGTCACTCTTTGTGCACTTTTGGAAAACAACTCTCTTTTCTTTTAAGTCAGCAATTAAATTTTGTAAATAGAATGAAACAGAAGGTGCAAGAATGTAATGTGGTCAGCATACTCCAGCTGCCTATTAATATGTTATGAGTTACCCTAGGTACCCATTTCCACTGGCTGAGATAAGCTTGGGGGGGGGTGCTAAAAAACAGTTGTGTAACAAATGATACAATTTTAAAACTTTTCTAAAATAAGAACAAAATACTTTATTGGGAAATTACACACAGATGGTGAGACATTTGTCTTAAATTTACAAGCACAAAGAAAATAAATGTAAAGATAGAAGTATATTCTGCACATTCCACAAATTATTTCTAATAAAATCACTTCTAGACACTACAAAAACTACATGCCTAAAGAAAATTTAATCAATAATAATATGAAGTAATGTAATGATTATAGAGATGTAGTAATGTCCTATAATAAATCTGTGATTTGGATGTAGTGTGTCAGTACACAAAAATAACACATTCTATGTGAAGTCTGCTAAGCAAGTTCATGGATTCAACACCACAAGACATCATTTGATTAGAGAAGTAATTTCAGCCAAACAATCTTGGTTTTCTTATCAGCTTTATTAGTATTTTTATTGGTCATAAACAATATTAATAAGTTACATTAGGGGTGGTGCATCACAAATTGATTGAGAGACAGCTTTATTACAAAACCATATTATTTTTATTTTTGAATGGTACATAAAAACCTAAGTCTCCATAAATTAACTACAAAAATCTCTGAAACGTAACACAAAGTAAGTTGGGAAGAGCTTAAAATCTTTATTTTGAAAACAGTAATACTCATAAGGATGTTTTGTACATGTTATGTAATTAATTACTGGGCATTTACTCAGTTTATTTAATCTGTTTTCTACACAATAGTGTAAGCAGTGACTTCTAAGCTGACTATGAATATGTTTACACGTGTATATCAACTTAGATTTTGCCCAAAGCACCTGAAAGTTGTTTGCAACTGTCATAATGTTATTATCACTGCTATGCACTACTGGGTAGAGTAAAATTATTGTAATTATATTTTATATGGAAATAAAATTTAATTTAATGAATCTTCTTTACTCATAAAACCTTAGCTCATAGTAAATAATACACTACTGAAATAGTGTTCTTCCATGGAAGCTGAAATTGATTTTTGCTGGATATAAATCTACCTTAATTCTGTCTGCCTCTTCCAGTTGTAAGTAATCTGGATCCTAATATTTACAGTTCTAAAAAGAAAATAAGAAGTCATAGGGCCTCTACCTTTACATCATTATGCAGCCTATCTAGATCTCCGTTTAAATTATTAATTCTGTCCACTGTCCATTAATAATATAACAAGACTCGCTCCACTCCATTCAGGCTTAGTATCAGCATTACTGCTTAACTGCTAAACGTAATTGTATTATAAACTTGAGTTTTCGTCTAACTGTCATATTACATAATCTGTCTCCGAGTGTTATTCCTTGCAATAATCATTTCACTGGTGTGTGTACTTCATGAATTTACAGGTTCCATTTTTAATTCGTACAGTATTTTGGTAC
The DNA here is from genome assembly GCA_034769895.1 of Magicicada septendecula. Classification (NCBI taxonomy): domain Eukaryota; kingdom Metazoa; phylum Arthropoda; class Insecta; order Hemiptera; family Cicadidae; genus Magicicada; species Magicicada septendecula. The sequence goes on from CM068367.1 coordinate 492,258,723, forward strand.
TGTGGTATTTTGTATGGTGTGTGGTCTCCTTTTTTTATAACAAAGATGTTTATTAATTTTCTATAGGTTATTCCTGAAAATTTTATTCTTCCTTGTGACTCACTGGTTTGTTATCTCTACCAGTTATCAACTTATGGCCTAAATATTTATATGAATATACATACTTATTCTATCTCCACATCACATGCTGAAATGTTTTGCTGAGAAACTAAGTTTGTCATGTAGTTTTGTTTTGAAGCAATTCTGAGTTTATTTAATTTTGTTTTGCGTTGACATTTGATGTCCAATTACTAGACATGTCCAGAAAGTAAAGATACAAAATGTCTTCAAATTTTTTTAAATATTTATAATTCTACCAGGAAAAATAACTTCCTGGGACAAATATAATAGAGTCCAGGAACTTGCCTTCCTCTTCTGCATAATATGTGAGAAACATGAGTATGGGACCTAGCCATTCTTTCTTGCACCTGTCTCTTAACATTTTGGGCACTCAATAACCACACAGTTTTATAACCTAATTTTGTCTTCATAGTTTCAGATTCTTAAATGGCCCCTAGATGATCAATATTATTGTACAATATTTAAGGTTTCACAATAATATTGAAAGAGTGTGCAATATTATTGAGTGATCAAAACTTTTTGAAATATATTGTGCAATATAAAAAAATTGTGCCATCTGTAGGTAAATAACAAAAAATAAACTAAACATCTGCTCAACAGTCCATCATAAAGGACCAAGGCATACAGCACAGCTTTTGTGTTTAATGGGACGGTTGCATGGCTAGTACAACACATCGCCAGCCACTAGTTGCGGTATTCACAGCTGGGAGGTTCTATATAATATAATATAACATTGTATAATATAATAATATAACAGTATAACCATTGTTATCTCAGTTGGTTACTCAATTTTGCCTCATAATGCTGAGTGCACTCAGCCTCCACATCTGTAGGTAGTATTGTTCAATACCCCATCGTGAATTTGTGGAGTACAGTTGCTCACCATCCAGGTCTTCATTCTTTGTTTCAGAATTTGTTTAGTTTAGTTCTTTCTTTTGTTTTCATCTCTTTTTCAAAGCATATTTCATCTCTTTTTTCATTTTACCATATTTTTTTCTTATTTATACAGTGTTTATTTATGAATGCAAAAGACAAAGAAAGAGCATTTATTGTTGGATGCATGCAACTTTACAAAACCTTACAAGATTTATTGAATGTCAAGTTGAATGAATACAAAAGTAGACAGGAGAAAAATAAGCTGTATGAGATATTGCTCAACAAATATAAAGAGACATATATTACAGCTACAAGGGAAGATCTAACAAAAAAGTTCAATTCCTTGAGAACCAACTACAGAAAAGAAGTGAAAAGAATTAATGACCTCATCTCAACTCTTTTAATGACCTCATCTCAAACCTCAACTCTTTTATCAAGTTTTCATGCGTTAATGTTTGCCACTCTTTATACCAATTCTTCATCCACCTTCTTCTTACAGCAAAATAGAGCAACAACAACAGCAGGAGAATCTTCGTCGTCCAACATCTTTCTTGTAACAAACTAAATTATTGTGCAGTAATATTAATTTTGGATTAAGCTGTCTAGGGGGAACTTCAATATTATTGGACCATATTATTATCCAAATATGTTGATCATCTAGGTGCCGCTTTAGGTATTTTAGGATCGTTTCATGTTCACTTTTATTATCAGTCACCAATCTGAACAAATTTTTCTTCAATATTTTGGAGAAGGTCGTCAGACATCAAAAATGACCTACCACTCCTTTGTTCATCATGAATATAAATATTTCATTCTGAGAATTCAAAAGACAACTTCAAGACCTTTTGTCAAGTTGTAATGCCACCATAAACATCAACAATTTGTCTGTGTATTTCCATTCACTTTTTATCTTTAAAAAATGTATCTCAGAACAAACTTCGCATTGGCAGGATTTTAGATCAATGGTGCCATTTTTTGTATATACAGACAATGCATTTGCATATATAGTCACTCAATACATTTGTAGTCTATGATGATACAGATTCAATCTGGCAAACGTGATTAACACTAAATAAAATAAAATTTCAAAAGAAATCATTTATTATTGTGATACTTACAGATATAAAGAACTGCGAGAATACTGAAATAAGAATTACCAATCACACACACAAACTCATGTCCCCAGATTGAAGTCAGCTTAGTGACAAAGTTTTGAGAGTTTTTGTTGACCCACCAAATCAAATGGCTTTTCATAATCAACAAACACTGAAATAAGGGGTTTATTGTTTTCAGCGTGTTTTTCAGGTAATACTTTAAATCTGAATATATTACTTTTATTCAATGGCAATACAAGACAGGTCGAAAACTTCCACAAATACATAAACACAATACACCACAAACTAAAATTTACTCTGGAAATAGAACAAAACAATAGAATAAATTTTCTGGACCTAACAATTAACAAAACAAACAATACATACACGTATAAAATATACAGAAAACCAACCACAACTGACATGGTTATACACAACACATCAAACCATCCAACGCACCACAAACATGCGGTCTTCAACCATATGCTCCATAGACTAACAAAATATCGGTATGGAGAACCATACATGACTTCCATATTCTAAGATTTATATTTAAAATCATTTTCAGCCAAACAGCCAGGCTGTGTCTTACCTGCCTTTTTATTGCTGTATTAAATGAAAAATATTATATTACATTAAAATGAAAAAATTATAATTTTATTGCCTGGCAACAAAATTATTTTATTTTTAACAATTACCATTGTTTCAAAAAGTTTAAATAAATTTTCAAGTACTTTACTCTTGTTAAAACGTAAAAGGTTGCAAGTAAACTACCCCTTCCCCTTAACCGATCTTCACCAAAATCGAAAGTCATTGAGACCTCTACAATTCAGGGACGTATGCAAAAAATTATTTGATTCTGTTTGAATTTGCGGCTGTTATCGTTTGCCATAGAAAATACGCTTGATAAAAAAACGTTGCAGGTAAACTACCCCTTCCCCTTAACCGATCTTCACCAAAAACAACAGGTCTTGAGTACTCTACAAATCAGGGCTGTATGCAAAACATTATTTGATTCTGTTTGAATTTGCGGCTGTTATCGTTTGCCATAGAAAATAAAACGTAAAAGGTTGCAGGTAAACTACCCCTTCCCCTTAACCGATCTTCACCAAAAACAATAGGTCTTGAGTACTCTACAAATCAGGACTGTATGCAAAACATTATTTGATTCTGTTTGAATTTGCGGCTGTTATCGTTTGCCATATAAAATACCCTTGTTAAAAAAACGTTGCAGGTAAACTACCCCTTTCCCTCAACCGATCTTCACCAAAAACAATAGGTCTTGCGAAATCTACAATTCAGGGCTGTATGCGAAACATTATTTGATTCTGTTTGAATTTGCGGCTGTTATCGTTTGCCAAAAAAAAAAAAAATTCCCTTGATAAAAAAAACCGTTGCAGGTAAACTACCCCTTCCCCTCAACCGATCTTCACCAAAAACAATAGGTCGCGAGTACTCTACAAATCAGGGCTGTATGCAAAAAATTATTTGATTCTGTTTGAATTTGCGGCAGTTGTCGTTTGCCATAGAAAATACGCATGATAAAAAACGTTGCTGGTAAACTACCCCTTCCCCTCAACCGATCTTCACCAAAAACAATAGGTCTTGAGTACTCTACAAATCAGGGCTGTATGCAGAAAATTATTTGATTCTGTTTGAATTTGCGGCTGTTATCGTTTGCCATAGAAAATACCCTTGTTAAAAAAACGTTGTAGGTAAACTACCCCTTTCCCTTAACCGATCTTCACCAAAAACAAAAGGTATTGAGAACTCTACAATTTAGGGCTGTATGCAAATAATCTTTTCATTCTGTTTGAATTTGCGGCTGTTATCGTTTGCCATAGGAAATACCCTTGTTAAAACATAAAACGTTACAGGTAAACTACCCCTTTCCCTTAACCGATCTTCACCAAAAACAATAGGTCTTGAGAACTCTACAATTCAGGGCTGTATGCGAAACATTATTTGATTCTGTTTGAATTTGCGGCTGTTATCGTTTGCCAAACAAACAAAATTTCCCTTGCTAAAAAAAAACCGTTGCAGGTAAACTACCCCTTTCCCTCAACCGATCTTCACCAAAAACAATAGGTCGCGAGAACTCTGCAAAACCGGGCTGTATGCAAAAAATTATTTGATTCTGTTTGAATTTGCGGCAGTTATCGTTTGCCATAGAAAAAAAATCTAAGACAGACAGACAGACAGACAGACAGACAGACACACAGACACACAGACACTTTTCGGAAAACGACTTTTTTTCATGTTTTGAGTGTAGTAGAATCAGAATCTGCAATAATCTCGAACACGATTTTTTTTGCCATCACCATACTTCCATTCCTTAAGGAATATGGAAGTAAAATACCATTAAGTAAACAAGATTATAACAATGAACTCAACACAATCAAATATATAGCAATAAAAAAACGGCTACAACCCTAATTTAATAAACAAACTACACAAACACAGCATAAACAAAAACACTAAATACTAACAACACACAACAAACTAAATACATCACACTCACATACCATAACATCAACACACACAAAATCGCCAACACATTCAGGAAACACAAGTACAAAATAGCATACAGAACAAACAATACCATCAAAGAAACACATCAATGATACAAACATGGACACAGACAAATACAACAAAACAGGTGTTTACAAATTAAACTGTAATTATTGCAATAGTTTCTATATAGGCCAGACGGGAAGATCTTTTTCACCTCGTTACTCTGAACACCTAAAATCTTTATCCAACAACAATATATATTCCGCGTTTGCCACACACATACACACAAAAAACCACAGCTACACCAACATAGATACTAATCTTGAAATATTACACTACTTACCCAAAAGTCAAAAACTAAACACAGCAGAACAATATGAAATATACAAACACTACACAACACAATCAAACAGCATACTTAACGACCAATTACACTATAAATCACACACACTTTTTGACACAATAATACATAAAACAAACAATAATTCGGATCCCCGCGCCAATCCCCTTCCACCACACACCACCCCCACTCAACCTACCAAATAAAACCGTTACGAGTTACTTTGTCTGTCTCAATCCGCTGAAGAAGGTGCACATCATGCCGAAACACGTACGGGAGAAAACAAGTAAGTTTCACAAGGGAAAGTTCAATATTCTATATTAATTTAGTACTGTGAAAAAAGAAGATGAACCATCAAAACAACTATAATACCGCAGACAAAGCGTATTTCATCAACAAATACAGAAACACCAAAAAACAAGTAACGAAAACTTCCTTACACATTGCCTTCAATAAAACATGCCGAACACACAACATCATACCAACACATGGACAAATTACAATAAAACAAAACACAAATGCTGCACTTCAAACCAAACGAAAAGCTGAAAACCTACACCTAAACAACACAATCAATTATTTATACCATAAAAAAGACACACTTATTAGACAGGCATATAACTTACACGTAAAACTTACAGAAATATTATACCACATAGAACTCGAAAATGTAATACAACATACACAAGACAATATAAACAAACTCAAATCGATAATACAAGATCGACACAAAAAAAAAATAACAAACCTCACAACACGCACAATAGAAACAATTCCCAAACTGACACACAAATTCCACACACGCACAGTAAACACAACTGACGTTAATTTCACAACTGATGAAATGGCTTTATTAAACGAAGGACTAAAACATAATTTAAAAACAATACATCCAACAACAACAACCACAATAGACATATACGCGACGTAATCATAGACACAGAAACAGCTGTACAAAACACACTTGATTAACGATCAAGATTCCATATGAGAAGACATAAAACGAAAACTACAACGCACACAAATACAACCAAAAAGACAACAACGAAATTAAAACGCTTAATAATATAAAACAAAAGTTACTTGAACACAACATGACAATATTAAAAGCTGATAAAGGGAAATAAACATCATAATGGACAAACAAGAGCTAAACACTAAAGTAGAGAAATTCTTCAACGAAAATAATATAACAAAAATAAATAAAGACCCCACACTAAAATTTCAAAAACAAATTTATAAATAACACAAAACCCATAATCCAACCAGAAAACACCAAATACCTCAAACAAATCAAACCTAACCCCCCAAAACTAAATGCTTTACCAAAAATACACAAACCTAACATCCCCATCAGACCCTTAATAAACGACACACAAGCTCCCTCCCACAAAATCGCAAAACACCTAGACAAAATAATCAGGAAAAACATTAATCTCAGTAACAACACTTCTGTCAAAAACAACATAGAACTAATCAACAAAATTGAACACATCCACATCCCACACAATTGAACATTAGCATATTTTGACATAACTAATTTATACACCAATGTACCCATTAAAGAAACTATACAAACACTAGAACATTTACTCAGACAAAACAACACGCCCAAAACACACATACATGAGATCATCACACTCACCAAAATAATTACAGAACAAAATTAATTCACGTACAACAACAAGATATACAAACAAACATACGGTCTCCCGATGGGATCCCCCCTATCAGGAATACTGGCTGAAATATTCATACACAACATAGAACAGAACCACATAATAAACAACAACAAATACACCAAAAAATCATTTATTGGCACAGGTATGTGGATGATATATCACTTTTATTAAATGGCAATACAAGACAGGTCGAAAACTTCCACAAATACATAAATACAATACACCACAAACTAAAATTTACACTGGAAATAGAACAAAACAATAGTATAAATTTTCTGGACCTAACAATTAACAAAACAAACAATACACACACTATATAGAATATTGAAACTTTCACTTGTGAAACTTACTTGTCTTTTCTTCTCGTACGCGTTTTGGCGTGGTGTTCGCCTTTGTCAGCTTGGAGACAGACTGCCATTAACTTGTAACGCTTTTTATTTTGAAAGGTATAGTGGGGGTGGTGTGTGGAGGAAGGGGATTGGTGCGGGGATCCAAATTATTGTTAGTTTTATGTATTATTGTGTCAAAAAGTGTGTGTGATTTATACTGTAATTGGTCGTTAAGTATGTTGTTTGGTTGTGTTGTGTGGTGTTTGTATATTTCATATTGTTCTGCTGTGTTAAGTTTTCGACTGTTGGGTAAGTAGTGTAATATCTCAAGATTAGCAGGGGCGGATCTATATAAAGGCTTATTGGGCTTCAGCCCAGGGCCCCGTGGATATAAAGGGCCCCCAGCCCCAAGACATCGGACAATATTGTAAATTAAAAAAATCTATCATAAGGTTGGCAACACAGAGATCAATTAAGCCGTGTGCGCGCCTATCGAACGGAACGGGAAATTCCCCGTGGCTTATTTTGGTTGTATATCCTCGTGTCTTAATAGCGGGGGACTCCTGCCGCTTGTTTTCGGTGTATTTTCTCGCAAACGCACTCATTTGCAGTCGAACAGGCTTCATGCATTAATTGTTGGCGGGTAACAAATTTTTTTTTCGCACTTCTCTACTCGTCATCAAAGTGACAAACTAAGTGTTATTGTTTATAGTGTACTGTGTTTAGTGTTTAGTTTACTAATAAGTTGAAACTTAAAGGTTATAAAGATCGGACCTTTCTCTTATTTTAGTTATAATTGAAAGTAATCAGCAAATCCAGTGATCTTATATAAAATTTCCTGTTTTTGGTAAGTACGTATTACCATTATTTATTACTAAGCAATATAATTATTTAATTATACTGTAAGTAGGTACAATAACTTTCAATAATTGGAATAACTCATTAGATTAAATTATTAATTCAAATACGGGTTCCATTTCTTGACGGAATCTTTTGAAGTTTTGAATTAGAATTTTCAAAATACTACTCATTTTTTTGTATTTTTCTTGCGATTAGAATTTCATGTTCTTAAAACTACAAAATCTATTTTTTTTTCACTGATATTAAAAATATTATTTTATATTAAAACTATAAAAGTCAAAATTATGTTCCCTTATCAGCACCGAAATATTTTTAAAATATTACTAAAAAATATGTGCAATATTTCTTTAATATTTCAAAATATTTTATAAATATTTTTTCAATATGTCCGCGAAAAAAGATGGAAAAAATATTTCTTAGAAATATTTTCAAAATATTCTCAAAAAATATTTATAAAATATTTAAAAATATTGGGCGTTGATAGGGTATTTTATCGTCAAACAAGGCGTCTTGAAAATTATTTTTTATTCCAAACCTGTCGAGTAGGATATCAAAATCAAGGGGTTTAAGTAGCGATCACAAAATATATAATTTATCAAAATCGTTTACTTTTCACTTATAAACTATTTTACACTTTAATAAATTTATTGCTTATCGCAGTCAGCTTTAAGTTTTTTCAAAAACTGTTACTTGTTGTTTTTACTTTATTTTTCAATAATAAATGACCTCTAATCAATTTTTAATGAAATTTTGTGAATCGCTGCACTCATTACAAAGTATCAAAATGTTAAGAAAGGGATAATATTACAACGATATCTCTATTGTTATGTTTATGTTCAGAAAAATCTCAAGTTCTTTGTTTATTTTCAGAAAAATATCAAAATCTTGTTTTACAACATGTCTACTAGAAAATATAAAAGTGGAGCTGAAAAACGAAAATTAAAATCAGATCGAGAAAAAGAAAGAAAGAAATGTGCAAAAATTGAAACTTTTTTTAAATTAGAAGATAAAAACGAGAATGTAATAGCTATATATCCGTTGACAAGTGAAAAGGAAGAGACCTTATCTGAAGAGAATCTAACCGAAGGGAAATCGCAATACCAAGAAAAAAATACCAGTGATGAAAATGTGCAAGATCTTGCCTACCAGCAACCCTCTGATCCCTCTGAGAACGATATTGTTGTTCAGCAAGAGGACAGTCATACCGAGGCGGAAAGAAATTTAACAAATATAGGCTTCAAGTTTGAGAAATATGTTGACGTGGGCCTGTGGCCAGTATTGCTTAATAATGAGTTTATTCAAGACATCCTCTCACATGAAATAACTGACTTCCAAAATAAAGATCCGAAAAATATATATTCAGCTTCAATAAAGAAATACAAAGAACAAAACAGATCATTTTCAAATAGGTATTTTGTTAAGAAAATGAAAAATGGCCAATTACTGGAAAGGTCTTGGTTATGTTATTCAACCAGTGTCGGTAGTGTATTTTGTTTGCCTTGCAAATTTTTTTCTAAAACCCCTTCTCAATACACAACCGGATTTTCTGATGGGAAACACATAGGAACTTGTTTATAAAATCACGAAAATTCTGATGAACATAAGAATTCAATGTTGGTATGGTTGACACGAAGAGAAAATAAGTCTGTTTTAGACAAGCAGCTTCAGGAGCAACTAAGGAAAGAAACAGAATATTATCACAATGTCCTAAAACGGGTTATTGCAGTAGTCAAATTTTTGAGTGTAAGGGGCTTAGCATTCAGAGGTTCTGAGGAAGTATTTGGTTCTCCACATAATGGTAATTTTATGGGTGCTTTGGAGCTATTGGCAGAATTCGACCCATTCATCCGTGAACATATCGAACAAAGAGAACTGCGACCAAAACCGATAATATCGTATTTATCAAAAACAGTATATGAAGAAATCATTGAGATTATGGGCAAACAGGTAATTAAGCAAATTATAACTCAAATAAATAACGATGACACAAAGTACTATTCAATTGTGTTGGATTCTACCCCAGATCTGTCTCACAATGATCAACTTGCTATTGTATTACGATACTGTTTTCGGGGAAAAGTGTATGAAAGGTTCGTATCATTCATTAAAATTAGTAGTCATACTGGCTTACATTTATTTAATATTCTACAAGAGTTTTTAGAAAGAAATGGACTACTACTGGATAATTGTAGGGGGCAGTCTTATGGCAACGCTGCTAATATGGCGGGTCAATACAATGGTCTACAAGCACTACTAAAACAAAAAAATAAATCCGCAGATTATGTGTCGTGTGCTGCGCATTCCCTTAACCTAGTTGGTGAAGAATCTGTTGAGGTTGCAACTAAAATTGTGAACTTTTTTGGAGTTGTGCAAAAAGTATACGTTTTCTTTTCCGCTTCGACCCACAGGTGGGAACTGTTCCAACGTGAAACAAAACTAAAATTTACTTTAAAAAGTTTGAGCCAGACCAGATGGTCTTGTCACTATGATGCAGTTAAAGCTTTAAAAAATAATTATGATGACATTTTGAAAATTTTCAAAAGTTTTAGTGAAAATGAGGATGAGAAAGTTGATTTTCGAAAAGAGGCAGAAAATTTATTTAATAAACTGACGAAGCTCGATACTGCAATTTTAATAATTTTTTGGGAAGAAATTTTAGAGCTATTCAATTTAGTTAGCAAAAAATTACAGAGCCCTGGTTTAGATATTTGTGAAGGCAATAAGTTAATTATATCATTAAAAGAGTTTGTAAGTAATATACGGCACCAATCAGATCAAAAACTAAAGGAATACGAAGAGAAAGCTAAAAAGTTAAGTACTAGTGTGAGAACAGAATACAGTGACATAAACAAGAGACGCATTACTTTAAAATTTTCAGATAAATCTACAGACAAAGTCTCAGTATACGGCGCAGAAAAATTTAAAAGAGACACGCTAAACGTTGCATTGGATAAGCTGATCATGGATTTAAATAGAAGAAGCCAAGTCTATGAGACATATAGCAAGAAATTCAAATTTTTAATGGATTTGCAAGACAAAAATATGGAAAACATCGCTCTGGAAAGTGTACGTAATATTGCTGATTATTATTCAGATGACGTAGACGAAATTTTGTGAATGAGTGCATTCAGTTAAAATCTTACTTAATACAGTCTAAGCCAGAGCTTACACCTCTTGCAGTGAAATTTTTATGCTAATTTATGAAAAGCAACTTGTTGATGTTTTCCCAAATTGCTATACTATCTTGAAAATTTTTTTAACGTTGCCAATGACTAGCTGTGAAGCGGAGCGCTCTTTCTCCAGGATGTCGTATATAGAAAACAAATACAGGACAACAATGTCGAACGATCGACTAAATCATTTATCAGTTCTTTCCATTAATTTTGATTTAACTAAGGAGTTACAATGTGATGAGCAAATAAAAGAATTTGCGGCACAAAAATGCAGAAAGGTTGCTTTATAATTTATATAACATGATTGCACGAAACCTGTTGATTTCTTTTGCAATAATATCTTACAATGCTGTTTATGTGTCTAAGTCATATTAAATAAATCTAATAATTTATTATATATATTGTCCTTTTTTTCTATACTGTGTACCTAGTACATCATTATCTAAAACGGTTTTTTTATTGGCAGTTAGTTGACAATTTAGACAGGCCCCTTAGTAGTATTAGCCCAGGGCCCCACAAACTCACGGTCCGCCCCTGAAGATTAGTATCTATGTTTTGTTGTACCTATTGTTTTTTATGTGTATGTGTGTGGCAAAGGCGGAATGTATATTGTTGCTGGCTAAAGCTTTTAGGTGTTCAGAGTAACGAGATGAAAAAGATCTTCCCGTCTGGCCTATATAGAAACTATTGCAATCATTACAATTTAATTTGTAAACACCTGTTTTGTTGTATTTGTCTATGTCCGTGTTTGTATCATTGATGTGTTTTTTGATGGTATTGTTTGTTCTGTATACTATTTTGTACTTGTGTTTTCTGAGTGTGTTGGGGAGTTTGTGTGTGTTGGAGTTATGGTATGTGAGTGTGATGTATTTAGTTTGTTGTGTGTTGTTGGTATGTTGTGTTTTGTTTTTGTTTATGATGTGTTTGTGTAGTTTGTTTATTAAATTAGGGTTGTAGGTATCCGTTTTTTATTGCTATGTATTTGATTGTGTTGAGTTCATTATTATAGTCCTGTTTACTTAATGGTATTTTAGTTAGTCTATGGAGCATATGGTTGAAGGCCGCATGTTTGTGTTGCGTTGGATGGTTTGATGTGTTGTGTATAACCATGTCAGTTGTGGTTGGTTTTCTGTATATTTTATACGTGTGTGTATTGTTAGTTTTGTTAATCGTTAGGTCCAGAAAATTTATACTATTGTTTTGTTAAATTTCCAGTGTAAATTTTAGTTTGTGGTGTATTGTGTTTATGTATTTGTGGAAGTTTTCAACCTGTCTAGTGTTGCCATTGAATAAAAGTAATATATCATCTACATACCTGTGCCAATAAATGATTTTGTTGGTGTATTTGTTGTTGTTTATTATGTGGTTCTGTTCTATGTTGTGTATATATATTTCTGCCAGTATTCCTGATATGAGGGATCCCATCACACACGTATAAAATATACAGAAAACCAACCATACACACACGTACAAAATATACAGAAAACCAACCACAACCGACATGGTTATACACAACACATCAAACCACCCAACACAACATAAACATGCGGCCTTCAACCATATGCTCCATAGACTAACTAAAATACCATTAAGTAAACAGGACTATAATAATGAACTCAACACAATCAAATACATAGCAATAAAAAACGGATACCTACAACCCTAATTTAATAAACAAACTACACAAACACATCATAAACAAAAACAAAACACAACATACCAACAACACACAACAAACTAAATACATCACACTTACATACCATAACTACAACACACACAAACTCGGCAACACATTCAGAAAACACAAGTACAAATTAGCATACAGAACAAACAATACCATCAAAAGACACATCAATGATACAAACACGGACATAGACAAATACAACAAAACGGGTGTTTACAAATTACATTGTAATGATTGCAATAGTTTCTATATAGGCCAGACGGGAAGATCTTTTTCATCTCGTTACTCTGAACACCTAAAAGCTTTAGCCAACAACAATATATATTCCGCGTTTGCCACACACATACACACAAAAAACAACAGCTACACCAACATAGATATTAATCTTGAGATATTACACTACTTACCCAAAGGTCAAAAACTTAAAACAGCAGAACAATATGAAATATACAAACACCACACAACACAACCAAACAACATACTTAATGACCAATTACAGTATAAATCACGCACACTTTTCGACACAATAATACATAAAACTAACAATAATTTGGATCCCCGCGCTAATCCCCTTTCTCCACACACCACCCCCACTATACCTTTCAAAATAAAAACTGTAACAAGTTAATGACAGTCTGTCTCCAAGCTGACGAAGGCGAACACCACGCCAAAACGCGTACAAGAAGAAAAGACAAGTAAGTTTCGCAAGTGAAAGTTTCAATATTCTATATAGTTTAGTGCTGTGAAAAAAGATGATGAACAATCAAAACAACTATAATACACACACGTATAAAATATACAGAAAATCAACCACAACTGACATGGTTATACACAACACATCAAACCATCCAACGCAACACAAACATGCGGCCTTCAACCATATGCTCCATAGACTAACAAAAATACCATTAAGTAAACAAGATTATAATGATGAACACAACACAATCAAATATATAGCAATAAAAAACGGCTACAACCCTAATTTAATAAACAAACTACACAAACACAGCATAAACAAAACAACAAAACACTAAATACTAACAACACACAAAATCGCCAGCACATTCAGGAAACACAAGTACAAAATAGCATACAAAACAAACAATGCCATCAAAGAAAAACATCAATGATACAAACACGGACACAGACAAATACAACAAAACAGGTGTTTACAAATTAAACTGTAATTATTGCAATAGTTTCTATATAGGCCAGACGGGAAGATCTTTTTCACCTCGTTACTCTGAACACCTAAAAGCTTTATCCAACAACAATATACGTTCCGCCTTTGCCACACACATACACACAAAAAACCTCAGCTACACCAACATAGATACTAATCTTGAAATATTACACTACTTACCCAAAAGTCAAGAACTAAACACAGCAGAACAATATGAAATATACAAAAACTACACAACACAACCAAACAGCATACTTAACGACCAATTACACTATAAATCACACACACTTTTTGACACAATAATACATAAAACAAACAATAATTCGGATCCCCGCGCCAATCCCCTTCCACCACACACCACCCCCACTCAACCTACCAAATAAAACCGTTACGTGTTACTGGCAGTCTGTCTCAATCTGCTGAAGAAGGCGCACATCATGCCGAAACGCGTACGGGAGAAAACAAGTAAGTTTCACAAGTGAAAGTTCAATATTCTATATTAATACTTTAAAGACTAGTAAACAGATCCGTTATAGCAAATAGATATAAATCTAGCTTAGTCTCTTGGCTAGTACAAGTCACACTTTCCGTTACACATTTTGTTAGTTTTCTTGGAATAGTGGTTAGTGGATGGGTAATCTAATTACAGGACTACAAAAATTGTAAAAAAAAAATTCATTCCAGAGAACTAGCAAACAGCATGTATGTGAATTCTTGATTTCTCCCATCTCCTTTTAGCACCAGAAGAATAATTTTTCAACCCTACTTCTATGCAAACAAACTCTCATAAATTATGTCTCCTAATGTACATCTAAAAACTTGTCAACATGCACTATATAGTATTTCCTACAATTTTTCACTCTACCTGAAAACAAATAAAGAGTAATAATTGTGATATGTAGTTCCAACAGTTTTCTTAACTTTACTGAGGAGAAAGTTTTCTTAATGTTCCTATGTTTGTCTTGTGAAAAATACACCATACAAAAGTATATATAGGCGACTGAATGATAAGCCATATCTAACATAAAATATCTATCCCAAGTGATTTCTTTACAGTTACTTGACAGTCATTTACAACATATATTTACTCCTAAAAATTAATCACAATCCCACTAATAATAATTATTATCAATATTATAACAATTATTAATGGTATATGTTCCTTATTGTTTTTTAATTATTATTTCTTCATACTTATTTTTAAATTAGAGTTTTTAATTATTTTACACATAACCTATGTGTCACTAGTGTTAAAGGACGAGACTCTCTCGTTTCTAAATATTTAGTCTCAGGGTTATTTATTTAATATGGGGTCTTGTAATTTGTTTATTATTATTATTCAAAGCTTGTACTTTATTATTAAGTCATTGGTTGGTGATTTATTCCACCCAATTCAACCTATTGTTGAATCCGATAGTGAATAAATCAGTTACTTACACTTTTTATCGTCGTTTTAAATGTCAGTTTATTTGGTTTAAAAATGTTTTTTAATTCACTTCTTAGAGTTGATTCACTTGAAGATCCGTTGGCTCTCCATTGATCGGCGGTGGTGAGATGATCAGTAATGTCCTGCCTATACACTAACATAAACATACACAAACATGATATTTACGATAATTTATACTGTGTAATAATATATATAGGTCGGTGTGGTTGGAAAAAATCATTCCATTTGAATGATTCGCTCTGGAAGTCTGGTACCAACCGCCTCATTTTTCTCACTAAGCTGTATCTACTGATTACAATAAAAGCCAACTCTTTCAAAGGTTCAAATGACAATAATGATTTAGTCAACTCTAGAACAATAAAATTTGGTACAATAATATAATTTACTTTCCTTTTGGTTAACAGTTAAATTCGAACATGGACTCTAAAACATTTAAAAATCTCAGGTTGGTATGACTGCATTTGGCTAGTCGAATAATTTTGTTGGTAAACAAATAGGTTATGAAGTGTTATTAAACTTGTAATGTTATTAATATTATTAGTAGTAGTAGTAATAATAGTAGTAGGTTCTTTGAGTCTGCAAAATACACATATTTAATAAAATTGCTACGGTTATAATAAGTAGATAAAATATAAACTCATTGATTATTAATTTGAAAGAATATAAAGTATGAACAAATGTCCATGGTTAAACATTGAAGTTGGGATAAGTTTGTGCAACCTTGTTTGTTTAAAAGTTATTAATTATTTGTTAACAAGTGATAATAATTATTAGAATTCAAGGTCATGGATTATAAACATCTCCTAGACTGGATGTACATAACTCAGGTACTTGTAATTCATTGGATATATTTATGCCACCCTCTGGAGTAACTCTTAATTAATTATTGAAATAAAATATTTTACATTCTTATCTTATGGTTAGGGCACATACTCCCTTCATTGGTTATACAATGTCTTTGCTTATACTAATACATTGAATCATATAAATAGTTAAAATTGTCGTTAATGAAAGCGTTTAATTTTGACAGTGTTTATCTTTATTACAGAGTTCCCTTCCTTTTGGAATTGGGTATTTAATTGATTAACTGATGTTAATTCAATACGCTATTAGCGTTCTGTTACGTATATATTACTATACAATCATAATATAATAGTTGTGGGTATTTGATACTTGCGTAACTGGTCGTTCGTAGGGATTACACTTTTTTTTAATTAATTAAAATTCTTTATTTAATTAATTAAACTTTTATAACTGCACTACACTCACTCCTATGCGCATGTACTCCGAATTGTTTTCACTTAAAAATATACTGCACTATTTTTCTTCAGTAGACATAACCTCCACTCATGGTTTGAGGTTAGCGTATGTTTACATCTGGCCGCTGTCAAACGCACGTTTTTTCTGGATGAACGGCGTGCATGTAGTTCGCCTCGTTGCTGGTAAAAGACTGTCCTCGCTTCCTCTGTCGGAATGATGCATTTCGTATTTTTTATAGGATCTGATTGGTCAATATATTTTAATTCGTCTATTTTCGGCGGGCTTCGTCAAAACAGACGCTTACAAACGCGTCACTGTCTGGTGTTGAGATTAAGAATTTGTGGTCAACATACCCACGCGCAAGGGCTCAGCATCATACAATTATTTTTATAAGTCCAATATCTTACTTATAACTGCACTGATGTCATTTTAATTACCCTCATTGTTTCTAATTTTTTATGACGATTATTTTGAATACCCTCATCATATATTTCGGATTCGGGGTTGCTGAAATCGCACTTGGTATATACACTTAGTGTCCATTAAGCTATTAATTATTATTAATACATTGTTTTTATTCCATATTCGATGGTAATAATGTATTCTTATCTTACTGTACAATTTTCCCTTAAAACTATGCCTTAACATTAATACTATGTCCGTTTTCATAGATTCAATCCTAGGTCTATGACTATACATATTTGTTTTTTCTTATATTTTAATAATACTAACATTTAACTAATTTATAATAGGGCCTATTTACACATTAATGGGTTTAGTCACTATTGACAGTGTTCTTTTTCCCTACATTATGAGTTTATTGCCTTAATTATTGTTTGTTAAGTAGGCTTGTCATACTTCATGGAGTTACCTTACTGTATGCTTGGTACTCTATACATATTATTCTTATTGTTATTCAAATGATAATTATAATGGTCTCAATGACATTGTTATTAATGTGCTGCAGTTCATTCTGCATTTGTACTGGTTATCACCTTGGTTTAGTAGTTATCAACATTCCTTGCAGCTAGTTGTTACTATAGTTTTGTTGTCATTATTGTTATTTTGATTATTTAGATAGTTATCTTGGTTGAATTTATTCATCTGAACAGTATTCTGTCCCACTTCAAGTTGTTAGTTGAGTTACTACTTTTGTATAATAAGTTTATAACATAATTTGGTTGCATCATGCATCTTTGTTATTACAAGCCTATAGTTATATTGGATTACATTAATATAGCTTTTATATTTAGTTATTATATCATCTATTGTGTACAAAACGTTCCTTATATCATCTAGTTACTTCCTAGCTTAATACATTCAGGTTTGATATTATTTTGGTTTTGTTTTTCTTAAGTTTTAGTGAAAACTGGTTGCCCAGATTAGGTTATGTTGCAGGTTTGGTAAGCAGTAATGTGTTGCTGCTGGCTGTGTATTTCTGCATAATCTGGTTGATTGGCTTTCATTCAATGTTTGTACATTGGTTATTGGTTATTATTATTGTACCTTTGGTTTACTCTTTTATTGTCTTAATTATTGTTAATTAGTGGGTTTTTACTAACATCAATCCCACTGTACAACTGGTCATTTATATTTTGGAACCTATTCTTCTTTTAACGCCTACACATCATTTAGCTAAAATAAACTTATCCTATTCTTATTCAGTTTCTTGGTGATTCTTTATTTACAATACTTAGTCCTTATTGATTACAGTTTATTCTACATGGACAAGGAATGTATTCATCAAATGAGTTGTGGTCAGTGTTGACTTTACCATATAGCTTAGGGATTTATATCATGTAATTAATTAACATTTCTTCTTTCTTCTTAGTACAATTATTCCTTCATAGGTTTATGTTAGTTTGTTATATTTCAATTTCTTTCCCTTTTTTCTTGTGTCTGGTCTGGATATCTTCCTTCTTCTTTCTTCACTGATCTCTTTCTCACTCTTATTTATTTTGTACGTGATGTTGTTTTCACTTGTCTCCTTCGCATTGTTTCTTCTTTCTTCTTTCTTGAGGTCGTTATCGTTGTGTTCTTCTCACTGATTCTTCATTCTTCTTTTGTTTGGATTTTCATTGTGTTTTCCTCACTGATTCTTCATTCTTCTTTTGTTTCTGTTGTTCTTCTTACTGATCTATTGGGTAAGGTATGTCAGTCGTCTCGTCTTTAGTCTTCTTTTCTTCTTTATTGGTACATTTACTAGTAATTTCTTTTTCATGATACTTCACTTATTTTAACATATGATACTTTGTCTTTCTGTATCCATGGTGGTATTCTTGACCTTTTATGTATTCTTAACAGTAGTGGCTTCAGATTAATTCTTGGTACGTTGGTGGATGTAGTGTTATATGTACCGTTACATATTGCCTCCTTATTAGAATTGATTATTTCTGATATCCTTATTTTATGATTGAAGAAATTATCAATTTTTTTTTCATTTCATTTTTAAGTCACACATGATGTTTTCATATTTTGCATTTACTTTTACACTTGTCTTCAGTTCATTATATTTTCTACATTTTCTCCTTCTTCATAATTCTGGAATCTTGTTTATTTATATTCTTGGCTGTTGTGTTTTTCCCTTAAATATTTAATTTCCCTAACATTTTTTCCCTACTTAGTAGCTGAAATTGATCCGGATGGGCACTATTGGCTTACCTAACTCTGTCGTTCAAAACTACACTTTTTCTGAGATCAGGGGAACATCATCCCTGCTCAGTTAAATGATTGCTGGAACATTTCTACAGTCAATTCATTAAATAACAATACTTATAAGTAGTCTCTTTCGACTAATAATAAACACTCTAGGGGTTATTCACTCTTTTGCCTTTTATTTTTTGATTATACACTCTCTTCTGGATTCCTTCTTCTCTTCTGCAGATCTTCATTAGTTAATGTTGTTGACAAATAGCATGTGTAAATATTCTTCATTTTTATTCTCTTCTTACCGTGACAAAATGTTCTTCATATTGATTTTTTCTTTCTTCTTCTTCTCGATCAATTCTCCTTCTCACTACCTCCTCTACATAATACTCTCTTTAATGGTCTTCTCCTCTCTTTTATTAAATGTCATATTTTTTAACATTTTATTCTGGATAGTACAACATTTTTCTCAAAGTGATAGTAAACATTGTTTAAAATATCTTAAGTGCGTTCACTAGTTGCTTGTTTTGCCATGGTTCATGTATTAGATAATCGTTTTTTTTTTTTCTTGCGGCATACAATATTCATTTGATAAACATTTTTCTTTCTCTTCTTTCCTTTATAATAGCCTTCTCTTGTATTACTCTCTTTGGTGATTTTCTCCTCTACTCCTTCAAGTGATAATTGTTTAAATCACTTATTCTGGACTGTTATATATTTTTTTCTTCTTGTGGTATACAATATTCATTTGATAATCGTTCTTTTGTATACAATATTTGATAAACATTCTTTTTTCTCTTCTTTCCTTTATAATAGCCTTCTCTTATATTACTCGCTTTGGTGGTTTGCTCCTCTACTCCTTCAAGTGTTGGATATTTTACACTTATTCTGGATTGTTTTTCTTGTGGTATATAATATTTATTTGATAAACATTTTTCTTTCTCTTCTTTCCTTTATAATAGCCTTCTCTTGTATTACTCTCTTGGTTGTTCTTCCCCTCTACTCCTTCAAGTGATAGTTGTTTACCACTTATTCTGGACTGTTATAAATTTTTCTTGTTTTTGGAGTATACAATATTTGATAAACATTCTGTTGTATACAATATTTGATAAACGCTCTTGTTATATTTTTTCTTGTTGTTGTTGTATACAATATTTGATAAACATTCTTTTTTCTCTTCTTTCCTTTATAATAGTATTCGTCGTTATACCCAATAGTCGTTGGTCTCATTTTTATTTATTTATTATTGTTGTACACTCATATATTGCATTTGGTAAAAAATGTTGTTTGTTTGTTTTGGTTATGCGTTCCATCGGTCGGCCGTTTCCTCTTCTTCATCTATTTCGTGTCTCCCTCCCTGAGGTGTGTTGGATTGGTTTCCATTGCTTCTTAAGGGAAGCCAGCATTCTGGTGGGTTACGTTTATTGTATGCTATTCTGAAGTTCTCTACAGGATCGTCGCTGAATGGTATCCAGTCATAATTTTCTTCTTCTGGTCGGTTACTTCCGGATGGTGCGTCCCTTCTCTGGTTATTGCTTCCGGATCGGACTCCTTCAATATTATGAATCCGTCGTACATTTTCGGTATCCTCCCTTCCTTCGGGTCTATTTGCATTGTTACTCTGAGGTCCATTATTACGGTTTCTATTTGTATCTTCGCTACTGCGGCTCCTTCGTGAGTCATACCCGGACTCCCTACTCCTTACGTCCTGGCTATACCGATTATTATGTCCATTAAAACTGTGACGTCCCTGATAGAAGTATCTCCCTCCATTTCTGTCGTCAGCATGGACATAATTCGCTCTCCTAAAATCGCTTTGGTTTTGGTTGTTCCCGTTGTTCGGTCGGTACTGGTGATTATTATTATTTGACTGATATGGAGTGTTACCATTTGTTGGCCGGTACTGATTTCCGCCGTTATAATTAGGATGGTGGTTGTTGTTAGGAGGATTCTAATTATAATTATTATTATAATTCGGTCTGTAATTCTGGTTGTTCCTATTTGGTGGATAATGATTTCCATTACTATTTGGTCTCGGATTTTCGTCGGCATTATCTCTGTTCGTGTTATTATAATTTCCCCGATAATTATTCCAGTATCCGGTCTGACCGTTTCTGTCAAAGTATGGGTCCTGTCTCTGTCGACTCCTTCGATAATAGTTCTCCTGTTTATAGTTTTCTAATAATGCGGACATAGTTTGGATTGTGCATATCTGTCTGTTCAGTCTCGCTCTAGCCACGCCCTCTTCGAAATGGTATGCCAATTTAGTAACAAGGCATTCTTCAGGTATTTTCGGTTCAAGATTTCTGGCCATGCACACTTTGCCCAGGAAATACGCTGTGAGTGTTGTTCCTCTACTACGGTCATACTTTCCGTTACAGATGTCGTCACGCACTATATTCTGTGTCGATTCGGACCAGTATTTTGTTTTAAATAGTGTCTTGAAGTCGGCATAATTTTGTACCTCGTGTCGGGTAGTCGTCCACCAATTATCGTACACATCTTTAAAATACTCGTCTAACATCCTTCTGATAGTTGACCATCTTGTTTCACGGGTACGGGCGATATTTTCTTCCACTCTTTCTATAAATTACATGGGATTGATTCTTCATTAATTTTTGAAATTTATTATTTCACGGTTCTCCACGTTAGTTACTCCTGTCACTTGTATTGGTTGACTTCGGAATAAATTGATCTCTTCCCTAAAATTATTGAGTTCTCGCTGTTGCACCTCGGCCATTTTCTCTTTGTCGGTGTGTACTTGTTCCCGAACATCGTTCACTGTGGCGTTGATCTCCTCACACCTCGTTCCCAGGTCTTCTTGTTTCTTTGTAATGGATTCGAATTTATTTAAGTGAGATTCTTCAACGTTATTAATTCGGGTTTGAAGTGTCTCCTTTGTTTTCTGTATTTCTTGTTGGTTTACCTCACATCTTTCGCTAATTTCGGAGACTTCTCGTCTGACTTCGGTTATTTCCTCTTCTATCTTCGTATTTAATTTTTCATGACTGTCTTCGATTCTTTGGCTGATAATTTCAATCTTCTTGTTACTATCTTCGATGCTGTCATCAATTTTCTTACTCAATTCTTCTTTATTTTTCGTTAACTGTTCCATCAAACTTCTCTGAAAATCCTCTTTCAATGAATCAATATTTTTCTGGCTGTCGTCCATTTTCTTATGAATTGATTCCATATTTTTATTCAAAGTTTCTTCCGGCTTTTTCTGACTATCATCAATATTCTTATTAATTGATTCCATATTTTTTGTTAATGACTCTTTATTCTTCTGGTTGTCTTCCATTTTTTTAATTATCGCCCTCAGTATTTCCAAGAAGTTGGCGTCTCCCGTTTGCGTGGGTCTCTCAATTTGTTCCTCTTGTTGTACAGGTCGGCTGGGTTCTGTAGGAGGTAATATTTCTTCTAGATCCTCGACTGGCGTCGCCTCCTTATCATCCATGATTATTTCTTTCTCCACTTCCGCCGCACGTTTCTTAGAGGTTGCTCTGCATTGCATTTTCGGTTCTGTGTATTGCAGCTGCCTCGAAAATTAGGTTGATGATTATTTTTATTACTTAGGTTGAATATTTTTTCCACCTAAT
Source organism: Magicicada septendecula (assembly GCA_034769895.1). NCBI lineage: Eukaryota > Metazoa > Arthropoda > Insecta > Hemiptera > Cicadidae > Magicicada > Magicicada septendecula. The sequence goes on from CM068367.1 coordinate 492,281,531, forward strand.
TCGCTCGAACATTGTGCGCCAATTTGTTAAAGGACGAGACTCTCTCGTTTCTAAATATTTAGTCTCAGGGTTATTTATTTAATATGGGGTCTTGTAATTTGTTTATTATTATTATTAAAAGCTCGTACTTTATTATTAAGTCATTGGTTAGTGATTTATTCCACCCAATTCAACCTATTGTTGAATCCGATAGTGAATAAATCGGTTACTTACACTTTTTATCGTCGTTTTAAATGTCAGTTTATTTGGTTTAAAAATGTTTTTTAATTCACTTCTTAGAGTTGGTTCACTTGAAGTTCCGTTGGCTCTCCGTTGATCGGCGGTGGTGAGATGATCAGTAATGTCCTGCCTATACACTAACATAAACATACACAAACATGATATTTATGATAATTTATACTGTGTAATAATATATATAGGTCGGTGTGGTTGGAAAAAATCATTCCATTTAAATGATTCGCTCTGGAAGTCTGGTACCAACCGTCTCGTTTTTCTCACTAAGCTGTATCTACTGATTACAATAAAAGCCAACTCTTTCAAAGGTTCAAATGACAATAATGATTTATTCAACTCTAGAACAATAAAATTTGGTACAATAATATAATTTACTTTCCTTTTGGTTAACAGTTAAATTCGAACATGGACTCTAAAACATTTAAAAATCTCAGGTTGGTATGACTGCATTTGGCTAGTCGAATAATTTTGTTGGTAAACAAATAGGTTATGAAGTGTTATTAAACTTGTAATGTTATTAATATTATTATTAGTAGTAGTAGTAATAATAGTAGTAGGTTCTTTGAGTCTGCAAAATACACATATTTAATAAAATTGCTACGGTTATAATAAGTAGATAAAATATAAACTCATTGATTATTAATTTGAAAGAATATAAAGTATGAACAAATGTTCATGGTTAAACATTGAAGTTGGGATAGGTTTGTGCAACCTTGTTTGTTTAAAAGTTATTAATTATTTGTTAACAAGTGATAATAATTATTAGAATTCAGTGTCATGGATTATAAACATCTCCTAGACTGGATGTACATAACTCAGGTACTTGTAATTCATTGGATATATTTATGCTACCCTCTGGAGTAACTCTTAATTAATTATTGAAATAAAATATTGAACATTCTTATCTTATGGTTAGGGCACATACTCCCTTCATTGGTTATACAATGTCTTTGCTTATACTAATACATTGAATCATATAAATAGTTAAAATTGTCGTTAATGAAAGCGTTTAATTTTGACAGTGTTTATCTTTATTACAGAGTTCCCTTCCTTTTGGAATTGGGTATTTAATTGATTAACTGATGTTAATTCAATACGCTATTAGCGTTCTGTTACGTATATATTACTATACAATCATAATATAATAGTTGTGGGTATTTGATACTTGCGTAACTGGTCGTTCGTAGGGATTACACTTTTTTTTAATTAATTAAAATTCTTTATTTAATTAATTAAACTTTTATAACTGCACTACACTCACTCCTATGCGCATGTACTCCGAATTGTTTTCACTTAAAAATATACTGCACTATTTTTCTTCAGTAGACATAACCTCCACTCATGGTTTGAGGTTAGCGTATGTTTACATCTGGCCGCTGTCAAACGCACGTTTTTTCTGGATGAACGGCGTGCATGTAGTTCGCCTCGTTGCTGGTAAAAGACTGTCCTCGCTTCCTCTGTCGGAATGATGCATTTCGTATTTTTTATAGGATCTGATTGGTCAATATATTTTAATTCGTCTATTTTCGGCGGGCTTCGTCAAAACAGACGCTTACAAACGCGTCACTTTCTGGTGTTGAGATTAAGAATTTGTGGTCAACATACCCACACGCAAGGGCTCAGCATCATACAATTATTTTTATAAGTCCAATATCTTACTTATAACTGCACTGATGTCATTTTAATTACCCTCATTGTTTCTAATTTTTTATGACGATTATTTTGAATCCCCTCATCATATATTTCGGATTCGGGGTTGCTGAAATCGCACTTGGTATATACACTTAGTGTCCATTAAGCTATTAATTATTATTAATACATTGTTTTTATTCCATATTCGATGGTAATAATGTATTCTTATCTTACTGTACAATTTTCCCTTAAAACTATGCCTTAACATTAATACTATGTCCGTTTTCATAGATTCAATCCTAGGTCTATGACTATACATATTTGTTTTTTCTTATATTTAATAATACTAACATTTAACTAATTTATAATAGGGCCTATTTACACATTAATGGGTTTAGTCACTATTGACAGTGTTCTTTTTCCCTACATTATGAGTTTATTGCCTTAATTATTGTTTGTTAAGTAGGCTTGTCATACTTCATGGAGTTACCTTACTGTATGCTTGGTACTCTATACATATTATTCTTATTGTTATTCAAATGATAATTATAATGGTCTCAATGACATTGTTATTAATGTGCTGCAGTTCATTCTGCATTTGTACTGGTTATCACCTTGGTTTAGTAGTTATCAACATTCCTTGCAGCTAGTTGTTACTATAGTTTTGTTGTCATTATTGTTATTTTGATTATTTAGATAGTTATCTTGGTTGAATTTATTCATCTGAACAGTATTCTGTCCCACTTCAAGTTGTTAGTTGAGTTACTACTTTTGTATAATAAGTTTATAACATAATTTGGTTGCATCATGCATCTTTGTTATTACAAGCCTATAGTTATATTGGATTACATTAATATAGCTTTTATATTTAGTTATTATATCATCTATTGTGTACAAAACGTTCCTTATATCATCTAGTTACTTCCTAGCTTAATACATTCAGGTTTGATATTATTTTGGTTTTGTTTTTCTTAAGTTTTAGTGAAAACTGGTTGCCCAGATTAGGTTATGTTGCAGGTTTGGTAAGCAGTAATGTGTTGCTGCTGGCTGTGTATTTCTGCATAATCAGGTTGATTGGCTTTCATTCAATGTTTGTACATTGGTTATTGGTTATTATTATTGTACCTTTGGTTTACTCTTTTATTGTCTTAATTATTGTTAATTAGTGGGTTTTTACTAACATCAATCCCACTGTACAACTGGTCATTTATATTTTGGAACCTATTCTTCTTTTAACGCCTACACATCATTTAGCTAAAATAAACTTATCCTATTCTTATTCAGTTTCTTGGTGATTCTTTATTTACAATACTTAGTCCTTATTGATTACAGTTTATTCTACATGGACAAGGAATGTATTCATCAAATGAGTTGTGGTCAGTGTTGACTTTACCATATAGCTTAGGGATTTATATCATGTAATTAATTAACATTTCTTCTTTCTTCTTAGTACAATTATTCCTTCATAGGTTTATGTTAGTTTGTTATATTTCAATTTCTTTCCCTTTTTTCTTGTGTCTGGTCTGGATATCTTCCTTCTTCTTTCTTCACTGATCTCTTTCTCACTCTTATTTATTTTGTACGTGATGTTGTTTTCACTTGTCTCCTTCACATTGTTTCTTCTTCTTTCTTGAGGTCGTTATCGTTGTGTTCTTCTCACTGATTCTTCATTCTTCTTTTGTTTGGGTTTCATTGTGTTCTTCTCACTGATTCTTCATTCTTCTTTTGTTTCCGTTGTTCTTCTTACTGATCTATTGGGTAAGGTATGTCAGTCGTCTCGTCTTTAGTCTTCTTTTCTTCTTTATTGGTACATTTACTAGTAATTTCTTTTTCATGATACTTCACTTATTTTAACATATGATACTTTCTCTTTCTGTATCCATGGTGGTATTCTTAACCTTTTATGTATTCTTAACAGTAGTGGCTTCAGATTAATTCTTGGTACGTTGGTGGATGTAGTGTTATATGTACCGTTACACTAGTCACATGTCATCTTAATTCTCTATGCTGTCCCGGTCACAGGGAAAATAACATCAGCATATTTGTGTTTCTGTATAGTTGGTTAGTGTGCTGCAATCTTTGTATAAACAGTGCAGGTCCTTACTACATGAAGTGGTGCGTAAACATAGATATTTGGATTGTCTGAGACAAAGTACCGAATGCCAGTATAACTGGGTAAGTGATTTATAAGACCTTCCTGTATTAGACAAGAGAAATAATTGAACTGCAGTGCTTTAGAAGAAACAGATCAGTCAAACAAAATTAAGAGATATGTATTGGAGTTTAACAGAAAGAAAAACTTAAACTCAGGAAGAATGGACAAATAGTCCAGGTTAATTGTCATGCAGAGTGAGTTTTGCCTTTGTCAATTTAATAGTGACACCAAATATTATACATTTTTTTTTCAATTACAAGAGAAGAATGTGCTCACACACTTCAAAGTAATAGTTCTGAAGTTAACTTGAAGGCTGATTCTCATCTCTTTTTCTAATGAAAGACCGTACTGTTAATACATTTTCTTGTCTATGATAAAACATAAATCACAAATCCTTAAAAAACATAAAAACGTCTGAAAAATTATCTGAAACAAATATCACAAAGTTCTGAAGGGAAAAATAAGTTATGTTAAAAAAATTATAATGACATTGCAAAAACCTACTCTTGATTCCATCTTTAAAGATAAATGCTTTAATATAGTAAGTTATGAGATGTTATTTGATTTTTTTAGATGACAAATGGAAACTGCATTGAAGGAGACTAGAGAGATTCTTCATAGTAACTTATTTGTAGTTGGCAATATTGTCCATAAAACTAAATGAACACTAACACTAACATAACACTAAATGTGTTATAATGCTAAACTTATAACTTTACATACGTGTTTAAAAATAATAAAAATTCCTTATTCACAATAGATCAGTTACAGGCCCGAATACACATACAATGGGTAAAAAATTTATTTTTATTTGATTGTATAACAGATGTTATATAAGCATTTATTCTATTTTGCAATTGTAATGGTTTCCTTAAAATAAAGGGGCATTATGAAAGTAGAGATATGCTTAGTACCATACACACAAACTTTTACATACTGTTCAATAATCTTATTCTATAAATTATATCCAATATCATTACGCATCATACATTATACAGTACTTTGTTCAGTTTTGTGCTAACACATTATTAGTTTAAAATTTTTATTATTAAGCTAATAAAAAAGGTTTTTTAATTTTGTATGTTCTGAAAATTCAGTCAATATAATTTGTACAATAAGTGGAGAAAGAGCAATAACATTGATGACAGAAACAAATAGAGACCAAACATGAACATAAAGAAAATTCTTCAAACGCATTCTCTCCAGTTTATACCTGTAACTTCATTTATGTTAATATGTTAAAAGTATGGTAAGGTGTAATAATATGATTACATGTTAAAAGTAAAACATACTTTTAATTCATTTATAATGAGAATTTCCATAGCAGATTTTCCAAAACCAAGCTGTCTCATATGCCTTAAAGCAAAACTGCGTTGTTCTTGCCATAACTCACCATCAGTCATAGTAATTCCTTCAATACAAAAATTAAATATTATAATTAAATTATTATTTACATACTTTATGCAACTATATAGTTACCATAACCATCATGAATAGTAACTTGAGCTGTGCCAGCTTTATAACATTTCTTTAGTTAACCACAAGTGTTTTATCAGTATGACTGTATGGTAAAAATTTTACTTAAGAACACTTCCTTAAAAGACAATCTTCTCATTCTTCTCTGAAGGCATGTATTTTCTCAACTTTAATTAAAGATACTGGCTTCTTAAGATAATTGATTTTATCTCTATTCAACCTTCAAAATATTACAAATGAAGGGTTGATACCAAAAACCGGATATGTCCAAATCTGCACACTTTAATATTATTATATGAATACATTCCATAAACTTAATGCCACAGAATGAAAATGTCAATTCTTGCAATAAGCAGACACATCCTATTGAAATAAGGCATGGAAAATATGCGGTTTCATAAATGAACCTGACATGAAGAGAATTTTAGAAGACTTCAACAAAATGTCTAGTAAGAATTTTCAAGAATCACATTTAAGTGGCTTGATCTGTATATACTCGGTCAACCGGAGAAGATAAAGGATCTTGAATGATGATCATAAGAAATCTAATGGAGCTGTATACATCTATAAAATTATAACTGCTGGTGATGATGTTCCATTTACCAAAAGGCTTTTATTATAGTATACATGGTATAAGCAAATACAGGTTTAACAGAAATCAGCAAAGTCTGATATTCACAGGCAAAGCATCACTGATCAATGTGAACATCATGGAAATAGGCCAACTAAAGTCCCAGTTAAAATAAAATTCCTTGTGGAATGTCATATTTTCATGCTAGGAAATCATATTATTCCTTAAGTGATAATACTGACAGACAATATCTTCTTGAATATGAATTCTGATATGACCTCCAGGTGGTCTAGTGGCTAATGTGGGCGATTGATGCGCTCGTGGTCCCGGGTTCAATTCCTGGTGGAGGCTCCATACGGCGTGCACTCAGCGTCGTGAGGCAAACTGAGTAGGCGCTGAGATGACAGCGCCGCCTCCTGGCCGTGAATACCGCAACTAGCAGCTAGTGGCGCGTAGTACTAGCCATACACCGTCAGACTAACACAAAAGCCACGCGGTATGCCTTGGTCCTTAACGGACTGTTGAGCGGAGGTTTTATTTTTAATATGAATTCTGATGATTTCAGTAACATGAAAATGGCAACATCCTTAAAAACTAGTCTTTTGGACTAATCCAGTTTTTGCTAGCAACCTCAATTATCCAGCTCTAACCTCAACAAATTGTTTTTAATTTTTGAAACTTATAACCTGTTTTCCTGTTTAATCTCAATGTTGAAAAATCAAATATCAACATGCCAAAACAAAGTTACTGATCATGATGATTATAGTGACATTATGATAATGAGCATAATGTAACTAATGCATTAGATTAATTGTTAATATCAGTCATTAACTTAGTAACTTGTTATCATAGCTGCCATTATGTTTATTAAACTTTAATAGCTACTTTGAAGCAAAATATATAGCTTTATTAAATAAACAATCTTTCCATTTTTTTAAGTTAAACTCGTGTCACCATGTCTATTCCGTTTTCAGCATGCAGTTGCAATAACAATGTTTTATGCTCTACTACTTAGCTGCCTGTTTCCTAACAACTTCTTTTAAATGCCATTTAGATTTATCATTACACGGACAGACCATTTGACAGCTATAAACTATGAATTTAAGAAAACCACATTTTAGAAAACCGTGTATTTAATAATCATAGTCCTACTGTAATGTAACATTACTTCCCTTTTTTTAAAAATATTAACCAAAAAAATATAACATATTTGAGTGATTTTTACTATGAAAAACAATTCTTGAAACTGAAATTATTTTACCTTTAATATCACAAAATGTAAGAAAAAACTTTAACTTCTATACAGTTATTTATAAGAAGTTGTTAATAAGACCAATTAGCCACAATTTAATCAATAGTACTGCAAATAATTTAGTATACTGCAATTAATGTTTCAAAATCTCACTTGAAATGGGTACCATAATGGAATCTGCAATTTATAAATGACTGACTGCTATTATTTTTCTTTCATCGATCATAGCTGATTGATGTTAAACAAACTAATGAATGAAGTAAATAAGTTGGTCTTACCATAAATTGTAAGAAGATGAATATCATAACAAATTTTAATATGCAGGATTAAATATCCAACAATAAATTTATTCAGCATACCCAATGACTACATCTAACTGGATCAGAAATTTTTTTCATAAATATTCTTTTATTTACACTATATTGAAATAGGCCAATGTTGTGAAATATCCTGGACGCAAAAAATATATTTTGTAAGTACAGATATCATTGTAAGTATACATGTGAACATTAAGGTAATGAATTTATGTATACTACCATCATTGCTACCATACTACCACCTTCTTAAGACAAAATAAAAAATTGCGTGCTGAGAAATACTGAAAGCAGAGTTTAATGATTAAGTAAAAGTCATAAACATTCCACTCTGACATGAGTGGAAGTGCTGAAACATGTGAGAAGATTAAAATGGAACTGAGTTACAATAAAGGGTGATCACTGGGCACACCAGTTTTGCTGACGAGACGCCTGAGTAGCGAGGGGTCTACTGAATGATAGTGTGTGCTTGTGTTGGTGGGGTATTACTGGTTCTACAAACATTGTTCATATGTATTTAGTTGTAATTTTGTGTGTGTATTAGATTGAACGTTCGTACATTATACGTAAGTGTAATTTATTGAATATTTTGTTGAAGTGTCTTTTTTTATTCGCTACAAGAAATACCTTGTGAGAGACAGTCAAGTCACACCAATACTGTGTTAAACGTATTTTAAATGTGTAGTATTACAGTGATGCATGCAGAGGAATGGCATACGCTACCACATTCCTTGTTCGGTTGCAGAGGCGAACTGCTGATAGTACAATATCAGAATGTACATTATATTATATATTAGACAGAGGAAGTCAGAGAAAATGTTGAAAAGTTAATATCACTTATTCTTTTTTCAATAATATGGGTACAGCTAGCACGGTACAGAAATTAATGGAAAAGGATAGAAGACTAGTGGTGGTTGTGTTATAGTGTTGCAGTTGTGTTCACATTTGTGAATGTATGTGAACAGAGCAAATTTGATGACTGATGACAAACATATAACTAAAGTTATAAATGTAAATATAATTCCCCATGACGGTTAGTCCAAAACTTGAGGCTTAGGATGTTTTGGATTAAAAAAAAAGACAACGTTAATAACAGAATTAAGTATTGGATTTCGTTGTCCATGATGTGTCCATTGATTAATTAAATATAATTAAATCACTACCGACTTGGAACACAAAATTTTTTACGGGTAAAAACATAAAAGTGTTTACCTTATAGCTTGAACCAGTTTTTGCTTATTATAAGTTTTGTCAGAGGCTGCGCTGTCCGTCCTATCCTTGGTGATGGTGTCGACTTTTAAAGGATTGATGTTGTGTGTGAGGGGTGTGATATGTTTGAATAATGCGTGTGATTTGAATTGTGTCTGTTCGTTTAGGATGTTGTTTTTATGTGTTTTTGTGTGTTTGTATATTCCCAATTGCTCAAGAGTGTCTAGTTTTCGGCCTTTTGTGTGCATGTAGAATATCCATGTTATTGTTGATGTTTTTTTGTGTGGTTTGCTTCAATGAGGTGGTTCGCACAGGTGGATTCGGTAGTGGGGTGGAGTGCCTTTGTGTATTCAATATATATTTGTTTGAAGCTACGTCCTGTCTGGCCTATGTAGAATTCGTTGCAATCTGAGCAATTTAGTTTGTAAACACCAGGTAGATCGAATTTGTTTTGTGCTTTGTGTGTGTGTTTTGATAGTGTGTGTACTGTTTAGTTTGTAGTTTTGTATGCGATTCTGTATCCTGCATTTTTGAATTTGTGGGCTATTTTTTTCAGTATGGTTATTGATGTATAGTGTTATGAATTTGCAGTTTTCTGTCTTTGTCTGTTGTTTGTTTTGTGTAGGAGTTAACTGACTATTATTCTGTTGTATCCATTGGATTCTGCTAGATATTTTATCGTGTTTAGTTAGACGAACTAGTTAGACTCCCCTGCTCATCTGTCTTTTTAGTTCCAGCATATTTCATTGTGAAAAAGTACTCTAGTCTATGTGTATGTGTGTGTGTTATGTTTATTAAATATAAAGAAATATTTATGATTTACTTGAAACGAAGTTGTTATAGGAAGACATACATTTTTCTTCTGTATATTAAACACACACACACACACACACACACACACACACACACACACACACACACACACACACACACACACACACACACACACACACACACACACACACACACACACACACACACACACACACACACACACACACACACACACACACACACACACACACACACACACACACAGACACTTGAAGAACAGTTAGTACTGTGCCTCTTCAAGTTCCCACAGTGTGTTAATATGAAGAAATCTTTATGAAATATTTGAAATTATTAAAACACACACATTCACGCACATTTGAAGAACATTACCTCTTCGAGTTCCTATAGAGCGAAGTCTAGCAAAAAAATTGTCAGGCCGTGCTTGAAATTCATCTCTGATATGCACCTGGCGCACAAGGTTCTCAGAGAAGACAGCAACAAATAAATCTGATCCTAGTTTTAGACCCAGAATATTGGTCTTATATTTTTCGGCAAGGAAACTCAATGCATTGTGTTGTCCTCTAAATTGTATACTCAATTTCTTGAAAAGAGGAGAATTACCTACAAATGGTATCCATACAGGACCTTATGAAACAAAACATACAAATCTGTTAAAATATTACACACTCTTATGTATGAATGTGCGTGTGTGTGTGTGTGTGTGAGAGAGAGAGTGAGAGGAGAAGGTGCTAAATTGTGATTATATTGTAAATATAAAACAACATTACATTTATTGTAAAATGTTATAATTATCATTATCAACATCATTTTAAATTTGAAATTAAAAGTAATTATGCAAATGGAGTAGGCAAAAATTAATAAACTGTTGAGAAGATAGTTTTATTGCAGGGAACAAAAGGATATGAATTTACCAAGTTAATATATTATAATAATAATTGCTCCCATGTATACCACCTGAAGTAGTGTAGGAGAAGGCAGAGTAGGCTGCCTTATGTGAACCGTATGGGATACAAGGAAGGAGGCAGTGTGACCAGCACTACGCTTCAGCCACCCATTATTATCCCCAGGATGTTATCCCAGGTACTCATTTTCAACAGGCTGAGCAGGGGAGTCTAAATAGTTCGTCTAACTAAACACGATAAAATATCTAGCAGAATCCAATGGATACAACAGAACAATAGTCAGTAAACTCCTACACAAAACAAACAACAGACAAAGACAGAAAACTACAAATTCATAACACTAATATACATCAATAACCACCTGGAGGGTGAAAAATGCACCTTGATTTTATGGTGCGGACCCAGGAATCGAACCCGGGACCTCGAGGTTTGTAGCCAGGTGCCATACCCACTGGTCTACTGAGCCGCTCCAAGTTAATATATACATGTCTGATTCATATCTCAATTTATAGGCCTAAACTAATTTAGGAGGAATTAATCATGAACAGTTAGTTACTTGCATTCGGAATATATAAAACTGCGATATGTTCATAACCAGAAATGTTTATAAAACTATAAAAAATAAAGTTTTTGTAAAAACATAATCTCAAGTTATGTGGTATGCAAACCATGACTGAGAAAAATTTTAAACCTATATATGAGAAAACATGAGAAAAAATACATGTACCTATTCATTAAGACAAAATTAGTTGTCTTAATTTAACGTATTTCTATACCCACTCTTCAGAGTTTTTACATATTCAAAAATAGAAATCAAGACATACGTACACTGATTAAAATTTATTCAATTACTAGCAGGTACCCGTGGCTTCGCACACGAATATTTGTATATGATTGTTGTGGTAACTGTCGAGTTAGTAGTTTGTAACCCAGTCTGAGGATCGACTAATTTTAATATAAAATGATAACCATCTTCTCCTCTGCAAAACATTAAAGGATACTGTAAAGCATCATAAGCTCGATGTGTTTCTGCAATTCGATGTAGCGTATGATCCCTCGCACTGATTATTATATCGAGTTTATCGCATTCCTGGTTAACTAAAACTACTGCAACCTCATTAGTTGTCGGTGCATTCTAGCGACCCCTGTGCTCTTCATTATTTTCTATTCGATCAGCATGAATCACAATATTGTACTGATTATTATTCACAGATGTTACAAATTCAAACGCACTTTTCAGTTCACTAACATATGGGTTGACTGCGTGAAGTAAATTTTGAAGTTCTGTTACTAATGGCTTATCCAAGTTACGAATATGATCAACTCTTGTTTCAGATTGCTGTAAATAATCAGCTATGAATATTTCATATACACCTGTAGAAATTTTGGTACTTTGTTTTGTGTGGGGAGTAATGATTCCATGAGGTGATATACTTGCCCTTGAATTCTGAAAGTAGGCATGAAGCTCCCTTCGACTATTTCATTGGCTCCGAATGATGTAAATTGAAAAGCTGAATTGTATGATCTTAATGCATCCAAACATTTTTTCGATAAAAGATGTTCTCCATTTAATAATGATTTTAACGGTTCCAGAGGAGGAAGGATGGGATCTATACGCATTTTTCCTGCAGAGCAACATAATCCATGTGATTCATTTTTCCACTTTAAAGCTTTGCAATGAGGGCAAACCATACTCGGTAACCCGATATCTGTTTAATTCGCGTAGTTAATAACTGGATTATAATTGAAACCACTATTTAATTTTGGATTCCATCGTAAAGTAGGACCTCGTGATCTGAAAGTCGCTTGCCTGCGTCTTTGTGCCGCTAATCTATTTTCACGAATCGTAGGACTTTCAACCCGTGAGACTTCTTCTAATCCAGATCTTTCTGAAGAGTTTCCAGGAGCTGACTGCATTTCGACTCCTTCGACGTCATTTTCAGATGCTCTAAGACACCTCTTTCTTTCCACAGCAGCAGTAGATCTTCCTAAACATGATCGTCTTTTTGGCATTGCAAAGCTAAAAAAAGGGAAATGTATTTATTTGATCTATACTAATAAACTCTAGGGGGCAATTAATAATTTATACAATACAATACATATTGCACATATTACTTACCGATGACATAAAATTAATGAAAAAAGGCACTGATACTACATCACTGACGCTCATCGCATAATTCTAGATGAATTAGTTGAAGTATAATTCTCAACAATTAATTATTCCTACTGCACATAGGCCTACTGAATATTCAAATGTCAAAGAGTATGGTTTGTCAGAATCAACGTGTACTATATAATCAATGTTACAATATAATCAAACAATGAATTATTGTATTGTTTATACGAATTCCATATGCTGATAAGAATTCCATATCCCTACTCAACAACCGCTCAAGGAAAATCGGCGCCCTAGGCGAAAACCGAGAAAGGCGCCCTAAAAAATGTTTCCCATTATTTATCTTTAATATGTATGATATCTCTGCACGTTGGAAATATTTTACTGAGTAAGGTTTTAAATTAATACAAGATTCAAAATTCATTTTAAAAATGCTTTATTTAACAAAATTCAAATATTACTAACTATTCTAACTAGAAAAATACTGATTTTTTACATAAAATACTGAACAATATAGTAAAATGTAGAACTTATGTTAAATAATTAATTTAGTTAATTTAAACTAAAATTACCTTTTCGAGCTTTTATTTGTGCGAAAGTAGAAATCAAATCTTTCAATGGTAACGTACTAACTAATTGCTGCTCAATGGACAGCATTGGTAAGCCTGACAATCTCTCTTGTGTCATCTTGTTTCTGATATAAGTTTTTATTTATTTTAGCTTCGAAAAGCTACGTTCCCCAGAAGCTACATTTACTGGGAATGTCTGTAATATTCTAAGAGCGATAAACAGATTCGGATAATTATTTTGTAAGCCTTTTCATAAATATATTCCATTAATTTTAATGGTGGTAAATTCGGTGATACAATCTGAGAAATTATTTTTAACTCAGAGCACAATTCATAAGCGTCGATATCTTTCGAATCATCTGGCCCTGTTAAGATTCTTTCTAAATTTAAGCATACATTTAGAATCACTTGAGTTGACTTTCGATTCAATTTAGTAATATCGTATAAGAATCCAAATGTAGCACTGATTTTGCCCAGCTGAGTAAATCGCTCTGCAACAGAGTTAATCGCTGTATCCAGTACCTCAAAATAAAAATTAATTTTGAATTTTTCTTTTGGATCAGAAACTGGCTCATCTATTCCTTCATAATTGAACTGCCTGCGCATTCTTCTTACCCTTTCAGTCTCAAAAATAGGCTCCACATATAACGTTTCAGCAAGCTCGTTGGTATCAACTAACCTGCCCTTTCAAACTCGATATCACTTCTGCATTCTACTAAAAATTGTTTATTCTCTCCAAATTTTTTACAGCTTCATGAATACTGAAGTTAATAGTTTGTAAAAGTTTGCTAGTAGTATTAATTTCAAAAAGTATTTTATGCCATACTACTAAAGCAACTAAGAATTTACATTTACAAATACTAGTGGCAATACTTTGGGCTTCGACGCGAGTGAAATTACCCGAAGTTCCAGTGAACGAAGTATCTTCTGATATTTCTATTAGAGCATCGTATATCTCTTCTATTTGGAATCTAAGTGACATAATTGCATCTATTTGGCTTGACCATCTTGTCGCACTTAGAGGTTTTACAGTTAAGCTAGATATATGCTTCTTTAGGAAACTCCATCGACGAGGAGATGCAGAGAAAAATACATAAATATTTTGGACAAGATCGAAAAAAATTGTAGCTTCAGTGGAATTCACAACTAAATTTAAGGAATGAGCACCACATGACACAAGAAAGCTCTCGAATTAATATCTAATATTCTTTTTTGCACACCTGTATTCTTCCCTGCCATGTTACTCCTATTATAGTATCCTTGTCCTCGTAAATTTTGTATAGGTATTTCCAAATTTTCCATAAATTTTAAGACAACTTTGCTCATATTTGCACCAGTTGTTTCTTCGAGTGGAATAAAGCCAAGAAAATGTTCTCTTACTGAAACAAGTGGTTCTTCGCTTGATGTTGAAGCTGAATCTTCGTTTAAATCAAGAGAAGCAACATGAACAAATCGAATAATGAACGTCATTTGCTCGACGTGAGTAACGTCTGGAGTACAATCTAGAATTATTTAAAAATATTTAGCTTTTTGAACATATTCTATAATCTTTTGTTTAGCTGCATTTGACAATATTTGAATTAATTCATTTTGGATATATTTTCCTAAATAATGCACCTGAATTTCATCATTCTTTATTCTTCGGATGTGTTCTTGCATAATTGGATCAAATAAAGAAAGTAACTCAACGAATTTAAGAAAATTACCATTACCAATTGTATGTAATTTTTCATTACTTCCTTGAAACGCAAGATTTTGAGAACCAAGAACCTTAACCAAAGCTATTAATCTTTCTAGAATTTGTAGCCAATATTTCTCCTCTTCTTTGATTTGCTGTGCTAATTTGGAATTCAATAATCGTCCTTTTTTCAATCTTTCTTCGTACTCTTTCCACTGGTTGTAGTTTAACTTATGTTCCGGACTGTTTTGATGCTCTCCTAAAATTTTTGTCATATTGTGCCAATCTTTCGAACCATTATTTGCCAGAGCTGGTAATCTATTTTGGGTGGAAAATAACAAACAGCAAAAACAATAAACTTTATCAGACGATGTAGAATATTGTAGCCAGTCACAATGAATGCGTTCTCCATTTATTAGTTTTTGATAATAATGTACAATTGAAGATGACCTTTTTTCTTTATCTGTTGGAAATTCATAAGTTTTAACTTGTTTGGGGCCATGCTCTACTAAAATTGGTTTTAATTGATTAAAATTTAAGTTCAAATTAGTCCAAGTAAATGGATCCGAAAATTTAATATTTAAATTGTCAGTGCTATTTTTCAGTGTTAAATCATTGTCAGTATTATTGGGAGCTTCAGGTTCATTTCCATTAATTAATTCAATTGAAATGGTGGATTTTACTGAATTTTTAGTTGTATTGTCAGTAGGGACATAAGGAATGTCTTCATTAGGTTTATCAATCGCAGAATCGGCAGAATTAACAGAATCTTGTGTGAAACTTTTGGAAGAATCAGCTTGTAGTAGTACTGTATCAGGTTCTTTTTCAGTCTCTTCATTATTACGAACAGATGTAAGCTCAGGCCGAAGAAATTTGGTGAAAGCAGCTCCTAATCGTTTATCTTCTTCTATCCTTTCAACTTTTCTTTTTTTATAAGCTGCTCCAGATAATTTTTTTGACATTGTCTGCATATGGAATTAATAAAAATTTTATCAAATTATATTAAATGTGACAAAAGTACATTTTAAAAAATAAATACGAACGAAAAAGATGAAATTAATTAAATATTTGGATCTATGTTCTTTTCGTACGGCAAAGTCAAACTTCCGTCTCCTCGTTTGTTCTTTTTTTCGGTGTCTGATGTGTACTACAACTGTGTTTTCTTCACAAGTAACTAATGCCATGTTATGGAGGTTATGTACGACAATGTAACTTAAAAAAAATTTACTTTGTTAGTGTACATTAAAAAGGTATATTTGTTGGAAGTACAGAAAATACTTTCCATTTATCGCACATAATTACGGTACAGATACGATTTTGGGAGGTTGTGTCTACGTTTAACAATCTAACTTAACCTTTTAGATTTTTAAAATTAATTAGACAACAAAAACTTCTTTTGTTAGTGTACATTAAAATGCTGCATTTATTGTATGGATATACGGCTGTATATAACATTAAAGGCTGTATTTATTGTAAGTACCGGAATTAAAACCTAGTTCCAATTACTACGGTCTGAATTAATGCAAATAAAATTGGAGAATCTCGTAAACATATTAAAGAATGGTTGTATATTACACACAAAATTATTACAGTACGGACCATTGTCAATGAATAGAAACAAATAGGACTCTATACTTTAGTATGTACCAATAAAATTCACATTTTTTTCAAGTATAGTAGCCTATCTATTGTTTTTTCATACTCTTAAAAAAAGGCATTAACAACATACATTATGAGAAAACATGATTACAAATCATAACCTGCCATTAGTTGTGAAGAAAACAGATATAACATTTCCAAACAAGAAATCTTCAATTCTCTCCCTATTTGTTTTATAAAAACTGGAGTTTCTAATGCAGGTTTTTAAGTCCACTAACTATTTAATTTAATATACATAATTGTTCCTGATAATACATCTGCTTACTACTTTTTAATGTACAGTCCTAAACATCTTTAAAATTTAGACAAAGTCTAATGAGCTATTTGACCTAACCTGAATTACTACATCTAAGAATATCTTATTAGGTCATGTAGCTTTATTTATACATTTAATGCATCTTAATTAGTACACTAACAGCACTGCTCTGTCTTACAGTAACACAATACATTACACTAACTCAAAAGAATTTCTTGTTTTCAGTTTAAGAAAGTTGAAATTGTGTATTTCTTTTCTTTTCCATTCACTTTTTATGGAAACATGCTTTACATTAATATGTGTACCCTTACTATATTTTGGTCCTAAACATCTTTATCAACACTTTATATCTTTAAAATTTAGACAAAGTGTAATGAACAATTTGGCTTAACTTAAATTTACATGACCTGGCTCAGAATAACTTTGTTTTGGCAAATACAAAGATGAAGACTGTACACCCTGGTTGCAGCAATTTCTTCAGGGCTTCAGGAAGAAAGGAATCAGCTCGAACTTGCAACCACTGTGGAAAGGCTTGTACACCATCACCAAGAAGGTTAATGATGTCATCTACGAATAACTCATTAGGCCATTTAGCTTTATTTATACATTTAACGCATCTTAATTAGTACACTAACAGCACTGCTCTGTCTTACAGTAACACAATACATTACACTAACTCTTAAAGAATTTCTTGTTTTCAGTTTAAAAAAGTTGAAATTGTGTATTTCTTTTCTTTTCAATTCACTTTTTGTGTAACGACCTACATTAATATGTATACACTTACTATATTGAAATCCAATGTTCACTATCCAATAGTTAAAAATATTGTGGAATTGTGAAATTAGTAACACTATGTACTAATGTTGTAACACTATGTGTGCCTTAATAAGTTATTGATTATTCTAACTGATACATTGCCATGCCATTATCATATGACAGTTCTCAGAGACAGTCATCTTTGCTGTTAACATGGACACATCTTGCATATGTTCATTTCTTACAAGTTCTTCTCTTTACAGGACTAATAGTTTTGTAAAAAACTCACTTGTTTGTTATTACATTTTCAATTGTTACCCTTAACATTTCGACCTCATCATAAAATAACTGTTGAGAAACTGAGAGCTCTTTTTTAAAAAGACTTTTCATTAGTAAAGTTACTTATAAGTAGGCATACATTTGTACTCATAATATGAGGTTCAGAATTAAGAAAAGGTGAAACCAACTCGTTACACTGAAAAACTTCTAGGTATACTACTACTGATTGGAAAAGACAAGATAACTCAGGGTGAACTTTTTTCAAACCTTTTAACACCATGGATTCTGTGTTTATCCACAGTTACTTCGCCCTTTTTTACATTTTATCAACTTGTGTTCCCAGTCACAGTATTCTGAATTGTTCTTAAAATTTCCATTTAGGATTAGACCCATCCATACTTATCTGTAGCACAGATGCAGATTTATTAAGATGCAGATTTATTCCTAATAGAGTTATCTTTGAATCCCTTAAAAAACCTTAAAGATTACTTTAGAATAGGAAGTCAAAGAAACACAGAATTCAAGTAGCAAGTTTCCACTACGTTGTAAAACATATCCTAGAAACAAACTGTGACATCCAGTAACTGTTGCTGAGAAACCTTACTAAGGGGCTTATAAAAAAAAAATTACAAGCTTGCTGTTTTGAACATCTGATGAAAAGGTTTTGTAAAGTGTACCTAACGTCCTTGTATTCCATACTTCCAGTAGTTTTACATGATACATTCCTAACACTAATAAGAAAAGTTTAAATCTGCTGATGATCTAAAGGAGTGATAGTTATTTGCAGACTGCAGGGTTATAAAATAATTCTGAAAAAATTGTTGCTTTTACAGCACTACCCTTTATAAAGCGACTACTCAAATCTGCCAGTTTTTTACAGAAACTGAAGTTTGATGATTAGATCCATCATGACCTAGTGATGCTCCAAACATTTCAAGGATTCTCCTAACCTTAAAAAACTGGACTGCCCTCATTGATTGACATGATTAATGTTAAATTTACTTTGGGATACTTCTAAACATAATACAGTTTACAATAAACAAATAAAATTTTATGCCTGTCTAATTTTTCCTGAACTATGTACACATAGCAAAAATGGAATTTTCTACAAAATTTACATTAAAAGAAAGTGTTGAAAGTACTGTTAGCTTTTAACAAATATTGTCAATTTTGCCCAACACAGAAATGAAGGAAATTGACAGACAAATTGTCTACGAGTTCCCTGGAAGTGTTTGAACAATGATAAACTTTTAGTCTATCATTTACTTGTTACATTATGTAACATAACAACATTTCTTTATTATTTATTTTTGATTTATAATATACATAGTATTTGAATTAACTTGTTTCCATTTATCTTCCATATAGACGAAGACAGGGTAATTGTAAACATGTACTTAGGATTATGAACAGAACATGAAATAGTACAATGACAACTAGTTTACAGTTGTCACTATTTTTGTTTCAATATTTCAAAGGATAAAGAAAACACTTGTAACTCTAAGATGTCAAGGGTAACTGTAAATTGAATTTTAGAGCTGTATTTATTATTTATATTTAAACAATTTTTTGTACGCAACATGATAACAAAGTATAATTATTTCACTACGACTCGAATACAAAACTTTTATGGGTAAAAACGTAAAAGCTTTACCTTACAACCTGAACCGGTTTTTACTTTTAAAAAGCTTCTTCAGAACCTCTAAGCTTTTACGTTTTTACCTATAAAAAGTTTTGTGTTCCGAGTGGTAGTGAAATAATTATATTTAGTTAAGAAACGGACACGTCATGGACAACGAAATCCAAGAATAATAACAAGGTTGAAATAACTATTATTTGCAGATATTTCAATTTTAAAACCTATACACAATTTTTAATCAATCAAAATGTTTCAATCAATTTTCCGTTTACCAATTACCCCACCTAACCGCAAATGTTTGGTGTTTCTATCTTCAGTTAGCACTTTTAATGTTAACTGCTATGAAAAAAATTGAAATAACATGTGTATGAAAAAGAAACGTTAATTTTAGTAGACTTTAAAAGACTTACTACAGGGAGTCTTTAAATTTGTTTTAAAGAGTTTTTCCCTAAAGCTCTTGAATTTTGCTTAGAATAGCCAAAAACCCAATAAATTCTTTTTTACAGTTCTGTATTTAATTGAAATTCAGTATTAGAACGAATGGGATTTTTCAGAGTTTACAAGTTTTTTTTTTAATTTCTTGGATTTTTTAATTTTATGCAATGTGGACACATACAGAGGAGTGTCAGTTTTTTATGTATATCAATAAATAAAAATTTGAGGAGGGAGAGGGAGCGAGTAAGAATGGCGAGAATGTGCTTAGTACCAATCAAAATGAGGGTATTATGGGATATACGGAGTTGTAGTATCTGGGAAAAACAGAAAAGATCCGCAGATTCATCTTAATCTCTACGTACAAATAATTATACATCTTTATTATGGGTTAAGTAATTGAGTTCTTAAAAGAGCGCATGGATCTTTTCCGTTTTTTTGCAAGTCACGACAATTCCGTTTATCCTAAATCCCATAGTACATTCAATTTAATGCACTATTTTAGATTGCTGCATTTGCGCCTTTTCTCACTACACCACGTGCTAAATGTGTTCTGTGCGTTTGTGTTACGTTACTGACCTAACAAGTAATTAGTTATATTTTTAATCGGTGTTCTTTGTTGTAAGTACATTAATTATTCACAATGATTAGGTATGATGAACTGTTGGATCTTATTAGTACAGAAGGGGATGCAATTTATTTTCTTCAAGGAAAAGGTCTGATTCATAATCCTTGTCGTTGCATCAACGGGCATGATATTGGTATCATACAAAAGGGTTAGTTTGCGAGAGAGAATTTTATGATATTAAAATATAAAAGATAGCAAACCTCTTTGCTATTCTATGAATAATCTTCAAATAAAAATTATTTAAATACATCTATTACATTAACGACTCAGAACACAAAAGTTTTTATAAGTAAAAACGTAAAGTTTTACCTTACAACCGGAACCGGTTTGCAGAAGCCTTTTAAAGGTGAAACCGGTTCAGGTTGTAAGGTAAAACTTTACGTTTTTACTTATAAAAAACTTTGTGTTCCGAGTCGTTAATGTAATAGTTGTATTTAGTTAAGTAACGGACACGTCATGGACAATGAAATCCAAGAAAAAATTATTTAGTTAAGCCCACATTGTAAGCGTCAATATGATACAAAGGATAATTCCCTTCTTTCTTTTTGCTCTTTTTCTTTTAACAATTATTTATATTTCTTTTAAGCCCCACGTTTGTAAGTATCATTTATGTAATATATTTTTCCGTCCGTGTTGTTGTTTTATATTGTAATCTTACCCTTTTTCTATAATTTCTTATGTTAAAATAAATAGTCAAACTCCTTATTCTCGTTTTTTCTCAAACTCAATTATTTTTTATTTTACTCTTTTCATTTTGACATTGATTAAATCATATGGACATTCAATGTCTCCTTCTAACAGTGGTGGCTCATTCAGTGGTAGAACATGAACATTCTGAATCTCAGGGTTAACGTAAAAGTGTAGTTAAAGTATGGTACAAGTTATAAATATAACATAAAATATAATATTTATGAATGAGATTTGGTAATTATGTGTTGTGAATGTCTGTTGAATAGTGGTGGGTTCTTTGGATCATACAAGAACAATAAAAAAACTTACTACTAATAACTATGGTGTACAAGTGTACAAATAAAAATTCACTATTATAGCGTTTATATTGTTTATGTCATCGTATTTCGTTGTAACTCAATCTTTAATGTAGTAATGTTGGTTCACATATCTGGCTTAGCCTTGGAGTAATCTCACCAATCTGGTAGTTTTCTTTAAGGACTTATTGCTTGATTCTTCACTTCTGGACATCAAATTTTTGGTATTTTCGATTAAAACATTATTCTTCTAGTTTTTTGAATGGTTTTTCTTGATCATCTCATCTTTCATCAGTCATTAATTTGTATAAAAGTTCAGTAGTAAACTTAACGTGTTCTGCCTTGTTTTTACATTTTTTCCAACAATATCCCTTCTTTTTACCAGAACACCAATTCCTTCAGTCAAGGCTTTGGCTATGATAGGTTTATGGGTCACAGGTTCGGTTTCCCAATTTCTAATTAATATGATTCTGTTGAACTTTGTTTTTTCTTCATCACTATATTATTATAAGTTTTTAACGTAATATTTTGTATTTTTTAATTATTTACTTTGTTTGATTTCACTATATGGGTTATATAACTGGTTCATATAGATTATATATTTCCTTCAATGTTCATATTATAATTATGTATAATCACTTTCATTATACACGATTTTTTCCTCTTTAATGTATTTCACTGTTATTTCTCACTTTCTAGCACTATCACACAACAAAACTTTTATAATTATAGTTTGATATTATTATATTTATAAAATTTATATCATTCACATTATGTAGTTCAATTATACAAAATAACTGTCTGAGGTGCGCAGACCTCCTCATAGTTAAATAGGTTTATTCACAATGTCTTATTTCTTACATACTAGTTTTACACATTTATATATTATATTTCTATTTATAAATTACTATGTACATTTTTTGTCATTTGATCTTCACTCCTGGGTATTATGGTCATTGTTGTCACTGTCATTTCCCAATTATTTATTTATTATGATATTTCTCTTTTTGTTTTGATTACCTTTTATTCTTTGAAAACATTAATTATATTTACATAATACAATGTGTCTTCATTTCTGCATTTATGTTTATTCTATTCTTCTTTTTCTTTTTTGAACAGAGAATTGGAAATACCAGAACATAGAGAGCTTCGTGATTTAGTGTGAAACGTGGCTGTGAATGGAAAAATCTATTATGTATTCCAGCACTATATTCAGGTTTGTAATTGAAAAATCCTTTGAGAATATTATTAAAAGCAGGCACATTATGTGGTAAGAGCTGTAACAAAGTTACTTATAAAATAATTATCTGCTGTATTTTTTCCTTTACAAGTGGATATTAAACAAAAAACCGATATCATATTCTTATACCATAAGAAGTAATATAATCATGTTATGTTCATGATGAGTTCTATTTCTTGTGTATAGTGTGTTTCAGTGTTTGCATTAAACAAAACATTTTTAAATCAGTGTTGAACACTTGCCAAGTAGTATGTGTGATATTTTCCAACAAATTCGTATACTGTAGGAGAGTAGACTATTCATGTATACTTCTTTACATATCAAAAGTATAACGATATATTTACAAATTACTTTATTCTATATTCTTATGGTATTATTATTATTATTCAACAAAAATAAAATACTTGTTAACAAAAATATACTTTTATTTTAATAATTGTATTGTATTTAATATTACTTCAGAAA
Organism: Magicicada septendecula; assembly: GCA_034769895.1. Taxonomy (NCBI): domain Eukaryota; kingdom Metazoa; phylum Arthropoda; class Insecta; order Hemiptera; family Cicadidae; genus Magicicada; species Magicicada septendecula. The sequence continues at coordinate 492,304,777 of CM068367.1, forward strand.
CATAAATATAATTAAAGTAAAAATAAATAGTTGTATAACTAATAGATGTAATAATTTAATTAAAAAGTATATTTTTGTTAAAAGGAATGTCTTAATTATTCAACAATGATACATAACCCTCTCTCTCTTCCCCCTCCCTCTATCTGTGAGGGGGGGTTGAATATATGAGTGATAGTTTAATATATTGTTTTCAATAAGTTCCAGTTACATTGCAATCTGATAGGTTAGAGTCTGTACTTAAAATGGACAAATTTTTGGTTAAGTGACCAAAGTACCAGGTAAAGTGGTAAGTAAACAGCCATTCCATTCTCCTCAGCCTACACACAGATATATATTATTGCCTGTCTTCTTTATTTACAGTGTGAAACAGTACATCCTGTTACAGTATACTGGATTTAGTACTGGGTTGAGGCACAAATACTTGTTAAATAATACGTCTACTCTACATGAGTGTTGTGGTTGGTTTCCAATTAATTTCACTATGTTTCACATTGGTACGCTGATCACATCAGCAGTAAATAAATGAAATTATTGTTCTGAGCGGCAGTCTGGTCCTCTCAAACCATGTGTCCTGGCGAACTGACTTATACATGTGGCAAGCTCTCTTACTACAACACCAAAATTGTCAATTTCCAAGATGCAACACTGTCTCATGCCCATTCCATTAATGCAATATCGACGATTATCAAGCAATCCTTTTTCTTCAAGAACAGAAACTGCATCTCTATTCTATGTCTTTTGACCTCACTGTAACTGTTTATTCTCCATTTCTTCCAGCAATTGTTCATGTAACCTGTCTTGTAGTTACTGTACTAATTTTTAAAATAAACACTTATGTATCTTGTAGCATAAGCTACTAACTGTAGTGCATACTCCTTCTTAATCTAAAAAGTGGTAGATATTTAATACTAACCTATTAAAACTGTGTATGTAATAATACTAACTTATTAACCATAATGCATGTTCCTTTTTATCTAGAAAATGTTAGACGTTGAATATTGTGTTTTTACAGAAACACCAGCTAGCCACAGGTAGTCGTGAGTGTAAGGAGGTGACTCTACACGCTTCTACATTAATACAGCGAGTTCAGTGTCTGTGAATCCCCAGATTGTTCCAGTAACTACATAATTATTCTCGATGCATCGCCTGGAAAGATATTCTGGACCTATGCGTGGTGTGTATGAAGGGGGCGTATATTTTTTAATATCATCCAGCATTTTCTCAAACAAATCGTGGTTTGCATTTCTTGTTCGCCACATGAACTCACTCAAATAGGTATCTAAGAGTTCCCTTCTTGTACCACATTCAATCTTGTTTCGGCGTTTACAGGACCGCCACATGCTTTCTATGCCTTGTGTATGTGCTCCCGTTTGAGGATCCACAAAGTTATAACGATGGTTTACAGTCAAATGACTGTACTGTTGTGGCAAATTAACAATTTGTCGGTATGAACGCCACTCATCTGATATTATAGTGGACCCTGGTTCAATATTTGCCACTATGAGGGAGGAGGGTAGCTGCTGACCGATCTTTGACACAACACAAGAAGCATTCCTTTGTTTCCTGGCAGTATCCACCAAATACCCACTGCTGTGGTAACACCTGGCCAACATTATTTTTTCTCTTGGCAAAGACACTCTCATCAATTTCAACAGTTAAATTCGGTCCTCCAATTTTCTGTGGGTTGCTCAAGATGTCTAAGGTACAGATATATCTTAAGTAAGCCGTCCAGTCTGTGTGTGTGCTGGTGCCGATTTCCAGTTGATTTTTACTATTTTTCAGACTACTACGCCCTTCACACCAGCAATAAATAAACAAAATTATTTTTCTCAGGGGTAATTTGGACCCCTCTAAAAATGTGCCCTGGTGAAGTACCTTATACTCACGGCAAGTAGACTTATTGCAACACCAACGTGGTTGCTGTCCCATGATCAATACCATATCATGCCCGTTGATGCAATGATGAGGATTATGAATCAGACCTTTTCCTTGAAGAAAAGAAATTGCATCCTCTTCTGTACTAATAAGATTCGACAGTTCATCATACCTAATCATTCTGAATAATTAATGTACTTACAACAAAGAACACCGATTAAAAATGTAACTGATTACTTGTTAGGTTAGTAATGTAACACAAACGCACAGAACAAATTTAGCACGTGGTGTACAGTGAGAAACTGCAACATCCTCTTCTGTACCAATAACACTCAACCATCATAACTAATCATTATGAATAATGATTATTCTGCTGTGTCATCTGCATGAGGAGACCTTACAGCACATTGGTGGATTGCCGGACGGGCATCCCAGGAGTGCTGAGACTGAGGGGATTTGGTATGGACACAATACTGAATGACAACTCATATTTGGCAGTGGCAGAGAGGATCTACAGGTGACATCGTGTCATCGGAGAACAATCTGGAAACACGTAATAATAATAATAAGAAGAAGAATTATGAATAATTAATGTAAAACTCACAGCAAAGAACACTGATTAAAAATGTAATGAAACTTGACAAGCATGTAACATGACCAAACCACAACACAAATTTGAGTATGTATATTGTATTATGTGATAATATAATTATAACAATTAGCAAATTCATAAGTGTGTTTTATTTTGGTTTCCACTGTACTATGTGACGATCGTTGAGACCGTCGTAACAATTTAATGAAACATCCCAATTAATTAAATATTATGCTTTGAGGATTATAATTTTACATATACACTAATATAAAATATAAAACATTATTGTTATCTGATTTTCAAGCTTGCAGAAGTCAATCCAAATAAATGTCTGAATGTATGTACACACATAAAAGGCAACATACAAGTCTTCTGTCTTGTCTGCTGTCATAGAAAATATATTCTGTATTTCTTTACGGTTGGAACTTCATTCATGTGAGTGAAAATTAATTTATGTAAATTTCAAATCATCACCTGGAATCTACACTGTTGACTGTAAACAAATACAATAAATTCCTTTTGTGATCACTTTGGGCAAATATGAATTTAATAGCACTAGCCAAACAATAACAATAACTGATAACAAGATTATCCAAGATTTGCCATTACTTTCCCATACCTGTGATTACAGGCATATTGATATACCTGTTACTATGTATACAGGTGTTACTATATATATTGTATGTTAAAACTGTGAGGTGTATTTTATAAACTGGAACATTTTATACCAAATGATTTAATCACAAAAGATAATGTAAAACACAAAATTACAACAAACACACCAAAAGTATCTATAGAAATTAAAAAATAAACAAAATTATATAAATGACAAATTATTCAATAAATGATTAAATATGTACCATAATTTATTAGACATTGCAATTATTTTTTATAGAAACAAACATCCACCAGTAGCTACAAAACCAATTTTCCCTATAATGTACCTAGCAAGATCCTGATCTTTTCGATACATTGTTGGATTGTTAATGCTAGCTATTTTTTTATTCTTTTCGCTAAACATTTTGAAACCATAATTTCAAAGCAATACTACCTGAGATGCCTTTCCATTGTGTTTCCTTTTGCTCCAAAAAAAATATTTTGTGGTGTTGATATGTCTTTATTCTTTAAAATTTTGTATGAGGGAGATTGCAATATTTTTAACTGAACTGTAGCATTTCATTGTCTCAGTTTTTTGTCATTTTTTGTGCTACTGTAAAGTGTTCACTTTTTATTTACACTTAACTCATGCCGTTTGTATTTTACATTTTCACACTTTCTGTCAAGCTACTGTAAAGCTACAGTAAAATATACAATTTTATATAATAGATATTTACCATATATCCGTCGTGCGACTTCGTTTTTCTCGTCTTATTTTGATGCATTTCGGCAACGAATTGCCATCTTCAGAAATCTTAATCACTCATTAGAGATCGTTAAAAATTAAAAACACTAAAATCATTACAGTAAAAGTGCACTTTTACGACATTGGAAACTCACAGACGCGAACATGAAAGTTTATGTTTCTCGCGTGGACAATATCGATCGACTGATTCACTGTTTATATAGCCACTGATAAACCTGTTTTGCTTATTATAGCCCGTATGTACTGTGACATTCCATTTACCCGCGCCCGTGTGCAAGCATTGCCGTGTCGTACAATATGTTATGTGAAAATGTAAGTTTATCATTCAAGACATAATCACTGTTGATTTTGACGGCTTTATATATTTCATATTCCTCAAGCGCGTCCATGTATTTTCCTTTCCTGCAGCAATGCAAGGGCTGGAAATTTGTCTCAAAATCACTGTAGTTATGATTACATAGTATCAAGTGCCTGGCAAAATTAGATGTTGTTTTATGTAATTCCCTTCTGGGAAGATGTTCGTTATATCTTTCTTCAAACGGTCTGCCTGTTTGGCCTATGTAGAACATGTCGCATGAGCTGCAATTCATCTTGTATACGCCGGTTCTTTTTCTTTCTGGTATACTGTTTTTCCGGCTAAGAAGTCTCTGAATGTTGTTATTTGTACGGAAAGTTACAATTACATGGTGTTTCTTGAGTTCGTTAACTAGAATATTTGGTAAAATGTTTGTGTAATCTGCAGATATATATTTATTAACCGGAAGTGTGTTATCATTGTTCGACTTTTTTAATTTCTTCTCTTTGTGTTTACTTATTAATTTATCCACTAATGAACTTTTATATCCGTTAGCCGCTGCTATGTGCTTGATGGTATTAACCTCTTCATTGTAATCTTTTTCACTTAACGGTATAGTTAGCAATCTATGCACAAAACTATTGTAAGCTGCCATTTTATGCGAGGTGGGATGATATGAATCGGCATGAATTGTGATGTCCGTTGTTGTGGCCTTTCTATAGATTTTAAATTGAAGTTTTCCTTCGTTTTTAAAATGGTTAAATCTAAGAAATTTAATTGATTTTCTTCTTCTATTTCAGATGTGAATTTAATCTTATGGTGTATGCTGTTTATGTGACTATTTAAGTTTTGTATTTGTCTTTTTGTTCCATTAAATATCATAAACGTATCATCGACGTATCTACAATAAAAAATGATTTTATTCTTGTATAATTTATTCGATATTATGTTTATATTCTCATAATAATTTAAATATATATCAGCTAATAGTCCTGACAGTGGCGAACCCATAGCCAGACCGTCATCTTGTGTAAAAAACCCGTTGTCAAATGTAAAGTAATTTTGTTCCAAGACGACTGTAAGTAGTTTTATACATGCTAAGTTGATTTTTTGCATGCTAAGTTGAGCTACTTCCTTTAAATTGTTATTTACAATTTCTATAGTTTCCCTCACGGGGATATTAGTGTACAAATTAGTTACGTCTAACGATACCAATTTATATTGTGGTAGTATTTCTATCTTTTTAAGTTTTTCAACAAACTCATAACTGTTCTTTATACTGTAATTATTTGCTATCCTGATATTATTCTTAATTAAAGTTACTAACAATTTAGCAGCTTTGTATCCGGGAGCTGTGGTGTAGTTTATTACTGGTCTGATTGGTGTACTTTCCTTGTGGATTTTAGGTAGTCCTGTGAATTTTGGTGCCGTGGCATTAATTGGTTTTAAATATCTGCGTGTTTTCTCATCTAACAAAAAATTACATTGATTAATGGTGTTATTCAAAGTTTTTACATAGTGGATAAAGTTATGAAAAGGGTCAACATACAAAAAGCTAAAACAGAACCAGAACAAAAGAATTATGCAGGGTCATTGACATACATAGGTTCACATACTAGAAAAATTATAAAATGTTTTAATAAATATGGAGTGGATATAGCTATTAAAAAATGTGAAACGGGATTTGATAAGATAAGGAATAAGAATATAGAAAAAATACCAGTATTACAGAAAAGTGGAATTTATAAATTAAAATGTAAAGACTGCAACAAAGTGTACCTAGGGGAGACAGGACGAAAATTCGTATTCAGGTTGTCTGACCACAAACGTGGAGAAGGTAATAGAACAACCAATTCGTTATATGCAAGACATTTCATAGAAGACAACCACAAGTTTGTTAATCCTTTGGAAGAATACGAAATTGTAAAAGTAGTAAATAACACAGTTGAAAGGAAGCTTAGAGAGGAGTTAGAAATATTGAAAGAAAGAGAAAAAGGGTTAGACAGTTTAATTAATATTAAAATTAAATTTGATAATGAAGATATATTTTATAACATGATTCAGAAGTAAATGAGAGAGGGCAGATAGATAAGATTAAGAATTATATTTCATAGTACTAATTGGTTGTTTTAAAATAAGGGTGTGTGACTGACCCACGTGTGTGGAGAGGAAGAGGGTAGTTTAAAAGGATGCACACACACACACACACTGAAATACAAGGAATTTACTAGAAAAATATGTAACTGTACAGATGGTGAGACAGAGTTTAGGTGGTGGGGAAGGGTCATTAATTTTTAGTTTGTTGTGGGTGAGCAGGGTTGGGGAGAGGGGTGAAGTGTTGGGTTTCACATATTTTCTGTCTATTCCCGATCTGACGATGAGCTGTGAAGCTTGAAAGCGCTAATCGGAATAATTTTTATATAGTGGTGTGCAACAGTGATCATTCTGACCTAGAACATTTGTTTATGTTATTTATAGTAAATAATTATGAAGTTATGTCATTATTATTGTAGTGAAAGTTGAATAAGGGTACCAAGAACAATGTAAAGTAATTGTCTGATAGCAAAAGTAATTATTTTAAACAAAAGAAAGAAAATAATGTGTACAGTACCATGAGCCAGTATACCTGGATAACTTATTGATATTATTTGTAAACAATTATTGCTAATAATTGTCATTATTAGTGTAACAAACGTGAAAGCCAAGGATCAAGAACAATTTAGAATAGTTGTCTTGTATTAAAAACAAGAATTGTTAAAATATGAAAAGAATAATGTTCAAACTATTAAATACAACTATTACATTCATGACTCGGAACACAAAGTTTTTTTATAAGTGAAAACATAAAGTTTTACCTTACAACCTGAACTGATTTTCACCTTTAAAAGGCTTCTTCAGAGGTTCAGAAGACCTCTTTCTTTCTTCTGAAACTCTGAAGAAGCCTTTTAAAGGTGAAAACCGGTTCAGGTTGTAAGGTAAAACTTTATGTTTTCATCTTGATTATTCATCACTTCTTTCACAGCACTAACACTTATCTAAAAATGAAACTTTTTCTTGTGAACTTACTGTTTATTCTCTTCTCGTCGAACGCGTTTCGGCGTATGTATTCGCCTTCTTCAGCTTAGAGACAGACTGCCATCATTTAGTAATGGTTGTTGTGTGGAATGTGTAGTGGGGGTGGTGCGTGGAGGAAGGGGATTGGCGCGGGGATTCAATTTAATGTTTGTTTTTTGTATAATTGTGTCAAAAAGTGTATGTGATTTATATTGTAATTGATAGTTAAATATGTCGTTTGGTTGTGTTGTGTGGTGTTTATATATTTCGTATTGTTCAGTTGTGTTGAGTTTTCGACCTTTGGGTAAGTATGTAAAATTTCAAGATTAGTGTCTATGTACATGTCTGTACAATAATGTCTATTTACACCACAAATTAAAATTTACACTGGAAATTGAACAAAACAATAGTATAAATTTTCTAGACCTAACAATTAACAAAACTAACAATACACACACGTACAAAATATACAGGAAACCAACCACAACTGACATGGTTATACACAACACATCAAACCACCCAACACAACATAAACATGCGGCCTTCAACCATATGCTCCATAGAGTAACTAAAATACCCTTAAATAAACAAGATTACACCGACGAACTCAACACAATAAAATACATAGCAATCAAAAACGGTTACAACCCTAATTTAATAAACACACTACACAAACGCATCAAAAACAAAAACAACAAAACACAAAATACCATCAACACACAGCACAATAAATACATCACACTCACATACCACAACTCCTACACACACAAAATCGCCAACACATTCAGAAAACACAAATACAAAATAGCATACAGAACAACCAATACCATCAAAAAACACATCAATAATACAAACGCAGACATAGACAAATATAACAAAACAGGGGTTTACAAATTAAATTGTAATGACTGCAATAGTTTCTACATAGGCCAGACGGGAAGATCTTTTTCATCCCGTTATTCTGAACACTTAAAAGCTTTAACCAACAACAATATACACTCTGCATTTGCCACAAACATACACGCAGAAAACCACAGTTACACCAATGTAATCGACTACAGGTAATGGACAACAACAATGAGGTAATAAACGACAATAATAAGGTAAGTAAAGTTTTTAAATATCTTAAGTTAAAAGTTAAATTGAAGAGGGTTTTAAGTAAAATATGGTTTAATAAACAATGTCTGGATAATAATGTCATCCCAAAGTACGCTCAAGTTAAAATTAAAAATAAGAACAGTGTAGCCAAAAAAGTAAAAGAACAAAGCGAGAAGTTGGGGATAAAACTGGAAATAAGGTCACTCTACGGCTTAATCAATAGATATAATAGGGAATTATATGACAGACACATAGAATTATTAAGAATATACTCGTATGTAGAGTTAGAAGGAATATTATATAATTTTGGTTTGGGGTACTTAGAAAAGAAATTGGAAAATAAAAATAAAATAATGGTAGATAAGTTAAATAAATTAATAAGAAAGAACGAAGTCAAAAAGGAACACCTCTCTAAGAATAACTATGAAAAAAGAGTAATAAACCTTACAGAGGTAAATTTCAATACGGAAGAAAAAGAAATGTTAGCGAAAGGCTTAAAATACGCACCGCCACCAGAATTAAATCAAGAAAAAACGATTATTGAATGCGAAAGCATAATACAAAAACTAGGAATTGGAAATGATAAAAAAAGAATAAGGTGGGAAGTAGGGAATGTAGTAGATAAAATATTTAAGAAAAGTTTGTATAATTCAAAGAAAGAACAAAAAATCAAAGCAACTGTAACTAAACTAAAGAATAAAATAAAGAAGAATGATATTATAGTTACGAAGGTGGATAAAGGAAATACAATGGTACTAATGAGAAAGGAAGAATACATAAAGAAAACGGAAGAATTTATAAGGGAAGGACCATACGAGGAAATAAAGTATGATTATACAAGTAAGTACCAGTCAAGGATAAAACAAATGATGAAACAGATAACATTTATAGAAGAAAATAAGAAAAAGTATTTATTGGAAAGTAATCCAACAGCACCAACTTTTAAAAGTCAGGTTAAGATACATAAAGAAGGAAAACCAATTAGACCGATTGTTTCTTTTATTAATGCACCTATTTATAAATTATCAAAGGAAGTTAGCAGAGTACTGAAAGAGAAATATGAATTTGGGACAAAATACAACATAGAGAATAATGTAAAATTGATAGAAAAATTAGAAAATATTAGCATTAATGTAAATACAAAATTGATATCACTGAATGTTAAGGACATGTTTACTAATATCACAGTAAATAAAGTTATTAAGTTAATAAACGATAATAATATGGGAGAATACAGGTATAAAAAGCAGTTGATGAAAGTAATTAAAGAATGTGTAAATCAGAACTATTTTAGGTTTAATAACAAGTTTTATATACAGAAAAAAGGTTTACCTATGGGGTCTTCATTATCCCCTATTCTTGCTGAAATATACATGAATGATTTTGAAAAAACAATTAATAACGTCCACTAAGTATAAAGACAATATAAAATTATGGTCTAGATACGTTGATGATGTATTAGTAATTTGGGAAGGAAGCATAGAAGAAGTGCATGAGTTTATAAAGGAGGTAAATAATAAGGATAAAAACTTACAATTTAAGGAAGAGATAGGAGATAAGCAAATAAATTACTTAGATTTAAACATAGAAATTAAAGATAATGAGAAACTACAGTTTGGGATATTTAGAAAAGAGTCGTATTCTGATATAATTATACCAAGAGAGTCTTAAAAACCCATACAGATATAAAATGGCGGCAATCAATTCCTTTTGTTACAGAGCTCAGAAGTGTTTAAAAGAGACCGAATCAAAAGATAGGGAGTTAAAAACGATAAAGGGAATTGTAAGGAATAATAATTATAGCACCAACATAGTGGATAAAGTTATGAAAAGGGTCAACATACAAAAAGCTAAAACAGAACCAGAAAAAAAAATTATGCAGGGTCATTGACATACATAGGTTCACATACTAGAAAAATTATAAAATGTTTTAATAAATATGGAGTAGATATAGCTATTAAAAAATGTGAAACGGTATTTGATAAGATAAGGAAAAAGAGTATAGAAAAAATTCCAGTATTACAGAAAAGCGGAATTTATAAATTAAAATGTAAAGACTGCAACAAAGTGTACCTAGGGGAGACAGGACGAAAATTCGTATGCAGGTTGTCTGACCACAAACGTGGAGAAGGTAATAGAACAACCAATTCGTTATATGCAAGATATTTCATAGAAGACAACCACAAGTTTGTTAATCCTTTGGAAGAATACGAAATTGTAAAAGTAGTAAATAACACAGTTGAAAGGAAGCTTAGAGAGGAGTTAGAAATATTGAAAGAAAGAGAAAAAGGGTTAGACAATTAAATTAATATTAAAATTAAATTTGATAATGAAGAAATATTTTATAACATGATTAAGAAGTAAATGAGAGAGGGCAGATAGATAAGATTAAGAATTATATTTCATAGTACTAATTGGTTGTTTTAAAATAAGGGTGTGTGACTGACCCACGTGTGTGGAGAGGAAGAGGGTAGTTTAAAAGGATGCACACACACACACACACACTGAAATACAAGGAATTTACTAGAAAAATATGTAACTGTACAGATGGTGAGACAGAGTTTAGGTGGTGGGGAAGGGTCATTAATTTTTAGTTTGTTGTGGTTGAGCAGGGTTGGGGAGAGGGGTGAAGGGTTGGGTTTCACATATTTTCTGTCTATTCCCGATCTGACGATGAGCTGTGAAGCTTGAAAGCGCTAATCGGAATAATTTTTATATAGTGGTGTGCAACAGTGATCATTCTAATTGTGATTTCAACCACTAACACAAATTTCTTCATTAAACGTCTGTTAAGATGTGTAATCGACTACAGGTAATGGACAACAACAATGAGGTAATAAACAACAACAATAAGGTAAGTAAAGTTTTTAAATATCTTAAGTTAAAAGTTAAATTGAAGAGGGTTTTAAGTAAAATATGGTTTAATAAACAATGTCTGGATAATAATGTCATCCCAAAGTACGCTCAAGTTAAAATTAAAAATAAGAACAGTGTAGCCAACAAAGTAAAAGAACAAAGCGAGAAGTTGGGGTTAAAACTGGAAATAAGGTCACTCTACGGCTTAATCAATAGATATAATAGGGAATTATATGACAGACACATAGAATTATTAAGAATATACTCGTATGTAGAGTTAGAAGGAATATTATATAATTTTGGTTTGGGGTACGTAGAAAAGAAATTGGAAAATAAAAATAAAATAATGGTAGATAAGTTAAATAAATTAATAAGAAAGAACGAAGTCAAAAAGGAACACCTCTCTAAGAATAACTATAAAAAAAGAGTAATAAACCTTACAGAGGTAAATTTCAATACGGAAGAAAAAGAAATGTTAGCGAAAGGCTTAAAATACGCACCGCCACCAGAATTAAATCAAGAAAAAACGATTATTGAATGCGAAAGCATAATACAAAAACTAGGAAATGAAAATGATAAAAAAAGAATAAGGTGGGACGTAGGGAATGTAGTAGATAAAATATTTAAGAAAAGTTTGTATAATTCAAAGAATGAACAAAAAATCAAAGCAACTGTAACTAAACTAAAGAATAAAATAAAGAAGAATGATATTGTAGTTACGAAGGCGGATAAAGGAAATACAATGGTACTAATGAGAAAGGAAGAATACATAAAGAAAACGGAAGAATTTATAAGGGAAGGACCATACGAGAAAATAAAGTATGATTATGCAAGTAAGTACCAGTCAAGGATAAAACAAATGATGAAACAGATAACATTTATAGAAGAAAATAAGAAAAAGTATTTATTGGAAAGTAATCCAACAGCACCAACTTTTAAAAGTCAGGTTAAGATACATAAAGAAGGAAAACCAATTAGACCGATTGTTTCTTTTATTAATGCACCTATTTATAAATTATCAAAGGAAGTTAGCAGAGTACTGAAAGAGAAATATGAATTTGGGACAAAATACAACATAGAGAATAATGTAAAATTGATAGAAAAATTAGAAAATATTAGCATTAATGTAAATACAAAATTGATATCACTGAATGTTAAGGACATGTTTACTAATATCACAGTAAATAAAGTTATTAAGTTAATAAACAATAATAATATGGGAGAATACAGGTATAAAAAGCAGTTGATGAAAGTAATTAAAGAATGTGTAAATCAGAACTATTTTAGGTTTAATAACAAGTTTTATATACAGAAAAAAGGTTTACCTATGGGGTCTTCATTATCCCCTATTCTTGCTGAAATATACATGAATGATTTTGAAAAGCAATTAATAACTTCCACTAAGTATAAAGACAATATAAAATTATGGTCTAGATACGTTGATGATGTATTAGTAATTTGGGAAGGAAGCATAGAAGAAGTGCATGAGTTTATAAAGGAGGTAAATAATAAGGATAAAAACTTACAATTTAAGGAAGAGATAGGAGGTAAGCAAATAAATTACTTAGATTTAAACATAGAAATTAAAGATAATGAGAAACTACAGTTTGGGATATTTAGAAAAGAGTCGTATTCTGATATAATTATACCAAGAGAGTCTTACCACCCATACAGATATAAAATGGCGGCAATCAATTCCTTTTGTTACAGAGCTCAGAAGTGTTTAAAAGAGACCGAATCAAAAGATAGGGAGTTAAAAACGATAAAGGGAATTGTAAGGAATAATAATTATAGCACCAACATAGTGGATAAAGTTATGAAAAGGGTCAACATACAAAAAGCTAAAACAGAACCAGAACAAAAGAATTATGCAGGGTCATTGACATACATAGGTTCACATACTAGAAAAATTATAAAATGTTTTAATAAATATGGAGTAGATATAGCTATTAAAAAATGTGAAACGGTATTTGATAAGATAAGGAAAAAGAGTATAGAAAAAATTCCAGTATTACAGAAAAGCGGAATTTATAAATTAAAATGTAAAGACTGCAACAAAGTGTACCTAGGGGAGACAGGACGAAAATTCGTATGCAGGTTGTCTGACCACAAACGTGGAGAAGGTAATAGAACAACCAATTCGTTATATGCAAGACATTTCATAGAAGACAACCACAAGTTTGTTAATCCTTTGGAAGAATACGAAATTGTAAAAGTAGTAAATAACACAGTTGAAAGGAAGCTTAGAGAGGAGTTAGAAATATTGAAAGAAAGAGAAAAAGGGTTAGACAATTTAATTAATATTAAAATTAAATTTGATAATGAAGAAATATTTTATAACATGATTAAGAAGTAAATGAGAGAGGGCAGATAGATAAGATTAAGAATTATATTTCATAGTACTAATTGGTTGTTTTAAAATAAGGGTGTGTGACTGACCCACGTGTGTGGAGAGGAAGAGGGTAGTTTAAAAGGATGCACACACACACACACACACACACACACACAAGGAATTTACTAGAAAAATATGTAACTGTACAGATGGTGAGACAGAGTTTAGGTGGTGGGGAAGGGTCATTAATTTTTAGTTTGTTGTGGGTGAGCAGGATGGGGAGAGGGGTGAAGGGTTGGGTTTCACATATTTTCTGTCTATTCCCGATCTGACGATTAGCTGTGAAGCTTGAAAGCGCTAATCGGAATAATTTTTATATAGTGGTGTGCAACAGTGATCATTCTAATTGTGATTTCAACCACTAACACAAATTTCTTCATTAAACGTCTGTTAAGATGTGCAATCGACTACAGGTAATGGACAACAACAATGAGGTAATAAACGACAACAATAAGGTAAGTAAAGTTTTTAAATATCTTAAGTTAAAAGTTAAATTGAAGAGGGTTTTAAGTAATATATGGTTTAATAAACAATGTCTGGGTAATAATGTCATCCCAAAGTACGCTCAAGTTAAAATTAAAAATAAGAACAGTGTAGCCAAAAAAGTAAAAGAACAAAGCGAGAAGTTGGGGATAAAACTGGAAATAAGGTCACTCTACGGCTTAATCAATAGATATAATAGGGAATTATATGACAGACACATAGAATTATTAAGAATATGCTCGTATGTAGAGTTAGAAGGAATATTATATAATTTTGTTTTGGGGTACGTAGAAAAGAAATTGGAAAATAAAAATAAAATAATGGTAGATAAGTTAAATAAATTAATAAGAAAGAACGAAGTCAAAAAGGAACACCTCTCTAAGAATAACTATGAAAAAAGAGTAATAAACCTTACAGAGGTAAATTTCAATACGGAAGAAAAAGAAATGTTAGCGAAAGGCTTAAAATACGCACCGCCACCAGAATTAAATCAAGAAAAAACGATTATTGAATGCGAAAGCATAATACGAAAACTAGGAATTGGAAATGATAAAAAAAGAATAAGGTGGGAAGTAGGGAATGTAGTAGATAAAATAATTAAGAAAAGTTTGTATAATTCAAAGAAAGAACAAAAAATCAAAGCAACTGTAACTAAACTAAAGAATAAAATAAAGAAGAATGATATTATAGTTACGAAGGTGGATAAAGGAAATACAATGGTACTAATGAGAAAGGAAGAATACATAAAGAAAACGGAAGAATTTATAAGGGAAGGACCATACGAGGAAATACAGTATGATTATACAAGTAAGTACCAGTCAAGGATAAAACAAATGATGAAACAGATAACATTTATAGAAGAAAATAAGAAAAAGTATTTATTGGAAAGTAATCCAACAGCACCAACTTTTAAAAGTCAGGTTAAGATACATAAAGAAGGAAAACCAATTAGACCGATTGTTTCTTTTATTAATGCACCTATTTATAAATTATCAAAGGAAGTTAGCAGAGTACTGAAAGAGAAATATGAATTTGGGACAAAATACAACATAGAGAATAATGTAAAATTGATAGAAAAATTAGAAAATATTAGCATTAATGTAAATACAAAATTGATATCACTGGATGTTAAGGACATGTTTACTAATATCACAGTAAATAAAGTTATTAAGTTAATAAATGATAATAATATGGGAGAATACAGGTATAAAAAGCAGTTGATGAAAGTAATTAAAGAATGTGTAAATCAGAACTATTTTAGGTTTAATAACAAGTTTTATATACAGAAAAAAGGTTTACCTATGGGGTCTTCATTATCCCCTATTCTTGCTGAAATATACATGAATGATTTTGAAAAAACAATTAATAACTTCCACTAAGTATAAAGACAATATAAAATTATGGTCTAGATACGTTGATGATGTATTAGTAATTTGGGAAGGAAGCATAGAAGAAGTGCATGAGTTTATAAAGGAGGTAAATAATAAGGATAAAAACTTACAATTTAAGGAAGAGATAGGAGGTAAGCAAATAAATTACTTAGATTTAAACATAGAAATTAAAGATAATGAGAAACTACAGTTTGGGATATTTAGAAAAGAGTCGTATTCTGATATAATTATACCAAGAGAGTCTTACCACCCATACAGATATAAAATGGTGGCAATCAATTCCTTTTGTTACAGAGCTCAGAAGTGTTTAAAAGAGACCGAATCAAAAGATAGGGAGTTAAAAACGATAAAGGGAATTGTAAGGAATAATAATTATAGCACCAATATAGTGGATAAAGTTATGAAAAGGGTCAACATACAAAAAGCTAAAACAGAACCAGAACAAAAGAATTATGCAGGGTCATTGACATACATAGGTTCACATACTAGAAAAATTATAAAATGTTTTAATAAATACGGAGTAGATATAGCTATTAAAAAATGTGAAACCGTATTTGATAAGAAAAGGAATAAGATTATAGAAAAAATTCCAGTATTACAGAAAAGCAGAATTTATAAATTAAAATATAAAGACTGCAACAAAGTATACCTAGGGGAGACAGGACGAAAATTCGTATGCAGGTTGTCTGACCACAAACGTGGAGAAGGTAATAGAACAACCAATTCGTTATATGCAAGACATTTCATAGAAGACAACCACAAGTTTGTTAATCCTTTGGAAGAATACGAAATTGTAAAAGTAGTAAATAACACAGTTGAAAGGAAGCTTAGAGAGGAGTTAGAAATATTGAAAGAAAGAGAAAAAGGGTTAAACAATTTATTTAATATTAAAATTAAATTTGATAATGAAGAAATATTTTATAAAATGATTAACAAGTAAATGAGAGAGGGCATATAGATAAGATTAAGAATTATATTTCATAGTAATAATTGGTTGTTTTAAAATAAGGGTGTGTGACTGACCCACGTGTGTGGAGAGGAAGAGGGTAGTTTAAAAGGATGTACACACACACACACACACACACACACACACACACACATACACACACACACACACACACACACACACAAGGAATTTACTAGAAAAATATGTAACTGTACAGATGGTAAGACAGAGTTTAGGTGGTGGGGAAGGGTCATTAATTTTTAGTTTGTTGTGGGTGAGCAGGGTGGATGGAGAGGGGTGAAGGGTTGGGTTTCACATATTTTCTGTCTATTCCCGATCTGACGATGAGCTGTGAAGCTTGAAAGCGCTAATCGGAATAATTTTTATATAGTGGTGTGCAACAGTGATCATTCTAATTGTGATTTCAACCACTAACACAAATTTCTTCATTAAACGTCTGTTAAGATGTGCAATCGACTACAGGTAATGGACAACAACAATGAGGTAATAAACGACAACAATAATGTAAGTAAAGTTTTTAAATATCTTAAGTTAAAAGTTAAATTGAAGAGGGTTTTAAGTAAAATATGGTTTAATAAACAATGTCTGGATAATAATGTCATCCCAAAGTACGCTCAAGTTAAAATTAAAAATAAGAACTGTGTAGCCAAAAAAGTAAAAGAACAAAGCGAGAAGTTGGGGATAAAACTGGAAATAAGGTCACTCTACGGCTTAATCAATAGATATAATAGGGAATTATATGACAGACACATAGAATTATTAAGAATATGCTCGTATGTAGAGTTAGAAGGAATATTATATAATTTTGGTTTGGGGTACGTAGAAAAGAAATTGGAAAATAAAAATAAAATAATGGTAGATAAGTTAAATAAATTAATAAGAAAGAACGAAGTCAAAAAGGAACACCTCTCTAAGAATAATTATGAAAAAAGAGTAATAAACCTTACAGAGGTAAATTTCAATTCGGAAGAAAAAGAAATGTTAGCGAAAGGCTTAAAATACGCACCGCCACCAGAATTAAATCAAGAAAAAACGATTATTGAATGCGAAAGCATAATACAAAAACTAGGAATTGGAAATGATAAAAAAAGAATAAGGTGGGAAGTAGGGAATGTAGTAGATAAAATATTTAAGAAAAGTTTGTATAATTCAAAGAAAGAACAAAAAATCAAAGCAACTGTAACTAAACTAAAGAATAAAATAAAGAAGAATGATATTATAGTTACGAAGGTGGATAAAGGAAATACAATGGTACTAATGAGAAAGGAAGAATACATAAAGAAAACGGAAGAATTTATAAGGGAAGGACCATACGAGGAAATACAGTATGATTATACAAGTAAGTACCAGTCAAGGATAAAACAAATGATGAAACAGATAACATTTATAGAAGAAAATAAGAAAAAGTATTTATTGGAAAGTAATCCAAAAGCACCAACTTTTAAAAGTCAGGTTAAGATACATAAAGAAGGAAAACCAATTAGACCGATTGTTTCTTTTATTAATGCACCTATTTATAAATTATCAAAGGAAGTTAGCAGAGTACTGAAAGAGAAATATGAATTTGGGACAAAATACAACATAGAGAATAATGTAAAATTGATAGAAAAATTAGAAAATATTAGCATTAATGTAAATACAAAATTGATATCACTGGATGTTAAGGACATGTTTACTAATATCACAGTAAATAAAGTTATTAAGTTAATAAACGATAATAATATGGGAGAATACAGGTATAAAAAGCAGTTGATGAAAGTAATTAAAGAATGTGTAAATCAGAACTATTTTAGGTTTAATAACAAGTTTTATATACAGAAAAAAGGTTTACCTATGGGGTCTTCATTATCCCCTATTCTTGCTGAAATATACAGGAATTATTTTGAAAAGCAATTAATAACTTCCACTAAGTATAAAGACAATATAAAATGATGGTCTAGATACGTTGATGATGTATTAGTAATTTGGGAAGGAAGCATAGAAGAAGTGCATGAGTTTATAAAGGAGGTAAATAATAAGGATAAAAACTTACAATTTAAGGAAGAGATAGGAGGTAAGCAAATAAATTACTTAGATTTAAACATAGAAATTAAAGATAATGAGAAACTACAGTTTGGGATATTTAGAAAAGAGTCGTATTCTGATATAATTATACCAAGAGAGTCTTACCACCCATACAGATATAAAATGGTGGCAATCAATTCTTTTTGTTACAGAGCTCAGAAGTGTTTAAAAGAGACCGAATCAAAAGATAGGGAGTTAAAAACGATAAAGGGAATTGTAAGGAATAATAATTATAGCACCAATATAGTGGATAAAGTTATGAAAAGGGTCAACATACAAAAAGCTAAAACAGAACCAGAACAAAAGAATTATGCAGGGTCATTGACATACATAGGTTCACATACTAGAAAAATTATAAAATGTTTTAATAAATATGGAGTAGATATAGCTATTAAAAAATGTGAAACGGTATTTGATAAGAAAAGGAATAAGATTATAGAAAAAATTCCAGTATTACAGAAAAGCAGAATTTATAAATTAAAATGTAAAGACTGCAACAAAGTGTACCTAGGGGAGACAGGACGAAAATTCGTATGCAGGTTGTCTGACCACAAACGTGGAGAAGGTAATAGAACAACCAATTCGTTATATGAAAGACATTTCATAGAAGACAACCACAAGTTTGTTAATCCTTTGGAAGAATACGAAATTGTAAAAGTAGTAAATAACACAGTTGAAAGGAAGCTTAGAGAGGAGTTAGAAATATTGAAAGAAAGAGAAAAAGGGTTAGACAATTTAATTAATATTAAAATTAAATTTGATAATGAAGAAATATTTTATAACATGATTAAGAAGTAAATGAGAGAGGGCAGATAGATAAGATTAAGAATTATATTTCATAGTACTAATTGGTTGTTTTAAAATAAGGGTGTGTGACTGACCCACGTGTGTGGAGAGGAAGAGGGTAGTTTAAAAGGATGTACACACACATACACACACACACACACACACACACACACATACACACACACACACACACAAGGAATTTACTAGAAAAATATGTAACTGTACAGATGGTGAGACAGAGTTTAGGTGGTGGGGAAGGGTCATTAATTTTTAGTTTTGTTGTGGGTGAGCAGGGTGGTGGAGAGGGGTGAAGGGTTGGGTTTCACATATTTTCTGTCTATTCCCGATCTGACGATGAGCTGTGAGGCTTGAAAGCGCTAATCGGAATAATTTTTATATAGTGGTGTGCAACAGTGATCATTCTAATTGTGATTTCAACCACTAACACAAATTTCTTCATTAAACGTCTGTTAAGATGTGCAATCGACTACAGGCAATGGACAACAACAATGAGGTAATAAACGACAACAATAAGGTAAGTAAAGTTTTTAAATATCTTAAGTTAAAAGTTAAATTGAAGAGGGTTTTATGTAAAATATGGTTTAATAAACAATGTCTGGATAATAATGTCATCCCAAAGTACGCTCAAGTTAAAATTAAAAATAAGAACAGTGTAGCCAAAAAAGTAAAAGAACAAAGCGAGAAGTTGGGGATAAAACTGGAAATAAGGTCACTCTACGGCTTAATCAATAGATATAATAGGGAATTATATGACAGACACATAGAATTATTAAGAATATACTCGTATGTAGAGTTAGAAGGAATATTATATAATTTTGGTTTGGGGTACGTAGAAAAGAAATTGGAAAATAAAAATAAAATAATGGTAGATAAGTTAAATAAATTAATAAGAAAGAACGAAGTCAAAAAGGAACACCTCTCTAAGAATAACTATGAAAAAAGAGTAATAAACCTTACAGAGGTAAATTTCAATACGGAAGAAAAAGAAATGTTACCGAAAAGCTGAATATACGCACCGCCACCAGAATTAAATCAAGAAAAAACGATTATTGAATGCGAAAGCATAATACAAAAACTAGGAATTGGAAATGATAAAAAAAGAATAAGGTGGGAAGTAGGGAATGTAGTAGATAAAATATTTAAGAAAAGTTTGTATAATTCAAAGAATGAACAAAAAATCAAAGCAACTGTAACTAAACTAAAGAATAAAATAAAGAAGAATGATATTATAGTTACGAATGTGGATAAAGGAAATACAATGGTACTAATGAGAAAGGAAGAATACATAAAGAAAACGGAAGAATTTATAAGGGAAGGACCATACGAGGAAATAAAGTATGATTATACAAGTAAGTACCAGTCAAGGATAAAACAAATGATGAAACAGATAACATTTATAGAAGAAAATAAGAAAAAGTATTTATTGGAAAGTAATCCAACAGCACCAACTTTTAAAAGTCAGGTTAAGATACGTAAAGAAGGAAAACCAATTAGACCGATTGTTTCTTTTATTAATGCACCTATTTATAAATTATCAAAGGAAGTTAGCAGAGTACTGAAAGAGAAATATGAATTTGGGACAAAATACAACATAGAGAATAATGTAAAATTGATAGAAAATATTAGCATTAATGTAAATACAAAATTGATATCACTGGATGTTAAGGACATGTTTACTAATATCACAGTAAATAAAGTTATTAAGTTAATAAACGATAATAATATGGGAGAATACAGGTATAAAAAGCAGTTGATGAAAGTAATTAAAGAATGTGTAAATCAGAACTATTTTAGGTTTAATAACAAGTTTTATATACAGAAAAAAGGTTTACCTATGGGGTCTTCATAATCCCCTATTCTTGCTGAAATATACATGAATGATTTTGAAAAGCAATTAATAACTTCCACTAAGTATAAAGACAATATAAAATTATGGTCTAGATACGTTGATGATGTATTAGTAATTTGGGAAGGAAGCATAGAAGAAGTGCATGAGTTTATAAAGGAGGTAAATAATAAGGATAAAAACTTACAATTTAAGGAAGAGATAGGAGGTAAGCAAATAAATTACTTAGATTTAAACATAGAAATTAAAGATAATGAGAAACTACAGTTTGGGATATTTAGAAAAGAGTCGTATTCTGATATAATTATACCAAGAGAGTCTTACCACCCATACAGATATAAAATGGCGGCAATCAATTCCTTTTGTTACAGAGCTCAGAAGTGTTTAAAAGAGACCGAATCAAAAGATAGGGAGTTAAAAACGATAAAGGGAATTGTAAGGAATAATAATTATAGCACCAATATAGTGGATAAAGTTATGAAAAGGGTCAACATACAAAAAGCTAAAACAGAACCAGAACAAAAGAATTATGCAGGGTCATTGACATACATAGGTTCACATACTAGAAAAATTATAAAATGTTTTAATAAATATGGAGTAGATATAGCTATTAAAAAATGTGAAACGGTATTTGATAAGAAAAGGAATAAGATTATAGAAAAAATTCCAGTATTACAGAAAAGCGGAATTTATAAATTAAAATGTAAAGACTGCAACAAAGTGTACCTAGGGGAGACAGGACGAAAATTCGTATGCAGGTTGTCTGACCACAAACGTGGAGAAGGTAATAGAACAACCAATTCGTTATATGCAAGACATTTCATAGAAGACAACCACAAGTTTGTTAATCCTTTGGAAGAATAAGAAATTGTAAAAGTAGTAAATAACACAGTTGAAAGGAAGCTTAGAGAGGAGTTAGAAATATTGAAAGAAAGAGAAAAAGGGTTAGACAATTTAATTAATATTAAAATTAAATTTGATAATGAAGAAATATTTTATAACATGATTAAGAAGTAAATGAGAGAGGGCAGATAGATAAGATTAAGAATTATATTTCATAGTACTAATTGGTTGTTTTAAAATAAGGGTGTGTGACTGACCCACGTGTGTGGAGAGGAAGAGGGTAGTTTAAAAGGATGTACACACACACACACACACACACACATACACACACACACACACACACACACACACACACACACACACACACACACACACACAGAAGGAATTTACTAGAAAAATATGTAACTGTACAGATGGTGAGACAGAGTTTAGGTGGTGGGGAAGGGTCATTAATTTTTAGTTTGTTGTGGGTGAGCAGGGTGGGGGAGAGGGGTGAAGGGTTGGGTTTCACATATTTTCTGTCTATTCCCGATCTGACGATGAGCTGTGAAGCTTGAAAGCGCTAATCGGAATAATTTTTATATAGTGGTGTGCAACAGTGATCATTCTAATTGTGATTTCAACCACTAACACAAATTTCTTCATTAAACGTCTGTTAAGATGTGTAATCGACTACAGGTAATGGACAACAACAATGAGGTAATAAACGACAACAATAAGGTAAGTAAAGTTTTTAAATATCTTAAGTTAAAAGTTAAATTGAAGAGGGTTTTAAGTAAAATATGGTTTAATAAACAATGTCTGGATAATAATGTCATCCCAAAGTACGCTCAAGTTAAAATTAAAAATAAGAACAGTGTAGCCAAAAAAGTAAAAAACAAAGCGAGAAGTTGTGGATAAAACCGGAAATAAGGTCACTCTACGTCTTAATCAATAGATATAATAGGGAATTATATGACAGACACATAGAATTATTAAGCATATACTCGTATGTAGAGTTAGAAGGAATATTATATAATTTTGGTTTGGGGTACGTAGTAAAGAAATTGGAAAAGAAAAATAAAAAAATGGTAGATAAGTTAAATAAACTAATAAGAAAGAACGAAGTAAAAAAGGAACACCTCTCTAAGAATAACTGTGAAAATAGAGTAATAAACCTTACAGAGGTAAATTTCAATACGGAAGAAAAAGAAATGTTAGCGAAAGGCTTAAAATACGCACCGCCACCAGAATTAAATCAAGAAAAAACGATTATTGAATGCGAAAGCATAATACAAAAACTAGGAATTGGAAATGATAAAAAAAGAATAAGGTGGGAAGTAGGGAATGTAGTAGATAAAATATTTAAGAAAAGTTTGTATAATTCAAAGAATGAACAAAAAATCAAAGCAACTGTAACTAAACTAAAGAATAAAATAAAGAAGAATGATATTATAGTTACGAAGCTGGATAAAGGAAATACAATGGTACTAATGAGAAAGGAAGAATACATAAAGAAAACGGAAGAATTTATAAGGGAAGGACCATACGAGGAAATAAAGTATGCTTATACAAGTAAGTACCAGTCAAGGATAAAACAAATCTTGAAACAGATAACATTTATAGAAGAAAATAAGAAAAAGTATTTATTGGAAAGTAATCCAACAGCACCAACTTTTAAAAGTCAGGTTAAGATACATAAAGAAGGAAAACCAATTAGACCGATTGTTTCTTTTATTAATGCACCTATTTATAAATTATCAAAGGAAGTTAGCAGAGTACTGAAGGAGAAATATGAATTTGGGACAAAATACAACATAGAGAATAATGTAAAATTGATAGAAAATATTAGCATTAATGTAAATACAAAATTGATATCACTGGATGTTAAGGACATGTTTACTAATATCACAGTAAATAAAGTTATTAAGTTAATAAACGATAATAATATGGGAGAATACAGGTATAAAAAGCAGTTGATGAAAGTAATTAAAGAATGTGTAAATCAGAACTATTTTAGGTTTAATAACAAGTTTTATATACAGAAAAAAGATTTACCTATGGGGTCTTCATTATCCCCTATTCTTGCTGAAATATACATGAATGATTTTGAAAAGCAATTAATAACTTCCACTAAGTATAAAGACAATATAAAATTATGGTCTAGATACGTTGATGATGTATTAGTAATTTGGGAAGGAAGCATAGAAGAAGTGCATGAGTTTATAAAGGAGGTAAATAATAAGGATAAAAACTTACAATTTAAGGAAGAGATAGGAGGTAAGCAAATAAATTACTTAGATTTAAACATAGAAATTAAAGATAATGAGAAACTACAGTTTGGGATATTTAGAAAAGAGTCGTATTCTGATATAATTATACCAAGAGAGTCTTACCACCCATACAGATATAAAATGGCGGCAATCAATTCCTTTTGTTACAGAGCTTAGAAGTGTTTAAAAGAGACCGAATCAAAAAATAGGGAGTTAAAAACGATAAAGGGAATTGTAAGGAATAATAATTATAGCACCAATATAGTGGATAAAGTTATGAAAAGGGTCAACAAACAAAAAGCTAAAACAGAACCAGAACAAAAGAATTATGCAGGGTCATTGACATACATAGGTTCACATACTAGAAAAATTATAAAATGTTTTAATAAATATGGAGTAGATATAGCTATTAAAAAATGTGAAACGGTATTTGATAAGAAAAGGAATAAGATTATAGAAAAAATTCCAGTATTACAGAAAAGCAGAATTTATAAATTAAAATGTAAAGACTGCAACAAAGTGTACCTAGGGGAGACAGGACGAAAATTCGTATGCAGGTTGTCTGACCACAAACGTGGAGAAGGTAATAGAACAACCAATTCGTTATATGCAAGACATTTCATAGAAGACAACCACAAGTTTGTTAATCCTTTGGAAGAATACGAAATTGTAAAAGTAGTAAATAACACAGTTGAAAGGAAGCTTAGAGAGGAGTTAGAAATATTGAAAGAAAGAGAAAAAGGGTTAGACAATTTAATTAATATTAAAATTAAATTTGATAATGAAGAAATATTTTATAACATGATTAAGAAGTAAATGAGAGAGGGCAGATAGATAAGATTAAGAATTATATTTCATAGTACTAATTGGTTGTTTTAAAATAAGGGTGTGTGACTGACCCACGTGTGTGGAGAGGAAGAGGGTAGTTTAAAAGGATGTACACACACACACACACACAAGGAATTTACTAGAAAAATATGTAACTGTACAGATGGTGAGACAGAGTTTAGGTGGTGGGGAAGGGTCATTAATTTTTAGTTTGTTGTGGGTGAGCAGGGTGGTGGAGAGGGATGAAGGGTTGGGTTTCACATATTTTCTGTCTATTCCCGATCTGACGATGAGCTGTGAAGCTTGAAAGCGCTAATCGGAATAATTTTTATATAGTGGTGTGCAACAGTGATCATTCTAATTGTGATTTCAACCACTAACACAAATTTCTTCATTAAACGTCTGTTAAGATGTGTAATCGACTACAGGTAATGGACAACAACAATGAGGTAATAAACGACAACAATAAGGTAAGTAAAGTTTTTAAATATCTTAAGTTAAAAGTTAAATTGAAGAGGGTTTTAAGTAAAATATGGTTTAATAAACAATGTCTGGATAATAATGTCATCCCAAAGTACGCTCAAGTTAAAATTAAAAATAAGAACAGTGTAGCCAAAAAAGTAAAAGAACAAAGCGAGAAGTTGTGGATAAAACCGGAAATAAGGTCACTCTACGTCTTAATCAATAGATATAATAGGGAATTATATGACAGACACATAGAATTATTAAGAATATACTCGTATGTAGAGTTAGAAGGAATATTATATAATTTTGGTTTGGGGTACGTAGTAAAGAAATTGGAAAAGAAAAATAAAAAAATGGTAGATAAGTTAAATAAACTAATAAGAAAGAACGAAGTTAAAAAGGAACACCTCTCTAAGAATAACTATGAAAATAGAGTAATAAACCTTACAGAGGTAAATTTCAATACGGAAGAAAAAGAAATGTTAGCGAAAGGCTTAAAATACGCACCGCCACCAGAATTAAATAAAGAAAAAACGATTATTGAATGCGAAAGCATAATACAAAAACTAGGAATTGGAAATGATAAAAAAAGAATAAGGTGGGAAGTAGGGAATGTAGTAGATAAAATATTTAAGAAAAGATTGTATAATTCAAAGAATGAACAAAAAATCAAAGCAACTGTAACTAAACTAAAGAATAAAATAAAGAAGAATGATATTATAGTTACGAAGGTGGATAAAGGAAATACAATGGTACTAATGAGAAAGGAAGAATACATAAAGAAAACGGAAGAATTTATAAGGGAAGGACCATACGAGGAAATAAAGTATGATTATACAAGTAAGTACCAGTCAAGGATAAAACAAATGATGAAACAGATAACATTTATAGAAGAAAATAAGAAAAAGTATTTATTGGAAAGTAATCCAACAGCACCAACTTTTAAAAGTCAGGTTAAGATACATAAAGAAGGAAAACCAATTAGACCGATTGTTTCTTTTATTAATGCACCTATTTATAAATTATCAAAGGAAGTTAGCAGAGTACTGAAAGAGAAATATGAATTTGGGACAAAATACAACATAGAGAATAATGTAAAATTGATAGAAAAATTAGAAAATATTAGCATTAATGTAAATACAAAATTGATATCACTGGATGTTAAGGACATGTTTACTAATATCACAGTAAATAAAGTTATTAAGTTAATAAACGATAATAATATGGGAGAATACAGGTATAAAAAGCAGTTGATGAAAGTAATTAAAGAATGTGTAAATCAGAACTATTTTAGGTTTAATAACAAGTTTTATATACAGAAAAAAGGTTTACCTATGGGGTCTTCATAATCCCCTATTCTTGCTGAAATATACATGAATGATTTTGAAAAGCAATTAATAACTTCCACTAAGTATAAAGACAATATAAAATTATGGTCTAGATACGTTGATGATGTATTAGTAATTTGGGAAGGAAGCATAGAAGAAGTGCATGAGTTTATAAAGGAGGTAAATAATAAGGATAAAAACTTACAATTTAAGGAAGAGATAGGAGGTAAGCAAATAAATTACTTAGATTTAAACATAGAAATTAAAGATAATGAGAAACTACAGTTTGGGATATTTAGAAAAGAGTCGTATTCTGATATAATTATACCAAGAGAGTCTTACCACCCATACAGATATAAAATGGCGGCAATCAATTCCTTTTGTTACAGAGCTCAGAAGTGTTTAAAAGAGACCGAATCAAAAGATAGGGAGTTAAAAACGATAAAGGGAATTGTAAGGAATAATAATTATAGCACCAATATAGTGGATAAAGTTATGAAAAGGGTCAACATACAAAAAGCTAAAACAGAACCAGAACAAAAGAATTATGCAGGGTCATTGACATACATAGGTTCACATACTAGAAAAATTATAAAATGTTTTAATAAATATGGAGTAGATATAGCTATTAAAAAATGTGAAACGGTATTTGATAAGAAAAGGAATAAGATTATAGAAAAAATTCCAGTATTACAGAAAAGCGGAATTTATAAATTAAAATGTAAAGACTGCAACAAAGTGTACCTAGGGGAGACAGGACGAAAATTCGTATGCAGGTTGTCTGACCACAAACGTGGAGAAGGTAATAGAACAACCAATTCGTTATATGCAAGACATTTCATAGAAGACAACCACAAGTTTGTTAATCCTTTGGAAGAATAAGAAATTGTAAAAGTAGTAAATAACACAGTTGAAAGGAAGCTTAGAGAGGAGTTAGAAATATTGAAAGAAAGAGAAAAAGGGTTAGACAATTTAATTAATATTAAAATTAAATTTGATAATGAAGAAATATTTTATAACATGATTAAGAAGTAAATGAGAGAGGGCAGATAGATAAGATTAAGAATTATATTTCATAGTACTAATTGGTTGTTTTAAAATAAGGGTGTGTGACTGACCCACGTGTGTGGAGAGGAAGAGGGTAGTTTAAAAGGATGTACACACACACACACACACATACACACACACACACATACACACACACACACACACACACACACACACACACACACAAGGAATTTACTAGAAAAATATGTAACTGTACAGATGGTGAGACAGAGTTTAGGTGGTGGGGAAGGGTCATTAATTTTTAGTTTGTTGTGGGTGAGCAGGGTGGGGGAGAGGGGTGAAGGGTTGGGTTTCACATATTTTCTGTCTATTCCCGATCTGACGATGAGCTGTGAAGCTTGAAAGCGCTAATCGGAATAATTTTTATATAGTGGTGTGCAACAGTGATCATTCTAATTGTGATTTCAACCACTAACACAAATTTCTTCATTAAACGTCTGTTAAGATGTGTAATCGACTACAGGTAATGGACAACAACAATGAGGTAATAAACGACAACAATAAGGTAAGTAAAGTTTTTAAATATCTTAAGTTAAAAGTTAAATTGAAGAGGGTTTTAAGTAAAATATGGTTTAATAAACAATGTCTGGATAATAATGTCATCCCAAAGTACGCTCAAGTTAAAATTAAAAATAAGAACAGTGTAGCCAAAAAAGTAAAAGAACAAAGCGAGAAGTTGTGGATAAAACCGGAAATAAGGTCACTCTACGTCTTAATCAATAGATATAATAGGGAATTATATGACAGACACATAGAATTATTAAGAATATACTCGTATGTAGAGTTAGAAGGAATATTATATAATTTTGGTTTGGGGTACGTAGTAAAGAAATTGGAAAAGAAAAATAAAAAAATGGTAGATAAGTTAAATAAACTAATAAGAAAGAACGAAGTAAAAAAGGAACACCTCTCTAAGAATAACTGTGAAAATAGAGTAATAAACCTTACAGAGGTAAATTTCAATACGGAAGAAAAAGAAATGTTAGCGAAAGGCTTAAAATACGCACCGCCACCAGAATTAAATCAAGAAAAAACGATTATTGAATGCGAAAGCATAATACAAAAACTAGGAATTGGAAATGATAAAAAAAGAATAAGGTGGGAAGTAGGGAATGTAGTAGATAAAATATTTAAGAAAAGTTTGTATAATTCAAAGAATGAACAAAAAATCAAAGCAACTGTAACTAAACTAAAGAATAAAATAAAGAAGAATGATATTATAGTTACGAAGGTGGATAAAGGAAATACAATGGTACTAATGAGAAAGGAAGAATACATAAAGAAAACGGAAGAATTTATAAGGGAAGGACCATACGAGGAAATAAAGTATGATTATACAAGTAAGTACCAGTCAAGGATAAAACAAATGATGAAACAGATAACATTTATAGAAGAAAATAAGAAAAAGTATTTATTGGAAAGTAATCCAACAGCACCAACTTTTAAAAGTCAGGTTAAGATACATAAAGAAGGAAAACCAATTAGACCGATTGTTTCTTTTATTAATGCACCTATTTATAAATTATCAAAGGAAGTTAGCAGAGTACTGAAGGAGAAATATGAATTTGGGACAAAATACAACATAGAGAATAATGTAAAATTGATAGAAAAATTAGAAAATATTAGCATTAATGTAAATACAAAATTGATATCACTGGATGTTAAGGACATGTTTACTAATATCACAGTAAATAAAGTTATTAAGTTAATAAACGATAATAATATGGGAGAATACAGGTATAAAAAGCAGTTGATGAAAGTAATTAAAGAATGTGTAAATCAGAACTATTTTAGGTTTAATAACAAGTTTTATATACAGAAAAAAGGTTTACCTATGGGGTCTTCATTATCCCCTATTCTTGCTGAAATATACATGAATGATTTTGAAAAGCAATTAATAACTTCCACTAAGTATAAAGACAATATAAAATTATGGTCTAGATACGTTGATGATATATTAGTAATTTGGGAAGGAAGCATAGAAGAAGTGCATGAGTTTATAAAGGAGGTAAATAATAAGGATAAAAACTTACAATTTAAGGAAGAGATAGGAGGTAAGCAAATAAATTACTTAGATTTAAACATAGAAATTAAAGATAATGAGAAACTACAGTTTGGGATATTTAGAAAAGAGTCGTATTCTGATATAATTATACCAAGAGAGTCTTACCACCCATACAGATATAAAATGGCAGCAATCAATTCCTTTTGTTACAGAGCTTAGAAGTGTTTAAAAGAGACCGAATCAAAAGATAGGGAGTTAAAAACGATAAAGGGAATTGTAAGGAATAATAATTATAGCACCAATATAGTGGATAAAGTTATGAAAAGGGTCAACATACAAAAAGCTAAAACAGAACCAGAACAAAAGAATTATGCAGGGTCATTGACATACATAGGTTCACATACTAGAAAAATTATAAAATGTTTTAATAAATATGGAGTAGATATAGCTATTAAAAAATGTGAAACGGTATTTGATAAGAAAAGGAATAAGATTATAGAAAAAATTCCAGTGTTACAGAAAAGCGGAATTTATAAATTAAAATGTAAAGACTGCAACAAAGGGGAGACAGGACGAAAATTCGTATGCAGGTTGTCTGACCACAAACGTGGAGAAGGTAATAGAACAACCAATTCGTTATATGCAAGAC
This sequence comes from Magicicada septendecula, assembly GCA_034769895.1. Taxonomy (NCBI): domain Eukaryota; kingdom Metazoa; phylum Arthropoda; class Insecta; order Hemiptera; family Cicadidae; genus Magicicada; species Magicicada septendecula. The sequence continues at coordinate 492,335,298 of CM068367.1, forward strand.
ATTTCATTGAAAACAACCACAAGTTTGTTAATCCTTTGGAAGAATAAGAAATTGTAAAAGTAGTAAATAACACAGTTGAAAGGAAGCTTAGAGAGGAGTTAGAAATATTGAAAGAAAGAGAAAAAGGGTTAAACAATTTAATTAATATTAAAATTAAATTTGATAATGAAGAAATATTTTATAACATGAATAAGAAGTAAATGAGAGAGGGCAGATAGATAAGATTAAGAATTATATTTCATAGTACTAATTGGTTGTTTTAAAATAAGGGTGTGTGACTGACCCACGTGTGTGGAGAGGAAGAGGGTAGTTTAAAAGGATGCACACACACACACACACACACTGAAATACAAGGAATTTACTAGAAAAATATGTAACTGTACAGATGGTGAGACAGAGTTTAGGGGGTGGGGAAGGGTCATTAATTTTTAGTTTGTTGTGGGTGAGCAGGGTTGGGGAGAGGGGTGAAGGGTTGGGTTTCACATATTTTCTGTCTATTCCCGATCTGACGATGAGCTGTGAAGCTTGAAAGCGCTAATCGGAATAATTTTTATATAGTTGTGTGCAACAGTGATCATTCTAATTGTGATTTCAACCACTAACACAAATTTCTTCATTAAACGTCTGTTAAGATGTGCAATCGACTACAGGTAATGGACAACAACAATGAGGTAATAAACGACAACAATAAGGTAAGTAAAGTTTTTAAATATCTTAAGTTAAAAGTTAAATTGAAGAGGGTTTTAAGTAAAATATGGTTTAATAAACAATGTCTGGATAATAATGTCATCCCAAAGTACGCTCAAGTTAAAATTAAAAATAAGAACAGTGTAGCCAAAAAAGTAAAAGAACAAAGCGAGAAGTTGTGGATAAAACTGGAAATAAGGTCACTCTACGGCTTAATCAATAGATATAATAGGGAATTATATGACAGACACATAGAATTATTAAGAATATACTCGTATGTAGAGTTAGAAGGAATATTATATAATTTTGGTTTGGGGTACGTAGAAAAGCAATTGGAAAATAAAAATAAAATAATTGTAGATAAGTTAAATAAAGTAATAAGAAAGAACGAAGTCAAAAAGGAACACCTCTCTAAGAATAACTATGAAAAAAGAGTAATAAACCTTACAGAGGTAAATTTCAATACGGAAGAAAAAGAAATATTAGCGAAAGGCTGAAAATATGCACCGCCACCAGAATTAAATCAAGAAAAAACGATTATTGAATGCGAAAGCATAATACAAAAACTAGGAATTGGAAATGATAAAAAAAGAATAAGGTGGGAAGTAGGGAATGTAGTAGATAAAATATTTAAGAAAAGTTTGTATAATTCAAAGAATGAACAAAAAATCAAAGCAACTGTAACTAAACTAAAGAATAAAATAAAGAAGAATGATATTATAGTTACGAAGGTGGATAAAGGAAATACAATGGTACTAATGAGAAAGGAAGAATACATAAAGAAAACGGAAGAATTTATAAGGGAAGGACCATACGAGGAAATAAAGTATGATTATACAAGTAAGTACCAGTCAAGGATAAAACAAATGATGAAACAGATAACATTTATAGAAGAAAATAAGAAAAATTATTTATTGGAAAGTAATCCAACAGCACCAACTTTTAAAAGTCAGGTTAAGATACATAAAGAAGGAAAACCAATTAGACCGATTGTTTCTTTTATTAATGCACCTATTTATAAATTATCAAAGGAAGTTAGCAGAGTACTGAAAGAGAAATATGAATTTGGGACAAAATACAACATAGAGAATAATGTAAAATTGATAGAAAAATTAGAAAATATTAGCATTAATGTAAATACAAAATTGATATCACTGGATGTTAAGGACATGTTTACTAATATCACAGTAAATAAAGTTATTAAGTTAATAAACGATAATAATATGGGAGAATACAGGTATAAAATGCAGTTGATGAAAGTAATTAAAGAATGTGTAAATCAGAACTATTTTAGGTTTAATAACAAGTTTTATATACAGAAAAAAGGTTTACCTATGGGGTCTTCATTATCCCCTATTCTTGCTGAAATATACATGAATGATTTTGAAAAGCAATTAATAACTTCCACTAAGTATAAAGACAATATAAAATTATGGTCTAGATACGTTGATGATGTATTAGTAATTTGGGAAGGAAGTATAGAAGAAGTGCATGGGTTTATAAAGGAGGTAAATAATAAGGATAAAAACTTACAATTTAAGGAAGAGATAGGAGGTAAGCAAATAAATTACTTAGATTTAAACATATAAATTAAAGATAATGAGAAACTACAGTTTGGGATATTTAGAAAAGAGTCGTATTCTGATATAATTATACCAAGAGAGTCTCACCACCCATACAGATATAAAATGGCGGCAATCAATTCCTTTTGTTACAGAGCTCAGAAGTGTTTAAAAGAGACCGAATCAAAAGATAGGGAGTTAAAAACGATAAAGGGAATTGTAAGGAATAATAATTATAGCACCAACATAGTGGATAAAGTTATGAAAAGGGTCAACATACAAAAAGCTAAAACAGAACCAGAACAAAAGAATTATGCAGGGTCATTGACATACATAGGTTCACATATTAGAAAAATTATAAAATGTTTTAATAAATATGGAGTAGATATAGCTATTAAAAAATGTGAAACGGTATTTGATAAGAAAAGGAATAAGAATATAGAAAAAATTCCAGTATTACAGAAAAGCGGAATTTATATTTTAAAATGTAAAGACTGCAACAAAGTGTACCTAGGGGAGACAGGACGAAAATTCGTATGCAGGTTGTCTGACCACAAACGTGGAGAAGGTAATAGAACAACCAATTCGTTATATGCAAGACATTTCATAGAAGACAACCACAAGTTTGTTAATCCTTTGGAAGAATACGAAATTGTAAAAGTAGTAAATAACACAGTTGAAAGGAAGCTTAGAGAGGAGTTAGAAATATTGAAAGAAAGAGAAAAAGGGTTAGACAATTTAATTAATATTAAAATTAAATTTGATAATGAAGAAATATTTTATAACATGATTAAGAAGTAAATGAGAGAGGGCAGATAGATAAGATTAAGAATTATATTTCATAGTACTAATTGGTTGTTTTAAAATAAGGGTGTGTAACTGACCCACGTGTGTGGAGAGGAAGAGGGTAGTTTAAAAGGATGCACACACACACACACACACACACACACACACACACACACACACACACACACACACACACACACACAAGGAATTTACTAGAAAAATATGTAACTGTACAGATGGTGAAACAGAGTTTAGGGGGTGGGGAAGGGTCATTAATTTTTAGTTTTGTTGTGGGTGAGCAGGGTTGTGGAGAGGGGTGAAGGGTTGGGTTTCACATATTTTCTGTCTATTCCCGATCTGACGATGAGCTGTGAAGCTTGAAAGCGCTAATCGGAATAATTTTTATATAGTGGTGTGCAACAGTGATCATTCTAATTGTGATTTCAACCACTAACACAAATTTCTTCATTAAACGTCTGTTAAGATGTGTAATCGACTACAGGTAATGGACAACAACAATGAGGTAATAAACGACAACAATAAGGTAAGTAAAGTTTTTAAATATCTTAAGTTAAAAGTTAAATTGAAGAGGGTTTTAAGTAAAATATGGTTTAATAAACAATGTCTGGATAATAATGTCATCCCAAAGTACGCTCAAGTTAAAATTAAAAATAAGAACAGTGTAGCCAAAAAAGTAAAAGAACAAAGCGAGAAGTTGTGGATAAAACCGGAAATAAGGTCACTCTACGTCTTAATCAATAGATATAATAGGGAATTATATGACAGACACATAGAATTATTAAGAATATACTCGTATGTAGAGTTAGAAGGAATATTATATAATTTTGGTTTGGGGTACGTAGAAAAGAAATTGGAAAAGAAAAATAAAAAAATGGTAGATAAGTTAAATAAACTAATAAGAAAGAATGAAGTAAAAAAGGAACACCTCTCTAAGAATAACTGTGAAAAAAGAGTAATAAACCTTACAGAGGTAAATTTCAATACGGAAGAAAAAGAAATGTTAGCGAAAGGCTTAAAATACGCACTGCCACCAGAATTAAATCAAGAAAAAACGATTATTGAATGCGAAAGCATAATACAAAAACTAGGAAATGAAAATGATAAAAAAAGAATAAGGTGGGAAGTAGGGAATGTAGTAGATAAAATATTTAAGAAAAGTTTGTATAATTCAAAGAATGAACAAAAAATCAAAGCAACTGTAACTAAACTAAAGAATAAAATAAAGAAGAATGATATTATAGTTACGAAGGCGGATAAAGGAAATACAATGGTACTAATGAGAAAGGAAGAATACATAAAGAAAACGGAAGAATTTATAAGGGAAGGACCATACGAGGAAATAAAGTATGATTATACAAGTAAGTACCAGTCAAGGATAAAACAAGTGATGAAACAGATAACATTTATAGAAGAAAATAAGAAAAAGTATTTATTGGAAAGTAATCCAACAGCACCAACTTTTAAAAGTCAGGTTAAGATACATAAAGAAGGAAAACCAATTAGACCGATTGTTTCTTTTATTAATGCACCTATTTATAAATTATCAAAGGAAGTTAGCAGAGTACTGAAAGAGAAATATGAATTTGGGACAAAATACAACATAGGGAATAATGTAAAATTGATAGAAAAATTAGAAAATATTAGCATTAATGTAAATACAAAATTGATATCACTGGATGTTAAGGACATGTTTACTAATATCACAGTAAATAAAGTTATTAAGTTAATAAACGATAATAATATGGGAGAATACAGGTATAAAAAGCAGTTGATGAAAGTAATTAAAGAATGTGTAAATCAGAACTATTTTAGGTTTAATAACAAGTTTTATATACAGAAAAAAGGTTTACCTATGGGGTCTTCATTATCCCCTATTGTACGGTAGCGCGATGATTTCGTTTTCTAGGTTGGCTAATCTGCTTTATACCTCGCCTCAATATTTGCGTGTTTGTACTTTGCAAAGTGCGTAGCTAGCTTCCTCGGCGCTCGGTTCGCCGAATCTTTCGCTGTCAATTAGTGTCGACATTAAATGTAGGCTTTAGGCCCTTACATTCGTATTATGGCCAACTAGCGCCATAACTTCATTTCAATTCAAAATTTATAATACTTAGCAAAATGCAGTATTAGCCAACCTCATTTCAAATTAATACAGCTGTAATGTGACTAATTCAGATATTAAAATTATTCGTATACAGTCCACTTCTTGTCATTTTCTTCCTGCAGAATCAATGCATTTACTACATATCATTTCAACTACTATGGAAGACCAGCCGACAGAATATTTAACTCAAGAAGCATACATTTAGCCCACTTGGGCCCAATTTATTAACTCTTCTTGTCCACACTTGCTGGATTATTATTTTCATTCAACAGTTTCGGTCCACATGGACCGGATATCAACCATTTTTTGGTCCACCGTGCCTGGATTCTAATCAACATTTTTTAGTCCTCACGGTGCGCATCATCCATTTTTTGGTCACTCCGGACCTGGATTTCCATTTAATATTTTTTATATCTGTTTCTGGCCATCACGGGCGGATAGGCACTTCAGCTAATGCGACCGTGGCGTGATTTGCGTCGCCATTTCGCTCGTCATCTTCGGACAACGTAGTAGCAAGTTCCTGCCGGCTACAGTGCTTACTCAAAGTGGTCATCTCTGCCAGCTGTTCACCATCTACACCAAGGAGCCGATGCTGCGGGACGTCGCCAACGAGGTACCACCAACAACAGTAAAAAGGTGCGTAAAATGTCTGAAGAAGGCCTCAAGGTGCTGACCAGAAAGAGAGGCGGATTAAAGTCCGCGATAGTGCGGATACAATCCACGGTAAATGCATTCGGTATTAATTTAAGCACAAAACATTTTCTAACTGTAAGACTGGAAAGTCTCAAAAGCTTGGCCTCGAAGTACGACGAGGTACAGTCTGAGATAGAGCTTATCAGTAAAGACACGAGCGTTGCTCAGGCAGACCGAGTTGAGGTTGAAGAAATGATATACTCAACTGAGGCAAACATTTTACAACTTCTTGACACTTTTAATACTCAGACTGTGCCTCCCGTATTATCGACGCCTATGCATTTAAAGCCGATAAGTTTGCCCTGCTTCTCAGGCAACATACTTGAGTGGCAACATTTTTATTCAATTTTCAATGATCTAGTGCATTCAAGATCCGATTTAACACCAGTGCAAAAACTGCATTATTTGCATTCCTCTGTGAAGTGTGAACCATTAGATTTAATTAAATCATTACCCATTTGTCAAGAAAATTATGTAATAGCGTTGAACTTGCTGTCCGAAAGGTATAACAACCCATTTATATTAGCCAAATACTATGTACAAAACTTACTTCAGGTTAAGTCCACAATAAAGGACTCAGTCCAAGGCTTGGCGGAGTTTACGAATACAATAACGTCTTCCGTTAATTCACTGGCGGCAATGAAGCTGTCAGTGAATTCATTTGAATTTATTACCATACAGTTGCTCTCCACCAAACTTGACCCTATTACTTTAAAACTTTGGAAGGAGTCGATAGACCCTGACAACTTGCCTAGCTTTCAAGACTTTACGCATTTTTTAAACTTGCGCAGACAGCTTTTAGAAAATACAATGCCTATTGAACCCGGACAGCAATTCAACAAACTTAGCGTAAAACCCAACAATAAATTTGAGAAATGTAGCTTAAGAAATACTGCTGGCAGCAATACCTTTAAGAGCTATCACGCAGCGGCAAAGCATTATTCATGCGTGTGTTGTAAATCTGACCACCCGCTTTACATGTGTAATAATTTTCGTATATTAAGTGCCGCTGAGCGGGGGCAATTGGTTGCAAATCATAAATGTTGTATCAACTGCCTTAGAGCAGGTCATCTGATAGCTAACTGTAAGAGTAAACAGGTCTGTAAAATTTGTTCAAAGGGACACCACACATTGCTGCACGCAAATTACGTGCCGAAATCAACAGCTGCCAGCAGCAATTATTGCTCATTTAAATTACAGTGCAAAAACAATGTTCTTTTATCCACAGCGGTTGTATATGTTGTTGATCAGGCTGGCAACAGGCATAAAGCTAGAGCGCTTCTAGACGCCGGTTCCCAGATCAATTTCTGTACGAAATCATTTGCGAAAAGGTTGCACCTTAAACTAACCCGATCTAATATTCCAATCACAGGAATAAACAACACAGCGTGTTGCGCTACTGACATTGCTTCTATACTTATTATTTCTCGCTATCAGAGACATAGTTTCGAGGCGAAATGTGCCGTCTTATCTAACTTAACTCACAATCTGCCTTCAATCTCGTTTGATATCAACCGGTTCCACATTCCAAATAAAATTTTTCTCGCCGACCCAGATTTTAATATATCTTCACAGATCGACATACTATTAGGGGCACAATTTTATCTGGATTTAATATTAGCCAATAAATACACACGCGGACCCAACTTCCCTATCATTCAGGAAACAAAACTGGGTTACATTCTGGCTGGCAATCTGCCCAAGCACTGCCACACCCAGGGTCCTGCTGTTTCGTTCCTGGCAAGGAACAATGACAGTCAAATTCTGCAATCTCTCGAGAGATTTTGGGAGGAAGAAACAATCCCTGACGATACCCCTGATAGCGAGTCGGCTTGCGAAGAGCATTTTGTGCGCTCTACTCAGCGCAACCACGAGGGTAGATTTATAGTGTCGCTCCCATTCAAGTCTGATAATCCCCACTTGGGGGAATCTTACACAAGTGCCGAATCAAGATTCTTAGGCTTAGAGCGTCGATTTAGGCGCGATCCCAAGCTCGCTCGCGACTACGCGGACTTTATCAGGGAATACATGGATCTTGGGCACATGACACTCATCGATCATGGCGCTACCAATTTAGTAGCGTCACACACTTACTACATATACTTATGCATACTCATATACTTACTCTGTCTTTGTAAGCTTGGTTGGGATGAACCGATTTCCGGTCACTCACTTTCGGATTGGCATTCTTTGTGTAACAAATTGATTCTGATTGGTAAAATAGTGGTCCCGCTATCCATTCGTTGCATTCATGAGGCGGTTGCAGTTCAGTTGCATGGTTTCTCGGATGCTTCTGAGAGAGGGTTTGGCTGTTGCATATATATACGAGTCATTTATCAAGATTCTACTGCTTCCTGTCGCCTCTTGTGCTCTAAATCTCGCGTGGCTCCCCTACGCCAGGTGTCATTACCTCGCATCGAGCTCTGCGCTTGCTTGTTATTATCGCGACTCGTATCTAAGGTTATTCCTGCTCTTTATTCGTTTATTGATAATGTACATTTGTATTCTGATTCTATGGTGGCTCTTTACTGGATTCATGCGCAATCTACGCGTTGGAAAACATACGTCGCTAATCGAGTTGCTGAAATTCAGCGTCGTACGCAAACTTATACCTGGCATCACATTGATTCGCGACGCAATCCTGCTGACATTATATCTAGGGGGTGTTTCCCTGACGTTTTGCGCGATTGCTCGCTTTGGTGGCACGGTCCTAGCTGTCTGTCTCAATCGTCAGAGTCCAATCCCTTCCCATCCTTCGTACCGGCCACTCAGTCGTCCTCTGAAGTCACCGCGGAAGAGAAAACTACACATAACCGGTCGCTAATGTCTACCCTGGCTGTTGACTTATCGTTGGACTTTTCCTCGTTGCACCGGCTGACACGTGTATACGCTTACTGTTTTCGTTTCATCAGAAATATTAGGCACTCATCTGCGGACAAACTTTCGGGCGATCTGACCCCTGTAGAAATTCATCAGTCTCTCAATTTCTTCATAAAACAATCTCAGTCGATCCACTTCCCAACCGAAATTAGTTGTCTTCGGAACGGATCTTCTGTTTCCATTAGGAGCAAGTTGGCTTCTCTCGACCCGTTTCTTGACGACTCTGGAGTGATACGCGTGGGCGGACGATTGCAGCATTCCCAGTTACCCTACGATTCGAAACATCCAATTGTATTACCCCCATCGGCGCACATTACACGCCTTATCATCGAACGTGAACACATTCGTTTACTTCACGCTGGTGCTCAACTCGTGCATCATTCACTGCGTCAGCGTTGGTGGATTGTTAATGCCCGGCTAGCCGTCCGTTCCATTATTCGTAAGTGTCTCAAGTGTATCAGGTTTAGTGCCACACAGCAGGTTCAGAGACTTGGTATTCTGCCATTCCCTAGAGTCACTCCTTCAAGGCCGTTTCTATTTTGCGCGGTTGATTATGGTGGTCCCTTCATGATTCGTCATGGCGGGCAGAAGTCTAGAACTCTTACTAAGGCATACGTATCTTTGTTTGTTTGTTTAGCGACTAGGGCTATTCACTTGGAATTGGTGTCTGACCTTACGGCCAGCGCATTTATAGCTGCTTTACGTCGTTTCATGGCACGTCGGGGTATACCCAGTCAGCTGTACTCCGACAATGGTACAAACTTCAGGAAGGCCCGCACCATCTTACATGACATTTACAACTTTTGACACAATAAGGATGCCATCTCCTCGATTAAATCATTCACATCCTCTCAGGGGATATCATGGTCATTTATTCCGCCCTCCTCACCTCATTTCGGTGGCCTATGGGAGAGCGGCATAAAGAGTTTGAAATTTCATCTGCGCCGCGTAGTAGGCAAATCTATACTAAACTTCGAAGAGTTCACGACCGTTTTGTCTCAGATAGAGGCATGTCTGAACTCTCGACCTTTATTTGCTATCTCATCGGATGTTAACGACCCGGTGCCACTTACACCGGGCCATTTTTTGATTTGCGCGCCCTTAACAGCGATTCCGGACCCAGACCTTTCTCACGTTCCTGTTTCTCGTCTTGGACGCTGGCAACTCCTTCAGAGGTTTGTCCAGGGCATTTGGAAGGCGTGGTCTCGCGATTATTTGCACCAGTTGCAACAGCGTCACAAGTGGAAGTTTGCCAAAGATAATGTTTCCATTGGTGACTTAGTTCTGCTTATTGAGGATAACTTGCCTCCATTAGCCTGGAAATTTGGCGTAATCATCGCCACATTTCCCGGCCCAGATAACTTGGTTCGTGTCGTGGACATTCGCACGCCTACGGGTGTTTTGCGGAGACCAATACATAAATTATGTCTGTTGCCAGCGCGAGACGAGATTTGACATTATGATTACTTAGCACAATGCTACTTTATTCAGCCATTGGCTTACTACTTATTACGACCATTTGGTCAACACAATCGTGATGAATCATCACAATATTTTTCTTGTCAATTTTGCGTCATTGCACGCTTCTAATTATCACAGTTTTGGTGGTATCTTAATGTTTGTATTGTATGTTAATTTGTGTGGCATACTATGTCTTACACATTTTCATTTGATGTTATGGGGTATATTGCATGTTTTGGTGGTCTCATTTATAAAATGTTATTACATAATATTTGCATGTCTTGCCGTTAAGCAATCATGCATTCATTTCTTTATATTGTTGCTGATAAATATGTACTATTCTGTGAATGTCTTTAAATTGTTTCTGTAATTTCATTATTGTATTGTTATTTGACATTGCAATTATTTATCTTGTAATTATTTAAATTATTGTTACTGTATTCGCATAAATTATGTCTATGCAAAAAACTATTGTTAGCGTCTGCCGTATGTAACTGCCACGTCTAGGTTTATTGTATATTGTACTTTATATTTTATTCATTTTGCAAGTAAGCATGCACAATTCTTTTACTTAAAATTATGACATACATGTCAGATCTGGGGCTCGCATTCAGCATCTAGCTTGTTCATACGTTATTATATTGTAAATTCCTGAAACATCAGGAATAGCATGTCTAGGTCAATACATGCCGCCCTGCTGAATATACAATAGAACATGTAACTACAACATGTTCAACAACAATATTGTTCATGTAATGAACTCTCTGTACAGGTCTATGGGCCTCAATTAATTTTAAAGTAGCCGTCTATGACTTGCATAGGGCTACCAGCGATCGGTTCATCATATGATGAGCTTCCGATCATGCATTAAACATTGTATAATTATGTATTTTTCTTTCATGTTTTATAATGTTATAGACTGCACACACTTGTGTCAGTAATATTGTCAACCAGACTTTATTCATGTATGAAACAGCTGTTCGCCAACCTTGGCCTACAACCGCCTATCTCTAGGCTTATCTTATGCATGCTTATCTCTAAACTAGTGACGGACTGCCGTTATCTAATCTCATAACTCAAGGTTCAACTCACCCTTGAAGCTAACCATCGTTAGTAAGAACTGTACTCTTTTAAATTAAATTGTAAATGTATTATAATTTATTAAAAAATGTGTTAAAAAAATCTTTTTGATTTTTGACGGGCAGCTTATGTACGGTAGCGCGATGATTTCGTTTTCTAGGTTGGCTAATCTGCTTTATACCTCGCCTCAATATTTGCGTGTTTGTACTTTGCACAGTGCGTAGCTAGCTTCCTCGGCGCTCGGTTCGCCGAATCTTTCGCTGTCAATTAGTGTTGACATTAAATGTAGGCTTTAGGCCCTTACATTCGTACTTATGGCCAACTAGCGCCATAACTTCATTTCAATTCAAAATTTATAATACTTAGCAAAATGCAGTATTAGCCAACCTCATTTCAAAATAATACAGCTGTAATGTGACTAATTCAGATATTAAAATTATTCGTATACAGTCCACTTCTTGTCATTTTCTTCCTGCAGAATCAATGCATTTATTACATATCATTTCAACTACTATGGAAGACCAGCCGACAGAATATTTAACTCAAGAAGCATACATTTAGCCCACTTGGGCCCAATTTATTAACTTTTCTTGTCCACACTTGCTGGATTATTATTTTCATTCAACAGTTTCGGTCCACATGGACCGGATATCAACCATTTTTTGGTCCACCATGCCTGGATTCTAATCATTTTTTAGTCCTCACGGTGCGCATCAACCACCTATTCTTGCTGAAATATACATGGATGATTTTGAAAAGCAATTAATAACTTCCACTAAGTATAAAGACAATATAAATTATGGTCTAGATACGTTGATGATGTATTAGTAATTTGGGAAGGAAGCATAGAAGAAGTGCATGAGTTTATAAAGGAGGTAAATAATAAGGATAAAAACTTACAATTTAAGGAAGAGATAGGTGGTAAGCAAATAAATTACTTAGATTTAAACATAGAAATTAAAGATAATGAGAAACTACAGTTTGGGATATTTAGAAAAGAGTCGTATTCTGATATAATTATACCAAGAGAGTCTTACCACCCATACAGATATAAAATGGCGGCAATCAATTCCTTTTGTTACAGAGCTCAGAAGTGTTTAAAAGAGACCGAATCAAAAGATAGGGAGTTAAAAAAGATAAAGGGAATTGTAAGGAATAATAATTATAGCACCAACATAGTGGATAAAGTTATGAAAAGGGTCAACATACAAAAAGCTAAAACAGAACCAGAACAAAAGAATTATGCAGGGTCATTGACATACATAGGTTCACATACTAGAAAAATTATATAATGTTTTAATAAATATGGAGTAGATATAGCTATTAAAAAATGTGAAACGGTATTTGATAAGATAAGGAATAAGAATATAGAAAAAATTCCAGTATTACAGAAAAGCGGAATTTATAAATTAAAATGTAAAGACTGCAACAAAGTGTACCTAGGGGAGACAGGACGAAAATTCGTATGCAGGTTGTCTGACCACAAATGTGGAGAAGGTAATAGAACAACCAATTCGTTATATGCAAGACATTTCATAGAAGACAACCACAAGTTTGTTAATCCTTTGGAAGAATACGAAATTGTAAAAGTAGTAAATAACACAGTTGAAAGGAAGCTTAGAGAGGAGTTAGAAATATTGAAAGAAAGAGAAAAAGGGTTAGACAATTTAATTAATATTAAAATTAAATTTGATAATGAAGAAATATTTTATAACATGATTAAGAAGTAAATGAGAGAGGGCAGATAGATAAGATTAAGAATTATATTTCATAGTACTAATTGGTTGTTTTAAAATAAGGGTGTGTGACTGACCCACGTGTGTGGAGAGGAAGAGGGTAGTTTAAAAGGATGCACACACACACACACACACACACACACACTGAAACACAAGGAATTTACTAGAAAAATATGTAACTGTACAGATGGTGAGACAGAGTTTATGGGGTGGGGAAGGGTCATTAATGTTTAGTTTGTTGTGGGTGAGCAGGGTGGGGGAGAGGGGTGAAGGGTTGGGTTTCACATATTTTATGTCTATTCCCGATGTGACGATGAGCTGTGAAGCTTGAAAGCGCTAATCGGAATAATTTTTATATAGTGGTGTGCAACAGTGATCATTCTAATTGTGATTTCAACCACTAACACAAATTTCTTCATTAAACGTCTGTTAAGATGTGCAATCGACTACAGGTAATGGACAACAACAATGAGGTAATAAACGACAACAATAAGGTAAGTAAAGTTTTTATATATCTTAAGTTAAAAGTTAAATTGAAGAGGGTTTTAAGTAAAATATGGTTTAATAAACAATGTCTGGATAATAATATCATCCAAAAGTACGCTCAAGTTAAAATTAAAAATAAGAACAGTGTAGCCAAAAAAGTAAAAGAACAAAGCGAGAAGTTGGGGACAAAACTGGAAATAAGGTCACTCTACGGCTTAATCAATAGATATAATAGGGAATTATATGACAGACACATAGAATTATTAAGAATATACTCGTATGTAGAGTTAGAAGGAATATTATATAATTTTGGTTTGGGGTACGTAGAAAAGAAATTGGAAAAGAAAAATAAAAAAATGGTAGATAAGTTAAATAAACTAATAAGAAAGAATGAAGTAAAAAAGGAACACCTCTCTAAGAATAACTATGAAAAAAGAGTAATAAACCTTACAGAGGTAAATTTCAATACGGAAGAAAAAGAAATGTTAGCGAAAGGCTTAAAATACCCACCGCCACCAGAATTAAATCAAGAAAAAACGATTATTGAATGCGAAAGCATAATACAAAAACTAGGAAATGAAAATGATAAAAAAAGAATAAGGTGGGACGTAGGGAATGTAGTAGATAAAGTATTTAAGAAAAGTTTGTATAATTCAAAGAATGAACAAAAAATCAAAGCAACTGTAACTAAACTAAAGAATAAAATAAAGAAGAATGATATTATAGTTACGAAGGCGGATAAAGGAAATACACTGGTACTAATGAGAAAGGAAGAATACATAAAGAAAACGGAAGAATTTATAAGGGAAGGACCATACGAGGAAATAAAGTATGATTATACAAGTAAGTACCAGTCAAGGATAAAACAAATGATGAAACAGATAACATTTATAGAAGAAAATAAGAAAAAGTATTTATTGGAAAGTAATCCAACAGCACCAACTTTTAAAAGTCAGGTTAAGATACATAAAGAAGGAAAACCAATTAGATCGATTGTTTCTTTTATTAATGCACCTATTTATAAATTATCAAAGGAAGTTAGCAGAGTACTGAAAGAGAAATATGAATTTGGGACAAAATACAACATAGAGAATAATGTAAAATTGATAGAAAAATTGGAAAATATTAGCATTAATGTAAATACAAAATTGATATCACTGGATGTTAAGGACATGTTTACTAATATCACAGTAAATAAAGTTATTAAGTTAATAAACAATAATAATATGGGAGAATACAGGTATAAAAAGCAGTTGATGAAAGTAATTAAAGAATGTGTAAATCAGAACTATTTTAGGTTTAATAACAAGTTTTATATACAGAAAAAAGGTTTACCTATGGGGTCTTCATTATCCCCTATTCTTGCTGAAATATACATGAATGATTTTGAAAAGCAATTAATAACTTCCACTAAGTATAAAGACAATATAAAATTATGGTCTAGATACGTTGATGATGTATTAGTAATTTGGGAAGGAAGCATAGAAGAAGTGCATGAGTTTATAAAGGAGGTAAATAATAAGGATAAAAACTTACAATTTAAGGAAGAGATAGGAGGTAAGCAAATAAATTACTTAGATTTAAACATAGAAATTAAAGATAATGAGAAACTACAGTTTGGGATATTTAGAAAAGAGTCGTATTCTGATATAATTATACCAAGAGAGTCTTACCACCCATACAGATATAAAATGGCGGCAATCAATTCCTTTTGTTACAGAGCTCAGAAGTGTTTAAAAGAGACCGAATCAAAAGATAGGGAGTTAAAAACGATAAAGGGAATTGTAAGGAATAATAATTATAGCACCAACATAGTGGATAAAGTTATGAAAAGGGTCAACATACAAAAAGCTAAAACAGAACCAGAACAAAAGAATTATGCAGGGTCATTGACATACATAGGTTCACATACTAGAAAAATTATAAAATGTTTTAATAAATATGGAGTAGATATAGCTATTAAAAAATGTGAAACGATATTTGATAAGATAAGGAATAAGAATATAGAAAAATTCCAGTATTACAGAAAAGCGGAATTTATAAATTAAAATGTAAAGACTGCAACAAAGTGTACCTAGGGGAGACAGGACGAAAATTCGTATGCAGGTTGTCTGACCACAAACGTGGAGAAGGTAATAGAACAACCAATTCATTATATGCAAGACATTTCATAGAAGACAACCACAAGTTTGTTAATCCTTTGGAAGAATACGAAATTGTAAAAGTAGTAAATAACACAGTTGAAAGGAAGCTTAGAGAGGAGTTAGAAATATTGAAAGAAAGAGAAAAAGGTTAGACAATTTAATTAATATTAAAATTAAATTTGATAATGAAGAAATATTTTATAACATGATTAAGAAGTAAATGAGAGAGGGCAGATAGATAAGATTAAGAATTATATTTCATAGTACTAATTGGTTGTTTTAAAATAAGGGTGTGTGACTGACCCACGTGTGTGGAGAGGAAGAGGGTAGTTTAAAAGGATGCACACACACACACACACACACACACACTGAAATACAAGGAATTTACTAGAAAAATATGTAACTGTACAGATGGTGAGACAGAGTTTAGGGGGTGGGGAAGGGTCATTAATGTTTAGTTTGTTGTGGGTGCGCAGGGTTGGGAGAGGGGTGAAGGGTTGGGTTTCACATATTTTCTGTCTATTCCCGATCTGACGATGAGCTGTGAAGCTTGAAAGCGCTAATCGGAATAATTTTTATATAGTGGTGTGCAACAGTGATCATTCTAATTGTGATTTCAACCACTAACACAAATTTCTTCATTAAACGTCTGTTAAGATGTGCAATCGACTACAGGTAATGGACAACAACAATGAGGTAATAAACGACAACAATAAGGTAAGTAAAGTTTTTATATATCTTAAGTTAAAAGTTAAATTGAAGAGGGTTTTAAGTAAAATATGGTTTAATAAACAATGTCTGGATAATAATGTCATCCCAAAGTACGCTCAAGTTAAAATTAAAAATAAGAACACTGTAGCCAAAAAAGTAAAAGAACAAAGCGAGAAGTTGGGGATAAAACTGGAAATAAGGTCACTCTACGGCTTAATCAATAGATATAATAGGGAATTATATGACAGACACATAGAATTATTAAGAATATACTCGTATGTAGAGTTAGAAGGAATATTATATAATTTTGGTTTGGGGTATGTAGAAAAGAAATTGGAAAATAAAAATAAAATAATGGTAGATAAGTTAAATAAATTAATAAGAAAGAACGAAGTCAAAAAGGAACACCTCTCTAAGAATAACTATGAAAAAAGAGTAATAAACCTTACAGAGGTAAATTTCAATACGGAAGAAAAAGAAATGTTAGCGAAAGGCTTAAAATACGCACCGCCACCAGAATTAAATCAAGAAAAAACGATTATTGAATGCGAAAGCATAATACAAAAACTAGGAAATGAAAATGATAAAAAAAGAATAAGGTGGGACGTAGGGAATGTAGTAGATAAAATATTTAAGAAAAGTTTGTATAATTCAAAGAATGAACAAAAAATCAAAGCAACTGTAACTAAACTAAAGAATAAAATAAAGAAGAATGATATTATAGTTACGAAGGCGGATAAAGGAAATACAATGGTACTAATGAGAAAGGAAGAATACATAAAGAAAACGGAAGAATTTATAAGGGAAGGACCATACGAGGAAATAAAGTTTGATTATGCAAGTAAGTACCAGTCAAGGATAAAACAAATGATGAAACAGATAACATTTATAGAAGAAAATAAGAAAAAGTATTTATTGGAAAGTAATCCAACAGCACCAACTTTTAAAAGTCAGGTTAAGATACATAAAGAAGGAAAACCAATTAGACCGATTGTTTCTTTTATTAATGCACCTATTTATAAATTATCAAAGGAAGTTAGCAGAGTACTGAAAGAGAAATATGAATTTGGGACAAAATACAACATAGAGAATAATGTAAAATTGATAGAAAAATTAGAAAATATTAGCATTAATGTAAATACAAAATTGATATCACTGGATGTTAAGGACATGTTTACTAATATCACAGTAAATAAAGTTATTATGTTAATAAACGATAATAATATGGGAGAATACAGGTATAAAAAGCAGTTGATGAAAGTAATTAAAGAATGTGTAAATCAGAACTATTTTAGGTTTAATAACAAGTTTTATATACAGAAAAAAGGTTTACCTATGGGGTCTTCATTATCCCCTATTCTTGCTGAAATATACATGAATGATTTTGAAAAGCAATTAATAACTTCCACTAAGTATAAAGACAATATAAAATTATGGTCTAGATACGTTGATGATGTATTAGTAATTTGGGAAGGAAGCATAGAAGAAGTGCATGAGTTTATAAAGGAGGTAAATAATAAGGATAAAAACTTACAATTTAAGGAAGAGATAGGAGGTAAGCAAATAAATTACTTAGATTTAAACATAGAAATTAAAGATAATGAGAAACTACAGTTTGGGATATTTAGAAAAGAGTCGTATTCTGATATAATTATACCAAGAGAGTCTTACCACCCATACAGATATAAAATGGCGGCAATCAATTCCTTTTGTTACAGAGCTCAGAAGTGTTTAAAAGAGACCGAATCAAAAGATAGGGAGTTAAAAACGATAAAGGGAATTGTAAGGAATAATAATTATAGCACCAACATAGTGGATAAAGTTATGAAAAGGGTCAACATACAAAAAGCTAAAACAGAACCAGAACAAAAGAATTATGCAGGGTCATTGACATACATAGGTTCACATACTAGAAAAATTATAAAATGTTTTAATAAATATGGAGTAGATATAGCTATTAAAAAATGTGAAACGGTATTTGATAAGATAAGGAATAAGAATATAGAAAAAATTCCAGTATTACAGAAAAGCGGAATTTATAAATTAAAATGTAAAGACTGCAACAAAGTGTACCTAGGGGAGACAGGACGAAAATTCGTATGCAGGTTGTCTGACCACAAACGTGGAGAAGGTAATAGAACAACCAATTCGTTATATGCAAGACATTTCATAGAAGACAACCACAAGTTTGTTAATCCTTTGGAAGAATACGAAATTGTAAAAGTAGTAAATAACACAGTTGAAAGGAAGCTTGAGAGGAGTTAGAAATATTGAAAGAAAGAGAAAAAGGGTTAGACAATTTAATTAATATTAAAATTAAATTTGATAATGAAGAAATATTTTATAGCATGATTAAGAAGTAAATGAGAGAGGGCAGATAGATAAGATTAAGAATTATATTTCATAGTACTAATTGGTTGTTTTAAAATAAGGGTGTGTGACTGACCCACGTGTGTGGAGAGGAAGAGGGTAGTTTAAAAGGATGCACACACACACACACACACACACTGAAACACAAGGAATTTACTAGAAAAATATGTAACTGTACAGATGGTGAGACAGAGTTTAGGGGGTGGGGAAGGATCATTAATTTTTAGTTTGTTGTGGGTGAGCAGGGTGGTGGAGAGGGGTGAAGGGTTGGGTTTCACATATTTTCTGTCTATTCCCGATCTGACGATGAGCTGTGAAGCTTGAAAGCGCTAATCGGAATAATTTTTATATAGTGGTGTGCAACAGTGATCATTCTGATTGTGATTTCAACCACTAACACAAATTTCTTCATTAAATGTTCTAGGCTCATTTGCCTATGATAGTTACCCTTAATTTCATTCATATCTTGACAATACCTGTTTCTTCCTATTATATAATTATTCTAAACCATTCTTCATAATTTACTGA
This sequence comes from Magicicada septendecula, assembly GCA_034769895.1. Lineage (NCBI taxonomy): Eukaryota > Metazoa > Arthropoda > Insecta > Hemiptera > Cicadidae > Magicicada > Magicicada septendecula. The sequence continues at coordinate 492,354,544 of CM068367.1, forward strand.
AACTTTGACAACATAGTTTGTCACTTAATCTTGTTTTTCTTACTTATTCTAATTGTTATTAGCTTCAGCAGCAGTATTCTGAAGGTTTAGACCATGTATCTTGTTTCATTATTTGTTTTGTTTATACTGATTGGTTAATCATATCTTCATTACTAGAATATTATTCTAATAATACTGATTCTAGTATTATTTATACAATATAGTTTGTTTAATTAGTTTACATTAAAAACTGTTCCTCTTACGTACAATTATTGACTAGTTTTAGTGTCTCATATTTCTTCTTCTTCATGTTATAATTCAAATTATAACCATTATTATCTAGTTATTATGAGCTTATTTACTATTGCATAACCAGTTTTCACCTTCTATTTACAATTCATGGATTTTTCAATGCTTTTTTGTTCTTTCTGTTGTTGAAAACATTATAGGCTAATGTTACATAACCTTACATGTAGGCTTCCATTTAGTTTCATTGTTGTTTTATTATTACATTGTCATCTCATAGTTTTAATACTCTTCTTGATTTACATTATTCTTAACTACTTTTTCTTATCTCAGACAATATTTATGTTATACAATTTAGTTAATGACTTAGTATTTTGTTCCTCATGTATCATGGTCATGAAATGGTTTAAGTTGTGGCCTATTTTATGTAAGGGGAAAACATAACGTTAAAATATACATTCTGAAGTATTCATAAAACCGTTCCCTCTCAGTTTTTAACTGCGTGAAAAACTGATATTTATGGTGAATGATATTTACCAAATTCTCCCCTCGACTGATTAATTTTATGAACAGAAATTTTCTCTGGTTTTAATTTTAATCCAATATTTTCTGAAGAAATCAGTAAACATGGTGCTTCTCCACTATACAGCTCCATCATTGTGACTGGTCTACAGTTTTGGCTGTAACCGCCTGCACTCTGACCACCACCCAACAGCCAGCTGCTGATACAACATGCGTCTGTTTTCAGAATCGGAATCGACCTGCACTCTGTCCATACACTAATGCTTGGAGCAAAAAGCTGGACTGAACTAGGTAAGCAATACCTATGCTTTATTGACTGTTTCATAAAATTTCCAAATCCATGTTTACCTATTGTGCTATCACTTCCAAATGTTAGAGAGGCAGGGAGTTGATTTAGTAGGGGCTTTGGGTAAGTTAGTTGGCTGTGTGGATATAACTAACTCAGAGAGGGTTTTTTATTATTTGTTGTCACTCTAAACTGACCAACAATTGGTTTCATCAGATCCAACTCATTTGGTCTGCTCAAAAATATAAATAAAATTACTTTGCTTAATAGTATAAGGAACTAAATCTTCAAATATCTGCATCTATGTATGATACTTTTAAAATCTGAACATTTGATACACAACATCACATCTCTAGTTATGATCAGACCAGCATATGCACTCAACTGTGGTAAGTTTTTTTTTGTAATAAAGAAAAGTGCCATTTGATATATTAAAGCAACAGTTCCCTCATTCCTTTGGTTATACTGACAACATAGTGCAAAGATAACTTACTTTTATTTTGACAGTACCATAAATGGACTCAATAACAGTTCAGAAGGCAAGATGCACTATTACTTATTTCTCGTACTTTGTAGTGTGCTACTAGTGCAGCTTGGTGACACTGCACTAGTGTCTGATTTTCCTCAAGATCTAAAACTAAAGCCTATTATCAATATACTCGGTATCATAAGGTATTAACTAAAAATTGAGACTCACAATAGTGTTTAAATTTTATTCCATTCTATGTAATCAGAGCTGAAGAAGCAGACCTGATCTAGAATTTAAAAAAAAACTACATACACAGTTTTTCACACACAAACACTCTCTCTCTCTCTCTCTCTCTCTCTCTCTCTCTCTCTCTCTCTCTCTCTCTCTCTCTCTCTCTCTCTCTCTCTCTCTCTCTCTCTCTCTCTCTCTCTCTCTCTCTCACACACACACACACACACACAAACGCACAATTTCTATGTACTTTGTTAACAAGTTAATATAATGAATTGATTATTTTATTAATTCTAAGTTCTCAGTAAACACTGTTAGTGTCTTAGTATAAAACGATATTCTTCTATCATAATAAAACACACGTGTAAATAAAATGCTTTGTCATAATAATCATTTATTCATTAAATTGGTACTACTAATTATTCTTATCTAACTTAACTATTCTTAATTACTCTTATTTTTATCGTATTAAAAAAATTTATAGTCTAAATTAAGTGGCTTCCAAAGAAATTATGTTCATTATGCTATTTAAAAATAAATATTACTGGCAAGAAAGTTATGCATCATTGAACAAACAAACAAAAAAGGCTCAGTTTTAACGCTACCATTTGGTATTTATCTGTCAATCTATTTATCTGTTTGGGGTATGTATGGGGTATGCATGTCCATACATTTAACCTACAGACCTCTACTGCATTTGAGATGGACCCAAAGAAAAAAAAAAAGGGGTACAAATTTGAGGGGATCCAAAGAGGCAAAAATGTGAGGGGACAAATTTTGAAAAACTCACAAAAAACCATGTGGGTATAAAATAAATGAAGATGTTAATTAAAATCTGAGTACAGTGTAGGACTTTCCACACATATGGCAATATCTCTATAACCATTACAGGCATATACATTATAAATTTGACGCTGATACCACAGACTGTCTTCTAACAAGCTCAGAAAGATAGATGTTATAACAGTAGTGGCCATTTTGAAATTTGAGATCCTCAAAACAACAATTCTTAAAAAAAAATACAATTTTCATGTATATCTCTTATCTATGTGATTCATTCATAAAATGGAATAAAATACCCTAGATATCCTACGTGGTAAAGAAATAAGGATACTATTATGTACTGTACATACCACCAAAATCAGTAAAATTGCATTTTTTAAAATAATGAATAAGGCCTTTTCGAAATATTAAAATTTCATCATCAGTTCATACACTGTAGTGTTCCTGTTATGATGTTTCCCTTTAAATGTGTAACTGTTGTTAACTGTGTCTATTACCTCTTACTGTACTTCATTTTGAACTTTTCACTGACATCATTATTGGGTGAAACCAAGCCAGATATGTATTGAAGTAATTGATCATTTTCAAATATTGTCTGTTGATTCATCAATTTGTCATATTTTGTATGAAGGTTATAACGATTCATATTAGCGTCCTAACTGAGCGTTATATGAAAGTGTCTGACGGAGGGAGTATAGTAGCGTAAGCAAGAGAGAGAGCGTACAATCGCAGCCATCTCACTCTAACCACGTCACAGCGACATCAGATACCGGTACAAACATGAAATTTTACTCAATACAAATTATCAGTTCAACCTGTGATAACTTAAAAACTAATAAATATACGGCAATTCTGAAAACAGCATTGTATTCAGCAAGTGAAGCTTTATAAGTACCCGCAATCTCAGTTAATATAATTAACAATTGACGAAGTTATACGGAAGACGTACGCCAAAAGGAATAACGAGAGAATTATGCTACGTAGGAATTAGGTGTTTTCACACACACACACACACACACACACACACACACACACACACACACACACACACACACACACACACACACACACACACACACACACACACACACACACACACACACACACACACACACACACACAGAGATAAAGACCTAAGCAACAATATTCTGTGGTCAGATCTTTGAAAACACGTTTGCAAATACCTGTAATCAATCGATTTGCAAACACAGGAAGTACGATTTTAACTAGAAATTCTGCAGTTTGAAACCTGTCACGGGGTGTTTCGTCGACCTGTTCCAGATTGTCAAAACTGGAAAAACGATGATTTATTTGAACAGCCAATCAGAACCCAGTATTTAAAACTGACGCCAACTCAAAGCGAGGGGTAGCATCACTCTTCGTTCGGATCTTAAACACGCTAGTCAAATTACTTAAATTTTTTCAATCACGCAAAAGTGTAATTAAGATCAAATTCGAGAAGTAGTCCGCAGTGTAGATGAACTAGAACCGTTCAACAACTCTCGCTGCGTAAAACAACGTTAATTAATTAAATTATTAATTAATTATTCATCAGTCGTGAAGGACCTGTGCGACAGAAGGCTACAGCATCTGTAATTGCCAGGGCAGCTTCTACAGCATTGATCAACATCAATTCTTCTGTGCAAAACCATCACAAGGAGGACCCCTACGGATTCCTATCTTCGGTCAACGCATCAAACAGTAAGAAATAGATTCATTGATCAATGAAATAAGCACTAAACAAATAATAAAAGCAATAAACAATTTTTAAAAGACACTAAGAATTTTACACTTTGTAATTTAATTATAAGATTAGCTCTAACATAGTATAGGAGTGTTGAATGGAAAGTGGGGTGTAGTATTGGACATGCAAATTATTGCAGACCTGTTCTTTAGCACTGGTTTGGGAGATAGCAATCTCTTAATCAAACCAGATAAGAGCCATAGGTCATTTGAACGTCTTAATCGTTACTTTTCACACTCACTCAGTAATTATAAGTGTTAGGGTAGAAATAAGTCCTACCATTAGCATTTTCAAGTTTAAAAATAATTGATTAAAACGTTAATTAAATAATCAAGCAAATATTAAAGTGTTATTTGTAACGATTCCCCTTGAATCCACAATCACTGAACGAATCCTGAGAAAGAGTGTCTCCATGCGCTGAGCTAAGCTGAAACTGTGTCATTTGTATCTGGGATTTGTTCTGGCGCCCAGGTAAAGTAATATCACGGGTAAGTAACATTTTATCTAACATTCAAATATTAGATAATTGTGTTAGATAAAAGGGAGCGTCGTAAGGTATATATATAATTTTTCTAACTGTATAATGTCATTTTTATTATTGTTTATTTTCACTATTTCCATATTGTTGGTTATATTTGTTATACTATGATTCATACTAATAAGGTGATCTGCTATGTTGGAGATTCCCATTTTTTTATTATTAAAAGCTATGAAATGTTCCATAAATCTCTGTTTGAAATTTCTATGTGTTCTTCCGATATATATGTAGTCACAGTTATTACATTTTATTCTGTATATTCCACTTAATTTGTATGTATCACAGTCTTTTCTATTTATTATTATATTATATATACTTTTATTTGGTTTGTATGCATATTTATATTATGTTTATCCAATTTTGTATTCTTTATATACTATATATATATACATATACTATATATTAAAATTGTAAATATTGAAAACAATTCCACACATATCCGTGTTACATCTATGCCTTTAGAAAAGAAAACGGGTGTGTATACAGTAAACGAACGCAACACGAAGTCACACGATGGAAGAAATATAGTAAACATTATACAGATTTTGTCGATAAGTAACGTGAATACCGATTCAAACATGTTATTAATTTGAGCTGTATAGTATATGAACAATAACTACACTCAAATTGCTTAAGATACACCATTGTCAAATGGGCTACTGCAAAAGATTGTTTAGTTAACATATATGTTATTCTTCTATAATGGAATACTGAAGACTGTAAAAGAATACTGTGTAAACTAAAAAGCACTAAACAACTATAATTAAATGGCTTGATACAAAACTAATTAATCAACTATTATCATGTGCAAATTGATCTAGGTATCAATTGGACATTGTATGGTTCAGGTGTAAGTGTAATTCCAGGAATAGGGTTAGCAGAAGGTAATGCTTCTCCAGGAACACCGCTGAATGTGTAATGATGTAGCAGACCCGTAAAAAACAGGAAGACGAAATTTCTTGCTAATGCTTCTCCTAAGCACCTTCGTTTGCCTGTAAACAAAAATGACTAATTTTAAAATTATTTGATATATAATATTATATATTCTTATATAAAAAAGTAATGCATTTTTTACAAGTAGTAATTTTTATGTTAAATACTCTCGCTCACTAGTTCTTCTATAGGCTTTTACATAAACATGAATGTAATATTTTATAATATCCTATTCTGTTACAAAATTAATGTTATCAGTTTTTTACGGTTTAATAAATAAAAAACTATTTAATTTTCATTTAATTATTTAAACAATTCTTTAAATCTGGTGTTGTGGTGTTTAATTCTTTTGATATCTGTTAAAGAAAAATTTTGCAACTACAAAATACACAACTAAAATTAATAGTAGAGGTTTATGTTGTGTTTTGTGAATTAAAAATATATTCTTTATTCTGAGAATTTCTAAGGAAATTTGTGTTGCCATTGACTTTTAAAGTGAATTAAAACTTGTATGTTAAAATAATTTTAACATTACATACAATTATAGTCTAATCTAATGAAACTTCAAAGTGCAGTAATCGCTTGAAGATAGTCATATCATCACTGCCAGTCAGTTCTCCTTTATTGTGTCTTGTGTCATGGGCTTGCAAGATCATAGTTTATTGCTTCCTTTTCATTAGTAGCAAAGCCCAAAATTGTTATAATGAAAAACACAAACAAGGGAAACACAACTGTACAATTACAAATGTATTGCCATTTAATGATAGTATGTAGAAGTACTATACATGTGTCAGCCTTGCAACCGAGATGCCTGAGGAATGGAAGAGCTTTTGAATGAATGTGAGTGCTTGTGTTGGTGGTGTATTACTGATTCTGTAAACTTGTTCAGTTGTTCAAAATACATATTTACAGTGCTATTAAAACAATCTGCGTCTTCTGACAGTTCTCCTTGCGTGTTTACAAGAAGTAGTTGCTATGGTAACTCGGACGAGACTCCGAGGTGAGCCAATCACCGGCAGGCGTGCGCTTTCCATCCCCCTTTCTCCTCAGTCAACAGTCCCACACTGCCCAATCAGTGCTCCCGCAACTGTGCCAAACACCACGCGATTCTTAGCTGTCAGAAGACGCAGATTGTTTTAATAGCACTGTAGTTGTGATTTGATGTGTGTATTATATTGAGTGTTCGTATATTATATCTAGGTGATTATTGATTTTAATGTGTTGAATATTTTTTTGAAGTATGTTTTCGTATTCACTACGAATTTACTATTATCCTAGTGTTTAACTATTTTATCTTATTATATACACACCACCAAAATCAGTAAAATTCCATTTTTAAATTAACGAATAAGGCCTTTTCGAAATACAGTATTAAAATTTCATCATCAGTTCATACACTAATTAAGGTTAATTTTTAAATTAACCTTATTCGTTAATTTAAAAATGGAATTTTACTGATTTTGGTGGTGTGTATATAATAATATTATAACATGTCAGTGGCATAATGTTTTGCAAAATAATTATTTTATCGTTCACTGTCAATTACTAAGCAGTTAAGTTTACCTTAATAATACATTTTTTTGAGTAGTTCCATTAAAAAGTAATATTAAAATGATTTCACAAAAGAGTAACAAAACAATTCATTCTGAAGGACATGAAATTACATTGTCTTTTATTAAAAAGTGTGATGAAGAATCAAGGAAAGAGGCATATTTCTACATAAAAACACTACAGCAAGAGCAGCATATTACACTGGCATTTCAGAATTCACAATTTAAAAAATCTGGTAAGAAAATAATACGCCTTTAAAAAATTGCCCGGATCAGTGTTCCAGGATAACGCAGACAAACCAGACCGTATCACACTGTAGTAAACACAGATGAGTTTGACAGATGTTTAATCAGAAGAATCATTTATGATTTTTATATGGTGGAAGTTGCGAACAGTGGCAAAACTTCTGCCTGTTAATTAGTATTTTTTTTATTAGCTGCTATTTGTTGCTATTAAATCCATTGAGGTAGTGTATAATTACACTTTATAAACTTGAAATATTTTTGTTAGTAGTTAATAGTGATCTGAAAAGTTTAAGCAATGAATGAAACAGGTAAAGATAAAACATCGTGGCTATATGCAAATAGAAACAGCGTGTGATAGACAAATACAAGGAATACCAAAACTGTGTTACACGTGTTTTATATGTGTATATTACAATGACGTGGTAGTGGAATGATATCACCACACCACATTCCTTGCTCAGTAGCAAAGCTATTATGACAGTAATACCCATCAATCTGAATCATATATCCAAATATAATAATTCTGAATATCCAAATATATCATAATCTGAATAATATAGCCAAAACAAAAGAAACCCATGACACTTGTTTTATTAACAACTGTATCTTTATACTACTGAATACAAAAATTCATAGTTTTCATTTTGCAATAATTATTTTACCTCTATTGTATCCTCATAAAGAAATAAAAATATATATTATAATTAAAAACAAATATATAGTATATTTATGTAAATTTCTATAAATCAAAAATGTCGTTTACTGTATGGCAGCAGTTATCTAAACAAGTGCACTAAAGGTGCTATTTCAAAGCTATTTGTGTCTGAAGTTAACAATTTAAACTGTTACTAAAATGCAGGGTGATTCGGAACTGCACTCTCATCTCTCGGTATATTACTCTATAGCTGAAAATAAGGAAAAAAGTTGGTATAAACAAAAGTCCAAAAACGCTTCGTTAGCGAGTTACGACTAGCGAAAGATTTCGCTAATATGCAGCCATATTTAATTTTACCGGTCTGAAATTTCGATGCAATTTTCTTTGTTCTATACGTTTTTTGACCTGAAAAATTGAAAAAAACAGGTCGCAGAACTGTAACTCTAATAGTTTTTAAGTTATCTGACGTAAAACACAAAAAATTGAACTCTAAAAATACACTTTGTTACATTTGGAGTAAAATAACTTTATTAAATGGCTAATAAATGCATTACATTTTCAAATTTAATTCTGAGTTAATTGGTGTGATTAAAGCCAATAAAAAACAAATACAAGTCCAAGAAATCTTAATTTTATTGAATGAAATACAAAACAGAAATGATTAAATTATGTGAAAGTAACCTTACATTCAAAGTAATTGTTCGATGTGGCCACCATTCTGTTGAATGCAGCATTTAGCACGACGAATCCAAGCTTTTCTAACTTTGCTTAGTGTGTCAGGACTATTTTTTAGAGTTGCTCCAGCTTTAATGATTCGATTCCTTAGCTCTTCCTGAGTGTTAATGTGTGTTGAATATACCAAACTCTTCATCGATTCCCAAAGGTTAAAATTTAATGGCGTGAGATCCGGGGATCGTGCAGGCCATTTTATGGGTCCTGCTCGACCAATCCATTGGTTACCATAGGTATTATTTAAGTAACGTGTTACAGAACGACTGAAGTGAACTGGCGATCCATCATGCATAAACCACGTCCCTGCTCTGTATTGAAGAGGAACATCTTCCAAAAGGTCTTGCAGATTTGTTTGTAAAAAATTCAGGTACTCTTCTCCATTGAGCCGTGGAGGTAAGAAACACGGCCCAATGACATTGTCAGCAAGAATTCCACACCACACATTAAATGAAAACGTGTGTTGGAAATGCGTTATGGCAACTTCATGTGGGTTTTCCTCTGCCCAAATATGGGTGTTACGGAAATTTACAACTCCATTCCTAGTAAAGCATGATTCATCTGTAACTAGAATCCGTTTAAGGAAATTGCGATCAACTGATTTTTGTCTTACTAACCATTGGCAAAATTCTTTCAGATTATTGTAATCTTGCGGTAGTAAATCTAATCTTGCACTGGTGTGACATGAAATGAGTACAATTGTTGCTCTCGCAAAATTCGCCATACAAATGTTTGAGAAATATTAAAGCGACAAGACAGTCTTCTAGTACTTGTTGTTGGAAACGTGTGAACTGCATCAAGTATTTCTTCTTCTACATTCACGTTTCTAACAGATCGTTGTCGGCCAGTATCTGTACGTCTTGTTATTAGTGTACCTGTTTCTCTGAGACGTCTTTCAACTGCTTCAAAAGTTTTACAGCATGGTATTCTTCTATGAGGATATTTCTTGCGGTATTCTCAAACAGCAGCTGTGCTATTACAATCTACTTTTCCGTAAATTAATAACATATCTGTAAATTCTTTGAAAGTAAATAAATTTGTAGTGTCACCCATATTTACAGTTTAACTAAATAACGATCTGTTATTAATATGTTGATAACTTGTAAACTCGTACAGCAACACACAACTAATGAGATACTTCACAAAGACTTTCAAATGGGAGTATGTAAACTGCGCACTTTATTATTGGTCATTAATAACAACAAAGGATTAGGCCGCTAGAGGATATGTTTACATACAGTTTATTGCAATCAGTTGTTATTTAGAAGCTCATTGTTGCTATTGCTATTCTTTAGTTTTCGCTTTGAATAATTATTACCTAAGTCCGTTACATCGCACTTCGAAATTCACTATTAAAAGTTACTAAGTCTGACTATCGTGACATGATGATTTCACTTAGTCTGTCAAATTACAATTTGATGTACTAACTCCCGAACTTGAGTTATCTCTCCTAACATTTAAAATATACCTTTGAGAACTTAGAGTAAAACTGACTCCGAATTTAAAGTAAACTCTTGAAAAATTGAAATAATATTCTTCTTGTCCCCGTGTTGGACATATAGTTTTATTAACTCGTCCCTACTCAAAATTTTGTCCCTGGCGCTGTTCACGCCTTCATTACACGTGATAGGTCAGTTTTGAGTTTTCCTGGAATAGTTTGTCCCACTATGTTAAGACTCTCCGTCATCGTTCTTCTGATAGGTTCTTTGTTTTTGTCGCTATGGAAACTGTCCTCTCCACCAGTGTTTTTCGTGGCTCTAGTCTTCTGATAGGTTGCCAGACATCCCCCGACTTTGCTCTGTCGAATGTTGACCCTTTTCGTAGAATCTCTAGCTATTATATGCCTGTCTATCAATCTACTGTCCGCAGTAAACGCAGTGTTTTTCTGGGTTGCCTTTCATCTGTACTTTAGGTTCTTCCGAAGTATTGTTCTCACTTACACCCCTTTTTTTGTAGCTATTAATAATTTTGGACATCTGCTGGCCGGTGAAGTCACCCCAACTTTCCACTCGTAAATTCCGTCTGACACTTAGACGATATCTCCAGCTGAGTAACATGACTTGAGTTTTTGTCTGATCTCTGCTCTACGTATTGTTTCTTAAAGTGCAGTACGTCCGTTCCTTTGTAAACATATAGTTTCCCCCTTTTTGTAGTCCATCGTATACCGACGTAACTCGGTTGAACATCTGCTACAATTCTCGGTACAAGTGTGAATGTCCTCGCCTACATTGTTTCGGCTGTTGCGGGTAATAATTCTAAACTAAACTTTCCCTGTCATTTCGTACAACCAATTTCTATAGCCGAGTCGAACTTAACGTCTTTCTATTGTCTAGTTAGTGACGCTGCTCTGACATCTTCTCATTACGCTTTATTTATTGCGTCAACTGGAAGTCGTTGACACAGCTTCTTGTGAACGCACTCCGTCGAGGAGAAAATTTAAAAAATTTAAAATTTTTGCTCGTTACATATTTAATAAAACATTTGAGTCCATTACATGCCTAAAGTCAATTGTCTTTGTTTCTTAATTCCTTCAATAATAATTAATTGAATTAATAATTTAAGTACTGTTCTAAGCTTGGTTGGATTTAAATTGAAATAATATTTTTAATCAATTTCGCTACTCGCGTCCTTGAAAATTTTATTACTATTTGAATATTTAGTAATCGTCACTTATACTTGCGTCCGCGGTCGTTCTGGTAGTATCAGTGTTACAATTATTTATTTTAATAAATCATATTTAATAACTCTTAATCATTCACTACCTATGCGCACGTACTCCGGATTAGAACACTGATATAAAAATACTTTCACTTTGTTTACATTCGACATAACCTCAACTTCGCTATTCGAGGTTAAGACGCTTTTGATCAGCTGTCGACTATCAATTCTGCATTGTTGGTTACGGTGACCTGTGTGGATCTCTCATCGATGCCTCGAGATGAACTGATGATCTTACCTGTGTCAAAATCTGGTACCTAATAATTAGTGTTGCGGATTTAATCGGTTAATCAAACCGATTAAAATTTGAACTTCGATTAATCAATCAAAACTACTTAATCAAATAATAAAGTCGATTAAAATTAATCGGTTGTTGAAATTTTCTTTTATGAGAAGTTGAAGCTTGTCCACCAAATACCTGAGTTATGTCTTGTCTCTTGAACGAGAATACCGTTATTTTAATCATTTAGTACTGCTGGAAGTTCCCAGAAAAACACTGAAAGAGAAAGGGTGGTGTAGTTGCAGTGGTTTTCAAAAACCAGGTAGCGGCATGTCAGATTTAGTCCGTGTACGATAAGATCTACAATAGAAGGCTGAGTCAAGTGCCTACTACTAATTGTCTGAGAGGGGGTGAGTATGCTAAAAATAAGAGTCCCACAAGAGCCTGTCCTCTCATCCTAACAATGGGCGACCTATAGTATAGTAAAATTGAAAGTTAAGGGCATATGCGCAGAAACCAATTTAAGAATTTATGGATGGACGAGTCCACTTTGAAATTGTGAATGGCAGGAAGGTACCGGAGAATCAGCTGGTATGCAAGTGAAGGTGTCGCCAACTTTGCGTGTGATGTTTCAGTTACCCGTACATTTTTAGTTATTGTGTAACGTACAATCTCAGTCATGCATTTGTTATTATTATTTCAATTTATTTTTAATTATATCGTTTTACAGTCACTCATTTTTATTAGTTATTTAATTTTTTAGTTAATTTCTATTGGTAGTTTTTATTCTGTAATTACAATTACGTATTATTGTAATTATTTGTGTTATCATCCAGTAACAAGATTTGTTAAAATGGATACTTTTCCTTCAACTAGCAAAGACAGGAATGTTATTCATAGTCAAGCACGGGAAGTTATAATACACAGTTTTTTGTTGTCCAGCATTAAAAGATTCTTGCAATTAAATTAATACGAAGAACGCGTTCCTTTATGTAACGAGAAACTGTAGAGATAGTCGCATGTAATTAAGGAGTGGAAGTGTACAGTTTGCAAATTCCGTTGCAATAAGAACGGTCAGAAAGGCTGTAGTTTTTTATGTCTCAGCAGTACACAATGGCAGACCAAACAACACTCAGATATGTTTATAAAACATTCTGATATGTAAAAGAATGTAAATTCTCACATCTCACAGCGACTTCCTCCACATAGCCTTTTCCCTCTGACCGTAAGCGTTTCGCGCATTTCCATGCCCTTAACTTTCAATTTTGCTATAATAGTAACAGTTGGACAGGTGTCGTGTTACAGTGTGTTTATTCAGGTGAGGAAAACTTGTGTTTTTCAAAGAGGCTACTTTTTGTGTGTGTGTTTCCTAATACCGTGCGTGAAATCTGTGTTATGGCATACGAAGACTTACGAGGAAGACTCGGTGGAAGTTTTGGATATAAATTGAACGACAGTGGTAAAGTGACGGACAGGAAAACCGTTTTCTGTAAGCTTTGTGGGAAATCATTTAGCTACAGCGGTAGCACTAGCAGTTTGCAATACCATTTAAAACACGTCCATCCCTTACATAGTGTTGCTGAATCATCTGTTGTTAATGCAAGTTCATCTCAGTCAAACTTGAATCATTTCATAGTGAAACCAATCTCTTCATTAAAGGAGGCTGAACTAACAAATAAAATTGTGAAATGGATTGTAAAAGACAGTCGACCTATCAATATAATTTCGGATGAAGGGCTAAAAGAAGTTTTAAGGGAAGCTGTAGGTAGTAGTTCTTATAATCTTCCATCTAGAGACGTTGTAACTAGATGGATTGAGAAACTTTATGATGTCGAAAGATCCAAGCTGCTAGACAAACTAAAAGAAACTGAATTTGTTGGCTTAACAGGTGATTTCTGGACATCGATAGCAAATTAAGGTTATTTGGTTGTTAGTGCTCATTGGATTGATTCTAACCGGGCGTTCTGCAGCGCTGCGTTAGAAGTGAAACATGTGTTGGAGAAACATAGTGCAGCAAATTGTATAGAAGAATTCGAACAAGTTGTGTCTGACTGGAATCTTCAAAGTAAAGTAGTTGCAATATGTACAGATAATGCCAGGAATATTGTTCTAGGTGTCGAAAATTCGAAATACGATAATGTTAGGTGCACTGCTCATACCCTGCAATTAAGTCTGAATACAGCAATTGAGAATGCGTCTATAGATAAACTGCTTTCCAAATGTAGAAAAATGGTGGGTCATTTCAAGCACAGTCCTTATTTAGAAAATCAGCTATGCCAAAAACTGAAAGAACTTAATATTCCGCAGTGCAAACTGAAACAAGATATAGTCACCTGATGGAGTAGTATATGCCATATGTTCGAGTCTCTTCTGGAAGCCAAGGAAGGAATTGTAGCTATAATGTCCACCAATCCATCAAACATCATTCCATTAACTGAAGTGGAATGGGAAATTACACAAAAAATGTATAAAATGTCTTAAACAATGTTTGGAAATATGTGATTTTCTTGGAGGAAGTAAATACGTGACGGCAAGTGTTGTACTACCCGCCATAACTCATTTAAGAGTAAGTCTAAAAATAACCGACACGGATCCTGGTTACATTACTCGATTCAAAACAGCTCTGTTAGATGATTTAATGGAAAGAGTAAATGCCTGGCCTAAAATAGAAATGTATCAAGAAGCTACGGTTCTTGATCCAAGATTTAAATATTTGAAATGTCTTCTAAGAGAAGCAAGAGAATTAGTGTGGAACAGAATTTCCAATAAAGTTGTGACCACTGCACAAACAGAAATAAAACAAAACATGAAGAAAAGAAAACTTGTTTTTGAAGAAGACGATGACAAGAGGGAAGAAACAGCTCCGTTAACACTGCTCGCAACAGAGGTTGATGTCTACAGATCTTTGGCAGAACTGGATGATGACTTTGCAGACCCCTTACTGTGGTGGAAAACACATTCCATTCAGCTTCCACTTCTTTCGTCTGTAGCGAAAAAATTGCTCTGCGTTCCAGCTACATCGGTTCCATGCAAACGAGTGTTTAGTGATGCAGGCAATATTGTTACTAAACGTAGAGTAGCCCTTGATCCGGACCATGTGAACACACTCACATGCTTAAAATCCTGGTTGAAGCAGTACTAACTAGGTGAGTCTAATGTTATACCATATCCTTACCTTCAAATTCATATTTGCCACTTAGTCTCCTGATAACAGTTCATATTATTAAATCTGTTCATACATATTATAATTATAATATTATTATTATTTGAATGTAATCCATGCTAATATACTGATTTTATAAGTTACTTAAAAACAAAAAAAAAAACAAAAGTAACAATTAGATACATCTATTAAAATTAAATTTGTAAGCCATTAATATGATCATTTTTTAGTACCCAAACTCGATTAACCGATTAAATATTTTGATTGATCGACAGCACTACTAATAATTAACAATGACCTCTGATTGGTCAGTTTTTCCAATTTCCGTGTACTTTCAGTATTATTCGGCAAAATAAACGCGTTCTTGGCGTCATCTCACTGGGTTTGAGATTATCAAAATTCGGTTCCCAATTGTAAGCCCACGGGATTGTAAATAATTAATTCCTTATAATTCAAATTGTTCACTTATAAGTACTCTAATCATCTTTACATTACTCCCATTGCTTCTGTCTTTTTAACACGAGTATTTCGGTTACCCACACCATATAACTGTGATAATGATTAACAAAATAAACTTATTAATATTTTTTATTATCTATTTACATATCTTATTTTCTATTTTATTTTATTTATTATGTTCAATTTTGATAAACTTTTATCATTACTACTTCCTTATCACTTATTACCCCTTCTCATTAAAGTTTAAGGTGGTAATTTGTTAAAAATCGTCTATGGTAGTTTAGGCCCACCTAAATATTTTTTACAATGTCTTTATCCCTTTCTTATAGTAATAATTCTTACATCTAATGTATTATTATTACTCACTTTTGTTCTCTGTGATATCTTATAATTATTGCTCAGTATTATTTTTCATAATTACTTGATTATTATCCATAACAATTCTATTTCTTTTGGCTAGACACCTGGTCTATGGCATTGCTAATTGTTTTTATTCATTTTATATTAGTATTGGTTTCTAAACCATCTTTGCTGTAGCCTATCTATACTGAACTAATCATCACAACTTCTGATTACCTCAGTATTAGCTAGTATTCTCTTATTTTAATTTATTTACACTTTCCTTCAACCTATCCTTCAGTATCTTTGAGATTTACATTTTCTTCTTCTTATTTTATATAACATCTTCGTCTTTTGATTACATCTATTTTGCATAGTGTTTATTATAGTATTGACAAAGTCTGGCAGTGTTTTGGTCTGCTCTGGTATTCTGACATTTGTTGGTAAATTCCTGCATCTAGTTTCACATATAAGTTACATATAATTTACATCATTAGTATTAAATTCATGGCAATACTTATTGAGTTGCCTTACATTAGTAGTATTACATCTCAGTTATCATAATGATATTAGTCCCTTTTCTTTTATCATTTTATGTGTTATTTTTTATTGTTCAAGGTGCCAACACTATGCTGTACCTCTTGAGCATGTTATTTTATATTTCTAATGTATACTAGTCCTTCTATATAGTTATTTTTGTTAATGGAATGCTCCTTATAGTCTCTAGTTTGCTTATATTATAATACACTCTAGTTTAAGAACCCTCCTGTTATTGTTTCTGTCAGTTCTATTTGAAACTTGCTGGTTAGTTTAGGTTATGTGTCCCCACCAAACAACAATGGTTGGACCTTAGATTTTGTTTTTTTTTATATATTGCACTGAATTCTTTACATGTATTAATGCTAAGTTTTATTATTTATAGTTATCTGTTTCTTTTTTGTACCTATCTCAACATTGTTGTTGACTAATAGTTTTCTCTTATAACTTTATATCTACCTTACATGTTGAACTAGTCTTTTGGACATCTTCTAGTTGTTATCTTTATACATTCTTAATTTATACATTTACAATTTTTATATTCACTCTCCCGTTTATTTTTCTATCATCATTGTTTTACCTTTGAGTTCTGGTTATATTGTCAAGTCATTGAAGTTAGTTTATTAATAGTTTGATGTCAGTGTCAAGTCGTAGCATAGGGTTTTAATTCAGCTTTTAAATCACTTCTGTTTTCTTCATCATTATCAATAATTTATATTCCCATTATTTATTTTATTCTTGTCATTGTTTATTTCATCTTGTAGTTGAATTCATTTTGTTTCCCCTAGTCGCACTGATTCTATTATCATCTATATAATAAATCTCTAGGGGGGGTCTACGTTTGTCCCCAGTAATCTCAGAATCTACTGAACTTCAATGAAACTTTGCACGCTGATAGCAGGTACCCAATGGAAGGTTTTCCACTTTATTTGATAACGATGGGTTAAAAAGAACCGAAGTTATTGCAAAAAAACTAATTTTTTAAACCCGCGGCTTCGATCGCGAATATTTGTATATGATTGTTGTGGTAACTGTCGAGTTGGTAAATTGCTAATGGTACATCTATATTAATAATATTCTTATATTGTAAGTTATGAATATCCAAAAAGTGCGAAGCAATAGATCCAGCATTCATGTTTCCTCGATACGTAAAATCAAAATTTGATAATTTAGTAGATATTTACAAACATGCAGTAACACAATTACATGAAATGTTTATTCGTATAGAATAATACAAATAGTGTATACATAAGTATATTGATATCAGTTAGTCCATTTGAATATTTACATTTTAGTAGGGATATGGAATTCTTATCAGCATATGGAATTCATATAAACAATACAATAATTCGTTGTTTGATTATATTGTAACATTGATTATATAGTACACGTTGATTCTGACAAACCATACTCTTCGACATTTGAATATTCAGTAGGCCTATGTGCAGTAGGAATAATTAATTGTCGAGAATTATACTTAACCTACTTCATCGAGAATTATGCAATGAGCGTCAGTGATGTAGTATCAGTGCCTTTTTTCGTTAATTTTACGTCATCGGTAAGTAATATGTGCAATATGTATTGTATTGTATTGTATAAATTATTAATTGCCCCCTAGAGATTTATTAGTATAGATCAAATAAATACATTTCCCTTTTTTTAGCTTTGCAATGCCAAAAATGTTTAGGAAGATCTACTGCTGCTGTGGAAAGAAAGAGGCGTCTTACAGCATCTGAAAATGACGTCGAAAGAGTCGAAATGCAATCAGCTCCTGGAAACTCTTCAGAAAGATCTCGATTAGAAGAAGTCTCATGGGTTGAAAGTCCTACGATTCGTGAAAATAGATTAGCGGCACAAAGATCCAGGCAAGCGAGTCTCAGATCACAAGGTCCTACTTTACGATGGAATGCAAAATTAAATAGTGGTTTCAATTATAAAACAGTTATTAACTACGCGAATGAAACAGATACCGGGTTACCGAGTATGGTTTGCCCTCATTGCAAAGCTTTAAAGTGGAAAAATGAATCACATGGATTATGTTGCTCTGCAGGAAAAATGCGATTAGATCCCATACTTCCTCCTCCAGAACTGTTAAAATCATTATTAAATGGAGAACATCTTTTATCGAAAAAATGTTTGAATGCATTAAGATCGTACAATTCAGCTTTTCAATTTACATCATTCGGAGCCAATGAAATAGTCGAAGGGAGCTTCATGCCTACTTTCAAAATTCAAGGGCAAGTATATCACCTCATGGGATCATTACTCCCCACACAAAACGAAGTACCAAAATTTCTACAGGTGCATTTCATAGCTGATTATTTACAGCAATTTGAAACAAGAATGGATCATATTCGTAACTTGGATAAGACATTAGTAACAGAACTTCAAAATTTACTTCACGCAATCAACCCATATGTTAGTGAACTGAAAAGTGCGTTTGAATTTGTAACATCTGCGAATAATAATCAGTACAATATTGTGATTCATGCTGATCGAACAGAAAATAATTAAGAGCACAGGGGTTGCTACAATGCACTGACAACTAATGAGGTGGCAGTAGTTTTAGTTAACCAGGAATGTGATAAACTCGATATAATAATCCGTGTGAGGGATCATACGCTACATCGAATTGCAGAAACACATCAAGCTTATGATGCTTTACAGTACCCTTTAATATTTCTTTTATGAATTTGCTAACTGCTATAATTTTTTATTGTTCGACTAAGCTTTTCGTCATTATTGACATCTTTAGGTCTTAAACAACGAAAAGACTTAAAGTCTTAAAACAACGTTGTTTAAGACCTGAAGATGTCAGTAATGACGAAAAGCTTAGTCGAACAATAAAAAATTATAGCAGTTAGCAAATTCATAAAAGAAATAGTAAGGATGGCTGCTAATTTAAACAATACGAAGAGTACCCTTTAATGTTTTGTACAGGAGAAGATGGTTATCATTTTACATTAAAATTAGTCGATCCTCAGACTGGGTTACAAACTACTAACTCGACAGTTACCACAACAATCATATACAAATATTCGCGTGTGAAGCCGTGGGTACCTGCTAGTCCTTAATAAATCTCTTCTTGTTATGGGTGTTGCTGTCTTCTTATCACTGTCTGATCTATTGGGTATTTGGGTCAACGTTGTCTAGTCTTTAGTCGTGTGTTTTTATTTCTTCTGTAATACATTATTTGTTATTAACAGTTTCTTTTATTCCCTTACATTAGTCACTATTCGTCCTATGTTCTTCTTTAATGTTCCCATTTTATTGTTTACTAGCAAAATACCCGTGCTTCGCTACGGAGTTTCACGTTGTACGTAATTGTACAATTATTGCTCGCTTAATAGTATAGGATTAGATAGATTGTACAAATTCTCAACTCTTAGTTTGTTTATTTACATTCATAGCAACAGCTATTTATTATTTATTTCGAGAAAATCGTTAGAGCCGTTTCCGAGAAAAAAAGGACATACAATTATTAATTAATTGAACTTCGAAATTTTCTCGACTATAAGAACCTGCAAACAACGAAGTTTTTTTCAATTTTAAACAATGATTGAAAACTCAGGGCTAAATGTATTCGGGGTTTCCAGTAAACTGAGATGTCAACCACTTACAGTGGATAAATTTCAGTATTTGGTTTTTTGCCCCTTAGGAGTGAAAGTTTGTAAAACTGTTTCTTAGTGAGCACTTAAGACCTATGATGAAGCTATGTTCTAAGTTTCATTGATATCCATTCAGTGGTTTCAGAGATATCGTGAAACCAGAAGGTTTCAGAGGTATCGTTCCAGGGAAGGCCCGTCGGACGACTCCCGCGCTATTTCCTACGTGGGAGACTTCCACCGATGCTATGGTAACCAGAATCTATTCTATTGGGTTGCCATAGTAACCAGATCTAATAGTTTTTTAAGACCCAAAGGACCCCCCAGAGGATCGTATCGAAAAAACACCTGTCCTATGTTGGTTCTCCCGTTGCGTAAAATATTTGTGCCAAGTTTGGTTGAAATCGGTCCAGTGGTTTAGGAGGAGATGTGGAAGACCCCAAAGGACCCCATCGAAGAAAACACCTATCTTATGTTGGTTCTCCCGTTGCATAAAATATTTGTGCTAAGGTTGGTTGAAATTGGTCCAGTGGTTTAGGAGGAGATGTGGAAGACCCCAAAGGACCCCATTGAAGAAAACACCTATCCTATGTTGGTTCTCCCGTTGCGTAAAATATTTGTGCCAAGGTTGGTTGAAATCGGTCCAGTGATTTAGGAGGAGATGTAGAAGACCCCAAAGAACTCCCCAAAGGACCCCATCGAAAAAAGCACCTCTCCTATGTTGGTTCTCCCGTCGCGTAAAATATTTGTGCCAAGTTTGGTTGAAATCGGTCCAGTGGTTTAGGAGGAGATGTGGAACATACATACATAGATACATACATACAATGGGGGGGGTTTGCCCCTTAGGAGTGAAAGTATTTAAAACCGTTTCTTAGTGAGCACCTAAGACCTATGATGAAGCTATGTTCAAAGTTTCATTGATATCCATTCAGTAGTTTTTGCTCTAAGTTGATTCTATGTCAGTCAGTCAGGCAAAATTCCCCCCCCCCCTTTTCCCCCCTTTAAAGGTCGAATTTCCAAAAATCCCTTCGTAGCGGATACCTACATCACATAAGGAACCTACATGCCAAATTTCAAGTTTCTAGGTGTTATAGTTTCGGAGATTTCGTGATGAATCAGTGAGTCAGTCAGTGAGTCAGTGGTATTTCTCTTTTATATATATAGACTAGCAAAATACCCGTGCTTCGCTACGGAGTTTCACATTGTACATAATTGTAAAGTATTGCTCGCTTAATAGTATAGGATTAGATAGATTGTACAAATTCTCAACTCTTAGTTTGTTTATTTACATTCATAGCAACAGCTATTTATTATTTATTTCGAGAAAATCGTTAGAGCCGTTTCCGAGAAAAAAAGGACATACATTTATTAATTAATTGAGCTTCGAAATTTTCTCGACTATAAGAACCTGCAAACAATGAAGTTTTTTTCAATTTAAAACAATGATTAAAAACTCAGGACTAAATGTATTCGGGGTTTCCAGTAAACTGAGATGTCAACCACTTACAGTGTATAAATTTCTGTATTTGGTTTTTTGCCCCTTAGGAGTGAAAGTTTGTAAAACCGTTTCTTAGTGAGCACCTAAGACCTATGATAAAGCTATGTTCAAAGTTTCATTGATATCCATTTAGTGGTTTCAGAGATATAGTGAAACCAGAAGGTTTCAGAGGTATCGTTCCGGGGAAGGCCCGTCGGATGACTCCCGCACTATTTCCTACGTGGGAGACTTCCACCGATGCTATGGTAACCAGAATCTATTCTATTGGGTTGCCATAGTAACCAGATCTAATAGATTTTAAGACCCAAAGGACCCCCCAGAGGATCGTATCGAAAAAAACACCTGTCCTATGTTGGTTCTCCCGTTGCATAAAATATTTGTGCCAAGTTTGGTTGAAATCGGTCCAGTGGTTTAGGAGGAGATGTGGAAGACCCCAAAGGACCCCATCGAAGAAAACACCTATCCTATGTTGGTTCTCCCGTTGCGTAAAATATTTGTGCCAAGGTTGGTTGAAATCGGTCCAGTGGTTTAGGAGGAGATGTGGAAGACCCCAAAGGACCCCATCGAAGAAAACACCTATCCTATGTTGGTTCTCCCGTTGCGTAAAATATTTGTGCCAAGGTTGGTTGAAATTGGTCCAGTGATTTAGGAGGAGATGTAGAAGACCCCAAAGAACCCCCCAAAGGACCACATCGAAAAAAGCACCTCTCCTATGTTGGTTCTCCCGTTGCATAAAATATTTGTGCCAAGTTTGGTTGAAATCGGTCCAGTGGTTTAGGAGGAGATGTGGAAGACCCCAAAGGACCCCATCGAAGAAAACACCTATCCTATGTTGGTTCTCCCGTTGCGTAAAATATTTGTGCCAAGGTTGGTTGAAATCGGTCCAGTGGTTTAGGAGGAGATGTGGAAGACCCCAAAGGACCCCATCGAAGAAAACACCTATCCTATGTTGGTTCTCCCGTTGCGTAAAATATTTGTGCCAAGGTTGGTTGAAATTGGTCCAGTGATTTAGGAGGAGATGTAGAAGACCCCAAAGAACCCCCCAAAGGACCACATCGAAAAAAGCACCTCTCCTATGTTGGTTCTCCCGTTGCATAAAATATTTGTGCCAAGTTTGGTTGAAATCGGTCCAGTGGTTTAGGAGGAGATGTGGAACATACATACATAGATACATATATTCAATGGGAGGGGGGTTTGCCCCTTAGGAGTGAATGTTTTTAAAACCGTTTCTTAGTGAGCACCTAAGACCTATGATGAAGCTATGTTCAAAGTTTCACTGATATCCATTCAGTAGTTTTTGCTCTACGTTGATTCTATGTCAGTCAGTCAGGCAAACTTCCCCCCCTTTTCCCCCTTTAAAGGTCAAATTTCCAAAAATCCCTTCTTAGCGGATACCTACATCACATAAGGAACCTACATGCCAAATTTCAAGTTTCTAGGTGTTATAGTTTCGGAGATTTCGTGATGAATCAGTGAGTCAGAGGTATTTCTCTTTTATATATATATAGATTTTGCTTTGGACTGTTTATAATCAGTTTGTTTTATGTTGGTATTGGGTTGATTATATGTAACATTACATAATTAGCATGGGATTCTTTATAGTTGACATTATTATTGTGTGTGTAGACAAATTCAAGTTGAATTACTGTACGAGTTGATTACAAATTGTTATTTGTGATTAATTAAAACTGGTTATTAGTAACTTCACTGGTGTCTGTATTTTGTTTTCCACCGTACTATATGACAATCGGTGAGACCATCATAACAGTGGGTCAGAAGTGTGACAGAACCGTTAACAGTGGAAACTGTGGACACTTTGTACAAAACTACGTAATTTGTAATTAATTGGTAAACAATGGATGCCAGTAAGATGATAGAAAATTTTCAGGCACTGCTGTTGCAGACAGAGGAATGACGATGACAAGAAGCAGTAGAAGTAGGAAGACAACAAAAAGAAGAATGCCGACAAGAGACAGAAGAAGCAGAAATATTACAAAAAGCACTCTTACTCGAGTCGGATGAACAGCAAAATGAGAAATGTAAGAAGGAAGCAGATAAAACAGAAGCTCTTTTTGAAGCTAAGCAAAAACAGATGCACGAACATACAACCTCAGAATTGAGTCTCCTTCATGGTGATGTGGTTGAATTATGAGGTGAGCTTAATAACCAAATTACTAGAATATCTGACGTAGAAGAATCAATGTCTACAATAATATCTGTTGTGGAAGAAACCATGCCAAATAAAATATCTGAAGTAGAGGAGACCATAGCAATTGTGAAAGATTCAGTCACAACTATAAAAGAGTTAATTGCAAATATGAAAGAGCAAATTATAAGTGAAGTAGAGCAGTTAGTGAAAATACAGCCATATATAAAGACAGAAAAAAGTTACTTCGCCTGCAGTTGGGGCGGTTCGTGTCAAGGCCCTAATATTAGATGGAAGCACTCACTGGGTGATGTATCGTTGGCAATTTGAAACCACTGCTAGCGCAAATAATTGGATGGAGAAAGACAAGGCAGTTTCACTCGTTCTCACTTTAAAAGGCCTGCTGCAGAGCTACTACAGAAAGTGCCACCTGACAGCAGAACATCTATGACGAATTGATTAGAGCTCTAGAATTATGGTATGTCTTCAAGAATTTTTGAAGCAAACATCAACAGACTGATTAGATTGGCCTATACTGAAGCACCAGACGATTTTTGAATAAGGTTTGTGGTGCAGACATTTATTGATGACATTTGAGATTGTGAACTTCAGCAAGTGTGCAAGACATTGAAATACCTCAGAAGGTCTTGTTCACGCCCTCAAGTTTGAAGTTGCCAAGTCAGCATCCTGCTACATCAATGGGTTTATGTCATCACACTGTAGTCAGAAGATCCCAGTAGCACATTGCTGTTATGGTGGATGAAGAAAAACAATCTCTCCGGACAAACTATTCAAAAGTTCAAGAGCGCTACAACGATTTGAACAAAGGGGTAAAGACAGAAGACCGAAGTGTTACAACTGTGCGTGGTCATCTACAGGTAGACTTTTGGGAGAACAAAATACCGAGAGAAGAGAGTGATTGCACCAATTGGAAAATTAAAGCTCCAGAACAGCACACAGTTTCCACTCTTCCAGTTTACAGTTGACACGGGCGCAACAATATCCATTGTGTGCCCTGAATTAACCAACAACTGACAGTCTCAATTTAGCTCTTGTACAGTACAGACTGTGACTGCTGGAAGCCCCATCAAAATATTTGTTCAAGTAGACATATATGTACACATGGGTCTTCTCGACTTTAGCCACCAAATGCTCATTGCAGACATTGTCAATGAAGTGATTCTTGGCACAGACATGATGAATTCCTACCGATTTGTTGTGGACTTGAAAGACAATGTTCTGAAGGTTGGCCAAGAGAAGATAAAGCTTTGCATGGCTAAAATGACAGGGTCCGCCAACCATTCGATCAAGTGAGTGACACTGGCCAAAGAAGAAGCCAACAGGTGTGGTCAAGAGGAACCCTTCCTATTGCAGGCAGAAATGGAAGAACGAGCAGAAGAAGTACCAATGTGTAACACGACAAAAGAAGTGAATGGAAAGCCAACTATGGGTGTCGAGGAAAGATTGTTGCTTTTTCCTGAGTTAATGGGAGAGCCCATGGGTAAAGTTGCTGAAGATAAAGTTATGCAAGAAGTTGCTGACAAGAACCAAACAGACTTGGACCAGCTAATGGTGTATAGGTCAGCAGTACATGACGCAATGGGATTGATTCCAGAAAAACTAGTTGTTGAGCAGAAGATTTGTATTCCTGGGAAATTGATGTTTGGATCACATGAGACTAAATTTGAAGAGCCGGAGAAATATCCTTCGCAAGTAGATCAACTACATAGATCGCCTAGCCAAGTATTAATTCAGAAACGGTTTGCCAGTTCAGGATGAACAGGCTTAAGGAGGGGCCAGTGTTACGAGAACCCTATCGAACAGCCTAGAATGTCCTCCACCTATCCCCCCTCGCTAGTCAAACAGGTGTAGCCTCAGACAAGGCCGCACTCAAGTATGTTCCAGAGTCCTCTGAAGAATACTTGAATTACCCATTATGTGCTTTTAGTTAAGATGGAAAATTTCTAGAACACATGTGCTACATATATATGAGGAACACAGGCTGGCTTTGTGATCAGTTGACAGTGAGCAATTTCCTTAGCACAGATTGAGTGTGTGTAGGAGTATTGTAGTAAAGTGGTGTTGTGTTATAATTAGTGTGAAATTCTTTATAGTTGACTTTATTGGGCGGAGCCTGATGAGCATAGCGAAATCAGGCATAGCTCTCTATCCATGACTTGGTGCACAACTTAGACTGTAAACTCCTCCGAAACTACTCAACCGAATGTTATAAAATTTTGCATATATATCCAGACTGTATTGTAGAGTGCACACATGTGATTTTTATTTCTCTAAATTATTTCGTTCAAAAGATATTACGATTTTTTTAAATCTTAGCTTAAACGTGTGAGAGGAAGAGAGACAGACATATCGTGGCCCAGCTACGACGCTCTGTCTCACTCACATTTATGAGGCGCTATGCGACTCACCGGTCACCAGCCGATTTTGGCGCTCTTGTACCGGTGTGTGTGCGTGTGCGGCTTCCACCTGCGCTGGCTGTCGTCCGATAAGATAAGATTTTGCTGTATCACAAATGCCGGTGCGTGTGCATGTGCGGCTCCTGCCACCTGCGTTGGCTGTCACTCGATAAGATAAGATTTTGCTGTATACACTTTGTATTCGTCTCACATGTGTGTAATTCAAGCAGTAGTAGAGCATTGTTCTATTGTGTAGCCAGATGTAAGGATTGGACTTAAGTGTTGAACAAGTGTCAATTTTTAGACGAGAATCTATGTAGTCACTGATGCAACTGCAACTTTCATTACATATTGCAACGAATCAAAGTTCAGGTAAATTTTAATCCAAATTCTATTTACATTATTATTCTTATACTTCTTTATTCAATTTTGTACTTTTTATTTAAGTACTTTTTTCTGTTATATGCATATTCTATACATTTTTATTCATCAATTTATATATACGTATTACTTATAGTATGCCTCGTCGGAGAAGAGGTCCAAAGATTGGTCGTTAAACTACAAATCAAAGATGGATGAGACAGCGACAAAATATTGCTGCAACAACTGTTGAAGGCCCTGCAGAACATAACATGAATCTGTAACGGGACAAACCAAGAGGTTTATTTTAATTTCCTAACAATTGTAAAAATTTGTAACCAACCATGCTAGGCAACAGTTTTGATCACGAAAGCTTGACTTTTTGAACACCCTGTAGTCCACTTCGTGCCAAGCCGTACGAGGCACCAAAGCTGTTAGCGTCTGGGAATGTGTACGAGCGTGAGTGTGTGCCGCTTTTTTGCGACATGTGCTCAGAGGACAAAAGGGCATGGGAAAGTATGTAATCTCTGACCCAAAATTCATAGCGGAGGTGAGGCGAATTATTCCGGCCCATTACTTTTAAACCAATCACAGTACGAGTTGACGGCAACGCCTAACGCATGGCGGGTAGGCAACCCAACGCACACAGACAGTCGACAGTAGTCGCCAGGCAGTTTCGCTACAACTAACCACACAGGACAGACGTAATTTCACAGTAGCCTCGGAAAAACTTTGGTAGACCAAAAAAAAGTTAAAAGTAGGTCTACCAAAGTGTGTATCGCAATAAAACAACAGTAAACAGTGATTCAACCGGAGGAACAGTGTATAAAATAAGTGGAGTGAATGAAAACTGGGAGTTAAGTGAAGAAGATGGAGCAAACATAGTGCGCAATACCGGGGACTTCCTACAGTTAAGTAAAAGTGAAATTTATAGTAATTGGCCAAAAGTCTATAGTAAACAGTAAATTAATAATGAGCTCAATAACGGGGGTTTATTCAAATACGTAAAGAGAGTGAGAGTGTGTGTGTGTGAGAGAGAAAGGGAATAAAGGGGGAGAAAGAAAACATTACTGGTTTGTATAATCTATAGAATTTATAATATTGTAACCCTATTAACCAAATTATTGGAAAAGTAAAGAAGTTAATTGTTACAGTAAATAAAACAATGTTTGAATGATCATAAATATGTGTTAGTTGTAAGTTATTTTGTCATTACCATTTCCTAGTGTTCTGTGCTGAAAAACTCGTCTAGTCGTTCCGTGGAATTTTCTGAATTGGGGGAAGTCAGATTACAAAATTGTCCAGTATTTTAATTAAGGTAAAGTATAAAGGTCTCCATATCTGTCCTTCAAAGATATTGGAGGCAACCCTGAACTTCTGTTGGTGTTTCTAAAAGGTAAGTCAGCGAGAGAAAGATCGCAAGGTAAGGTTCTGGCAGTATTATTTTAATTTTAAATTTATAAAAAAGTTTGTTTCTTCACAAATCATGTGTTATATGATCAAAACAACACAGGATATAGGAATCTTCAGAATGAATTTGAAGATAATTTACGATCTCTAGAATTCTATTTGGCTGTGATGCAACTCTTTTAATGGGTCCTACTGGTGTGGCAGCTAACAATATTGCTGGATAAACTATTCATTCAGCTCTAAGAATAAATACTTCAAAGAGGAGGGGAGAAACTTTCAAAGATTTAGAAGGTGAATCCAAAATTGCTTTTGAAGAATTAAAAGATGTGAGGTTCGTTCTTATTGATGAACCGCCCGTCGCCCGCCATTACGTCGCGTCCTGAGCTTCAATAGAACTCCCGCCGCGCGCCGGGGGAACAACGATGTACGAGGGGTTCCTTGGTGTGACCTGCTACGAACCGGCCAAATGCTATTAACTTTATTACAATAGAAGTATAATATGAAAATACGTTAGAGATTTATCATTTTCACTGACCAGTCAATCGTAGAAAAAGGAAGACTGTTCAGTGAGTTTTAAACAGCTATTGTCTCTTCCATTGGGTTTGAATTTGTTTTTCAAAGTGGATATGCGACTCAAACAAGCAAAGCAGCATTCTTCAGCTGTTTCTTTTGGTGGCCTTTGTGTGTATTTAGTCGGTGATTGGTCCCAATTTCCACCGGTTTGTGACAGGAGTCTTTACAATATTGGTAATAATTATCAGACCATTCAATCGCATCTTTTATATAAACAGTTCAAAAAAGTTTTTTTTTTTAACGGAGATTATGAGACAGCAAGGTGATGATAAAAAAAGTCTGAGAGAATTTAAATAGAATCGCGAATGGAACAATCACTGAACAAGATTGTCAGCTCTTATCTAAAAGATTTTATGTAAACAATATCGGG
Organism: Magicicada septendecula; assembly: GCA_034769895.1. NCBI lineage: Eukaryota > Metazoa > Arthropoda > Insecta > Hemiptera > Cicadidae > Magicicada > Magicicada septendecula. Next base: position 492,383,270 of record CM068367.1, read on the forward strand.
GACAAATTTCAAAAATACTGTCTGTATAATGTTGAAAAATTCTGAAATCGAATGCTTTAATTATGAAAAACTAGAAAGCAATAAACAACCCATGGTTCTAATCAATGCAATCCATAATTGGCCAGAAGCCTCTCTAGCAAAATCTGACGATGCTCAGGGATTATTTGCCTAATTACATTTATGTAAAGGTGCTCGAGTTATCCTTAGAAGAAATCTTTGGGTCACAAAAGGACTAGCCAACGGTTCAGTTGGGACAGTAACGGATATTATTTATGACCCGGCAGTTGAATGCGAAAATTATAACAATCACATGCCAATATGTATACTTGTATCTTTTGAAAAATATACATTACCAGTTCTGTACGAGAATTCAATACCCAGTGTACCATTAGTGGCATAATTCAAGAAAAATGAAATTTCTTGTACTCGCAAACAATTTCCGTTAATGTTAGCATATGCTGATAGTATACACAGATTACAAGGGATAACATTAGATAAGGCAATTGTTAATTTAGGAGACAATGAATTTCAGGTTGGATTAACGTATGTTGCTCTTTCAAGAATGAAAACATTAGAAGGATTATTATTAAAACCAGCGTTTAATTTTGATAGACTGCTAAAAACTAATAGATGTCAATCAAATGGTTGATCATGACAATTATACTGTATATTATAACTAAAGTCTTAAATTTTCACTTTGACTTGTTGGTGATGGTACACTCGGTTTCGTCGAATAACTTCTTTAACGATTTTTATTTCATTTAATTAATTGTTTAATTCGATTTTGATATCCTTGTTTATTTAGATTTGAGTATTTATTTGGTTGTAGATCCATTGTTTGAATGTAACCGGTTTCTTAGACCTCTTGACGTTCGTTCACACTCCTGTTGAATTGTGTCGTCTGTATAAGTCAGCGAACAGTTTAGACAAAGTTATTTTATGTAATTTAAACCTTCACGTACCTGTGATGTTGTACTAGACGTTCAGTCGGTCTCAGGTGATTAATAAACTGTCAAGTTATTTATCAAACAGTATAATAGTACTGTTAATGTTTCAGTGAGCACTGATAAAATTTTACTTGGGCGCCATATGGGATTTCGTGAGAAATGTCCCATAAAAAAGAATTCTTTTGATTAATCGAGTGATCAATTTTGCTTGATTTTAAGCTAATAATCGACTTAGTGATTATATCAGTATCAGGAGTTAAGTTCCCTTTTTTCTGTTTAATTGACTCTAATTGTTGGCGGTTCGCTTGGTTGAATTATAGCCAACTTAACTGTTTGTTTACTTTGAAATTGCAACTCATGAATTGTAATAAAGATTAATTATTTATTTGAATAATTGTTGACAATAGTTGTTACTTTACAGTTCATTTGTTTATTGCTCACTCTATAATAGATTCAATTAAATACATTCAGTTTAACACAACAAACAGATTACAAATCATCCGGCTTTTAACTTTTTTCTAACTCAGTCTATTTGCAATGAAGACTCTAGTCTCAATCATCTGATTATTTATAATTATTAACTATCTCAAGGGTGACTTCTTTGAACTTACAGAATAGAACGCCACTGCCTTACTTTACAATGCTGTTACAAAATATTAGAACATTAGGTTAGACACCTTTAGTTATTGAAATTAGTAAACGAAAAGTTCGTTCAATTTGTACCAATCTTAGGTTAGTTATGATAACGTTAATACATGAAATCTTATGTCGGAATATTAGAATTCCTTTAAATAAATTTAAAACAGTGTTCAGTACTTATTGTATTATTGTTTCTTGCGTCAGTATACAGGTGTGTTATATTATACTGCTAATAGCTTACTCGTATACAAAGTAAATATATGCACCGTACTCCCTGGTTATTAATCTCAATGATTATTTATTACCACTCCTCACGATCTGTTACATTGATCGTGGTTACACTTCACTTTATTTTGCACTTGAACGATTTTATTTTCTTCTTGACTGATTATTTCATTCGTTATGTTTGATACTTAACTTTCTTCTTTAACATGCACTTCTAGTAAAAGTATCACTACTATTATCGACGCACTGATATTTAATTATACTTCTTCCTTCTCGTTGATTATTGAATTTTGGAGGATAAAACGGCCTGGATTAGTTGTTGTTGATTGAGTGGAAAGAGACAAAATGCTTTTCTTTTACAACTGCGATCGTTTATATAGTTTTTTTAGAAGTCCGCTAGGCAGTGCTCGCGGGTTTCTAAAGTAGTCCGTGATTGGCTGAAAATGATGTCATGGTGATGTAATTCTATTTATAGGCATTACATATTTGTATTCCGAGCATCAGTGTCGCTATTGTTATTATTTAATTGTATTTATTCGAAATTCACCAAATTTATGATGCCAACGTTTATATCTCAGTTATTACAATTACAATTCGGGTTCTATTACTATCATTGTAAAGCTTGTTTATTTATCTTTATTTTGACATGGCTTGATGCCAGTTTGGTCATATTTCATTAACATTTCTTTATTCTAAACAAACTAATGCATTGTTTACATTCGTCATCTGCTAAATGTTGCAGATCTGACTAATAACTTTTCTTAATATTTGTTTAATTATTCTTAATTTCTAATTTGAACATGATTATTTGATTAAAAAGAACACCTTATTAAATGCTGTATCCAGCTGAACAATATTAATTATTAGCATATATTTGTGGATTGTTTATCATAACTTCCATATTTAACCATTTTTACTTCAACATGTCTTTCTTATCTCTTATTTTTATAACATCACTCAAGTAGTGGTGCTTCACATTCTTTTGTCATTATGATTATTTTACTTCCCTATGCTTAGTAGGGTCTCTACCTGATTCTTATTTTTATGACTTAATTTGGTCATTCTGGGTTTGTTATCATTCGTTTACAATGTTTTGTTCCTTGACTATTATGACATTTCTGTACATATTTTATCTACTTATAATGTTACCTGAATACATTCAGCGTTTACATTGATGGTTATCTTTAATCTATCATAACATATATTATTGGTTTTCTTATTATCTTTTACAGTTTATGATTAATCCTAGTATCGTTCTTTATATTTGTCTTTTTTAAATCAGTTCTTTGACATGGATCAGCTAATGTGCTGTTTCTAGGCCGTTTTATCCTCCAAAATTCAATAATCAACGAGAAGGAAGAAGTATAATTAAATATCAGTGCGTCGATAATAGTAGTGATACTTTTACTAGAAGTGCATGTTAAAGAACAAAGTTAAGTATCAAACATAACGAATGAAATAATCAGTCAAGAAGAAAATAAAATCGTTCAAGTGCGAAATAAAGTGAAGTGTAACCACGACCAATGTAACAGATCGTGAGGAGTGGTAATAAATAATCATTGAGATTAATAACCAGGGAGTACGGTGCATATATTTACTTTGTTTACGAGTAAGCTATTAGCAGTATAATATAATACACCTGTATACTGACGCAAGAAACAATAATACAATAAGTACTGAACACTGTTTTAAATTTATTTAAAGGAATTCTAATATTCCGACATAAGATTTCATGTATTAACGTTATCATAACTAACCTAAGATTGGTACAAATTGAATGAACTTTTCGTTCACTAATTTCAATAACTAAAGGTGTCTAACCTAATATTCTAATATTTTGTAACAACATTGTAAAGTAAGGCAGTGGCGTTCTATTCTGTAAATTCAAAGAAGTCACCCTTGAGATAGTTAATAATTATAAATAATCAGATGATTAAGACTAGAGTCTTCATTGCAAATAGACTGAGTTAGAAATAAGTTAAAAGCTGGATGATTTGTAATCCGTTTGTTGTGTTAAACTGAATGTATTTAATTGAATCGATTAGTTGTTGTTGATTGAGTGGAAAGAGACAAAATGCTTTTCTTTTACAATTGCGATCGTTTATATAGTTTTTTTAGAAGTCCGCTAGGCAGTGCTCGCGGGTTTCTAAAGTAGTCCGTGATTGGCTGAAAATGATGTCATGGTGATGTAATTCTATTTATAGGCATTACATATTTGTATTCCGAGCATCAGTGTCGCTATTGTTATTATTTAATTGTATTTATTCGAAATTCACCAAATTTATGATGCCAACGTTTATATCTGTTATTACAATTACAATTCGGGTTCTATTACTATCATTGTAAAGCTTGTTTATTTATCTTTATTTTGACATGGCTTGATGCCAGTTTGGTCATATTTCATTAACATTTCTTTATTCTAAACAAACTAATGCATTGTTTACATTCGTCATCTGCTAAATGTTGCAGATCTGACTAATAACTTTTCTTAATATTTGTTTAATTATTCTTAATTTCTAATTTGAACATGATTATTTGATTAAAAAGAACACCTTATTAAATGCTGTATCCAGCTGAACAATATTAATTATTAGCATATATTTGTGGATTGTTTATCATAACTTCCATATTTAACCATTTTTACTTCAACATGTCTTTCTTATCTCTTATTTTTATAACATCACTCAAGTAGTGGTGCTTCACATTCTTTTGTCATTATGATTATTTTACTTCCCTATGCTTAGTAGGGTCTCTACCTGATTCTTATTTTTATGACTTAATTTGGTCATTCTGGGTTTGTTATCATTCGTTTACAATGTTTTGTTCCTTGACTATTATGACATTTCTGTACATATTTTATCTACTTATAATGTTACCTGAATATATTCAGTGTTTACATTGATGGTTATCTTTAATCTATCATAACATATATTATTGGTTTTCTTATTATCTTTTACAGTTTATGATTAATCCTAGTATCGTTCTTTATATTTGTCTTTTTTAAATCAGTTCTTTGAGATGGATCAGCTAATGTGCTGTTTCTATTTATAATACATGGTACAAACATTATTCATGTCATTTCTTATCATACTAATTTGATTTTTATTCATCAAAGGTTTTATTGGGCTCACTTAACAGTTTATGTGGGAAACTTGTCTTGTCATTTCGTCTTTGTCATTCTATTTATTTATCTTGTAGTGTCATTTTATGTAGATAGTGGATTTACCACTGTTCACTTGAATTTCTCCTTTCCTCTCATTCTTTATTGGTTTAACATTTTTACTGTTACATTCTTACTGGTTACTCATTTATAGTTATTTTAGTATCATTCACCCTTCTGTTGTTTATTATTATTATGGAACATTTTGTGATGTTACATATGCTCCCCTCTCAAAATTGATAATTTGAGAAAAACAAGTTCTTTGGTTTGATGAAATTATCATTTTAGCTTGGTTCAATTATAAAACTACTGGTTTCTTCTTTATCTAACTCAATGGTTTTTTGGTGTATTGGTTTAGACTATGTTCATCGTTAGTCTCATTTCTTTATCTTACAAGTATTGGTCAGATTTTCATTTTATTGGTTATTTGCTTATTTATACATTTGTTCTTATTTTGATAATTTCCCTGTTCTGTAGTAATACATTTCTCCTTCTCATTAAACGTATCTCGATTCTTATAACAATTCTCCTTTTCTCTTTAATTTACCTCGAAGTTGTTGATTTAATCCTTGAAATATTATAATTCCCTAACATTTATAGCAGGTTCGGAGTCAGAGGGGCTCTCATTGGCATCCATTCTCCGCCGTTCCTTAACTATACACTCACAGATCAGAGGAATCTTCATCTCTATCCGAGACAATAAAAAGTTGTACATAACAACAGTTGCACTATCACAACACATAAGACATAATATATTATTCATACTTCATTATAAGACATTATATTCATTTATTAGAATACTCCAGAGATTAGAGGTTCCATTACGGTATCACTTCTGATGCTTTATCAATTCATTAACATATTTCTCTTCACAGGTCATTGTTCATTATAACTTGATATATTTGTTGTATTATCATAAGCTTTGTTGTTTTTCATCAATACTATGTTATAGGCTGATTTTGTTATCATTCACATTTTTATTTTCACATTTATTTTTCATCACCATATAGTTATGCAGTTAATTCTTAAATTCATCATCACCTTATGTTGTATTTTTCTATTCTTCTTCATTTTCACCTTAATTCATTTATAACATTGATTAAACAATAGTTTGTAACATTTTTACGTTGGTTAGCCCCTTTTAATTATTCATTTAAGTAGTTGTTTCAATTATTATCATTATCTTCTTGTTTGTCGTTTAATCATTATCTCTTTTTATTTATTATACACTATATTAATTGGATTGTTCATGATATTGTCTAGTCTTTGTCTGTTCCCATAATCATTTTATTTTCACTCGTAGTTGGTCTAATATTTTTCATTTAGGTTCACATAATTCTTCTTCTCTGGTTTGCTTCATTTGGTTATCTATAAGACCCGTCCTTCTTCTTCAATGGTTGATGGTTACTTGTTTAACCATGGTCGATTATTCTCGTCACTCGGTTTCCTCGGATTATTTTGGTGTCTAGATTGATTTCTGTCCTGGTGATGTATCTACTTATCATACAGCTCTTCCACTTTGCTGCTCCGAAAACTTCATTTACTTCACGGTCTTCCGTCATTGTTAATTCCCTTTTAATTAACAGGCATTGTAACTCTTCTAACATAAAATAGTCACTGGTATTTAATACTACTTCCATCATTTTATCATTTGGTTTGTTCACCAAGTATTTTAATGATGTATTTTTTATTGAGAATATCACTGATATGGTCTGATACATTTCAATTGTTGGTATATTACTTTTAAATATATCTTTATTTAAGTTTTTATTCATAATTTTATTGTGATTTACTTTTAACATTTTTATTAAGTTCTTGCTATAATTTTTAAACTTAATTAATTCTCTTTACTAAATATCACTATTATACTGACGACTCGGAACACTAAGTTTTTTATAAGTAAAATCGTAAAGTTTTACCTTACAGCCTAAACCGGCTTTCACCTTTAAAAGGCTTCTTCAGAGGCTGCCGTAGGTAGCGCTGTCCGTCTTGTTGTTGGCGACGGGATAGATTTTCGAAAGATCTATGCTGTGTGTGTGGTGAGATGTGTTTGAATAATGCGTGCGGATTGAATTGTGTCTGTTCGTTTAGGATGTAGTTTTTATTTGTTTTTGTGTGTTTGTATATTTCTAATTGTTCTAGAGTGTTTAGTTTTCGGCCTTTTGTGTGTACGTGTAGAATGTTCATGTTATTGTCGATGTTTTTATATGTGTGGTTTGCTTCAATGAGGTGGTATGCAAAGGTGGATTCTGTAGTGGTGTGGAGTGCCTTTGTGTGTTCAATGTATCTCTGTTTGAAGCTACGTCCTGTCTGGCCTATGTAGAATTTATTGCAATTTGAGCAATTTAGCTTGTATACACCGGGTAGATCGAATTTGTTTTGTGCTATGTGCGTGCGTTTTGATAGTGTGTGTTCTGTTTTGTTAGTAGTTTTGTAAGCGATTCTGTATCCTACTTTTTTGAATTTGTGGGCAATTTTTTCAGTTTGTTTTTTGATGTATGTTAGTGTTATGAATTTGTTGTTATCTGTCTTTGTCTGTTGTTTGTTTTGTGTAGGAGTTTACTGACTATTGTTCTGTCATATCCGTTAGATTCTGCTAGATAAACACGATAAAATATCTAGCATTAGGTGTTTCTTCTATCGCCAGTTTGCCATCATTTTTTATTTCTTCCCTCTATAGTTGAATTTTTTCATTTATTCTTTCTATCTGCTTACTGACGTCGTCTATTTTCTAGCTTAATCTTGTACTGTCTTCCTTCAATGTTTTATTACTGTCGTCTATTTTATTGTTTATTGATTCATTATTATTTTTTAATTCTTCCGTTAAATTCTCTTTTAAGGTTTTAATGGATTTATTGATTGTCTCTATGGATTTATTATTTTTGTTTAATGTTTCTTCCATCATTGCCCTCATCATTTCCATGAAGTTTGCATCCACTGCTTGTGTTGGTTTCTCAGGTTGGTTTACTTCTGTTTGGTTTTCTTGGTTATTATCTGTTGTAACTTCCATTTCAGTTGTTGGTTGTTCTTCCTGTACCTCCATGTTTGCTTCAGTGTTTGTCTGTTCACTTTCTCTTGGTCGGGACTACGATCTGGTACTGTGTTTGTGTGTGTGAGGCATGGTCGTTCTACTGTAATTGCCAGGCTAAATTAGGATAATTGAAAATAAAAAATAATATTCTCCTGTCTATTTAAAGCCGCACTAGTTGGTCGCCAATTTATAACTTATATATTTTCATGTCCTTCTCTCACTTCCGAGTGTTTCAATCTGTACGTATCTTTTATTTTATAAGCCACACGTCATTGGCGTCACTTTATAACTAAACTCTTTTAAATTTTATATAAAACTTTCACTTTGACTTGTTGGTGATGGTACACTCGGTTTCGTCAGAAAACTTCTTTAACGATTTTTATTTTATTTAATTAATTGTTTCATTTGATTTTGATATTCTTGGTTATTTAGATTTGAGTATTTATTTGGTTGTAGATCCGTTATTTGAACCAGTTTCGTAGACCTCTTGACGTTCGTTCACACTCTTGTTGAATTGTGTCATCTGTATAAGTCAGCGTACAGTTTAGACAAAGTTATTTTATGTAATTTAAACCTTCACGTACCTGTGATGTTGTACTAGACGTTCAGTCGGTCTCAGGTGATTAATAAACTGTCAAGTTATTTATCAAACAGTATAATAGTACTGTTAATGTATCAGTGAGCACTGATAAAATTTTACTTGGGCGCCATATGGGATTTCGTGAGAAATGTCCCATAAAAAAGAATTCTTTTGATTAATCGAGTGATCAATTTTGCTTGATTTTAAGTTAATAATCGACTTAGTGATTATATCAGTATCAGGAGTTAAGTTCCCTTTTTTCTGTTTAATTGACTCTAATTGTTGGCGGTTCGCTTGGTTGAATTATAGCCAACTTAACTGTTTGTTTACTTTGAAATTGCAACTCATGAATTGTAATAAAGATTAATTATTTATTTAAATAATTGTTGACAATAGTTGTTGCTTTACAGTTCATTTGTTTATTGCTCACTCTATAATAGATTCAATTAAATACATTCAGTTTAACACAACAAACAGATTACAAATCATCCGGCTTTTAACTTATTTCTAACTCAGTCTATTTGCAATGAAGACTAGTCTTAATCATCTGATTATTTATAATTATTAACTATCTCAAGGGTGACTTCTTTGAATTTACAGAATAGAACGCCACTGCCTTACTTTACAATGCTGTTACAAAATATTAGAATATTAGGTTAAACACCTTTAGTTATTGAAATTAGTAAACGAAAAGTTCGTTCAATTTGTACCAATCTTAGGTTAGTTATGATAACGTTAATACATGGAATCTTATGTCGGAATATTAGAATTCCTTTAAATAAATTTAAAACAGTGTTCAGTACTTATTGTATTATTGTTTCTTGCGTCAGTATACAGGTGTATTATATTATACTGCTAATAGCTTACTCATAAACAAAGTAAATATATGCACCGTACTCCCTGGTTATTAATCTCAATGATTATTTATTACCACTCTTCACGATCTGTTACATTGATCGTGGTTACACTTCACTTTATTTTGCACTTGAACGATTTTATTTTCTTCTTGACTGATTATTTCATTCGTTATGTTTGATACTTAACTTTCTTCTTTAACATGCACTTCTAGTAAAAGTATCACTACTATTATCGACGCACTGATATTTAATTATACTTCTTCCTTCTCGTTGATTATTGAATTTTGGAGGATAAAACGGCCTGGATTAGTTGTTGTTGATTGAGTGGAAAGAGACAAAATGCTTTTCTTTTACAATTGCGGTCGTTTATATAGTTTTTTTAGAAGTCCGCTAGGCAGTGCTCGCGGGTTTCTAAAGTAGTCCGTGATTGGCTGAAAATGATGTCATGGTGATGTAATTCTATTTATAGGCATTACATATTTGTATTCCGAGCATCAGTGTTGCTATTGTTATTATTTAATTATATTTATTCGAAATTCACCAAATTTATGATGCCAACGTTTATATCTCAGTTATTACAATTACAATTCGGGTTCTATTACTATCATTGTAAAGCTTGTTTATTTATCTTTATTTTGACATGGCTTGATGCCAGTTTGGTCATATTTCATTAACATTTCTTTATTCTAAACAAACTAATGCATTGTTTACATTCGTCATCTGCTAAATGTTGCAGATCTGACTAATAACTTTTCTTAATATTTGTTTAATTATTCTTAATTTCTAATTTGAACATGATTATTTGATTAAAAAGAACACCTTATTAAATGCTGTATCCAGCTGAACAATATTAATTATTAGCATATATTTGTGGATTGTTTATCATAACTTCCATATTTAACCATTTTTACTTCAACATGTCTTTCTTATCTCTTATTTTTATAACATCACTCAAGTAGTGGTGCTTCACATTCTTTTGTCATTATGATTATTTTACTTCCCTATGCTTAGTAGGGTCTCTACCTGATTCTTATTTTTATGACTTAATTTGGTCATTCTGGGTTTGTTATCATTCGTTTACAATGTTTTGTTCCTTGACTATTATGACATTTCTGTACATATTTTATCTACTTATAATGTTACCTGAATATATTCAGTGTTTACATTGATGGTTATCTTTAATCTATCATAACATATATTATTGGTTTTCTTATTATCTTTTACAGTTTATGATTAATCCTAGTATCATTCTTTATATTTGTCTTTTTTAAATCAGTTCTATGACATGGATCAGCTAATGTGCTGTTTCTAGGCCGTTTTATCCTCCAAAATTCAATAATCAACGAGAAGGAAGAAGTATAATTAAATATCAGTGCATCGATAATAGTAGTGATACTTTTACTAGAAGTGCATGTTAAAGAACAAAGTTAAGTATCAAACATAACGAATGAAATAATCAGTCAAGAAGAAAATAAAATCGTTCAAGTGCGAAATAAAGTGAAGTGTAACCACGATCAATGTAACAGATCGTGAGGAGTGCTAATAAATAATCATTGAGATTAATAACCAGGGAGTACGGTGCATATATTTACTTTGTTTACGAGTAAGCTATTAGCAGTATAATATAATACACCTGTATACTGACGCAAGAAACAATAATACAATAAGTACTGAACACTGTTTTAAATTTATTTAAAGGAATTCTAATATTCCGACATAAGATTTCATGTATTAACGTTATCATAACTAACCTAAGATTGGTACAAATTGAATGAACTTTTTGTTTACTAATTTCAATAACTAAAGGTGTCTAACCTAATATTCTAATATTTTGTAACAACATTGTAAAGTAAGGCAGTGGCGTTCTATTCTGTAAATTCAAAGAAGTCACCCTTGAGATAGTTAATAATTATAAATAATCAGATGATTAAGACTAGAGTCTTCATTGCAAATAGACTGAGTTAGAAATAAGTTAAAAGCTGGATGATTTGTAATCCGTTTGTTGTGTTAAACTGAATGTATTTAATTGAATCGATTAGTTGTTGTTGATTGAGTGGAAAGAGACAAAATGCTTTTCTTTTACAATTGCGATCGTTTATATAGTTTTTTTAGAAGTCCGCTAGGCAGTGCTCGCGGGTTTCTAAAGTAGTCCGTGATTGGCTGAAAATGATGTCATGGTGATGTAATTCTATTTATAGGCATTACATATTTGTATTCCGAGCATCAGTGTCGCTATTGTTATTATTTAATTGTATTTATTCGAAATTCACCAAATTTATGATGCCAACGTTTATATCTGTTATTACAATTACAATTCGGGTTCTATTACTATCATTGTAAAGCTTGTTTATTTATCTTTATTTTGACATGGCTTGATGCCAGTTTGGTCATATTTCATTAACATTTCTTTATTCTAAACAAACTAATGCATTGTTTACATTCGTCATCTGCTAAATGTTGCAGATCTGACTAATAACTTTTCTTAATATTTGTTTAATTATTCTTAATTTCTAATTTGAACATGATTATTTGATTAAAAAGAACACCTTATTAAATGCTGTATCCAGCTGAACAATATTAATTATTAGCATATATTTGTGGATTGTTTATCATAACTTCCATATTTAACCATTTTTACTTCAACATGTCTTTCTTATCTCTTATTTTTATAACATCACTCAAGTAGTGGTGCTTCACATTCTTTTGTCATTATGATTATTTTACTTCCCTATGCTTAGTAGGGTCTCTACCTGATTCTTATTTTTATGACTTAATTTGGTCATTCTGGGTTTGTTATCATTCGTTTACAATGTTTTGTTCCTTGACTATTATGACATTTCTGTACATATTTTATCTACTTATAATGTTACCTGAATATATTCAGTGTTTACATTGATGGTTATCTTTAATCTATCATAACATATATTATTGGTTTTCTTATTATCTTTTACAGTTTATGATTAATCCTAGTATCGTTCTTTATATTTGTCTTTTTTAAATCAGTTCTTTGAGATGGATCAGCTAATGTGCTGTTTCTATTTATAATACATGGTACAAACATTATTCATGTCATTTCTTATCATACTAATTTGATTTTTATTCATCAAAGGTTTTATTGGGCTCACTTAACAGTTTATGTGGGAAACTTGTCTTGTCATTTCGTCTTTGTCATTCTATTTATTTATCTTGTAGTGTCATTTTATGTAGATAGTGGATTTACCACTGTTCACTTGAATTTCTCCTTTCCTCTCATTCTTTATTGGTTTAACATTTTTACTGTTACATTCTTACTGGTTACTCATTTATAGTTATTTTAGTATCATTCACCCTTCTGTTGTTTATTATTATTATGGAACATTTTGTGATGTTACATATGCTCCCCTCTCAAAATTGATAATTTGAGAAAAACAAGTTCTTTGGTTTGATGAAATTATCATTTTAGCTTGGCTCAATTATAAAACTACTGGTTTCTTCTTTATCTAACTCAATGGTTTTTTGGTGTATTGGTTTAGACTATGTTCATCGTTAGTCTCATTTCTTTATCTTACAAGTATTGGTCAGATTTTCATTTTATTGGTTATTTGCTTATTTATACATTTGTTCTTATTTTGATAATTTCCCTGTTCTGTAGTAATACATTTCTCCTTCTCATTAAACGTATCTCGATTCTTATAACAATTCTCCTTTTCTCTTTAATTTACCTCGAAGTTGTTGATTTAATCCTTGAAATATTATAATTCCCTAACATTTATAGCAGGTTCGGAGTCAGAGGGGCTCTCATTGGCATCCATTCTCCGCCGTTCCTTAACTATACACTCACAGATCAGAGGAATCTTCATCTCTATCCGAGACAATAAAAAGTTGTACATAACAACAGTTGCACTATCACAACACATAAGACATAATATATTATTCATACTTCATTATAAGACATTATATTCATTTATTAGAATACTCCAGAGATTAGAGGTTCCATTACGGTATCACTTCTGATGCTTTATCAATTCATTTAACATATTTCTCTTCACAGGTCATTGTTCATTATAACTTGATATAATTGTTGTATTATCATAAGCTTTGTTGTTTTTCATCAATACTATGTTATAGGCTGATTTTGTTATCATTCACATTTTTATTTTCACATTTATTTTTCATCACCATATAGTTATGCAGTTAATTCTTAAATTCATCATCACCTTATGTTGTATTTTTCTATTCTTCTTCATTTTCACCTTAATTCATTTATAACATTGATTAAACAATAGTTTGTAACATTTTTACGTTGGTTAGCCCCTTTTAATTATTCATTTAAGTAGTTGTTTCAATTATTATCATTATCTTCTTGTTTGTCGTTTAATCATTATCTCTTTTTATTTATTATACACTATATTAATTGGATTGTTCATGATATTGTCTAGTCTTTGTCTGTTCCCATAATCATTTTATTTTCACTCGTAGTTGGTCTAATATTTTTCATTTAGGTTCACATAATTCTTCTTCTCTGGTTTGCTTCATTTGGTTATCTATAAGACCCGTCCTTCTTCTTCAATGGTTGATGGTTACTTGTTTAACCATGGTCGATTATTCTCGTCACTCGGTTTCCTCGGATTATTTTGGTGTCTAGATTGATTTCTGTCCTGGTGATGTATCTACTTATCATACAGCTCTTCCACTTTGCTGCTCCGAAAACTTCATTTACTTCACGGTCTTCCGTCATTGTTAATTCCCTTTTAATTAACAGGCATTGTAACTCTTCTAACATAAAATAGTCACTGGTATTTAATACTACTTCCATCATTTTATCATTTGGTTTGTTCACCAAGTATTTTAATGATGTATTTTTTATTGAGAATATCACTGATATGGTCTGATACATTTCAATTGTTGGTATATTACTTTTAAATATATCTTTATTTAAGTTTTTATTCATAATTTTATTGTGATTTACTTTTAACATTTTTATTAAGTTCTTGCTATAATTTTTAAACTTAATTAATTCTCTTTACTAAATATCACTATTATACTGACGACTCGGAACACTAAGTTTTTTATAAGTAAAATCGTAAAGTTTTACCTTACAGCCTAAACCGGCTTTCACCTTTAAAAGGCTTCTTCAGAGGCTGCCGTAGGTAGCGCTGTCCGTCTTGTTGTTGGCGACGGGATAGATTTTCGAAAGATCTATGCTGTGTGTGTGGTGAGATGTGTTTGAATAATGCGTGCGGATTGAATTGTGTCTGTTCGTTTAGGATGTAGTTTTTATTTGTTTTTGTGTGTTTGTATATTTCTAATTGTTCTAGAGTGTTTAGTTTTCGGCCTTTTGTGTGTACGTGTAGAATGTTCATGTTATTGTCGATGTTTTTATATGTGTGGTTTGCTTCAATGAGGTGGTATGCAAAGGTGGATTCTGTAGTGGTGTGGAGTGCCTTTGTGTGTTCAATGTATCTCTGTTTGAAGCTACGTCCTGTCTGGCCTATGTAGAATTTATTGCAATTTGAGCAATTTAGCTTGTATACACCGGGTAGATCGAATTTGTTTTGTGCTATGTGCGTGCGTTTTGATAGTGTGTGTTCTGTTTTGTTAGTAGTTTTGTAAGCGATTCTGTATCCTACTTTTTTGAATTTGTGGGCAATTTTTTCAGTTTGTTTTTTGATGTATGTTAGTGTTATGAATTTGTTGTTATCTGTCTTTGTCTGTTGTTTGTTTTGTGTAGGAGTTTACTGACTATTGTTCTGTCATATCCGTTAGATTCTGCTAGATAAACACGATAAAATATCTAGCATTAGGTGTTTCTTCTATCGCCAGTTTGCCATCATTTTTTATTTCTTCCCTCTATAGTTGAATTTTTTCATTTATTCTTTCTATCTGCTTACTGACGTCGTCTATTTTCTAGCTTAATCTTGTACTGTCTTCCTTCAATGTTTTATTACTGTCGTCTATTTTATTGTTTATTGATTCATTATTATTTTTTAATTCTTCCGTTAAATTCTCTTTTAAGGTTTTAATGGATTTATTGATTGTCTCTATGGATTTATTATTTTTGTTTAATGTTTCTTCCATCATTGCCCTCATCATTTCCATGAAGTTTGCATCCACTGCTTGTGTTGGTTTCTCAGGTTGGTTTACTTCTGTTTGGTTTTCTTGGTTATTATCTGTTGTAACTTCCATTTCAGTTGTTGGTTGTTCTTCCTGTACCTCCATGTTTGCTTCAGTGTTTGTCTGTTCACTTTCTCTTGGTCGGGACTACGATCTGGTACTGTGTTTGTGTGTGTGAGGCATGGTCGTTCTACTGTAATTGCCAGGCTAAATTAGGATAATTGAAAATAAAAAATAATATTCTCCTGTCTATTTAAAGCCGCACTAGTTGGTCGCCAATTTATAACTTATATATTTTCATGTCCTTCTCTCACTTCCGAGTGTTTCAATCTGTACGTATCTTTTATTTTATAAGCCACACGTCATTGGCGTCACTTTATAACTAAACTCTTTTAAATTTTATATAAAACTTTCACTTTGACTTGTTGGTGATGGTACACTCGGTTTCGTCAGATAACTTCTTTAACGATTTTTATTTTATTTAATTAATTGTTTAATTTGATTTTGATATTCTTGGTTATTTAGATTTGAGTATTTATTTGGTTGTAGATCCGTTATTTGAACCAGTTTCGTAGACCTCTTGACGTTCGTTCACACTCTTGTTGAATTGTGTCATCTGTATAAGTCAGCGTACAGTTTAGACAAAGTTATTTTATGTAATTTAAACCTTCACGTACCTGTGATGTTGTACTAGACGTTCAGTCGGTCTCAGGTGATTAATAAACTGTCAAGTTATTTATCAAACAGTATAATAGTACTGTTAATGTATCAGTGAGCACTGATAAAATTTTACTTGGGCGCCATATGGGATTTCGTGAGAAATGTCCCATAAAAAAGAATTCTTTTGATTAATCGAGTGATCAATTTTGCTTGATTTTAAGTTAATAATCGACTTAGTGATTATATCAGTATCAGGAGTTAAGTTCCCTTTTTTCTGTTTAATTGACTCTAATTGTTGGCGGTTCGCTTGGTTGAATTATAGCCAACTTAACTGTTTGTTTACTTTGAAATTGCAACTCATGAATTGTAATAAAGATTAATTATTTATTTAAATAATTGTTGACAATAGTTGTTACTTTACAGTTCATTTGTTTATTGCTCACTCTATAATAGATTCAATTAAATACATTCAGTTTAACACAACAAACGGATTACAAATCATCCGGCTTTTAACTTATTTCTAACTCAGTCTATTTGCAATGAAGACTCTAGTCTTAATCATCTGATTATTTATAATTATTAACTATCTCAAGGGTGACTTCTTTGAACTTACAGAATAGAACGCCACTGCCTTACTTTACAATGCTGTTACAAAATATTAGAATATTAGGTTAGACACCTTTAGTTATTGAAATTAGTAAACGAAAAGTTCATTCAATTTGTACCAATCTTAGGTTAGTTATGATAACGTTAATACATGAAATCTTATGTCGGAATATTAGAATTCCTTTAAATAAATTTAAAACAGTGTTCAGTACTTATTGTATTATTGTTTCTTGCGTCAGTATACAGGTGTATTATATTATACTGCTAATAGCTTACTCGTAAACAAAGTAAATATATGCACCGTACTCCCTGGTTATTAATCTCAATGATTATTTATTAGCACTCCTCACGATCTGTTACATTGATCGTGGTTACACTTCACTTTATTTCGCACTTGAACGATTTTATTTTCTTCTCGACTGATTATTTCATTCGTTATGTTTGATACTTAACTTTTATTAAGATCTTTTAAGATTAATTCATGTCATTTCTTATCATACTAATTTGATTTTTATTCATCAAAGGTTTTATTGGGCTCACTTAACAGTTTATGTGGGAAACTTGTCTTGTCATTTCGTCTTTGTCATTCTGTTTATTTATCTTGTAGTGTCATTTTATGTAGATAGTGGATTTACCACTGTTCACTTGAATTTCTTCTTTCCTCTCATTCTTTATTGGTTTAACATTTTTACTGTTATATTCTTACTGGTTACTCATTTATAGTTATTTTAGTATCATTCACCCTTCTGGTGTTTATTATTATTATAGAACATTTTGTGATGTTACAGTATTTTACTATAATGTAGTGTATTCAATAAAAAGTGTGTGTCATAAAAGTGTATATATTTTGTTGATTGTAAGAATATTGATAAATTATTACGAATCTATTTATCTAATGGATCAAAGACGGTTGATTGCAAAAATATTGATAAATAAATTATTACGAATATCAAATGCTCCGCCTATTTGTGTCAGTGACACTCCTATTTATTGTGTGTGGACAAATTCAAGTTGAAATACTATACGATTTGATTACGAATTGTTATTTATAATTAATAAAAGCTGGTTATTAGTAACTTCATTAGTGTCTGAATTTTGTTTTCCACTGTACCATACAATGATCAGTGAGTCCGTCGTAACAATATATTTTACAAACACACAATTTTATTATATTAAAAGTCAATTAATTAATTGTTTTTCATGAAATGATATTTCTTTTTAAAACTTCAACAAGCTATAGCTCTCTCAGAAGTATGGACATGGAAGATAGTGATTTATCTTTGATTCTATCATTGTATATTGTTATGGAACAAGTTTATACCAGTGTACTATACAGTGTACAGTGTATAATATATATAGTTGTAGTGTGTTGCTGTTTAATCTTCAATCACTTCAGCCCCGCGATGGAGCGCCAACTTGTTATGGTACAAGTATCAAGTTCAGTGTACTATATATAGTAGTATCGAAGTGTGATCTTCTATCAATTCTGCCCCAAATTGGGTTCGTCAACTTGTTAAAGGACAAGTAATACTAGTATATATTTAGTGATGTGTAGTGTGCTTGCAGATACGCTCCGGTATCTGCTGTGATGTTGTTTTTATAAAAAAAACTGCTCCAATTATAATTATTAGGAGTTATTAGTATAATTGTATAATCTGTATAAGTGCCTGTGGATAATTCACTCTTTTGATTTAAATAAGTTTCGCGTACTTTTTGTTGTATGCCTCCCTCACTTACCACAAGTATCTGTTTCAGTCCGGTTCTGTGACGGTTGTTGCTGAAATACATACATTTAAAATGCACACAAATATTCAATTTGAATATTCAAAACAGTTAGTACACACAATATGAATGAATTAGCACATATAGGTAATACTTTAAATTACTCTCTGTTTGAATTCTTCCGCCACCTTTGGTAGAACTGATTTAAAAGAAATAATTTAATTTCTATTTGAAATGATACTCTTGTTCATAGGTAAATAAGTGAAGGTTTATTAACAAATCTTAAAATGGCAAATTTCAAAAACAATTAACAATCATTTGGCTAATAACCCTTTAAATAATAATTACAATTGATTAATTTTAACATAAAACTCTGTCCAGGCTCAATGCTGGTAGTCCTGTCTTTAGTACAATAATTTGAACTTAATAGGTTATGTCTTCTTGTTAGTATATTATCAGGTTGTTAGGTTCTTTGAGGATACATGATATCAGTGTCAAGATGTAATATTAATAGAATTAATAAAATTGAACAATGGTTAAAAAATAACGAATAAATATAAAACAATGAAATTTAATACCATATGTATGGTAAGTATGTAATTATCGTACGCTTGGATGCGCACGCATGTTATAAAACTCTATAGCAAGCGTCAGACTCGTGGCTTGTACAGTTTCAATGTATCGTTTTATTTTCAACAATGAGTTTGTAACTATATATTTTCAAGAGAAAAAATTAATAAAATACAAAGAAAAAAACTCTTGATATGATTTCTATTTGGTTTGGAAACTATTTGAGAACAGATGCAACAGTTAAATTAATAAGCTACCGCTACCAATTTGAGGTTAGCGATCACAGGTAATGCTATTCTGGTAAATGATTTTTTAATGGTTAACATTTCTTAATTTATATTTCTGAACATAATATTAGTAACCTTTTAACATGTTACTATTAAAATTGCTTTATACTTTTTACGTAAGTTAATGTTATTTATTTCAAAACATCGAATAATCAAAACAAGTTTAGTCAAAAGAGTGACTAAACGTTAACTCTTGTAATTAGTGATAATTACTTTAAACATACTTTTTATAATTATGAAAATTAATTAAAATATTTATTTAATATTTTAATAAGTATAAATTGACATTTCTTGAAATTCTAATAATTCCATTATAAGTTTGATGCTGTGCTAGTAATGACTCGCGTAGTATCAAAATGTCTATTTCAAAAATATTATTTTTGAAAATCAAAGTTATCTAAATAAAATATTGTACTCCCTGTTTATTATCACAACACACGCGAGTACGACCGGGATTATACACTATCGTACTTATATTGTTCGGTAATACCGCACATATCACTCGGAAGTATATTTGTTGTGTCAAGGTTATGTCTGTATATTAACTTAATGTCAATGTACGCGCACAAATTTGAAAATAATACTTTTTCATGGTGTCGAGTTGCGTGACCTGTTCGTCTCAAAGCTGTTCGTAGACTGTTACAATTTGCCGAAGCGTCTCTCTCGTGTCTGACAAAATGTGTTGATTTGATTGGCTGTAATCACTATAGTCTTCACCCCAAAAGCCTATGTTTTATTAAAATATTTGGTGTTTTACCAAATTTCGACTTTGGGTTCTGGTTTATGTGACGTAAGCACTAGTGTAAAAAATAATTGAAAAGTTAATAATTACAATAACTTCCTTATTGAACGTCCTATCGTTACATGAGTTATGTCATTGAATTATAGACATTTTCTTCTTTAATTTAAGTCTAAACAACACTATTTTATTTACATTGCTTCTCTTAAAATAACGTTTTTATTAATTATCTTGGTGTTTCTTATTTTTATAAGTTTTTGACACCAGATTTAATTATTTTTAATAAAAACACTTTCTAAATAAACACTTGGAGTCCATTTCTCACTTGGTTTGATTTGTTATTTGGAAATAATTATTTCCTTAACAATAGCTTATTTTAGCGTCATTAGGCGTCCATCTTGGTTTTTATATAAAAGTATTTAAAATGAATTTCCCTTATCTAATACAAGTAATCTTATAATCTAATAATACTAAAACGATTATTTACATGATTTCATACTTAAATATCCTCACATGATTGTATTAAATATAATACACATACTGTCTTATTCCTCTTCTACCTGTCTCATACAATTGTCAATATAATTTTAGTCTTTTCTAAGTGAATTATATTAAGTATGAAATGTCATTAGTGTACATATATTGTACTTAATGTATTACATATATTGGTCAGCTTCTAGCTAGTTTAGAACCCTTCAATTCTTTAATACTGGGCTTGTTCCTATGGTGTCTCAACATAGTTGTCATTTATTTTTCATAAAAACAATAATTAAACTGTTATTGTTATAT
Organism: Magicicada septendecula; assembly: GCA_034769895.1. Classification (NCBI taxonomy): domain Eukaryota; kingdom Metazoa; phylum Arthropoda; class Insecta; order Hemiptera; family Cicadidae; genus Magicicada; species Magicicada septendecula. The sequence continues at coordinate 492,404,175 of CM068367.1, forward strand.
TACGTTTGTGTTTCTATATTAGTATTAGACATTACTCCTACTTTTGGTAATGTTCTCATTTACTCTTAGATAAATTTATATGTCATATTTTTCCTAAGTAACTTACTTAACATGGTTGGTTTATATCTGATTTCTGTCACTATGGTCAGTTGGTTTCTAATTATTTGCATATATACTGACTGTTTTTATAGTTCTAATCTGTTCTCAAAGTTGTATTGATTTTCTCTCTAACTACTGGTAATATTGTGAACAATCTGTGTTTAAGCTTTAATACACTATTTTCCTTAACTAATGGGCCATACAGTGGTCCATCTTACATCTGATTGTTTGTACATGGTTAGTTAGTTTACATCATTTTGTTTATAATACTATTGTTATTATGTTAAAGATCTGTTCTCAAACCATTACCAGATATTGGTCTTTCTACTGGTAATATTGTTATTCACTTTAGTATTGGTTTTGATATTGCACTTTGCCTATTTGAATTGGCATATTTGTTGCATCTTTGCTATAGCTGTCTGCCATTGCATTTGGTTGGTTTTATTTACATTGTTGCATTTTAATGCATTGTCTATTAGGATGTATTGTTATTTATAACAATTCCTTAATTGATATCATTGTTGATAATCATTTCTTTTTATTGATATTTTTGGTTTTCTGTTTAACAGGTACCTTCTCTATGGGTTATGTAACAATGTACCATCTGTTTTAATGCAGTATGTCTCTACTACTTACATGGTATCAGCATGGTATTTCACAATAATATTTTACTTATTTTGTGACACATGTTTATACATTCCTTCTTAAACATTAATACATATCTTATTGTATTATTTATGATATTTTTCTAGTCATAGGTTGAATTCAATTCAATCCATTTTGTTTGATACAATGGTTTTTTATACTGTTGTCAGTTCTTTACCAAAAATAAAACATAGTTATATTGTTTTGGTGGACTTATGATTATCTGTGTTAATCACAACTTTATTAAATGCGTCACCTCATTGTTCGTGTCTATTTGACTTATTTAACATCTTGTTGTTTTCATCATGGAATTAACATATTTTCATATACTTATAAACTTCCTCACTATAATTGTTTGTGTGGTTTTATCAGTAGAAATAGTTAGTTATTCACATGTTTCACATCTATTAAGTACGCACTGTTATTGTTTGTGTTTCCTTAAATGCTAAGCACTGTTTTTCATCCTCACATTTGATAATCATTGTTTCACTTGTCACTTATATAGTTTTTGGTACACGTGGTTTATGTTGATTTCTGGTATGATTTATTCATCTTCTTCTCTCTTCTGAGTCAGCTTTCTTGTCCTTCTTCTTTCTTCTTTCTTGTTATTTTCATCGTAGTCTTATTCCTTAATTATTCCTCTCACTTTTGGAGTTTGTTAATTCTTATTTCGTCGTTTCCCCTCACTTTTGGATCCTATTGGGTCTATAATTGGTATTTTGTTTTGGCTCATGTCATTTTCTTTATTTTTCGTAGTTGATGTCACTAGATTGATATCATCTTATTCATAGTTGGATTTTCATATTAACACATTTGTAGATACACACTTTATATACATGGATTTACTTATCTAGATTTACATTCATATTTTTTCTCTTACTTGCCGTCCTTTAGGCTCATTTTATGTAACTGCCATATTTGGTTATGTTACATATGCCTTCCTTTAAGAATTGATTAATTCTGAGTTATGATTATACTATAGTTTTCTATGAAGAATTTATCAATTATTGTACATTCCATATTGATTTACATGTTTTTTCCATATATCCTTTCGCTTTCTGCTCTTTGAATCATATTTATTTCTTCTCTATGTAATTACTTCCCTCGTTTATTTAGTTCCCTAACATACATTTAGCTGGGGCAGTTTAGAGCGGCTCACTTTGGCTATTCGACTCTACTGGCCATACTAATTTCAATAAATATGGAGGCAAATCATCTCCTTTAATAATAATAAATGATTGCTGGCATTATTCTTCAGTCAATTCATCTCAAATCATTAATAATAATAATAGTGGTCGTTTTTCCGACAAATAATAAATATTCTTGGGATTAATTCTCGCATCTGCGGTTTGTACATTGTGATTCTCTCTTTTCTTGATTCAACTTAACTAATTCTTCACATATCATTGGGATATTTTGTTTTAAATTTCCTCACTGGTATACTCTCATGATTTTCTTCGTTAGTATATTCTTTTTACTCTTCTTCATCATAGATTAATCTCTTCATTCTGTGTTACCTTGAACGTTATTTCGTCATAATCTTCGTTCCAAATTCATTCTTCTAGATACTATGTATTAGTACATTTATTTTTTCTTTCCTTTTCCAGGTTTTAGTTGGTATTTGTACTTCATGTAGTGCTGGCTTTTCTTTATTCAAATACAAATTTGTTGTGTGTGGTTGTTTCTCTACAGTAATAATGTTCATTTGGTTTATTCCTCCAACTCTTCTTTTTCTTATAGTAGTACGGGTGAGATGTTGTTGTTCTACTGGTTGACTTGGCTCTTGGAATTAATTTGTGCCAAAGATGTTGAGTGTCTTTCTCGTATTGACATCTTTTTTATATAGTAGTTATCATTAATGAATATAATGTTCTGATTCCTTTACATAAATTCTCTGGGATCATTTTTTCCCACATTATAAAATGACAATATACTTTCAATGTTTAATACATAATTACATAGTTACTTTTCATTTAATATAAACATATAATAATCTTCATGATAATAATTCACCCTTTTTTCTTCAGTCAACATCTATTTTTATAATCATATTTTCACTTTTCATTTTGTAAATAACACTAATCTTCATGGCCACATTTCATTTTTCATCTTGATATAGTCAACAGTTATACTCATAATTATCTTTTTATTTTACACAACAAACATTTTCATCTTTTACATAGTATCGATAATAAAATAATCCTTATCGCTCACTTTTCACTTGTAATTTCATATTTCAATTGTTAACATATTTTTTCATCGAAGTCTGATTATATACATTACCGGTTATCATAATATTCGGTCCTATAATCCAGTGTATATGTTATGTTTTAGCCGTAATCGTCGTTCTCCTCTCTCCTTGTCGATTGGACTTCTTTAATATCCATGCTTCCGTCCATTCCTGATCTATATCGGGCCCTTATCTGGTTTTTCCATTTTAAAGTTATTAGGGTTGAGTCCGCCTTCCATTCTTCTGTCTTCTCTCTCTCGCTTTCTTCAATACATTTGTTTCTGTTGTTCTTCTGGTGGCTGTCCTTACTGATGTTTGATAACTCCCTCAATTTGGTTTGGTTACCTTCATCTATCCTTTGATTGTGTACTTCCGTTATTTGACTCCTTTTCTTCCGCAGTTCTCTTATCTCTCTGGCGTATCCTTCGACAATCCGGTCCCATCTCTCTTGGTCGCTTTCCTTTTTCTTAAAATATCTTACTCTTCTTTTGGAAATACGTGGTTGAGATATTCTGTTGGTCATCTTCTTCTTTGTTATTACATAATTTTCCTTCTCGTCCATCTCCATGATACTCCTCCGATACTCCTTCCTGAAGACCCTTTCTTCATGGTTGATAATTGGTAAATTGACCACATTGATCAGACCATTTCTAGTCATTTCAATTAACTCTTTGGTAACTCTTGCCTTCCTTGGACGTAGGATTCTTCTTTCTTCCATCTTCACTTCTTCCGTTTCCATAATTATTGGGATCCTTTTGTCTCCACTATCTTTGAGCTCTAGATTCGCCGGTTCCATGTTTGTAGCTTCAGGTACTTCTTCAAATTCCATTCGATCATCATCTAATGGTAGCTCATTTGGTTCCAAATGTTCCTCTTCGGGTATTTCTTTAGTTTCTGGTTTGTTGTCGTCTATCTTCCGGCTGGATTGTTCCCTCTGTTCTCTCTCTCTTCTTAATTTTTCTGTGGATTTTCTGCTCTCCTCTATGGTTCTATCTATTACCTCTATTGTACTATTATGGCACTCATCCAGTTTTTTACTCAATGATTCTCTCATGGATGTCTGGCCTTCCTTTATCCTGTTCAATCCCTCCTTAATTGATCGGTTGCTTCCCTCCATTACATCTACACTCCTGCTTATTGATTCCACTATGGATCGATTGGTTTCCTTCATTGCATCTACGCTCCTACTTATTGATTCCACTATAGATCGATTGTTTTCCACTATATCCTTATGGGACTCGTCCAATTTCTTCATTATTTGCTTGAACATTTCCATCATTTGGATCTCTTGTGCTTTTGCTAATCCCGACATCTTGATCTTCTGATAATGTTCCTGCTGTCTTCTCACGAATTAGTATATTTAGGTTATTGGTTATTGTATATTTTCCTAACTCGTGCTCAGACGTTGGGTGCCAACTTGTTATGGAACAAGTTTATACCAGTGTACTATACAGTGTACAGTGTATAATATATATAGTTGTAGTGTGTTGCTGTTTAATCTTCAATCACTTCAGCCCCGCGATGGAGCGCCAACTTGTTATGGTACAAGTATCAAGTTCAGTGTACTATATATAGTAGTATCGAAGTGTGATCTTCTATCAATTCTGCCCCAAATTGGGTTCGTCAACTTGTTAAAGGACAAGTAATACTAGTATATATTTAGTGATGTGTAGTGTGCTTGCAGATACGCTCCGGTATCTGCTGTGCTGTTGGTGTCGAGATATAATGAGGTACAGTGTAACACCACAAAATGTTACATAACCAAGACACACACCAGAAGGGTAAATTATAAAAGTTATAGAAGTGAATCATTTGTAATGAATGTAGCAAAGAAGAGAATGACCAGCAAAGAAGAAAGAAGAGGAAGGATCCCAAGAAGCAGTGATGAATACACTGCATGACACTACAACAAACACAATGACTGACTTTAACTAATGGACATGCAAAGTTCACAATAAGCTGTCAAGCGAACCAGGGTATGACATTAATGTGTAGAGTCATGTAAATAGAAACTAAATAACAAATGACTTTAATAAAAGTAATAACTATAACAGCATTTTGGCTGAAATTAGAAGAACTATGATAAATAAATAACAAAGCCTATGACTATACTAGCTATAGCCACAAGGATATATAAAGACTAGCTTTACAAACCCAGATGGGACATTATTGGATAAAGATAATTATAAAAGGAAGTCTTATGTGTATAAGCAACTTCCTTATTAAACGAAATGTAATTAGTAATATTAATTAAGGAATAAACATGGTGCTATGAATGTATCTAGACCATACATAAACGGATTTATGTCAGTATGTTAATAGGGGAACAGGACTCCTAATGAACATTAAATTTACTGAACAATAAATATGATAAATGAGATGTGAAATACCACCACTCAATTATTATTGTATACCTTTAAATTGAGTAGGCCAAGTAAAATGTATTTAGAGAATAAGGAATTTTCATAATAACGTATTATCCAGGGGCGGCTCGTTCTTAGGGCGCTAAGGCGCGCGCCCCCCAGTTTAAATCGTATCATTAAACAATCTATTAATCGTATCATTAAACAATCTATTATCACATCACTAATCGTGAAATTCATCACATATTTCTTTAATACTTCGGACAAGAAAATGTTTTCGTGTTAGGTAATAGCACAAATGTTTTCGGAACAGCATGCCTCTCACTGCGCTTTGTCAGTCGCGCCATTTCTCCAATCCACCACTCTGTCCAAAGTTGAATGAACTTGTAAGCTTATAGCCCGCATTGACACTGTTGACTCGGGTGCGTAGGCTTCTGCGCCGCGTTCAGTAGAAAGTGACGTGAATCCCTCAGTACAACTAATCGCAGACTATTGATAATATGAGATTTACTTTTTTTAGTGTTTATAGTTTCTCTGGCATGGTTAATTCAGTGCGGGCATTTGTTTAGTGTTTAGGTTTTGAGTTTGAGTGTTTTTTTTAATAATTTAGTTTTTTTGAATAATCACGAATAGTTTAGGGAAATATTGTAGTGTCGAATTATTAGGTTTTGTTTTAACATTTTATCCAACATGGATAATTCAGTGCAGGCGCTTAAAGCAATAACTTTTGCAAGATTAACTCTTGATCAAAAAATTGAACTAAAGTCATTAGGTAGGCCAACTCCTGAATTCTGCATGATGCAAACAGAAAATAAGAAAAGTGAGAATCGTGTTTTCAGAAGGCAACTGCTTTCGAAAGATGCATACCAAAAAAATGACTGGATCTGTGGCTGTGACGTTCAGAAATCTTTGTTCTGTTTTCCATGTATTTTATTTTCTCTCAGAGACAGTGGTGATTGCTTGTGGACTGTAAAAGGGGTTAATGATGTAAAACATCTTACAGAAAAAATTAAGAAGCATGAAATATCCGTCAATCACATGAATAGTGTTGTTGATCTTTCTTTGCTAGGCAAAGTAAACATACTGTCTAGTCTGGACTCGTAATATAGACTAAACATTGAAAAGCAAAATATTCAAGTCAGCAAAAACAGACATATTTTAAAACGGCTGATTTCATGTGTCAAATTCTGTAGTGTTTTTGAGTTGCCTCTAAGAGGTCATGACGAGTCAGCATCGTCTACAAATCCGGGTGTATACAAAGGTTTAATTAATTTTACTGCGGAGCTGGATTCTGCAATGAAAGACCATTTAGAATCGGCTACTGTATTCAAAGGTACATCGAAAATAATACAAAATGATATATTGGACTGTATGCTTAGTGTCTGCAGGGAAGAAATAGAAAAGGAGATACACGCTTCTGAATTTGTGGCAATCGAATGTGACGAGACAACTGATGTGACAAACCACTGTCAAATGGTATTAGTTTTTAGGTATGTGTTTAAGTGGTCGGTATATGAAAGGTTTTGGGGATTTCTCGCTCCTGAAGGTAAATGTGCAGAAACCTTAGCAAAGTGCATCATGGACAACATCAATCCTCTTCTGCACACATCAAAGGAAAAGTTAATAGCTCAGACTTATGATGGCGCTAATGTTATGTGTGGTTCTATTGGAGGTGTACAGGCAAAAATTAGAGAAGTGTATCCGTTTGCATATTTTGTACACTGTTATGCTCATCAACTTAATTTGATATTAGAAAAAGCAACAAGTGTAAACAACAAAGTTAGAGTTTTTTTCTCAAATCTATCTGCCATTCCAGCATTTTTTTCACACTCATCTCTACGAACGAATGTTTTAGAGGAAGAAGTGCAAACCAGGTTACCCAGAGTTTCTATAACAAGATGGAACTACAACATTCGTACAGTCAACGTTGTGTACGAAAACCGATATAAGTTGGAGGAATGTTTCAAAGTTCTTGAAGAAAAGTGTACAAACAGACTCACAGTTAATGAGGCAAGTGGTCACAGAAGGGCTCTTCAGGACCAAAATTTCATGTTCTGGCTAACTTTTTTCCATAGAATTCTACCCCATGTGGACATACTGTACCAACAACTACAAAGTAGGAACAAAGACAGTGTAGTGTGGCAAAGTGACATCGGAATTTTTGAAAATGAGTTGCAGAAAGAGAGGGAGAAAATAAATGAAATAGAAACACAAATAAATGAAGAGTTCCCTGAGCAACCAAGAAAAAGGACCAATAATGTTGGATGCAGCACTAGAATAGGGGATGCAAAAGAAGTATGTGACATCATTATAACTCACGTAAAAGATAGGTTTACTTACACGGGTCACCTAGAAGCAGCTTCATTGATGTCCACTGACTTATTTCCACTTTTTTCTACTAACTTTCCAGAAGAAAAATTCAAGCGAGTGATTCAGCATTACCCTTTCTTACAAGAAAACAAACTTCGGAGTGAATTGGAACTATTATACAGGCGGCATGATTTTAATATTAAAGGTGCAATAAAACTTCTTAACTTTATAGAAGAAAACAATCTTACGTCAGTTTTCAAAGAAGTGTTGAAACTTCTGAAAATTATCATAACTACGCCCATGACAACTGCCGAACCTGAGCGCTGCTTTTTGACTCTGAAAAGACTAAAGACTTTCTTGAGAAATACAATGAAAAACGATAGACTGAATGCCCTTGCGATGTTATCTATCAACAAGAAACTTGTTAAAGAAATGAAGGACTTTGATGATAGAGTGCTAGAAAAGTTCGTTAATTTAAAAGAAAGGCGAATGGACTTTGTATATAAATAAATGGTCTGTTTAAAGTATAGGTATCATAAAAATAATATAATGTAAATATAGTGTATTAGTTTTTTGTGGAAACAGAATAGACATTCTTGTGGACACTTTCGACAGTTTGTGGTTACGTTTATTAATAAAACTGCTGACTCTCCACAACAGCTCACAATATTTGAGGCGAGTTCAAATTTTTAAATAATCTTTGCATGCTGCACGTGTTACTATTCTTATTTTATTAATAAATTATGCGATAAAACATTGGTGGCATTTGTATTGTGCGTTAAATTCAATGTTGATAAATAATTAAGAAGCCTAAAAGCCGCGCCCTCCAGCCTCTTAAGTCACGAGCCGCCACTGGTATTATCATAATTATATTAAGGTTTAATATTGTTTATAAACAGCTTTTAATTGTCATAATATATGTATTATTATTCAAATAATAATGTTTTAAAGAGAACACAGTGTAAATAACAAAATGTAAAAAGATAGGAAATAGTCGCATTGTGCGTTATTAGCAGACGACAATAAGAAACCATGTTTCAAAACACTATTTGTATGTATTGTCAGAGAAAGCGAGGTTAAAACCGGCATTAAGCCATATCAAATTAAACAGCAGAGACTAAACTTTAATTTGATAATAATAACCTAGAGATCGGAATTATAATAAGTGCACAGTGAGTGTTAGCATCATTTTTTTATCAAAATTAAGAAATTGTCAGTGAATACGGACAACAACGACAGTTAGGCAAAAGATACGCTCCTGTGGCGGTTAACAAAAACAATACGTCTCGTAACGGTTATCTGTACCAATCAAAAAGGAGTTTACTTAGCGACTTTTGTCCCTAACGGCGATGAAGACGAGGGGTATATAACCAGAGACGCTGAGAAATTCGCTTATTCGCTACCTTCATCTCGAGCCATCTAGTTGCCGCTCGACAGTATCTTAAATTTTAATGACTTAATACAATATAATGGTAGTAAATACTTCAAAATTTACCAAAATAATTAACAGTACAGCGATTCATCACACGAAAAGTGCGTCAACAAGTAACAGTAAACTTTTAATTAGTGCGTGTGTTCGGAACGAGCGAAAGCATTTTAACCTGTAAGGTAAACAACCCAGTTTCATTAAGAAGAGGGTATATTTCTCGTTCTAAGTGCGAATAAAGTGCAGTTAGATAGTGATCATTATAATCCGATCACTAAAGTGTTTAATTTTTAATCAAGCATACGAAACGATCGTTAACCTCAAAAGTAATTGCGAGTTTTTTGTTGTTAGAGGCCAAATATGAATTATTACCACAGTAATGCCTATCAAGGCAATTAATAACGTTCTATTTGTATTTTCAAGAACCTACCAGTGAGATAACTTATAAAATAAAATTAAAATTTGTTAATAATTATAAGAGTTTTATAATGTCTTTAAACTGAGCTAGGCCAGATAGTAGATGGGTAACTTACCATCCAAATTGTATTACTGTAACAATTGTATTTTTCATTTGAGTTGATTTTAAAGGGTATAATAAACCCATAATGTTATACAGCATAAAATTTGGTTCCAATTATTTCATTTAGATAAGCAAGACTCAGCATAGAGTACATTGAGATACTTTTGAGCAGAAATCTTACAGTACTATATCTGAATTATTCTAAATGCCCTAAGCATTTAAACAAGATATAAAGTGAACACATACAATTTTAAGATTTAGCAATTTGTTTTTTCATGGGAACCTTTCATGAAGTAAACCCATGTGGCACCCACATTACATACAAGGAGTTGTATAACCTTGTTTCTAAAGTATAAGCTGGTTATAAGAGAATCTTGACAGTTTATCCTGGGTAAGTGAACGTCAGAACTTCAAGTACTACTTACGTTCACGTTTACGTTCAGGTACGTGAAAGTGTTTTTTATGTTAATTTATTTGTCCAGACAACACTTGACGGTACTTACACTGACATTTAACCAAGAAGAGGAGTTCCACTTCAAGATTGACGCTACCGTTACATTCATTTACCGACCAGCAATTATTATTTTATCCATAAAAATTATCACACTATAATTACATAAATAATATTTACCAATTATCATAAAAGCAAATTACTGCATAAAAAACAGAGACTTCACTAAACATTTTGTAACCAGTAACTAAAAGAAGCATCATCGTAATCAACTAGTTATATTACAAAGTGGCGACCAACAGAGTGCGGCTTTAAAAATATTAAATTATTAAATTTTTAATATTAAATTAGCCCGGCAAATACAATAGAACTATCATGCCTCACACACAGAGACACGATACTAGGTACAAGGCCAGCCAAGGAGAAGGGGCACAAGCGAACACCGAAGCAAATATGGAGGTACAGGAGATGCAACCAACAACCGAAATGGAAGTTGCAACCAATAATACCGTGGAAAACCGACAAGAAGGAACGCCTCCTACAGGACCCGAGCAACCCAGACAACCTGAGAGACTCACTCTCATGGAGATGATGAAGAATATGATGGAAGATAATAGGAAAGCCAGGGAAGAGAGTCAGAAAAACATGGAATCGATCAATAAGAATATCCAGTCATTGAAGGAGGATAATCGTGACCTGAATAAGAAGTTAGACGGCAACAGCAAAGCATTGAAGGAAGATTTAAATAAAAAATTAGATAACAACAGCCAGAAGATGGAGGAGAAAATGGACGGTATCAGCAAGAAGATGGAGGAGAATAATGAGAAAATAAACACAAAAATAGACAGAGAAATAACAGTTGTCAGAGGAGAGATCACGGAAGTGCATGAGAGGTGTGAACAACACAGCCAAGATTTACAATGTACTAGAGAAGAGGTAGATGGATGAATCAACAATATAGAAGAAATCAATGAAGCCAGAATCGAGTCTTTGAAGAAGATGAGCCAGGACGAGATCAAACGAGTCAGAACGGACGTAGGAGAAAGATGTGAAGAAATAGACGCATCAGTGAACACCATAAGAACCCTGTCACCAATAAAGAAAAAATCGAGGAACTACGTCAACGGGAGATCCTACAAATGCACGAAGAAATCGAAATCATTCGTAACCGACCAGCACAGGGTCACTACCTACAACCCATGGATAACCGTGATGTTATCAACTTTAAAAATTACAAGAAGAACCCGATCGAATTTCTGGAACGAGTGGAGGAAAACCTGACCAGAATCCGGGAAAGCAGATGGACGGTAATACACAGTTTGATTGATGAATACTTCAAAGAAATCCACGATAATTGGTGGACTGCAACCCACCACGAGGTCCAGAGTTATGAGGAGTTCAAGACACTGTTCAGGGCCAAATACTGGTCGGAGTCTACGCAGAACATAGTACGGGACGATATCTGTCACGGCAAATATGACGCCAGTCGAGGAACCACTCCAACTTCTTACTTCCTGGGTAAGGTATGTCTGGCAAGAAACCTCAAACCAAGGATACTAGAGGAGTGCCTGGTCACCAAGCTCGCTTATCATTATGAGGAGGGAGTAGCCAGATCATGTCAATGGGGGCAAATCAAAACGGTCCAAGCCATGGCAGCTCTGCTGGAGGATAGCGAACACGAGGGCTACTATAGAAGGAGCCCCAAGAGGAATGAGAACTTCCACGATAGAAGTGGTAACCAAAATAATAACAACACTAACTTCCGGAATTACCGAAGTAATTTTAACAATTATAATCATAATAATGTGAACCAGAATAGCGAGAACAATTATCGGCCAAATAATCAGGGTAATAATAATAATTACGCTGGTAATAATAATAATAATAATAATAATAATAATAATAAGAGACGGCCGCAAAATCATAACAACAACCCCAACCGACCCAAGAACCAGGGTGGAAACAACCAACCACAGCAATACCGACGGGCCAACTATGCCCAGGCCAACAATGAGCAGGGAAGGAGGCGGTACTATCCAAGGCGCCGTAGCTTCAACGGACACAATGACGAGGAGTACCAGCGTGAAGACAGGAGAAATGCAAGAGGCGGACAATGGAGGAGTAGGAGTATCGAAGGCGACAGCCGCAACAACGATTATCGGCCACAAGTTCATTTCATGCCAAACAACGACCAGAATCACCATGGAGGACGGCCCGATATGGAAGAGAGGAGTCAGGTAAACACACCGGACAGACGCGATGAAGAGAATGAACTCTCTTTAAACGCGTCGCGGCAGTGAGAAACCACATAGACCCCTCGCTGAACCATTCTATTGGGTGCAATTACGAAACGACTTCAAATAAAACGATAACAATAATAAGAAGTCACTATTTAAAAAATATCAGACAAGAACTGCTGGAAGAGGAAGAAATTGACCACCATCAGTGCAACAATGACATAGCATATGTGACTGCCAAAATAAACGGAGTGGCCACCACATTGATGATCGACACGGGCGCAAATGTCTCGTTAATGGATAGCACGGAAATCAACCGCATCCAGGAAGAAGGCAAATCGGTAATACCAACCCTACCAATTAACAATATAATATTAGTGGGAGCGACTGGACGACAGAATAAAACCGTCAAGAAACAGGTCAGTCTTGAAGTGACCAGTCATGGAGTCAAGATCCCAATGATATTTTTGGTAGCTACTGGATTACCATTTCGAAGTTTAATTGGCTGCGACATTCTGCGGAAATATTCAGCAATTATCGACACGAGTAGAGCAAAAATAACTCTAAGTACGCCAGATTTGGAATGGACGGCTGAGATCATTGGGAGTAAGGAATCTCTTCAAGACCGCACCATTTTCCACATCAGAGAAGTAAGAAATCCTAGGTATCAAACACCTATTAATGAAGTTGAGTATCAACCGAAGAAGGACCTTTTGTGGGATGAAAAAATCCAAGAAATCCGACAATTCAAGTCAACCACCAGAGACCATTCACCAAGCCCAGACCAAATTGAAATGTTGGTCAGAATATACAACAGATACCGGCATGTATTCTCAGACATCCCTGGGAAGGTAAAAAATTATCAATGTGAGTTGAGATTTAAAGAACCCGTAAATTTTAATCGAAAGTCATACCCAATTGCTTATTCCTTAAAAGAAGCAGTTAGGACTGAGATTAACCAATTATTGAAGGATGATATCATTGAGTGCAGTCAGTCACCTTATACTAGCCCCATTGTAGCTATAAAAAAGAAGAACGGGAAAGTGAGACTTTGCCTAGATGCTAGGGAGATTAATAAAAACTTGATTAATAACCGAACATCTCCTGGCGAAATAGAGGAAATTTTAAAGAAGTTTCATGGCATACAATTTATTAGTTCATGGGACACCGTCTGTGGCTACTGGCAGGTGGAACTGCACCCCCACAGCCGAAAATATGTAGCCTTTATTTTCGAAGGGCGCAACTACCATTTCAAACAATTGCCCTTCGGATTAGTGAACTCTGTAGCAATATTTATTCAGTGTATGGACCAAGTATTAGGCCAAGAAGCGCTCCAGTTCACTACCGTTTATGTAGATGATCTACTCATAACATCTACAAACTGGGAAGAACATTGTCATAGAATAAACCATGTGTTGAACAAATTGTCTGAAAACAACATCACATTGAAACTTGAAAAATCACAACTCATAGCCAAAGAAGTGCAATTTCTAGGCTTCCAATTGACAGAACTGGGAATAACACCATCTAAGGAAAAAATAGAATCTATACAACAGTTCCCCACCCCAAGAAACAAAAAACAATTACAGTCTTTTTTAGGCCTGTGCAATTATTATCGCAAATTCCAAACTAGCTATTCGGAATTAACTACAAAGTTATCACCACAATTATCTTCAAAGGACAAATGGACATGGGGACCAACTCAAGACACAGTGTTCCAACAAATCAAAACCAAATTCCTAGAGACAGTGATGCTACATCACCCAGACTTCAATAAGCCTTTTTACCTCTATTGTGATGCAAGTGACATCAGCTTAGGTTCTACACTGTACCAAGAGGATGAAGATGGGAACCATCTGGTTATAAGCTTCACCAGTAGAACACTAAACAAATGCGAACGAAATTACAACGTGACAGAAAAAGAGCTGTTAAGTGTTGTATTTGCCTGCGGAAAATTCCGGACCTATATCTTAGGATATTCAATAACAGTACGGACAGACCATAAGTCCATATCCTTCCTAAAAAACTGTAAATTAAGCCACGGTCGTTTAGCAAGATGGACCCTAGTCTTACAAGAATATAACATCAGTTGGGAGTACATTTCAGGCAAAAAGAATATAGCAGCAGACGTATTGTCACGCATAAATACAACCAACCAGACCTATGAAGGAGAGAAGGAAACAATTGCAAAGGTCTATCACATCCTTAAGAGTCGGTCAGACTTAGAAGAAATAGTTAAAGAAATAGAGCAACACCAAAAGCAAGACAGCAAATTGATGCAAATCCATCGTAGACTAAGTGGACAAGACAATAGAGTAATACCATACTATTGTTTACACAACAATTTATTATTCATTAAGACAAAATACCATAACAATACCTGGAAATTGGTAATACCCAAAACATTAGAAAAAGATATCATAACGGATTATCACATTCGTTATGGACACATGGGAGCAGTTAAAGTGGTAAGAGCACTAGAAGAACACCTGTATATTAAGAACATCAACAGAAGAGTGCGTAATTATATCAGGAATTGCCACATATGTCAACTGGTGAAATGCACCAACGAAAGGAAAGATGGACTAATGATACCTATAACTTCATCAAACAAGTTAGAAAAAGTTTTTGTAGACATCTGCGGTCCATTCCCTAGAAGTGGAGGTCGATGTCAATATAAATATCTCATAATAATTTTTGACCATTACACAAAATTCACGAAGTTGTATCCAATAAATCGTGCCACTACAAGTAAGATAATTAATATCATTATACAAAGCTATATACCTGAAGTGGGGTGTCCGCAAACAATAATAACGGATCATGGTACCCAGTTCAAGGGCAGAAGATGGAGGGACACACTGCTGGACCATGGGGTGAAAACATACAAAACCTCAGTGTACCATCCCAGCAGTAACCCGTCCGAAAGAGTGCTGAGAGAAGTTGGAAGAATTCTCAGGACCTATTGTTCCAACCAGCAAAGGAAGTGGAGTGAGTATATATCAGCAACAGAAGACTTTATCAATCTAGCTCACCACCAATCAATAGAAACCACACCTTATGATGCCATGTTTGAGAAACCTCCACCACGAGAAATTTGTGACATTATTCAGTTTCCACAAAGCCAGGAATACCAATTCGACAGAATCCATTTCCATAACAAGATTGTTGAGAAATTAGAACAAAGAAAAAGAAAGTATAAACACAAGGTACCATCCAAAATCATATAGTACCATGTAGGTGACCAAATACTACTAAGAAATAGAGAATTACCCAGTACGATGGAGGGTATCGCTAAGAAACTACTAGTACTGTATACAGGCCCTTATACAATAACAAAGAACAATCAGAACAATAGTTATGAAATTTCTGATCCAATAAGTAAGAAGGTCAAGGGTACATTTAACCAAGCATCCTTGAAAAAATATTATGTACAATGAGACTTATCATGAGATGTAGAATGTCATAACGTTTACAGTACCCAGATATGTAATACTATAAGCAGAAATCAAAAATGAATCCAAGAAAATGTAACTGACCCATAATGAGCCCAATAGAATGGTGAAAGCACAAAGACCCCCTAATGTACTATTGAATAAACCTAATGTACTACTGAATAAACCTAATGTACTATTGAATGAACGTATCATACTATAATAGTAAACTTATACTACAATATTACTCTAATCCTTCAATATTAATTTCAACAAATGAAATTAAATCATCCAGAATAAAGGTTAACAATCAAACCTTTGAAGGAGCACAGAAGCAAAACAACAAAGCGAGTAATACAGAAGAAGGCTATAACAAGGAATGAGAAAAGTAATTAAATGATAAAGAAAAATGTTTATCAAATTGTATATAACAAAAATGTTTATCAAATATTGTATACAACAAAATATTTATCAAATATTGTATACAACAAAATGTTTACCAAATGAATATTGTATATGTTACAGGGAAAGTTGATTGTTAGGGAGAGTTGACTCTGCCTAGGAAGAGTCAAATCTTACTAAAAGTATCAGTAACAGTTGATTGAAAATAAACAGATCAACTTTTCCTAGGAAGAGTTAACTATGTCTGCTGTGATTTAGTAAAAGTTGATTCAGAGATGTTGCTCTCCACATGTAACTGCGCGCGCATATCTTTGTTTTGATTATTCCGGCCAGGCAGTCGCCATTACTCGTCTATTTGTTGTAGTGCAATAGTGACCAAGGATTCAGTGTTTTTTTACATTTCAATAATTAGTTTCAGTGTGCAATAATTATGTCAGACTCCAAGGCAGAACTGTTTCGTGAAAAAGTAAAGCTAGAACGCTCGACTTCCAAGGTAAATTCACTGACATTGACCAAATTGAAATATGATAGCTACATTCAAAAAGTCAAAATCTAAAAACTGCGAATAAAAAAGAAAGTAATGATCTCAGGTTTTTAAGACGATATGACATTATTGAAGTAAATGGTATTACAAAACTAATACACCCTGTCACAGACCAAGAAAGCATAAGGTATTATGTTTTTGATGAAGAGCTGTTTGGAGTTCTTAATGAAGCGCACATATCCACTGGACATGGAGGAAGAGAGATCATATGATTGAGCAATTGAAAGGAAAATTCCAAAATGTTACTACAAAGGACATTCTACTATTTTTAAGCTTGTGCGAACCTTGTGTTCAAAAATTGAAACATAAGAAGAAAGGACTGGTTGTAAAGCCTTTGTTATTCAAGGAAATGAATTCACGATGTCAAGTGGATTTGATTGACTTTCAGTCGCAACCTGATGAAGACTTCAAATTTATAATGGTGTACCAGGATCATTTGACAAAGTTTGTTGTGCTAAGACCACTGAAATCAAAGACTGCAGATGAAGTGTGTGATAACATCATTGATATTTTTACTTTGTTAGGCGCTCCTTGTATTTTACAGTCTGACAATGGCAGAGAATTTGTGAATAAAATTATTGACAGTCTGGTTAATACATGGCCGAACATCAAAATGGTGCATGGCAAACTGCGACATAGTCAAAGTCAAGGTAGTGTCGAGAGAGCCAACCAGGACATAGAGAATATGATAACCACCTGGATGCAAGACCACAAAACATCAAAATGGAGTGAAGGCTTAAAGTTTATTCAACTTATGAAAAACAGCGCATTGCATAGTGGGATAAAAAGATCCCCGTATGAGGCAATGTTCGGTTGCCCTCTGAGACATGGCTTATCTTATCTATTCAAAACTACCTGCTGAGGTATTGGCAAATTTAGAAACAGAAGAGGATCTTCAATGCGCCATTGATCACATTCAGGAACAACAATAACAACAAGAAAACGAAATTGAAAGTAACGGGAATGGAAATCCTGATGAAAATGAAACAAACCAAAATTTATCAAGTGGTGAAAAGCTCGTAGATGATGGTGATTATCTCCTCACTGACCTGGACAAGTCTACTGAGGCCATCAAGAAGCAGAGAAATGAAGCTTTCTACTGTCTAGAAGAGCAAGCTAAACGCATGAAAAAAACCTCAGATCAGATTCATCCGCCAGTAGAAAAAGGAACATCAGTTCGAATTCCTGTCCCAGATGTTGACCGCGGAAGAGGAGATGCCCGATCTATCCTTGGCGTGGTACTGGAGGTTGTCGATGATGGATTTTATCGAATTGGAACAAGAAATGGAATTCTGAAGCAGCTTTTCTCAAGGTAATTTTTCCAAGCTAAAATAAAAGATCTCTCTCTCTCTCTCTCTCCCCCCTCCCCCTCTCTCTTTCTCTCCTCTCTCTCCCTGCCCCTAGTATTAAATTGTTCAGAGTTCAATGATAATATTTTTTCAGGTCTCAATTCAGTAAATGTCCCACGAACATTATCCAAGAAAATGAAGTCCCTATGGATAAAACAATAGCTGTGAGGACTGTTGCAACTTCACAATCACTTGGAAGTGGACAAGGATTTTTCAAATGCTCTTGCAACACTAAATGCAAATCCAAGAAGTGCATGTGTAAGAAGAAAGATGTGCTCTGCAACTCAAAGTGTCACAAATCTTTACCTTGCTGTAATAAATGATAAACATTTCTATCTCTCTATGTATTATAAAGGTTTTGCTTTTTTATTTGTTTCTTATTAGGTAGTAGACCGTTTCCTTGCAAAAAGTCAACTTTTACTAACTCAAGGCAGTAAGAGTATACTTTCCCTAGGTATAGTCAACTCTGACTAGTAAATGTTGATCAAAATTCATCACTTTTCGCTTTTAATCAACTTTTACTGAAAAGACCAGTAAGAGTCGACTTTACCTAGGCAGAGTCAACTCTTACTGGAGAATCTACTTTTCCTGTAACATATATAACAAGAATGTTTATTAAATGAATATTGTAAACCCCTGATAATCAAAGAAGATAACGAACAAAGTGTTAAAACCCCAGTGTATAAACAGTGTTAAGAGTGAACTATGGTGAAACTAAGGAAGAATTTAAAGATCAACTGCATCATTATATAGTGATAAATTTAAGTGTGTAAATTAAAAACAGTGAAATAACCAAAACAACGAACTAGTATCGAAGAATAGCAACAAGGCTGATAAATAATATAGCAAATATGTCAAGTTATAAATAAAATAATGACCTGTGAAGAGAAGTATGTTAGATAAAATGATAAAGCATGAACAGTGATAATAATGAAACCTCTAATACATTGAATGTTATATTGAATATTGATGTCTTATTGAAAAAATAAATGATATGTTATATTTTATGTGTTGTGATAGTGCAACTGTTGTTATGTGCAACTTTTTATTGTCCCAGACAGAGATGAAGATTCCTCTGATTCTGAGGATGTATAGTTGAGGAACGGCGGAGAATGGATGCCAAATAGAGCCCCTCTGACTCCGAACCCACTATAAATGTTAGGGAATTGAATTGTAATATGTCAAGGATTAAGTAAACAACTGTGAGGTAAAATGAAAAAACAAAAGAGTTTGTCACTAGAATCAAAATGTGTATAATGTAAAGAAAAATGTGTTATTATAAAACAGGGAAATTGTTAATTTAAGAACTATGATACGATATAACTGAATGACTAAGAGTATAAAAAACTTGAACAATACTAGTAAGCTAAAAATAATACTAGCAAAGAACTCAGTCTAGAGCAACACACCAACAGAATATTGAACTTAATGCAGATAGGAGCAGTAATATTATGATGAAACAAAATAAAGTGATAATTTCTTCAAACTATAGAACTTTTCTCAAATTATCAATTTTGAGAGGGGAGTATATGTAACACCACAAAATGTTACATAACCAAGACACACACCAGAAGGGTAAATTATTACACTAAAGTTAGAGAAGTGAATCATTTGTAATGAATGTAGCAAAGAAGAGAAGGACCAGCAAAGAAGAAAGAAGAGGAAGGATCCCAAGAAGCAGTGATGAATACACTGCATGACACTACAACAAACACAATGACTGACTTTAACTAATGGAAATGCAAAGTTCACAATAAGCTGTCAAGCGAACCAGGTCATGACATTAATGTGTAGTCATGTAAATAGAAACTAAATAACAAATGACTTTAATAAAAGTAATAAGTATAACAGCATTTTGGCTGAAATTAGAAGAACTATGATAAATAAATAACAAAGCCTATGACTATACTAGCTATAGCCACAAGGATATATAAAGGCTAGCTTTACAAACCCAGATGTGACATTATTGGATAAAGAAAATTATAAAAGGAAGTCTTATGTGTATAAGCAACTTCCTTATTAAACGAAATGTAATTAGTAATATTAATTAAGGAATAAACATGGTGCTATGAATGTATCTAGACCATACATAAACGAATTTATGTCAGTAAGTTAATAGGGAAACAGAACTCCTAATGAACATTAAATTTACTGAAAAATAAATATGATAAATGAGATGTGAAATACCACCACTCAATTATTATTGTATTACCTTTAAATTGAGTAGGCCAAGTAAAATGTATTTAGAGAATAAGGAATTTTCATAATAACGTATTATCATAATTATATTAAGATTTAATATTGTTCAGCTATAAACAGCTTTTAATTGTCATAATATATGTATTATTATTCAAATAATAACGTTTTAAAGAGAACACAGTGTAAATAACAAAATGTAAAAAGATAGGAAATAGTCGCATTGTGCGTTATTAGCAGACGACAATAAGAAACCATGTTTCAAAACACTATTTGTGTGTATTGTCAGAGAAAGCGAGGTTAAAACCGGCATTAAGCCATATCAAATTAAACAGCAGAGACTAAACTTTAATTTGATAATAATAACCTAGAGATCGGAATTATAATAAGTTCATAGTGAGTGTTAGCATCATTTTTTTACCAAAATTAAGAAATTGTCAGTGAATACAGACAACCACGACAGTTAGGCGAAAGATACGCTCCGGTGGCGGTTAACAAAAACAATACGTCATTGTAACGGTTATCTGTACCAATCAAAAAGGAGTTTACTTAGCGACTTTTGTCCCTAACGGCGATGAAGACGAGGGGTATATAACCAGAGACGCTGAGAAATTCGCTTACTCGCTACCTTCATCTCGAGCCATCTAGTTGCCGCTCGACAGTATCTTAAATTTTAATGACTTAATACAATATAATGGTAGTGAATACTTCAAAATTTACCAAAATAATTAACAGTACAGCGATTCATCACACAAAAAGTGTGTCGACAAGTAATAGTGAACTTTTAATTAGTGCGTGTGTTCGGAACGAGCGAAAGCATTTTAACCTGTAAGGTAAACAACCCAGTTTCATTAAGAAGAGGGTATATTTCTCGTTCTAAGTGCGAATAAAGTGCAGTTAGATAGTGATCATTATAATCCGATCACTAAAGTGTTTAATTTTTAATCTATAAGATTAAAAAGAAGCAAGGTAGTACAGTGACCAATTTTATTGTTTATCTGTTTTCACTGATCATAATTATCAACACTCTTGTACTGACGCAAAGACAACCAAACTTTTAATAGCAAACACTGTATCAATTTATTTAGAGGATTAAATAATCCAATGTAAGAATATTTGTGTTAGAGTTAAGGATTATAATATTTGTTAGGATATAAGCATACGAAACGATCGTTAACGTCAAAAGTAATTGTGAGTTTTTTGTTGTTAGAGGCCAAATATGAATTATTACCATAGTAATGCCTATCAAGGCAATTAATAACGTTCTATTTGTATTTTCAAGAACCTACCAGTGAGGTAACTTATAAAATAAAATTAAAATTTGTTAATAATTATAAGTTTTATAATGTCTTTAAATTGAGCTAGGCCAGATAGTAGATGGGTAAACTTACCATCCAAATTGTATTACTGTAACAATTGTATTTTTCATTTGAGTTGATTTTAAAGGGTATAATAAACCCGTAATGTTATACAGCATAAAATTTGGTTCCAATTATTTCATTTAGATAAGCAAGACTCAGCATAGAGTACATTGAGATACTTTTGAGCAGAAATCTTACAGTACTATATCTGAATTATTCTAAATGCCCTAAGCATTTAAACAAGATATAAAGTGAACACATACAATTTTAAGATTTAGCAATTTGTTTTTTCATGGGAACCTTTCATGAAGTAAACCCATGTGGTGCCCACATTACATACAAGGAGTTGTATAACCTTGTTTCTAAAGTATAAGCTGGTTATAAGGGAATCTTGACAGTTTATCCTGGGTAAGTGAACGTCAGAACTTCAAGTACTACTACCAGGTACGTGAAAATGTTTTTTATGTTAATTTATTTGTCCAGACAACACTTGACGGTACTTACACTGACGACATTTAACCAAGAAGAGGAGTTCCACTTCAAGATCGACGCTACCGTTACATTCATTTACTGACCAGCAATTATTATTTTATCCATAAAAATTATCACACTATAATTACATAAATAATATTTACCAATTATCATAAAAGCAAATTACTGCATAAAAAACAGAGACTTCACTAAACATTTTGTAACCAGTAACTAAAAGAAGCATCATCGTAATCAACTAGTTATATTACAACAGTTATTGATTTTAAATGTATTTGCTATTATTTCACTATTTAATGCTGTCAGAATGAGCATTATGCAGCACTTAAATGGATGTTTGTGTTGCCACTTACATTATTTGGTACTCTATTATTACTGCACCAATGTGTGTACAATTAAAGTAGCTTTCTGTTATTTTAAATTTACTAATATAAAATTTTGTGAATTGTTTTAATATCTTGTAGTTTAATCTACAATCACAATAACAACACTACCTGAAACTCGAAATTGATACAGAGACATTTCTGTAGTACTGACTGCCATGGATTAAAAGATTTATGGATAATACAAAGATACTGTGAAAAATGTGATAAAGTGAAAATACACATTCAGAACACAACAACTGCATACTGTTTTAAGTAAATATTAAATGAGATCTTTACCAGTCCTATATAACCATTGGAATAAAAATAGAAAATGCAGTAGAAAATTAAGGCATAATGATGACAAACTGTCAGTGGTTAGGCAAGGGGGGTTAATGGAGGGGTAGGATTGTACCCCCACCCAATGGTAGGTTGCCAAAGAGAGCTTATATATGAAATATGCACATGGGTAGTTAAGTAGTTATATTGCTGATGGTCATGGAATGGCTACAACTGGTAAATATAAATACCACTGGTACTACTATCAATACCTCCCCCACCCCTCTGTTTGTCATCAACAACCCACTACCTTGAAAAATTCCTGATTTATAGCCCCCCTCCCATGGAAAACCCTGGCTAGGGAACTGCATAAACCAAATAAGTTTTCTAAACAGCCAGTAACATTCTATGCCCCCTCACCCTTTGAGACAAATAACACGGATTTTAAGGATTTTGTGCACTGCTTAGAAGTTTCAGTCTCCGAATTCTGTGTTTCCTGTGTACTTCTATATTACCATTTTCTATGTTTTATGCCATGCTACAAGAGGTGTTTGCTAAATCCATGCAAAGTCAGGAGATGGCGTTGCAATATATAAATGACATCATTTTTTAGTTTCCTGCATCTCCACTAGGAACGTACACTACGTTTCAGTAACATGACGAATTACTGATTTGCATTGGTGATGATCAATCATTTGAACTGATGAAGTATTATGATTTGGAAAAAATGGATGAAAGAGAATTTTGTGTGGTGGTGAAACATTACTTTTTGAAAGGCAAAACCGCATAGGAAACTTATGCTGGATAAATATTATGGTGAGTCAGCTCCATTGACTAGAACAGTTTACAAATGGTTTGGTTATCTTCGTAGTGGTCACATGAGCACAAACGATGCTGAACGTTCCAGACGGCCTGTTGAGGTTACAACTGCAGAAAATATAGAAAAAATCCATGATATGGTGATGGAGGACAGAAGATTGAAAGTGCGTGAAATTGCTAAGACAATGGGCATCTAAAATGAACAGGTGCATCATATTTTACATGAACATTTACATATGCGAAAACTGTCCGCAAGATGGGTGCTGTGTTTGCTCACAATCAATCAAAAGTGTGAACGGGTAAATATTTCTAAAGACGGTTTGGAGCTGTTTCAATGCAATCGAGAAGACTTTTTGCAGTGTTTCATAACAGTTAATGAAACATGGATACATCACTATCAACTTGAAACCAAGGAACAGTCAAAACAGTGGGTTGCAGCAGGAGAACATGCTCCAAAAAAAGCAAAAACCATTACATCAGCAGGAAATGTGATGGCCACTGTCTTTTGCTAAACTCGAGTCAATATTATGCATCTCTGCTGGATCGTCTAAATGAGGAAATAAAGAAAAAACAAACACATTTGATGAAAAAGAAGGTTCTTCTTCACAAAGACAATGCACCAGCTCATTCTTCTGCGATTGTGACAGCCAAAGTGTTTGAATTACACTATGAAATTCTTCTACATCCCCCATACTTGCCAGACTTAGCACCTTCAGACTATTATCTGTTTCCAAATTTGAAGAAGTGGCTTGCTGGAAAGAGATTTACGCGAAATGATGAAGGTATGCCGAAACATCTGTGTATTTTGAAGACTTCAATAAATCATACTATAATGCTATAATGGGATCGAAATGCTTGAGCATCATTGGACTAAGTGTGTAGTGTTGAAAGGAGATTATGTTGAGAAATAAAAAAGATTTTTCCCGAAAAATTGTGTCTTCTTTATTTTCACATGGACTTATCAAACACCCCTTGTATGTGGCAGTGATTAACTCTTCACAGGCTTCTAGATGGTAAGAATTGTAACAATTATTTGAAAATGCATAACTTCTCCTCTGCACTCTATATTACTCTCTCTACTGCATATCATTCATTACCTCTCCCCCTTTTTTTATATATGTAGTGTAACGGTACAGAAGTTTGGGATTCATTTTATTCTTTTATCAGTTATAATAATGTGGAGTTACCCACACAGAGCCTCAGTTCTAATAATCGAAGTTCACTTTTGAAACACCCAGTTGTCGGTTTGTACAATAAGCCAGGCAACATACAATGAAACCTGGAGCATCGGAATGTGTCCGAGTGAGCGGGTGCCGGTTTTGACATTGTGAAGAGCACGTACAGTTTCCCTGGTCGCCGGCAGCGAGACGACATTAAACAACGAGATTTTGCGATAAATAGCGTTAGCCAATGAGGAGGCAAGTTGGTGCTCTCGGGATGCCGAAGGTCATCTTGAAAACGAGTTACTTAGCATCATCCAGCAGAACGACGCGGTTCAGTGTACAAAGGCTCGCGAGCCAAAATATAATAATATTGGTAAAAATGTGAATAAACTATTAATTAAAATGATATAAATTACTACAATAACAGTGAAACATCAGACAGCAACCAGTGATCAAAATTTAACGAGTTAGAGTGTATTGCGGAAAAACCACATGAACAAAAAACCGGTAGTGATTCCACCACATGCCTGAGGCAATAACAGGGAAGTAACAATACAGTTTAAATAAATATAAATATGAAAAATCAAAAAGAGCTCTAAATCAGGGGGGTGAAAATATGAAAGAATGTATGAGCAAGTGGTGGGTTGCCTTATAAGAGCTATTTAATCTAACTAGTTGAATAAGTAAATACTTTAATTCTTGTTTTGTGTTTTGGAAAAGTAAGTAAAAAATCAGTAATAGTTTTTGAGAAGGAAAGTGGAAAGTAAGGAAACTTAAAAAAAGAACACAAAAAATGTTGAATAAAACAAAACTAGTTAATGCAGTAAATGAGAGTTGAGTTTATTAAGTAATACGAACCCATAATCACACTTACAGGTCACGAGTTCGCGTGAAAGGCCCTGGACCCCATACAGGTAAGCATCTTGGAACTTGGAGAAATTTAAATATTTTATGAATAATAAATAAAGTTGTGTGCAGGTTATGTTCAAGTAATTAGTAAGTTCACAATGGCGCCTTGAACTTCGGACAGTTTGTACAAACCACTTTTTGTACAAGCCACGCTTACTCGGGGGTGTATGATGTGATTTGGAGGTTAAATGGTATGGCGTATTAATTACGTACAAAGAAGTGATGTTACGTTATACTTAAGTGATACTTATATTATATTATATTGAATACTACTGAATACATTTAAGATTGATTTTTTATGTAGAGGAAAACTTCATAAATAAAATAAAAATGGAAAATAATGAAAATAAAGTCAGTATGACTGACGTAACTTTCACGGGGGAGGCAGAAATTCATTTAGACACTAATGCGGTCAAAGAAAGCATTTTAAACGAATCAGATGATAATAATTAGTGAGGCGGGAGCTAAATCACTCCCGTTGTGACTAAAATAAAAGAAAAAGAGTTGTCAATAAGTGACCTATTTAACCTTATCAATAAACGTTTTGATGTTAACGATATTAAATTTGATGTTCAGAATAATAAGTTTGATGAAATAAATAGTAAATCTGATGAACAGAGTAGAAATTTTGACGAACTTAAAATTGATATCAACGCTGTGAAAAAGAAATGTGAAAGTAATTTTAACGAGTTAGAACGAAATATTGAGAAAATGAAAGAGTGGAGAACAGATATAGGTAAGTGCAAAATAAACAAAAATAACGAAGAAATAAATGACAAGGTAAGAAATGTGGTTAATACAAGTGAAAATAATGGAGATATAAGTGATAATAGTAATGGTGTTAGTTTAAATTCAAAACAGGTGGCTGTAGACAAGGTGAGTAATAATGATAATTGTAATAATGAGTTAACAAGTAATAGCAAAATAAAAAGTGATAACGGTGATATAATAAAAAATGTGGTGAATAATAATAGTGGCGATGAAGTTTTAATGGAAATAGAAAGTAGTGATGAGAGTGAGTGTGAAGAGAGGTTATGTTGGCGAAGGGAAAATTTTCCCAGTTGTTTGAGTGGAGTAAAGACTCCGTTAGTGATTTATGAGGACAGAGTTTCCTCCCGTGGTTATAGAGACGAGGTGTCTCTAAGTAGGTCCCCTGTGTATCATGAGTTCCCTGGAAAAGCCAGGATGTGTTATGATAACGTTGTGTTGCCTTTTGTGTGGAGAGAATGAGAGATATAGAATTATTCACGTTGAGAGAGAGAGAGAGAGAGAGGTGGTGTTGTTTAAGGTTAATAGAAATTATAAAGAATTATTAGAAAAACTAAGGGTTGAGAGAGTGAATAAAATAAAAAACTTACCTTGTTGTGAGAATGATGCAGTAATAGATGATAATAACAGTGATAATTATATTGAAAGCTTACCTGTACATAGACGTGGGATATTAATAGTAGATGACTCTGAAAATAAGGAGAGGATAAAATGCTTAAGGGTGACAGATAATAATACTGACGGTAACAAGACCAGAATTATTGATGTAGACAGTTTATATGATTTGATAGTAATGAGGGATAGTCCAGTAGATTATTATGTGGGTATAATGGAACAATTTGAAATATTGAAGAGTTATTATATAAATAATAATGAAGTAATGAGTGTAATTAAAGATGAAAATTGTTATGTGAAAATAAGAGTAATTTTTGATGATGGTGGTTAGATAAATAGTGAATGAACATTTAATTATTTGAGCTAATGGTAAATAATTGGCTAACTTATGTAATGAGGTGTGGTAAACAATAAAATAATATGACGAAAAGAAATTGTAGATAAATTTGTAGTGAGGTTAATTGTGTTTGTGTAATAGGTTATGTCGTACTCTGTAGTTTATGTAAACAAAGTACGTATGTAATAGGAATGGATTTTATAAAAATAATAATAATAATAATAATTCTATACCAGACTAAATAAATAACGAGAATAATTGTGAAGTTTGTAATGCAAGTAAATGAATTGAAATGGTGTTGAATAATGTAATCAAAATAACTTAGCGTTTCAGAAACTGATGGAGTTAAATAAATATGAGATGAATTAATTAATTAATTAATGTTGTAGAGAGGAATTTTGGTAATAAATTTAAATGATGTTTCTGAGATTTGAACTTTATAGTAAATAGTAAATGAGTAAACGTAAAATGTGTTTAGTTGTTGAGTCATATGGTTATTATAATATATCAGAAGGTACATATGGTTATGTACGTGAGATTTGTTGTGATAAAGGTTTATATTTTGGAGTCTATGATAAGTAATCATGTTTTTATTTGACTAAATATCACTATAGTATTGACGACTCGGAACACTAAGTTTTTTATAAGTAAAAACGTAAAGTTTTACCTTACAGCCTAAACCGGCTTTCACCTATAGAAGGCTTCATCAGGTGAGGCTCTGAGCTTCGAGCCTCTGATGAAGCCTTCTATAGGTGAAAGCCGGTTTAGGCTGTAAGGTAAAACTTTACGTTTTTATTTATAAAAACTTAGTGATCCGAGTCGTCAATAATATAGTGATATTTAGTTAAGTAACGGACACGTCATGGACAACGAAATCCAAGTTTTTATTTGATTAAATAGTTGACCATACGTAGGTAGGAATTTTATAACGAAATGGAAGTAAAGTAAAATGTTTTAATAAAGAAATTAAATGAATTTGAAAGAATTTAACTTAGGGAAGGTGTGTAATTTTTAGTAAAATGTGAATTTAAAATGTCTATGTTAATGTAACAATGATAACGATGTGCAGTTAACAAGAACATTTAATGACTTACATTGTAGATAATTTTGTGTATTTGGATTACTTGTATTAAGTGTATATGTTCATATATTTTCATGGTTATTTTCATGTAATAATGATGAGACATCAGCTGATGCATGGTGTGATATATCTTGTAGTTTTTGTGTGATCAATTGATAGGAATTGATTTGATGATTGTAATAAGTTTTTTTATTGTTTAATAATTGTCTATATATATATATATATATAATTGTCAATATATAATTCTGAAAAATAAATTCATCTAGTTAAAAAAAAAAAAAAAAAAAAAAAAAAAAAGTTGGTAGTAAATTGTTTTTACCAGTTTTGATTTGAAGGTTACAAAGATGATAGATGAATTTTATGATGAACACGAATAAATACAAAATGAAGTTAAATTAACTGACTGGTTTTGAATAATGCAATTAAAATGATTGATTGAAAGAGGTGACCCAATTAAATTGAAATGTGAATTTTTGGTCATGAACTTAGATTTATTTGGATAAATGATTGAAATTTAAATAAGCTATTTTTGATTTGAAATGATAATGCCAGACAAACCATTAAAAGGTGTAACTAATAGAAAACAATTAAAAGTTGAGTAAGGGGAGTGAATTTTGTTTAAATGTAAAGATGAAATGTGTATGTTAACTTAACGTTTGTTTTGAGGTTAGGTTTTGTGGAAGAAGAAAGTAATATGTTTAAGATAGGAAAGCACATATGTATGCACCCAGTACTTTGCTAAAGGCAATCAAGTACGGCTAAGAGGGAAATAAATCAGTTGAGGATCTGGTTTGGTGTAAGGCCATTTAGTGACAATTTATCTGAAATGTTACAAAGTCTGGTGATACTGTGGCGGGTGCCTATCTGATTTTATGGTGTTGGAATCTCGATCAGAGAAGTCCAGTAATGTCATTCAGGTGCCGCCATAGTCGCCGGACTAGGGGGGTAAATTACCCATGATTTAGTAAGGAAATAAGGGGGGGTTGTTGGCACCATATCCTAGCTGGTCCTCTTAGGTTTTTACCAATGAGAGTTTTTCTGTTTCAGCAGAAAACCTCTCATTGGGGGTATTGTAATGGTACAGAAGTTTGGGATTCATTTTATTCTTTTATCAGTTATAATAATGTGGAGTTACCCACAGAGCCTCAGTTCTAATAATCGAAGTTTACTTTGAAACACCCAGTTGTCGGTTTGTACAATAAGCCAGGCAACATACAATGAAACCTGGAGCATCGGAATGTGTCCGAGTGAGCGGGTGCCGGTTTTGACATCGTGAAGAGCCCGTACAGTTTCCCTGGTCGCTGGCAACGAGACGACGTTAAACAATGAGATTTTGCGATAAATAGCATTAGCCAATGAGGAGGTAAGTTGGTGCTCTCGGGATGCCGAAGGCCATCTTGAAAACGAGTTACTTAGCGTCATCCAGCAGAACCGCGCGGTTCAGTGTACAAAGGCTCGCGAGCCAAAATATAATAATATTGGAAAAAATGTGAATAAACTATAAATTAAAATGATATAAATTACTACAATAACAGTGAAACATCAGACAGCAACCAGTGATCAAAATTTAACGAGTTAGAGTGTATTGCGGAAAAACCACGTGAACAAAAAACCGGTAGTGATTCCACCACATGCCTGAGGCAATAACAGGGATGTAACAATATAGTTTAAATAAATATAAATATGAAAAATCAAAAAGAGCGCTAAATCAGGGGGGTGAAAATATGACAGAATGTATGAGCAAGTGGTGCTAGATAAACACGATAAAATATCTAGCAGAATCTAACGGATATGACAGAACAATAGTCAGTAAACTCCTACACAAAACACAAAACAAACAACAGACAAAGACAGATAACAACAAATTCATAACACTAACATACATCAACAAACAAACTGAAAAAATTGCCCACAAATTCAAAAAAGCAGGATACAGAATCGCTTACAAAACAGAACACACACTATCAAAATGCACGCATAAAGCATAAAACAAATTCGATCTACCCGGTGTATACAAGCTAAATTGCTCAAATTGCAATAAATTCTACATAGGCCAGACAGTACGTAGCTTCAAACAGAGATACATTGAACACACAAAGGCACTCCACACCACTACAGAATCCACCTTTGCAAACCACCTCATTGAAGCAAACCACACATATAAAAACATCGACAATAACAAGAACATTCTACACGTACACACTAAAGGCCGAAAACTAGACACTCTAGAACAATTAGAAATATACAAACACACAAAAACAAATAAAAACGACATCCTAAACGAACAGACACAATTTAAATCGCACGCATTATTCGAACACATCTCACCACACATACACACAGCATCGATCTTTCAAAAATCTATCCCGTCGCCAACAACAAGACGGACAGCACTACCTACGGCAGCCTCTGAAGAAGCCTTTTAAAGGTGAAAGCCGATTTAGGCTGTAAGGTAAAACTTTACGATTTTACTTCCTTTAATCATCTCCATTCCTTCTCACGTATTTCTTATTTTCTTTGGAAATATTTTTCCTATCTTCTTGGTCTTCGGAACTGTTTGGTTCTTTACACTTTTAGTGTCGACTTCCATGTGTTGAATATTTTCTTTCTTTCTGTCATGTTTATTATCATATAACAATGTACTGGTGTCTTCTTCCTTTGCTGTTTCTTTACCATTATTTTCAGTTTGCAGATTTGATTGTTCCACGGATTCATCATTTTCTACTATCGTTTCTATTGGCGTTTTACTGTTATTTTCTGTTGCCTTATTTAATTGTTCCACATTAGGCGTTTCTGCTATCGCCGGTTTGCCATCATTTTTTATTTCTTCCCTCTATAGTTGAATTTTTTCATTTATTCTTTCTATCCGCTTAATGACGTCGTCTATTTTCTGGCTTAATCTTGTACTGTCTTCATTCAATGTTTTATTACTGTCATCTATTTTATTGTTTATTGATTCATTATTATTTTTTAATTCTTCCGTTAAATTCTCTTTTAAGGTTTCAATGAATTTATTGATTGTCTCTATGGATTTATTATTTTTGTTTAATGTTTCTTCCATCATTTCCATGTTTCATCATTTCCATGAAGTTTGCATCCACTGCTTGTGTTGGTTTCTCAGGTTGGTTTACTTCTGTTTGGTTTTCTTGGTTATTATCTGTTGTAACTTCCATTTCAGTTGTTGGTTGTTCTTCCTGTACCTCCATGTTTGTTTCGGTGTTTGTCTGTTCACTTTCTCTTGGTCGGGACTACGATCTGGTACTGTGTTTGTGTGTGTGAGGCATGGTCGTTCTACTGTAATTGCCGGGCTAAATTAGGATAATTGAAAATAAAAAATAATATTCTCCTGTCTATTTAAAGCCGCACTAGTTGGTCGCCAATTTATAACTTATATATTTTCATGTCCTTCTCTCACTTCCGAGTGTTTCAATCTGTACGTATCTGTTATTTTATAAGCCACACGTCATTGGCGTCACTTTATAACTAAACTCTTTTAAATTTTATATAAAACTTTCACTTTGACTTGTTGGTGATGGTACACTCGGTTTCCTCAGGTAACTTCTTTAACGATTTTTATTTTATTTAATTAATTGTTTAATTTGATTTTGATATTCTTGGTTATTTAGATTTGAGTATTTATTTGGTTGTAGATCCATTGTTTGAATGTAACCAGTTTCGTAGACCTCTTGACGTTCGTTCACACTCTTGTTGAATTGTGTCATCTGTATAAGTCAGCGTACAGTTTAGACAAAGTTATTTTATGTAATTTAAACCTTCACGTACCTGTGATGTTGTACTAGACGTTCAGTCGGTCTCAGGTGATTAATAAACTGTCAAGTTATTTATCAAACAGTATAATAGTACTGTTAATGTTTCAGTGAGCACTGATAAATTTTACTTGGGCGCCATATGGGATTTCGTGAGAAATGTCCCATAAAAAAGAATTCTTTTGATTAATCGAGTGATCAATTTTGCTTGATTTTAAGTTAATAATCGACTTAGTGATTATATCAGTATCAGAAGTTAAGTTCCCTTTTTTCTGTTTAATTGACTCTAATTGTTGGCGGTTCGCTTGGTTGAATTATAGCCAACTTAACTGTTTGTTTACTTTGAAATTGCAACTCATGAATTGTAATAAAGATTAATTATTTATTTAAATAATTGTTGACAATAGTTGCTACTTTACAGTTCATTTGTTTATTGCTCACTCTATAATAGATTCAATTAAATACATTCAGTTTAACACAACAAACGGATTACAAATCATCCGGCTTTTAACTTATTTCTAACTCAGTCTATTTGCAATGAAGACTCTAGTCTTAATCATCTGATTATTTATAATTATTAACTATCTCAAGGGTGACTTCTTTGAATTTACAGAATAGAACGCCACTGCCTTACTTTACAATGCTGTTACAAAATATTAGAATATTAGGTTAGACACCTTTAGTTATTGAAATTAGTAAACGAAAAGTTCGTTCAATTTGTACCAATCTTAGGTTAGTTATGATAACGTTAATACATGAAATCTTATGTCGGAATATTAGAATTCCTTTAAATAAATTTAAAACAGTGTTCAGTACTTATTGTATTATTGTTTCTTGCGTCAGTATACAGGTGTATTATATTATACTGCTAATAGCTTACTCGTAAACAAAGTAAATATATGCACCGTACTCCCTGGTTATTAATCTCAATGATTATTTATTACCACTCCTCACGATCTGTTACATTGATCGTGGTTACACTTCACTTTATTTCGCACTTGAACGATTTTATTTTCTTCTTGACTGATTATTTCATTCGTTATGTTTGATACTTAACTTTGTTCTTTAACATGCACTTCTAGTAAAAGTATCACTACTATCATCGACGCACTGATATTTAATTATACTTCTTCCTTCTCGTTGATTATTGAATTTTGGAGGATAAAACGGCCTGGATTAGTTGTTGTTGATTGAGTGGAAAGAGACAAAATGCTTTTCTTTTACAATTGCGATCGTTTATATAGTTTTTTTAGAAGTCCGCTAGGCAGTGCTCGCGGGTTTCTAAAGTAGTCCATGATTGGCTGAAAATGATGTCATGGTGACGTAATTCTATTTATAGGCATTAGATATTTGTATTCGGAGCATCAGTGTCGCTATTGTTATTATTTAATTGTATTTATTCGAAATTCACCAAATTTATGATGCTAACGTTTATATCTCAGTTATTACAATTACAATTCGGGTTCTATTACTATCACTGTAAAGCTTGTTTATTTATCTTTATTTTGACATGGCTTGATGCCAGTTTGGTCATAGTTTTCATTAACATTTCTTTATTCTAAACAAACTAATGCATTGTTTACATTCATCATCTGCTAAATGTTGCAGATCTGACTAATAACTTTTCTTAATATTTGTTTAATTATTCTTAATTTCTAATTTGAACATGATTATTTGATTAAAAAGAACACCTTATTAAATGCTGTATCCAGCTGAACGATATTAATTATTAGCATATATTTGTGGATTGTTTATCATAACTTCCATATTTAACCATTTTTACTTCAACATGTCTTTCTTATCTCTTATTTTTATAACATCACTCAAGTAGTGGTGCTTCACATTCTTTTGTCATTATGATTATTTTACTTCCCTATGCTTAGTAGGGTCTCTACCTGATTCTTATTTTTATGACTTAATTTGGTCATTCTGGGTTTGTTATCATTCGTTTACAATGTTT
This sequence comes from Magicicada septendecula, assembly GCA_034769895.1. Classification (NCBI taxonomy): domain Eukaryota; kingdom Metazoa; phylum Arthropoda; class Insecta; order Hemiptera; family Cicadidae; genus Magicicada; species Magicicada septendecula. The sequence goes on from CM068367.1 coordinate 492,438,291, forward strand.
TGTTCCTTGACTATTATGACATTTCTGTACATATTTTATCTACTTATAATGTTACCTGAATACATTCAGTGTTTACATTTATGGTTATCTTTAATCTATCATAACACATATTATTGGTTTTCTTATTATCTTTTACAGTTTATGATTAATCCTAGTATCGTTCTTTATATTTGTCTTTTTTAAATCAGTTCTTTGATATGGATCAGCTAATGTGCTGTTTCTATTTATAATACATGGTACAAACATTATTCATGTCATTTCTTATCATACTAATTTGATTTTTATTCATCAAAGGTTTTATTGGGCTCACTTAACAGTTTATGTGGGAAACTTGTCTTGTCATTTCGTCTTTGTCATTCTGTTTATTTATCTTGTAGTGTCATTTTATGTAGATAGTGGATTTACCACTGTTCACTTGAATTTCTTCTTTCCTCTCATTCTTTATTGGTTTAACATTTTTACTGTTACATTCTTACTGGTTACTCATTTATAGTTATTTTAGTATCATTCACCCTTCTGGTGTTTATTATTATTATGGAACATTTTGTGATGTTACAGTATTGTACTATAATGTAGTGTATTCAATAAAAAGTGTGGTTCATAAAAGTGTATATATTTTGTTGATTGTAAGAATATTGATAAATTATTACGAATCTATTTATGTAACGGATCAAAGACGGTTGGGTTGATTGCAAAAATATTGATAAATAGATTATTATGAATATCAAATGCTCCGCCTATTTGTGTCAGTGACACTCCTATTTATTGTGTGTGGACAAATTCAAGTTGAACTACTATACGATTTGATTACGAATTGTTATTTATGATTAATAAAAGCTGGTTATCAGTAACTTCATTAGTGTCTGAATTTTGTTTTCCACTGTACCATACAATGATCAGTGAGTCCGTCGTAACAATATATTTTACAAACACACAATTTTATTATATTAAAAATCAATTAATTAATTGTTTTTCATGAAATGATATTTCTTTTTAAAACTTCAACAAGCTATAGCTCTCTCAGAAGTACGGACATGGAAGATAGTGATTTATCTTTGATTCTATCATTGTATATTTATAGAAACCATTTTCATTTATAACTTTTTTATGTTTGTAGCAGAAAAGTATGTTTAGTATTAATTATTATAAAGAATTTTTCTTCTTTTTATATGCTGCTAACTTGTTTTTTTATTTAATAGTCAACATGAAATGTTTGTAATATACATTGCTCATTCACCAATTACTTATATTAATTATTAAAATAATAAAAGACAAAAGTTGTTGTCATGCCACTAATTTATCTGTAGAATGATACAATTGTTTTAACCACACGCATCACATCCCTAGCCTGACTTTTTCAGCAATAAGACAACACTTACATAAATTGTAAAAGAAAATATCATACCTGTACATTGACAGTAGTTACATTAAATACATTTTAATTGGTGTTGAGATATAATGAGGTACAGTTACTGATTTTAAATGTATTTGCTATTATTTCACTATTTAATGCTGTCAGAATGAGCATTATGCAGCACTTAAATGGATGTTTGTGTTGCCACTTACATTATTTGTGTAATGGGGCGAATTAGAAGGGTTTTTTACTTCATTAATTTTGGTTTTCATTTTTTAAAATACTTTAAATTCATTTCATATATGTATCCAGTCCTTGGTTGAATTTAACTCGCAGTCTAAACAATGCAAAGGTACGCTGTAACTGTGTTGAAATATGTGAAAAGAATGCGTTGTCAACTGTTGCACACTTCCGAGAACTTTGCGGTTGTGTGACGTCCACTCACAAATGCACAAGCACCCACATCTGCGGAGCGCCTAACTTTACATAACGAAAGTAAAGGCAGTGAAATATCGTCGACGTACAGCACACGTAAATCCTGTGTGCCAGGTGTACAGCTACTAAAAACTTGGACAACTAAGGCTGTGTGCGGCGATGAAATTTGTTCGCCGGCAAGGCAGTGATGCCCGCCCGGATGTAACATCAAAAAATAAAGTCTCTTCCCAGTCAACTACTAACACAGACCGCGCGCGGTCGCCTAAAACTTTATACCCGGGCAAAATTTTGTTCCATCAAGTCGGCCGACTAATCGAGCTTATATCGGAGTTGTAAAGCAGTTCAAAAAAGTGAGATGGACATGTAACGCCATAAAATCAAGTGAGTTCGGAGTAAAAAATGAACTAACAACAGTTTGGACATAGTGGAAGTAATTTACAGGACGCGCCATGTGGTCAACAGTGACGCTGTTTAGGAAAGTAACACTATTCTTTTACATATATTCTTATGTTCTCTAAAAAGGGGGTTGTAAAGGTCTGAATGTGAGAGCGTGGCAAGCTGGGTTCGCCTTGATTAATTAAAAGTATATTAGAATAAGAAAAATGTTTAAATAAATGTGCATGTTGTATCTGTCTTAAAAGGAGAGAAAGTTGAGTTCAAATTGAAATTCTATTTAAAAGGAAATAATTAGATAATTAAATAATTAGATAATAAAATTTTTTTATTCCATCAAACAAATGAGTGTAGCGTACGTTTGTTGGGTAACCTGATAATCACACTTGCGTCTTAAAGTTCGTGTGCCAGATCCTGGTAGAAAACAGTTAGAAGGTAGGTGATAAAATAATTTTATGTATTTATATTTGTATGTATTAAAATGTAATTAACGTTACAAATGGCGCCCGAACAGGGACTCGAATTTGAATAATTAAAATTCCACACCTACGATAGATGCAAGTTTGAGTTGAGGGTTAAGTAGCTACGTAAAAATTACGCAGCACATACAAATTAGTACATCAATGTACAGAGGTTAAGAGTGAAGTGGTAGATATTTTAAGTAAAAAAATCTAGATTAATAAACTTATAGATATGGCAGATAACGAGAGTATAAATAATGAAGTCAGCTTCTCTGACAGTCAAACAGAGAGTCAAATAAATACCGACTCAGGTATCCAAACAGAGTCACTTTCAATAGGTGAACGTAATGTAGAAGAATCTGTAATTAGTATGCCGGGAGCGATTTCCACTCCCGTAACAATTAAAACGAAAGAAAAAGAGATGTCCATGAGTGACTTATTTAACCTTATAAGTAAACGTTTTTACAGTAACGACATGACATTGAATGAAATGAAAAGTGACTTTAACTGTAAATTAGAAGTACAGAACTGTAAATTAGAAGTACAGAATAACAAATTTAACGAATTAAATAATCGTTTAGACAATAACGATATAAAATTGAATTAAGACCGAAATTAAAAGTGAATTTAATTGTAAATTTGATGTACTTAAATTTGACATTGATGAGGTAAAAATGAAATGCGAAAGTAGTTTTAACGAGTTGAAATTTGAATTAAACGAGAAATTGAGTCATTCATTAAATAGTATGAATAAGAGAATTGACGAAGTTGAGAGTAGTGTGGTAGAAAAAACCAATAAACAAATACAGAAGGTAACCGAAAATTTTGATCGTAAAATAGATGAATGTAATGTTAGTAGTGAGTACAAGTTGAATTGTGTAGTTGATAAGATTGAAACATATGAAATTAGTACTAATGTCAAAATCAATGAAATAGAAAGTAATTGCAAAACAGAGATACAAGCTATACAAAATACAGTGAATACTATAGATAAGCGTCATGTACAAATTGAGAGTTTAAATAACAATATATTTGCATCAATTGTGCAGAGCATAGTTAATGTTAAAGATGAATTGAATATAGCTATAAACGAAAAACTTAATAGTGTTACTGAACAAATAGTCATTACTAAAGATATGAATAGCGATATTGATTTGGAGTTGTTTAATTGTGAAAACCGTGCAGTTTTTAAATAGAGTTAAAGAATTTAATCAGTTTTGTAGAAGTAGTTGGGAAGTACAACTGTTGAAAATAATGAAGTGTTTTAGAGGGAATTCCGCGGTATGGGCGGAGGTACATAAAGTAGACTGGGTAAATTATCAGTGTTTTGAGACGGCCTTTAGAGAGAAATATTGGTCGGAGGAGGAACAAGAAATATTGCGGAGTAAAATTATGGGACCAGGTAATTTTGGGACCCAAGCGGGCAACGTAACCATGTATGTAATGCGATTATACAATGAGGCCAAATATTTAGAGCCACCATTACCGTTTCGGTCATTCGTCCGTCACATAAGTAAGCATTTGCCCAGGGAAATACAGATTACCTTAATGACCCGCGAGATTCTAGAGATTACAGAACTAGAAAAAATATTGGATATTTTTCAGAATATACGGGAACGTGATATGAGTAGGCGAATAAACGCACCAATCACACATATGAATGGTAATCATAATCAATCCCGGGGAATACCAAATTTTCACTGAGGGGCACGAGGGGGAAATAATGATAATCGAGGCGAGAGTTGGAGGTGTGTTGACTGTAATGTAAATAATTATTCAATAAGAACCACATGTTTTAGATGTCACAAACCAAGAGAATGTCAACGCAGTGAGCGGACATATCAGCCACAAAGTCAACCGCAGAGAGGAGGCGAGAATGCTAGAGGAGCACCGAGGGGAAACGGAAGTGGAAATAGAGGCAGAGGTGGATACAGCCAGGCAGTAGCAGGTCCATCCACGGGAAACTAGAGGAGACAATGGAGAACCGGGCCCATCCATTGTCGGAGGAGAACCTGGGGGTCCAAGAGGAGCATAACTACCGCAGCAACATAATTATCAGAGACATGGCGGAGGAGTTACTGGAGGAGGACGCTGCAGCAATGACAGAAACCAAAACCGGACTGACGGAGGTATTTATAACCATAGAAGGTAAGGATTACAAAACATTGATTGATACGGGTAGCGAGATATCAGCAGTTTCAGAGAATGTACTGGGTGAATTACAAAGGGTAAATAAGAATATTCCATCATTACCAGTAGTGGGGGTACGAAGTAAACGAGTCACTAAACAAGTTCAATTAAACATATATATTAATGGAATAGAATTTGAGAATACTTTTCTAGTAGTTAAGGGCTTGAATTTAGACATAATTCTGGGAAATGATTTTTTGGAGAGAAATAAAGCAGTAATTGATTTTAACCAGAGAATAGTGGAATTTAATAAGGGGCATGAACCAATCAGGGTAGATTTTAAGAGGGTGTTAGATAAGGCTAGAGTTACGGGTGTAAAGATGATACAGAACCGAGTAGGCGAGGGAATTATAGAAACAAGAGTGAATGTGTGTCAAGAGAGTGAGAGTATGGAGAATGATGAGAGAGTATGGGAAAATAGGGCAGAGATATTTTTTAATGAGGGTGGAGTTGTAGGGAGTCTCCAACGACAGGAGTTGTGGGCAGTTATTGAACGTTTTAGAGATGTATTTGCTGAGTTGCCTGGAAAAGCCAGGGACTATGTATGTGAGCTGAAGATTTGAGAGCACTCACCCTACATGCAGAGAAGTTATCCAGTGCCATTTTCAAAAAGGAGAGCCGTGCAAGAAGAATTGGACTGCATGATGGAAGGGGACATCATCGAAAGATCCATATCGCCTTACTCGAATCCGTTGGTAGTGGTCATCAAAAAGGACGGAAAGGTAAGATTGTGTTTAGACGCTCGAAAAATTAATCAGATTATAATACCTGACCGGGAATCACCGGAAGCCATGAACGAAATTTTTCAAAAGTTTAGTGGAGTCAGATATATGACGTCCTTAGATTTAACGGCGGGCTACTGGCAAGTTCCATTAGCGCCAGAAAGCCGTAAATTTACTGCATTTCTTTTCAATGGAAAAAACTATCAATTTAAACGCCTGCCATTTGGGCTTAATACTAGTGTAGCGAGTTTTATTAAATGTTTAGACATGATATTACAACCAAAAGACTTAGATTTTCTGACTGTATATGTTGATGATATATTAATAGCATCCAGAACTTTCATGGAACATTTAGAACATATTGAGTATGTGTTAGACAAGTTACAAAAAGGGGGTCTGACAGTTAATTGGGATAAGTCAAAATTTTTACAAACCAAAATACATTTTTTGGTTTTCATTATAACTCCTGAAGGAATTTTAGCAAACCCAGACAAAGTAGAAGCTATCATACGTTTTCCAGAACCAAAGAATATTAAACAGTTGCAGAGCTTTCTAGGATTATGCAACTTTTATAGAAAATTCCAGAGAAATTATGCACATATTACCTCTAAATTAAGTGTTGTTTTACAAAAGAATAAACAATGGAAATGGGGAGAGGAGGAGAGAACTATTTTCAATGAAATCAAAGAGAAATTTATAGACACAATAATGATGAATCACCCCGATTTTCAGAGAAAGTTTTATTTACAGACGGATGCCAGCAACATAGCCCTCGGCGCAGAGCTTTACCAGGAGGGTGAGGATCAGGAGCACAGGACCATCGCTTTCGCCAGCAGAACCTTATTGGCAGCAGAAAAAAATTATACCACTACCGAAAAGGAATTGCTGAGCATCGTCTTTGCTGTGAAGAAATTCCGCACTTACCTGCTAGGAAACCAAACCGTCATCAGGACCGATCATAAGGCCTTATCATTCCTAAATACATGTAAGCTGACGCATAGCAGATTAACCAGGTGGGTATTAGCTTTACAAGAGTACAACTTTTCTTGGGAGTATATTAAGGGGTCAGACAATAAAGTACCGGACACTCTGTCCAGAGTAGACACTATCGATAATAAGACAGGGAGAGACCTGAAAGAAATAGAAATTTTTCGATTAACTCGGGAAGATAGAATTTTTGGGGAGGATTTAAGGGAAATTAAAGATAGACAAAGATCAGAAAATAAATTAGGTAATATAATAAATAGTTTAGAAGCAGATATTAATGGTTCAGAGTATAATACACATTTCCAGATACATAAGGGAATTCTGTTTAAGAAAGTAGAAGGGGGTGAACGGGATTGGAGGTTAATGATACCTAATGAATTAGTAGATAGAATTATTTGGGATTGCCACATAAGATATGGCCATTTCGGGGCGAAAAAATGTGCAAATGTACTAAAAGAAGCTTGTGTTTTTAAAAATATGGAGAAGAGAGTTAGAAGAGTATTAAGAGTTTGCGATCTGTGTCAAAAGTCTAAAGTAGTAAATTACAGGGTTGAAGGTGAAATGAAGTATATTAAAGTGAAAAACCTTTTGATTTAGTTGCAGTAGATTTGTATGGGCCATTGCCTAAAGGTAGAGGAGGAGTGGTATATATTTTTGTTGTTTTGGATACTTTTACCAAGTTTGTTAGGTTATACAGTGTAAAGAGAGCTACTAGCAAAGTACTCAGCGAGAAGATCACCAAGGATTACATAATCAACGTAGGGAAGCCGAAGGTAATTTTATCTTATCATGGACCGCAGTTCATCAGCGGCAAGTGGAGACAGACTCTTGGCTGGGAAGGCATCATACCCAAACATACGGCAGTTTATCATCCACAGTCGAACCAGGCAGAGCGGGTGATGCGAGAAATCGGCAGAATATTCAGGGCGTATTGTCACTCCAAACATACAGAGTGGCCTTTATATGTGAAGAAAGTGGAGGATTGGTTAAACAGCACCACCCACGATTCTACAGGATTTACACCGTACGAACTAATCAAGGGAAGCCGTCCACCCAGAATATTAGAACAACTTTTTGAATATCCACCGGAAGAAAGAGTTTTGGACAACGATGTAAAAATACGACTTGCCAACGAGAGTCTGCTCACTAAGGGAGAGAAGAGAAAGCAAAAGCATGATGGCAAAGGTAAGTGGGTCAAATATGAGATAGGCAGTTAGTATTAGTGAGAAGACACGATTTATCAAGTGCACACGATAAAGAGATCAAAAAATTCTTTTTGTTGTATGAAGGACTGTATGAAGTTGTTGACATTAAAATGGATAATGCCTACGTTTTACGAAACCAAATGACGGGGGAAATAGTGGGTACCCATAACGCCACCAACTTAAAAAAGTATTGGTTAAAATAAAATAATACATTGAATCTTGTAATTGAACATAAAATAAATAACTATAAAATTAGGAAGTTAATATAAAATAGTAAGTGGTAGCGGGTAGATGTTCCCCACTTGTCCAAATGGGGTTCTTCTATTTCAGGGATGCGCCCCTGCCCACGCGAGCCTTGGTTTTCTCCATTTACTCTTATTTCCGGAGGAAGCTTTGTCCTTACCTTTAGTCCTAGTTCTTGACCTTTTAATAATCCTTACCCATTTTATCTTCCCGATTTCCCTAACCCTCCCCTTAGAGAAAACAGAAACAATAGTTACATAAATTGGCACACTTTTTCGAACCATTTGATTACCTTAATTCTAAATAATACATTAGGGTAATCCTCAAAATTAAATAAACTGGCGTTATTTATGAATTGTAAACTCATCCCTTAATTAGGAAGGTAGTGGAGAAGTTTTGTGGCTGAGTAGACAAACTAAATAATAAATTTTTGTATAGTTTAATAGAATTGTTGTTTATAGAGATGGGGCTGTAGATTAGTGGTTGTGGTGTGTTTATTATTTTGGGGAAAGGAGATAAGCAAGGAATTTATGGTTGACAGCGGGGCTTTTGTTCACTTTCATGGAAGTGGGGTTCTGTTCGTCTTCAATCGCATTTCTGTACACAATTATTCTGTACATGTAACATATAACCTATTTACAGGTAATTAAGAAAAAAAAAATAATATTTGGAAATACTTTAAAGAAAAAGCTATGTAACCAAAAGGTTTAATGATTATTTTGTGGTACCTGCTATGTTAGGTTAAGAGTAGGGGATAATGGTATTAAGAATGTGATTGTGGAGGAATTTAAAGAGGGATTTGAAACAAATGATGGAATGTTTGTAAAATTTATTGAAGTATTAAGAAAACTGAAATATTAGACTAATTAGAATCTTTTTGATAAATGTAATTAAAGTAATGGAAATTGTTTTGAATGTACGAAGAGATTAAATTGAATTGTAGTTGTCCTTGGAGTAACTTAATAATATGAAGGTTAGGGATGTGTTTAACTTCATTTTGATTCAAATTGAAACTGTAATTTTATATATTTTATACATTAACTTCATATAGAAGTATATTAAAGTTAAACTGTTTGAGTGGAGATTATTAAAGAAGTTTCAAGTTAAACAAATAATTTAAAAGGGCCAATTTTATTAATGAAGCAAAATTAAGTCTGATCTGAATTGGTACCAGCTGATAAATATGTTAACAAAAAGAGGTATAGAAATACAAAATTTGAAGGAAGTATATATGCCAGTATATGATGTAACTAGAATGTTTAGACTGGGGGAGTGTTCATAACAGTGTTTATAACACCAGTCTGGCAGACTTATTGTTAATGTAAACAGGTGTTGGATGTTTTGACTAATGTGTATAGCCAGGTGTGGAAGCTGATAACTGTTGTATCTTGATGAATCAGTATCTTGAGCAAAATCTTATTGTGAAATAAGAGAAACACCAGATGTGATGGAATATAGGTAATATTTTTTTCTAGGGTCCTTTTGTAAAATGTAATTAAAACAAATGAAATTGTTTCGAACAAATAAGATTGAAATAATGAACTTAGAGTTTGAGAAATTAAATATAAGCCAATTAATTTGGTAATTAAATTAATTGAAATGATGAATTTAATCATGAACTTGTAATAATGAACTTAACTTTATTTTCATTCGAATTCAAATTGGAAATATAAAGTAAATGCTAATTGATGTAAATAATGATTAAAATATTTATTTAACACTGACAACTGATGGAAATATTTGGGCCGAAATAGTGTTTGGGAAAATAAGATGTTCATATAACTATTCATGTAAACTTTTACAATTGACAATCCACGGTTTATGTTTAACTGTAGATTCTCCACCTAAGTGCGGTCATGACCTCACCGGACCATGACCGTGAAAGTAGTTAATTGTGGCAAATCATAAATTTTACTTGATATAACCGGCTTGTGGTTTGTTTTATTTTGTCAAACCGGTGGTTTGTTAGACTTAGTAGGGGGGTTATTTTTTGGGGAATCTACCAAATTTTGGAACAGGTCTATTTTCACCCAGGTAGGGGTGGTAGTCCATTAGGGGTGTATAAATCAAGAATAGTAGGTGTAATGCTGAATTTTATTGTAATGCCGAAGCAAGGATGGGGGTGGAATAAAAGAAAAAATGTCCACCCCTTCCGCATCAGTCCTTGTGAAAGCAACTGGACGCTACAGTCCAGGGGGGGAAATAGTGAGTGTGGATGGGCGGTGACTCAGTTACAGGTCACGAGGGAGATGTGGTTTACGGCTAGGATGAGGCTGGAAAAGGCGAAGAAGCCTAGCGCAGAACACATGAATATGTAACGGGTATCAGGGGTTAAGGGATTTAAAAGGGGGTAGTAGAAAAAATAAATAAATAAAATATATTTTTTGGGGCCTGCCATCAAATTGATGTTTTAAATTCTGATTGTATTATTGTTTATGCGTATTAATAGTGTTATTGAATTATATTGTTTAGGATATATGTATAATCAAATGTTAGGATAAGGCAGTTCATGTTTTAATTAAATATTCAATTTACTTGTTTTTTTTTATCAGTAATAATAACAAAGAGAATTAATCTATTCAGATAAGAGATTTTTTTTGTTTTGATACAATCTGATTTTGAACTTAAAAGAATAGTGAATTTAAAGATGAATATTTTGTGATTTTAAATGATGAGTTTGTTTAAAAAATATTATAGGTGTATGTATGCGCCCAGTATTTGCCAAAGGCGACCTAGTTTGCATATAAGGGGAAACATATTGGTTGAGGATCTGGCATGATCTAAGCGAGGGATTTAGGATTTTTGGGGTAGCATGATAGAAGGTGAGGTGCGCTGTGGTGCGTATCTGTTCGATTTTTTGGTGTTGGGATCTCATACAGAGAAGTCCAGTGATCTCGTTCAGATGCGTCCATAGTCGCCGAGCCAGGGGGGTCGTTTACCCATGAAGTGTAAGAGCAAAAGGGGGTTGTTGGCGCCAGTTCCTCACCGGTCCTCTTAGGGGTTTTAGCAATGAGATTTCTTCTGTTTCGACAGAAGATATCTCATTGGGGGAGTATTGTAATGGGGCGAATTCGAAGGGTTTTTTACTTCATTAATTTTGGTTTTTATTTTTTAAAATACTTTAAATTCATTTCATATATGTGTCCAGTCCTTGGTTGAATTTAACTCGCAGTCTAAACAATGCAAAGGTACGCTGTAACTGTGTTGAAATATGTGAAAAGAATGCGTTGTCAACTGTTGCACACTTCCGAGAACTTTGCGGTTGTGTGACGTCCACTCACAAATGCACAAGCACCCACATCTGCGGAGCGCCTAACTTTACATAACGAAAGTAAAGGCAGTGAAATATCGTCGACGTACAGCACACGTAAATCCTGTGTGCCAGGTGTACAGCTACTAAAAACTTGGACAACTAAGGCTGTGTGCGGCGATGAAATTTGTTCGCCGGCAAGGCAGTGATGCCCGCCCGGATGTAACATCAAAAAATAAAGTCTCTTCCCAGTCAACTACTAACACAGACCGCGCGCGGTCGCCTAAAACTTTATACCCGGGCAAAATTTTGTTCCATCAAGTCGGCCGACTAATCGAGCTTATATCGGAGTTGTAAAGCAGTTCAAAAAAGTGAGATGGACATGTAACGCCATAAAATCAAGTGAGTTCGGAGTAAAAAATGAACTAACAACAGTTTGGACATAGTGCAAGTAATTTACAGGACGCCATGTGGTCGACAGTGACGCTGTTTAGGAAAGTAACACTATTCTTTTACATATATTCTTATGTTCTCTAAAAAGGGGGTTGTAAAGGTCTGAATGTGAGAGTGTGGCAAGCTGGGTTCGCCTTGATTAATTAAAAGTATATTAGAATAAGAAAAATGTTTAAATAAATGTGCATGTTGTATCTGTCTTAAAAGGAGAGAAAGTTGAGTTCAAATTGAAATTCTATTTAAAAGGAAATAATTAGATAATTAAATAATTAGATAATAAAATTTTTTTATTCCATCAAACAAATGAGTGCAGCGTACGTTTGTTGGGTAACCTGATAATCACACTTGCATCTTAAAGTTCGTGTGCCGGATCCTGGTAGAAAACAGTTAGAAGGTAGGTGATAAAATAATTTTATGTATTTATATTTGTATGTATTAAAATGTAATTAACGTTACTTTTGGTAGTCTATTATTACTGCACCAATGTGTGTACAATTAAAGTAGCTTTCTGTTATTTTAAATTTACTAATATAAAATTTTGTGAATTGGTTTAATATCTTGTAGTTTAATCTACAATCACAATAACAACACTACCTGAAACTCGAAATTGATACAGAGACATTTCTGTAGTACTGACTGCCATGGATTAAAAGATTTATGGATAATACAAAGATACTGTGAAAAATGTGATAAAGTGAAAATACACATTCAGAACACAACAACTGCATACTGTTTTAAGTAAATATTAAATGAGATCTTTACCAGTCCTATATAACCATTGGAATAAAAATAGAAAATGCAGTAGAAAATTAAGGCATAATGATGACAAACTGTCAGTGGTTAGGCAAGGGGGGTTAACGGAGGGCCAATGGTAGGTTGCCAAAGAGAGCTTATATATGAAATATGCACGTGGGTAGTTAAGTAGTTATATTGCTGATGGTCATGGAATGGCTACAACTGGTAAATATAAATACCACTGGTACTACTATCAATACCTCCCCCACCCCTCTGTTTGTCATCAACAACCCACTACCTTGAAAAATTCCTGATTTATAGCCCCCCTCCCATGGAAAACCCTGGCTAGGGAACTGCATAAACCAAATAAGTTTTCTAAACAGCCAGTAACATTCTATGCCCCCTCACCCTTTGAGACAAATAACAAGGATTTTAAGGAGTTTGTGCACTGCTTAGAAGCTTCAGTCTCCGAATTCTGTGTTTCCTGTGTACTTCTACATTACCATTTTCTATGTTTTATGCCATGCTACAAGAGGTGTTTGCTAAATCCATGCAAAGTCAGGAGATGGCGTTGCAATATATAAATTACGTCATTTTTTAGTTTCCCGCATCTCCACTAGGAACGTACACTACGTTTCAGTAACATGACGAATTACTGATTTGCATTGGTGATGATCAATCATTTGAACTGATGAAGTATTATGATTTGGAAAAAATGGATGAAAGAGAATTTTGTGTGGTGGTGAAACATTACTTTTTGAAAGGCAAAACCGCATAGGAAACTTATGCTGGATAAATATTATGGTGAGTCAGCTCCATAGACTAGAACAGTTTACAAATGGTTTGGTTATCTTCGTAGTGGTCACATGAGCACAAACGATGCTGAACGTTCCAGACGGCCTGTTGAGGTTACAACTGCAGAAAATATAGAAAAAATCCATGATATGGTGATGGAGGACAGAAGATTGAAAGTGCGTGAAATTGCTAAGACAATGGGCATCTAAAATGAACAAGTGCATCATATTTTACATGAACATTTACATATGTGAAAACTGTCCGCAAGATGGGTGCTGTGTTTGCTCACAATCAATCAAAAGTGTGAACGGGTAAATATTTCTAAAGACGGTTTGGAGCTGTTTCAATGCAATCGAGAAGACTTTTTGCAGCGTTTCATAACAGTTAATGAAACATGGATACATCACTATCAACTTGAAACCAAGGAACAGTCAAAACAGTGGGTTGCAGCAGGAGAACATGCTCCAAAAAAAGCAAAAACCATTACATCAGCAGGAAATGTGATGGCCACTGTCTTTTGCTAAACTCGAGTCAATATTATGCATCTCTGCTGGATCGTCTAAATGAGGAAATAAAGAAAAAACAAACACATTTGATGGCAAAGAAGGTTCTTCTTCACAAATACAATGCACCAGCTCATTCTTCTGCGATTGTGACAGCCAAAGTGTTTGAATTATACTATGAAATTCTTCTACATCCCCCATACTTGCCAGACTTAGCACCTTCAGACTATTATCTGTTTCCAAATTTGAAGAAGTGGCGTGCTGGAAAGAGATTTACACGAAATGATGAAGATATGCCGAAACATCTGTGTATTTTGAAGACTTCAATAAATCATACTATAATGATGGGATCGAAATGCTTGAGCATCATTGGACTAAGTGTGTAGTGTTGAAAGGAGATTATGTTGAGAAATAAAAAAGATTTTTCCCAAAAAATTGTGTCTTCTTTATTTTCACATGGACTTATCAAACACCCCTTGTATGTGGCAGTGATTAACTCTTCACAGGCTTCTAGATGGTAAGAATTGTTACAATTATTTGAAAATGCATAACTTCTCCTCTGCATTCTATATTACTCTCTCTACTGCATATCATTCATTACCTCTCCCCTTTTTTTTTATATATGTAGTGTAACGGTACAGAAGTTTGGGATTCATTTTATTCTTTTATCAGTTATAATAATGTGGAGTTACCCACACAGAGCCTCAGTTCTAATAATCGAAGTTCACTTTTGAAACACCCAGTTGTCGGTTTGTACAATAAGCCAGGCAACATACAACGAAACCTGGAACATCGGAATGTGTCCGAGTGCGCGGGTGCCGGTTTTGACATTGTGAAGAGCACGTACAGTTTCCCTGATCGCTGGCAGCGAGACGACGTTAAACAATGAGATTTTGCGATAAATAGCGTTAGCCAATGAGGAGGCAAGTTGGTGCTCTCGGGATGCCGAAGGCCATCTTGAAAACGAGTTACTTAGCGTCATCCAGCAGAACGACGCGGTTCAGTGTACAAAGGCTCGCGAGCCAAAATATAATAATATTGGTAAAAATGTGAATAAACTATAAATTAAAATGATATAAATTACTACAATAACAGTGAAACATCAGACAGCAACCAGTGATCAAAATTTAACGAGTTAGAGTGTATTGCGGAAAAACCACGTGAACAAAAAACCGGTAGTGATTCCACCACGTGCCTGAGGCAATAACAGGGAGGTAACAATACTGTTTAAATAAACATAAATATGAAAAATCAAAAAGAGCGCTAAATTAGGGGGGTGAAAAGTATGAAAGAATGAATGAGCAAGTGGTGGGTTGCCTTATAAGAGCTATTTAATCTAACTAGTTGAATAAGTAAATACTTTAATTATTGTTTTGTGTTTTGGAAAAGTAAGTAAAAAATCAGTAATAGTTTTTGAGAAGGAAAGTGGAAAGTAAGGAAACTTAAAAAAAGAATACAAAAAATGTTGAATAAAACAAAACTAGTTAATGCAGTAAATGAGAGTCGAGTTTATTAAGTAATACGAACCCATAATCACACTTACAGGTCACAAGTTCGCGTGAAAGGCCCTGGACCCCATACAGGTAAGCATTTTGGAACTTGGAGAAATTTAAATATTTTATGAATAATAAAAAAGTTGTGTGCAAGTTATGTTCAAGTAATTAGTAAGTTCACAATGGCGCCTTGAACTTCGGACAGTTTGTACAAATTAATTTTTGTACAAGCCACGCTTACTCGTGGGTGTATGATGTGATTTGGAGGTTAAGTGGTATGGCGTATTAATTACGTACAAAGAAGTGATGTTACGTTATACTTAAGTAATACTTATATTATATTATATTGAATACTACTGAATACATTTAAGATTGATTTTTTTATGTAGAGGAAAACTTCATAAATAAAATAAAAATGGAAAATAATGAAAATAAAGTCAGTATGACTGACGTAACTTTCACGGGGGAGGCAGAAATTCATTTAGACACTAATGCGGTCAAAGAAAGCATTTTAAACGAATCAGATGATATAAATGACTCAGGAATGGAGACAACTCCGAGCCTAATAGATTAAAATAATTTAACACAATCTGTAATAATTAGTGAGGCGGGAGCTAAATTACTCCCGTTGCGACTAAAATAAAAGAAAAAGAGTTGTCAATAAGTGACCTATTTAACCTTATCAATAAACGTTTTGATGTTAACGATATTAAATTTGATGTTCAGAATAATAAGTTTGATGAAATAAATAGTAAATTTGATGAACAGAGTAGAAATTTTGACGAACTTAAAATTGATATCAACGCTGTAAAGAAGAAATGTGAAAGTAATTTTAACGAGTTAGAACGAAATATTGAGAAAATGAAAGAGTGGAGAATAGATATAGGTAAGTGCAAAATAAACAAAAATAACGAAGAAATAAACGACAAGGTAAGAAATGTGGTTAATACAAGCGAAAATAACGGAGATATAAGTGATAATAGTAATGGTGTTAGTTTAAATTCAAAACAGGTGGCTGTAGATAAGGTGAGTAATAATGATAATTCTAATAATGAGTTAACAAGTAATAGCAAAATAAAAAGTGATAACGGTGATATAATAAAAAATGTGGTGAATAATAATAGTGGCGATGAAGTTTTAGTGGAAATAGAAAGTAGTGATGAGAGTGAGTGTGAAGAGAGGTTATGTTGGCGAAGGGAAAATTTTCCCAGTTGTTTGAGTGGAGTAAAGACTCCATTAGTGATTTATGAGGACAGAGTTTCCTCCCGTGGTTATAGAGACGAGGTGTCTCTAAGTAGGTCCCCTGTGTATCACGAGTTCCCTGGAAAAGCCAGGATGTGTTATGATAACGTTGTGTTGCCTTTTGTGTGGAGAGAATGAGAGATATAGAATTATTCACGTTGAGAGAGAGAGAGGGTGGTGTTGTTTAAGGTTAATAGAAATTATAAAGAATTATTAGAAAAACTAAGGGTTGAGAGAGTGAATAAAATAAAAAACTTACCTTGTTGTGAGAATGATGCAGCAATAGATGATAATAACGGTGATAATTATATTGAAAGCTTACCTGTACATAGACGTGGGATATTAATAGTAGATGTCTCTGAAAATAAGGAGAGGATAAAATGCTTAAAGGTGACAGATAATAATACTGACGGTAACAAGACCAGAATTACTGATGTAGAGAGTTTATATGATTTGATAGTAATGGGGGATAGGCCAGTAGATTATTATGTGGGTATAATGGAACAATTTGAAGTATTGAAAAGTTATTATATAAATAATAATGAAGTAATGAGTGTAATTAAAGATGAAAATTGTTATGTGAAAATAAGAGTAATTTTTGATGATGGTGGTTAGATAAATAGTGAATGAACATTTAATTATTTGAGCTAATGGTAAATAATTGGCTAACTTATGTAATGAGGTGTGGTAAACAATAAAATAATATGACGAAAAGAAATTGTAGATAAATTTGTAGTGAGGTTAATTGTGTTTGTGTAATAGGTTATGTCGTACTCTGTAGTTTATGTAAACAAAGTACGTATGTAATAGGAATGGATTTTATAAAAATAATAATAATAATAATTCTATACCAGACTAAATAAATAACGAGAATAATTGTGAAGTTTGTAATGCAAGTAAATGAATTGAAATGGTGTTGAATAATGTAATCAAAATAACTTAGTGTTTCAGAAACTGATGGAGTTAAATAAATTTGAGATGAATTAATTAATTAATTAATGTTGTAGAGAGGAATTTTGGTAATAAATTTAAATGATGTTTCTGAGATTTGAACTTTATAATAAATAGTAAATGAGTAAACGTAAAATGTGTTTAGTTGTTGAGTCATATGGTTATTATAATGTATCAGAAGGTACATATGGTTATGTACGTGAGATTTGTTGTGATAAAGGTTTATATTTTGGAGTCTATGATAAGTAATCATGTTTTTATTTGATTAAATAGTTGACCATATGTAGGTAGGAATTTTATAACGAAATGGAAGTAAAGTAAAATGTTTTAATAAAGAAATTAAATGAATTTGAAAGAATTTAACTTAGGGAAGGTGTGTGTAATTTTTAGTAAAATGTGAATTTAAAATGTGTATGTTAATGTAACAATGATAACGATGTGCAGTTAACAAGAACATTTAATGACTTACATTGTAGATAATTTTGTGTATTTGGATTACTTGTATTAAGTGTATATGTTCATATATTTTCATGGTTATTTTCATGTAATAATAAGACATCAGCTGATGCATGGTGTGATATATCTTGTAGTTTTTGTGTGATCAATTGATAGGAATTGATTTGATGATAGTAATAAGTTTTTTTATTGTTTAATAATTGTCAATATATATTGCAACGTATTTTAAACGTTGTTAAATTTAATTTCAAATACAAATACACTTCTATTTGTGTTTGCGGAGCCCCACGATCTTGGAGCGCCAAATATATGCAACAACGTATTTATGTGTGTGAATTTTTATATGTAATTTAATTTGTATAGCCCCACGTTCTTTGGGAACCAAATATGCAACAACACATATACATATACACAAATTTAGCGTGACCGGTCTCACGTTCAAGATTGACAAATTATGTAAACATGGCACTGACTTCGATTTAAAACATTCGTTATTATTTGTTATTATGCCGTAAGGCTTATGCTATATATATCCTTACTGACTAAATATTCTATTCTACTAATTATTGTATTAAAGAAAAATCTCATTTTCAGACTACTCAGTCGATTAATGTGTTTCAAAATATCAATATTTAAATCTCTTTTTATATATTGTAATGTACTCAAAATATTAATAGTTATTGAATTTATCTTTTGTTTCTCAGTACTGTTTTATCTCAAATACTAATTTTTTTCATTTAAATGCTTTGTATTCATTTTATTTCATATTAATTTGAGCTCTTGTTACGTTAATCATATTTCTAAAACATCTATGATTTTAATTCTACTTTACAAGAAACATTGGCTCTTACTTTTAAATAAAATAGAAATGTCTTTAATTGTCTTTGAGTTCATTGTATGATTAAGATATAAATAAGTTGTTTATCACCTTATTGTCGTCAATCATACTCGATCATTTTGATCCATCTGTGAGTCGTCCTCGTCTCGCACTCCAGCGTCGGCTGTCTCTCTTCTCCTCTTGTCCAGCGTCGGCTGTATCACTTCTTCTTGTCCAGCGTCGTATCACTCTCTGGAACTCTCCTCTTGTCCAGCATCGTATCTCTCTCTGGAACTCTCCTCTTGTCCAGCGTCATATCACTTCATCTTTTCCAGCGTTGTAACACTCTCTGGAACTCTCCTCGTGCTGTTTTTGACGTCACTGGATCTTCTTATGTAATTCTTCTTATGTACTGCTGTTATTATTTAAAAATGATTGTCTTTACAACTTAGTTACATAGTTGTATGTAACTGGAAAATTTAAACTATTTACAAAAAAAATAAATACGCCGTGCGGACGGGCATAAGCTCCCGCTGCACCGTGGATGATTTAAGAAAGAGAACCACTGTAGCTTGCGTGTCCTATTTATACCCATGTCTTGGTCAACACTCTGCAGTGGTACGAAATCGACATGTCAGAAACTGTCTCTGGATTCAGTTCCCCCACTCTTTGTCAAATTCGCTATTTCTTATATTTCTGTGAATTGCAGAGTCCTGTAAGTATACTCTTATACTTATCTTATAACTATTTTTTCAACACATGTTCACTGTAATTTTGGACATTGCAACTTAACCCTTTCGATTTGTACACAGTTATTTCACTATTACACTCGTACGGTGTGGCACTTTCGCGTGGTTTTGGTACACAGTATTTAGTAAATTTTATTACATTTTATTGTGGTTTTGGATTTTACTTCTTAATTATAGTTTATGAATAATTACAGAAAAACAGTAATTGTGCAATTATTCATCTTGGGGTGGTAAACTCGCCTGCATAGACCTGCGTTCACACACACTAGCAAAATACTGGTGTACACACTTTTAGTTACATTCGTGTGTGTGTGCACGTCGATTCAGGTCGAAACACCTGTTCATATTTTTGTCTGAGCCAAGCTTGCAATCCCTGACATGCTTATTTCTAATATATTATTAATTATTTACAGTTTATTAGGTAAATTTAAATTTTTATATTCAATGCTCAGTACATCACTTATTTGTACTGTCGCATTATTCCTCTCCTTGGTAACAAAAAAAAAAATTTAATAAATTTATTTATTATAATTTTTTTTTAAATTATTATTATTATATTTGCAAAAAAAATGTAACAAATAATAAAGAATAATATTCGTCATTTCACCCTTAATTGGAGTGTATACAAATGTCTTACCTCCCCTCTTCGTACGCTCACTGCTCGTGACCTTGTAGTAGGGTGGCTTTAACAAACAGCTGATCTGACTGGTTTCATTGACCTCGTCGTTTTCATGTGTAGAACTTCCTAAATGACGTTGCGTGGAATTTACCAATCTCTTTCTTCTGTATCTCATCATATACGATGAAAGTGTGTTGTCCTACTCGCTGTCTTAACGTATACGGTCCATTATAAAGTCTGAAGAATTTCTTCGCCGTATTATCACTCCGTTTTCCCACTGGATTTGCTTTGAGTAGTATACTTTCTCCCACGTTGAATTGTTGTAGCTTGTGAGTTAGATTAAATCTCTCTACTCTCTTGTTACCTCTTTCTCTTATCCGTTGCTTTGCGTATTCAATTTTCACACTTATTGGTACAGGTACATTTTGGTTATTAGGTTTGTTTATATACTTAGTCCAAAATCTGTTTGGCTTCTTATCTTCTTCTAATTCCATGGGAGTGTATCCTGTTGCTTCACTATAATTTTTGTTGATGGCTTTTTCAAGAAATGGTAAATATTCTGCCCATTTATTGTGTTGATCATGGCAATATATTCGTAAATATTTACCTAATTCTTTGTTAACTCTCTCAGCAAGGTTTCCTTGAGGATGTCTTATGGATGTGAGTACAGGTTGTATTCCATTTTCCCTTAACGTCCTCTCCCATTTTTCACTTTGGAATTGTACACCTTGATTACTGAGTATCTTCTTCATTTTTCCATATAACGGAATATATTTCTGCAGTAGTATCTTTAGAACAACTTTGGTTGTGGGTCGCATAATTGGGTACAGTCAGACTGCCTTGGAAAACATATCGATACATACCAATATGTGCTTCACACCTCGACTTGATCGCGGTAGTGGTCCCAGAAAATCCACTGCAATTAGCTCTCCTTTGTTCTCCTTCTGTATACTCTGCATTCCTACATATGTGTGTAAATTCGGTCCTTAATTTTACATTATCTTACTCATACATTCTTACCTTCGCTTCTAATCTTCCTTAACTCTTTTCTTAACATGACATTCCTTTATCTAATACATTACTTATACAATACATTAACATTCATTACCTTTTATTACATTTCTTTAACATTACCTTTCTGATCGCTACTACTTTCCTGAAATACACTTCCATAACGGAATACTCTTTTAGCTTTGTAGTGTGTCGCATGATCGGTTACAGAGGAACTGTCTTGGAAAACAACGATATTTTTCTCGAAGTCCTTAATCCTAAGTAGTCTCTGCCCATTTGACTTTTCACTCTCGCTTTCTTCTGTGTCCTTGTATCTCCATTAAGTGTTCGCTTGATCAGCCGTTCTATTAATTATGGCAATTATTTCCATTCCTAACCCTTTCTTCATATTAATAACAACAATAACATCTTTTACCATTACTTTCTTAAATATTTCTCTACAATAGCATTCCTTACCATCAATAATACATTTCTTAATTATACTCTCTTATATTATTACACATATTATTTCTTATTATTAATAATTAATAGTTATATTATTTATTTTAAAAATAATTATTCATTCCATTCGGGTATTGAGTTCTGAGTTCAGTGTGTCGTTTGATCTTACACCCCTCGTTATAACAATTACATTGTCCGTCGTCTACCGGACGTATATTGTTCCTTTGTAACATAGTCACCGTGCTTACCATTGTTCTCTCCCTCCTGTAAACAACGTCCGCATTCCATTGTATTACTGCGATGTTTGTTTTTATCGTAGAAGTCACCTGTTCGTACGGCAAGAATTTGTTTCTTAGCTGTGATGAATAACTTCTCTCTCTTCTCTCCGCACGTTCCATAATTCTCTCGTCACTAATGCATTGCGTATATTCAGTCTGCTTGAAGCCCATATAAACAACTGTCGACTGTTTTTTCATCCGTCGTTTATGATAACCTCTGTAATTTTTATAATTACAGTTATAATTATCATATTATAATTATCGTTCGCTTTATATTTCTCGTGCGTAAATCTACCGTCATATTTACCACAATTTTGTGTAGTGTTTCGTCTAGACAATTTAATACGTTTCTTGTTATACCTACAGTGATATTTATCTCCGTAAGTGTAGTGTCTTATGTTTTTCACATGTGTCATCTTGTGTGACTTACTATTGTATGTGTGTCTCACACTTGTGATATCCCTATTAATAAGGTACGTTTTATTAACCTTAATTTGCTTCTCTTCATTAATGTTAATTACTCTATAATTATCGTTAGTAATTACACACGTATTTTCAACTACTATGAATTCTTCACATATTAGCTCCGTTTGTTTATTAATTATTCCACAGACATTTTCTGCGATCGTGTCAATACATATGTTTGTATTAACAATTTTTTCGGTTAATTGTGCATTACTGTCGATTATACTTTGTTTTATTTCTATGTTGTCTTGTTTCAACTGGAGATTATCAATTTTTAACTCTTCTAGACTCTCTGCTATTTTTACGGTGTCTTGTCTAAAATTTTCAGTTTGTTCTTCTAATTGTTTCTTATTAGATTCTTTTAATTCGTCTATTTTAGCATTTATATTTTCCGTTTGTTTTGTACTTATTTCATCGACCCAGGCACGCATCATCATCTGGAATGCCTCGACGTCTAAATTTCCTGGCGTCGTCATGTTGAAGTATTATTAAAATATTTATTTAGTAGTAATTCTTTAACAATTATTATTGATAACCGTTCCCTACTTATTTATTTATTTATGTATTTTTATTAATAGTTATTATTAATACTCATTACAGTTACACCTGTTACATAGACAAATAATATTATTCGTGGGCGCCAGCTGTGTGATTACACAACAATTAACATTACATTCAGTTACTGTTTAACACATTCAGGACTATATGAAAAATGCATTCATTTACCGTACAGACTGGGCTTTTTTGCATTTTTTCAAAAGCTTATACTTCTAAACCATATAATATTTAAATATATAAAGCTATATTATATTATAAAACCAAGCATTCTCATTAATTTAGTGCAAATTTTATGTCAGTAGCTTGTAAAATAAATAAAATATTAATTTTTAAACTTACCCTGTTTTTAGTGTTGAAAAAAATTTCACATTGGCAATTTGGCTTGTGTCACTTTTGCTATTGTTCAATTTTTCAGTTAAAATTAAGAAAATAATACTAAACACTTTTTCACTACATTATAATAACTTATAAAAAAAAAAAAAAAAAAAAAAAAAAAAAAAAAAAAAAAAAAAAAGTCATTTTTGTGTGTAATCTGCTTTTGTGTGAAACACATAAAAACAATCTGGCACACAGAGTCCCACATCACATGATGGACAGTAAAATGTTGTTTCTTTCCTAGCCCACTTTCCTGATTCTTTCTTCTGTTTATCCC
Source organism: Magicicada septendecula (assembly GCA_034769895.1). Lineage (NCBI taxonomy): Eukaryota > Metazoa > Arthropoda > Insecta > Hemiptera > Cicadidae > Magicicada > Magicicada septendecula. The sequence goes on from CM068367.1 coordinate 492,461,749, forward strand.
CACATACCTTGCAAGAACGGCAAGGTCTTGCTTTTTTATCTGTAGCAGGAATTTTCTGAGGAAAATGTCTTCCTGTAAGGCGATCTGCAGTCGAAGATGTTTGTCCGCTCAGTGTCGCAGGTATTTCTTGACCAGACATATTAGTAAGTCCTTCTCCAATAATGGTCATGAAAGCTTCAAGTGGCATTTGATTAGAGCTTGTTTTTTTGTATAATATATGAGCATTTACCACTGATCTCATGAACATGTGGAAAAACATTTTTTTCCACCATTTTAAAGTTTTACGTTTGAAAGGGTAGTAGCTAACAAGTTGGTCATTTCGGTCAACCCCGACTTTATTTACATTATAATCTAACACTGCATCCGGTTTGACCTTTATCTCACTACCACCTTTACATTTGACTCTCACTTCACTGCATGATGCACCATGTTTTGTAGAAAGAATTATGACATCCCGGGTGTCTTTCCACATACAGAGAGTCAAATGTTGAAAATGGCGGAATGTCAATTCTCCCTTCCTCAGTTTTTCCAATTTCAAATCTTTAGGCATGAACTTTCTGTTAATTTGGACTGTGCCTACTGCCAAAGTCTTGTTTTGCCACAGGAAATCATGAACTAATGGACTTGAATAGAAGCGGTCCATGTAAATGGTATGCCCCTTACCAAGGTACCCTGTGAGGAGTCGACGCAACAATGAAACTACAGAATTGTTTTTGTTTCTCCCTGTGTATGGTTCAAAAGCCAATACGTAACCGGAGTTAGATTCCGCTAAAATATATATTTTCATTCCATACTTTTCAGGCTTATTTTTCATATAAACCCTGAAATGTATACGGCCACGGAAAGGACACATGCCTTCATCTACAGTCAGGTTTTCTGAAGGAATCAAAGAATTTCTAAATCTGTTCTGAAGGTAATCTACATAAGGTCTTATTTTGAATAAGGGGTCATGATTTGGTTCATTACGGGGAACGTATTTTCATTGTTGTTGAGATGGAGCATTGACAAAATAGATGAAAATCTGTCACGCGACATTATTTTTCCAGCAAACGGAGTGTGGATAAATGGTCTTTGGCTCCAGTATTTTTTCAAGTCTGATTTGTGTATAACAGACATGTGCAGTATTATTGAAAAGAACCCATACAACTCATGGAGTTTGACTGTTGTCCATTTCTGCCATATACTGTGTGGTTTCAGTTTGTTTGAGCACCTGAGCCTTGCGATGGTAGTGCTAGCATATCTGTTCGTTTCACTTTTTATTTTGTTTACAATTTCTGAATCAAAAAAGTGTAGAAAGCAATTAAGGGGTGAAGATTGAGTATCAAGTGGGGCAGAGATATAAGAATCTTCCTCAAATATGGGTCTGTCTGGAGCGTTGTGGATAGCTTGGGAAGACCATTCGACATTTCCTGGAAATGAGCAGTCTTCTGTAGGGACATACGAAATTTGTACTGGTTCCCCCCCATGCTGTGTACCATTACATTGAGAAACATGACTCTCATTGTTTACAGAAATATTGGATGGACCATCCGACACATCAGGAAGCTCTTCTGCAAAGAAGAAAAGAAGGAAGATAAGCATTTGATTTTGAAATAGTTATTTTCAATTGTGTCTGTAATTGTTTTTATAGGGGTGAATATGATTTGTAAATTAAAAATTAAAAAAAAAACGGAAAGTGTTGGCTGTAAAAAGCCTGCAGTTATAAGCCAGTAACTAACAATCATTTCTAGTGAATTCAGCTAGAGAATAATAGTCAGTAGCCCTAAATAAGGAAGTATAAGTGTTTTTTATAAATCGAAAGTGAGGACATCAAGCTATACTTTTACCTATATTTATAAAAGTATTCAAAATTTTTGGTGTAACAAAACAGCCCACTAATTTTTATAGCGAAAATAGTTCTAATAAAGATAGGTGTAGTGAACACGGTGCAGTCGTATAAGACACAATGAATTGGGTCAATTTATAAGAAACAAACAAAAATTCAGACACAAACTTACCAATACAATCTTCAACTTCTTCATCCGTATCAAAACTGTCACTAACAAAGCCTTCAGAACCTGAATCTTCACACAGAATAACACGTATTTCGTCTTCCGTCAAGTAGCGAGAAGCCATTTTCCGCGCGCCGACCATGTGGCTTGTTTACGTACAGTGTGTTGTGTACAACATACAAAAAAAAGCTACTGTTGTGTTCAGACTCTGATTGCTGCTGCCATCTACATTTGAAAATGTTAACTACTAATACTGCTATCGTTTCATTGTGACTAACAGTGAGCGGCAGCCGTATTACGTTTATTACGCAGTTAGATACGCGACTGTGAGCTATGCCCGCACTTCGTCTTTACGGGACTCTACGGTACTGCGGGCAGTGCCCGCAGCGCGTCTCGAATGTGTTAATATAAATAATTATTACATATAATACATTTTTTATTTAACACACTCTTATATTTTAGAGCAACCATTAAGCTACATAAAAAAAATTTTAATAGTTAAATGATGGGGATCGGGCCATACGTTCATGGGCTACAATTTATGTAACAAACATTTTTTTACATAAATTTTGGCATGTCGTGCCCCATGTCCAGGGCGCCAAATATATATGCAACAACGTATTTAAACGTTGTTAAATTTAATTTCAAATACAAATACACTTCTATTTGTGTTTGGGGAGCCCCACGATCTTGGAGCGCCAAATATATGCAACAACGTATTTATGTGTGTGAATTTTTATATGTAATTTAATTTGTATAGCCCCACGTTCTTTGGGAGCCAAATATGCAACAACACATATACATATACACAAATTTAGCGTGACCGGTCTCACGTTCAAGATTGACAAATTATGTAACAATATAACATTTAAATTGGGTTTCAGGTGTATCTGCAATAAGAACTCTATGTAACTTGTAACGGTATTTCAAATTTATTTGATATTATTAAAAATTTTGCCCATGGCACTGACTTCGATTTAAAACATTCGTTATTATTTGTTATTATGCCGTAAGGCTTATGCTATATACATCCTTACTGACTAAATATTCTATTCTACTAATTATTGTATTAAAGAAAAATCTCATTTTCAGACTACTCAGTCGATTAATGTGTTTCAAAATATCAATATTTAAACCTCTTTTTATATATTGTAATGTACTCAAAATATTAATAGTTATTGAATTTATCTTTTGTTTCTCAGTACTGTTTTATCTCAAATACTAATTTTTTTCATTTAAATGCTTTGTATTCATTTTATTTCATATTAATTTGAGCTCTTGTTACGTTAATCGTATTTCTAAAACATCTATGATTTTAATTCTACTTTACAAGAAACATTGGCTCTTACTTTTAAATAAAATAGAAATGTCTTTAATTGTCTTTGAGTTCATTGTATGATTAAGATATAAATAAGTTGTTTATCACCTTATTGTCGTCAATCATACTCGATCATTTTGATCCATCTGTAGTCATCCTCGTCTCGCACTCCAGCGTCGGCTGTCTCTCTTCTCCTCTTGTCCAGCGTCGGCTGTATCACTTCTTCTTGTCCAGCGTCGTATCACTCTCTGGAACTCTCCTCTTGTCCAGCGTCGTATCTCTCTCTGGAACTCTCCTCTTGTCCAGCGTCGTATCACTTCATCTTGTCCAGCGTTGTAACACTCTCTGGAACTCTCCTCGTGCTGTTTTTGACGTCACTGGATCTTCTTATGTAATTCTTCTTATGTACTGCTGTTATTATTTAAAAATGATTGTCTTTACAACTTAGTTACATAGTTGTATGTAACTGGAAAATTTAAACTATTTACAAAAAAAATAAATACGCCGTGCGGACGGGCATAAGCTCCCGCTGCACCGTGGATGATTTAAGAAAGAGAACCACTGTAGCTTGCATGTCCTATTTATACCCATGTCTTGGTCGACACCCTGCAGTGGTGTTCACTTTCCAAATATAATAATATTGGAAAAAATGTGATTAAACTATAAATTAAAATGATATAAATTACTACAATAACAGTGAAACATCAGACAGCAACCAGTGATCAAAATTTAACGAGTTAGAGTGTATTGTGGAAAAACCACGTGAACAAAAAACTGGTAGTGATTCCACCATGTGCCTGAGGCAATAACAGGGAAGTAACAATACAGTTTAAATAAATATAAATATGAAAAATCAAGAAGAGCGCTAAATCAGGGGGGTGAAAATATGAAAGAGTGAATGAGCAAGTGGTGGGTTGCCTTATAAGAGCTATTTAATCTAACTAATTGAATAAGTAAATACTTTAATTCTTGTTTTGTGTTTTGGAAAAGTAAGTAAAAAATCAGTAATAGTTTTTGAGAAGGAAAGTGGAAAGTAAGGAAACTTAAAAAAAGAATACAAAAAATGTTGAATAAAACAAAACTAGTTAATGCAGTAAATGAGAGTCGAGTTTATTAAGTAATACGAACCCATAATCACACTTACAGGTCACGAGTTCGCGTGAAAGCACCTGGACCCCATACAGGTAAGCATTTTGGAACTTGGAGAAATTTAAATATTTTATGAATAATAAATAAAGTTGGGTGCAAGTTATTTTAAAGTAATAGTAATATCTCAATGGCGTCCGAACTAGAGACTCAATTTTATTAATTTTCAAGTATTAGTATCATCTCAGTAGTGGTGAAGTACGAACAATCTTTTTCAGTCCCATTTTTAATTCTTGATCTAAATTGTATCTTAATCTTCACTAAATTTCACCCAATTAACAGTTATAGATATTGGTACTGGCATTAAAATTGCTCACACTAATTGTGTGATAAGTAATATTTATGTATATTTTACAAATATTTTTGATCACACAAAATCATAAAATGATTCCTCCTATCCAGGCTAATCTACAAACAGTTATGTCACCCATAACAGTCAAGAATTTCTTTATATTGAAGTTCAGACATTACCTAATCCAAACAAAAACATCTCATCACAGGTCAAGAGACTCCCATTTTTATGTAAGAATCGTTCTGGTTTGAAGGAGTATGGATCTTTCCACTTATGCGGATCATGATGGACTGATGTTAGACTCAAGAGAACTGTTGAACCCTGAAAATTTTCAAAACAAAAATTTATAAATGATTAGTCCATTAATATTTTAATTTTATTTCAAACTAGTGTCACATAAATAATTTAAATTTCATGCACTATCTTAGTAATTAATAGTAATTTTCAGTGTTAATGTTAATTATTATTCACTTGTCAACATTGTTTAAGTCAAATTTGTTTTATGTGAACAAAAACAATTTAAGCTGAACATTTTCCAAAAGAGTCAACCATATTTTCTATTATCTACAATTTACCTTTAACAATCTACAAATTATGCTTTATTGATGACTACATTTTGTATTTATCTTCAATATGAGAAGAGGAAAAGGCAGGGTGAAGAAACAGTACATGTTGCATTAAACCAATGGAGTGATTGTTTTATTTTGTACTATTTTGGTAAACACTGGACATAAGATTCTAATAAACTTATCGAATTCATCTTCCATAATAGAATTTACAAAATAAAAACAGGTAATTTATAATATAACACTCAGTTTCAACAGTTAGTTACACAGACTCATTTTTTAGAAGGCTTCAACAGTTCTTGAATTTTCCGAGCATAGTAAGAGATACTTTGACAATGTATAGTTTAACATTTGTGATTTGCATTTTGTATTAGTGAACATTTTCTTAACCAAAAGAGAGATGCTTATATGTTTGCTGGTGTTACCAATAGTTTTAATGATGCCAGTTTTCTTAAAGTTAAACGTACTGCTCTCATATCTATGACATGGTTACTAAAAATGAAAATCAGAATTCAGTTTACAAATATGATAATGTAACTATTACTATCCAGACCACTTTTAATTTCAACACCTTATACGATCCAGTAGATGTTAGGGGTGGGTGGATCCAGGGCCGGCTTTTGAAATATGCTGCCCCTAGGCACAATTTTTATGCCCCCCCAAATTTCTTTAGAGATTGTTCCTCCATTTTATATAAGAATGGTAACAGCTGAACATTCTCGTTCCTTGGAATGTCAGTATAGTAGCCTGCATGGAAATAGCACCACCAACGTTACACTGCTTGCTTACAGCGTAACACTAAGCAATAGTTTCACTTTCTTCCAAAAATGCTACACAGTAGTAAGTAGACCTACTTAATGTAAAGAATACAATGTAATTTTAAATTAAATATTTACTTTGTTGTCAATGAGCTTCCATTAAAATCAGAATTAAAATTATTTTTAATTTTTATTTTGTACTTTAAAGAGTTCAAAATTCTAAAATAAAAGAATGAAAAAACAATGACACATTTTGAAGGTTCATAGATGCCTACAGCAGACATTTTATAGATAAAATTTAACGTTATTTAAAGTAAAAAACATGTTAAAACGTTTTGTTTTGATTTTGTAAGATAGTGTAATGTAAGTTATTTTCGCTGGTTAAATTGTGCTTTATTGTATTTTTTTTACATAACATTTTATAGTGAAAAAGTTTCTAACACATTATTAACAATTAATTTTCATAACTTATACATAAAAATCAATGCAACACATCAGATTCAGTTTGTTTGAACGAATTTCGTACACATATTGTGTCTCATGCTCCCCCTGTTTAATTATTGAGGAAACACCGCAACACTTGTGACTATGAAATATTCTATTCTTATTTCCTCCATTATTGTCATTAATAATTAAGTAAAAGATCAGCACTATAGTATAAGACGTTACATGCACAAGCAGCATAAAAATAATAGTATGTATAAATGGAAAAATGAATTGAATTTCTTAAGAAAATATGGATAATTTTATAAGAAACCATACGAATTCCTTATAAAATAAATAATAAATTCCTTTTATATATATTAATATTTTATAAATATTTAAATGTAGAATTTAAATTTATAATTCTATATTTTATAAATTTTATAATTAAAATTTTCCTTATTTTATAAAGTATAGAATTTCTTATGACTATTATAAATAAGCAGTATGTTGAAAAACTCACCTCAAAATAGGCTTAGTCACACAATTATCACTTTGAAAAGTGGTTTCGTTATAACATTGAGCACATGCATAACACTCCTGGAGAAAACATTCACACATAGTTTTTTATGTTTCAATAAAAATAAAAAATACTACGCTTTGCTATAGACATGTTTACCACCTATAGACATGTTTACCACCGATATACACTTTTTAAGGCTCCTGTAGTAATTCATCTTCGGATTCACTAGACTCGGGTTCGCTGTCACTACTCACACATACGCGTATGATGAAGGGCTCCACTATGGTGTCTCTTGTGCACTGCTTTGAGTAATTGGCTTCTTGTAGTGCCTCTGAATGTCTTTCGCACTTCGCCCAGTCTTACTGAGTTATCCTGTCCAGAGCTTTGTGTGCAAGTTGTTTAATATCAGCTAATATGAAACTTATATTCTTGTTTGCAACATACCATTTAACTTGGTCCCATGTCAGCCCGATCAGATTCTATTGACAATGATATGGTGGGAGGTGTTGCTGTATGTCCCATTTCATTTACCAGTTGATCCAATTTGTATGTCTTCTTGGCCGTTCGGATCTCTTCTTTAGAAAGAGTTCATCCCTGGTTTCAGCTGGGGAAAATAAAATTCCCTTCTTACGCAGCCACTCCATGATACCCGCTTTATGGCAGTTTGAACACAGTGGTTTATCTATTTGTACAGAATGATAGCTGGCATTATCCATCACGATGGCAGAGCCTCTTACAAGGAACACAACATACCAACAAACCAGGTCTTAAAAACTTTAGCATTCATTTGTAGTAGTCAGATTTAGTAGCAGATTCAGCTGAATGCTTACTGCCATGAAAGACAATTTTGGCACCTACTATGAAACCTGTACTTGCGGATCCAACATGTGCAACAATCAGCCAGCCACCTCTACCAGTAGGTACTTTCAGCCTACTGTTCCCTCTGGATTCTTGCCAAATGTATTTATCCATAAGATTCTGTGATATCCTGGCTTCATCTAAATAAATTATAGGCCCTGTTGTCCTCTATATGTAGTATATGCATAGTTCTCAAAATCTTCGCTCTCAAGGCAGCAATGTCTCTGCACTCCATTAAATATTTTTGTCCATCCTTGCTCTTCTTAAGCTTAAAACCGAGCACTTTCAGAAGGCAAAGTACGGAGGCTTCTGAACCAGAATATTCAATTTTCTGATAGTGTCAGCTTGAATTTTGTTTGCAGTGGGGTATTCCCCTCTGGTTGTACTATTCTAGTACGGTGCTGTGGACTATTCGTTTATTAAAATCGTCCAGTTAAGTGTTTTTGTGTTCCCGTTTATACCCTTTCCTTGGAGAATTGAACACAACACTCATGCCTTGATCATCTGCTGACGTAATGGTATTGCTAATAAGTTGCACCGATTTTTCAGAAATGCCAAACCTTCCGTGGTCAATTTTCAAACTTGTGCAAAGTTTATGTTCCTCTTGGCTTCTTCATTATACACACGATTTTTAAAAAACTTTTAAACATTTGCTACGATGACTTTACTTTGTTTTCTAATGTCCTCTCGGCCCACACGTTTATCATTGCTTGTACCTGAACTAAATGTAGTATACTGTTCCTCAATATCACTCATAATAAATACAATGAACGAAATAAACTGATACACACTGGCTACACCCAAGAAGTAAATCGATCACATGAAACACACAAAATGTCTGTCAACAATACTAAGGATGTTAAATATGTTGGATGTTGTTTGTTGTTAATTAGTCTCTTCGTCACCTTGTCCACCCAACCTACTAAGAATGGGGTACTGTAACTGAAATGGGATTGGCTTTTGCCACAACATTGACAATTTTGTTTACAGAAATTGCTCAATCCTATTTATCTTTGTGCAATGGAAGAAGTTCGCAGCGCGGCCAGTAAACATTCATACTTTTGAGGGGAGTGTAAAAATGACAGACATCCATAAAAATGTCAGACAGCAATATTTGCCAAAAAGACATGCTGACAGGGTATATGCAATTTGCATGCCAAAAGTGTACCTAACAGAACTTCCGAACCATATGGCTTCGGAACGACTGTGTGGAGAACAAAAGCAGGGCCTTCACCACAGTACTGTGGGCCTGAGGTTTGACACCCCGAACTCGTTTGACGTTCAGGTAGACTCAAATTCCACTGAAGATGGCAGCCAGTGATGCTGCTGAAACGTTTGGTTTGTTTGTAAACCCTGGACCACGGCCAGACACCCTGGTACATACTCTAATATAAAAAACAGGTTCATTTACAAAAGGGAAAAGACAGTGAGTATGAAAAAATTGAAGTGACAACAGCAGGCATGGTCAGCGTTCTCAGACAACTGTCAGTCTGTAGGATAACCACCACGAAGAAGACAGTAAAACTTTAAAGTACGTAAGTTCACTGCACGAAAAGACATAAAGTAACTGACCTAACAGTACTTTGTAAAGTTAGGGTGTGTATTGCTAAAAGCTATACACATAAGAAAAACCAGCACATTATAAATCGTAGTTTCAGAGGAGTGCAAATTGTAGTAAAATAAAACACACAAAGGTCTTATGTCAAGAAAGAGGAGAAACACAAAGATAGAAATTCTGTAGATATTTACACGAAAACAAAAAATATGCTGCCAACTCATAGAAATTTTTATAGTTCAAATAATTGGCGTCCAGCATTTAACTGAGTTATGTTACCCACAACTAATTATTTCTGATAAAAAATTCCTTTATGCGATACACATAAATAAATTTTAAATGTGCCATATAAAGTGGATATATGAAATTTGCTTATTTATCACTGCTAAAATGCTATGGAATGTAGTAGCTGGGAACAGTTCATGGTGAGGAGCATGGAGGAGACAGGGAGAAGCAGTGAAAGTTTGTGACCTTGATGGGACTACTTCCATGCAGGCTACTATAGCTCCTAATAAACTTATGAATCTAAATATCACTATAATATTGACAACTCGGAACACAATGTTTGTTTGTAGCCTATAGGTGGGATGAAGTGGGATGAAGCCTATAGGTGAAAGCCGGTTTAGGCTGTAAGGTAAAACTTTACGTTTTTACTTATAAAAAACATTGTGTTCCGAGTCGTCAATATTATAGTGATATTTAGTTAAGTAACGGACACGTCATGGACAACGAAATCCAAGAATTATGAATCTATTTATTTTTAATGTAAAAATTTTGGTCGTATAATAGAAAAGGCCCCAGATTTATGAGAAAGATTCAGTGTCAGCAATTATGAAAAAATAACTCACTGTGCATGTAAAGAATTAATAACACCTTGGACTTTAAACACCTATTCACAACACAGAATTTAATAAGGTCGATAACTTGAAAACAAGGAAACACAAAGTCACCAAAATACAGTTGTACTGTCACTAAATTAAAATAAACTTTGTAAGATAGTGAGCTGAGATGCAACCATGCCTGTATAGACTTGTCATCAGTCACTCAGGTTTGCACTCGCACATGAATTATTTGTGCTCGGTGATTAGAACAGGCAATAAATTTATCTGTCTGTACTGAAAACGCAAAAATTAAATATGTACCACAGTATATTAAATAATAAAGCCTTTACTTTAGTACCATAAGTAATTTCTAACATGTAAGCTATTTTTTAATTATATTAAAATATTATTTCTTTTTCCCACCCTCCAAAAGGTGCCACCCCTACACACGTGCCTACTGTGCCTAGTTACAAAGCCGCTCCTGGGCGGACCCATAGTCCGATTGAATGCCATGAATTTGAACTTATCATTTTTTACTAAATATAAGTAAATCACTACCAACTCAGAACACAAAGTTTTTTATGGGTAAAAACATAAAAGTTTTACCTTATAGCCTAACCAGTTTTCGCTGTTAAAAAGCTTCTTCCTCTTTAAAAATTGGTTCAGGCTATAAGGTAAAACCTTTATGTTTTTACCCATAAAAAACTTTGTGTTCCAAGTTGGTACCGATTTAATTACATTTAGTTAAATTAACAGGCACGTCATGGACAACGACATCCAAGAATTTATCTTTGTTACCCACTATGCCTCCTGGATTGTTCACTACTATGTTCTTAACAGTAACCATCCACATCAATTTAGGAAAATATTTTTCCAAACACATGGAAAAATCATGAAACACAATTTTAATTAAAACTTGTGCAGCATCACTCTCAGATATATATTATATTTCATAATAACTCAAATGTTCTTGTTTCAATGGCATACAATGTGTGTTTATATGATCTTGTTAATACTTTATTATGAGTATTAGTTCTATATTATTCCAAAATAAAACTAAAAACAGTATATTTAAGAAAACTTTATGCTTTAAATGTTGTTACAGCAAATGTTTGTATAAAACTTCAACTGTTATAGATCTATTATATAAACCTCAAAAGTTTCTTGTTAAAAGTTTGTTGCAATTTTAACTGTAATCTGCTCTAATTTAAAGAAAACAATTTACATAGTATTTTTTTTTTTTAATACGGATTTGGGAAAACATCATACCTTACAAAACATTTCTTGGCATAACTCAACGATTCTTCTCCAACTATTTTACTTATTTACTGAAGAAAATGATGGTGTGATGATACTAAGGATGTACACAAAGGTCAAACACATGATTAGTACTATCAGTATGTATAATTATGGGTTATTACCTTTGGAATGTAATACCCCCCTAATTCTGTATCCTTTAATACTCGTCTAGGGCCAGTCACAGGAGTAACATGCATGAATCTCTGAGACTCTAATAATACTGCATCAACATATGGCATTCTGAAAGGTAATAGTAATATAACATTAGTACAATAACAAAAATAATATGAAAAAGTAATACAGTAGACTCTTGGCTATCCGACTCCCGACTATTCGACCTCCGGCCTATCCGACCCGACCCGCTACTCAAAAAAAAAAAAAAAAACGGTACGTATGCAGTATTTCCGATCCGATTACTAGCGCCTTCAAACGTCATGTGAGCAATCCTGCCACGCGGGTGAAGGCGCTTGCGCATGAATCACCAGTTACCAATACAGTACGCCAATTGATTCATGTTGTGACAGGAAAGTTTCGTGTTCCTACTTGAATGTGTAACAGGTGCAACAGTCAGTCTGTATCCAGAAGTGTCAGTCCATGCGGTTCAGTCGTTCGTGGATTGTTAATTTGTTATAAAGCGTGTATACAGTATTGTTGGTGGCTTTTATTTTTAAGTGAAATATGGGTGACAAACGAAAGAAAGTGGTAGTAACTTTGGAAGAAAAACTGCAAGCAATAAAAAGAATGGATTCTGGTGAGTCGGTAAACAAAATTGCACTGGAGTTAGGAGTTGGAAAAACTACTGTGGGTGATTGGCGAAGAAATCGCGCAGAGATTGAAAAATGGTGTTCTACGCAAGCAAGTGGCGTGAAAGTTAGAAAAACTATGCAAAAAGGAAAACATGTGGAAGTTGAAGAGGCTTTATATCTGTGGTATGAAAATGTGTGGGGGAAAGGATTGACAGTTTCAGGCCCCTTGCTCCAAGAAAAAGCGATTCAGTTTAAAAAACAGATCGAAGGAGACGATGGTGAGTTTACTGCCAGTGACGGGTGGCTTGATCGCTGGAAGAAATGTTTTGGTGTTCGTCAGATGACGATTAGTGGTGAAGCATTGTCTGCTAATAAGGACCCTGTCCTTGACTTTAAAAAACACTTTTTTGACCTGCTTGATAAGGAAGGTATTTCCGGAGAACAAGTGTACAACTGTGATGAGACGGGTTTGAATTACCGTATGTTGCCATCTAAAACACTAGCGTCTAAACAGGAAAAGCCCACACCAGGGTTCAAGAAGAGCAAGGACCGCGTTACAGTTTTAGCTTGTAGTAACGCAACCGGAAACCACAAGTTGAGAGACCTTGATTGGAAAATCTCGCAAGCCTAGGGCTTTTAAAAATCTTAAAGATTTAAGTTCTTTGCCCCTGCATTATACCCATCAAAAAAAGGCGTGGATGAATGGACAAATTTTCAAAAATTGGTTTGAACAGGAATTTGTGCCACAAGTTGAAAAACATTTAGCTGAAAACAATTTAACAAGGAAAGCAATCCTAGTTTTGGATAACGCTCCTTCACATCCAGCAAATGACCTATTAAAAGATGGAGACATAAAAGCTTTGTTCTTGCCTGCAAATGTTACATCTATATGTCAGCTAATGGATCAGGGAGTGCTCCAAGCTTTGAAAAAGAAATATCGACGTAGGCTACTAAGCTATATCATCGCGACAATTGATAATACAGAAGTTGCGACGGCACTACAGTCAGTAGACATGCTTGACGTCATCAGATGGGTGTCCGAGGCATGGGATGAAATTCCATCTTTAACACTTGTGCGATCGTGGAAAATTTTGCTGGATCACAGAGCCAGTGATAAGTGGGAAGAGGTAGAACAGCAATGTGATGTGGAAAATGCAACTGATAACACTGCGCTTGTATCGCTGTTAGAAAAAGTTCCAGGATGTGAGGAAGCTTCATTGGAAGACATCACAGAATGGTTGGCAAAGGACGAAATCGAAGAAATTGCAGACGAAGATATTGTAGCGATGGTATTAAATGAACAGCCGATTGAAGAGGAACAAGGTGATGAACCCTCCTATCGTATAACCCACTCCGAAGGCCTGAAGGCGATCGAGACGGCAGTGGAATACATTGGCCAGCAAGAAGAAGCAACACCAGCAGACATCATATTGTTACGACGGTCTACTCGATCGTCGTAGGTACAGTGGAAACAAAATAAGTACAAGACACCAATTAAGTCACTAATCACACCTTTAATTGTTACAGTAAAACAGTTCATAATTAACAACACAGTCTACAGTAAATCAAATGAAAATTGTACACACGCAATAAAATGTCCACAAATATTAAAACTCAATTTTATTACAATTATACCATCTGATTATAAAACGCAACACTTCAATAATAACTACTTGAACGTACACAGTAATAACTCGAACCGCTCTGGAAATATATCGCACTAATACTCTTGAACCGCACTATCAAATATCTCGCATTGAACTGAAAAACTAAGGCCGCTACCCGATGTATTTATAGTCACGCTCACACACCAGAAGCTTCCAAACTGCATCTTATCTCTCGTGAACTACGTAATTACTACACCCTTGACACAGTCCGAGCGCCCGAGCGAAGCCCGGAACAGTCGAGAAAATTCTCACAAAATGCGTCTAGTTGCACGTACACCACACGCTTACATCAAGATCTTCTGGCATATTCGATAAACGCATACATTGTTCTGTGCTGTCGTAGCAATATGTTTACGTAAGTGGAAGAATATAGCGGCAAGGAAATTAATGCGAGGAAAGAAGCAGGTCTCAATTACAGACTTTTTCAAACCTTAGACAATGTAAGTTTCACTTGTTCTTTCATTATACAGTACGTAGTTTTAGGTTATTATAATTTGATTTATATTAACATCTAATTTGGTTGAAAGCTTTCGTATAAATTAAAACTCATAGTAAAACTCATTCAACTTATTGTTAACTACACATTTTGTTTCGTCCTTCAAATAAAGGTTTTGTGAAAGATACTGTAGTTGCAAATTCTTATTTCATTTCTTTCTAATTCATTTATTACTGTACGTCATTTATAAGGACAAACTGATATGACGTACGCATCCAAATAGCAACAAGTACAGTCAACGCAATAGGGTGGCGGTCATTGACCTTACAGAGGTTGGTATGCCTACGGCTCCGGTGTATCCGACTTTTTTGCTATCCGACCCGGCCGACCGCCACATTAGGTCGGATAGTTGAGAGTCTACTTAACTGTAAAAAAATTAGTTTTGCTCTACATAAAATTGAATAAACTAAAATTGTTACACCATCATATATAATATGATAGCAGCATAATTACAATACAGTTAGACATAAATATAGTCTGAGTGTCATATGAGGAAACTGATAATTTTAGGAATGATTTTGCAGGTTAAAAGAAAGTGAAATTTTTATTAAACATATGACCAAAATTGTTTGTTTTCCAATTACAGTTACCAGAAATTTTCACTGTTTCTAGTACAAATTTTTATTAATATGATACTGAATTTCTAAAGACACAGTTTTTATGGGATATGAAATTAAAAAAAAACACTCTCATATTTTCTCTACTAATTTATCTCTAAAAATTGTGTCACTACAAATTTTCAAAATTTGTAATAAAAGTAAATAACTACCAATAATCAAAACATTGGTGTTTGAAGTAATTAATATAATTAATATAATATATAATTAATATAATTAATATTCAATTATATGTTTACCAGTGTTTACCTTAATTGATAAAAAAAATATATAGCAAATGAATGACTTTTATTCAAAAAGCTAACAAAAAACTGAGCAATTATTATAGTTATAAACTTAATAAAAATTGTTGAACTCCAGGCTGACGTCTTATAACACCTGACAATCACTCTGCCTGCCACTCACTACTGTGCTCCTGACAATATGGTTGCAATCCTATAGTTCAGTTACTGCGGATTGGATTATGTACAAGCAACAAAATTTACAGCATGTACAGTATAAGAGCTGCAATTGTAAAACTAAAATTTTATAAGCATGAAATTCAAACTTTTTTTATTAAGTGGTAAAATAAATAAAGGAATTTTCTGGTTATGAAGTTTAGTTTAAGATGTGTGTACATTTCAAAGAGAGGATTTTGATTAAAATTGATTGTATAAAATTGATTCAAAAAGTAAAACTTTTCACTACCTACTCAAGGCTGGAAAACTTCAAACAAAGAAATACATGAATTTCAGATTTTAACAAGAAAGAAATGACAATTTTTATCATCCTCGAACTATCTTTCTCAGAATCAAAAAATTGTGAGAAACAGATTTGTTTGTAAACTCCGAAGTTTGTCTATCTGAGTTGTCAAAGCAACTCTTATTGAGGAATATTTGGGTAAAACTTCAATGCTCTGTTTTTACATGACATGAGATATATAAAAATTATACAATTATTGCATTTAAGTGAAAATTTGTTTTATTCCATTATACAAAATTTGTAGAAAATAAGCTAGTAAACAATTTTGAAGTTCTAAAAAATTTTGAAATATAATTTTCATATCAATGATGAAAACCTTATTTGACCGCTTGGTGAGTAGCTAACACAAATTATTATTGTTTAGTTTTCAGCCTGAAACCTTCTGACCTAATAAATGATTAATAAATTTAAGATTTCTTCAATCTAGATGATTTAGGAAGGGCGATATCAACACATTATGAAGAAATTCCTTTTCATTCCCTTGTAAATTCTAAAAACTGAGCATTCTTTGTAAAACTAAAAATCTTCGTTCAGGGTTACTCTTCTTACAACTTCCTTCACCTTTAATGACAATGACATTGAAAATTGTATTTACAGTACAGCCTCTCATATCTGGATTTCTCGTGTCTGGAATCTCTCATAACCAGAAAGAAAATTAGAAAAAATACAAATTCAAAAAATTTAGTACTGGTTGTTCATTTTAAGATTTGTTAATGGTAATATTGTTGTAAGAAAACCAGTCAAAACAGTCTATAAATAGAACCTATGACACAACCTTAGGAAAACTAGGTATGGTTATTTTTGTTTTTACCACTAAACAATGGTTCATTTAGTGGAATTTGTATAAGAATGGTGTAAACATAATACAGGTACAACAGCCTGACCAGTCCATCCTAGGCTATTGTACTGTGAAGTTACTTTCATTTGTGTCTGTTATTAAAGTTCTTGTTGGACAGTGAAGTTACTTTTACAGTAGTTTAAAAGTGTTGTGGTTGAGTTCATGACTTTTTTACTGTGTTTGCCACTTACAGTGCATGTAAATCACTTCTGATGTTATCACGAAGGAAACAAGTAGTGATTACAATTGAAAAAGCTGGAAGCCATAAACAGGACTGAAAAGGATGAACTGCTGCATACTGTGGCAGCTGATTTAGATGTTAATGTTTGGATGAAGTGAAAAGAAAAATTAATAAACCCTGCAAAACCCTGTAGTGGGCAACCACATTGTAAAGTTATGAAGAACATTAAATACGAAATTTTAAATGAAGCTCTATATGTCTGGTTTCTTAAGAAAGAGAAAAATCTCTCCCTCTGTCAGGACATATTGTACAAGAAAAAGCAAAAATTCTGGCTTCTAAACTAGGTGATAGTTATAAAGTGTTCTGTGCTAGTTCCGGTTGGTTAGACAGATGGAAATTTCACTATGGCATTAGACAATCAGCTATAAGAGGAGAATAATTATCAGTCATAAAAGTGGAGCAAGTGAATTTAAAGAAATGTTTTAAAAAATAGAGAGGTATACGAAGAATCAAATAATACTGATGAGATGGGCCTTAATTTAAAGATTCTACCTACAAAAAGTGTTGTTAGTAGAGGAAAAAAAGCACCTGTTACAAAAAAAGTAAAAAAGGTAAGTTCTCTCTTGTATAGTAATGCATGTGATTATCATCTTCAAATTATGGTTATAGGAAAATATAAAAAAACCACGGGAAACTGAAAACATTAATCCAAGTGCACTGCCAGTATATTACAGAAGCTAGAAAAGTGGATGGATGTCATCTGAATTGTTTAAAGAATGGTTTCATTGGAAGGTTGTACCGAAAGTCACCAGATTCTTATCTTTTAAAAAACTGCTACCTAAAGCAATCCTCATCTTGGGAATAGTCATTCGCACCTATATATTACCAAATTAGGATCTAATGAAATTGTGGCTTATTTCTTTCCATCAAACATGACCAATATGTCAACCCTAGACCAGGGGATTATTGAAAACTTTAAAATAAATTATACAAAATTATTGTTACAGTTCGTAGTAACTAATGAATCGTAGTCTTTCTTAAACAGTTTAAAATTGATTAATATAAAACATGTAATCTTCTGGGATACTGAAGGATGGAATTTGGTGAAAAATTGACACTCATGAATTCATGGAACAAACTTAATGATGAGAAATGTAAAGACACTGCTGATGAAGACACTTCTGGTCATCTTGTGGAATTAGTTCATCAGATTGATGGTTGTGAAGACATGACTGAAACTGAGATTTCTGCATGGATTAGCAGTGACATTGAATGCGATCTCACTGACCAAGAGCTTATAAACATTGCAACCAAAAAATAAGAGGAAGAACCCAGTGATAGCGAAAATGATGATTCACATTCAACACCAGAGGAAGGATTTAGGCATTAGAGGTAAGTTACTGAAGTCTGTACTAGACTGTATGTTAGCATGATGTAGTGAAAATTTTATTCATAAATATGATAAAATACTTAAAACTATTTGTAACTGTCTCGAAGGTGACAATGAACTACGTTGGAAAACATGAAAATGTAACAGCAACTGACATAATATTCATTAAGTGGTGGTGTGATTTAGCAGCCAAATGATGGACAGCTAAGAAAAAACAAACTACTATTAACACATATTTTGAAAAAACTGTATACAAAGTTAAAAAATAATGTATTTAATTATAAATACTGTATTTATTTACATCTTGATTGCAACATCAAACAGTACAATATTAAACATTATAGCGTAATTTATTTAAAATACTGTTATAACAGCCTGAAGGATAATCATATGGCACAGTGGAAGCAAAATACAAACACCAATGAAGTCACTTTATTAATTTTGTCAAACTTTAATTTGTTAGTCACAAATAAGAATTTGTTATCTACAAGGTACTCTCATACAATAATTCAAGTTAACATTGCCCACACACAAGAAGAATGTTACCTATAAAAGTTCCGCACTAATTATTAACACAATAATAACTTTCTACTAATCCACAACAATCACTTCATTTGCACTCTACAATAATGCCAGGTGTAACAAACTAACTAAGCCAGCCGCTGTTGCTTTATATAGCTTGCAGTTGTTCCACAATAATTTTCCGTTCTTTTAGCGTCATGCCACCATAATATGCATAGTTACATGTACTAGAACAGTCTGAAGTGGTACTTGACTGCACAGCCTTGACAGAGACACTGGACCTACTCGACTAGCCAAGAATCATGTAGAATGACACTCGACTTTTCAAGAGCATTACATAATTGTGGTAACACTGCCCCCTCCTTAAGCCTGTTCATCCCAAACTGGCAAACCGTCTCTGCAATACTACTTGGCCAGGCAATCTAGTTGAATGACCTTGAATTTCTGCTGTTCTTCCTGTTGAATCCAATACACAACATTGTTGATTCTTTTTTTCACAATACAAGGCCTTTCCTGTTAGTTTGAAGTTTAGGTGAATGACCACGATGGTGTGTTGGGTTGCACAACCAAACCTGATATCCTTCTTCGAAACCCCACACTATTACTGTGCCATATTGAGTTTTCATTTTACCATTGGCTATCTTCAGCTGTCCTCTTATCAAATAATTAATTTATCACAGTTGCTTTTCTAATTGTGAGAAATAGTTCTGCAGTTCTTGGAACTGAATCTCAGGTGATCTGACTATCAAGTCCCCAGGAAGATGAATCTCCCGCCCAAACACCAAATTTTCTGGAGTCATGCTGGTCGTGTCATGTACTGATGACCTATATGCCATTTGGAATAATGGTGTACACTGGTCCCAGTCTGTTTGTTTCTCATCAGCAGCATTTGACAGATGCTGCTCAAGTGTCCTATTGAACCTCTCAACAATTCCGTCGGACTGAGGATGGAGAGGCGTTGTCATTGAATTTGAATTCCAAGTAAATGGCATAATTCTTTAAATCCTCTTGACTCAAAATTCCTTCCTTGATCTATATGGATTTCCATAGGGCTTAAAAATAGCAACAGAAGTTGTGAACTAACAACTTTGTCACAGTGGTAACCTCCTGATTTAGAATTGCACATGATTCCACCCACTTAGTAAAGTAGTCACCTATAACCATGATGTAATGGTTTAAATTGTTAGTAACTGGGAAAGGTTCAGCAATGTCTATGCCATATTTCTTGAATGGTAGTTCAACGTAATACTGTTTCATTTTCCCCCTGCTTCTGGATTGTGGGACGTTGCTTGCAGCACATATCTCACATTCCGACACCATTCTTCTACATCGTGGTGAAGATGAAGCCAACAGACTCATTTCTGTATTTTGTCACTTGTTTTATTAACACCAAGATGGCCTCCAGACGCTCCATCATGCATCTCCTTCAAAACAGACTGCACTTTATTTTGGGGAACTATCAGCTGCATGGACCAACTGCACTTTCCCAAGACCTTTTAAGCAACCTGTTCTCCAGGTTTAGAGATTCCAATTGTGCCCAGTGGCTCTTCAGCACTTTGGAACCACAGCAGGTGGTGACCAATCCAGGTAGCGACCTCCCAGTTTTGCCATCAAGATCAGTCCAATGTCTTCATCAGTCATCTGTACTTGTCAAAAAATCTTGTGTCACCCAGCCATCTGCCAGGAAATCTACAGTGATGGCTTGAACATGTTCACTTGCATTATGTTCTTCCTTTCTGTACCAATGTCAGCAATTTCTGAGCATTGTTTTTGGGACAAGCCATCTGCATTACCATGCAGGTGCCCCCATCAATGTTGTACCTTCAAGCTGTTGGTAGTAATCGATATAGTTAATTCAGAACAATAGACATGTTATGGACAACAAATTCAAAGAATTTAGCATATTACAGCATTATGTATATTTTATAGTAAGATTGGTCATATGATTTAAAATTAAGCGAGAAATTATCCAATTTCATTACAGTACAGTGTGTCATAGTGTCCTACTAACATATGTGCACAGTATGCCTACTGTACATACTGTACAGTACTCTACTTTTGGAGAATTTGAGTTTTGAACATGTTTTTGGGAACACATTATGTTCAAAAGTTGAGGACCTCCTGTATCTGGTTGTAATTTTTGTACCTGCAGAAACTCTGAAACTGCAGGTTAAACTTAGACATAAACTACCAACTGCTTCAAATCTGTAGACATACTAACAAGTATGTTTAGGTAGTTTAGTTCATCAGTTATGCCTCATATATCTTTTACAGATATTGGAAAGTGGAAAAAACAAAAATCATATCTTTGGGGGGTTGAAAACCTCATTTTAGCCTTTAGGCATGGCCAGTAAGGACTGTTTATATTTAACATTGTAGTTTAGCATATGAGGAAAATTTTTTCATGATTCAGTTATCTAGAATCTTTGTAAGAGGAAAGAAAGATCCTATGTTTGGGGTTTCTTTCACTCCTTTAATCTTATACAATACAAATGGTTTATTGATCTTGTTTACAACCTGAGGAACAAGTGTGCAAATTTCAATTTTGTCAGGTGTTAGGAAGGATTAAAAACAAAAATCACAATTTAGAGGGGTTGAAAACTTGACTTTACTTCCTTATGTATTGCCAATGATAACTGTTTTGCTTAGAATATTATTTTATAAGTGAAAGATATATAATTTGTGTCAAGTTTTAGTTTCCTAGGTATTTTTTTTTTAAGTGAGGAAAATCCCCACTTAACAATAAAATCCCCAACAATAAATTCTTTATTTATGGTTGTAACCCCATTTCATCCCTTAATGGTAGATAATCAAAATTATATACACCTATTTTTCCTAGTTAGGACCTGCGGAATAATTCTGCTAAATTCATCTCTTGAGGATTTTGGGAAGACACATGAGTGAGGGCTTTCACATTTATAAATAGAGATTTTGTTACAAAGTTTTATACCTCTCTATTGTTAAAATCTCCACCATTAGGATTTACACTGTATTTCTCAACATTTATGCACAGTATATCATATCTACAATTTGCCCTTCATTAATTTCGACATCTAATGATTTCAGCAAATTAACATTTTATGTATATAGTGAAATGAGAAATTGAAATCGGTACAGTGTATCCACCTTATAGGAATTAAATTTAAAACTTGGATCCTAATCTAACATAATGGTATAAACAATAATATAAAACTTCTTTTCTACACAGTGGCTAGTTGTAGCTGTTACATATACACATATACACCAAGATGATTAAACAAGTTTAACAAGATTTTATTTGTATACATATGTACTATGCACGCATGGGGGAGGGCAACTTTGTATGCTAACATCTTAAACCCTTTTTCTCATAGTATGTTTGTTCGACAAACCTAGACTTATCCTCCAGGCAAGGATATGAACGAGACCCCAGGACGTGATCAATCTCTTCTTGTACTTTCTTCTGAACTTCAGGATTGAGCAACATAGCCAAAAGTGCAAACCCTAAAGTATTACTAGTTGTCTGTGATCCAGCTATGAAAAAGTCCATGCATACCATAACTAACTGCTCATCTGGAATAAAATATTTGTATAAGCCTGTTACAAAAAAATTGTAAAATACTGCTAACTTTAGTCAGTTAAATCACATAACTAATCTGAATAATTTACTTTATTAAACACACAAAACATATACACAGTTATGAATGAATATTGTAGCACAACGAAGTTTTTACCTCATTAAACAAAATAAGATCATATAGGAAAAAAATGGAAGAAGTCATCTGGAAGGAGTAATATCAACTTAAATAAAAGTAGCAGAGAAAAGTAATTACAATCATCAATAAAAGAACTTAACAGAACTACACAAATCGATTCAAAGAATTCACATATAGTCAATTTATAGCCAAAAAGTGTTAAAAAACAAATAGTAGGAATAACATATCAATAAAAAAATTAGTAGACCCAATAAGATACGGAGTAGTGAGGAGTAATAGCCGAGGACAAATAAATTAACATGACAATCTTCAAGATATGAAGTAGTGAGGAGTAACAACCCATAACCAATGAATTGAAATATTAATACCAATGAATAGCAAAACACCTAAAAAACCTATTGTAAAGACAGAAACCTCTATAGCAGCAAACCACGTAAATGGAAGAACTTAAACCATATTAGCTATACCAATTTAGAACCAAAACTAATAAAATAAGAGAATCCAATACAAATAATGAGAAATGTTGGAACATTAATTATAACTAAAATAAATGTGATTAAGGGGAACACCCCAAACCAGTTTTAAAAAAGGACAACAAAAAGACAATTATTAATATAAAGTTTTAATGTGTTGATTAATATAATTATTTTGTGTTATTATTTTTGTGTATACTAGGAAATACTAGATGTTAATATATAAGAATTTATTGTATTTGAACCATGTTAATTAATGTTATATTTTGTAAAGTAAGGAAAGGCAAAATAATAATTCAAACGACTCATAAATAATACAGCAAAAAATATAGAACTAATAAGATGAATTCATAATACCATTGCTAGTAAAATTGAAAATTGACGACCAAGATTCAACTTTGACCATATAAACTAAATCAGAGAATATAAATTTATAGAACCTAGATTAAATTGATTTAAATTATCACCTTCAGAATACAAATATTTTATCCTAATGATAGCAACGACATATAATAGTGATTAAAGGAATCAACAAGTAAAATTGACTTAAATGGTGATTGTACTAGAGAAGGCCTAACAGCAATAAGCCAGCACTAGTAAAATACAAATAACTTGTTAAATATTTAAAATAATAGCCAGACATAAAAGGTAATTACCAAGGGTTTAATTAGTAATCAAGTGTGAGTAAAATTGTAACATAAAACCTATTGGAAACCATTTAATATGTATTTATGTGAATCAAAATAAGGCCTATAGATAAATTTCAAAGAATGTAATTCTGAAGCTTAATTCAAACCAAACCAGATCAAATTTAGTATTAACTTGTGTAAAACAAAAACAGGAATATTGTTCTATAATTAGAATTACATAAAAATACTAAACAAATAATTTATAGCCAATTAAATGTAAAATATGACAGTTTTTTCAATAAGATTGAATTATTTGATAGGAACAGCTGATCGATGAACAATGTGAAATGATACCAAAATCTTATAGAATTTTATATATGAAGGAACAAAAATCAATTAGTTGATTGTTAAAAGCCAAACGAGACGGACGTGTCAGAATACATCTCAGAGAATTGTGAACGGAAATTTTTGACTAACACAACCAAGATATATGATGATTTACAACAGTTATAAAAGAGTATGAAATAAAGTGACTAATAATATAATAACGATCATTGAAACCTTAACTAAATCAAATCATACTAAATTAAACTACCACTACATATAGACACAAGTGAAGAACCAAATTGAACTCAAATAACCAGACACCGAGTGAAGGGAACCTTTTCGACATAACACTACTATTACCGAACCAAAATCCAGTGGGTAAATAATACTACACTCTACAACTTGTGGATATTCCAAGAACAACATCACTGAAGAGGAATTAACCAATGGAGACATTTATTAGAACAAAATCTTGGAGCTGAATTTACATCGCAGATCAACTCATCGAGGCGGCCATTGTGATTCCATTCGAAGAGGATGCTGGGAGCATGACGAGTGACATCAGAGAAACCAGCTGTATCGTAATATTCACATTTTATATATATTATACTTTATTATTTTGTCTGTTTCATGAATAATTTTTTTAATACTTTGTAAGTATTGAATTCTCTTGCCTTTCCTGACTATTTCTACAGTTAAAAGAACCCTTATACTATTGAATATTTATTTATAAGTACTAATCGAACTGGAACTTGATTTCGAATCAGATTCAAGCCAGTCGCGGCAATTCAAACCATTACTTTGAAACTAATAAACTTAATTATTGTTTAAACGTTGTTTTATTGATGATTATTTGAGTCATAAATTAAATTACATTAATTATTAAATATTAACGTGAACTTCTGAAGGAAAGGAACGAGCAGAAGAAGAAGTACAGATACTGAATCGGCTGCTACATGCAATCGGTTTGGCCACGATAATCCATTTAACATGAAGAAACAAATAATTCTTCATCAGAGCTAACACAGTTATTAAACAGTATTTTTTTATTAATTGAACATAAACAATTAAAACAATTATACCAATTAAAATTAATTAATGACATAAAAAATAACAAATAAAAATAAAAAAATAAAAAAATTTTATTAACCAATTATTATTTAAAATATATATTATTTGTAAAAATTAACTTTGTTTTATTACAAATTGGCGTTTCCAATGTGGAGCTTATTAAAACATTCATCAATAACTATCGTTTTATTACAAATTGACGCATCCAACGCATGGGACTTTTCACCAATGGACAAAACACTACATTTGTAATAACTTCTGTTTTATTACAAATTGGCGCTCAACTTTAGGGGCTTAAAATAGGAATTGGTAGGCCTATAAGATAAAGACGAATTGCTCAATTTCCTGTTTTAGCTTGGCAGCTGTTAACCAGTCAGGAAAGTCATCAAAATGCCGAAGAGATCAACATCGAAGAAAAGGGCGACAGAACTAGAAAAGGAGATAGACATGGAGAACAAGGAGGCAACTCCAGTGGAAGATTTGGAGATGTTATTACCTCCGGCGGAACCTAACAACCCATACAACAACAAGAGGAACAACCGGAAAAACCAACAAACAGAGAACGCAACTATGCAAGAAATGTTCTGGATAATGATGGAAAAAATGGAAGAATTGAAAGGAGACAATCAATCCACAAAGGAAGAATTGAAGGAGGATAACAAGAAAGCCAGGGAAGAGAATCAGAAGAGCATAGACTCAATAAATTAAAGTATAGAATCCACAAAAGAAGAGTTAAGGAGAGACAACCAATCCACAAAGGAAGAATTGGGTGACCAAATTGGAGAAACCAGTACGAAGATGGAAGAGAAGATGGAAGAAAATAGTAAGAAGATGGAAGAAAATAGTAAGAAAATGGAAGAAAAGATGGGGGAGAAATTGGAAGAATTGAAAGAGGATAACCAACTATTGAGAGAAGAATTAAGGGAGGTTAACCAGGAAAATATGGACAGATTAGACGGAAAGATAGAATCATTAAAGGAGGAATTGAGTCAGAAGATGGTAGAGAACAATGAAACAATCAGCAAAAAGGTAGAAGAGGAAATAACAGTAATAGAACAAAGGATTACAAAAGCTGACGAAAGATGTAGTCAGACTGAACGAGAAGTACAGAATCTTAAAGAAGAAGTAAACACCGAAGTACAGAGTTTTAAAGCAGAGGTAAACACCAAGGTTACAAATATAGAAGATAAACAAAAGGAAGCACGCGAAGAATGGGAAAAAGTGCAAAACCAATTCACAGAAAAGTGTGATGGTATAGAAGCTGCTGTCACCAATATAAATGGCCAGGTTCGCCAGAACCAAGCAGACATAGAAACTTGTCTGAACAGACCAACTAACATTACCCATTGTTCCACTACAGAAAACCGAGAAGGGGTTAATTTCCGGTTATATCAAAGAAAGCCAATGGAGTTTATATCTCGAATAGAAGAACATTTCGCGAAACATAGGAGTAACCGCTGGAATACAAATAAAGAAGTACTCGATGAGTCTTTTAAAGAGATGGCCGATAATTGGTGGATGGCCATTAGAGATGACGTCACTGACTACCAAATGTTTAAGAGATTGTTTAAGGCCAAGTATTGGTCAGAGTCGACGCAAACTATAGCTAGAGACAATATATGCCATGGGGAATATAACCCATATTGGGGTAACACCTTGACCTCATATTTCCTGGGAAAGGTGTGCATAGCCAAACACCTAGAACCTCAAATACCCGAGGAGTGTCTAGTCAGCAAGCTATCCTATCACTACGAGGAGGATATAATTAGGGCACGTAGGAGTAGTCAAATTAAGACCGTACAAGCTATGATGGAGTTACTCGAGATATACGAGCATGAAGACTATTACCGACAGAGTAGAAGAAGAACTGATAGACCAGAATCAAGGAATATTAGTAGCTATGTGAATAACAATCAACATAACGTGAATAACAATCAGTTTAACCCTTCAAACCGGAATAATAGTTACTATAATAATCGCAGTAGTAATAATAATAATAACAATAATAATCATAATAACCACAATGGTGGAAATGACAACCTCCAATCAAATAGAAATACCTATTATCATAACGGTGAAACTAATAGAAATAGTCAGAGAAATTCAAATAAAAAAAAATCGTTACCCTTATCAAAATAACAATAGAAACTGTCAACCAGGTAGTAATTATAATAATAGAACGTACCGACCGAGAGTGAACTATATAAGAGCAGTAGGCAGTGGACAACGGAGGTACCAAAACCAAAGGAGGAATAGTTTCCACGACTACAGAGAACGACAGGTAAACCACGAAGGGGATGATCGGGGAAGTTATGTACACAGGCGAAGTTCCAGCCTGGAGGACCAAAATAGACAACGGAGGAGTAAGGTGTCGTTTGATGATCGCGTGGAGCGACAAGAACCAGCCCAAGGTTTTCAGACCGACGTTGCAGTCGGCCCAAGTAGCAATAATATTCCAGCTTTAAACTAGAGGAGGCGGTGATAGACAATCACAACCCTTCACTGCTCCTATCTACTGGGTATGAACAAGAGTTAAATGAACGAAACGAGAATAAGGAATTTACAATTATTTACAATAATTATCTTAAAGATATCCGAACAGATTTGTTGGAAGAAAACGATATACAAATTAACAATAAAAATAATGAAATAATATACGTAATGGCAGAAGTAGAAGGTATTTCAGCACAAATCATGATAGACACCGGAGCGAATGTCTCAATAATTAGCAATAACGAATTAGACCGTATACAACAAGAATGTCACCGAACATTACCGGTATTACCAATAAATAATGTTGTACTTATAGGCGCCACTGGTCGGCAAAATAAAACGATACGTAAACAAGTATCATTGAACGTTACAAGTAAGGGGGTAAGTTTGGACATGGTGTTTCTCATTGCATCCGGGTTACCATTTAACATCTTGATAGGGTGCGACCTGTTAAGAAGAAACTCTGCTGTTATTGATCTGTGCAGGAAGAAGGTGTCATTGTTTTCAGGAGATTCAACGTGGATAGCCGATTTAATAAGTAACGAAATAATAAATTCCCAACCGGGTCACAACCGACAGATTGAATTAAATTATGTAGCGGATAAATCAGCATACAATAACTTAGTATACCGGGAAACTGAAGATAAACTGTAGACGCAGAAAATACAGGAGATACGAGATTTCCAGTGCGAAAACATGACGGAAAAACTAACTAAATAAACTAAGTAAATCATCTGATCAGAATATACGAGAAATATCGTGCCGTATTTTCTGATGAGCCAGGAAAAGTCAAGAATTATCAATGTAAGATCCGATTTAGAGAACCAGTAGAGTTCAACCATAAATCCTACCCGATAGCGCAATCACTGAAGGAGGCGGTCCGAACTGAAATTAATAATATGATAAGCCGTGATATAATAGAAAGCAGTCAGTCACCATTTACCAGTCCGATTGTGGCTATTCAAAAGAAGAACGGTAAGGTCCGACTCTGTCTAGACGCACGAGAAATTAACAAAATGATTGTAAATGATCGAACTTCGCCCGGAGAAATCGAAGAAATCTTAAAGAAATTTCATGGTACTAAATTTATTACAACATGGGACACCGTGTGCGGATATTGGCAAGTGGAGTTGCACCCACAAAGTCGTCAATACATGGCATTTATCTTCGAAGGGCACAATTACCAATTTAAGAGGTTGCCCTTCGGTTTAGTAAATTCAGTAGCCATCTTTGTGGCCTGCATGGACCAAATACTCGGCTCAGAAGCACTCCAATTTACAACGGTATACGTTGATGATTTGTTAATAACCTCAGCCAACTGGGAAGAACATTGCAACCGAGTGGAGCATGTATTAAAGAAACTCGCCGATAATAATATTACGTTGAAATTAGAAAAATCCAAGCTTATAGCCAAGGAGGTTCAGTTTTTAGGATTCAATCTGAATAACCAAGGAATATCCCCATCCTCAGAAAAAGTATACGCTATACAGAAATTCCCTCAACCTAAGAATCGGAAACAATTGCAATCCTTTTTGGGTTTGTGTAATTATTACCGAAAATTTCAAAGCAATTATTCAGAGCTAACTGCCAGATTCCAATACCAGTTATCTGCTAAAAATAGATGGAGATGGTGTAAAGAGCAAGACGAGACTTTACAATCAATCAAAGATAAGTTTTTAGAAGTAGTAATACTCCATCACCCAAATTTTAACAAGCCCTTTTTCTTGAACTGCGACGCCAGTAATATTAGTCTGGGAACCACTTTATACCAAGAGGACGAAAATGGCCAACATCTCGTCATTAGTTTTGCTAGCAGAACCCTGAACCAATGTGAGAGAAACTACGTCACGGAAAAGGAATTGCTCAGTGTCGTGTTTGCTTGCGGAAAATTCCGGACTTATATCTTAGGATATCCAGTGACTGTCCGCACAGACCATAAATCGATATCGTTCTTGAGAAGGTGTAAGTTAAGTCACGGTAGGCTGACCAGGTGGATACTGGCCTTGCAAGAATATAACCTACAGTGGGAATATATTTCAGGAAGCAAGAATGTGGTAGCCGACGTATTGTCACGAGTGGATTTACAAAACCAAACCTTTGAGGGTGAGAAGGAAAGTATACTGAAAATTTACAATATTATCAGAGATAGGTCCGATTTGGAAAAAATAGTACGGAACATCAGCACACACCAGCAGTCTGACCCAAAGCTAATCAGTATTCAAGGACGTCTAGCCAATCAAGATGACACCATAACAAAATTTTACTGTATGCATAATAATGTGTTGTTTATAAAACCATCTCTTGATGAGGAAATATGGAAGATAATAATCCCTACTGATATTGAAAAGGAAATCATCATGGACTACCATATCCGGTACGGCCATATGGGAGCCATGAAGGTAGTAAAGGCGTTGGAGGAAAATTGTCACATAAAGGACATCAATCGGAAGGTAAGGAGGTATATCAAGAATTGTTTTATTTGCCAGCTAGTAAAAACCAATAACGATAAGAAGGAGGGTGTGATGATACCTATAACCTCACAGAAGAAATTGGAGAATTTTTTCTTGGATATATGCATGAGACTTTTCACCAATGGACAAAACACTACATTTGTAATAACTTTTGTTTTATTACAATATATAAGTAAATTAACACATTTATTTGATTCATTTATTGATTTGCGCATTTACCTTTTTTTACTCCGTTTTAAATTCAAACATATATTTCACCAAACAATTTAACCTTCAATAATCAACTTGAGTACTTAACGTTTCTTACTCAACTGCAACCAAACAATCTTTGTTTGGCAATGATAAGCTGCATTTTCAATAATAGCTAACCACATAAATTGAATTATCTATCCTGTGGCTCTTGTACATACTTATGCTCTAAGTCATACATGTGACAACTCATTTCTAATAGTACTATATTATGCATCTACACCTTTGCAATAATTTCAATATTATAATAATTTTTATGATTACCAACACACACAAAAATAACTGAATTCATTAAAACTTGTTACTTCAGCTACACATTTTCCAATTTTCCTTTCAAGCTTTATTCTTCATTCTACAAATTTATAATTTCTTGAACTCCAACTGCTCATCTGTTTTACTGGATGTTCTGTTGAAGAGTGACAAGATTTCCTACACATCTGTCTTGTGTAAGGGAACGCACAATCAATTACATTTTCACATTGTCTTGTTGCTTAAGAATGCATGTATTTGTGTACAATGCTGGAAATGTGAACAAGCAGTGTTTTATTCATATAAGGTTAATGACCAAAATTTTTAGTTTGTGAAGGCAGGGGAAGTTTCTTAGTGAGATAGGAAAAGTTTCTTTCATGAAAAAATTTAAAGGACAGAATAGAAAACAGAAAAAATGTTACACAAAGCCAGTTAACAACCAAGAAAATTCAGAGTCCATAGCATTCAATATCATAATGCCAAAATACAAACTGTTTGCATAAGTCTGGTTTGTTACACAAACATAAATACAGTATTCAGACACATGCTAATAACCTACAAAAATATTTTATACTCAGCTCCTTCAGTGAGAACTGAGGAGTGCCTACAACTGACACATCCTGAAGCAAGTGACATAGTACCTAGATACTGCTACTGATTCACACAGAGGATGTCTTATAATGAGAGCATGGAACTTCAAACACAGACACTATTTCTTATTGAATTATCCATAGTTGAAACAACATCTCATTGAATTATCAACTCTCAAAAGTTCTTAAATACTTCATGCAAATAAATATCTTGTATTCATTTATGTTACCTGTAAATGAAGTAGGATGTCCATTCTGTTTGTTCATTTCATGTAGGAATGCATCAATGAAATCTCTTGATATATCTGACTGTAAACTCTTTTTATGTTCTTCTATTGTTTTCTTGAAAACAAAATCATACACAATTATTATGTCTGGCACTTAACAACAGTATCTTTTAGATACCTAAAAATATCATGAAAATGTTATATTTATATTAAGACGTCATTGTAATGTTTTCTAATGGGCTGAATGAAAATATAAGTAAGACATCTCTCTAGTGGCAGGTCATTTTTTTTAATTTAGATTTTTGAATAATGTAATAATTTTTAAAAT
The DNA here is from genome assembly GCA_034769895.1 of Magicicada septendecula. Taxonomy (NCBI): domain Eukaryota; kingdom Metazoa; phylum Arthropoda; class Insecta; order Hemiptera; family Cicadidae; genus Magicicada; species Magicicada septendecula. Next base: position 492,493,299 of record CM068367.1, read on the forward strand.
AAATTTAGAATTTAATAATTTTGTAATAATTAATCATTTTTTGAAATTAGATTACTCAATTTGTAAAACAAATCATATGTTATTTCATAGTAGAGAGCAATTTTATAAATAAGTATATAACTTTTTTTTTTTAACATTTAGTAGTTACTATATATATATATATATATATATATATATATATATATATATATATATATATATACTGTACATTATAGTAGATGAACATGTGAATCAATTGATGCTGGACTAATCAGATAGTCAGTCACATTGGGAGCCACTCTGTTGCAATAAGTTCTTTAAATGAATAGTGACTGTTCTCTTTTTTAACCATTATCAAGTATTAGTAGTGATTTCTCCCAGATACCATTTGCAACATCCTTTTGTTACCATTTAGCCTAATATCAATTAAACAGATGTTGTCTATTTCACTTTTCTTTGATTTTAATTTTTCCATTTCTGTATTCATAGAAGAGGTTTCTTTTCTTCAGTTTCTCTATATTCGTTTCAGATAATAAATGATATGTAGCGCCACTGATAATGTAAATGCCTTCTCTACCAAGCTGACTCAATGAGACTTTTAAAAAAATCTCATATTTTCAGCCACAGAAAACATCTTCAAAACTGCTTGTGCCATAGTCATTAACATACCACAAAATAACATCAATAACTATGGTGTCTGCAATCAGGCCCGTACCCAAGGAGGGGGGAGAGGGGCCATGGCCCCCCCTAAATTGTCTTGGAGTTGGACTATGGAATATTTTAAACAATGTGAGCTTTTAAAGACCCTGCCACAGTAAAACTGTGCATAGCAGTGTTTATTTCGTGACATAGAACTTAAGTTCGTAAACACTATCCTAACAATGCCTATGAATATCTTCAACAGTATAACTTAGTCTTTGTTCTAAATAATTGATACTCAGATATGAATAATAAGGTACTGTGGCAACTTTTCGGAAATTTTATACATCTGTTTTCACACCTGTTTCCTGCGGCCTAATAAAGACTTGCCTTCACTCTACAGTTAGTTTGACTGTGGCAGTTCAAGGTTACACATAGCTGTCATTTATCTGTTGCAAGCGCGAAGCGGCTGAGTCACCGAGGTATTTGGTAGTTCAGTTGACAGTTTTATAACAAATCCATTGACGACTCGGTTCGTGACACATACAATAGAGCGGCCTGGATTGTCAGCGCATCCCTCCAAGCGGGCCCGTAGCAATAAAACCATAAAGACAGACAATGTTATTTCCCTTATTTGCAGCTAGGCTGACTGCAATGTACTGAAAACTACTTCAGTTTTCTTGTCTCTCTCGGGCGGCTAGGATCGCTCTTGCAATACAAGTACAGTACATTCGTGTGCAATTTTTAACGAACTACAGTATATCGGCACTGAAAGAAACATAGTATGAATTTGTGTGTGTGTGTGTGTGTGTGTTTTGTTTGTGCTTTCTCTTTAATTTAATGCCTTTATGAGTGGGATTCACATTAAGCCAATTACCCTTGATTTAGTTCAATTTAATTTATTTCAACAGTATTTGTGTTAAGTGTATATTTAGAGTTAGAAGAATGAAAAAGAGACAAGCCATACGTAACTTTTTTGCAAAAAAAAGTAATGGAGAAACGAATGAAGAAACAACTCCTGTCCAACATATAACAACTGATATTGATATTGAGTCTACTGTCCAAGATACGGGTGGACCTTCAGCAGAAACCAGCACATCAGTAAGTCACTCCACTGTTCGACCCAAACGATATTGGGAACTTTATTGGTGTTAAACTCGGTAATGTAGAAAAGGTAACAGTATTGAAAACTCTATGGAAACCAGATCATAACTATTGGTTTCCTTCTGAGGTAACAGAAAACCGCAAACGACATTTTTGAGGAAATGGCTGGATGATTTTAGTTGGCTGGCCTACTCTAAAAAAAACAATGGACTGTACTGTGCAGTATGCATTTTATTTCTGGAGACGAAGGTAGCAGGGCACCAGAGTCTGAGTGTATTCGTCACTAAACCTTTCTTCAATTTAAAAAAGGCTCTAGAATGCTTCAGAGATAATGAAAAGCACAAATACCACACAGAAGCAGCCATGAATCAAGTTGCAGTGAAGGAATTGATTGAAAGGAAAGCCGTAAGTATTGACCAGCAGATCGACAGCCAGAAGAAAAGAGGTGGAAGAAAATAGGAATAGACTTGTGCCCATCATAGAAACCATTTGTTTGTGTGGTCAACAGAACATGGTCTTACGAGGTACTCAGGATTGGGGTCAAATCGAACTGACTACCCCGAGAGAAAATGATGGTAACTTTCGAAGTCTTCTGCGATACCGCGCTAAAGCCGGGGACCGAATGCTTGAAGAACATTTAACAAAATGTCCAAAAAATGCCATGTACACTAGTCCTAAAGTGCAGAACGCCTTAATAGAGTCTTTCAGACATTTAATACAACACAAAGTTGTGGGAAAAGTGAAGGCAAGTAAATTTTTTAGTGTCCTTCCTGATGAAACCACTGATGTTTCTCAAAAAGAACAATTCTCTGTGTGTGTGTGTTATGTGGACTTCGATGACTGTATGATTAGGGAAGACTTCTTGTGTTTTGTACCAGTTTATGACGTGATGGGGAAAGGTCTAGCGAGGGTGATAGAAGAAAGTGTGAGTGGTCTTGGTTTGGACATGAACAATTTAAGGGGACAAGGTTATGACGGGGCAGCGGCCATGAGTGGTGAGTTTAGGGGAGTTCAGTCTTTAATTAAAGAAAAGTGCCCTAAGGCCTTGTACACATACTGCGTGTCTCATTGTCTCAATTTGTGCCTCTCAGATGCTTCGAAGGTGCAAGATATTCGGAATGCAGTGGGGGTTATTTCTGAGTGCTGCACTTTCTTTCGTGTAAGTACGAAAAGGACAAAAGTTCTAGAGGACAAAATCAAGGAACTCCTTCCTAACTGTGACAAAAAGAGATTGAAGAAAGTCTGTGAAACTCGTTGGTGCAAGTGGCACGAAGCTGTGCTTTTGTTCAAGGAGATGTTGAAACCGATTGTTGCCACACTCGAACATATGAAAAGTAATGTTGGAGAAACATTGCAGACAGCTAACACAGCTTCACTTCTTTTACACAGTATTTATAGTGCATCGTTCTTGGTCTCTCTCTTTGTGTTGTGCAAGTTGCTGAGTATAACATACACCCTTTCCAAACGGCTGCAGAAAAATGACATTGACCTAGTGAGTGCCTTCAGTGAAATCAAGCTTGTAAAAAAATCTTTGCAAGCCATCAGAGAAAACTGTACATCAGAATTCCAACAGATTTTTAAAGATTTGACGAACATTGGAGTTGAAATAACTATGCCGCGAGTCAATAAATTTCAGAAGAATCGATCGAACATCTCTACTACAGACCCAAAGGTCTAAAATCATGTTTCAACCTTTATACCATTCCTGGAAGACCTCATCTCGGCTCTGGAAGAACGATTTCTACACAGGAAATCATTTCGTCCCTGCAATTCGTCATCCCTCGCTTCTCTGATGTTCCCTTTGAAAATGTCAGATGTTATGTCAACTTCTACAAGGAGGACCTTGGTAACCCAACAGAAGATCTAGTTAAAGCGGAGTGGGACTTGTGGAGACTGAAGTGACAGTGCAGCACAGAACTCCCAGCAACAGCCATGGATGGATTAGCAGCCTGCTCTTCATCACAGTTGCCCAACATTTTTAATTTGCTCCATATCTTGGCCATCTTGCCCGTGACCACAGCAACAGTCGAGAGGAGTTTCTCTACGTTGAGACTCCTCAAAACTTACTTGAGGAGCACCACTGGACAGGACAGGCTCACCGGACTCCTGTACATACACCGCCATGTAGAAGTAACCAACTCCGAAATAATCACCTTCTTTGCAGAGTCGCATGCCCGGCGCTTTTAGTTAAGTTTATAGGTGAGTTGATTATTTTCTGTTAATTGGCACCATAATATTTCAATTCTGTGTCTGCATGAAAGACTACTATAGCGCTGATGGTCACATCTAATACCCCAACGGCATTTCAGGTCTGGCCCCCCCCTAAAAATAATCCTGGGTACAGGCCTGCCTGCAATAGATCGATTTATACATATGTTGATAAACAACATGTAGCTGACACATATATTGGGTGTCTCTCCATTGTTGAAGCAGATGATTTCCACTTTGCCCCAAAAATATTATTGCAAGACTTATTTATAAATGAATAAGTTTATTATATATGCTACCAAAGTTGCTTTTAAAATGTCAACAAGTCCACATACTTTTGTTTTCATGCCCTAGAAAGTGAGGAGTATCAACAAGCCTGTCATCTGTTGAATAGGTCCTAGATTAACTTCCTTGGATTTTTTTTATTAACGACTCTTTGTACTTCATAGACATCTGGACTTGAATCAGCATGTTAAACCAGTACTAGTAGCACTTACCTGTTTGCTGGCATTTAGATTCTGTAACATGAAGTTTTGCAATTCAAATAATTCACATGATTACATCTATGCTTTACTTCAAAATGTTATTTTTTAATCTCAAAGATAGAAAGACTAGTATCAAATACATCTTGTTACAATGGTCATATGAAACTTCATGTATTAGCAGAGGAAACAGAATAATTTAACACAGAGAAGTCAATAATTTCAACTTTAATTACAGTTTAAATAAACAAAGACAACAGTAAACCAATACATACAAAACTTCTTCAAGTTGATTTTTTTGTCCAATGCATGCTAACGTAACAAATGATAAATGTTATGTACATGATAAAGAACACATGCCACTAATTACAAATGCTTTCTGGATAATTTGTCAAGAATAATCACATAGCTGAAGGCACCTAGAAAATATTGGAAGCTTTCATACTACGTCACATTGGAAGGACATACTACGTCATGTCATACCTTGTACACATCCATATGACATACGTCATGCAGACTGTCTATTTCAAATTCCTCCTTAAGCCTGCTCATCCTGAACTAGTAAATTCTCTTATGCTCTTTTCCTTAAGCTTGAAAAACATCTTTTCCCTCTACCAAAGCACTGTCTCTGCCTTTTCTTCAATTTCCTTTGCTTTTGCAATGTCCTGTGTAATCTCTTCAGCAATCCTTCCTTTCCTGTAACTACTGTCTTCCCATTTCCAAACTATTCTGGCCCCTGTATTTACACTACACCATTTCTTTCCCTCTCAAGATTATCTGCAGCAAATTCCTCCTTTCCATTGGTGCCTCCAACGTACCCTTTCTTCAACTCAACTTCAACAAGCATGGGCATCTCTGCAAAGACCATAGTTGGTCTATCAATCAGTTCTTCTGTCATCACACCAATTGGATACTTTATCAACATGTTCTTCTTTTGTTCCTACATCCAACACTAAGGGTTCCTCTTCCCCACACCTTTCAACTCTTTCTTTCACCAACATCACCTGCTTGATTGAATGGTTAGCTGTCCCTACCATTTCAGCCTAAAAAACTTTATGGCCTCATGGCTATCCCTCAGGACATTCTCTCTTAAATATATTACAAACCACAGGCATTTATAATGTTGGTGTCAATAATAACTTGATCAGCTGTGTCTGAAATGAGCATTTGGTCGATAAAGTTGAGAAGATCCAGGCATAAGCATATTTGCCTATGCCTTGGAAGGCTTCCAGGTGAAGTCTGTAATGTGAAGGAACACAGCTGAGTCTGAAGATATCTGGCTGTATCATAGCACCCAGTGGACACACTTCAAAGCATTTAACAAGCAAGTTCCTTCATATTATCTGAAGCATGGACACTGCATGCTGTTCAGGGCTTTACACCTGTAGTTGGTGTGTTCAGGCCCTTCTACCTGATTTTTCATCTGCCAACAATCTACTTGAAGATGGCCACATATCCCACAACCCATTTGTTAATGGGTATTTTCTTTCATGGCAAAGAATGCAGTCAAAAATACCACTCATGCAATTTCTACTTATCGTTGCTTATTAAATATCCTCTTGTTTCAATAATTTTCATTCATCTTTCACAACTCATAAATCTGTATTTACAATGTTCATTAAAAATGTTCACACCTTTCAAAAATATATATGTTGTTTGCTTTAGTTGGTGGTTTTATTAATTGTTTGTTACTTCAGCTTGCACACTTTTCAATTGCAAATACATGGTCCCTGTTATTTCCATACCAGTCCACATCACCAACTCTGTATGTGTGTGTGTGTGTGTGTGTTCAGATAAAGAGAGGGGGAGAGAGAGGGGGTAGTCTCCTTGCAAATTAAAGAATTTGCATGTGTATGCATGTTCTTGTTCGTATGCATTTTACAACTTATAAATTAAAAGAATATATAAAGTAAAATATTACTCACCAATATCATTTTCTTAAATTCCTGATTGAAATCGCACACTACACTGTAACCTGATTTCTTAGGAGCTATATATCTGAGCCAGGGCATCTGACTCAATACTCCACCAGCCATATCAAATGCACGTGCTCGTAAATCCATAAGATCTAATAAGTAAGTAAGCTGCTTATCAGAACGAGAAAACCTCCTTCCTGCAGTGACTGCCCATAATACATTCAGTACTCTGGGTGCTAAATGTTGGCATAAGTTTTCATGCACCCCTCCACTACCAAAAATGTCCATTAAGTCCTACAAAATAATATTCTAAATAAATCAGAGAAGCCTTTCAATTTACAGCATACATAATAATTCTTAAGAATCAGTCCAATTAATTGCCACAATTCATTCTGAACATTAGGATATATGTTCATCTGTGTATATGGTTTACTGATTCAGGTGCCTTCAGATCACCTTTTAACACATGAGCAAAAATTATGGTAAATGTTTCCATCATTCAATGTAACGATACACATGATGAAGAGGTACATTACAACACAGAAAAATAATTATGAAATTGGATTTGTAAGTATTAAGGTTTTCAGAATATGTAATTCTGAAATTAAATTAAGAATTTGGGTATAGGTGTATAAAGAAAACAAAAATAACTATAACTATCAGAAAGCTGACATACAAAATTAACATGTTAAGTATCCCAATGAAATGTTCATTTGAAATAATTAGAGATATACCGACTAGTCGGGTAAGCCGACAATTCGGCTGTTTTTGTAGTCGGCGACTAGTCAGCCTCAAATTTTTATGTCACTACATTAATAAAATTAGTATCTTTAAATTAATATAATAAGGCACAGACAAAAATACATGTTTTATACCATTATGATCATTTTAATGTCACATTTCTTGTTTACAGTTATTGCTTACTAATAAAAAACTAAAACTTATAAGTTTAATAAAACAATGTAAGCGTTTAGTTAACATAAACTAAGCATTAATATAAACTCAAAAACATAAACTTCTATGTTAAATCAACATTGTTAATAATTTTTTTCCTTTGGATTAAAAATTATAAATATGAACAATCATTATACTTAATTAAGTCTCAATAAGTATTAAAGTTTGTAACCACCTAATTTTAGTCTTTCTTCACCTTTTTCTGTCATAATTAGGGATTAGTTGAATATCTCATAATATTGGTTATTAAATTAAAGTGTAATATACGTAATAACAATAACATCGTCAGTAACAGTAACTAATTTGAAATATTCAAATACTTATATAATTTCTGTATTTATTAAAGGTAAATTGTGATGAAGAAATGTCAGATTTTCGGCTCATTTAGGAAGAAGCCGATTTCTTTTTGTCTCATAAATGTTTCCAGCCTTAGAGAAAAGCCTCTCACTATATACTGTGCTGGCTGGACAACACAAGTATATTTTAGCAATACGTGCCATCTCAGGGTATCGAGTACAATTTTGTTGCCACCACATGAACAGATCGTCATTTTGGTTTATTACCGGCGATGCACAGTATGCCTCAAGTTCGTAAGCTGAAGAAGATTTTTCGTCGCCCTCAACCTTCTTTGATACTATTTCTTGGTAACACTCCCAAAAATTACGGTGAACTCTAACTTCTGATTGAGATATTGAAGAGTTTAGTGTATCATTATCTGCATTTACTTTTTCAGAATCATTTCTTTCATTTGAACTATTTTTTAGCGCTTCTAGTAAGAACTGGGATTTCACTTTATGCACATTTTCTGCTTCGAAAAATTGTAGTTTGTACCTTGGATCTAAAAGTTTTGCGAGTGTAAAAATTTTATTATCTTCTAACTTGAACCTTCTTTTCAAGCCATTTTCCAATTCAGTTTTCAATTGTATTATTTCCTCATTTTCATCAATATAACTTTCAAGGTACCTTAACAGAACTTTAAGATGAGGAATGACTTCGGAAATTGACGAACATGCAGAGCTAATGATTTTGGTCACTTCTTCAAATGGCTTTAGTAAAGCGATACGTTTTTCAAGAAGCTTCCATTCATAGGTTAGCAGATGATCGATTTTGACACTGTGCTCAGTTATGTATAAAGGGACTGTACGTTTTTGTTCTGATAACCGAGATAACATATAGTATGTGGAATTCCACCTGGTCAGAACGTCTTGAACAAGTTGATGATTTGGTAAATTTAGTTCTTTTTGTATATTGTGGAGTTTCTCTTGTGCTGGTCCTGAATTACCTACAAAAATGACCTACCACTCCTTTGTTCATCATGAATATAAATATTTCCTTCTGAGAATTCAAAAGACAACTTCAAGACCTTTTGTCAAGTTGTAATGCCACCATAAACATCAACAATTTGTCTGTGTATTTCCATTCACTTTTTATCTTTAAAAAATGTATCTCAGAACAAACTTTGCATAGGCAGGATTTTGGATCAATAGTGCCATTTTTTGTATATACAGACAATGCACTTGCATATAGTCACTCAATACATTTGTAGTCTATGATGATACAGATTCAATCTGGCACACATGTTTAACACTAAATAAAATAAAATTTCAAAAGAAATCATTTTTTATTGTGATACTTACAGATATAAAGAACTGCGAGAATACTGAAATAAGAATTACCAATCACACACACAAACTCATGTCCCCAGAATGAAGTCAGATTAGTGACAAAGCTTTGAAAGTTTTTGTTGACCCACCAAATCAAATGGCTTTTCATAATCAACAAACACTGAAATAAGGGGTTTATTGTTTTCAGCGTGTTTTTCAGGTAATACTTTAAAGACTAGTAAACAGATCCATTATAACAAATAGGTGTAAATCTAGCTTAGTCTCTTGGCTAGTACAAGTCACACTTTCCGTTACACATTTTGTTAGTTTTCTTGGAATAGTGGTTAGTGGATGGGTAATCTAATTACAGGACTACAAAAATTGTAAAAAAAATTCATTCCAGAGAACTAGCAAACAGCATGTATGTGAGTTCTTGGTTTCTCCCATCTCCTTTTAGCACCAGACGAATAATTTCTCAACCCTACTTCTATGCAAACAAACTCTCATACATTATGTCTCCTAATGTACATCTAAAAACTTGTCAACATGCACTATATAGTATTTCCTACAATTTTTCACTCTACCTGAAAACAAATAAAGAGTAATAATTGTGATATGTAGTTCCAACAGTTTTCTTAACTTTACTGAGGAGAAAGTTTTCTTAATGTTCCTATGTTTGTCTTGTGAAAAATACACCATACAAAAGTATATAGGTGACTGAATGATAAGCCATATCTAACATAAAATATCTATACCAAGTGATTTCTTTACAGTTACTTGACAGTAATTTACAACATATATTTACTCATAAAAATTAATCACAATCCCACTAATAATAATTATTATCAATATTATAATAATTATTAATGGTATATGTTCCTTATTGTTTTTTTAATTATTATTTCTTCATATTTATTATTAAATTAGAGTTTTTAATTATTTTACAAATAACCTGTGTCACTAGTCACATGTCATCTTAATTCTCTATGCTGTCCCGGTCACAGGGAAAATAACATCAGCATAATTGTGTTTCTGCATAGTTGGTTAGTGTGCTGTTTATCTTTGTATAAACAGTGCAGGTCCTTACTACATGAAGTGGTGCATAAACAGAGATATTTGGATTGCCTGAGACAAAGTACCGAATGCCAGTATAACTGGGTAAGTGATTTGTATGACCTTCCTGTATTAGACAAGAGAAATAATTGAACTGCAGTGCTTTAGAAGAAACAGTTCAGTCAAACAAAATTAAGAGATATGTATTAGAGTTTATCAGAAAGAAAAACTTAAACTCAGGAAGAATGGACAAATTGTCCATGTTACTTGTCATGAAGAGTGAGTTTTGCCTTTGTCAATTTAATAGTGACACCAAATATTATACATAATTTTTTTTTTCAATTACAAGAGAAGAATGTGCTCATACACTTCAAAGTAATAGTTCTGAAGTTAACTTGAAGGCTGATTCTCATCTCTTTTTCTAATGAAAGACTGTACTGTTAATACATTTTCTTGTCTATGATAAAACATAAATCACAAATCCTTAAAAAAACATAAAAGTGTCTGAAAAATTATCTGACAGAAATATCACAACATTCTGAAGGGAAAAATAAGTTATGTAACTGTGTAGGTTAAACAAACTATAATGACATTGCAAAAACCTACTCTTGATTCCATCTTTAAAGAAAAATGCTTTAAAATAGTAAGTTATGAGATGTTATTTGATTTTTTTTAGATGACAAATGGAAACTGCATTGAAGGAGACTAGAGAGATTCTTCATAGTATGTAATTATTTGTTATTATTCATAGTAATTATTTGTAGTTGCCAATATTGTCCATAACACTAAATGAACACTAACACTAACACTGACACTAACATAACACTAAATGTGTTATAATGCTAAACTTATAACTTTACATACGGGTTTAAATTAATAAAAATTCCTTATTTACAATAGATCAGTTACAGGCCCGAATACACATTCAATGGGTAAAAAATTTAATTTTTATTTGATTGTATAACAGATGTTATATAAGCATTTATTCTATTTTGCAATTGTAATGGTTTCCTTAAAATAAAGGGGCATTATTAAAGTAGAGATATGCTTAGTACCATACACACAAACGTTTACATACTGTTCAATAATCTTATTCTATAAATTATATCCAATATCATTACGCATCATACATTATACAGTACTTTGTTCAGTTTTGTGCTAACACATTATTAGTTTAAAATTTTTATTATTAAGCTAATAAAAAAGGTTTTTTAATTTTGTATGTTCTGAAAATTCAGTCAATATAATTTGTACAATAAGTGGAGAAAGAGCAATAACATTGATGACAGAAACAAATAGAGACCAAACATGAACATAAAGAAAATTCTTCAAACGCATTCTCTCCAGTTTATACCTGTAACTTCATTTATGTTAATATGTTAAAAGTATGGTAAGGTATAATAATATGATTATATGTTAAAAGCAAAACATACTTTTAATTCATTTATAATGAGAGTTTCCATAGCAGATTTCCCAAAACCAAGCTGTCTCATATGCCTTAAAGCAAAACTGCGTTGTTCTTGCCATAACTCACCATCAGTCATAGTAATTCCTTCAATACAAAAATTAAATATTATAATTAAATTATTATTTACATGATACTTTATACAACTATATAGTTACCATAACCATCATGAATAGCAACTTGAGCTGTGCCAGCTTTATAACATTTCTTTAGTTAACCACAGGTGTTTTATCAGTATGACTGTATGGTAAAAATCTTACTTAAGAACACTTCCTTAAAAGACAGTCTTCTCATTCTTCTCTGAAGCCATATATTTTCTCAACTTTAATTAAAGATACTGGCTTCTTAAGATATTTGATTTTATCTCTATTCAACCTTCAAAATATCACAAATGAAGGGTTGATACCAAAAACCGGATATGTCCAAATCTGCACACTTTAATATTATTATATGAATACATTCCATAAACTTAATGCCACAGAATGAAAATGTCAATTCTTGCAATAAGCAGACACATCCTATTGAAATAAGGCATGGAAAATATGCGGTTTCATAATTGAATCTGACATGAAGAGAATTTTAGAAGACTTCAACAAAATGTCTAGTAAGAATTTTCAAGAATCACATTTAAGTGGCTTGATCTGTATATACTCAGTCAACCAGAGAAGATAAAGGATCTTGAATGATGATCATAAGAAATCTAATGTAGCTGTATACATCTATAAAATTACAACTGCTGGTGAGGATGTTCCATTTACCAAAAGGCTTTTATTATAGTATACATGGTATAAGCAAATACAGTTTTAACAGAAATCAGCAAAGTCTGATATTCACAGGCAAAGCATCACTGATCAATGTGAACATCATGGAAATAGGCCAACTAAAGTCCCAGTTGAAATAAAATTCCTTGTGGAATGTCATATTTTCATGCTAGGAAATCATATTATTCCTTAAGTGATAATACTGACAGACAATATCTTCTTGAACACGTGACAGATAGTAAAATGTACACACTCTTCCTAAACCAATAACTAATTAATGTACCTTACAAAACCTATTGGTTTATCTTCCAAAAGTTGACATTCAATTTGGTTATCCCAGATCAGAAGATATACACTTAGCTACTGTGATGCTGTGGAGCAGAAAATAAAAGTTGCTGAAACATTAGAAGAGAGAAGCAGTTTAGAAACAGCAAAAAATTCACTTAATGAAAGCAGAAGCATTCCAAGAAGAAATGAAAAAAAAACTTTGAGAGCAAACACACGTAATTTACTTTGTCATTTGACTTCATGCAAAATTTGCCACTCCCTCATGTCAAGACAAATGCTGTTTTCTTGTTTTCTAAAGAAATGCTGTCTTTGGTACCTACATTCTGGGCACTCATCCTGTAAAAATTAATTGTTACTGTGAACATGAAGGAAAAATAGGTTCTAATGAAGTAACCACAATGCTTTTAGATTACATTAAAAATATCTTTCTGGAAGATTTCCCTGATGAATTAGTGTGTGTCCTGGTCAAAATAAAAATAAAACTATGGTTCAGTTCTTATACACATTGGTCTATATTTTAAGTTTTTGGAAAGAGTTATACACATGTTTCCAATGAGAGGCCACTCATACCTACCAAATGATCAGGATTTTTCTCTGATTGGAAAGAAGAAAAAAACTGAATCTGCTGAATCTCCTGTAGCATGGGATAGTGTTAATCCTTGAAGCTAGGAAATACCAATTTTTATTTCGTAATATGAATTCTGATGATTTCAGTAACATGAAAATGGCTACATCATTAAAAACTAGTCTTTTGGACTAATCCATTTTTTGCTAGCAACCTCAATTATCCAGCTCTGACCTCAACAAATTGTTTTTAATTTTTGAAACTTATAACCTGTTTTCCTGTTTAATCTCAATGTTGAAAATTCAAATATCAACATGCCGAAACAAAGTTACTGATCATGATGATTATAGTGACATTATGATAATGAGCATAATGTAACTATTGCATTAGATTAATTGTTAATATGTTAATATCAGTCATTAACTTAGTAACTTGTTATCTTATCATAGCTACCATTATGTTTATTAAACTTTAATAGCTACTTTGAAGCAAAAATATATAGCTTAATTAAATAAACAATCTTTCCATTTTTTTAAGTTGAACTCGTGTCACCATGTCTATTCCATTTTCAGCATGCAGTTGCAATAACAATGTTTTATGCTCTACTACTTAGCTGCCTGTTTCCTAACAACTTCTTTTAAATGCCATTTGGATTTATCATTACACGGACAGACCATTTGACAGCTATAAAAAATGAATTTAAGAAAAACACATTTTAGAAAACCGTGTATTTAATAATCATAGTCCTATTGTAATGTAACATTACTTCCCTTTTTTCAAAATATTAACCAAAAAAATATAACACACTTAATTTGAGTAATTTTTACTAAGAAAAACAATTCTTGAAACTGAAATTATTTTACCTTTAATATTGCAAAATGTAAGAAAAAAATTTTAACTTCTACACGGTTATTTATAAAAAGTTGTTAATAAGACCAATTGGCCACAATTTAATCAATAGTACTGCAAATAATTTAGTATACTCCAATTAATGTTTCAAAATCTCACTTGAAATGGGTACCATAATGGAGTCTGCAATTTATAAATGACTGATTGCTATTATTTTTCTTTCATCAATCATAGTTGAATGATGTTAAACAAACTTATGAAGGAAGTAAATAAGTTGGTCTTACAATAAATTGTAAGAAGATGAATATCATAACAAATTTTAATATGCAGGATTAAATATCCAACAATAAATTTATTCAGCATACCCAATGACTTCATCTAACTGGATCAGAATTTTTTTTCATAAATACTCTTTTATTTACACTATATTGAAGTAGGTCAATGTTGTGAAATATCCTGGATGCAAAAAGATATTTTGTAAGTACAGATATCATTGTAAGTATACATGTGAACATTAAGGTAATGAATTTATGTATACTACCATCATTGCTACCATACTACCACCTTCTTAAGAAAAAATTAAAAAAATGCGTGCTGAGAAATACTGAAAGCAGAGTTTAATGATTAAGTAAAAGTCATAAACATTCCACTCTGACATGAATGGAAGTGCTGAAAGGTGTGAGAAGATTAAAATGGAACTGAGTTACAATAAAGGGTGATCACTGGGCACACCAGTTTTCCTGACAAGACGCCTGAGTAGCGAGGGGTCTACTGAATGATAGTGTGTGCTTGTGTTGGTGGGGTATTAATGGTTCTAAAAACATTTTTCATATGTATTTAGTTGTAATTTTGTGTGCGTATTAGATTGAACGTTCGTACATTATATGTAAGTGTAATTTATTGAATATTTTGTTGAAGTGTCTTTTTTTATTCGCTACAAGAAATACCTTGTGAGAGACAGTCAAGTCACACCAATACTGTGTTAAACGTATTTTAAATGTGTAGTATTACAGTGATGCGTGCAGTGGAATGGCATACGTTACCACATTCCTTGTTTGGTTGCAAAGGCGAACTGCTGATATTACAATATCAGAATGAACATTATATTATATATTAGACAGAGGAAGTCAGAGAAAATGTTGAAAAGTTAATATCACTTATTCTTTTTTCAATAATATGGGTACAGCTAGCACGGAACAGAAATTAATGGAAAAGGATAGAAGACTTCGCAGTATTATAACATTTGGTAGTGGTGGTTGTGTTATAGTGTTGCAGTTGTGTTCATATTTGTGAATGTATGTGAACAGAGCAAATTTGATGACTGATGACAAACACATAACTAAAGTTATAAATGTAAATATAATTCCCCATGACAGTTAGTCCAAAACTTGAGGCTTAGGATGTTTTGGATTAAAAAAAAAGACAACATTAATAACAGAATTGAGTATTGGATTTCGTTGTCTATGACGTGTCCATTGATTAATTAAATATAATTAAATGACTACCTACTTGGAACACAAAGTTTTTATAGGTAAAAACATAAACTTTTTACCTTTAGCCTGAACCAGTTTTTGCTTATTATAAGTTTTGTCAGAGGCTGCCACTGGGAGTGCTGTCTGTCCTATCCTTGGTGATGGTGTCGACTTTTGAAGGATCGATGTTGTGTGTGGGGTGTGTGATATGTTCGAATAATGCGTGTGATTTGAATTGTGTCTGTTCGTTTAGGATGTTGTTTTTATGTGTTTTTGTGTTTTTTGGCCTTTTGTGTGCATGTAGAATATCCATGTTATTGTTGATGTTTTTTATGTGTGGTTTGCTTCAATGAGGTGGTTTGCACAGGTGGATTCGGTAGTGGAGTGTAGTGCCTTTGTGTATTCAATATATATTTGTTTGAAGCTACGTCCTGTCTGACCTATGTAGAATTTGTTGCAATCTGAGCAATTTAGTTTGTAAACACCAGGTAGATCGAATTTGTTTTGTGCTTTGTGTGTGTGTTTTGATAGTGTGTGTACTGTTTTGTTTGTAGTTTTATATGCGATTCTGTATCCTGCATTTTTGAATTTGTGGGCTATTTTTTTCAGTGTGGTTATTGGTGTATGTTAGTGTTATGAATTTGTAATTTTCTGTCTTTGTCTGTTGTTTGTTTTGTGTAGGAGTTTATTGACTATTGTTCTGTTGTATCCATTGGATTCTGCTAGATATTTGATCGTGTTTAGTTAGACGAACTAGTTAGACTCCCCTGCTCACCTGTCTTTTGAGTTCCAGCATAATTCATTGTGAAAAAGTACTCTAGTCTATGTGTATGTGTGTGTGTGTTATGTTTATTAAATACAAAGAAATATTTATGAAATACCTGAAATGAAGTTGTTTTAGGAAGATATACATTTTCTTCTGTCTATTAAACACACACACACACACACACACTTGAAGAACAGTTAGTATTACCTCTTCAAGTTCCCATAGTGTGTTATGTGTGTTAATATGAAGAAATCTTTATGAAATATTTGAAATGAAGCTGTACAAAGAACAAATTTTACCTCTATTAAAAGACACACATACACACATGCATGCACATTTGAAGAACATTACCTCTTCGAGTTCCCATAGAGCGAAGTCTAGCAAAAAAATTGTCAGGCCGTGCTTGAAATTCATCTCTGATATGCACCTGGCGCACAAGGTCCTCAGAGAAGACAGCAACAAATAAATCTGATCCTAGTTTTAGACCCAGAATATTGGTCTTATATTTTTCAGCAAGGAAACTCAATGCATTGTGTTGTCCTCTAAATTTTATACTCAGTTTCTTCAAAAGAGGAGAACTACCTACAAATGGCATCCATACAGGACCTTATGAAACAAAACAAACAGATCTGTTAAAATATTACACACTTATGTATGAATGTGTGTGTGTGTGTGTGTGTGTGTGTGTGTGTGTGAGGGAAAAGGTGCTAAATTGTGATTATATTGTAAATATAAAACAACATTACATTTATTGTAAAATGTTATAATTATCATTGTCAACGTCATTTTAAATTTGATATTAAAGTAATTATGCAAATAGAGTAGGCAGCAATTAACAAACTGTTGAGAAGATAGTTTTATTGCAGGGAACAAAGGGATATGAATTTATCAAGTTAATATATAATAATAATAATTGCTCCCATGTGTACCACCTGAAGTAGTGTAGGAGAAGGCAGGGTAGGCTGCCTTATGTGAACCATACGGCATACAAGGAAGACAGTGTGGCCAGCACTACGCTTCAGCCGCCCATTATTATCCCAAGTACTCATTTTCAACAGGCTGAGTCGACCTGGGGGCTGAAAAATGCACCTTGATTTTATGGTGCGGACCCGGGACCTCTAGGTTAGTAGCCAGGTGCCATACCCACTGGTCTACTGTGCCGCCCCAAGTTAATATATACATGTCTGATTCGTATCTCAGTTTATAGGCCTAGGCCTAAACTAATTTAGGAGGTATTAATCATGAACAGTTAGTTACTTACATTCCGAATACCTATATAAAATTGTGATATGTTCATAACCAGAAATGTTTATAAAACTATAAAAAATAAAGTTTTTGTAAAACATAATCTCAAGTTATGTGGTATGCAAACCACGACTGAGAAAAATATTAAACCTACATATGAGAAAAAATACATGTACCTATTCATTAAGACAAAATTAGTTGTCTTAATTTAACGTATTTCTATACCCACTCTTCAGAGTTTTTACATATTCAAAAATAGAAATCAAGACATACGTACACTGATTAAAATTTATTCAATTATATAAAACTTATACCGTAGTTGGCAATGACGCTACGCAGTACTCGTACACGAAATATTTGAATTGTTTCGCGTCTAGGTGACGTTAATTAATATTGACCATCCACCAGAATTACGATATAAAAATATAACAGATTTCTTATAACAAAATTCTACTGGAATATTGCGAGTATTCCTTCAAACGGTCTCTTACACAAATTCTCGAACCACAATTATGTTAGGCACTTTATCTAAATAGATTAAATTGATCTACCAACTGACTGCTTTTTTAACACATAGGCCTATTTATTCTATTTTTAACGCATGAAAAAAGTTATAATTACAAACACCGGTGTATGTTATACGTTATTCATGTTATAATTTGGAGTCGTAATTATAATACAACTTGATTTATATATAATAATAATTTAACGTATTCCTGTAACCTAAGGATTAAGTAGACTAACCCATAGTGAAATAATGATTAAGTAATTTCACTTAACTAATAATATAAGTGCTAAACATGACGTATAAAAAAATTTCATACCGTAGTACCTAATTATTAAGACTGCTATCACTCATTTTGTAATCACCAACGCTATTGCTAAAATCTTTTAATAATAAGGATCCTTCATGAACTTTACCTGGAGGAAAATTTGTTGGCCTCCTAAACACCTGGATTAAATGACAAGCAAGAAGCACAAGACATATTATTAAGATAATGGTTAACATCTTCACGATCAAAAACCTGCGACTTCTACTCAACCGTTCCCACGTGCTTCTAAGGTCAGACTGCCGCTTTAAAACTGGCCGCTGTCCAATTATTTGTTATCCCTATCAGATAACAGTATGGCCAACATACAAACTCCGCTCATTCATTCATCTATTAGTGATTTGTTATACTTAAACACTGTTGCGAATAGCTTGACTTGCACTTTACGTGAACTGTAAACACAATACCTGTATCTGCAACGTAAAAGAATTGCATGGAAACGCCTACGAACTAAAAAGGTTTCTGCAGTATCAGCTGCAATTTCTTCATTATAAGTTAAAAAAGAGAAGAAAATATTTAAATAACGAAAAACATCATCCACTTTAAAGTTAATAACTATGTAAAATTAAGTCGAAACCACTCGGCGGATTTTGGAGCAGTTTTCACCATAGTAGGCCTAGTATTTGTCAAGAAAGGTAAAGACGTACGAAACACTAATTACTGGAAAAGGCAGCTGAACACCGTCGATGTTGAAGCATTAACTCACAGAAATATCGGTATGGAGAACTATACATGACTTCCATGTTCTAAGATTTATTCTTGGATTTCGTTGTCCATGACGTGTCCGTTACTTAACTAAATATCACTATTGTATTAACGACTCGGAACACTAAGTTTTTTATAAGTAAAATCATAAAGATTTACCTTAAAGCCTTAGGGTAAATCTTTATGATTTTACTTACAAAAAACTTAGTGTTCCGAATCGTTAATACAATAGTGATATTTAGCTAAGATTTATATTTTAAATCATTTACGAAATGAAATGTTTCCATAGAAACTACTTCTTTCCACTTATTGCTTCAGTCTTAACCACAGTACTGTGGTCACTAACGTATACCACCACACGTTATCGCACTCGATTTTCACTGATGATGGCAGTCGACGGCACTGCCGAAACGTCTGGTTTTGCAGAAAACTTTGGTCTTCGGCCAAACAGGACGGGAAGGAATTTTAACAACAAACTACTTCTTTGTTGCCGATAACGTAGTACATATATAAAAAATTATCCCCTCTCCCTTCAACTATAATTTTCATTTATAGAAAATTACCCCCACCCCGTTCAACTAGCCTTTTCATTTATAGATATTTCATCTACGTTTCTACAGTGAATTATTAAGATATTCTTATCAGAATACTTTATTTATCAAAATTAAGTACTTTACTCTAGTTACAACAAAAAATGTTTCAGGTAAACTACCCTTTCCCCCTAACCGATCTTCACCAAAATCAATAGGCCTTGAGTCTTCTACAACTCAGGCACATATGTAAAAAATTATTTGATTCTGTTTCAATTTACGGCAGTTATCGTTCGTCATGAAAAAATTTCTCTTGTTACAACATAAAATGTTGCAGGTAGACTACCCCTTTCCCTTAACCGATCTTCACCAAAATCAAGAGGCCTTGAGTTCTCTACAATGTAGGGAAGTATGCAAAACATTATTTGATTATGTTTGAATTTACGGCAGTTATCGTTCGTCATAGAAAAAATTACCCTTGTTATCACATAAAACGTTGCAGATAAACTACACCTTTCTCTTAACTGATCTTCACCAAAATCAATAGGTCTTGAGTCCTCTACAATTCAGGGATGCACACAAAACATTATTTGATTCTGTTTGAATTTGCGGCTGTTATCGTTTGCCATAGAAAAAAAATCTAGAGATAGACACACAGACACTTTTCGAAAAATGACTTTTTTCCATGTTTTGAGTGTAGTACAATCAGAATCTGCAATAATCTCGAACAAGATTTTTTTGTGCTATCACCATACTTCCATTTCCTTAAGGAACATGGAAGTAAAAAACGGCCATCCGAGCCCTAGATACAACAGTCGTGGTAGCCTACATATCTTTCAGAGGTAGCGTTTTAATATTAGGATTTTGCAGTACCGTACTTTGCAAATTACAAACTACTTTTTTAATTTATCAGTTCGTTACTTAATCAGATAAAGATTTAAAAAATGTTCTTTACACTATGAAATTTATCCTTTACACTATAAACTACTGTAGACGTTGTAATATAAATTATAATCGCCTGTTGTCATCTGACTGGCTACTCTCGAGAACCACTGTGTAGATTTTAATGTGGTTTTCACCCTTCCATAGAGCAGTTGTTAATGTATTAGAAAATCGGATTGATAACTGTAGTAAAACAGCACTTAGGCCTAACAACACCTTGAAAATCCGTTAACAGCTTGACACATTTCAGACAATCAGTACCGCATGAAGCAAATTGTTAACAAAGTTATTGTGACAAGAATAATATTTCAAATAACGAGCATTAGGAGTCAAAACGCTTTAAGTTGTTTACTGTTTCTCATAAGTTGATTTCAATAAAATCCTCCAACTTACGTACAAATTATGTATAGTGTAATGGTACATATAACACACCTAACACCAACGTATCACAAATGACTTGAAAGCCACTACAAACAAAATTATCTACAAAATTGATCCTACAATCATGAACAGAGGAAGTATTATAATACAAAATAGGAGAATAAAATAAATAATGAATTACCAGTAAATGTACAACTGAAGAAAATAAGACAAGACTAACGACGAGACAACATACCTAATTACCCAACAGATCAAACAGTGAGAAAGAAACTAGTGACAACAACACCAAGAAGAAACTTATTAAGAGTGAGGAAGGAATCAGTGCAAATAAGAAGAAAACATATGCAGGTCAAACACCAAAGGGAGATAATAAGTGAGGAAGAATTAACATATGCAAATAAAAGTATTATTATTGGAAAAGAAGACATAAGTGAGACAAACAACATGATTTAAATCCCTAAGCTGTAAATTGACACTGACCTAAACTTATTAATCAAATACCTTCCCTAACAATACAATACAAACAGAACTCAATCAAAGTTAATTATTGAAAACAGAAGTTAATAAAGAGAATGAGTAATAGTATGATAATTACATAGCTAAATGATGTGTAAACATTACAATGGGACTATGTCCAAAACACTAATAACAGATTGTAAAGTGGAATTGAAATTGTAAATAACCACTAATTATCAATAATAAAGATTGTGGAAATAAACAAATTGAAATCTAGTGATAAACCATAATATACCAGTGCTATATAAGAATAAATGAAACATGTATAATATAGAAATTCAAAACTAACATTCAACCATTGTTGAATGACCAAATTATGACATAACCTAATCTGGCCAACCAGTTTTCAACAAAACCATAGAAAAATAAGACTAAAGCAATGTTAAACTAAAATGTGTTGTAGTATAACATAAATAGATAATATAAGGAACATTTAATGTACAACAGATAATGGGTTAAGTTATATTAAAAAATAAAACAATAAAATAGTTTTAGTGATTTTCACTCATCATTTATTAAAATTATATATCCATGACAGCTGTTTCGGCAGCACAGTGCCTTCATCAGATGGTGTAAGCTGACTAATTTTCGTACAATATAATACAGAATACAAAATATAAGGCAAGTGCTATTGTTTAGAGAGCGATAGTAATCTCGTGTCAATAAGATTTAATACACATTACACAAACATATAACATAACATAAACCAAGTCTATTTATACAAATTAAGTAGAGGCGAGCTATTTAGATATAACTGATCATTTAATAATACATTTAAATATTTGTGTTTATTAATTTCAAGGGTTTCTAATAAATCAAGCTTTGGACCTTTATCAGATAAATGTAAAATTTTAATATTGTCATTATAACTATGGTCTTTTTCTAACAGGTGATTTGCATAATTTGATTTGCCATCATTATATCTAAAACTATAATTGTGACCATTATAACATCGCCAAATTCAGATCAGTTTTGATAACAATAAGTATGTATAAAAAATGCTAAATAATACTATATATAATAAATAAATAATGTGGAGAGTAAAAAATATATGAAAGGTAATAAAGAAGGAAGGAGAAAGAGTAATAAACCAAAAGTGATTAATAAAGAAACTTAACTACTAGACTGACAGACGAACGACATTGACGCAACCCCAGAGATTGGCCAGTTAAGAAACACAATAAAGTAAACTAGACGAGTGAAGGAGAAGAAGAATGAAAACAAAGAGAGAACAAACCCACGATGAAGAAAACAAAATGAAACACATCAAGAAAACCCAGACAAGGAATAAAAAATAGAGAAGGGAGAAATAATGTAATCCAAAATAATAAAGAAAATGAAACCGGTTAAGAACCAAAACAATTAATGAATGTTAGTATTGATTGAATGACAATTGTAAATAGTCAGTAATAAAAAACGATAGATAAAGGTACACTAGCCCAAAGAGTTAGGAATACATGTAAGTTGTTAATAAAGAAAGACATGATATGAATAACTATATATATAATGCGTGTAGAGAAAGAGAGTAAAATAGTGAGAAATAAACGGAAGTTAAACTAGTGAAAGTGAATTATCCTAAAGTGATATAATACAAAAAGAAACACTAAGTAAATTATAAAGAACACAAAATGATTTAAAAAGTGCCAGTGATAAATAAATAAAAATATGGTCTGTAATAAAAATAGTAAGAGTAGAGAAGGCTAAGATAAAGACTTAGTAAAATAACCAATGTTTAAGATTTATGAGTGAACAATAACATTTAATAAAGTTATTATGAATAATATTTAGAATAGAACATTGATTCAGTAATAATGAACACTAAAGAGTGATATTAACTGTAATGATTATGAAATAATATTGTTATAGAACTTAAGAATGTATTGTAGAATTTAAAGGTGAGAATCACAAGAAAAAGGTAATAAGATGATGTTAACATGGAAGGGAAAGCAAAGAGCCTTAGAAAATAAGTATGTAATAACCTTAAGTAAATACCCATGTTATAAGGGGAGAGTAATGAAATAAGTTCAATAGAGGTGAGATTGTTCATCATCCGAACAATAAATAAGAAATAATGAATTGTACACACATATTAAATAATAAGTGTTGATTAATTGTATAAACAATTGTTTATGAATAGGAGATGGATTGCGTAATTATCCCAAACATAAACCTAAATGTTATATGTTATATCATATATAAATAGTAATTAATAGCCATATTATTGACATTGGCAGAGTACTTAAAATAAGGAAAGAAAACAATGTTTGAGTTATAAAAGAGAAAACTGTTAGTAAATAATTAGCAAGAAATATTGAATAACACAGTTGTTACATACAGAGATCACAAAAAAGACTAAATTAAAACACCTACATAGATAATAAACTTAATTATTAATAACGAAATAACGATCTAGGACAAAATGAGATATGTAATGTGTATGAAACAATCAAAAACCAGTAATGGCTACTTAGACTTGAAACAGGCCTAACGGTCAAACATAAACAAATACTAATTGTATGAATAACCAAGTAATTAACAAATCCAATTTGACTAATTAACCAAGGATGAATGGTAAATATTATTAAAAACAAAATATTAAAATAAGGAATTATATAAACAGAGAAATGTAATTAGTAAGTATTAAATTAATTGTAAAACTAGAAAACATGAAAAAACCCAATATTGTGGGATACCAAAATAATCTTTGTGAGAAAATAATACGAATGACAGTGCTAATAATTAATAACTAAGAAGGAAGATAAGAGAAGGAAGGAAGTCAGAAGATATAGGAAGATCTGAAAAGAATTCAAATTTTGATAACAATGGATTCATATCAAGCTCGCCCAATCAGAATTATGATGTAACCATGGAAACGACGGTTTGAAGAGGTAATTACCATTGAATATAATTACTCAGAAAGTGACGGTCAAGGAAAACAGAAGCCAGAATTCAGAACAACATATTTTCATATTTAAAATGTTTTGAAAGTAAATTAACTTGTCAAAATTGAACGAGAGGGAGTCTGACGACTACTGAACACAATTACCTGATGGAGAAGACGTTTAATTCAAGACGAAGTGAATAAATAAATCAAAAAACTTGGAAAAAGATGCCCGAAGCCCGAATAAATGAAAAATGAATTATATTGCAGCCACATCCCTTCCTTCCCGACCAACAGAGTAATCACATGCTACAACGCTGTTAAGTATCCATTAAATTATCTCAACTTCCGAAATAACGCACTTTGAATATTTCTCACTATATTTTGAAATACAACTGAATCAATTTTATTCTCTTTCAAAGATTAAATCATAATATTAAGACACTGAAAATTTGTTAAATTATAAAACTAACCTAGTATTAATGTACAACTTTTAAACCACTTGTACTACACTTCAGCAAACCCTTTATCATTACACGTTACAATACTTTATAATACAACTCTTGTACCCGTAGTATCTTAATGGTATAATGATTTGCCCGTGTTATTCCTTGTATATGTTAATTTGTAATAACTAGTTGTAAATAGTGTATCAGCTGATCGTGGATTATTTATGTTGTGTGTTTACGAATGTGATTTAAATATATAAGTAAAAGAATTGAATTATTCTGCCTTGGTTTCTGAATCAGAATTATAATTATTCCAGTTCAGTAGTTAGAACTCCAAAATCAATTCAAAATATAGCGGTCGGGTCATCCCAAAATTTTCAAGTTACCTTCGATATTAGGCTTTAACCTATTATTTGAGGTTAATCTTGGTTTTGCAGTTTGCGTACTTCCAATGACTCCCCGAATTCTTCTTATCCTTGTTAATTATAAAATAAATGCTGATAATATATTACGTTCCTGAAATAATAACACATGGATATGATTTAATAACACAATGGTTTAATCTCTGTAATATAAATTCAAATTATTGGAAAATTCCATTCTATACATACGGTTGTCACAATCGATATGTATCTCAGGATTTACTAATTTAATTAATTTAATTTAATTTTTAATTTGTTATTACTATATTTTTGAATTTGGTGGTTATTGTACCCAGTAGTTAGTAGCAGTAAGGGGTCGCGAGTGTTTATTACTGCCTCACTCCGTTTAAATTAAGGCTATCATGATTATTTTCTGGGCATGACTGTTGATTTGCCTGGAATGGTGTGCTGGTTCCTGGTTGTTCAACCTCTCGGTTGTCTAATTGTTCACTTCCCCTTGATTCTCGGACGTCCTCCTGGCTTCTACTTCTTACTCGGTTATAATGGTGACTCATCCCTCTGGGATTTCCTCTTTGATCATAACTGTTATTAAAACTGTTCCTCCGAGGTTGATGGTATCTCCAGTAATCCCATTCTTCTGCACTAATATAATTTATTCTTGGTCTGTACGGACGATTATTATTATAATTACCCTGGTTATTATTATTGTTATTAACTCCTGAGTTACTCCTAAAATTATTATAATTTTGGTTTGTTCGGTAGTTATTATAATTATTATTAATCCTATTACCCGGATGGTAATTTTGATTGGGCCTGTTGTTACTATTATTGTTATTTAGATTTCGATTGAAGTTTGTTGGTTGGTTATTATTTGGAGCAAAATTTTGGTTGAAACTACGATCGTTGCCATTAAAGTTATAACTATTCCGGTTATTCATGTTATTATATTAATTATGATTCATACCATGGTTATTATTTCTTGAACCGCACTGATCAGTTCGTTGTCTGCTTCTTTTGTAGTAACCTTCGTGTTCATAATTTTCTAACAAGTCAGCCATTGCGTGGACCGTTTTAATCTGGCTTCCCAAGCGTCCTCTGGCAATTCCTGTGTCATAATGGTATGCCATTTTAGTTACTAGGGATTCTTCTGGTATTCTTGGCTCTAGGTGTCTCGCCAAACACACCTTTCCCCAGAAGTACATAGTTGGAGATGTACCTCTATTTCCATCATATCTTTCCTGACAAATGTTGTCCCTTATAATATTTTCTATAGCTTCGGACCAGTATTTTTCTTTAAACAGTTTTTTAAATTGATCGTAGTCCACTATCTCATTCCTGGTTGCTGTCCACCAGTTGTCCGTAATCTCCCTAAAATGCTCATCTAACATCTCTCTAATCGAGCTCCAGATAGTTATTCGATGTTTATTAAAATGTTCCTCGATTCTGGCCAGGAATTCCATGGGGTTTCTACGATAATTTTTGAAATTAATCCCTTCTCTGGTTTCATTTGTTGAAACATGAGTAATATTATTTGGTCTGGTTCTAATTAACTCAATTTCTTCTTGATTTTGGTGTACTTGACCAGTTAAATTATTCACCACAGTGTTAATATTGTCACACCTTTCTCCGGTTTGTTTCTGTAAATTTATTAAATTTTCTTGTTCCTTTTGTATTCCTTCCATTTGAATACGACTATTTTCTTGGACCTGGTCTATTCTGGTATTTATCACTGCTTTATTTTGTATAATGGTTTCGTTAGCTTTTCTCAATCTCTCATTAATGTCAGCTATTTCTAGCTTCCTTTCCTCATCGATTTTGTCCATCTTCTGGTTAATTGTATCATTGACCTGTTCAATTCTACCATTAATTCTTCTTACATTCTGTTCATTGATTTGTCTGAATTCTTCCTTCATTTGGTTATTATTTTCACTTATAGTTAGCCTTAAGGTTTCGTTAGTACTTTCTTTAATACTGTCGATTTTCTCATTTATCCGTTTATTCTCCTCCTGGATTTGTCTTAAATTCTCATTATTATGCTCATTTTGTTTCCTAAAATTTTCATTAGTTTCTTCTCTGTTTTGGTCAAATCTCTCCTCCATCTGTTTTATTAAATTTTCACTCATTTTCTGGTTTTGTACCCTTGAGTTCTCGTTAATCTCTTCCTTCATACCGTCTATTTTCTCGTTTGTTTGTCTGTTATCTTCCTTGATACTATCAATTTTTTCATTTGTTTGTCTGTTATCCGCCTTGATACTATCAATTTTTTCATTTGTTTGTCTGTTATCTTCCTTGATGTTATCGAATTTTTCCTCCATTTGTTTTAATAAGCTTTGACTCAAAATTTCATTTTGTTTCTTTGAGTTTTCACTGAATTCTTCCTTGATGCTATCAATTTTCTCATTTGTTTGCTTGTTTTGTTTCTCCATTTGCTTTAATAAGTTTTGACTCAAAATTTCATTTTGTTTCTTTGAGTTTTCCGTGATTTCTTCCTTCTGCTTCTTAAAATTATCATTGGTTTCTTCCTTATTCTTGTCCAATTTTTCATTCATACTATTCATTAACTCCATTAATTTTATAAGATTCGGGTCTCCTCTGTCTTCCTTCCTTACTACCGTCTCCACATCCTCCACCGATGTTACTTCCTTCTCGGCCTCCTTCGTCCGTTTCAGTGACGACGCCCTTTTATGCATCTTTATTATTTTTTGGAACTTATAGCAGTCGCCAGCTAAAAATTAGGAAATTAATTTGCTTGTTTCAATTTCTTCACCTAATATCCCTAATTTCAGCCTCACTAGTTGGTAGCGCCAATTTATAATACGACCCTTTTGTTCCCGTAGTATCTTAATGGTATAATATATTACGTTCCTGAAATAATAACGCATGGATATGATTTAATAACATAATGGTTTAATCTGTGTAACATAAATTCAAATTATTGGAAAATTCCATTCGATACATACGGTTGTCACAATCAATATTTATCTCAGGATTTAATAATTAAATAATTTTAATATATTTCGTGGGAATTCTTGTTACTGCTACGAAAAGTTCCTTTACATGATAATTAATAATAGAGAGTACCTTTACAAACAATATATTACTTATAATATAAAAATTTACAAAAATTATATATTAAGTAACATACAAAGTTTGACGATATTCAATACGCTTCGTAAAAGCATGTAGGTTAGAGTGACGTTAACATCATGGCTACTATTGTCCGTCTCACAGAATAATGAAGTTTATTAATGTGTACAATAAAGGTTTTCCTTGTAATCACTGTTCGTTTAGATATTGAATTTGTTTTCACTTAAAAATGTTTACTAGTGATTAGTGTTAGTGTAAATTGTTATATTGTCTAGAGGTTGTTCCTTGTTGGATAAAAATATTGTCAAATTATACTTTACACATCTAGACGATATTGCTGAAGGTTTTATGGTTTATTCTGAATAATTTCTTGATTGTGTGTATTACTGGTTCATGAAAATTGTAGTGGAGGGATTAATTATCTTCGATGGTGGTCATTCAGATCTTCTTTCACAACCGGGTTAACTATTTTTATATATATATTTTTTTTAATTACATCTAGACACACACTATTCAACTGTTTTCCATCACAATTAACAATTAAGTGTTATTTCTTCTTTTTTTTAGTTACCTAACTCATACAAACTTCTTAAATTTTGATTGGCCATTTATGTACAGGTTAAGTGTTATAGGATCAACACCCATTAATTACTTTACATTTTTCTAAATTACCTTTAATAGATAATTTTATTATTATACTCTAATGATACATGCAATGTTTACATGATGATTAATTATATAATTGTAAACAATTTGATACTAAACATGCCTCAGTTTATAACTGTAAAACCTTATTAATTTGAATTTCTATGATATGTGGTGGAACAATTTGTTATGGTTGATTGTAATTTCTACTTTGAATCCCTGAGATAAATATATTTACATAAATTAACTGGTAACATAAAATCTTATAACATACAACATTATTATATTAATAATAATACTTGTTTTTAACAACTTTAATTATTTCATACTTTTAAACTATTGTCTGTATGATAATAATAAAACACTTTTTATAAATAATAAATAACACTGTTTAACGGTAGTCTGTGTCACTATTTATATTATATCACTCATCACTGTAAAGGTTTGTGTCCCTTTTTCTATCCTTAAAAATATGCCTATACAATTTTAATTTATAATTAGGTACTCTTTATTGGGTTTGGTTGTTATTCAGGGTAAGTTGATTATTTAGGCTTACTAGGTTTATTTATTTAATTTTTGTCTGTTTACTGCCCTATTCTACTGGGTTATTTCTGGGTTTCTTGATAATATTAAATAAGTCAAACCAACTAGGTTTCCTTTAATTTGCTTTCAATTATTATTTCTTGTTTCCTCTCTGGATCGGATTCCACTATTATTTACTATTCTTTTGTAACATTTTGTTTCATTACAACTTAAGTAGAAACATTTTAAGGTTGTGTATTTTTATTATTGTAATTGCATCTGAGCCTTTTAACATGATCAAAAGAGCCCACAAAAGTTGAACGTAAACATTTGTTGACCTATTTGGTAGAACGCCATACTGTGTGTGGAATTACGTTCAAAATCGATTGTAAAACCCCTGTGAGAGGACGTCTCATAAAGAAATAACCGGTGCAAAATTATATAAAAAATCAATTATAGCTTGTGTCTATGAAACAGTAATATCAAATCGCCAATAAATCAATACTTTGTATGTTAAAATGTATTTTATTTTCATTAGGAAAGTGTATTCGTAAAAATATAATTTACAGTGAATGTCTCTGATGTGACACCTAGCGCGCAAGCAGCGAATACTGTAACTGCCAACTCGATTATACAAATTGAGAGAAGGTGGGACGAATTGAATCCTTCACACCGTTTGAATAAATTGCTGATAAGAAGACAATTTTAATTGTTTTAAATTAACAATTTGGCGCCACCCGGGAATTGTACACTACCAGTGAACCTCAGATCGGGGACTGCGATACCTGGTTATCCGTACGTTCGCTACGGACTCAAGCATCGTAAGTTACATTACCGTGCGAGGACGAATTGGTAAGACACACATACACAAGTTACACTCAGACACACTTCAACATTTTACAGAGGTACCAGTAGAACGACGGCACGCGAGTTTGGTTATAAATTGGCGACCAACCGGTGGAGCTAGAAAAAAGGAAGATATGAAGTTCTAGTGGCGGTCATGAAAGGAGATCAGGATGCATACTAGAGGATTATCAAAAAAGTTGGCAAAGTACAAAGAGATGGAAGAAAATATAGGGGAAGAAGAGGAAGGAACATCGATCGAAGAAGTGGAGACAACAATAACCACAACAGAACCAACCCAAGACAAAGAGAGGGAACCACAGGCGGGTGACAGGCAGGAAGCCAAAGGAGGCATGGATTTACAACAATTATGGGAGTTGATCAATAGAAAATTAGACAAGAATGAGGAGAATCTGAACAGTATGAAGAAAGAAACCAGTGAAAATTTTAAGAAACAGGAGGACAATTTTCAGAAGCAGAAGGAAGAATTGAGACAAACCATTAACCAAAATAACGAGACCCTCCAACAACAGCTGAAGGAAATCAATGAAATAACTAAGGAAGAGATGAAACAGCAGGTGATCCAACAATTAAGGGAGTACAGTGAAGAAACCATACAACAGATCACTGAAACAAATGAAAAATTAGAGGAGACGTTGGAGAAGCTAGAGAAAACCAACGAAAATATTTCTGAAGTCCGTGAGGAAGTACTTAATAAAATGAACAACCTCGAAGGAGAAAATAAAAGGAGAATTGAGGAATGCCACGAAGAAACAGCCAAAAGATGTGCACAGATGGACCAGGACATACATCTAGTCCGGGAAGAAAACCAGAACGAGATAGCAACTGTACGGACAGACCTGGGAGAAAGAATGGAAGGGGTGTACAGCAATTTAAATAAAATAGACAGCAAAGTAGACAAAAACAAACAAAGGATTGACGAGATGCACAGACTAGAAGAGTCATTACGGGAAGAAGTGGACGCCTGGCGTGACCGGCCATGTAGCAGTAACCATGTCATGAACGCGGACAACAGAGATACGATTAATTTCCGTAATTATAAAAGGAACCCTATTGAATTCCTGAAGAGGGTGGAAGAATTAATAATCAAAAATCGAGAGACCCGATGGACAACAATAAGAGGAATGCTGGACGAAATGTTCAAAGAGACCTACGACAACTGGTGGACGGCCACAAGACCAGACATCCAAAGCATTCAAGAATTTAAGACCCAGTTCAAGGCTAAATAAAGCACGGATGTACAGCCAGGTAAAGACTGGCTAGTTTGTTGGAGAGCCATGAGCACGAGTGGCAATACAGAAAAAATAGAGTATCAAGTTTCAGAAATAATAGAATAAATGAAGGACAATCATCACCAAACCAACAGGGGGATAATAAGCCACCATTAAACAACCCTAACAATTATCAAGGGAACCAACGGGGCAATAACATACCCAGAAGCTTCAACAGAAATAGGAATAATAATAACAATTTCTGGAACAACTACAGGGGTAACTACCCACCAAATGGTCACAATAACTATTATCACCCTGGAAACGGTAATACTAACAATAACCAAGGATACCGACCACAGGTAAATTACATGAGGGGACAAAGGCAACGGAGTCCAGGAAGAAACTATCCCCCATCTAACTATCGACGGACATACTTTAACCAGGTACCCGATACAAGAAGCCACCCATTCGAAGAAAATCCCAGGAACGACGTAGATAACAGGAATAATCGACAAGAGCCAAGCACTAACCAACCATTAAATGCTAATGAAGTTAGAGACAATGAGGCCAACCCTCAAACGCCTAAGGTCAGTGAAAACTGTGAACAGCCCATCACTGGACCAATCTCTTGGGGAATGCACGACGACAAAAAATATAATCACTATAATACAAACGAATTATCTAAAAAATATAAGAGACGAGTTGATTGAAGAAAGTAATCAACCAATGCCT
Organism: Magicicada septendecula; assembly: GCA_034769895.1. Taxonomy (NCBI): domain Eukaryota; kingdom Metazoa; phylum Arthropoda; class Insecta; order Hemiptera; family Cicadidae; genus Magicicada; species Magicicada septendecula. The sequence goes on from CM068367.1 coordinate 492,525,330, forward strand.
AGCCGAAACAGTGAGACAGTGTACGTAAATGCCCAAATAAATGGAGTCATGACAACATTAATGATCGATACTGGATCTAATATATCTTTAATTGACCAAGTAGAGTTAAGCAGACTACAACAGGAAAGTAGTATACCTATACCAACTCTACCAATAAACAATGTGACAATCATCGGTGCTACCGGCAGACAAAACAAAACTGTCAGGAAACAAGTGTCCCTGGAACTTAAAAGTAAAGGCCTAACATTCACTATGTCTTTTCTTGTTGCCAGTGAGTGGCCTGCCATTCTCAATACTTGTTGGATGTGATATACTCCAACAATACTCTGCCATAATTGATCTAAGGCAAGGAGAAGTGTCACTAAACACTGAACATGGAATATGGACAACAAGTATAGTGAAGGGTAATAACTTACCTTCAATAACCAACTGTTGTACTATGTTACAAAATAATTATTGTCAACAAGCACAGGTAAAAATAATAAATGAATGGAAGGATGAAGAAATATGGTCAAACAAGCTGGAGGAGATCAGACAATTCCAAAGAGAAGTACGAGATCAACAGATTAGTGTTCACCAGGCAGAGGATCTCATAAACATTTACAATAAATATCGACACATTTTTTCTGATGCCCCGGGCAAGGTAAAGGATTACCAATGTCAAATCATATTCAAAGAGCCCGTTGATTTTAAGAAAAAATCATATCCTATCGCATACTCTCAAAGGAATGCAGTGAAGGCAGAGATCAACCAGATGATGGAAGATGATATAATAGAATTAAGCCAATCACCATATACAAGTCCAATAGTGGCGATACCGAAGAAGGATGGAAAAGTAAGAATATGCCTCGATGCTAGAGAAATCAATAAAATGATAGTAAATGATTGAACATCCCCAGGCGAAATTGAAGAGATCCTAAAGAAGTTCCATGGCACGAAATACATCAGCGCATGGGATACAGTATGTGGATACTGGCAGGTAGAGCTACACCCGAACAGTAGAAAATACTTAGCTTTTCTGTTCGATGGGAGAAACTACCAATTCAAAAGACTGCCATTCGGACTGATCAATTCGGTTGCCGTATTTGTCAAGTGTATGGATCAGATATTGGGACAAGAGGTACTTAATTTTACTACTGTATACGTAGATGACTTGTTGATCACCTCATCAAATTGGCAAGAACACTGTGATAGAGTGGAGACAATTTTGAAAAAATTATCAGATAACCATATTACCCTTAAGCTGGATAAATCAAAATTCATAGCCAGCAAGGTACAATTTTTAGGTTTTAATCTGACAGAAGAAGGCATCACCCCTTCATCAGAGAAGGTTGAAGCAATACAACGATTCCCAACACCTAAAAATAAAAAACAGCTACAGTCTTTCCTAGGAATATGCAATTATTATCAGAAATTCTAGGACAATTATTCCAAGCTAACAGCACAATTTCAAAAACAGTTATCCGCTAAAAATAAATGGACATGGGGAGCCGACCAAGACAGAATATTTGGACAAATAAAAGAAAAATTTTTAGACACCGTCATTTTACGCCAGCCAGATTTCAAAAAGCCATTCTTCATGAATTGTGATGCGAGCGACGTGAGTGTCGGTGCTGTTTTATATCAAGAAGATGATAAGGGGCAACACATGGTCATAAGCTTTGCAAGTAGAACCTTAAATGTATGTGAAAGGAACTACCACGTCACGGAAAAGGAACTACTTAGTGTTGTATTCGCCTGCAACAAATTCAGGACGTACATTTTAGGATACAACATAACCATGAGAAGTGACCATAGATCCATATCTTTCCTTAAACAATGCAAGCTCAGTCATGGAAGACTAACCCGATGGATATTATTACTGCAGGAATACCATATTAACTGGGAATACATACCAGGAAAGAAAAATACTGCTGCTGATATATTATCCCGTATCAACATACAGCAACAAACATTTGAGGGAGAGAAAGAACTGCTAGTCAAGGTATATAACATAATTAAGGATAGAACAGATCTGGAAAAAATAACTCTGGAAATAAGCAAACAGCAAAATGTGGACCCAAAAATAGTGAGTATCCGTGAAAGAATACTGAAAGAAGAAGAACCCATTGTACAGTATTATAAAGTACACGACAACTTATTATTCATCAAAAACAACCATAACGTTGAAGAATGGAAACTAGTAATTCCATCTATTATAGAAGAACAAATAATCATGGACTACCACATCCGATACGGCCATATGGGTGCCATGAAAGTAGTAAAAGCACTAGAGGAACACGTGTATATCAAGAGTATTTTTTTTTTTAAGTATATCATTATTAGACGGTAACCAAGTCACAGATTTAATTATTCTTATTAATTTACCTTATTTCCGTCTTGTGACTTATTTTTCCTGTGTAGGTTACTTTATGTGTAGTTTCATATATGTGACCATCGTGTAAATGTATATATGTTTTAGTGTTGTACATATGTTTTCAATACCAGATTTTAATTTTAATATTAACGTGACGAAGTCTATGCAACGGATTTTCTGAAGATGGAGCATTGAAGAGCTCCGAAACGCGTCAAAAGTAACCTACAACAGGAAAAATAAGTCACAAGATGGAAATAAGGTAAATTAATAAGAACAAGAGTATTTATCGAAAGGTAAGCAAAACCATACAAAAATGTCACATCTGTCAAATGGTAAAGTGCAACAATGCTAAAAAAAGGGTATGATGATACCCATAATATCAAGCCAAAAATTAGAAAGAGTATTCCTTGATATTTGTGGTCCATTTCCTCCCAGTGGAGGAAGACACTGATTTAAATTCATAATAATCATATTTGATCACTTCACCAAATATGATTAAATTGTACTCCATTAACCGTGCTACTACCAAGAAAATTATTGAAATTATATTAAACAACATTATACCAGAAGTGGGAAAACCTATGGCCATCATAACCGATCATGGGACCCAGTTTAAAGGAAATCTATGGAAAAGCAAACTCTGGAACATGGTATTAAGACATACAAAACATCCGTTTATCATCCCAGCAGTAACCCAGCTGAGAGAGTACTTAGAGAAGTGGGTCGAATTCTGAGGACCTACTGCCATAATAAACAAAAGGAATGGCACCATTACCTAAAATCCACTGAAGAATTTATAAATCTGGCTTACCACAACTTCACTGAAACCACACCATACTCAATGATGTTTGAGCGACCACCACCTAGAGAGATAAACGATATAATTAAATTTCCCACCAATACTGAATACCAATTTGAAAAAAGAAGAGTTTATAACAGAATCGCAGAGAAGGTAGAGCAGCAGAAAAATAAATACTCTAAGAACCATCAAAATACGATCAAGTACCAGATAGGAGAGAGTGTGCTGATAAAGAACAGAGAATTACCCAGCTCAATAGAAGGCATTACAAAAAAGTTGCTATTGTTATATGTAGGACCGTACACTATCTCAAAAGACAAGGGCAATAACGCATATGAAATCACCAACCCCATCACTAAGAAAATAAAAGGGGTGTACAATCAGGCATCAATTAAAAAATATTATGACAGCCAAACATGACTGAAAAAACTTAAAATTGAAAAACCAACCAAGTTATGTAGAATAAAAAGAAATAATAATACAAACAAATAAGTTTGCTAAAAAAAAAAAAAAAAATGAATTTCAAAATTCAAAAAAGTTATGTAAGGACAGCTTACACAAATATTTCGAGAATATTTTAGACCAATTATAAAATGGAGAAATAAAGTTACCAAGAATCCACATAAAGTAAGAAACACAAACTTACTATAATATTTGAATAAAAAATAATAATAAGAGAGTGAAATTACAGAACATTCCTAACAAAATAAGATTAAGTTACGATAATCTTTAACCAAAATAGGAGGCATAAAAAAGCAAAACACACTATAAAGGAATAAGCTACAAAAATTCCTAACTAGTAAGAAGCACTAACTTACTATGATATTTAAAGAGTTATGAAAAAAAAAGTATCAATCAAAATGATCAACTTCCACAACTATTTAGAAAAATATGGGAAGTAAAATTAAACAAGCCAATGATCAAAAAACGAAATAAATAAAATAAACATTCTAAGAGTTATAATATGAAATGAGATGAAACAAAGAGTAATTAAAAATGAATAAAAAAGTGAATTGTATCAATGAAAAGCAATGCTTCAAATATTATCAAGTAGTATCTATAAAGAAAGATGAAAAAATATATGACTCGAACTGAGCAATAATGAAATACTAAAGTAAAAGATTCCCAACAAATGTGATGATTATTATTATTATTTTGAGTCATGAGATGACTGTATTTAAGATTCATTAATTGAGATTGACTGTTGAATAAGTCCAGCAATCATTTAACTGAGCAGGGATGATGTTCCCCTGATCTCAGAATAAGAGTAGTTTTGAACGACGGAGTTAGGTAAGCCAATAGAGCCCATCCGAATTGATTGCAGCTACAAAGTAGAGATAGTTAGGGAAAATAAGATTTATAGGGAATAATTTATAATATAAATATCAATAAGCCAGATCGTATTAAGAGAAAATAATGAAGAAAAGACTCAGAAGAAAGGAAGTAGAAGATACAGAATTGAACATAAAACTGAATAAGAAGCAGGAGAATTTGAGAAGAAAATGATACAATACAATTGATAATTTCATCAAACTTAGAATCACGTTTTATAAAATGATCAATTTTGGTGGAAGGGCATTATATAACATCGCCAAATTCAGATCAGTTTTGATAACAACAAGTATGTATAAAAAATGCTAAATAATACTATATATAATAAATAAATAATGTGGAGAGTAAAAAATATATGAAAGGTAATAAAGAAGGAAGGAGAAAGAGTAATAAACCAAAAGTGATTAATAAAGAAACTTAACCAGTAGACTGACAGACGAACGACATTGACCCAACCCCAGAGATTGGCCAGTTAAGAAACACAATAAAGTAAACTAGACGAGTGAAGGAGAAGAAGAATGAAAACAAAGAGAGAACAAACCCACGATGAAGAAAACAAAATGAAACACATCAAGAAAACCCAGACAAGGAATAAAAAATAGAGAAGGAAGAAATAATGTAATCCAAAATAATAAAGAAAATGAAACCGGTTAAGAACCAAAACAATTAATGAATGTTAGTATTGATTGAATGACAATTGTAAATAGTCAGTAATAAAAAACGATAGATAAAGGTACACTATCCCAAAGAGTTAGGAATACATGTAAGTTGTTAATAAAGAAAGACATGATATGAATAACTACATATATAATGCGTGTAGAGAAAGAGAGTAAAATAGTGAGAAATAAACGGAAGTTAAACTAGTGAAAGTAAATTATCCTAAAGTGATATAATACAAAAAGAAACACTAAGTAAATTATAAAGAACACAAAATGATTTAAAAAGTGCCAGTGATAAATAAATAAAAATATGGTCTGTAATAAAAATAGTAAGAGTAGAGAAGGCTAAGATAAAGACTTAGTAAAATAACCAATGTTTAAGATTTATGAGTGAACAATAACATTTAATAAAGTTATTATGAATAATATTTAGAATAGAACATTGATTCAGTAATAATGAACACTAAAGAGTGATATTAACTGTAATGATTATGAAATAATATTGTTATAGAACTTAAGAATGTATTGTAGAATTTAAAGGTGAGAATCACAAGAAAAAGGTAATAAGATGATGTTAACATGGAAGGGAAAGCAAAGAGCCTTAGAAAATAAGTATGTAATAACCTTAAGTAAATACCCATGTTATAAGGGGAGAGTAATGAAATAAGTTCAATAGAGGTGAGATTGTTCATCACCCGAACAATAAATAAGAAATAATGAATTGTACACACATATTAAATAATAAGTGTTGATTAATTGTATAAACAATTGTTTATGAATAGGAGATGGATTGGGTAATTATCCCAAACATAAACCTAAATGTTATATGTTATATCATAAATAAATAGTAATTAATAGCCATATTATTGACATTGGCAGAGTACTTAAAATAAGGAAAGAAAACAATGTTTGAGTTATAAAAGAGAAAACTGTTAGTAAATAATTAGCAAGAAATATTGAATAACACAGTTGTTACATACAGAGATCACAAAAAAGACTAAATTAAAACACCTACATAGATAATAAACTTAATTATAAATAACGAAATAACGATCTAGGACAAAATGAGATACGTAATGTGTATGAAACAATCAAAAACCAGTAATGGCTACTTAGACTTGAAACAGGCCTAACGGTCAAACATAAACAAATACTAATTGTATGAATAACCAAGTAATTAACAAATCCAAGGTGACTAATTAACCAAGGATGAATGGTAAATATTATTAAAAACAAAATATTAAAATAAGGAATTATATAAACAGAGAAATGTAATTAGTAAGTATTAAATTAATTGTAAAACTAGAAAACATGAAAAAACCCAATATTGTGGGATACCAAAATAATCTTTGTGAGAAAATAATACGAATGACAGTGCTAATAATTAATAACTAAGAAGGAAGATAAGAGAAGGAAGGAAGTCAGAAGATATAGGAAGATTTGAAAAGAATTCAAATTTTGATAACAATGGATTCATATCAAGCTCGCCCAATCAGAATAATGATGTAACCATGGAAACGACGGTTTGAAGAGGTAATTACCATTGAATATAATTACTCAGAAAGTGACGGTCAAGGAAAACAGAAGCCAGAATTCAGAACAACATATTTTCATATTTAAAATGTTTTGAAAGTAAATTAACTTGTCAAAATTGAACGAGAGGGAGTCTGACAACTACTGAACACAATTACCTGATGGGGAAGACGTTTAATTCAAGACGAAGTGAATAAATAAATCAAAAAACTTGGAAAAAGATGCCCGAAGCCCGAATAAATGAAAAATGAATTATATTGCAGCCACATCCCTTCCTTCCCGACCAACAGAGTAATCACATGCTACAACGCAGTTAAGTATCCATTAAATTATCTCAACTTCCGAAATAACATACTTTGAATATTTCTCACTATATTTTGAAATACAACTGAATCAATTTTATTCTCTTTCAAAGATTAAATCATAATATTAAGACACTGAAAATTTGTTAAATTATAAAACTATACTAGTATTAATGTACAACTTTTAAACCACTTGTACTACACTTCAACAAACCCTTTATCATTACACTTTACAATACTTAAGTAGAAACATTGTAAGGTTGTGTATTTTTATTATTGTAATTGCATCTGAGCCTTTTAACGTGATCAAAAGATCCCACAAAAGTTGAACGTAAACATTTGTTGACCTATTTGGTAGAACGCCATACTGTGTGTGGAATTACGTTCAAAATCGATTGTAAAACCCCTGTGAGAGGACGTCTCATAAAGAAATAACCGGTGCAAAATTATATAAAAAATCAATTATAGATTGTGTCTATGAAACAGTAATATCAAATCGCCAATAAATCAATACTGTGTATGTTAAAATGTGTTTTATTTTCATTAGGAAAGTGTCTTCGTAAAAATATAATTTACAGTGAATGTCTCTGATGTGACACCTAGTGCGCACGCAGCGAATACTCTAACTGCCAACTCGATTATACAAATCGAGAGAAGGCGGGACGAATTGAATCCTTCACACCGTTTGAATAAATTGCTGATAAGAAAACAATTTTAATTGTTTTAAATAAACAATTTGGCGCCACCCGGGAATTGTACACTACCAGTGAACCTCAGATCGGGGACTGCGATACCTGGTTATCCGTACGTTCGCTACGGACTCAAGCATCGTGAGTTACATTACCGTGCGAGGACGAATTGGTAAGACACACATACACAACTTCCACTCAGACACACTTCAACATTTTACAGAGGTACCAGTAGAACGACGGCACGTGAGTTTGGTTATACCATACATTCTTTTTTCGAAAGATCTACCTGTTTGTACAATATAAACTTTATTACAAGACCCACAGGATAATTTGTATACACCAGACTTTTGCAGTTTATCTGTTTTACTCTTATTATTTTTAATATATTTTCCCAATGAAGACTGCATCTTAAAAGCTATATTTACTTTCTTTTGTGTGAAATATTTACCAATATTATCAGAAGCAGAACCTATGTAAGTGAGGGTGTGATATCTTTTAATCTGTGTTGACGGAGGGTAAACTATTTTTAAAGCTTGTGAATAAAATTTTTTATTTAACAGGTGTTCTATGAGGCTAGGTTGGTAACCATTGTTGACAGCTATTTGTTTAATAATGTTAAGTTCTGATTGGAAATTTTGAGTCTGATAAAGGAATACTAACTAGTCTGTGGATAAAACTGTGAAAAGCGGCCAATTTATGTGAGTATGGATGTGTGGAAGTATTGTGTATTGTCATATCTGTATGTGTAGGCTTATGAAAAATACCGAAGTTTAATTTATTATTGCATTTTGTTATTGTAAGGTCCAAAAAATTTATGCTATTGTTATCTTCTAATTCTATGGTAAAGCTAATATTTTTGTGTAAATTGTTAATGAAATTAAGAAAGATCTGTAATTGTCTACGTGTACCTAGAAAAATTGCTAAAATATCGTCCACATATCTATACCAAAAAATAAAAAATTTGAAATAAGGGTGTGCTCTAATTTTAGTTTCTATGTAGTCCATAAAGATTTCAGCTGCCAAAGGGCTAAGTGGGTTTCCCATTGCAAGCCCTTCTTTGCCAATATAGATCTTTCCATTAAATTCAAAGTAGTTTTGATTGAGGCAAACCTTCAGTAAATTCAAGATATCCTCTCTCATAATGGGGTTATTACAATTTTCAGTTAATAAATTTTCTACAATATCTATTACATCAGTCGGTGGAATACTTGGAAACAAATTTTTTACATCAAATGGCTTTGTCTGGGATATGTGAATCTTTAATTCTGTTAATTAAGTCTAGTGAATTTTTAATACTATGTGTTGATTGAAATTTGCTTTGTGTTTGTATAATCTTAATTAGTCTTTTAGATAATTTAACAGAAGGAGCAGTTACATATGATACCACTGGTCTAATCGGATGGTTATCTTTATGCAATTTAATTAAAGAGTAAAGCTTTGGTGGCTGAGGATTCATTACTGATAAAAAATCCAAATCTCGATTATCAAAGAAAGAACAATAATTCTTTATAGCCTGTTTAACATCTATTTGAAATTTAAAAGTCGGGTTAATATCAATGGGTTCAAAAGAGTTCAAATATTCAAGTGTCTTGTTTACATATTCACCTTTGTCGATAGCAATAACAGTATTACCCTTGTCAGCGCGGGTAAAACTAGTTTACCCTCCCTCAACACAGATTAAAAGATATCACACCCTCACTTACATAGGTTCTGCTTCTGATAATATTGGTAAATATTTCACATAAAAGAATGTAAATATAGCTTTTAAGACGTTTAATATAACTTCATTGGGAAAATATATTAAAAATAATAAGAGTAAAACAGATAAACTGCAAAAGTCTGGTGTATACAAATTATCCTGTGGGTCTTGTAATAAAGTTTATATTGGACAAACAGGTAGATCTTTCGAAAAAAGAATGTATGGTCACAATTATAGTTTTAGATATAATGATGGCAAATCAAATTATGCAAATCACCTGTTAGAAAAAGACCATAGTTATAATGACAATTTTAAAATTTTACATTTATCTGATAAAGGTCCAAAGCTTGATTTATTAGAAACCTTTGAAATTAATAAACACAAATATTTAAATGTATTATTAAATGATCAGATAGATCTAAATAGCTCGCCTCTACTTAATTTTTATAAATAGACTTGGTTTATGTTATGTTATATGTTTGTGTAATGTGTGTTAAATCTTATTGACACGAGATTACTATCGCTCTCTAAACAATATCACTTGCCTTATATTTTGTATTATGTATTATATTGTACGAAAATTAGTCAGCTTACACCATCTGATGAAGGCACTGTGCTGCCGAAACAGCTGTCATGGATATATAATTTTAATAAATGACGAGTGAAAATCACTAAAACTATTTTATTGTTTTTTTTTAAATATAATTTACAATGGATTTTCACCAAGTAAAGGCATCAAGCATTAATTAATGTGTTAAGGAGACATAAAGGCTGAATTGATGTAATTTAATATAACCATATGCATCACATAGAATGGTTGCATGAGACAGCAAAACTTATCAAGTAAACTTGTAATAAAAGAGTAGGAACTCAACCAATACCATTGAATAAGGCAGAATAACGTTTAGATAAGTAAATTCAAGGATTATATCCACCTAATTAACCATAATAACACAGATAATAAGTACACCCTAGTAACAGCTAGATGCAAGTAGTCAGAGTAACTTCAAAACCAAAGTAATTGTCAATGTAAATGCAGAATTAACTACTGCACAGTACAAACAATATTATCAAAACACTGATGAGAGATAATAAAACAATAATGAGATTAAGGTGAAAGAATTACAACTCACGAAAAATGTAACTTTCAAGAGTACTGAAAGCTCACCAAAAAGACAATAATTAAGGTAATAAAACCCAGTGATAAATAAAAATGACACTATCAGAAGTGATAATGACCAATGCATTATGCATAGGCCATAATAAAATGGTATTATCAACAACTATTATTGTAACATTATTAATAAACAATGTATGTGATAATAGGCCTAGAATTTGAACCTAGGAAAATGGATATTTTATAACTATAAGTACATGACCAGGTGTAAAAAGTGCATAATACAGTAATAATATGTTATTACCATAAACAAACAGGATAATAACAATATATTTAATGTATTAGGTAACTTAAGAAGTATTATTAATTTGTGCCAAGTGCGGTTTTATCAACCCCATATCAGAACTATATGATGAAGGTATGCAAATTACTCGTAATCAAAAGATAGAAATGATGGGAGTTATAAAAATATTGTCAGTGTAATTATAGATAAGATATTTTACTTATAAGAAAAATTAATAAATTATAAACCCGTGCGCGTGGCTGCGTAACCAGTAAATCATAGCCTTGGACCCAGCAACTGACGCTAAGTTGAGCTTCTATTTTGACGAACCTCGCCGAGAGTACACGACATAAAGACAATTAGCCAATCAGAGCTCATTAAAAAGTACGAAGTGCCGAATCCCGACCAGGTAACAACAATCAGTTCATCACCAGCAATCGAGAGATACTCCACGTTAGCAGAGTGGCCATCATAACATTGAATTGACAGCCGACAGCTGATAATGCACAACTAACCTCGAAACTTTGAGTTGAGGTTAGGTCGGACCAAAAGGACAGTGAAGTCTATTTTCAAAGTGTTCTATAACGGAGTTCATGCGTATAGGCAGTGTGTGAAGTGATTTAATAAAAATTAATTAAAATATTAATTAATTATTAAAAATTAGAAAGTGTTGTGTTAGTGGTACTTCGACCCAACAGAATACGCAAGTATCAGTGCAAATGATCATTATATTATATAACAAATCATTAATCAATTAAAGAACGCTAATAGCGGATTTAATTTATTCAAATTAAATAACAAATAACCCGATTTCCACAGGAAGGGGACTTTGAAAAATAACATAAACAATACCGTAATCAAATGAAAGATTTTGCTATTGACAATTTTATCTTTCTAGATTGAAATTAATTGTAATAGTTTAAGAAGAGACGTTGAATAATCAATGAGGGAACAATGAACCCTAACAATTAATAATTTTAAGATATTATTGTATTTAATTGTAGTACATTAACTCAAGGTCACACATGAGTGAACCCTAGTAGTGAATTAATTTGAATTACCCGTTTTTGTTTATATCCAAGTTTGGAGATCATTCAGAAAAATATCACTGAATTTAATTCATAATAATGTTGTACAAAATAAGTAATGCCTTCAAAGAAGCATCCATTAATTAATTTCAAATAAGTAAGGTTACCATGAACCGTAGTTAACCTCAGTTGTAAACAATGAACAATCGTTCATATTTTGTGTTATGTTAAAGCAACAACTAATATTTTTATTCTCCGCCTACTTATAATCACAGTAGTGCATTTTATTGTTGAAGTGTATCTTGCAGACTCAAAGAACCTGCTAATTTTATAAAGCATAATAACCAAATTATTTACAAACAGACATAATCGATTTTCAAAATGCAGTTTTGCCACCCTGAGAGTTTAATAATTTTAAGAGTCCATACTCAACTTTAATTATTTGTAAAAAAGAAAATAAATAATAGAATTGTAATAACAATCTTTCAAATCGAATTAAATAAACAACTATTATTTCACGAACAAATTAAAGTGTTGACATTTATTGAAAAGAATAGAATTACAGCTTAGGTGAGCAACAAGAGATGGTTGGTACCAGGAGCCAGAGCGAGAATTTGAATCTAATGATTTTCGCCAGCAATATCATCTCATATCACTACAACTGCTAGTAAGTATTATATAAATGTTGTGCTTATGTTAATTTCAGTACAGGAAGGCATCGATCGAATCACCTCAGCGAATGGCAGAAAAGTCAACGCAAACTATTCAAATACAAACTCAAGACATTGAACTAAATTATAAAAAATCTAAACATATTTAATAAACAACTTCAAGAGTAAGTGAACTGATTTATTTATATTGGATTCAATACAAAAAAGTTAAATTGGATTGAATAAATCACTATACCAAAAAACTAATAATAAATACCAAACCAATACTAATAATACTAATTCTTTATAACAAAATTCTACGAGACGATGATCTCGTCTACTTACAATAGACATATTAATATCCTAATAAAATAAAACATTGTATGCATACAGGTAAAGTATATTAATCAACAATGTTTTTTCTTATAAATCCTTATAAACTGTCACTCGATTTTGTAATGAAATGCTGAATTAGGATTTCTAAAAATTCTGTACTGATACACAGCTCCTAATAAAAGTTCATCCAACCTCTCTTATAATTCTGGTAAAATCTGTCTAATCATTTTCGGATCTACTGGAACCTGTCAAGGAAAGTTATAATTACTATCAGCCAGACCTGTTTGGAGAAGAGGTAAAATTTTATCCTTAATCTGTTCTTCTATTCTGTTGACATTCTGGTTGGTGACACTTAGTTCTGAGTCCAGTCTACTTACCATTGTGTTGGTGGTACTTCATTCATGGTCCAGTCTCTTTACTTTGGTGTTGAAATCTGATTTTAGGGAGTTTACTTGTTCCTGAACATTCTGTACCCTATTTGCATATTTAGCATCTAGGTATTGCAGTAATTCTTCTGTGCAAATAACCCTGTCTGATAGATCTTGTATCTGGGTCAGAATTTGTGAGGATTGTTCCGACTGAATCTGTAATTGTGACTGTACTATTACGATTTGTTCTGATTGGGCCTGAAATTGCATTTCAATTTGTACTGACCATGCCTGACTTTGTTCTGACTAGGCCTGAATTACTCCCATTATTTTGTTGCTTATCTGCATTTTGTTTGCGGTAGATGTTTCTTCGACAGTTATGAAGACTTTGTCCGGTTCCCACCCGTCTCTTGTATAGCCAGCTCTAAACTCATGTTCAGGTCAGCCTTAGTTCCCGTTGTGGAAAGCCCTTTTCCTTATAATTGCTTCTACAGCCAGAGAGTTGTCATGTTCTTAAAATGTACTCTTCCCATCTTTTCATCCGGACTGCACAGTTACTAAAGTATAAAATAATTTGGTCCCCAATTTATAATGTTAACAGATTAGTCCTGTCAAGGTCACCAATTCTGTTGTCTTCAAGGTCTACAATAGAAATAAAACACTTGTATTACTGTCAATACCTTGTTTATTTACAATAAAAAAAGCACAAATAAAAATATAACACAGAAAATACAATTTCGATCCACAACTGTGATATTGATTATTGACACAACTGTAATTTATATAACACAAAAATATAATACTGATCCACACATGTGACAGTACCAAACTCATACACTTACTCTGTAATTCACTCTCAACAAAGACTCATCTTTTCTCCGTCTACTACTGTTTGTATATAGTTGGTAATGATATCATTCACCAACATGCATCTCTTACTAGAATAGTCTAGTTTGTTCCATACGTTTAAATTAGAATATTGTAGAACAAACTACATTAACTATAAATGTACAGTACATTGATACAGAACATTCTAGTGTATTCTATAAATAGTGTCTCAACAATAAGGGTCTATCAATATACATAAGTTATACATCAATTCCAAGTAATGTAAATACATGTGAATAACAAAACCTATGTATTATTCTAGTAGGTTTAGTAATATGGCTAACAGTTTAAAGAATACCAGTTACTTAATACATTATACAATATTCATAATATTAGTTTGAATGTGAGTTGGGGGTTCTCTAGTATACAACAAATTGTGGGGCCCTCCTTTCAAGTGGGCCCAGAGTGGATTGCCCCATTGTCCCATCCTTTGTATGCCACTGATCTAAGCTATTCAGTGCTAGAGCATAGTGGTAGAATCCTATTGAAACTTTACAATAGCTCTTTTAACTTCCCCAAGCATGATGCCGAAAAGGTATAGCATATTACTACAACTGTAAAAATATAAAAATGTATTTATAACCTATTCAAAGGCTTTCATGGCTGGTGTCTTTTGGGTCTCTTGGATTCGGACACTTATAAAAAACTGAGAAGGGATCCCACAACTGTGGTCCTCAAAAGGACCGATTTTCTGATCAGTGATCTTCCCTGGCACCTGATGTGGAGGCTGCTCTGGTGTTCTGAGGCGCTTCTTCCTAGGTTTTATGGCTTACCAAAGATCCATAAAGCCGAACTTCCAATGTGCCCAATTGTCAACACCATTGGTTCACCCACCTACTACTTGGTGAAGCACCTTATCAAGCTGCTCTGGCTGTACATTTGGTAAACAGAGTCACATGAGCGAGATTCATCACATTCCTTGAGAGACTCAGCAGGTTCGTTTTGCAGCCTGGAAACTTGATGGTGAGCTTCAACGTTGCTCACTATTTACACGATGGTGGCAATGCAGGAGGTTCTCAGCTACATCGACACCTTGTTCCTTGCAGACGTGACTGCTCTATTCTGGCAGGTCCTCACAATGACATACTTCCAGTACAACAACGAGTTCTATGAGATGGTTGATGGTGTTACTATGGGTAGGCCACTCAGTCCGGTAGTAGCCAACTTCTTCACAGAGAAATCTGAGTGGTAGGCAATTTCAACTGCCCCAGTGAAGCCGAGATGCTGGTTTCACTACATGGACAATACTTTCATAGTCTGGAGCCATGGTGAAGAAGAGCTCTTACGTTTCCTAGCGCACCTCAACAGTGTTCACATTTCCTAGTGCATGTATCCAGTTCACCTTGACGAGAGAAGTGGACAATCAGCTGGCCTTCCTTGATGTCTTGGTCCTCAGGAGGACTGATGGAAGCCTTGGTCATAAGGTGTACAGGAAGTCAACGCACTCCGACGATTTCGACAGACAGACACCATCCAATCACCATCCAAGACAGAAGCAGGCAGTGTTGAAGACCTTGGCTGACTGGGTGAAAAGGATTGTTTTTTTTTTTTTTTTTTTTTTCGCTCTGGGCTTTGCGGTTGTGCGTCGCAGAGACGAACCGCACGGGAAACTGAGTTCCGAGCTACCTTCTGGAGCTCCTGCCTCGTGGCCCTGCCCAAGTAGGGCGCGTGCTCTATAGCAGGCCGATTCTCGGCTGTTGTGCTAGCCTACGCTAGCGCAGTATGCACCGAGGGCGTTTCCACGAATCACCTGGGCGTATACGGTACCTTCCCAGCCCAGTCACTAGAGGATTGCCTGGGAACCTCGCCGCACGTGCATAAAATTTGCGTGCAAGCCGCCTGAAAGTGTCGTCTAAGGAGCGGACGCCAAGTCCTCTCCTTAGAAGGCGAGATGAGAAGCGACGGGGGACTTTGGCCGCTAGCCGAAGCCCCCTGTCGAGGACGCTCTGCAACTTCTTTTTATGCATTGCGGCGAGGTAACCCCAGACCGGGCAGGCGTAGGTAATGACCGGCAGCAGATACGCGCCGACGATCATCCTACCCAATTTCCTGGTCATGGCTGAGCTGATCAGGAGTGGAAACAGTGCGCACAGGCGAGTGGATGCTCGCTTTAGAACTGTCTGTGCGTGGGTACGCCAGGTGAGCCGACGGTCGAGGTGTAAGCCGAGGTACTTGACCTCGTTGGACCAGCGCAAGTACGTTCTGCCGATACGTAGTTGCCTAACGGGGTTCTTCCGTCGCTTGGAGAATTCGACGGCTACGCTCTTGGTGGCGTTGAGTTGCACTCTCCAATTCTCAGTCCAGTCCACGAGCGTGTCGAGCTGGCGCTGCAGTCGTAGGACGGCCCTTTCCTCATGACGATCGGCCGTAAATACGGCCGTGTCGTCAGCGAAGAGGGCCATCTGGACTCCAGGCTGTCTCGGCACGTCGTTGACGTAGATCGAGAACAGAAGGGGGCCTAGAACGCTACCTTGAGGGACGCCGGCTGTGATTCGTCTCTCGGAAGAGACAGAATCGCCAACTCTCACGCAGAAGGTCCTCTCCGTCAGAAAGCTAGCAACCAGATGGAGGTAGCAGTCCGGGAGCTGGACTTCCCTAAGTTTGAATAAAAGGCCATCATGCCATACGCTGTCGAAGGCTTTCTCAACATCTAAGAAACAGCCAACGGTCCGTTCTCTCCGACACCCGGCTTCCGTGATGCTTTCCACCAGTCTCATCAGTTGATGAGTGGTCGAATGCCCCACACGAAAGCCGAACTGTTCGGGGACCAGCACGTCAAAGTTGGTTAGATGCTCTCGTACACGACGCTGCACGAGGCGCTCAAAAACCTTGGACGTAGCGGAAAGTAGGCTGATAGGCCGGAGGTTTTCCGAGCGGGTGGTATCCTTTCCCTGCTTCGGGATCACGATAACCGTCGCCTTTCTCCATTTCTTGGGAAAGTAGGCCAGTCTAAGACACGCGTTGAACAAATCAGTCAAGAATTGAACTCCAGGCTCGGGAAGAAGTCGTAGAGCGGTGTTGGTAACACCGTCCGGGCCTGGAGCCTTTCTTGGCTGAAGTTCAGCGAGCCGATCTGAGACCTCTTCCAAAGAGATGGGTTCGGGCTCCGCCGTGATCGGAAGAGACAGAAAGTCTTCCACAGCCATCTCGACTTGTTCGTCGAAGTCCCAGTCCATGGGCGGGTTGGGAGCGAACTGACGCTCGAAACACAAGCCCAAGTACTCGGCCTTCTCCTCCGGGCGACCCAGGAGTCGACCGAACGGTCCAACAATGGCGGGAAGTGGAGGTCGGCGCCTCCGTCCCGTCAATGCGGTAGGTATTCTGTACGGGTGAGATTGCGGGTCCGCATCCCCCGTTCGGGCCACGTCGAGTTCCCAACAGCTACGTCGGAACGCCTTCAGACTGCCACGCAGTCGTCCGGTGAGCCGATTGTATGCTGCCTTATCGGCCGGATCACGGGTCCTCTGCCAACGTTTCCGGAAGTAATTCCTCTCGCGAGCGAGAAGAGAGACTTCCTCAGGGATGCGTTGGTAGTCAGGCGTGAAGCCAGCTCGCGTACGTGAAGACACGCCTATAGCCGAGATGATTGCCTCTTCGATTCCCGCAACTGCTTCGTCTAGGAGGCGAACGGAATCGAGTGGGGCCGCTGGCGGCAATCTACGGCACAAGGCCGGGCCGTAGCGATCCCAATCGATGACCTTCTGCTTGTCAGAACGTGCATAGGCGTGCTGGGTAGCGACGTGGACCAAGATAGGGTTGTGGTCGGATGTCAGCTCCGTAAGTGAGAATACCTCGACCGGACAGACAATTCCTTGGGTCACCGCGATGTCCAGAACATCGGGAGCCGCGTTAGGCAGTGACGGAAAGAACGTGGGTTGCGCTGGACCAAACACCATCGCCCGGCGCGATTCAACAAAACTGAGCAAGCGCCTCCCGTTCGGAGTAGTCAGGCGACTATTCCAAACGCGATGCTTGCAATTCAGATCGCCGGCCAAAATTACCCTTCGATGGGAATCGAAGATGACGTCCAGGTCGCTGACAAGGAGTTCAGCTTGTGGGGGCTTGTAAGCTGAGACCACGAGGACGCCGCCAAGAGCTCCGTGGACCTCAATGGCGGTGGCCTCTAGGTTGGTAAGCTGCGGCAAAGCGACACGATGATGACCTATGGAGGTCCTCACCGCGATCGCCGTGCCGCCTCCTCGTCGGCCAACTCGGTCATCCCGATAAACCACGTAATTAGGTAATCGAAACCGGTTCGCCGGGGTCAGGTGGGTTTCCCCGAGGAGAAGTACGTCGGGTTTGAACCGAGCCAGGAATTCAAGAAGGTCGGAATGCTTGGTACCGATGTTATTAGCATTCCAGGCTACGAGCGAGAGATCTCGTCTAAGGGCTCGGTTCATAGAAGACCTATGACTTCGCAGGCTTCCACCAAGAGCATGAATCTCTCAGTTGGGTCAGCAGTTTCCAGGCGGGCTCGGATGGACCTGAAGAGAGATGCGACTTTCGGGAGGTCGTAGCTAGACAGAAAGCCGCGGACGAACTGTGCGTCATTGGAACTGACGGACTGGGTGGTTTGCCTGGAAACTGAGGCCGCATAAGAGCGACCAGGTGTTACGGCAGATCGGGTCATGGTGGAAGCCATAGGACCAGGGCCAGACGGTTTTGGATCAGCGGCAGGAAAAGTACGCTGTTGCGCTTCGTCGGACTTGTTGTACCGGGAAGCAGGACTTTTCTTGGGCTGTGGGCAGGCAGGAGCTCGGGGCCGAGCATCCGGTGTGGGTATCCCTTTGTTCCTGGGTTTGATGCCTGCTCGCGGAAATCGCGGAGGTGGCAGGGGCGGCGAGGCTACCTCTGGTTCAGAGGCGGGAGTAGGAGGTTCCGCGGAGGTGGAGGGTTCATTCTCCGGCTCCAAAACCGAGATAACAGCTACTGGGCGTGTCTCTGCTGTGGAAGGAGACGCGGTACGTTTAGTTGCCTTTGTAGGGGCTGGAGGTGGAGCCGGAGAGGGCGCGCGCCGTGCCGGTTGTGCCTGAGGTTTAGGCCTAGCCTGCATTTTAGGCTGTCTAGGTTGGGGCTGCATAACTGGCTGCCGTGGCTTCGGGAGGGGCCCCTGCGGCTTTTGCTTCCGCAGGAGCTCCGCCTTATAGACCGGGCAGTTTACGTTAGACGCTGCGTGGCCTTGACCACAATTTATGCAGCGAAATTTGGTTTTGTCTGCCACAGTGCAGGCCTGTGTTGAATGTCCCAGAGAACATCGGAGACAGGCCGGGGCATTGCGGCAGACGTCGGTGTGGTGGCCGAACCTCTGGCACCGGTGGCACTGCGCAAGCTTGCCCTGGGGTCGACTGGTTTCCACCCGGACGCGGAAGCCAAACAGCCGCGTCAGGTGGAAAATTTTATCAGCAGCCTCGCCCTTCTCGAGCTGGAGACGGACGAGCGGGAGAGGTACTCGGGTTTCTGAGTGAGTGTACAGGCGGAAAATTGCCTGCACCGGGTACCCGAGGTCGCGGAGTTCCATAAGGATCTCCTGTGGATCGGTGTGCGCGTCGAGCCCTCGCAAAATTACCGACAAGGGCTTGACTCGCTTAGGAGTAAAGGTGTGATACTGCAGGTTATGCGCTTGGAGGAAGGCCTCGACCAAGCGATGGTCCCCGAGCTGGCGGACGACAATCCTGACCGTATCACCGCCAAGCAGCTTCAGGTCAAGCTTGTCGGCCGACAGGCCGTGGGCCGCGATCAGCCGTCTGTATAAGGCGGCGACATTTGACACGCTATGGACGTACAGGGGCGGCGCACGACCAACAGCGGCAGCAGCCGGAGCTGCTGTCGAAGTAGTCGGAACCGCGACCTGTGGGCCCTGAGAAGGTCCAATGTCCATGGCCGAGGTCTGTGAGGAAGTGGATCCAGGTGCGTGGGTCCTCTTGGGCTTCTTAGCCGGGCGATTTCGCCGACCAACGGTCGCGAACTCGCCCGACTCGTCTGCCGGCAGAGGGGGAAGCGGGTTGGGGAGAGGATCGTCCGTCTCCATCGCCCGAGGCGAATCGGGCGAGTCGCCCAGATGGGGTAGCAAGGCGGGGCCGAGCGACTCGGCACTTGGGCCGTTGCCTGTAGAAGGCATGCTGGCCAGGTGCGACGGCTGCCGGGCAGAGACTGCTAGGCAGTCACTGCCAGACGCCAGGGATCTCGGGTCCGGCCGAAGCCGGATTACCCGCGCGTCTTCCTTGTTCACGACGATGCGGGAGGAGCTGGGCTAACGACCAGCTTCGTTGAATACCAGTCCTTACCAAGACTGGTGTCCACTGGCCCCTTTACCCCGGCGATATCCTAGCTCGCTTACCACTGGTGGGGGCTTGCAAGGATCGTCCGGGGCAGCGCTACCTAACAGTCGTGAACAAGTTAGGAATTACACACTGGAAATGCGGCACTCACCAGGTGAGCCCAGAGCAATCCACTTCTTTCCTGTCCGGCAAGATGTTGTTCCGGCGCAGGTGGTCCTTACAAGGGCAAACTTCGGCCAGCTGCTTCTTCTACCAGCTACTAAGTTCACCGGCAGCAGCTGGCTTGGTTCCCACGAAGAGAAGAGTTATTCCTCGTCGAAAGGCGAGGTGGCCGAAGGCAGCAAAGCCGTAGATGGTCCAGCGAAGAGAGCTGAAGAAGAGCAGTCCAATGAGAGCGTCCTTTCAGATCAGAAGCTGGAGCAGAAGTGTGAAAAGGATTGTGACGGCAGCGGTATGCGAACATCTGCTCTCCAGTACCAGCGGTGGACACAGCGAGCCAATCAAACAACGTGCTCGGAGCGAGCCAATCAGCGATCCCGGTTAGTCAATAAAACCCGGGCCGGCAGAAAATTTTGCGCACTCTTCATCGCCACGCCATCGAACGCACTCTTCATCTCCTCTCCTCTCTCGGACGACATCGGGGCGGAGTCAGCCGGAAGGAACAGCCGAAGAATAGAACCGCCGCCGTTCTTGCGTCTTCGCACTCCCGTTCCGCGCCAGCGATGGATTTCGCTGGGCCGGCAGCCGACTCTACAACCGGTGCCGAAAGAAGAGGACTGCAGTACGCCACGATCAGCGGGCGCAGCCGCCAAACATCTCAGCGCGGCACGACCAACATCACCGTTCTCGCCACTCGGTCCTTTTTAGGGCCACCAAAAACGATAGTGTGTACGATTGGCGCCAGTTGTCATGCGGCAAGCCTTTTGTCCGGTGACAAGTGGCGCCCAACGTGGGGCGACGATCATCTTGCGGATGCAAGATCCAGCCACGCCAGCGAGCTACCAGCCGGCACACCAATCAACATGGCGCCCAACAGACACCTCCACAACATCTGGAGAAGAGCAGTAGGCTGGCTACCGGAGAGCATTCAAGACCCGGTGGAGTTGTTTTTTTTTTTTTTTTTTTTTTCGCTCTGGGCTTTGCGGTTGTGCGTCGCAGAGACGAACCGCACGGGAAACTGAGTTCCGAGCTACCTTCTGGAGCTCCTGCCTCGTGGCCCTGCCCAAGTAGGGCGCGTGCTCTATAGCAGGCCGATTCTCGGCTGTTGTGCTAGCCTACGCTAGCGCAGTATGCACCGAGGGCGTTTCCACGAATCACCTGGGCGTATACGGTACCTTCCCAGCCCAGTCACTAGAGGATTGCCTGGGAACCTCGCCGCACGTGCATAAAATTTGCGTGCAAGCCGCCTGAAAGTGTCGTCTAAGGAGCGGACGCCAAGTCCTCTCCTTAGAAGGCGAGATGAGAAGCGACGGGGGACTTTGGCCGCTAGCCGAAGCCCCCTGTCGAGGACGCTCTGCAACTTCTTTTTATGCATTGCGGCGAGGTAACCCCAGACCGGGCAGGCGTAGGTAATGACCGGCAGCAGATACGCGCCGACGATCATCCTACCCAATTTCCTGGTCATGGCTGAGCTGATCAGGAGTGGAAACAGTGCGCACAGGCGAGTGGATGCTCGCTTTAGAACTGCCTGTGCGTGGGTACGCCAGGTGAGCCGACGGTCGAGGTGTAAGCCGAGGTACTTGACCTCGTTGGACCAGCGCAAGTACGTTCTGCCGATACGTAGTTGCCTAACGGGGTTCTTCCGTCGCTTGGAGAATTCGACGGCTACGCTCTTGGTGGCGTTGAGTTGCACTCTCCAATTCTCAGTCCAGTCCACGAGCGTGTCGAGCTGGCGCTGCAGTCGTAGGACGGCCCTTTCCTCATGACGATCGGCCGTAAATACGGCCGTGTCGTCAGCGAAGAGGGCCATCTGGACTCCAGGCTGTCTCGGCACGTCGTTGACGTAGATCGAGAACAGGAGGGGGCCTAGAACACTACCTTGAGGGACGCCGGCTGTGATTCGTCTCTCGGAAGAGACAGAATCGCCAACTCTCACGCAGAAGGTCCTCTCCGTCAGAAAGCTAGCAACCAGATGGAGGTAGCAGTCCGGGAGCTGGACTTCCCTAAGTTTGAATAAAAGGCCATCATGCCATACGCTGTCGAAGGCTTTCTCAACATCTAAGAAACAGCCAACGGTCCGTTCTCTCCGACACCCGGCTTCCGTGATGCTTTCCACCAGTCTCATCAGTTGATGAGTGGTCGAATGCCCCACACGAAAGCCGAACTGTTCGGGGACCAGCACGTCAAAGTTGGTTAGATGCTCTCGTACACGACGCTGCACGAGGCGCTCAAAAACCTTGGACGTAGCGGAAAGTAGGCTGATAGGCCGGAGGTTTTCCGAGCGGGTGGTATCCTTTCCCTGCTTCGGGATCACGATAACCGTCGCCTTTCTCCATTTCTTGGGAAAGTAGGCCAGTCTAAGACACGCGTTGAACAATTCAGTCAAGAATTGAACTCCAGGCTCGGGAAGAAGTCGTAGAGCGGTGTTAGTAACACCGTCCGGGCCTGGAGCCTTTCTTGGCTGAAGTTCAGCGAGCCGATCTGAGACCTCTTCCAAAGAGATGGGTTCGGGCTCCGCCGTGATCGGAAGAGACAGAAAGTCTTCCACAGCCATCTCGACTTGTTCGTCGAAGTCCCAGTCCATGGGCGGGTTGGGAGCGAACTGACGCTCGAAACACAAGCCCAAGTACTCGGCCTTCTCCTCCGGGCGACCCAGGAGTCGACCGAACGGTCCAACAATGGCGGGAAGTGGAGGTCGGCGCCTCCGTCCCGTCAATGCGGTAGGTATTCTGTAAGGGTGAGATTGCGGGTCCGCATCCCCCGTTCGGGCCACGTCGAGTTCCCAACAGCTACGTCGGAACGCCTTCAGACTGCCACGCAGTCGTCCGGTGAGCCGATTGTATGCTGCCTTATCGGCCGGATCACGGGTCCTCTGCCAACGTTTCCGGAAGTAATTCCTCTCGCGAGCGAGAAGAGAGACTTCCTCAGGGATGCGTTGGTAGTCAGGCGTGAAGCCAGCTCGCGTACGTGAAGACACGCCTATAGCCGAGATGATTGCCTCTTCGATTCCCGCAACTGCTTCGTCTAGGAGGCGAACGGAATCGAGTGGGGCCGCTGGCGGCAATCTACGGCACAAGGCCGGGCCGTAGCGATCCCAATCGATGACCTTCTGCTTGTCAGAACGTGCATAGGCGTGCTGGGTAGCGACGTGGACCAAGATAGGGTTGTGGTCGGATGTCAGCTCCGTAAGTGAGAATACCTCGACCGGACAGACAATTCCTTGGGTCACCGCGATGTCCAGAACATCGGGAGCCGCGTTAGGCAGTGACGGAAAGAACGTGGGTTGCGCTGGACCAAACACCATCGCCCGGCGCGATTCAACAAAACTGAGCAAGCGCCTCCCGTTCGGAGTAGTCAGGCGACTATTCCAAACGCGATGCTTGCAATTCAGATCGCCGGCCAAAATTACCCTTCGATGGGAATCGAAGATGACGTCCAGGTCGCTGACAAGGAGTTCAGCTTGTGGGGGCTTGTAAGCTGAGACCACGAGGACGCCGCCAAGAGCTCCGTGGACCTCAATGGCGGTGGCCTCTAGGTTGGTAAGCTGCGGCAAAGCGACACGATGATGACCTATGGAGGTCCTCACCGCGATCGCCGTGCCGCCTCCTCGTCGGCCAACTCGGTCATCCCGATAAACCACGTAATTTGGTAATCGAAACCGGTTCGCCGGGGTCAGGTGGGTTTCCCCGAGGAGAAGTACGTCGGGTTTGAACCGAGCCAGGAATTCAAGAAGGTCGGAATGCTTGGTACCGATGTTATTAGCATTCCAGGCTACGAGCGAGAGATCTCGTCTAAGGGCTCGGTTCATAGAAGACCTATGACTTCGCAGGCCTCCACCAAGAGCATGAATCTCTCAGTTGGGTCAGCAGTTTCCAGGCGGGCTCGGATGGACCTGAAGAGAGATGCGACTTTCGGGAGGTCGTAGCTAGACAGAAAGCCGCGGACGAACTGTGCGTCATTGGAACTGACGGACTGGGTGGTTTGCCTGGAAACTGAGGCCGCATAAGAGCGACCAGGTGTTACGGCAGATCGGGTCATGGTGGAAGCCATAGGACCAGGGCCAGACGGTTTTGGATCAGCGGCAGGAAAAGTACGCTGTTGCGCTTCGTCGGACTTGTTGTACCGGGAAGCAGGACTTTTCTTGGGCTGTGGGCAGGCAGGAGCTCGGGGCCGAGCATCCGGTGTGGGTATCCCTTTGTTCCTGGGTTTGATGCCTGCTCGCGGAAATCGCGGAGGTGGCAGGGGCGGCGAGGCTACCTCTGGTTCAGAGGCGGGAGTAGGAGGTTCCGCGGAGGTGGAGGGTTCATTCTCCGGCTCCAAAACCGAGATAACAGCTACTGGGCGTGTCTCTGCTGTGGAAGGAGACGCGGTACGTTTAGTTGCCTTTGTAGGGGCTGGAGGTGGAGCCGGAGAGGGCGCGCGCCGTGCCGGTTGTGCCTGAGGTTTAGGCCTAGCCTGCATTTTAGGCTGTCTAGGTTGGGGCTGCATAACTGGCTGCCGTGGCTTCGGGAGGGGCCCCTGCGGCTTTTGCTTCCGCAGGAGCTCCGCCTTATAGACCGGGCAGTTTACGTTAGACGCTGCGTGGCCTTGACCACAATTTATGCAGCGAAATTTGGTTTTGTCTGCCACAGTGCAGGCCTGTGTTGAATGTCCCAGAGAACATCGGAGACAGGCCGGGGCATTGCGGCAGACGTCGGTGTGGTGGCCGAACCTCTGGCACCGGTGGCACTGCGCAAGCTTGCCCTGGGGTCGACTGGTTTCCACCCGGACGCGGAAGCCAAACAGCCGCGTCAGGTGGAAAATTTTGTCTGCAGCCTCGCCCTTCTCGAGCTGGAGACGGACGAGCGGGAGAGGTACTCGGGTTTCTGAGTGAGTGTACAGGCGGAAAATTGCCTGCACCGGGTACCCGAGGTCGCGGAGTTCCATAAGGATCTCCTGAGGATCAGTGTGCGCGTCGAGCCCTCGCAAAATTACCGACAAGGGCTTGACGCGCTTAGGAGTAAAGGTGTGATACTGCAGGTTATGCGCTTGGAGGAAGGCCTCGACCAAGCGATGGTCCTCGAGCTGGCGGACGACAATCCTGACCGTATCACCGCCAAGCAGCTTCAGGTCAAGCTTGTCGGCCGATAGGCCGTGGGCCGCGATCAGCCGTCTGTACAAGGCGGCGACATTGGATACGCTATGGACGTACAGGGGCGGCGCACGACCAACAGCGGCAGCAGCCGGAGCTGCTGTCGAAGTAGTCGGAACCGCGACCTGTGGGCCCTGAGAAGGTCCAATGTCCATGGCCGAGGTCTGTGAGGAAGTGGATCCAGGTGCGTGGGTCCTCTTGGGCTTCTTAGCCGGGCGATTTCGCCGACCAACGGTCGCGAACTCGCCCGACTCGTCTGCCGGCAGAGGGGGAAGCGGGTTGGGGAGAGGATCGTCCGTCTCCATCGCCCGAGGCGAATCGGGCGAGTCGCCCAGATGGGGTAGCAAGGCGGGGCCGAGCGACTCGGCACTTGGGCCGTTGCCTGTAGAAGGCATGCTGGCCAGGTGCGACGGCTGCCGGGCAGAGACTGCTAGGCAGTCACTGCCAGACGCCAGGGATCTCGGGTCCGGCCGAAGCCGGATTACCCGCGCGTCTTCCTTGTTCACGACGATGCGGGAGGAGCTGGGCTAACGACCAGCTTCGTTGAATACCAGTCCTTACCAAGACTGGTGTCCACTGGCCCCTTTACCCCGGCGATATCCTAGCTCGCTTACCACTGGTGGGGGCTTGCAAGGATCGTCCGGGGCAGCGCTACCTAACGGTCGTGAACAAGTTAGGAATTACACACTGGAAATGCGGCACTCACCAGGTGAGCCCAGAGCAATCTTCTTTCCTGTCCGGCAGATGTTGTTCCGGCGCAGGTGGTCCTTACAAGGGCAAACTTCGGCCAGCTGCTTCTTCTACCAGCTACTAAGTTCACCGGCAGCAGCTGGCTTGGTTCCCACGAAGAGAAGTTATTCCTCGTCGAAAGGCGAGGTGGCCGAAGGCAGCAAAGCCGTAGAGATGGTCCAGCGAGAGAGCTGAGAGAGCAGTCTAAGAAGAGCAGTCCTGATCAGTCCAAGGCTGGAGCAGAAGTGTCATTGCATTGCATTGCATTGCATTATGGATGCGGGGTGTCTTTGCACCCGTGGCTTGATTGCAGCATCTGGATCGTGTCCAATGGCTGCCAGAAGTAAACATAGTGCTGGTACATGTCGACTGGTTACCTAAGACTGGAAAAGGAAACCGCCAACCAGTTAACTGAGAAGGCGGGGGAGTATAACTGTAATTTGTTGAATACACTGCCGCTGGTACCGATTCGAGCAACAGATGTTGCCCGTTTCAAGTCCAGTCAGCAGACGCCCTGAGGGCGTCGGTCGCTCCCCGCGAGGCGGAGAGCCTCCG
The DNA here is from genome assembly GCA_034769895.1 of Magicicada septendecula. Lineage (NCBI taxonomy): Eukaryota > Metazoa > Arthropoda > Insecta > Hemiptera > Cicadidae > Magicicada > Magicicada septendecula. Next base: position 492,552,224 of record CM068367.1, read on the forward strand.
TGCCAGTGAATGATGACAGCGACAAGCAGCCGGCTCAGCGTGCTAGGAGGTGGACAGGAAGGAGAGAAGGACAGTTTGGTGAAATACTCTGGTCTAGGACTGATGATTACTTGTTTGTATTTAATTTAAAGAGGATGGCGTTATGGCGGGTCATCAAGAAGCGCCCGAGGGCGCTTGACCCGAATGGGCGGTGGTGGTTCTGATGCACTGATGGTTCGTAGGTACGGGAAGGTGGAGGTCGAGGCTTTAGCAAAGAGAGTTAGAGCCAGCGACCGGACAAAGGAAGTCAAGGTAGGAACACGGAGACCCCTTCGAATCACGTCGTTCCTTACAAACCAAGGGGACCCCGTCAAGGATCGGAGTGTTCGGGACTGGAAAGCTTCCAGCCTACATCTGTTGGTGGTGGATAAAAGAGACCACCAGGCGGGTGCCGCATAGGTCAATACAGACCTGAGAAACAGTAGATAGATGGTAAGTTTCGTGCGCATGGCCAGGCGGCTGCGACACGAGAGGAAAGGAGATAATTTGGCTCGGACGCCGCGAGCCTTGGCAAGGGTTTCCGTCACGTGGGCGTTGAAGCAAAGGCGACGATCTAGTCGAACGCCTAAATACTTCACCGATTCTTTGTAGGCGATGGGTCTCCCTGCTAGGGAGAGGGGCTGGCATCGGGAGAGGGACTTACGGGTGAAACAGATCGCCTCGGATTTCTCCGTGTTGATCGTCACCCGCCATTTCCGTAGCCAGTCCGGAAGCTGGTTCAACTGACGCTGCAGCTTTGTACTCGCAAATCGCGGGGACAGGGAGCTGCAGTGATACATAGCATCGTCAGCGAACAAAGACAACGTGACTCCGGGCAAGACAGGCAGGTCGTTCGTGTACACAAGGTACAGAACGGGGCCGAGGACAGATCCCTGTGGTACGCCGGCGGCGACGGGTCGAACTGTAGAACAGGACCCGTCGACGCTCACCCTGAAGGTTCGGTCGCTGAGATACGACCGGAGGAAAAACACTATGGTCGATGGTAGAGGGGAATTGGCAAGTTTGAAGAGAAGACCTTCGTGCCAGACTTTATCGAAGGCCTTGCTCACGTCCAACAGTACGGCGGCCGTAGCCGCTCGCCTGTTGGTGGCGTCTGACAAGTGCGTAACAACGCGGACCAATTGAAGCGTGGTCGAGTGCTCTCTGCGAAACCCGAACTGTTCGCTGCGGATGAAACCATCTAGCAGCGGCGAGATGCGAGCCAGCAGGAGACGCTCGAACACCTTCGAGATGACTGGCAAGAGAGAGATTGGACGATAGCTTTCAGGAAGCATGCGCGGCTTGCGAGGCTTCGGAATCATTACGATGTTGGCAGATTTCCACAGGCGGGGAAAGTACTGTAGCCGGAGACAGGAGTTAAACAGCTCAAGAACGAGGTCAACGCCTGAGGCCGGGAGATTTTGTAGAGCAGCGGCCCCGATCCGGTCAGGACCGGGGGCGCGACGGCGATTTAGTCGGCAGATAGATGAAACTAGTTCATCCCTGTCGAACGGGAGGGCTGGGATTTCGGGAGGGCGTGAAAAATGTCCAGATAGGAAGTCACGGACTTCTGCCGAGTGGGCAGGGTCCGAGACGCCTTGGTGAACAGTAAATTGCACCTCCATGCAGTCGGCGAAGACCTCTGCCTTGCCTTCTGATGAAGATACAACCCCGTTCGGAGTTTCAAGTGGGTTGCGAGTTCTCTTCTCGCGGGTCAGTCTACTCGCCGCTCTCCAGACGGAGGCGTGGTCGACTTCAAGAGACTCAAGGTATGAGTCCCATCGATCAGAGTTTACGTCCCGCAGTAGCTGCTGGACGTAAAGAGACTGGGCCTGAAAGCGCCTTTTGACGCCGGGATCACGGGTTCTTTGCCATCTGCGGCGGAGATTGCGCCGTAGCCAGATGGCGTGGAGTACTTCCGCAGGTAAGGCCGATTTACGATGATTCACCTCGAGAGTATATGTGTGTCGATCCATGACACCTTGGACCAACTCCTGAAGATGAGTGGCTCGGAGATCCAAATCGTCACAAGTGACGACCGGGTCCGCGGGGAGTGATGGTAACCGCCGTGAGAGCTCATCATGGTAGGAGCGCCAGTTGACTCTCCTAACAGTCTGAGCGGGAGGTCGGGGTGAGGCCGACAGCTCACGGGCAGTTATAAAAAGGGGATTGTGATCGGATGAGAGATCCGACACTGACGAGACCTGGATGCGATGGGTCACGTCCTTGGCTATGACAATGTCAAGGACGTCCGGTCGATGACCGGAAAAGGGGAAGTGAGTAGGGTCTTCTGGGCCGATAACTTGAAGTACCGGGTCGTCGGAGACGAACCGATACAGAGATTTTCCGTAGGCGTTGGCTACTCTGCTGTTCCAGGAGGGATGCTTGGCATTTAAGTCGCCGGCTACGATGGTTGGTAGGGGATGATCGAGGAGAGCGTCCCACTCCTCGGGCGGTGGAGGTAGCCGCAGGCCGGGCCGGAGATACGCCGCAACAACGCGCAACCCCGAACCGCCAGCGTCTATCGCCACCGCACAACCTTCAACAAGAGATGTATCTAAAGGGGGTAGTGGCCTGTGGGATATCCGCCTGTGGACTAAGACGGCTGTCCCCCCCGAGGGGCGACAGCCAGGCCGTTGGGGACGATCCTGACGAAAACAGATGTAAGATGGCAGGTTGAAGGTATGGTAGCGAGCCAGATGAGTCTCGCAAAGGAGGACGACATAGCAGAAGTGTCTCTTCTCTGTTCTTTCTTAGCCGGTGGAGTTGTGACGGCAGCGGTATGCGAACATCTGCTCTCCAGTACCAGCGGTGGACACAGCGAGCCAATCAAACAACGTGCTCGGAGCGAGCCAATCAGCGATCCCGGTTAGTCAATAAAACCCGGGCCGGCAGAAAATTTTGCGCACTCTTCATCGCCACGCCATCGAACGCACTCTTCATCTCCTCTCCTCTCTCGGACGACATCGGGGCGGAGTCAGCCGGAAGGAACAGCCGAAGAATAGAACCGCCGCCGTTCTTGCGTCTTCGCACTCCCGTTCCGCGCCAGCGATGGATTTCGCTGGGCCGGCAGCCGACTCTACAACCGGTGCCGAAAGAAGAGGACTGCAGTACGCCACGATCAGCGGGCGCAGCCGCCAAACATCTCAGCGCGGCACGACCAACATCACCGTTCTCGCCACTCGGTCCTTTTTAGGGCCACCAAAAACGATAGTGTGTACGATTGGCGCCAGTTGTCATGCGGCATGCCTTTTGTCCGGTGACAGGATATATGAGCCCAGTATCTCGAAAAGCACTACAAGGATGAGGAGCCCTCGTGCAAGCGCTGCAGGCAAATGGGTATTCTGTCAGGGAGGTGAGACATGCAGTCTGGCTGAAAAAAACTGTCAGACCAGCGGACTCAGTGTCCCAGGAGAATATTGGCTTTGCTGTCTTGCCCTACATTCATGGGGTGATATACCGTTTAGGCAAATTGCTGGACCGGTGCATCGTGAGAACAATCTTCAAGCTGACCAGGAAGATTCAGCTGTTTCTGAGGCCGGTAAAAGATGCCAAGGATCATCCACTCTTGTCTTGCAAGGTATACAGCATGCCTTGCTCATGCGGCAAGATTTATATCAGCACTATGGAGTGCAGTGTCCATATCCGTGTTGGTGAACAAAGCCGCTGTTGTCATCTGAGGCAGCTGGAGAAGTTTGTGGTGGTCGAACATGCACTCGCTAATGCTGATCATCATGTTCTCTTCGTGCAAACCAGGATCCTGTCCTTGGTGAGTGCTTACTTCCCTCGCTTGCATATGGAGTCTGTGCAAATTCATAAGCTTGCTGCTGTCACAATGACATGGTGTTTACTTTGTTTTTGCTTTGCTTTGTATGTGAGGGGTGACTTTGCACCCGTTGCAGGATTATAGCATCTGGATCGAGCCCAATGGCTGCCAGAAGATGTACTTAGAGCTGGTAGTCAACAGGTAGCCTAAAATTGGAAGGTAAACTGCCAACACGATCATTTGCTAGATGGCAGGGGTGAAAGAAGACTTATAGGAATTGGTGTGGAGAAAGCTTCACTTTACATAGAGTTTGGTATCCTGTACTGGTTGACCATAGCATTGTGCTTATTCTGGTTGGCTGATGGTGGTTTTCAGCTGGTATTGTAAAAAATATACAAGTTTATATAAGGTGGTCCTCTTTGGGACTGCAAATATTTTTTGCCATAGTACTGTAGTCACTGATGAACACCGTGTCAGTTGTATTATAAACTGTGTTTCACTGAAGACGGCTTCCAGAGGTGAGATCAAAATGTCTGAAAACAACATCTGTCAGAATGATAACTATAACAGACCACAGCCCAATAGCCTGGATATGATTATTTAAAATCATACTTGAGTAAGTTCTCAACTTTTACTGTTACAGGAAATAATTAATGACCACAAAAGTACTCTTACAGTTGATACAAGCGACTATGTAAATTCCTTTCTTCATGAGATGAGACAGAGAAACACCAGCTGTAATTACACAGTCACAGGCATGCATACATATTGTAACTGAATCAGTTTTATATAATATTTATTTAAATCTAAATTTCTATTTATGTTCGAAATATTAAAGGTTGTAGTGGTTGAAAATTGAAAGTTACTAATTTTATAAAGTAATTAAAATGTAGCATTAGATGTTATTAAAAGTGTGTTTACAATTGCAAAATTATAAGTGTCTGAAAAGAACTCCCTTAGATAAAAAATAAGATAATTGCATTAATATTATTTGAACAATAACGTTGCTTAAATTTAAAAATAAAGTGTACTAGCTGGTCGCTTGATGATGGTGACCGTCGTGCTGATACTAGCAGCGAAACTCCTCCTCCAGGTTGATAGTCGTCTAAGTACGTAAAGTCTAGTAACGTCTGGACAATAGAATTAATAAAATACACTTCCACGTACCTGTTCATGTTTTCTGGAAGTTCAGAAGTTCAATAAATCAATAAGCTGCTAAGACGGTTTACAAAACCAACTCACTTTATCTACAAGGTTAGGTTACCTTGTTTAATAATGGGCGCCACACAGGTTTATTTCGGGAAAATCCCGTGGAAAACCCATTAATAGAATCAAATAATAATTTAAAAAGATTGAAATCGTGTTTATTGCCCTTATGGCAATGCAATTCAACAATATTTAATCGCAACTAAAAGTTGTTTTGATTCTTCCGAACGAATTATTTATCTGTTTTTTAGAAATAAATTAAGTCAAGTTATGCTGCTAATAATTGGGTTTTATTTGTACCCTTGATAGTGAATTCAAACAAATATAATTAAAAGAATACATTGATGTACAATTGCAAATATTTTGTTACATACCCTATATGACTGGCTCAGAGCATAAACAATAATTCTGGTTAAGTCCAGATACTCTTTACTTTAAACATTAATATTATTTATATCTCAGGCGTAAGTTCTTTGAAACACAAAAAAGAATGCTCATGCCTACACAATAGCTAATTATTTTATAATATAATATCGACTAGTAATGACTTTTAGTTTACTAATATAAAATCGAACCTATTTTATAGGTTAGGCGTTCGTCACGCTTGATTAATTATTCACAAAGTTATATGGTGAGATCACTTATGACTAACATCCAACTTAAATAGGATTGACAAATCCATTACATAAATTCAGACATGGTGTAATACAGAAAATGTTTCAGTGTTATGCGTCAGTACAGATTTGTTTACCAAAACATATAGGTTATTGCACTCAGTGTAATGGAATAAATTGTCACACAGTTACCTTTGTGTTTTTAATCTTTCGATTAAAATTCAATTAAACACATCAATGGTCGGATTGTAATGACCATTGTTATTCACTACACACGCACTTGAACAGAGAATATTGGTCCGCTTCTGACTAAAAAGGACCTTATATGATACTATTTAATTATTTCTCCTGTTTGTTATTTTCCCGCACTAAATAAAATAATACTGCACTTCGATGCACTGATTCTATGTAGAGTATCTTGTAGTTACTTTTTTGTTGTTGCCGAAATATTTCAATAGACGCACTATTGCAATGAAGCTATCAGTTAGTAGAAATTTTTTGATGAGACGAGCGTACCTGCCGCTCCGGATGAACGTTAAAAGTGTCTAACGGTAATTAGCCGCTCTTCTTTATATACCCTATGCTTTGATCGGGCTTAGGCGAATGTGTTATTTATTAAGCTATTTTCTGATTGGCTTAGCCAGGCGTTACGAAAGTGACGTATTGTCTTTCCAACTGTCACTAACGGTTTTTTAACCGACTTTCGCCAGAATGATTGACAGTCGTCGTTGTTGTTAGTGTTGATAAACAGATTTCTTATTTATTATGTACAAATGATGCTAACGCCTGTCACGCACTTATTATAGTTGCGATCGGGGTCGTATCACTATCAAATTAAAGGATATTTTTTCCTCTTCAATTTGATATAGTTTGACACTGGTTTATTTACACTTTCACTGACATTTTTTAATAAACAATGTTCAGGTATATGGCTTCGCGCTGTCGTCTGCTAATCAAAGCCGGCGATTACTCTCTCTTATCAATATTGTTTGTGTTCCACATCGCGTTTTTTCACTTAAACGTCTATGTTAGAACACTATTATATCCGTCCTGATATTTATTTACTGAATATTATGATTAAACCTTAACTTATACATTGCTATGAACTATACTTACTCACTATGACATTTTGTTTCACATTATTTTGCTCCATGCTATTAATTAGCAATTGAACTATTAATTGTATAACATATTAATAATGCTTATCGCCATGTTTGGTACAAAGATTGTTCAGTGTATGTGATTTACACTTCTAGTACTTTCTACTAATCACCTTACTGATGATTGTTTGTTTTAGGCATTGCCGAGGCATACCGTTTGTATCGGATTTATGCCTTAATAACGTTTATTAGTTTACATTTCGGTACCTTGATGAGGTAGCTTATTTATATAAGGTTCCCTCTTACAAACATTTTTACTTGTCATAAGCACATTTGAGACTGTAATACAGCTTCAATCTCATATTGTGGCCATAGCTAATCGTAGTCCTTGGCATTAATAGTTACTAGTCATAGTTGATTTATTCTCAGCCAAATGCTGATGCTGATATCCCATTATTCGGATTCTTATTTAATTGTTGTTATTAACATGTCAAATTCCATTTAAGTTATTCACTGACTCGCTTGACAGCTTAAAGTGAATTTAATTTGTCCATTAGTTTGTGTCAGTTATAGTATGGTTGTAGTGTCAAACAGTGTTTAGGTTTACTGCTTCTTGTGGCACTTCTTCTTCTTTCTTCTTCAATGGTTCCTTTCTTCTTGGCTACTCTTATCATTATATTATCTATTTACATTACTGTTATGTATTTATTAAATCTAAGGGCATATGTCTAGGTTATGTAACACCTGGTCATGTTACAATATATGTGTATAATAGAGTACTATTCACTGGTAGTAGAAACTGCTAGGAAATATTCTTCATGTGGCCAGTCTGTGAAGTTACATTGAATAATGTGCTGCTGAGGCAACAGCAGATGCTGTATCAACTAGAAACTGTCTACTGTCTCCCTAGGCTAACCTGAGACAGTGGAAGCTATAGGAAATTGCAACATGTTTCTGGACTTTGTAACATTAACATTACAACTCTCATTAGAATAACCAAAGAGTCATCAAATTATACTAGAGGGTGCATATAGTATGTTCCATGTATCCATGATGAAGAGATCAGTGGTTAGTTACAGTACGGGGGGGGTCTCCATAGCCTTCCTGGGCACACTACTGCATATTACGGTTCCAGTCCACTCCCCCACACCTTTTTTTCATTGATTGTAGTAATGCAGCATGATTTTAAATAATTCATAATCCTATTGTGTTGTGGAACGACTATTTAAAAAAAAAAAAATACTTTCTAAATTTTAAAAATTCCTCCACAAATATATATGCCATTAATGCTTTCCATAACAGCTATTTTTCCAAATTACTATACATAAAGTGTCAGCGTATTTCTTATGGGTATAGACAAAAGTGTTAGGCTGATTTTTGACATTTTACAAGATTTTTTTAACAAAGCACATTATTCTTTCAATATTTTACCAAAGTCCACAATTCTTTCTGCTAAGCGGCTAAGTGTTTGTAATAAATTGTCCTAAAAGAAACAAAAAATCTAAAAGGCATAATGAACAATATAAAAAATTGTATTTGCTAAAACTTTTTTATAGTTTTCTAGTTTGACCAAAATAAGGTGGATAAAAAATATTTAGAACCACAAAGAAGACACCATATAAACAGGCTTGGGGAAGTTAATAAACATTTTTAACTGAGTTAAAGTTAAAGTTAATGCGTGCAAAAAGTAACTGATTAAAGTTAAAGTTAAGATCAAATTGATTAAAAGTTAAATATTTCTGTTTTTTGTTTTATTGAGCAAGGTACTTTGGCTGTTGAAATAATTAAAATCATGTTAAATAACTCCACAAATTAAGCTTTTAAAACAAAATTAATTAATATTTCCGTTTCAGAAAAAATTACATAAAATATTTAGCGCTAAAAAACTGGGTACTGGCATTAATAATTTAATAATTAAAAATCACAGATAATTTTATTTTAATCAGTAAATAAATATTATTTTATTATATTATATCAGTATTAACATTATTTTTAATTGCAGCAGGTAATTAAATATTGTTTGTCTATTGCATTTTTCAGTTCACAGTACTGACTACTGATATTGTACTGTGCCTGCAGGGCGATACATTAAGTGAGTTAATAGAACAAACAATAATTAGGCTACTTTACTGATTACGTTTATAATCTACAAGTTGACTAGAAAAAGTAATTGGGAGCTGGAGATATAACTGTGGCGGATTTGACGTGCAGGCAAAGTCGTTCTAATATTTTAAATTATGTAACAGAAAGTAGAATTTTAGAATCTAAATTCTTTTAGTAAAGGTGAATTATGAAATCGAATGAATTTTAGATAAAATAAATTACCTCTTGTTTCCTTCAAAATGAGAGTATTCAACACGAATTTTTGACTTATACGTACTTCCAAAAATTTACTATTAAATTTTAATTGTTGTAATTGTTAACAATAAATTATCTGTTTCTAAGCAATTGAACGAAACTAATGAATTTATTTATTTTAATTCAGTTTGTCAACGATTACAGACGTATTCCGCTGGTGTCTCTGGAAATAAATCCATCTCGTGGAATGTTTACCCATTTTGAAATACTCGAAGTATCGGGTTTTTTTTGCTGTTTTAACTGCTACGATTAGGGCACGGGCATCACACTCTCACACACCCGTTTGGCGGACACACGGCCTGCATTGCAGTCTGTGTGTTGGGGGTCAGGGCGAGCGTGCGCGGCTTGCATTGACTCCAACACGTACTCTGGTACACGCAAGAATGTGTCGCCCACGCGTACAGACTCACACCGCACCGCTTGGGCCGACATGTCGCACGTTGCAGTCTGCGTGTTGGGGTTCAGTGCGAGCGTGCGCGGCTTGCATTCACTCCAGCACGCACACGCTCATGTTGCGCTCGCAGTGCACACACATGCTTTATTGTTTTGATCGTGGCACTCAGAGTAGTAAAACTTTCCAACCTGAGTATTTTACATTGAGCAAATACAACGAGGGTTGAATTTATTGCAGAGACACTAAACATCAAAACACATTACTATGCAGTCACATAATATGTGAAGATTTTATCTTCAAACGAATGTATGAATGAGCAACAGAGTTTTAACTGTGAAGTACAGAATGAGTGCCTAGGGCTGGTATAATGTAAAAATTAGTGTAGACATAGCAGACATGAAAAGTAGAATAAGTTAGTTTGTGCTAAATACTTTTGGGCGTTTTTACACTAAATCTAAACATTTTGATCATCTTTCAATAAACTCTATGTAATAATGAGTACACACAATGTGGTCAACCAAACGTGAATAGGTGCGCATATACTGACGCGTGTACAGTGCAAAGGATTGTTAACCGATGACAACCTACGAGTGATATCTTATGATCTGATGTTGAAGCATATGCTTTGAAACGCGTCGTCTATATATTAAAAAGAAGTCATGAGGCGGATTGAAAAAGGTTACTTGTCTATCTGAGTATAGCCTGCTCGTTCATTATTTTCAAGTACGTTATCAGTAGCCACCTCCAATAAAAACCCCATGGTTTTTACTACTGTAGCTTTACACCTTTCTCCTCTCCTCACTCTCACACCTGTCTCCATCTCGATCTGTCTGTCTCTCTCTCTCTCTCTCTCTCTCTCTCTCTCTCTCTCTCTCTCTCTCTCTCTCTTTCTCTCTCTCTCTCTCTCTCTCTCACACTCTCTCTCCTCTCCCCAAAACCACCATCTCTTCTCTGACACTAATTACGGAAAGTTGAAATGTACTTTGTCGGAAAGGTTGAGGAAAGGGTACATACGAGGTGAACTCAGAACCCACAACGTTGTGAATGTAAAGATGCCTTAAGGCAAGACAAAAGGCATTTGTGATGCGAATGCCAGTGGAACGTATTAGTTGAGCGTCTCCGCGAAGCCTGGGGCACCGAAAAACATTAAAAGACTATTCGGGTAACCTTCCAAACAGAAAAATCCAAATTGCCTAAGATCTAAATCTACTTAATAGAGTACTCTTTATTGCTTTGTACACCTGGTAAGCGCTGTAGAGCAGACTCTAGTAGTATATACTTGGGAACGCCGGGACAAGGTCATCCCCCATTCCCCTCACCGCAATGCCATACCACCAAGTACGTTAAGTCATTCACCCACGACGTCATCAAAACAAACATACGTCATCCAACGACACCGGGGTCATCATCCTCTGACATCATCGGCTCAACGTAACAACATATATGTCAAGTATCCTGTACGTCATCGCATCATAAACGTAACGTATACGTCATCACATGCGTTTTCCACGTGATCGTAGCATGATTTTATCTCTTGGCACAACTGTTTTATCTTGAAAATATGATTTAGTCGACCGCGGTAAATAACTTCCTATAATATCAGGTATTAAGTATACCCCCCTTCGTAGGTTCAATTCCCCCATTCGACTAAATCATTTTTTTTTTTTAAGAAATGCTTTAGATTTTCTCATCGGTTTAGATGAGCAGTAACACCGCATTGAGATGGATTGATCATTGTGTTTAACAGCAACGAAGTTATTAAAAGATTTTTTTCGAAAACAAAGGTTTTATAGAAGATTCGTGTGATATTGTGTGTAATAAATGTGGTTTTGTAACGAAAACATATCATACTATAATGCATATTCAGTTTATTCACAAACTTTTACACCCAAAATGTAAAAATGATCGTTATATACCATACAAATACGAAAACTTTGCCAAATCAAAAGAATCTATTGAAAATTATTCAGAACCAAAAAGTGTGTTGCTATAACTGAAGAAATGATGGTGTCTACATTTTATGCTTGGCCAAAACGTCCACCGTCGGTTGATAAACTTGTCAGACAGATTTTTTTATACAGGAACCGGTGATGAGGGAGTGTAGAGTGTAAAGTTCTTCTTCATGATTGGAACTCTAACGACGATCCGTTGATTGAACATGAAAAAGCGTCACCGAATTGTTTATTAGTTAAATTACACAATAATCAGTTCTAAATTAAAACAGCGTCATTATTTATAATAAGAATTGGAAAGACGGTTGTAATTACTCTACCATGAATTAGACACGGAACTACAACTAATTACATGCGCATAACTAACGATAATTGCATACTTCACCTTGAACAAGTTATGCGCTTGGAGTTGCAACTAGTTTAAACACGGAACTGGTAGAAAATAATGAATTTTGCTATTTCTTTTTCCTAGTAACATTGTGCAACAAATTTACACACATAACAAAAATTAATTAACGTAATAATTAAAAAAATGTATTTTTGTTATTTCTTTTTCCTGATAACATTGATAGTTTTAGTATAAATTGATAGTTTATCGTCGACTCAATCACAGTTACTTCTAAGGAAGATTAAACTACTTTAATTAGGTGTGATAAAACTGGGAAGCGTGTTATTTACTTCCATGTTCCATAAGGAAATGGAAGTATAGTCATGGCGAAAAAAATCGTATTCGAGATAACGGCTGATTCTGATTATACTACCCTCAAAACATGAAGAAAAGTAATTTTTTGAAAAGTGTGTGTGTGTGTGTGTGCGCGTGCATGCGCATGTGTATGTGTGTAGAATTTTTTCTACATGAGAACTGCCGCAAAATCTAACAGAATCAAATAATGTTTTGCATACATCCCTGAATTGTTGAGGACTCAAGGCCTGTTGTTTTTGGTGAAGATCGTTCAAGAGAAAGGGGTAGTTTACTAGCAACGTTTTATGTTTTCACAAGGGTAATATTTTCTATGACGAACGATACTTGCCCCAAAATCAAACAGAATCAAATAATGTTTTGGGTACATCCCTGAATTGCAGAGGAACCAAGGTGTATTGTTTTTGGTGAAGGTCATTTAAGAGAAAGGGGTAGTTTACCAGCAACATTTTATGTTTTAACAAGTCTAATTTTTTTTTTATGAACGATAACTGCCGCACATTCAAACAAAATCAAATAATGTTTTGCATACATTCCTGAATTGTAGAGTACCCAAGGCATGTTGTTTTTGGTGAAGATCAGTTAAGAGAAAGGGGTAGTTTACCAGCAACATTTTATGTTTTAACCAGAGTAATTTTTTTATGACGAACGATAACTGCCGCACATTCAAACAAAATCAAATAATGTTTTGCATACATTCCTGAATTGTAGAGTACGCAAGGCCTGTAGTTTTTGGTGAAGATCAGTTAAGAGAAAGGTATAGTTTACCAGCAACATTTTATGTTTTAACAAGGGTAATTTTTCCTATCACTAACGATAACTGCCGTAAATTCAAACAGAATAAATTAATTTTTTACATATACATCTGAGCTGTAGAGGACTCAAGGTCTATTGATTTTAGTGAAGATCGGTTACGGGAAAAGGGTAGTTTACCTGCAACGTTTTATGTTTTAACTAGTGTAAAGTACGTAATTTTGATAAATAAAGTATCCTGAAAAGAAGATCATAATAATCTACTTTAGAAACGTAGATGAAATATCTATAAGATAGATGAAATAGAAGGAGTTGAAGAGGGTGGGGGTAATTTTCTATAAATGAAAATTATAGTTGAAGGGAGAGAGATAATTTGTTATATGTGTACTACTTTATCGGCAACAAAGAAGTAGTTTGTTGTTAAAATTCCTTCCCGGGCTGTTTGGCCGTAGTCCAATGTTTTCTGCAAAACCAGACGTTTCAGCAGTGCAATCGACTGCCATCATCAGTGAAAATCAAGTGCGATAACGTGAGGTGGTATCCGTTAGTGACCACAGTGCTGTGGTTAAGGCTGAGGCAATAAGTAGAAATAAGTAGTTTCTATGGAAATATTTCATTTCGAAAATGATTTTAAATATAAATCTTAGAACATGGAAGTCATGTATGGTTCTCCATACCGATATTTATCTAGACGGTACAGCCGCCTGCTTTAAGTCTATCATCTTATCTAGGCTTCATGAAGAAGGTGTTTGTTATACATCGTCGTCGGATTTATCAAATTTGGGAAAGCCGTTTCCAGCGCTATATACACGTGAGGATGTAACAGTTTAATACTATTGCTTGGTATAGTATGTATCTAACTCATTTGTTTTTGGATAGGAAAATGGGTGCAGAATATACAGTAATATATTGTGACAGATCACCATTAGCATCGTTCGTTAACGGCATCATCAATAAGAAGGAGACAAAATTAACTGATGAGGAGCTGGTAGAAATTATTCCTCATTGGATTATAGAATATTTTAAATCAACAGATGCGATGTTCTTAATCGATTCAGATATTAAAGCTGTTAAAGAACAACTAGTAAAAAGGGGTGGGTTTGATGTTTATTTAGCGATGGACGAATATTTCTTATTACAAAATAATTATTTTAGGACTATCGCAGAGTTATGTGATATTCCAATTATAGATATAAAGAGGAGAGATTTTTTAGAACTTTACGAATATATCAAATTAAATTAAATTAAAAATACGGTTTTATGATATTATGATATCTATTTATTCACCTAACAATACAGTTGATACATATAAATCAATGTGTACCTTTCACAGGAAAACAATATCTAGTAATACTGATATGAATGGTTGTAAATATAAGGAGATGTCTGATAGTAAAAACAATTAGAAAAAAGATTATTTTATATAAATATGTATATATTAATGTGAATGTCATATACACTGACTGTTAAATCTGTTTAATGTAAAATGTACGGAAAGGTATAATTAAAAAATAAAATGTATAGCCTAATTTCAATATAGTTGCACTTTTTTTCCTACACAATTAGTTATGAGCGAGAGAGTTTGGGTATAAATAAAAAAAATTGAAGAATTTTTTTTAAATTCATTTTATTTATACATAAATACAATTATTTAGTGAAACTTTTTAATAATTCCGCTAGTTTATAAATTAAGCGTTTACTTATACAATTTATTCCGAATAGATTTAAATCATATTTTTTACTTTGTTCAACAACATTTTTAAATTCATTATATTTGTATACATAACCGTTATTAAAGATGTAAATAAATCCGTCAATAAATCTAAATATGGAATCAATATTGTTTGGAACACCAGGAAAGTGATCGTATGTATATCCATGTTTTGAACTGAGAAAGAACATTCATCCAGTTCAATATAATATTCATCATTATAAAATAAAAAAGTACGTCCTGTATATGTGTTAACAGCTCCATTTATTTTGGCTGTCGAATCAAAACCAATACTAGTTGTTTAAACAGGAAATTATTAACTAAACATAATGAGTTTTCATCAAATATATAAATATTATTATCAACAAATATTATAACCTCTCCTGACGGTCTCTGGTACATTGCCGATATATTAGCAAAATTCGGTGGTAGAAACTTTAACCATGTTGTAATATTTTGAGATTTTCCATAGGATTTTTCTTTAATATTAATCATCCAAAATAGTTTATTCTCTAAAATACATGGATGATTGTTGATTACTAGAAATAAATGGGATCAATTAACTTTGCAAATATCAAATTGTGAATCTGTATCTGTTTTTTTATGAAGCGGCGGTTTTTCAGTTGTAGAAGACGTTGTAGCTTTCGTAGTTGGAGTAACCGATGGAAATGGTGAGGGTGGAGGTCATGGTGGTGGTAATCCGTATAAGCATTGTATACCCTGTTCATCATCCTTTCCTAAATCAATATTTTTACCATTATTCAATGTGTAGAATGGGAACATAATTGAAGTATTATCCCTCGAATGCCCGAGCCCCCACATGACCAATTTCGTGCGTTAAAACGGATAATAAAC
Source organism: Magicicada septendecula (assembly GCA_034769895.1). Taxonomy (NCBI): domain Eukaryota; kingdom Metazoa; phylum Arthropoda; class Insecta; order Hemiptera; family Cicadidae; genus Magicicada; species Magicicada septendecula. The sequence goes on from CM068367.1 coordinate 492,567,651, forward strand.
TAACTTCATCGCTAGCTAAATTTGAATCGTTCTTATAATACCATTTTTCTTCAAAATCCAAATGAATTTCAACATGTGCACGGTGGGGGAGAGGATAGAAGGCATGACCAAGTACTCCTCCTCTAATTCAAAATTTTTATCTCAAAATGAAGACGAATTTTATTTTTTATACAGCGATGGTGAGACCGTCGAAACGAGATAAGTATGTCAGGATTTTGTTGATCTCGATAAAATTTTAACGCTGGTACTGTTTCTCCCATATATGGAAAGCTTCTGTCCTAAGTTCGATAATATTTTTTATGGGAGATATAAATTCCCAGCTTAATATTCATTTATTCCACCTCGATTCATATCTTTCTTTCCACATCTTGGTTTCTTAATTAGATTTAACGTTTCATTGCTTAATTTACCATCATTCGGTAAATCATAGTATTCTTGAAATATTGTAAGGTATGAGGATAGAGACGACTCGTTTAACACAGAAAGTTCATCAACATTGTTTATATATCCAAAATTTGAAAGATAATTAGCAATATAGTGCAAGTCGGTGTCGTTCTCGGGCCGAACACTAGAAATAGTAATTAAAAGAGGTATTAGAGTTTTAACTAACCACATTCTGATATCTCTACTGAACACATCAGCTTTTTATCACTTAATATATAGAAGTTATTGCATCATTTTACTTCCATGTTCCATAAGGAAATGGAAGTATGGCGATGGCGAAAAAATCGTGTTCGAGATAATTGCAGATTCTGATTGTACTACCCTCAAAACATGAAAAAAGTGTGTGTGTGTGTGTGTGTGTGTGTGTCTGTCTGTGTAGATTTTTTTTCTATGGCAAACGATAAGAGCCGCAAATTCAAACAGAATCAAATAATGTTTTGCATACATCCCTGAATTGTAGAGGACTCAAGGCCTATTGTTTTTGGTGAAGATCGTTCAAGAGAAAGGGGTAGTTTACTAGCAACGTTTTATGTTTTCACAAGGGTAATTTTTTCTATGATGCACGATAACTGCCCCAAAATCAAACAGAATCAAATAATATTTTGTGTACATCCCTGAATTTCAGAGGACTCAAGGTGTATTGTTTTTGGTGAATATCGTTCAAGAGAAAGGGGTAGTTTACCTGCAACATTTTATGTTTTGACAAGGGTAATTTTTTCTATGACGAACGATAACTGCCGCACATTCAAACTGCCGTAAATTCAAACAGAATAAAATATTTTTTACATATTGTACTGTTATTTCTTACAGGTATTGTAATTAAGATCTGCTCCACGTTGGCTCAGCCATTTACGTACAGTAGTTATTTTTTGATATAATATAATATTTGCTATATGCACCACATTGGCTCAGACATTTCTGTGTTGTAATTAATTATACGTATGGTAATTAAGTAATGTACCTACTGTTATTATGTTTTTTATTTACCAGTACATGTAAAGATACTCTTTCTCTCAGGGTTAATGATTATTAAGTTACTTGATCGTATTTACGATTGTATCTATTATTTTGTTTTCTTTAAACCAAACCAGATTCAGTTATTATGTAGTATTTTGATAGTTAACCATGTAAAAAATAAATAACAAAGTAATGTAACTTAACCGACTCTGAATTCTTCCAGCTGCCACGGGTTCACTTCTGGTTTTTGTTTACCTTTTTTCGAAAGCAATATTAGGCTTGACAATCTGTTCCTTCACACAAATTTCTTATTGCTCTCACCGCTGAATGCCGCTCTCCAGGACTACTGCAACACAGATGTCTCCTCGGAACACTTAACTATCCTTTATGGCCACTTAAACTCTTCTTCGGTCCAAGGTTTTCCTTTTCTGTCGTCGTTCTATCAAGGATATTGTTATATTTCTCGTATTATTATTTATTTATTAAATATTATAAGCAAAACTCTGGTATCACAATTTAAATTCCTTTACAGTATTTTCTTTTCCTTGTTACATTAACTTGATGATGTACAAATGTTATTTAATATAATTTAAGACTCTTCATGTAGTTACTATTAGATATATAATTAGACTCTTCACGTTACGCTTAATGAATTTAATTTAAGACTAATAACGTTACTCTTAATGCATTTTATTTTAGACTAATCAGCATTTTCTTCCTCACATACAATACAATTTTTTAACAATTTACAAAATTGCCCCTATGATAATTCCCTAATTTCTTTACATCTGTCTATCATATAGCTATTAAAACATATACCATTTTTCTATTTCTTATTAAACATCTTTATTTTACCTCTAATATTCGTAATTCTATTGGTTATTTATTAAATTATAATTTTATTACTCTTTACTCTTCTTATAACATTCATTCCAATTTCATATATTATTTTCTGAACATATAACTAAATACGGTTTTATATCATATAGGAATCGACCTCTATGTTGACTGAGTAAGTCAATATTCCCAATGTTTTTTGTTTACATTCAATACAAAATCTGCATCCTTTCTCTTTTAAAATTTATTATCTCCCTATTATGTACTGTGTGCATTTTAACAGCAGTACAATATACGTCTGAGCTGTAGAGGACTCAAGGCCTATTGATTTAAGTGAAGATCGGTTACGGGAAAAGGGTAGTTTACCTGCAACGTTTTATGTTTTAACTAGAGTAAAGTACGTAATTTTGATAAATAAAGTATCCTGAAAAGAAGATCATAATAATCTACTGTAGAAACGTAGATGAAATATCAATAACGTAGATGAAATAGAAGCTAGTTGAAGAGGGTGGGGGTAATTTTCTATAAATGAAATTTATAGTTGAAGGGGGGAGAGATAATTTGTTATATGTGTACTACTTTATCGGCAACAAAGAAGTAGTTTGTTGTTAAAATTCCTTCCCGGGCTGTTTAGCCATAGTCCAACGTTTTCTGCAAAACCAGACATTTCGGAATTTCAATCGACTGACATCATCAGTGAAAATCGAGTGCGATAACGTGAGGTGGTATCCATTAGTGACCACAGTGCTGTGGTTAAGACTGAGGAAATAAGTAGAAAGAAGTAGTTTCTATGGAAATATTTCATTTCGAAAATGATTTTAAATATAAATCTTAGAACATGGAAGTCATGTATGGTTCTCCATACCGATATTTATTTAGACGGTACAGCCGCCTGCTTTAAGTCTATCATCTTATCTAGGCTTCATGAAGAAGGTGTTTGTTATACAGCGTCGTCGGATTTATCAAATTTGAGAGAGCCGTTTCCAGCGCTATATACACGTGAGGATGTAACAGTTTAATACTATTGCTTGGTATAATATGTATCTAACTCATTTGTTTTTGGATAGGAAAATGGGTGCAGAATATACAGTAATATGTTGTGACAGATCACCATTAGCATCGTTCGTTAACGGCATCATCAATAAGAAGGAGACAAAATTAACTGATAAGGAGCTGGTAGAAATTATTCCTCATTGGATTAAAGAATATTTTAAATCAACAAATGCGATGTTCTTAATCGATTCAGATATTAAAGCTGTTAAAGAACAACTAGTTAAAAGGGGTGGGTTTGATTTTTATTTAGCGACGGACGAATATTTCTTATTACAAAGTAATTATTTTAGCACTATCGCAGAGTTATGTGATATTCCAATTATAGATATAAAGAGGAGAGATTTTTTAAAACTTTACGAATATATCAAATCTTGCATATCAAATTAAATTAAATTAAAAATATGGTTTTATGATATTATGATATCTATTTATTCACCTAACAATACAGTTAATACATATAAATCAATGTGTACCTTTCACAGGAAAACAATCTTTAGTAATACTGATATGAATGGTTGTAAATATAAGGAGATGTCTGATTGTAAAAAAATTAGAAAAAAGATTATTTTATATAAATATGTATATATTAATGTGAATGTCATATACACTGATTGTTAAATCTGTTTAATGTAAAATGTACGGAAAGGTATAATTAAAAAATAAAATGTATAGCCTAATTTCAATATAGTTGCACTTTTTTTTCCTACACAATTAGTTATGAGCGAGAGAGTTTGGGTATAAATAAAAAAAATTGAAGAATTTTTTTTAAATTCATTTTATTTATACATAAATACAATTATTTAGTGAAACTTTTTAATAATTCCACTAGTTTATAAATTAATCGTTTACTTATACAATTTATTCCGAATAGATTTAAATCATATTTTTTACTTTGTTCAACAACATTTTTGAATTCATTATATTTGTATACATAACCGTTATTAAAGAAGTAAATAAATCCGTCAATAAATCTAAATATGGAATCAATATTTTTTGGAACACCAGGAAAGTGATCGTATGTATATCCATGTTTTGAACTGAGAAAGAACATTCATCCAGTTCAATATAATATTCATCATTATAAAATAAAAAAGTACGTCCTGTATATGTGTTAACAGCTCCATTTATTTTGGCTGTCGAATCAAAACCAATACTAGTTGTTTAAACAGGAAATTATTAACTAAACATAATGAGTTTTCTTCAAATATATAATTATTATTATCAACAAATATTATAACCTCTCCTGACGGTCTCTGGTTCATTGCCGATATAATAGCAAAATTCGGTGGTAGAAACTTTAACCATATTGTAATATTTTGAGATTTTCCATAGGATTTTTCCTTAATATTAAACATCCAAAATAGTTTATTCTCTAAAATACATGGATGATTGTTGATTACTAGAAATAAATGGGATCCATTAACTTTGCAAAAACCAAATTGTGAATCTGTATCTGTTTTTTTATGAAGCGGCGGTTTTTCAGTTGTAGAAGACGTTGTAGCTTTCGTAGTTGGAGTAACCGATGGAAATGGTGAGGGTGGAGGTGATGGTGGTGGTAATCCGTATAAGCGTTGTATACCCTGTACATCATCCTTTCCTAAATCAATATTTTTACCATTATTCAATGTGTAGAATGGGAACATAATTGAAGTATTATCCCTCGAATGCCCAAGCCCCCACATAACCAATTTCGTGCGTTAAAACAGATAATAAACTAACTTCATCGCTAGCTAAATTTGAATCGTTCTTATAATACCATTTTTCTTCAAAATCCAAATGAATTTCAACATGTGCACGGTGGGGGAGAGGATAGAAGGCATGACCAAGTACTCCTCCTCTACTTCAAAATTTTTATCGCAAAATGAAGACGAATTTTATTTTTTATACAGCGATGGTTAGACTGTCGAAACGAGATAAGTATGTCAGGATTTTGTTGATCTCGATAAAATTTTAACGCTGACTGTTTCTCCCATATATGGAAAGCTTCTGTCCTAAGTTCGATAATATTTTTTATGGGAGATATAAATTCCTAGCTTAATATTCATTTATTCCACCTCGATATCGCACGAAATTCTCCTAGATCTTTATTTCCACATCTCAGTTTCTTAATTAGATTTAACGTTTCATTGCTTAATTTACCATCAATCGGTAAATCATAGTATTCTTGAAATATTGTAAGGTATGAGGATAGAGACGACTCGTTTAACACAGAAAGTTCATCAACATTGTTTATATATCCAAAATTTGAAAGATAATTAGCAATATAGTGCAAGTCGGTGTCGTTCTCGGGCCGAACACTAGAAATAGTAATTAAAAGAGGTATTAGAGTTTTAACTAACCACATTCTGATATCTCTACTGAACACATCAGCTTTTTATCGCTTAATATATAGAAGTTATTGCATCATTTTACTTCCATGTTCCATAAGGAAATGGAAGTATGGCGATGGCGAAAAAAATCGTTTTCGAGATAATTGCAGATTCTGATTGTACTACCCTCAAAACATGAAAAAAGTGTGTGTGTGTGTGTGTCTGTGCAGATTTTTTTCTATGGCAAATGATAAGAGCCGAAAATTCAAACAGAATCAAATAATGTTTTGCATACATCCCTGAATTGTAGAGGACTCAAGGCCTATTGTTTTTGGCGAAGATCGTTCAAGAGAAAGGGGTAGTTTACTAGCAACGTTTTATGTTTTCACAAGGGTAATTTTTTCTATGACGAACGATAACTGCCCCAAAATCAAACAGAATCAAATAATGTTTTGTGTACATCCCTGAATTTCAGAGGACTCAAGGTGTATTGTTTTTGGTGAATATCGTTCAAGAGAAAGGGGTAGTTTACCTGCAACATTTTATGTTTTGACAAGGGTAATTTTTTCTATGACGAACGATAACTGCCGCACATTCAAACTGCCGTAAATTCAAACAGAATAAAATAATTTTTTACATATTGTACTGTTATTTCTTACAGGTATTGTAATTAAGATCTGCTCCACGTTGGATCAGCCATTTACGTACTGTAGTTATTTTCTGATATAATATAATATTTGCTATATGCACCACATTGGATCAGACATTTATGTGTTGTAATTATTTATACGTATGGTAATTAAGTAATGTACCTACTGTTATTATGTTTTTTTATTTACCAGTACATGTAAAGAAACTCTTTCTCTCAGGGTTAATGATTATTAAGTTATTTGATCGTATTTACGATTGTATCTATTATTTTCTTTTCTTTAAACCAAACCAGATTCAGTTATTATGTAGTATTTTGATAGTTAACCATGTAAAAAATAAATAACAAACTAATGTAACTTAACCGACTCTGAATTCTTCCAGCTGCCACGGGTTCACTTCTGGTTGTTGTTTACCTTTTTTCGAAAGCAATATTAGGCTTGGCAATCTGTTCCTTCACACAAATTTCTTATTGCTCTCACCGCTGAATGCCGCTCTCCAGGACTACTGTAACACAGATGTCTCCTCGGAACACTTAACTATCATTTATGGCCACTTAAACTCTTCTTCGGTCCAAGGTTTTCCTTTTCTGTCGTCGTTCTATCAAGGATATTGTTATATTTCTCGTATTATTATTTATTTATTAAATATTATAAGCAAAACTCTGGTATCACAATTTAAATTCCTTTACAGTATTTTCTTTTCCTTGTTACATTAACTTGATGATGTACAAATGTTATTTAATATAATTTAAGACTCTTCATGTAGTTACTATTAGATATATAATTAGACGCTTCACTTTACACTTAATGAATTTAATTTAAGACTAATAACTTTACTCTTAATGCATTTTATTTTAGACTAATCAACATTTTCTTCCTCGCATACAATACAATTTTTTAACAATTTACAAAATTGCCCCTATGATAATTCCCTAATTTCTTTACATCTGTCTATCATATAGCTATTAAAACATATATCATTTTTCTATTTCTTATTAAACATCTTTATTTTACCTCTAATATTCGTAATTCTATTGGTTATTTATTAAATTATAATTTTATTACTCTTTTCTCTTCTTATAACATTCATTCCAATGTCATATATTATTTTCCGAATATATAACTAAATATGGTTTTATATCATATAGGAATCGACCTCTATGTTGACTGAGTAAGTCAATATTCCCAATGTTTTTTGTTTACATTCAATACAAAATCTGCATCCTTTCTCTTTTAAAATTTATTATCTCCCTATTATGTACTGTGTGCATTTTAACAGCAGTACAATATACGTCTGAGCTGTAGAGGACTCAAGGCCTATTGATTTTAGTGAAGATCGGTTACGGGAAAAGGGTAGTTTACCTGCAACGTTTTATGTTTTAACTAGAGTAAAGTACGTAATTTTGATAAATGAAGTATCCTGAAAAGAAGATCATAATAATCTACTGTAGAAACATAGATGAAATATCTATAACGTAGATGAAATAGAAGCTAGTTGAAGAGGGTGGGGGTAATTTTCTATAAATGAAAATTATAGTTGAAGGGGGGAGAGATAATTTGTTATAAGTGTCCTACTGTATCTGCAACAAAGAAGTAGTTTGTTGTTAAAATAATTTTTTACATATTGTACTGTTATTTCTTACAGGTATTGTAATTAAGTTCTGCTCCACGTTGGATCAGCCATTTACATACTGTAGTTATTTTCTGATATAATATAATATTTGCTATATGCACCACATTGGATCAGACATTTATGTGTTGTAATTATTTATACGTATGGTAATTAAGTAATGTACCTACTGTTATTTTTTTTTTATTTACCAGTACAGGTAAAGAAAATCTTTCTCTCAGGGTTAATGATTATTAAGTTATTTTATCGTATTTACGATTGTATCTATTATTCTCTTTTCCTTAAACTAAACCAGATTCAGTTATTATGTAGTATTTTGATAGTTAACCATGTAAAAAATAAATAACAAACTAATGTAACTTAACCGACTCTGAATTCTTCCAGCTGCCACGGGTTCACTTCTGGTTTTTGTTTACCTTTTTTCGAAAGCAATATTAGGCTTGGCAATCTGTTCCTTCACACAAATTTCTTATTGCTCTCACCGCTGAATGCCGCTCTCCAGGACTACTGCAACACAGATGTCTCCTCGGAACACTTAACTATCCTTTATGGCCACTTAAACTCTTCTTCGGTCCAAGGTTTTCCTTTTCTGTCGTCGTTCTATCAAGGATATTGTTATATTTCTCGTATTATTATTTATTTATTAAATATTATAAGCAAAACTCTGGTATCACAATTTAAATTCCTTTACAGTATTTTCTTTTCCTTGTTACATTAACTTGATGATGTACAAATGTTATTTAATATAATTTAAGACTCTTCATGTAGTTACTATTAGATATATAATTAGACTCTTCACGTTACGCTTAATGAATTTAATTTAAGACTAATAACGTTACTCTTAATGCATTTTATTTTAGACTAATCAACATTTTCTTTCTCGCATACAATACAATTTTTTAACAATTTACAAAATTGCCCCTATGATAATTCCCTAATTTCTTTACATCTGTCTATCATATAGCTATTAAAACATATATCATTTTTCTATTTCTTATTAAACATCTTTATTTTACCTCTAATATTCGTAATTCTATTGGTTATTTATTAAATTATAATTTTATTACTCTTTACTGTTCTTATAACATTCATTCCAATTTCATATATTATTTTCTGAACATATAACTAAATATGGTTTTATATCATATAGGAATCGACCTCTGTGTTGACTGAGTAAGTCAATATTCCCAATGTTTTTTGTTTACATTCAATACAAAATCTGCATCCTTTCTCTTTTAAAATTTATTATCTCCCTATTATGTACTGTGTGCATTTTAACAGCAGTACAATATACGTCTGAGCTGTAGAGGACTCAAGGCCTATTGATTTTAGTGAAGATCGGTTACGGGAAAAGGGTAGTTTACCTGCAACGTTTTATGTTTTAACTAGAGTAAAGTACGTAATTTTGATAAATAAAGTATCCTGAAAAGAAGATCATAATAATCTACTGTAGAAACGTAGATGAAATCGAAGCTAGTTGAAGAGGGTGGGGGTAATTTTCTATAAATGAAAATTATAGTTGAAGGGGGAGAGATAATTTGTTATATGTGTCCTACTTTATCGGCAACAAAGAAGTAGTTTGCTGTTAAAATTCCTTCCCGGGCTGTTTGGCCGTAGTCCAACGTTTTCTGCAAAACCAGACGTTTCGGAAGTTCAATCGACTGACATCATCAGTGAAAATCGAGTGCGATACCGTGAGGTGGTATCCGTTAGTGACCACAGTGCTGTGGTTAAGGCTAAGGCAATAAGTAGAAATAAGTAGTTTCTATGTAAATATTTCATTTCAAAAATTATTTTAAATATAAACCTTAGAACATGGAAGTCATGTATGGTTCTCCATACCGATATTTATTTAGGCGGTACAGCCGCCTGCTTTAAGTCCATCATCTTATCTAGGCTTCATGAAGAAGGTGTTTGTTATACATCGTCGTCGGATTTATCAAATTTGAGAGAGCCGTTTCCAGCGCTATATACACGTGAGGATGTAACAGTTTAATACTATTGCTTGGTATAGTATGTATCTAACTCATTTGTTTTTGGATAGGAAAATGGGTGCAGAATATACAGTAATATATTGTGACAGATCACCATTAGCATCGTTCGTTAACGGCATCATCAATAAGAAGGAGACAAAATTAACTGATAAGGAGCTGGTAGAAATTATTCCTCATTGGATTAAAGAATATTTTAAATCAACAAATGCGATGTTCTTAATCGTTCAGATATTAAATCTGTTAAAGAACAACTAGTTACAAGGGGTGGGTTTGATGTTTATTTAGCGACGGACGAATATTTCTTATTACAAAATAATTATTTTAGGACTATCGCAGAGTTATGTGATATTCCAATTATAGATATAAAGAGGAGAGATTTTTTAAAACTTTACGAATATATCAAATCTTGCATATCAAATTAAATTAAATTAAAAATACGGTTTTATGATATTATGATATCTATTTATTCACCTAACAATACAGTTGTTAAAACAATTAGAAAAAAGATTATTTTATATAAATATGTATATATTAATGTGAATGTCATATACACTGATTGTTAAATCTGTTTAATGTAAAATGTACGGAAAGGTATAATTAAAAAGAAAATGTATAGCCTAATTTCAATATAGTTGCACTTTTTTTCCTACACAATTAGTTATGAGCGAGAGAGTTTAGGTATAAATAAAAAAAATTGAAGAATTTTTTTAAAATTCATTTTATTTATACTTAAATACAATTATTTAGTGAAACTTTTTAATAATTCCACTAGTTTATAAATTAATCGTTTACTTATACAATTTATTCCGAATAGATTTAAATCATATTTTTTACTTTGTTCAACAACATTTTTAAATTCATTATATTTGTATACGTAACCGTTATTAAAGAAGTAAATAAATCTGTCAATAAATCTAAATATGGAATCAATATTTTTTGGAACACCAGGAAAGTGATCGTATGTATATCCATGTTTTGAACTGAGAAAGAACATTCATCCAGTTCAATATAATATTCATCATTATAAAATAAAAAAGTACGTCCTGTATATGTGTTAACAGCTCCATTTATTTTGGCTGTCGAATCAAAACCAATACTAGTTGTTGAAACAGGAAATTATTAACTAAACATAATGAGTTTTCTTCAAATACATAAATATTATTATCAACAAATATTATAACCTCTCCTGACGGTCTCTGGTTCATTGCCGATATAATAGAAAAATTCGGTGGTAGAAACTTTAACCATATTGTAATATTTTGAGTTTTTCTATAGGATTTTTCCTTAATATTAAACATCCAAAATAGTTTATTCTCTAAAATACATGGATGATTGTTGATTACTAGAAATAAATGGGATCCATTAACTTTGCAAATATCAAATTGTGAATCTGTATCTGTTTTTTTATGAAGCGGCGGTTTTTCAGTTGTAGAAGACGTTGTAGCATTCGTAGTTGGAGTAACCGATGGAAATGGTGAGGGTGGAGGTGATGGTGGTGGTAATCCGTATAAGCGTTGGATACCCTGTACATCATCCTTTCCTAAATCAATATTTTTACCATTATTCAATGTGTAGAATGGGAACATAATTGAAGTATTATCCCTCGAATGCCCGAGCCCCCACATGACCAATTTCGTGCGTTAAAACGGATAATAAACTAACTTCATCGCTAGCTAAATTTGAATCGTTCTTATAATACCATTTTTCTTCAAAATCCAAATGAATTTCAACATGTGCATGGTGGGGGAGAGGATAGAAGGCATGACCAAGTACTCCTCCTCTAATTCAAAATTTTTATCGCAAAATGAAGACGAATTTTATTTTTTATACAGCGATGGTGAGACCGTCGAAACGAGATAAGTATGTCAGGATTTTGTTGATCTCGATAAAATTTTAACGCTGACTGTATCTCCCATATATGGAAAGCTTCTGTCCTAAGTTCGATAATATTTTTTATGGGAGATATAAATTCCTAGCTTAATATTCATTTATTCCACCTCGATATCGCACGAAATTCTCCTAGATCTTTATTTCCACATCTCGGTTTCTTAATTAGATTTAACGTTTCATTGCTTAATTTACCATCATTCGGTAAATCATAGTATTCTTGAAATATTGTAAGGTATGAGGATAGAGACGACTCGTTTAACACAGAAAGTTCATCAACATTGTTTATATATCCAAAATTTGAAAGATAATTAGCAATATAGTGCAAGTCGGTGTCGTTCTCAGGCCGAACACTAGAAATAGTAATTAAAAGAGGTATTAGAGTTTTAACTAACCACATTCTGATATCTCTACTGAACACATCAGCTTTTTATCGCTTAATATATAGAAGTTATTGCATCATTTTACTTCCATGTTCCATAAGGAAATGGAAGTATGGCGATGGCGAAAAAAATCGTTTTCGAGATAATTGCAGATTCTGATTGTACTACCCTCAAAACATGAAAAAAGTGTGTGTGTGTGTGTGTGTGTGTGTGTCTGTGTAGATTTTTTTTCTATGGCAAACGATAAGAGCCGCAAATTCAAACAGAATCAAATAATGTTTTGCATACATCCCTGAATTGTAGAGGACTCAAGGCCTATTGTTTTTGGTGAAGATCGTTCAAGATAAAGGGGTAGTTTACTAGCAACATTTTATGTTTTCACAAGGGTAATTTTTTCTATGACGAACGATAACTGCCCCAAAATCAAACAGAATCAAATAATGTTTTGTGTACATCCCTGAATTTCAGAGGACTCAAGGTGTATTGTTTTTGGTGAATATCGTTCAAGAGAAAGGGGTAGTTTACCTGCAACATTTTATGTTTTGACAAGGGTAATTTTTTCTATGACGAACGATAACTGCCGCACATTCAAACTGCCGTAAATTCAAACAGAATAAAATAATTTTTTACATATTGTACTGTTATTTCTTACAGGTATTGTAATTAAGATCTGCTCCACGTTGGATCAGCCATTTACATACTGTAGTTATTTTCTGATATACTATAATATTTGCTATATGCACCACATTGGATCAGACATTTATGTGTTGTAATTATTTATACGTATGGTAATTAAGTAATGTACCTACTGTTATTATGTTTTTTTATTTACCAGTACATGTAAAGAAACTCTTTCTCTCAGGGTTAATGATTATTAAGTTGTTTGATCGTATTTACGATTGTATCTATTATTTTCTTTTCTTTAAACCAAACCAGATTCAGTTATTATGTAGTATTTTGATAGTTAACCATGTAAAAAATAAATAACAAACTAATGTAACTTAACCGACTCTGAATTCTTCCAGCTGCCACGGGTTCACTTCTGGTTGTTGTTTACCTTTTTTCGAAAGCAATATTAGGCTTGGCAATCTGTTCCTTCACACAAATTTCTTATTGCTCTCACCGCTGAATGCCGCTCTCCAGGACTACTGTAACACAGATGTCTCCTCGGAACACTTAACTATCATTTATGGCCACTTAAACTCTTCTTCGGTCCAAGGTTTTCCTTTTCTGTCGTCGTTCTATCAAGGATATTGTTATATTTCTCGTATTATTATTTATTTATTAAATATTATAAGCAAAACTCTGGTATCACAATTTAAATTCCTTTACAGTATTTTCTTTTCCTTGTTACATTAACTTGATGATGTAGAAATGTTATTTAATATAATTTAAGACTCTTCATGTAGTTACTATTAGATATATAATTAGACTCTTCACTTTACGCTTAATGAATTTAATTTAAGACTAATAACTTTACTCTTAATGCATTTTATTTTAGACTAATCAACATTTTCTTCCTCGCATACAATACAATTTTTTAACAATTTACAAAATTGCCCCTATGATAATTCCCTAATTTCTTTACATCTGTCTATCATATAGCTATTAAAACATATATCATTTTTCTATTTCTTATTAAACATCTTTATTTTACCTCTAATATTCGTAATTCTATTGGTTATTTATTAAATTATAATTTTATTACTCTTTTCTCTTCTTATAACATTCATTCCAATGTCATATATTATTTTCCGAATATATAACTAAATATGGTTTTATATCATATAGGAATCGACCTCTATGTTGACTGAGTAAGTCAATATTCCCAATGTTTTTTGTTTACATTCAATACAAAATCTGCATCCTTTCTCTTTTAAAATTTATTATCTCCCTATTATGTACTGTGTGCATTTTAACAGCAGTACAATATACGTCTGAGCTGTAGAGGACTCAAGGCCTATTGATTTTAGTGAAGATCGGTTACGGGAAAAGGGTAGTTTACCTGCAACGTTTTATGTTTTAACTAGAGTAAAGTACGTAATTTTGATAAATGAAGTATCCTGAAAAGAAGATCATAATAATCTACTGTAGAAACATAGATGAAATATCTATAACGTAGATGAAATAGAAGCTAGTTGAAGAGGGTGGGGGTAATTTTCTATAAATGAAAATTATAGTTGAAGGGGGGAGAGATAATTTGTTATATGTGTCCTACTGTATCTGCAACAAAGAAGTAGTTTGTTGTTAAAATAATTTTTTACATATTGTACTGATATTTCTTACAGGTATTGTAATTAAGATCTGCTCCACGTTGGATCAGCCATTTACATACTGTAGTTATTTTCTGATATAATATAATATTTGCTATATGCACCACATTGGATCAGACATTTATGTGTTGTAATTATTTATACGTATGGTAATTAAGTAATGTACCTACTGTTATTTTTTTTTTATTTACCAGTACAGGTAAAGAAAATCTTTCTCTCAGGGTTAATGATTATTAAGTTATTTTATCGTATTTACGATTGTATCTATTATTCTCTTTTCCTTAAACTAAACCAGATTCAGTTATTATGTAGTATTTTGATAGTTAACCATGTAAAAAATAAATAACAAACTAATGTAACTTAACCGACTCTGAATTCTTCCAGCTGCCACGGGTTCACTTCTGGTTTTTGTTTACCTTTTTTCGAAAGCAATATTAGGCTTGGCAATCTGTTCCTTCACACAAATTTCTTATTGCTCTCACCGCTGAATGCCGCTCTCCAGGACTACTGCAACACAGATGTCTCCTCGGAACACTTAACTATCCTTTATGGCCACTTAAACTCTTCTTCGGTCCAAGGTTTTCCTTTTCTGTCGTCGTTCTATCAAGGATATTGTTATATTTCTCGTATTATTATTTATTTATTAAATATTATAAGCAAAACTCTGGTATCACAATTTAAATTCCTTTACAGTATTTTCTTTTCCTTGTTACATTAACTTGATGATGTAGAAATGTTATTTAATATAATTTAAGACTCTTCATGTAGTTACTATTAGATATATAATTAGACTCTTCACTTTACGCTTAATGAATTTAATTTAAGACTAATAACTTTACTCTTAATGCATTTTATTTTAGACTAATCAACATTTTCTTCCTCGCATACAATACAATTTTTTAACAATTTACAAAATTGCCCCTATGATAATTCCCTAATTTCTTTACATCTGTCTATCATATAGCTATTAAAACATATATCATTTTTCTATTTCTTATTAAACATCTTTATTTTACCTCTAATATTCGTAATTCTATTGGTTATTTATTAAATTATAATTTTATTACTCTTTTCTCTTCTTATAACATTCATTCCAATGTCATATATTATTTTCCGAATATATAACTAAATATGGTTTTATATCATATAGGAATCGACCTCTATGTTGACTGAGTAAGTCAATATTCCCAATGTTTTTTGTTTACATTCAATACAAAATCTGCATCCTTTCTCTTTTAAAATTTATTATCTCCCTATTATGTACTGTGTGCATTTTAACAGCAGTACAATATACGTCTGAGCTGTAGAGGACTCAAGGCCTATTGATTTTAGTGAAGATCGGTTACGGGAAAAGGGTAGTTTACCTGCAACGTTTTATGTTTTAACTAGAGTAAAGTACGTAATTTTGATAAATAAAGTATCCTGAAAAGAAGATCATAATAATCTACTGTAGAAACGTAGATGAAATCGAAGCTAGTTGAAGAGGGTGGGGGTAATTTTCTATAAATGAAAATTATAGTTGAAGGGGGAGAGATAATTTGTTATATGTGTCCTACTTTATCGGCAACAAAGAAGTAGTTTGCTGTTAAAATTCCTTCCCGGGCTGTTTGGCCGTAGTCCAACGTTTTCTGCAAAACCAGACGTTTCGGAAGTTCAATCGACTGACATCATCAGTGAAAATCGAGTGCGATACCGTGAGGTGGTATCCGTTAGTGACCACAGTGCTGTGGTTAAGGCTAAGGCAATAAGTAGAAATAAGTAGTTTCTATGTAAATATTTCATTTCAAAAATTATTTTAAATATAAACCTTAGAACATGGAAGTCATGTATGGTTCTCCATACCGATATTTATTTAGGCGGTACAGCCGCCTGCTTTAAGTCCATCATCTTATCTAGGCTTCATGAAGAAGGTGTTTGTTATACATCGTCGTCGGATTTATCAAATTTGAGAGAGCCCTTTCCAGCGCTATATACACGTGAGGATGTAACAGTTTAATACTATTGCTTGGTATAGTATGTATCTAACTCATTTGTTTTTGGATAGGAAAATGGGTGCAGAATATACAGTAATATATTGTGACAGATCACCATTAGCATCGTTCGTTAACAGCATCATCAATAAGAAGGAGACAAAATTAACTGATAAGGAGCTGGTAGAAATTATTCCTCATTGGATTAAAGAATATTTTAAATCAACAAATGCGATGTTCTTAATCGATTCAGATATTAAATCTGTTAAAGAACAACTAGTTAAAAGGGGTGGGTTTGATGTTTATTTAGCGACGGACGAATATTTCTTATTACAAAATAATTATTTTAGGACTATCGCAGAGTTATGTGATATTCCAATTATAGATATAAAGAGGAGAGATTTTTTAAAACTTTACGAATATATCAAATCTTGCATATCAAATTAAATTAAATTAAAAATACGGTTTTATGATATTATGATATCTATTTATTTACCTAACAATACAGTTGTTAAAACAATTAGAAAAAAGATTATTTTATATAAATATGTATATATTATTGTGAATGTCATATACACTGATTGTTAAATCTGTTTAATGTAAAATGTACGGAAAGGTATAATTAAAAAGAAAATGTATAGCCTAATTTCAATATAGTTGCACTTTTTTTTCCTACACAATTAGTTATGAGCGAGAGAGTTTAGGTATAAATAAAAAAAATTGAAGAATTTTTTAAAAATTCATTTTATTTATACTTAAATACAATTATTTAGTGAAACTTTTTAATAATTCCACTAGTTTATAAATTAATCGTTAACTTATACAATTTATTCCGAATAGATTTAAATCATATTTTTTACTTTGTTCAACAACATTTTTAAATTCATTATATTTGTATACGTAACCGTTATTAAAGAAGTAAATAAATCTGTCAATAAATCTAAATATGGAATCAATATTTTTTGGAACACCAGGAAAGTGATCGTATGTATATCCATGTTTTGAACTGAGAAAGAACATTCATCCAGTTCAATATAATATTCATCATTATAAAATAAAAAAGTACGTCCTGTATATGTGTTAACAGCTCCATTTATTTTGGCTGTCGAATCAAAACCAATACTAGTTGTTGAAACAGGAAATTATTAACTAAACATAATGAGTTTTCTTCAAATACATAAATATTATTATCAACAAATATTATAACCTCTCCTGACGGTCTCTGGTTCATTGCCGATATAATAGCAAAATTCGGTGGTAGAAACTTTAACCATATTGTAATATTTTGAGTTTTTCTATAGGATTTTTCCTTAATATTAAACATCCAAAATAGTTTATTCTCTAAAATACATGGATGATTGTTGATTACTAGAAATAAATGGGATCCATTAACTTTGCAAATATCAAATTGTGAATCTGTATCTGTTTTTTTATGAAGCGGCGGTTTTTCAGTTGTAGAAGACGTTGTAGCATTCGTAGTTGGAGTAACCGATGGAAATGGTGAGGGTGGAGGTGATGGTGGTGGTAATCCGTATAAGCGTTGGATACCCTGTACATCATCCTTTCCTAAATCAATATTTTTACCATTATTCAATGTGTAGAATGGGAACATAATTGAAGTATTATCCCTCGAATGCCCGAGCTCCCACATGACCAATTTCGTGCGTTAAAACGGATAATAAACTAACTTCATCGCTAGCTAAATTTGAATCGTTCTTATAATACCATTTTTCTTCAAAATCCAAATGAATTTCAACATGTGCATGGTGGGGGAGAGGATAGAAGGCATGACCAAGTACTCCTCCTCTAATTCAAAATTTTTATCGCAAAATGAAGACGA